>OZ012737.1:252852199-254244699 GCA_963859935.3 Lathyrus sativus | reverse complement strand
ATTGAAATGAGTGTGAATTATGTGATTCTTGTATCCCACCATAATTCATGAATCAGGAGTCCGATTAATATGAGATTTGAAACCTTAAAATGAGAATCCAATGTGCTATTATATGGTGATGTGAGACCTTGAATTAATCAAGGATGTTTAGTAAAGGGTAGTATTGGCTTGTATACCTTTATATGTATGTGAACCACTATGTTAATAATATTGGATATGTTATGCTATTATGTGTGTTCCATGAATGAAATTGTTATATACCATTGTGTTATGATATGATGTATGATATATGAATGTGATTGTATGATAACATGCTTAAAATACTATAATAATGGTGAGTAAACCCTTGATATTAATAAATGGAATGAACTAGTAAAGTGATTGGGACATAATGAATAATATAGATGACAATGCTTGTTCAAGGATGTCTAGATGTGTATCATTGACAAGTATTTGTCTAGTTGTAAGGAGAGATTTGTATGAGACATGTATGGTTTGTGTTGTTTATGGTTAAGGTGAATGTGATGCCTTGTGATTGTCAAGTATAATCACACTATCCTTAGTGATTACCTAAGTGTATGGAGTCTACGGGTAAAGAGACTTGTGATGGAGGAAGGCCCATGAGAAGTGACAATTCATTAGGTTGATTATATGTCTCTTGGAATTTGACTCCATTCGATGTTATGATATGCTTTATCATGTAGTCGGAACCAAATTCCCTTGAGATGTGCCATTCCAAGAGTGGAGGCTTATATAGAGAGCTCTTCTGAAATATGCATATTATTTTCAATAATAAGTATTTGTGGCACGTGTCGATAACTCTTATGTGGGTTGGCCAGGGAAAGTTACTTATTAGGTAGGTATCTGTGACCCGTGTTAAGAACTCTTGTGTGGGTTGGCCAGAGAAAGTTACCTATGAGTTAGATATCTGTGACCCGTGTTGAGAACTCTTGTGTGGGTTGGTCAAGGAAAGATATCCATAATACAAGGATCTGTGGCCCGTGTCGATAACTCTAGACATGGGGTTGGTGAGGGAAAAATGCCTTGATATGGTTTCTGATTAGTGATTATTTGAGTTGGTGGACTCAAGAGACATGTTTCCATACATCGTGAATTATGTGAACTTAAGTCTCATCCCTTTCCCTTTTGACTTGAGATAAAAATTGATTAGAACTCTGTAGAATCGAGTGAACTCATAAGATAGGGGAACCCACTGAGATTATTATCTCACCCCATTATTTTTGTTGTTTTTCAGGTACTGTTTGCAGGTTTAGTTTGCAAGTGGAGCTATGCATGGATGTTTCAAAAGAAGCTAAGATTATGTTTTCCACTGTGTATTTTGTATCTTGTACAATGAGGGATATTGTACTTAGATATTAGATTTTTATTGTTTGGCACTTTCTATATCTTGTACCATTGTTGTTCTTTTATGTTTTGTAAAATGGTCAAGTATGTAAATTATGCCAATAGGCACATATGATGGTGTCAGTTGTAACACCCCCTTTCTATACCCCAAATAAATTAGATAAATCAATTAGGCACATAGAAAATTTATTTCATCAGAGTTTGATTAAAACATGGTATAAAAGAGGCGCATCACATTATCATGAAATTAAACACATACGATACCTGCTCAAAATAGATATGCAACAATGGGTAACCCACATCTCAATATTTAGAATAAAGCGGAAACATCCAAATATTGAATCGATCTCATTCATAAAAGCATATACAACCATCAGTTAATTCATGCTCTACAACATATCCACAGCAGATACATACACATATGTATCACAAAAGAATCAAAACAAATGTAACTCCAAAAGAGTCAAAGGCTTCCTAACTACCCAGATGTTACATATCAGAGCCATTGACCAAAAAGAATGAAGACATCGCTTCACAAAAAGAACCTCCAGCTTCCTACTCTGCAATGCCTCATAGAGCATTTGAAAACAGCAGAAGGGTGAGAAACAAAATCATAACAGTTAATGCATAAAATTGTATATATACATAACCCCATAATTATACAAGTTATACTCAAATTATGTTCTCACCACATTAAGCATATACAAATAATCATGTCTCTACACATACACATGAACATTCACTATATTTTCTCCAAACAATCACATAAAACATACACAATTATATTCACACAACCAATGCATCATACACAGATGACTCATGCAACTCATAGAGACCGACACACGACTCTATGCAGATGCAAATGCGGTACCGACTCATTCAACAAATTCCCTAAGGAATCGAGTATTCAGCAGATCCTCCACGGGATCAAGTACTCAGCAGATTCTCCACGGAATCAAATATTCATCAGATTCTCCACGGAATCGAATATTCAGCAGATCCTCCACGGGATCAAGTACTCAGCAGATTCTCCACGGAATCAAATACTCTAACCAATCCTCCACGGGATTACATGTTATGACCGATTCTCCGAGGAATCACACAATGCAACCGATTCTCCAAGGAATCACACAATGCAACCGATTCTCCAAGGAATCTAATATAACCATCATACGAGGTTCTACAAATCCTCTACGGGATCAATCACAAAAATGCATACTATGATCACAAACATACTCATTGCATTTATCACATACATCACATATATTCATTATGCATTCACATTATACACCATTTCACACAAGGTTTACATACCTATTAATCCATCAATGTATTTCTATCTAATTCGAGCAAACGCACAACATTATCAAACGATTAAGATTCACAATCGGCTCCGCAATCTAGGATTCACGCCTTTCGGCCACCCACAGCACAACATGTTGAAACAGTTCACACATCAATCATTCATATAGGCATTAATCATAATTGAATCAACCAAACATCATGCCATGAACAAACAGCAAAACAAATAACACTGCCAGGTTCGCCAACCTTCGCCTGGCGAAGCCACGCAGCGAATGCTCGCTGGCCTTCGCCTGGCGAACTTCCCAGCGAAGTCCACTGGGAGTAATTCTGGAATTACTCGCTGAGGCTCGCTACCCACTCGCCTGGCGAACCTTCGCCAACTCACTTCGCCTGGCGAACTTGCCAGCGAATACAGGGTATTAGCTTCTGACTTGCTTCGCTACAGCTCGCTGGGCTTCGCCTGGCGAAGCTTCGCTGCCTCTCGCCTGGCGAACTTGCGAAGACAGAACTTCCATGGCTGTCTCAAAGCCCAAACTCCACACAACCAACCGATTAAATCCAAACCAGTCACAGTAGCACAACCCAACCATCACCCGACTAAACTACATCGTCTAATCCGAGTTCTAACCGATTATAACCTCATTCTACTCACAAAACCAACTTCTAACCTAAGTGGAAAAAGAGTAGAAACTCTACAAAATCCACACACATACACATACAATCATACACATTAAAGAGATGATGGAGTTTCACACCCTTACCGATCGATTGCAAGCTTTGGTAATGATTCCTTGATGATTCTAGGTTTTCCTCTCCACTTTCCCTTCTCTTTCTCTTCTCCTCTTTTCTTTCTCTTGTTTTTCTTCTTATGTTACTATCTTCTTCCTTTTTCCTCTCTTATTCTATTTCTATCTCTATTTCTTTCCTCTCAAATTCTTTCCAACACTTATCAATCAATTCTCACACTAAAGTGCTAAATGTCTAAAATGCCCTTTTTACTCTAATTCCCCGAAAACTCTCTGAATCGGTAAAAATAGATAAAATAAGCAAAACACCACATAGCAATATATAATTTCTCAATTTAAACAAACATAAATTAAATAAATTAAAAGACTCAACCAACAATAGGAATTCAGAATCGGGGCGTTACAACTCTCCCCCACTTTAGAAATTTTCGTCCTCGAAAATATCACCTGATTCAAACAGCTCTGGATGCGATTCTCGCATCTTGCTCTCTAATTCCCAAGTCATGTTGCCTTCCGCGGCACCTCCCCAGGACACTTTCACAAGCGCAATATCCTTGCCTCTCAGTTTCTTAACTTCACGGTCCAAAATACTAACCGGTAAAACTTCAACTGTAAGGTTATCTCTTACTTCAACTTCATCCATTGGGATCACATGTGACGGATCCGGAACATACTTCCGAAGTTGCGAGACATGGAATACATCATGCAAATTCGAAAGGTTCGGAGGCAACGCCACACGATACGCCACAGCACCAACCCGTGCGACAATCTGATACGGACCAATAAAACGAGAAGTCAACTTTCTCGACTTCAAGGCACGACCCACACCCGTAACTGGTGTAACTCTCAAAAACACATGGTCTCCCTCTTGAAACTCGAGATCCTTTCTCCTTTTATCATGATAACTTTTCTGTCTATTCTGAGAAGCTCTCATCTTTTCCCGAATAAATTTCACCTTTTCCGTCGTTTGCTGTACCATTTCAGGACCAACTACCGACCTTTCACCCGTCTCATGCCAACACAGAGGTGTTCGACATCTCCGTCCATATAAAGCCTCAAACGGCGCCATACCGATACTCGAATGGAAACTGTTATTATAGGTGAACTCAATCAACGCTAAATAACCGTCCCACGCACCACCTTGTTCAAGCACACAAGCACGCAACAGATCTTCTAACGATTGAATCGTCCTCTTGGTTTGACCATCCGTTTGCGGATGATATGCCGAACTCAATCTCAACTTAGAACCCAAGGCACCTTGCAAACTCTCCCAAAATCTTGAAGTAAATCTAGGATCTCTATCCGACACAATACTCTTAGGAACTCCATGAAGCTTCACAATAGTGCCAACATAAATCTCGGCTAACCTTTCCAAAGAATAAGTAATATCAATCGGAATAAAGTGAGCCGATTTAGTAAGCCTATCAACAATCACCCAAATAGCATTATGTCCTCTTTGCGTATTCGGCAATCCCGTAACAAAATCCATCGATATACTATCCCATTTCCATTCCGGAATATCCAACGGTTGCATCAATCCACTAGGCTTCTGATGCTCCACCTTAGACTTCTAACAAGTCAAACACGAGTACACAAAACGAGCAACATCGCTTTTCAATCCAGACCACCAAAAGATCTTCTTCAAATCCTGATACATCTTATTCGCTCCCGGATGAATACTTAAGTTACTCCGATGTCCCTCTTCCAATATCATCTTTTTCAAATCCGCGTCATCGGGAATACAAATACGACCTCGAAACCTCAAAACTCCTAATTCATCAACGTTGAAATCTTCACTTCCATTCGTCATCAAATCCACAAATTTCAAATCCAACTTTTGCTTTTCACACACTGTAGTAAGGAAATCATTCGTGACATGCAACATACCAAGCTTCACACTACTCGGTGTTAACTCACAAACCAAACTCAAATCTCTAAAGTTCTCCAAGAGTTCCCACTCTCTAACCATCAAAGTAGACACGTGCAACGACTTCCGACTTAAGGCATCGGCTACCACATTCGCCTTACCCGGATGATAATTTAAACCAAAATCATAGTCCTTCAAAAGTTCTAGCCATCTCCTTTGCCTCATATTCAATTCCTTTTGATCAAACAAATACTTCAAACTCTTGTGATCGCTAAAAACTTCAAATCTTGCACCATAAAGATAGTGCCTCCAAATTTTCAAAACGAACACCACGGCCGCTAACTCCAAATCATGAGTAGGATAATTCTTTTCATGCACTCTCAACTGCCTAGAAGCATACGCCACGACCTTCCCATCTTGCATCAATACACCACCCAATCCTGACAAAGAAGCATCGCAATAAACCACAAAAGGTTCCGTAGGATTCGGCAAAATCAAAATTGGCGCTGTTGTTAACCTTCTCTTTAATTCCATGAAACTCTCTTCACAACTAACATCCCAAATAAAAGCCTTTCCTTTACAAGTCAACTGCGTTAACGGAAGTGCTAACTTTGAAAATCCTTCGATAAACCTCCGGTAGTAACCGGCCAAGCCCAAAAAGCTTCGAATTTCCGTAACCGATCTTGGAGTCTCCCATTGCATTACCGCATCGATCTTGGATGGATCCACACTAATACCATTGCCGGAAATAATATGTCCAAGAAAACTCACCTTCGACAACCAAAACTCACACTTAGACAACTTTGCATACAACTTCTTCTCTTTCAAAGTCTGCAACACAATCCTTAAATGTTCTTCGTGTTCCTCTCGAGACTTAGAATAAATCAAAATGTCATCGATAAACACCACCACAAAACGATCCAACTGCTCGTGGAAGATACGGTTCATATATTCCATGAAAACACCCGGCGCATTAGAAACTCCGAATGGCATCACCGTATACTCGTAGTGACCATATCGTGTTCTAAAAGCCGTCTTCGAAATATCTTCTTCCTTAACCCGAATCTGGTGATAACCGGATCTTAAATCAATCTTACTAAAAACACGGGCTCCAACCAATTGATCCATTAAATCATCAATTCTTGGAAGCGGATACTTGTTCTTAATTGTCACCTTATTCAACTGCCGATAATCAATACACAATCGCATACTACCATCCTTCTTCTTTACCAACAATACCGGCGCACCCCAAGGAGAAACACTTGGTCTTACAAATCTCTTATCCAACAAATCATTCAACTGCTTCTTCAATTCCACCAACTCCGATGCCGACATCCGATACGGGGCCATCGAAATCGGTCTAGTACCCTGAACTAGATCAATAGAAAATTCAACCTCTCTCTTTGGCGGCACATCCGCAACATCTTCCGGAAACACTTCAGGAAATTCACAAACCACAGGAAACACGTCGAGCTCAACTTTGCTCTCCACTGACAACGATGCAAACAAACCAAACAACTGAGCTTCGTCCGCTAAAAGTTTCTTCAACTCTTTAGTGGAAAGAAAACTCTCGTTTTCACCATCTTCCAAAGAAGGAAACCTTACTAACTTGTGATAGCAATCCAAATGAACTCTATTAAATTGCAACCAATTCATACCCAAGATTACGTCCAAACCTTCCAACGGCAAACACACTAAATCCATAACGAAGTCCTTACCATACATGGTCAAAGGACAACTTGCACACACCAAAGAAGTAGTTACCGACCCCGAAGCGGGAGTCTCAATAACCATACCACTACTCAAAGAAACCATACACAAATCCAACCGCTTAGCACACGCAAGAGAAATGAACGAGTGAGTCGCTCCAGTATCAATAATAGCAACTAAAGGCATATCATTAATAAAGCATGTACCTTTAATCAAACGATCTGCCGCATTAGTGGCGTCTGAACCTGCTAATGCGAATACTTTTCCGCTCGCCGGAGCTTGCTTCGGTTTGGTACAATTCGGGCTAATGTGACCCACCTCGCCACAATTAAAACACTTCACAGCATTCTTTCTACACTCTGCTGCATCATGACCAAAGAGTCCACAGTTGGAACACTTCGCCTTGAACTTTCCACAATCATAAGACTTGTGGCCCATCACGCCACACTTAAAACATTTGATCGCACCGGAACCTCCTCCGGGTCTCCTATCAAAGTTTCCCCTATGTTTGCCCTTATCAGCAGGCGTCACATAAGGTCCGCTTCGTACTTGCTGCTTCCCTCTCCTCTCGTTCAAACCCTTATAATGAGTAGAACGAGCTTTACTATCTTCTTCATAAATTCTACAACACTCGGTCAAATCCGAAAATCTTCGTATCCTTTGATAACCCACCGCTTGCTTTATCTCCGGACGCAAGCCATTCTCATACTTGATACATTTGGAAAATTCCGCCGTAACCGCATCATAGTGAGGGTGAAACTTCACTAACTCAGTAAACTTAGCGGTGTAGTCCACCACCGACATATTACCTTGTTTCAACTCCAGAAATTCCATTTCTCTCTTCCCTTTAACACTTTCGGGATAATACTTCCTTAGAAACTCAGCACGAAATAAATCCCACGTAATCTCCTCGTCGTCGACCTCAAGAACTTGCCTCATGCTGACCCACCAGTCATCGGCCTCTTCTCTCAGCATGTGAGTCCCTAGTCTCACCTTATTCCCTTCAGCACAATCCATCACCCTAAAAATTCTCTCAATTTCCTTTAACCATATCTGAGCACCATCCGGATCAAATCTCCCTTTAAACACCGGTGGTTGGTTCTTCCTAAACTCATCATTCGTATTCACATTAGGTGCACCCTGCACAGCTCTGGCCATAGCCTCTAACGCCGCTGCCATAGCATTGTCATTACGACCTGCCATATTCTGAGGATTCCCAAAAATAACAACAAGGTTAAACAACCGTTCAACCAACACAACAACAAGACAGACACGACTGACTCAACACTGGCTCTGATACCACTTAATGTAACACCCCCTTTCTATACCCCAAATAAATTAGATAAATCAATTAGGCACATAGAAAATTTATTTCATCAGAGTTTGATTAAAACATGGTATAAAAGAGGCGCATCACATTATCATGAAATTAAACACATACGATACCTGCTCAAAATAGATATGCAACAATGGGTAACCCACATCTCAATATTTAGAATAAAGCGGAAACATCCAAATATTGAATCGATCTCATTCATAAAAGCATATACAACCATCAGTTAATTCATGCTCTACAACATATCCACAGCAGATACATACACATATGTATCACAAAAGAATCAAAACAAATGTAACTCCAAAAGAGTCAAAGGCTTCCTAACTACCCAGATGTTACATATCAGAGCCATTGACCAAAAAGAATGAAGACATCGCTTCACAAAAAGAACCTCCAGCTTCCTACTCTGCAATGCCTCATAGAGCATTTGAAAACAGCAGAAGGGTGAGAAACAAAATCATAACAGTTAATGCATAAAATTGTATATATACATAACCCCATAATTATACAAGTTATACTCAAATTATGTTCTCACCACATTAAGCATATACAAATAATCATGTCTCTACACATACACATGAACATTCACTATATTTTCTCCAAACAATCACATAAAACATACACAATTATATTCACACAACCAATGCATCATACACAGATGACTCATGCAACTCATAGAGACCGACACACGACTCTATGCAGATGAAAATGCGGTACCGACTCATTCAACAAATTCCCTAAGGAATCGAGTATTCAGCAGATCCTCCACGGGATCAAGTACTCAGCAGATTCTCCACGGAATCAAATATTCATCAGATTCTCCACGGAATCGAATATTCAGCAGATCCTCCACGGGATCAAGTACTCAGCAGATTCTCCACGGAATCAAATACTCTAACCAATCCTCCACGGGATTACATGTTATGACCGATTCTCCGAGGAATCACACAATGCAACCGATTCTCCAAGGAATCACACAATGCAACCGATTCTCCAAGGAATCTAATATAACCATCATACGAGGTTCTACAAATCCTCTACGGGATCAATCACAAAAATGCATACTATGATCACAAACATACTCATTGCATTTATCACATACATCACATATATTCATTATGCATTCACATTATACACCATTTCACACAAGGTTTACATACCTATTAATCCATCAATGTATTTCTATCTAATTCGAGCAAACGCACAACATTATCAAACGATTAAGATTCACAATCGGCTCCGCAATCTAGGATTCACGCCTTTCGGCCACCCACAGCACAACATGTTGAAACAGTTCACACATCAATCATTCATATAGGCATTAATCATAATTGAATCAACCAAACATCATGCCATGAACAAACAGCAAAACAAATAACACTGCCAGGTTCGCCAACCTTCGCCTGGCGAAGCCACGCAGCGAATGCTCGCTGGCCTTCGCCTGGCGAACTTCCCAGCGAAGTCCACTGGGAGTAATTCTGGAATTACTCGCTGAGGCTCGCTACCCACTCGCCTGGCGAACCTTCGCCAACTCACTTCGCCTGGCGAACTTGCCAGCGAATACAGGGTATTAGCTTCTGACTTGCTTCGCTACAGCTCGCTGGGCTTCGCCTGGCGAAGCTTCGCTGCCTCTCGCCTGGCGAACTTGCGAAGACAGAACTTCCATGGCTGTCTCAAAGCCCAAACTCCATACAACCAACCGATTAAATCCAAACCAGTCACAGTAGCACAACCCAACCATCACCCGACTAAACTACATCGTCTAATCCGAGTTCTAACCGATTATAACCTCATTCTACTCACAAAACCAACTTCTAACCTAAGTGGAAAAAGAGTAGAAACTCTACAAAATCCACACACATACACATACAATCATACACATTAAAGAGATGATGGAGTTTTACACCCTTACCAATCGATTGCAAGCTTTGGTAATGATTCCTTGATGATTCTAGGTTTTCCTCTCCACTTTCCCTTCTCTTTCTCTTCTCCTCTTTTCTTTCTCTTGTTTTTCTTCTTATGTTACTATCTTCTTCCTTTTTCCTCTCTTATTCTATTTCTATCTCTATTTCTTTCCTCTCAAATTCTTTCCAACACTTATCAATCAATTCTCACACTAAAGTGCTAAATGTCTAAAATGCCCTTTTTACTCTAATTCCCCGAAAACTCTCTGAATCGGTAAAAATAGATAAAATAAGCAAAACACCACATAGCAATATATAATTTCTCAATTTAAACAAACATCAATTAAATAAATTAAAAGACTCAACCAACAATGGGAATTCAGAATCGGGGCGTTACATCAGTACCAGATAATAATTCTTGTATGATATTATTCTAGATATATATTATACAAGGAGTTACAGTTGGTATCAAAGTCGGTCGTATCCTCGAATTAGCCTTGAAACATCATAAGTAAATATATGCCTCCCTCATAAGCGTGTCTTGTCGACATGGTTCTTAATATCATATTATATAGTGTTAGGCCTGGTCACCCTAATGCTATGTATGTGGTAGGTAGGTTCATGGTTAAGCGACCACAAGGACTCTAAAGTATTGTCGGGACATGTGTTGTGAGAGTAGACTCAAGCCAAGAGTTAGAAGTAAGGAGTTTTGGTTAGCTCAGTTGAAGTCTTAGTTTAAGTTGTGCTTCCGGTAACATGGGATTGAAGAGTGACGTATGGTTAGAGAGATCTTTTAGAATTGATGGAGTCGGAGAGTTGAGGATCTCTATCGGATGAATGGTAAGGGTATTGAGGAATATATGGATTGGCTAGTGAAACTGGATTGACCACTAGTATGGACAAGAATTTCAAGTAATTCCATTCAGTAAGGAAGAAGGTTGTTTTGTTAAGAGTATGACGTAAAGTATGGAAGGGAGATAACATATCCATGTGTATCCGTTTCTAAAGGAATTGTGGCATCTGGAAAGAATGGAGTATGTTTAGAATGGTATCTTCAAGTGGTTGAGAGATTGAGAGTTAAAGAAGTTCAACTTTTGTTGGGAACCTAAGGTAAAAGTGTAATCTAAAGGGAGACACAGGGACATGATTGATTGTATGTTCCAAGTGAAGTCTGTGTGTATCAGACGAGAAGTAGGATATAACTTAATTATATTAAGTCTTATAAGGGAGACCAAATTTAGGACAGTACGTTAGGAATTCAGTATTCGGTAAGAGACCAATTTGGAAATGGTGAGTTGCTCAAGGATCAATTATGAGAGAATGTGTTATAGAAGGAACGAGTATTTTATAGTAACATGAGTTCTAGCGGTATGAGCAAGAGAGGTTCGTGATGAAAGATAGAACAAGCAATTTGGATTTGAGGAAACTCTAGTGGGATGATTTTTGGAATTAGGATTAAGAAAAGTGCCATGGGTAACGAAGTAAACGCAGAATAGGGAATGAATCAACATTGCAGTACGAAAGTGGTAACATAGTGTAATTTTGGATAGAGGTACAATGGAATTATTGAGATTTTATTGAGATTAAGGTAATAATGTGTCATCAATGGTCATTCACTTGTGAAGACTTTAGAGTGTGAAATGGAGTGGAAGAAGTTACACCTCGGCATTATGAGATACATGGTAGTAGCATTATAGTCACAAGTGTATGTAATGGATTCCTAGTAATGAGACGAGTGTAAAGTAACTGAATTTTGTTAAGCAGTGATATTATGGTAAGTAATGAGGAGAAAACCAAGATTTAGTACGGATTAAGTGTAATCATGGAACGGTTTGTAATGGAGGGTTTTATAAGTAATCGGTGAGAGAGTTGGTTGTGAGACATTCAATATGTGGTTTCAATGTAGTGAAGTATTCAATGGATATTGGATGGGAAGAGAATCCTAATCCATAAGCATGCGAGAGATGTCAAGGTTCTTCAGGAGGAAGCATTATCTTGGTTGTCAAGAGTGGGCAGATTTTCCGTATTTGTGGATGATCGAAGTATTCCGAATCTACCTTTCGGTGGACTAAGGAAGTTTGTTTTTTTGATTCTCACCAAGGAATTCTATTAAGGGTATGAGGTAGTATGCTTGACATGATATGTCCATGACGAACGTGGTACCATGTAGTGGCTGTGTGTTGAGGTTTGTTTGTAGGAGAATCAAGTATGAGTTTGTGGCTAAGACCCTTCAGAGTTGGAATCTTTAGAAGGGTATTCCAAAGTTTATTATTTGTATGAATACCAAAGGAGTTCTACATTAGGAATGACTAGTGATGACCTTGCAGAGAACAATTCGGTACCTTTTGTGTATGAGTTAGTAAGGTATAAGTGAATAGTCATAATATGGCGTTTGTTATGCCTCGTGATTTCATGGCATCGGGTGTAGACTCAATGAGAGTGGTACTTGATGTGTATAGTGTACTTTACTAGTTTAAGGAATTTATAAGTTATCCTTCTAGACAGAAGTCGGAATGAGATTTTAAAAGGGATAAGCATGTAACTTGGATCGTATGTGGAACAAGACGTTGAAAGGAATGAGATTAGACAGGAAGTGCAATGTAACCTCCAAATGCGTGTGAAGTGTTATGTGTGATTCAGTGAGTAATATGGAAACTCACAATTGTGTTAGGGATGACTTAAGTCTTGGGAATGGTGACTCGTGGATAATTTGAAGCTTTGTGATGGTGTTATGTTATTATTGGTTGAGATCCCGTGTCAAAGGGAATCATGATGAACCAAAATTCCAAAAGAGGACTTTATATGAATGTAATGACCAAAACTAGAAATTGTCAAGCTAAATTGGATAAATTTCTTTGGGCTTAGGATGAATTTGAAGGTTATATAGATTTATGGTTGTAGTCAGGTAACTCCTGCATACCTATTGTCTGGAGAGTGTTGAACCTATACTAAACAGATGTGTGATAGCAAGGAAGTTATTCTACTAATGGGTATCAGTAAGGTTCTTGTATCGTTTGGTAAGTGAGCACTCTGGTGGATAAGTATGTCTACACAGACTATTAGCTATCTAGTAGTGCTTAAGAACTCGAGGTGTTCCACTGTTATAATCAGAGTAGCACAGTGGAAGGTGACTGATGAAATAGTTCAGTTAGATTAATAGGATCAGAGGGATAGTCGCTTGTAAGGATGGATGTAAGATAATCTCGTTCTAAGTGTGTTACCTTATTGGTATAATACGGAAGAGATGAAGCATCAGGTATAAATGGTTACAATGTATAGTATCAGATCAAGTGGGGTTAATAAGGATATCGATTGATGGATTATAAAGTTATTTTAAATGATTGAAGGATTTATAAGAGAGTGGTTGTCAGTATTGTGTGCAGTCGAGGAATCGATGAATTATCTTGTGAATATTTGATGGGTGTTGATCATCCCAAATCAAGATTAGGTGTTGCAGTATTATTTTTTTGTGACTCAGTAAAAGAATATGGAGTTCTATATTCCTAAAGTAGAGTGTAACCAAGTATTTTAGAATGACATGACATGGGAATTAAGTAAAATCAAGGTTAGAGTTAACCAGCCACTAGAACAAGAGTATAGTCGAGATCAGGAAGTTTGAGAACTTGTGAAAAGAAGGATTTTGGTCTGTGAAGACAAGTTGGAACTTGAGTACGTCAGAAGTTTTTAACGGAAGTAAATTTAAGTGTGGATCTAAGATGGTGATATAAGGAGTGGTGCGAATTTCAATTTAGGGGGGAGAATGTAATACTCGATATTCCCTTAAATGCTCAATTGGACATTAGTTGAGATCAACTAAGTTCCTATGTACTATATCTTTTGTCAGTTGGAACAATTAGAGCTCCTAAGTGCTCTGAATATTGTCAATTGGAATCAATAAAGTAACTAGTGAACTCCGTAGAGATCAATTATTAATGAAAATGACAGACCAACATTATTAAGTTAAGAGAGGACATTTTAGTAACTCTAATATTTGGTCAATTGGTGTTAGATGACAAAATATCAATTGAATACATTTTATACCATTGTATAATATTATAGAATATATATATATATATATATATATATATATATATATATATATATATATATATATATATATATATATATATATATATATATATATATATATATATATATATATATATATATATATATATATATATATATATATATATATATATATATATATATATATATATATATATATATATATATATATATATATATATATATATATATATATATATATATATATATATATATATATATATATATATATATATATATATATATATATATATATATATATATATATATATATATATATATATATATATATATATATATATATATATATATATATATGTGTGTGTGTGTGTGTGTGTGTGTGTGTGTGTGTGTGTGTGTGTGTGTGTGTGTGTGTGTGTGTGTGTGTGTGTGTGTGTGTGTGTATGTGTGTGTGTGTGTGTGTGTGTGTGTGTGTGTGTGTGTGTGTGTGTGTGTGTGTGTGTGTGTGTGTGTGTGGTAAGAGGAAAGAAGAAAAGAGAAAAAGGGAAGAAGAATAGGAAGTTCTCATTCATCTTCAAGGTCATGTTTTCATCATCAATTCATCCCCTTTTTCTTCACCTAAGGTGAGTTCCATTAGATAGTGTAGTATTAGGGAAAATTTCATGTTGGGGGAAAATTAGGTTTTGTATGAAATGCATGCCTATTATGTTATAACATGTTAAATTGGATTGTTGGGTGCTATGTTGTTGTTCTACATGCGTATTGATATTGTGGAGGGTGGGTGCAAAAATCATGAGATTTTGGGGGTAGAATCATGAAATTTGGGGTCACAGGGGACTGCGCTTAGCATGCCTAGAGCCATTTTGATTCTGTTATGGGCTAAAATCATGCTGCAAACCGCGCTTAGCGCGCTCGACTGCATTTGTGTTTTTCCCTTTGTACTATTTGGGTCATAACTTGAGAACCATAACTCAAAATGAGGCACGATCAGAAGCGTTGGAAAGCTACTTCAATGCACTATGTGATAGTGAAGTAAAAACATGATTCTATGTCATTGATTGATAGGATAGACGTGGAATTGAAGTGAGTTTGGATTCTGTGATTCTTGTTTCCCACCATAATTGATGAATTGGGAGTCCGATTGATATGAGATTTGAAGCCTTGCAAAGAGAATCCAATGTGCTATTATATGGTGATGTGAGACCATTTACTAATCAAGGATTTTTGGTAAATGGTAGTAGTGGCTTGTATACCTTTATATGCATGTGAACCACTATGTTGATTATGTTTGACATGTTATGCTATTATGTATGTTCCATGAACGATATTGCTATATACCATTGTGTTATGACATGTGTATGATATATGAATGTGATTGTGTGATAACCTGCTAAAATATTATAAGAATGGTGAGAAAAACCTTGATATTAATAACTGGAATGAACTAGTAAAGTGATTGGGATATAATGAATAACATATATGACAATGCTTGTTCAAGGATTCCTAGCTGTGTATCATTGACAAGTAGTTGTCTAGTTGTGAGAAGAACTTTGTATGGAACATATATGGTTTGTGCTGTTTATGGTTAAGGAGAATGTGATGCTTTGTGATTGTTGAATATAATCACACTATCCTTAGTGATTACATAAGCGAATTAAGCCTACGGGTAAAGAGACTTGTGATGGGGGAAGGCCCATGAGAAATGACGATTCATAGGGTTGGTTATATATCCCTTAGAATTCGAATCAATTCGATGTTATGTTATTCTTTATCGCGTACTCGAAATTGAAATTCCCTTGAGATGTGTCATTTTGAGAGTGGAGGCTTATATATAGAACTCTTTTGAAATGTGCACACTATTTTCACTAATAAGTATCTGTGACTTGTGTCGAGAATTCTTGTGTAGGTTGGCCAGGGAAAGTTACTTATTAGATAGGTATCTGTGACCCATGTCGAGAACTCTTGTGTGGGTTGGCCGGGGAAAGTTACCTATGAGTTAGATATTCGTGACCGGTGTCGAGAACTCTTGTGTGGGTTGGCCGGGGAAAGATATCCATAATACAATGATCTGTGGCTAGTGTCGATAACTCTAGACATGGGGTTGGCCAGGGAAAGATGCCTTGATATGGTTTCCTATTAGTTATTGTTTGAGTTGGTAGACTCAAGAGACATGTTTCCATACATTGTGAGTTGTGTGAACTCAAGTCTTATTCCTTTCCCTTTTGACTTGAGATAGAAATTGATTAGAACCCTGTAGAGGCGAGTGAACCCATAAGATAGGGGAACTCACTGCGATTATCATCTCACCCCATTATTGTTGTTATTTTTAAGGTATTGTTTACAAGTTTAGTTTATAAGTGGAGCTATGCATGGATGTTTTAAGATAAGATTAGATTATATTTTACATTGTGTATTGTGTATCTTGTACAATGATGGATATTATACTCATATCTTAGACTTTTATTGCTTGGAACTTTCCATATCTTATACCATTGTTGCTCTTTTATGTTTTGTAAAATGGTCAAGTATATAAGTTATGCCAATAGGAACTTATGATGGTGTCAGTACCAGATAATAACTCTTTTATGATATTATTATAGATATATATTATACAGGGTGTTACACACCATTCTTGTAACGTATCTTCTAACAACAAGCTTCCTCACTTCCCTCTTGGTTATTTTACCACACCTCAATCTCATCCACTCACGCACGCGAACAGCGAAAAGTTAATGAAACTGATATAGAAAACTTAAGATGTTTTTAACAAAACAATAAAATAAAAGACAAACACATAAAACCATCCCACTGAGTATGCCAATTTGTTTGCGATGGAATTTCGCAAACAAATACAGGTTTATATTTATACTTAAGGGATCAAACTTGAAAATCTCCCGGACATATTTGTGTGTTGTTTTTCATTAAAAATAAGAGTGGTTGTCGAAGTTAACGTAAACTTCTGGGACGATGTTGTGATTTCTCGAGAATAAAGAAATGTAACGGAAAAACAAGGCAAAATGAAAATAAAATGCAAGGTAGGATAAAGTAAAAGGCTTGAAGTTAAAATGCAGAAGAAGTAAAATTTGTTGAAAAGATAAAAGCAATCGAAATAAAGTGCAAGGAAACGTAAAGGCATTCGAAATAAAGAAAGGTTTAAATGCATAAAAAGAAATACTTTTTAAGATAAAAATGTTGGAATGTATTAAATTGGTGTAACGCATACGTACATTTTCCTCACTCGTTTCTCAAAGTGCAGGTACTTTGAGTGTAGCGGAAATGTGTAAAATGTACGGACCCCTTACAAAATAAACCTAAGTTGCTATATATACAAGTCTAAAATAATTGTACAAGACTAATAAACTATCTCCATGGTGACACGTCTTTAGATCACGTAGCGGTTTTCTCCCGGATGTGCACCATGTTCTAAGTAAATGTCGACGTTGATGTAGTAGTTCCCGCCTTATTCCTTCTTTTGAATATTTAAACTACTTTGTTGGTGCCAAGAACTAAAGACCCTTATCAAAATCTTCGATGTCGACCACGTTAAGGTAACATGTCTCGACGTATCGTCCATTGTAGTGACGAACTCTTTGCCAATGTGACATAGTGTTCAGTTTCACTACGTGGCTAGTATAGCATAGTACTAAATCTCACTAAGTCCCCATGCTTTTTATGTTCTTCCATCATACCACCTTCGACCAGCATCAACTTGGGTGATTTCCGACTTTGATTCATGTTGACTCGTTCTATTTTTATCTCCCACGTGGCATATTTATGGCTAGTCTCATGAACACTTTCCATTTATAGTTAAGTCGAAAAAATCCAATGTAACAACTTACCGATAAGTCATCAAGTTTTTGGGGCCATTGTCGGGGACTGTTGATTGCAACAAGGTAATGCTTGTGCAATGTTTTTATTTTTACTTTTAGTTTTTATTACTTTTTGTTTATTTTCTTGTTTATCATGGTGCTACTGAGGTATTTTTTATTTGTGTATGCGTAGTTCAGAGTCGGCATTACTACCACTCGATATAGAAATTAAAAGAACCATACTTGCTCTTATAAAAGTAGCTAGAAAAGCAATTATGACTGAAGGAAACCAAACCAAAGATCCACCACTTCTTTCTTCGGACACTGAAGAGGAGGATAACATGGCTGCACCAGTACCCTAAAATATGGGGGACTACTGTAAGAATAAGAATTATGTGCTTTCAGGTCTAAGAGATAATTTGTTCGACGATAACTGTTGCAGAGATCCGCGGGCTCATCTCGCACGCTTCTTGTAACACCCCAAGTTTAATCAGAATATTTTAATTAATTTGTTTAATTGAGAATATTCGTATTTTTGGTGTTTTGGGTGTTTTCGGTGGTTTTGGGAATTATTGAGAAGATGTGCATGTTGGACTATTTATTTAATTAATAGTATACTATATGAGAATATTAGTATTATTATTATTAAAATGAATATAAGAGAAATAAGGGTAAATTGGGCATTATGAAGAGTTAGTAAAGGTGTTATGGGAAAAGCCCAATTTGTGAGGCCCAAGACTAAGTTATACAAAATTGAGTTCTGAAAGGAAATTAGATTTCATTTTGTGTTTAACTTGAAAGTTGGTGGCCAGAGCTCTGAAGGAAAGGCTGGAAGCAGAAGATCCCATAGGTTAATCGTGAAAGCTGCGAATCGACTAAGGTATGGGGAGTATCGTATTTCATAATTTTCTATGTATGCCTTTCAGTGTGTTTATGGTGGGGTTTATGATTTAGGATATGTTGGGTTGATTTGGGAGAATTAGGGAAATTGATGATTAGACTTTGGGGTTATGATTGATGGTATGTATCCCTGAATATTGACATGAATTTAGGAAACCTTATCAGACTGTTTGATATGTAACATGAGAAAGGAAACCTTAGGCCTTCGTGGCCAAAACCTTGGATTGTGATATGTTTGACCCTGTAGGAATAGAAATATTCAAATGTGAAGTAACTCTGATGTACTCAGAGCAATTGCAGGGAATAGTGTTTTAGGCTGTGCAAATGTTGCCAGATTGGCCTAATAAACTATAGATGTTGTGCCGTTATCGCCGTATGACCTTAGAGATGTTTTGGGGATGTTTTAGGAGCATTGGGTATATGAATCGTATGAGTATTTTGGGTAGAGAATAGGTCTGATCATAGCAGGTTGTGCTGTTATCGCGTTGTTCGCCTAGCGAGCAAGCTAGCGAACATTCGCTACAGACTCGCCTAGCGAGCAAGCTAGCGAGCATTCGCTACAGGCTCGCCTAGCGAGCGAGCCAACGAACGTAGCAGAGTTCGCGAATATTGATCGTGTGCAGCGATGCCGTGATGTTTGATTCTGGGATTCTTGTGATGAGTTACTATGAGTATGACAGTGGGGTTGCATGAGTAATAAGTGATAGTGTGAGGATTACCGTGAGTATAAGTTGATAAATTAATATGAGATGATATGGGGATAGTATTATAGATTAATATGGGATAATATGGGATAATATGACTATGAGCTAATATGTGATTCATACGTGATTATATGACGACATGATGTGTGAGAATGATTAATATGATGAATTATGATGATATGTTGTATGATGAATAATATGATGAATTATGATGATATGTTGTATGATGAATAATATGATGTATTATGATGATATGTTGTATGATGAATAATATGATGAATTATGATGATATGTTGTATTGATGATTAATATGATGAGTTATGACGTATGACGAATATGATGAACATGATGAATGATGATGCACCATATGTTGTTATTATGAGGATTATTGTGAAGTGTGCATCATGCATTCATGTGCATCCGAACTTCGGTTCAGAACCTCGATTACTTTGGCTTCAATCCCACTGTGTGGATGTGAAGTATTTTGATGTGCTCCGATCCTATTGATAGGGATTTATGGAGGGTTGATGGCCCAGTGTCCATCGTGTTGTGATGATTGGTACCACATGCATTGAGTCTATGTTGCATTTGCATTTATGAGCCTTTGTGTATAATTATGACGTTGTGGCCTTTGAGGCATAATTGAAGGATATCAATGTGTTGAATAGAACTATGAGTAATATGTCGTTTATGCATTAATTGTTATACATTGATTATTATGAATTGTCTTGCCCACCCTTCCTGTTTGAATGTTACCTCCATGTGGGTAACGTGCAGATGAGCAAGTTTAGCCGTGAACGTTGTCGAGGAGTATTGTGACGTTTTAGAGTCGTTAGCCTTTATGGTTAATGTAAAGGGTCTTGCTCTGATATGTAACATCGGGTTGGGTTCTTTGTGTTAGTTGTATATCATTGGGTTATTTTACTGATGTTCCCTTATGAGGAAAACATTGAGCTATGTTTGAGTTCCGTTGTATATGATGTTTTGATGTATTTTGAGAAAACCCGTGTGTTACAGAGTATGGATCCTATTTTGATGAATTTGAGAATGTACGCCCTTTTGTGGCTTTTTATGAAAGTTGATATTGTACTCTGAAATCCGTGTTATTTTTCCGTATTATCTGTGGGGTAGAATAAGGGTGTTACATTAGTGGTATCAGAGCAGGTCGGTCCGTCCGGCCAAGTTGTCTAATGTTGTTTGTTCCCTAGTATGCAACATGTGTGTGAAAACACTATCGATACATGTTTGTTGCCTAACCGTTGTTTGCAGAAGTGGGAATGATTCATGTGGGGGAGAAGCTGTGCTTCTCCAGGATGCTGCAAGTGTGGAGTTGTAGCTTAGTGTATGGTTGAACGCTCTTATAGTTTGGAAAAGATGGTTTATACCCCATCATGATTTTCGGCTGTCTATTGACAAATTGAGGAACTGATCAGCCTTAATCTGTTGTTGATAGTAGACGGGGTCATGTTGGATGGGATAGGCGTGTCTCGCAAGCTTAGATGGCGTGAGCAGTGAATTATTTTAAGTTAAGCTCAATGCTTAGAATTGTTTTGGTGAGTCGGTGTAGGATGATGCCGAGATGCTTATTTTGATGGGAATTTTGAGTGTTACTGAAAGTGGGGAAGTTGGTGGTTTGCCGATTAATTGTGGTTGTCTGGTAGTTATTCTGACAAGATAGTGATGTACAGCCAGGACGTGAAGTGGAGTTGTGATCGACTTAGTTACGGAAACTAACCCGAGATTGAGGGCTCCATATTATATGTCTGTTTGGATGATCAAGGAATTAAATGGATTGAGTAGTTTTGAGGCTTGTGTCTGGTGTGTGTGCTAAGGCAACAGATTGTGGGGTCGATTATATTAAAGGTGGACGATGACTTCTGATGATTATTAAAGAAAGTAAGATGTATAATGCAATATTTGTATAATTAGGCCTTTAAATATTTCAAGAGTTGAAGATGTGTTGAATGGCCTTCTAAGTGTGAAATTGTTGTTGTACGTCGAATTCCGAGATCGCAGCTTTTTACGGAATCAAAATCGGACACCCGGAAGTCAGGTAACGGTCGAAAATAGGATTTCAGACTGTCAGGTTTGCTAGGTCCTTCGCCTAGCGAACAACCGCTCGCTACTGTGTTCGCCTAGTGAGCATATCCTGGGCAGAAGGATGTTGTTTTGGTATTTTTGTTGTAACGGGAGAACCGTAACTCGGAATGACGCACGGTTCAAAGCGTTGGAAAGCTAGTCCAATGCTCTATGTGGTGGTGAAGTAGTGGCATGGAATTAAGTTATTTATTGATGGAATATGTTTTGATGTTGTGGTAAGTGCAGAAGGTGCAGCTCGTGTTTTCGTCATAACTCGCAAAATTGAGTGTCCGTTTGGCATGGAATTTTCCATACTTATTTGAGCGAGTCAGTGGTTGTGTTAACCGATGATATTTTAAAATATTCGAAGAGTATAGAGGATCATGTTGAGCATCGGGAACTTGAGTTATCAGTGTTGGAGAAGAAGCATGGATATGCCACTGTGAAGAAAGTTCAAAGAGTTTTTGGGAGAGCTGTCAACAGCTCGTGTGTTGATTTCTGCCGAATCTGACAGAACTATTCGTTGTATTTTGTGATGCTTTGTCGATGTGATTGGAAGATATGTTAAGTATAACATCAGCAAGTTTTAGTTATGCTTTAAGGCAATTTAAAGTACATAAGAAGGATTATCTGATGAGGGATTTAGAGTTGGTTGTTGTTGTGTTTGTGCCGGAGTTGGAGGCTTCAATTGGTTAGTTTGAGATTTGACATGTTTGGTGATTTCAAGAGCTCGAGGTATTTGCTTGAGTTAGAAGAGTTGAATATGAGGCAGAGAAAATAATTAGGACTCCTGAAGGATTATGGTTTTGGATTGAATTACCATTCGGGTGAAGCAAACATGGTAGCTTATGCATTGATTTGAAATTCCTTGCATATACCGATGACGATGGTAAAAGAGTTAGAACTAATTGAGCAATTTCGTGATATGAGTTTGGGTTGTGAAGAGACTTCTTATGGAGTTAAGCTTAGCATGTTGGAGCTTACTAGTGGTGTTCTTGATGAGATTCAAGAAGGTCAGAAATCTGAATTGAGTTGGCAGATTGGTTGAATTTGATGAATTAAAGTCGAAGAGTTGATTTTCAGATTAATGGAAATGGTATCATAAGATGTCGTGATAGAGTTTGTGTTCTAGATATTATTGAGTGGAATAAGAGTATTGAGGCAGATGGGGTACCCATCCCGGTGCTATGAAGATGTAACCGGATTTGAGGAAATTATTTTGATGGCCATAGATGAAGAGAGAAGTGGTTGAGTTTGTATATGCTGGTTAGACTTGTCGGAAGTCGAAGAATAAACATCAGAGACCGTTGGGTCAGATGCAACCGTTGGATATTCCAGAGTGGAAATCAGATAGTATTTCCATGGATTTTGTGTTGGGTTTTCCGAAGAATTGGAGGGATATGATTTTAATTGGATGATTTTGGAAAGATTGACTAGATTGGCTCTTTTCTTACCAATGGGGATTAATCATTCTATGTTGAAGATAGTTGAGATGTATATCGATGGAGTTGTGAAGTTGTATGAGATGTCGTCGAATATGGCGTCAGATGGGAATCTGAGTTTTCATCGAGATTTTTGGGAGAGTTTGCAGACGCTTTGAGTACCATGTTGAAGTTGAACTCTGCCTATCATCCGTGGCCGGATGGAAGGACAGAGAGAACTATCCAATCTTTAGAGGATTTGCGGAGAGCTTGTGTGTTGGATCAAGGTGGGTCGTGCGTAGTTAATTATCGTTGATTGAGTTACCTATAATAACAGTTAGCATTCTAGTATTGGAATGGCACCGTATGAGGATTTGTATGGTAAAAGGTGTAGGATGTAACAACCCAATTTTTTAATAATTAATTATTCATGTTAATTAATTGATTTATTTGGATGATTTTAATTATTGGAATTATTGGTAGATATTTGAGAGGAGAATTTATGGAAGGAAATAGAATGGAAAGACTTATAAAGGAAAAGTGAAAAGAAAAGGAAACATAAGAGAAAGAAGGAGAAAGAGGAGAAAAGAGAAGGAGAAGAAGGAAAAGTTGGAAAAGCTCAAGAACAACTCTCAAGCATCGATTTAATCGAGGTAAGGGTGTGAAATATCATTATCCTGTCAATGTATAGGATTATGTATGTTTGGGTTAGATTGTTGGATGTTTTTCTACAACTTCCATTTTAGGGAAAAGTGGATTTAATCGATAGAAACCGAGTTTTAACGGTCGAAAAATGAGAATAAGTGGTATAATTTAGCGAGGGAGGTTAGACTAAGGCTATGGAACTGGTTTGGTGAGAATCGGTCGGTTTTGTGAAGAGTTGAGGACTTGATGACAGTGAGGAATTCTGAGTTCGCAGACGTTCGCTAGCACCTTCGCTAGGCGAACAGGTCGCGAACATTTGCTAGCAACTCGCTGGGCGAACAAGTTAGCAAGAGGTCCCAGACTTGGGCAGAATGCAATTAATCTGGTTCGCTGGTAGCGAGTGAGGTGGCGAAGGATTCGCTAGGGCCTCGCTGCAGCGAGTAGGTGGCGAGCGAAGTCAGTAGCTTCTGTTTGCCTTCGCGAGCTTGTTCGCTAGGCGAACAGATAGCGAGTATTCGCTTGAGACTCGCTAGGCGAGCAAGCCAACGAGCGTGACATCATTTGGTTTTCTTGTGATTCCATTCCATGTTGATTTCTTTGTTCGATTGTGTTTGATCCTTGTTGGAAATGAGTAATTGTATACTGTGAAATATATGCTGTGGGTAGCCGTATGGCGTGAATCCTAGATTGTGGAATTGATTATGAAATGTGGTCTTTTGACAAATATAATGCATTGTCTTAATTGATTAAAATGCATGATAAATGTTATTGAATTTGTTGTCGTGAGCACCATGTGGTGAATGCATATTGTTGGTATGTGATGTTGTGTTTGATAATGCATGGGAACATATTGTGGATATGTGTGCATGGCTTGGTAATATATTGATGATATTGAATATGAATATGTTGTGTGTGCAATCATGTTATAATTCTTGAGTGATGAATTATTTGAATGCATGGGATTAAGATGCGAGAACGGTTTTAAGTGCATTTGGTGGTTGATTGCATATGCATCATTTAGTCAAGAGGCGATGTTTTCTAGTTTCGTGGAGACTAGTGACTTGTCCCAAACCTAGAAGGGTGGGTTTGAAAGCTTAGGGAACGGGCTTTTATTGTTATCGGTCTAGAAGGGTGGACCCGGTTTAAGTGTAAAAACCGAAAAATGATAACAAGTGTTGGTACCACATGTCATGAGTTGCATTGAGTCACATGATTAATGTGTATTGTTGTATGAAAGTATACTCGTATGTGAAGTATTGAATTGAGAATTATGGATGTATGCATGATGAAATGTGCTTGGTAATTATCCATATTTGTTTGTACATATATTGTGATGTATATGATGATTAAAATGAATTATGGTGAGAAATGTGGAATGTATGTGTTCTATACTTGTGTATGTATATATAGTTATATGCATTGATTATTATGATAATGTTTCTCACCCTTTTGCTGTTTTATAATGCTCTATGAGGCATTGCAGATTAGCTTTGCTGGAGGTCTTTTGTGAAGTTTAACTTCATTCTTTTGGTCGGTTGTGCTCTGATATGTAGCATCGGGTAGTTAGGCTTGTATAGTATTCTTTTGGGATACATTTTGTATATGTATCTGAGGGTAAATGTTTTGTAAAACACGAATGTTGTGATGAAACAAACTGAATGTATGTATTTGTATGATTACCTATTTTAAGTGATTCAATGTTTAGATTTCCGCTTTAACTCTAAAATATTTCGATGTGGGTGTAAGGACTAAGTTCTCTGTTGAACTACCCCACTGTTGCATGTCTTTTATAGAGCAGGTGTTGTATGTTATTTTGGTGAATGATATGGCATACTTATTTTATACCATGTTTCAAATTTACTCTGATGAAATTTTATTATGTGCTTATGTGATTTATCTGTTTATTTGGGGGTATAGAAGGGGGTGTTACATTAAGTGGTATCAGAGCAGGTCGGTCTGTTGACCAAGTTGTTAACGTGTTCATTCCCTTATGCAATTGGTATATGTGTGTAGCACTATCCATATGGTTGTTCTAACGAGGATTTGTTGTGGGAATCAAGAATAATGGTTGCAGGCAGGAATGACGAAGCGATTGCTGAGGCGTTAACGAGGTTGGCTGGAGCGATTGGGCAGAATCCTCAAGCCAATGTGAATGTTGGAAATAACGCTGATGATGAGTTTCGTGCTTTGGGAAGGTTTCAAAGGAACAATCCACCGATTTTCAAGGGAACTCATGAACCTGACAAAGCACAAGTTTGGCTGAAAGCGATTGAGAAGATCTTCCAGGTCATGAATTGTTCGAATGCACAGAGGGTGCAGTTTGGCACTCATATGCTGGAAGAGGAAGTTGAGGACTGGTGGGGTAATACTCGCCAAAGTTTTGAAGAGAATGAGATTGTGGTTACTTGGGATTTTTTTAAAGATACATTTCTAGAGAAGTATTTTCCAGAAGATGTGTGTGGTAAGAAGGAAATTGAATTCCTTGAGCTGAAGCAGGGTAACTCAACTGTGGCTGAGTATGCCGCAAGGTTTGAGGAATTGATTAAGTTTTGTCCTCATTATAACACTACTAATGCTGAGAGATCCAAGTGTCTCAAGTTTGTGAATGGTTTGAGGCCGGAAATTAAGCAAGTTGTTGGTTATCAGGAGATTAGGCGATTTTCTGAGTTGGTGAACAAGAGTAGAATTTATGATGAAGATAGTAAGGCTCGGTCTAGCCACTACAAAAGTTTAAGTGACAAGAAAGGAAAAGGTCAATTTAGAGGAAAGTCGTATGTGACTCCTGCAGAGAAGGGGAAACAGAAAGCTGGTTACGGCAAGAAGCCGAGTGGGGGAGGAGTTTCCACTCTGGTGAGATGTTTTAGATGCGGTGAAGAGGGACATCATGCTCCCGAGTGCAAAAGTGTTGAGCAGAAATGTTTTAAGTGTGGGAAGCCAGGCCACAAAGCTCTTGAGTGCAGAAGCGATGTGAATGTGACTTGATACAACTGTGGTGAGCAAGGGCACATTAGTACCAAGTGTGACAAGCCAAAGAAGACTCAAGGGAGTGGGAAAGTGTTTGCTTTATCAGGATCGGAGACTGCTAATGATGATCGATTGATCTGAGGTACGTGCTTCATTAATGGTATACCTTTGATCGCTATAATTGATACTGGAGCTACACATTATTTTTTTTCCTTTGATTGTGTTAAGAGATTAAGTCTTGAGTTGTCTGTCACGAGTGGAGGTATGGTTATTGATACTCCTGCTATGGGTTCAGTAACGACCCCGTATGTGTGTTTGAATTGTCCGTTGAGTATTTTTGGTAAAGACTTTGGAGTTGATTTAGTGTGTCTTCACTTAGATCAACTTGATGTTATTCTTGGGATGAATTGGTTTGAATTCAATCGTGTTTATATTAACTGTTTTGACAAAACGGTTATTTTTCCTGAACCTGAGGATGAAGAAGATTTGTTTATGACTGCTAAGCAAGTGAAGGAATCACTGCAAGATGGTGCTCAAGTATTTTTGTTAATGGCAACGGTGAGCATTGGTGAAAGTGGAACGATTGATGCTTTACCAATTGTCCGTGACTTTCCGGAAGTTTTTCTTGAGGAGATAATAGATTTACCGCCAGAACAAGAAATGGAGTTTGTGATCGACTTAATTCCTTGAACTAGTCCGATATCGATGGCTCCATATCGTATGTCCACATCGGAGTTGAAAGAGTTGAAGAGTCAACTTGAAGATCTACTTGAGAAGAGGTTAATTTGTCCGAGTGTGTCACCTTGGGGTGCACCGGTGCTGTTGGTTAAGAAGAAAGAAGGTTCTATGAGACTCTGTGTGGATTACAGACAATTGAACAAGGTGACTATCAAGAATAAGTATCCACTTCTGAAGATTGATGATTTGATGGATCAGTTGGTTGGTGTGAGTGTGTTCAGTAAAATAGATTTGAGATCTGGGTATCATCAGATTCGCGTGAAGGTTGAGGATATTCAGAAGACTACTTTTAGAACGAGGTATGGACACTATGAGTATTCTGTGATGCCATTTGGTGTGACTAATGCACCAGGTGTATTTATGGAGTACATGAATAGAATTTTCCATCCTTATTTGGACAATTTTGTGGTGGTGTTCATTGATGATATTTTGATTTATTCGAAGAGTGAAGAAGAACATGTCGAGCATCTGAGGATTGTGTTATCTGTATTGAAAGAGAAGCGGTTGTATGCTAAGCTCTCTAAGTGTGAATTTTGGTTGAAGGAAGTGAGTTTCCTTGGTCATGTGATTTCGAGTAGAGGTATTGCAGTTGATCCGTCGAAGGTTGAAGCGGTGTCGCAATGGGAGACTCTGAAATCAGTTTTTGAGATTAGAAGTTTTCTTGGTTTGGCGGGATATTTTTGGAAATATATTGAGGGATTTTCCGAGTTATCATTGCCGTTGACGCAGTTGACTAGGAAAAGTCAAGCTTTTGTATGGGATGCAAAGTGTGAAGGAAGTTTCCAAGAGCTTAAGCGAAGATTGACGACAGATCTTGTTTTGATTTTTCCGAATCCGACAGAACCGTTTGTTGTGTATTGTGATGCTTCTTTAATGTGTGTAGGAGGTGTGTTGATGCAAGATAAACAAGTTGTAGCTTATGCTTCGAGACAACTCAGAGTGCATGAGAAGAATTATCCGACGCATGATTTAGAGTTGGCCGCTGTTGTATTTGTGCTGAAACTTTGGAGGCATTATTTATTTGGTTTAAGATTTGAGGAAAGTATTTTGGTGGCCTCGCATGAAGAAGGATATTGTCGAGTTTGTGTATTCTTGTTTGACTTGTCAGAAGTCGAAGATTGGGCGTCAGAAATTGTCGGGTTTGATGAAACTGTTGTTTATTCCTGAATGGAAATGGGATAGAATTTCTATGGATTTTGTATCTGGTTTACCGAGGACGCCGAGTAACTTTGAAGCTATTTGGGTTATTGTGGATAGATTGACCAAATCTGCTCACTTTATTCCTATGCGAATGGATTACCCGTTGGAGAGGTTGGCGAATTTGTACATTGAGAGGATTGTCAGTTTTCATGGTATTCCGTCTAGCATTGTGTCAGATAGAGATCCGAGGTTTACTTCTAGATTTTGGGAAAGTTTGCAAAGTGCTTTGGGTACGAAGTTGCGTTTGAGTTCAGCTTATCATCCGCAGACCGATGGTCAGACTGAAAGGACAATTCAGTCACTTGAGGATCTTTTGAGAGCTTGTGTGTTGGAGAAGGGAGGAGCTAGGGATAGCTACTTACCTTTGATTGAATTTACTTACAACAACAGTTTTCATTCGAGTATTGGTATGGCACCGTTCGAAGCATTGTATGGTAGACGGTGTAGGACGCCATTATGTTGGTATGAATCTGGAGAGAGTTTTGTGGTTGGACCTAAGATAGTCCAGTAGACTACCGATAAGATTAAGATGATTCAAGAGAAGATGAAGATTTCTTAGAGTCGTCATAAGAGTTATCATGACAAAAGGAGGAAGGCACTTGAATTTCAGGAGGGAGATCACGTGTTTCTTCGAGTTACTCCTATGACTGGTGTTG
Source organism: Lathyrus sativus (assembly GCA_963859935.3). Classification (NCBI taxonomy): domain Eukaryota; kingdom Viridiplantae; phylum Streptophyta; class Magnoliopsida; order Fabales; family Fabaceae; genus Lathyrus; species Lathyrus sativus. The sequence continues at coordinate 254,215,321 of OZ012737.1, read as the reverse complement.
GTAGGGCATTGAAGTCGCGTAAGTTGACTCCGCGTTTTATTGGTCCTTATCAGATTTTGCAAAAGATAGGGGAGGTAGCCTATCGTGTCGCTTTGCCTCCGTTGCTTGCTAATCTTCATGATGTGTTCCATGTATCTCAGTTGAGGAAATACATTGCGGATCCGTCTCATGTAGTTCAAGTAGATGATGTGCAGGTGAGAGATAACCTGACTGTGGAGACATCACCTATGCAGATAGAGGATCGAGAGTTGAAGCAACTTCGAGGCAAAGAGATTGCTTTGGTGAAGGTCGCTGGGGGGAGGACCGACTGGTGGAAGTGTGACTTGGGAACTTGAGAGTCAGATGAAGGAGTCTTATCCAGAGCTGTTTGAATCAGGTAACATTTTCGAGGACAGAAATTCCTGAAGTGGGGGAGGGTTGTAACAGCCTAATTTTTTAATAATTAATTATTCATGTTAATTAATTGATTTATTTGGATGATTTTAATTATTGGAATTATTGGTAGATATTTGAGAGGAGAATTTATGGAAGGAAATAGAATGGAAAGACTTATAAAGGAAAAGTGAAAAGAAAAGGAAACATAAGAGAAAGAATAGAGAAAGAAGGAGAAAGAGGATAAAAGAGAAGGAGAAGAAGGAAAAGTTGGAAAAGCTTAAGAACAACTCTCAAGCATCGATTTAATCGAGGTAAAGGTGTGAAATATCATTATCTTGTCAATGTATAGGATTAAGTATGCTTGGGTTAGATTGTTGGATGTTTTTCTACAACTTCCATTTTAGGGCAAAGTGAATTTAATTGATAGAAACCGAGTTTTAACGGTCGAAAATGAGAATAAGTGGTATAATTTAGTAGAGGGAGGTTAGAATAAGGCTATGGAACTGGTTTGGTGAGAATCGGTCGGTTTTGTGAAGAGTTGAGGACTTGATGACAGTGAGGAATTCTGAGTTCGCAGACGTTCGCTAGCACCTTCGCTAGGCGAACAGGTCGCGAACATTCGCTAGCAACTCGTTGGGCGAACAAGTTAACGAGAGGTCCCAGACTTGGGCAGAATGTAATTGATCTGGTTCATTGGTAGCGAGTGAGATGGCGAAGGATTTGCTAGGGCCTCGCTGCAGCGAGTAGGTGGCGAGCAAAGTCAGTAGCTTCTGTTTGCCTTCGCGAGCTTGTTCGCTAGGCGAACAAATATCGAGTATTCGCTAGAGACTCGCTAGGCGAGAAAGCCAGCGAGCGTGACAACATTTGGTTTTCTTGTGATTTCATTCCATGTTGGTTTCTTTGTTCGATTGTGTTCGATCATTGTTGGAAATGAGTAATTGTATACTGTGAAATATATGTTGTGGGTAGCCGTATGGCGTGAATCCTAGATTGTGGAATTGATTATGAAATATGGTCTTTTGACAAATATAATGCATTGTCTTAATTGATTAAAATGCATGATGAATGTTATTGAATTTGTTGCCGTGAGCACTATGTGGTGAATGCATATTGTTGGTATGTGATGTTGTGTTTGATAATGCATGGGAACATATTGTGGATATGTGTGCATGGCTTGGTAATATATTGATGATATTGAATATGAATATGTTGTGTGTGCAATCATGTTATAATTCTTGAGTAATGAATTATTTGAATGCATGGGATTAAGATGCGAGAACGGTTTTAAGTGCATTTGGTGGTTGATTGCATATGCATCATTTAGTCAAGAGGCGATGTTTGCTAGTTTCGTGGAGACTAGTGACTTGTCCCAAACCTAGAAGGGTGGGTTTGAAAGCTTAGAGAACGGGCTTTTATTGTTATCGGTCTAGAAGGGTGGACCCGGTTTAAGTGTAAAAACCGAAAAATGATAACAAGTGTTGGTACCACATGGCATGAGCTGCATTGAGTCACATGATTAACGTGTATTGTTGTATGAAAGTATACTCGTATGTGAAGTATTGAATTGAGAATTATGGATGTATGCATGATGAAATGTGCTTGGTAATTATCCATATTTGTTTGTACATATATTGTGATGTATATGATGATTAAAATGAATTATGGTGAGAAATGTGGAATGTATGTGTTCTATACTTGTGTATGTATATATAGTTATATGCATTGATTATTATGATAATGTTTCTCACCCTTCTGCTGTTTTATAATGCTCTATGAGGCATTGCAGATTAGCTTTGTTGTAGCTCTTTTGTGAAGTTTAACTTCATTCTTTTGGTCGGTTATGCTCTGATATGTAGCATCGGGTAGTTAGGCTTGTATAGTATTCTTTTGGGATACATTTTGTATATGTATCTGAGGGTAAATGTTTTGTAAAACACGAATGTTGTGATGAAACAAACTGAATGTATGTATTTGTATGATTACCTGTTTTAAGTGATTCAATGTTTAGATTTCCGCTTTAATTCTAAAATATTTCGATGTGGGTGTAAGGACTAAGTTCCTCTACTGAACTACCCCACTGTTGCATGTCTTTTATAGATCAGGTGTTGTATGTTATTTTGGTGAATGATGTGGCATACTTCTTTTATACCATGTTTCAAATTTACTCTGATGAAATTTTATTATGTGCTTATGTGATTTATATGTTTATGTGGGGGTATAGAAGGGGGTTTTACATAGGAATCCTTTGTGTTGATATGATTCAAGCGAGAGTGTTGTGCTCGGACTTGAGAATTGTGTAAGAGACAACTGAAAGGATCAAGAAGATCTAAGAATAGACGTGTTGTGAGAGTTATGATGGTGATTGGTGTTGGTCGAGCTTTGAAGTCTCGGAAGCACACACTGTGTTATATTGATTTGTATCGAAAGTGACACAGCGGAAGCATGGGAGAGGTAGCATGTTAGACTGTTTTACCGTTGTCGCTTGTGAATTTACATGATGTGGCATGTGCCTAAGTTGAAGAAGTACATTGATTCGAATGGATGGTGTACAAGTGAGAGGTAATTTGACTGTCGAGGCATTGCTAGTTCAGGTGGATGAACGAGAAGCAACTTCGAGGTAAAGAGATTCCTTTGGTGAAGGTAGTTGGGAGGACCAATTGGAGAGAGTTGGAATTGGGAACTTGGAGATCAGTTGAGGGAGTCGTATCCGACTCTGTTCCTTGAGGTAATTTTCGAGGGCGAAAATTCTTTTAAGTGGGGGAGAGTTGTAACACCCCAAGTTTAATCGGAATATTTTAATTTATTTATTTAATTGAGAATATTCGTATTTTTGGTGTTTTCGGTGTTTTCGGTGCTTTTGGGAATTATTTAGAAGATGTGCATGTTGGACTATTTATTTAATTAATAGTATACTATATGAGAATATTAGTATTATTATTATTAAAATGAATATAAGAGAAATAAGGGTAAATTGGGCATTATGAAGAGTTAGTAAGGGTGTTATGGGAAAAGCCCAATTTGTGAGGCCCAAGACTAAGTTAGACAAAATTGAGTTCTGAAAGAAAATTAGATTTCATTTTGTGTTTAACATGAAAGTTGGTGGTCAGAGCTCTGAAGGAAAGGATAGAAGCAGAAGATCCCATAGATTAATCGTGAAAGCTGCGAATCGACTAAGGTATGGGGAGTATCGTATTTCATGATTTTCTATGTATGCCTTTCGGTGTGTTTATGGTGGGGTTTATGATTTAGGATATGTTGGGTTGATTTGGGAGAATTAGAGAAATTGATGAATAGACTTTGAGGTTATGATTGATGGTATGTATCCCTGAATATTGACATGAATTTAGGAAACCTTATCGGACTGTTTGATGTGTAAAATGAGAAAGGAAACCTTAGACCTTCGTGGCTAAAACCTTGGATTGTGATATGTTTGACCCTGTAGGAATAGAAATATTCAAATGTGAAGTAACTCTGATGTACTCAGAGCAATTGCAGGGAATAGTGTTTTAGGTAGTGCAAATGTTGCCAGATTGGCCTAATAAACTATAGATGTTGTGTCGTTATCGCCGTATGACCTTAGAGATGTTTTGGGGATGTTTTAGGAGCATTGGGTATATGAATCGTATGAGTATTTTGGGTAGATAGCAGGTCTGATCGTAGCAGGTTGTGTTGTTATCGTGTTGTTCGCCTAACAAGCAAGCTAGCGAACATTCGCTACGGACTCGCCTAGCGAGCAAGCTAGCGAGCACTCGCTACAGGCTCGCCTAGCGAGCGAGCCAGCGAATATAGCAGAGTTCACGAATATTGATCGTGTGCAGCGATGCCGTGATGTTTGATTCTGGGATTCCTGTGATGAGTTACTATGAGTATGACAGTGGGGTTGCATGAGTAATAAGTGATAGTGTGAGGATTACCGCGAGTATAAGCTGATAAATTAATATGAGATGATATGGGGATAGTATTATGGATTAATATGGGATAATATGGGATAATATGATTATGAGCTAATATGTGATTCATACGTGATTATATGACGACATGATGTGTGAGAATGATTAATATGGTGAATTATGATGATATGTTGTATGATGAATAATATGATGAATTATGATGATATGTTGTATGATGAATAATATGATGTATTATGATTATATGTTGTATGATGAATAATATGATGAATGATGATGATATGTTGTATTAATGATTAATATGATGAGTTATGACGTATGACGAATATGATGAATGATGATGCACCATATGTTGTTATTATGAGGATTATTGTGAAGTGTGCATCATGCATTCATGTGCATCCGGACTTCGGTTCAGGACCTCGATTACTTTGGCTTCAATCCCACTGTGTGGATCTGAAGTATTTTGATGTGCTCCGATCCTATTGATGGGGATCTATGGAGGGTTGATGGCCCAATGTCCATCGCGCTGTGATGATTGGTACCACATGCATTGATTCTATGTTGCATTTGCATTTATGAGCCTTTGTGTATAATTATGACGTTATGGACTTTGAGGCATAATTGAAGGATATCAATGTGTTGAATATAACTATGAGTAATATGTCGTTTATGCATTAATTGTTATACATTGATTATTATGAATTGTCTTACTCACCCTGCCTGTTTGAATGTTACCTCCACGTGGGTAACGTGCAAATGAGCAAGTTTAGCCATGGACGCCGTCGAGGAGTATTGTGACGTTTTAGAGCCGTTAGCCTTTATGGTTAATGTAGAGGGTCTTGCTCTGATATGTAACATCGGGTTGGGTTCTTTGTGTTGATTGTATATCCTTGGGTTATTTTACTGATGTTCCCTTATGAGGAAAAAATTGAGCTATGTTTGAGTTCCGCTGTATATGATGTTTTGATGTATTTTGAGAAAACCCGTGTGTTACGGAGTATGGATCCTATTTTGATGAATTTGAGAATGTACGCCCTTTTGTGGCTTTTTATGAAAGTTGATATTTTACTCTGAAATCCGTGTTATTTTGCCGTATTATTTGTGGGGTAGAATAAGGGTGTTACACTTCTACGAAACTGCTTCAATGTGCAAACCAAATGATGTCATAGAGGACCAAGTGAAGTTACAGTTGTTTGGTTTCTCACTCATTGGAAGGGCGAAAGACTAGTTAGTATGCCTTCCAAATGGAACCATTCAAACATGCAAGGAGCTAGAGGATAAGTTCCTAGAAATATGGGTCACCATTGATTAGTTAATAGAAGAAAAAGATATGTGTAGAAGAACCATGAAGAAAATCCTCAATGATCCCAATCCACCGCTACCTGATTACATAAAGGAATCATACCCAATAATAAAGAAGAAACCCCTTCATGAAGATGAGGCAAGAATGTTTGCCAAGTTTAAGAAGATGCTGAAGAAACTCCAGGTAAGTATCTCTTTCCATGAGGTTTTATAACTTATGCCTAAATTTGCTAAATTCATGAAGGCACTACTAAATGGTTCAAAGCAAAAAGTGGACAAGGCATAAGTCAACATGACTGAAAAAGATGACAATCTTGTGCCTAAAACATTGCCACCAAAGCTAAAGGATCCATGTAAGTTCTTTATATCTTGTACTATTGATGGAGTGGAAATCTCACATGCTCTATGTGATTTAGGGTCTAGTATAAATATGACGCCACTGGAAAAGGTAAAAGAGTATAACTTGGGAAAGATCATACAAAGTAATATGACTCTTGCTTTATCTGACTCATCTGCTATTCACCATCTTAGTATTATACAAGACGTGTTAGTGCATGTTGATGGTTTAGTGTTTCCTACAAATTTTGTTGTATTGTACATGAAAGGAGACTCTGAAGGGTCGATAATTCTCGAACGCTCATTCTTGGCAACTGGGAAAGAAAAAATAGATGTGGAGACAAGTGATATTATCTTGAAGTTTAATAAGGAGAAAGTGATTTTTAAGGTGTATAACTTGACATCGTATGTGGACGACTTGGTTACATACTACCACCTGGAAGAAAAGGGTAGAAAGGTAGATAAAGGAGAGACAACAACCAAATTGAATGGCGTGAGTGTTTCCCTTGGGTCTGATGTGCCTTAGGCATGGACCGTCAAGCTAGTGACAGAAAAGAAGTGCTTGATGGGATACAACCTGTTGCACCCCAAAATTTGTCCTCGCATTTTTCTAACCATAACAGGCTTTCACTTTGCACTCATTTGCATCATCATAAGTACATAATTCATAATCATATTTTGCATTGGACTTCTAAGACATGGGATCAAGAGTAGTTCTAAATCAGGTCATCAGGTATCAAGTTTACTTTCTTTAAGAATGGTCAGGCGACAAAGGCCTAGGGTTTCACCACTTCCTCGGTTCGAATCTGTTGGCAAGTTTATGCTCCATGCCATGGTTTATTTCTCATCATGGATAGGAGATCAATATTGTTAAGAACGATGGTATAACTTCAATCCAGGATTGGTTATTCAGTCACGATCAGGATCAGATAGAAGTTTGACCTATTCTTAGTCAAACCATCAGGAGACTGCTTCAATCACAAGTTACCTGTGTCAGCGGCTATTTATCAGGCAGTGGCTCATGAGCAATTTAATTCAAGAGTCAGGTTCATCATGATCATAGATTCAATTGTGTCCAAGCTGTGGATTTATTTTCCCAAAGAACGATTCAGACCAATTCGAAGTGATTTAGAGCTTATTGATCAGAGATTCCGGGAATTAAAAGTGATGGTTGTTGTTTCAGATGATTGTTCAGTGGTGGTTGTGTTTCACGTGGCTTGTGAATAAAGGAGGGTTGATATTGGTTTCTTATCCATAATCCATTTTCTATCCATCTTTAACCACTTTTTCTCATCCAATCCATATTCCATAATTTTCCAAATCCATTCCCTTTCTAATTATTCATTTATAAGTTTTTATAACCATATTTTCTTCAAAATTCACATCTTAATCCAATAACTATTTCTTTTATCCATTCCTATACAAATCTAATTTCATAATTTTCTTTCCAATCCTTTTTTAATTCCATAACCCATCCCATTAACCAAGTTCATTTCAATTCACTAATAAATTATCCATTATCCTTCCATTAAACCTATTTTTCATATTCATTTATCTTTAACCATTTTTATTAAACTCATAAAATGTTCATTTTTTTATTTATTTATCACTTCTCATTGTCCATATTACTTCATTGTCCAATTTTAGTTATTCTTGTCTTATTTTAAGCCCATTGTCTTTCTTCATTACAAAGCCATTGCAACAAGGAACTTCACAAAAAATATAATGAAGTCAAGTCCTTTTTTTATTGCCACACAAAAGTATAGAACCCATGTCATTGTTCTTTACAATAAAAGCCCATAATATATTAAAATAAATTGCAAAAAAAATGATATGAGGACAAGGACCTTACAAAACCAATTGTCAAACCCACCCTTATGTTACTACTGCCCAAAACCTTACGTATATGCCCCGAAACTCCAAGCCTTTACTCCAAGTAGAAGTTTAAACTACCAGGTCGTTGACTTATTCGTTTTGAAAGGTCTACATGCCACTAAAGCTTCAGGCTCTTGGCAGTGTCAATGTTTGCCGCGTCCATATCATCATCCATGGGAATTTCAGCCTTGTTAATCAGAGAGCCATTCGAGGTCGGTAAGAAGAGTGTCTGCGGGAGTAGCCATCGTTAATTTCGTAGACAAATGAAGACCTCAGTGCTAGCATGGTTTCAGGTCCTCTTAATCTACAAAGATGTTATGCTTTCTAAGAAATATATTCTTCGGATCCCACTACCAAGTTGATACACATGGGATAATGGATTTATTAGCTCGACTTCCTGTATTGATGTAAATGTGATATTTGAGGTCAAACCAAATGTGCCATCACTTTCATAGTAGTAAACAAAAATGCAGTAGTGAAAGAGGAAGAACAAGCGGTGATACCGGAAATCAATAGAGATGGAGAGAGGAGGTTTTACATTCTTCTCTTCAAGTTAGCAAGGATGATGAAAGAAGTGAATGATAAATGGACCAATGAACAAAGTCAATGTTGCCAAACGTTAAGAATGTAAGCACTCGCTGAGAGCTTGATTCGTGGGAGAGGACACCTTCAAGAGAGATCAATTGCTTCAGGGGATGCAGAACTTCTTAATCGCCACTCAAATTGACAAGTTGAAGGCTAGAATTGATATGGTTACCGCAGCCTGTGAAGGTGCCGAAAAGGTGTTGGCAGACACTCATAAAGCCTACTGTTTTGGAACTCGTCAAGGCCCTTCCATTGCTCCCATTCTGGGCAAGGGTCATTCTGCCAAAAATTCAAGAACAGAAAGCCTACTCGGAGCTGCCGTCAATATTAGTGAAGGATTATGGTTACCTGGAGACCAGAGGCATATAACTTCTTCATTTTCGATGCATTTGGCCGATGTACTCACTGTCGTCGAGACTGCACAACCTTTTCATGATGGGTCTAACAATAATGTATATATGAAGAATACCCCAGACCAAAATACCATGTTACAGATATCAGGAACACAACTTGTGGGAAGATCAGCTGCCTCTCCTTCTGCTGCAACAAGTGCCATTTTTTTTACAATACAAAAAGCTTCACCAATTCCATATGTCAGTTCACCTAGGTCTTCCACAAATATGATGAATATGTCATCTCCTCAACAACAAACATCACAATTGCAGTAGCAATAACCAACTGCCCAAGTGTAGCAAACAAATAGACTCCATAACTCATTTTTTGATGAGTTTTTCGTTGAGTTTATGAGGTTGAGGAAAGGTTTCATTGAGGGAAGAGGAGTTTCGTTGGAAAGGTGGAAGGAGGTCCCCACGGCCTCGCGACTCTTCTGGCGTGCGTTGTGGTTTGTTTGAAAGAGAGGTTAATTTTCAGATTTTTTTTGGTGTTGTGAGAGAAGAAGGAAGTTATTGTAAGAAGAGAGAGGAATTATCGTGGGAGAAGAAAAGGGTTTGGGGTAGAGAGAGCTGTTTGAGAGAGAGGAGAATAGGAAGAAGAGGAAAGCCGTTTGGAGAAGGTATGGAGAAGAGAGTCAGAAGAAGAAAGAAGTGGGTATAAGGTTTAGAAAGATCCGTTGAGAAGAGGGAAAAGTGTGGGAAAAAGAGAGAAAATTTGGGGAAGAGAAAATGTGGGGAGGAGAAGAAACGACATGGGGAAGAGAAAAAGGTGAAACGCGTGGGGAAAAGAGATGATGCGCTGGGAAAAAGAGAAAATAATGGAGAAGAGAGAAAATCGTGAGTGGGGGAGAGAGAGAATTTAATTCAGATTTTTGTTGGTTTTTAATTTAGTTTTTTTTAGCATTTATTTAGTTTAAATTAGTTAATTAGTATTAGGTTATATTATTAGGATTAGTCTCAATTAATTAATTTAGGATTTAGGTTATATTTTAAGGATTATTTAATTTTAATTTAGTTAATCTAGGTTTAGCATTTTTATAATTTAATTAATATTAACTTTTAGATTTAATTTTGTTTAGAATATTAACTTAGAATTTCAATTTATATTAGTTTAGGTGTATTTTAATAATAGTTTTAATTTTAGAATTAATTAAGATTATTTTAATTTTTATTTAGAATTAAATTTTTATAACTAGGGTTTAGTTAGTTTATTTTTAATCAATATTGGTGATATATGTAACTTAGGTTTAATTTTAGAATTTGGTTAACTTTAGAAATTAGACTAGATTAGTCTTTATTTATATTAAGTTTATTTTAATTAGAATTTAACTTTTAGTTAACTTTAGGATTAGATCAAGTTTAGAATTATAATTTTAGAATAAGATTTAATTTAATTAATTTAATTTAGGTTTAGAATAGAAATTAGTTTTTATTTTAGAATTAGAATTAGGTTTTAGTTTTCTTTAGATTTTAACTTAGAATTTATTTTAGATGTAGTTAACATAGGATTAGAGTTTTTAATCTTTTAATTTTTATTTTAATTCTCGAGTGCATTTGTAATATTTTTTAGCACTTGTACATATTTTAATTTCAATATCTGATGTTGTCTGTGATTGCATCGCTTTGTGTTTACTTGTTGTTTATCTCCTGTATTCGCATGATCCCTTAGGATTCTTAGCCCGACTTAATTTCTGATTAAGTTGGGCGTAGGAGAGACATTAGGCTTTCAATCCAAGCATGACAATATTAGGTTAATTTCCCTTATAATCTTGACTTTAGGGCTACATTGCATGACAACAATTAGGGTTCAGTTTGCCCTAGGTCTTCGTGTGCGTCTCTCTCTTCTCACCTCAAGTTTCTTCAAGGCACTTAATAAAGAATGACGAGCGTCGTGCGCTACGAGCCTTAAGTACATGGGAAATGATGAGTGGGGGGTTTCTCCTCGCTTGTCTAGAGTGTTTAGCGTATGCCCTTTGGGCGATATGCGACGCATTCTCCCCCGTGTCATAGTCTTTAGTGCGACGTGAGTTTCAAAAAAACTCAATCCACTTCATTAAAACTCACAAACAAAATTCAAACCTTTTCATCCTTGGGGATTTTTCTTCAAACTTCATTTTCAGGAAAAAAAGAGTATGTTGCTTTTCCGTTCTACCGCAAACAGGCATCGTCCCTAACTGCTGGAATGGAAGCTTAACGTCACTCATAAAAAATACTTAACAAACCTTTTTTCTTGTAGTTACCCGAACTACGTTTGCTCTGATTTCTCATACCAGATGAGGATATGTAGGCACAAGACGGTGATGTCTTGGCGAGCAACCTGCCCCCCATCACCCGTAGTTTTCTGAACTACGTTGACTCTGACTTTTCCATTGCACGAGGGAATACGTAGGCATAGGACGACGATGTCCTATCGAGTTTGTTCTTTCTCTTCACCCCAGTTTAGTAATAGCTTTTAGATAGTTTTCACCCATAGATTAGACAACAAGCGTGGATCCCGTTGAGTACAACGAACGTGAGGGGTGCTCATACCTTCCCCTTGCGTAACCGACTCCCGAACCCAAGATTTGGTTGTGATGACCTTGTCTTTCCCGTTCTTCTAGGTTTTCTTTGATCCTTTCCTTCCCCACTCTTTGGTATAAATAACGTTCGGTGGCGACTCTTCTGTTTGTTTCCGCCGACCCTTTTTCGCAGTTGCGACAGCTAGCGACTCTGCTGGGTACTGTTTCCCTATGCGAGTCAACCCTAGCACTTGTTTGTTTTATATTTGTGGGTGTGTATATTTGTGTGTTGTATTTTTGTATATTATTGCATTTACATTTTACGCACTTTATTGTTGTTATTATACTGTTGTTGTTGTGCTGTTGGATGGGTGTTCCATTGAGAGATAAGCCCAATACCCAGACTTGAGTACACACCTAGCATTAGTGTGGAGAGTAGTTCGGGCTTGCATGTTTGGCATGCAAGAGCCCTCATGAAATTCTCATTCAAACGAGGTTTCCTTTGAAGACATCCTATCCTGTGCGTTTTGGACAGTTGAGGGGATGTTGGATCTGAAAACTAACGACTCTAGAGACCGTTTATTGGGAAGTCAGTTGAGGCCTCCTCGTTTGACAATGATGCCAAACCAGAAATGGTGAACGTATCATCGTTTCTCGACTTAAGAGTCCATGATACTGACGACCTGTATAGGATGTCGTACCTTTTCAGAGATTAGGTCCGACCTGTGAGTGGGAAGGGTTATACAGGAAAACTTGTCTTTCAACCAACCTGATTTTCTGGTTTTCTCGTCAGTGCAGACTTTTGATCTTAGATATTGTGGGTTTTCTATCATTCCAGTGCTTTGGTATTCTCGTATTTTCTTGTTAGAGTGAAGTCCTAGTTCAACTCAGTTAACGGCACAGCAGTCCTGATCCCATGTTCGCATTTGCATTTTCATTTGCACATTAACATTTGCATGTATATGTGATCTCAGGTTCCCGTTTCCCTTTGATTCTGGTAATCTGATCCACTGTCAACATGAAGCCTGAATTGAAGAGAACTATCACCTACAAGTTCCCGCTGCCAGAAGTAAGACCTTTATTTGGTCTCATTTCCATGGCTGGTTCTGGTGTCATTGAAGACTTCAAAAAAGACTATGGGAAGATTCTGAGTTTCGTCCATAAAACCTCAGAATATGAACAAGGAGTTATCCACACTCTGCTACAATTCTATGACCCTCGGTTGCGCTATTTTACATTCCCCGATTATGTCATAGTTCCTACTTTGGAGGAGTTTGCTTTTCTAATAGGAGTTCCAGTCTTAGAAAAAATGCATTTCTTTCATTCTGAGGAGGAACCTGAACTGACAAAGTTGGCCAACACTCTTTATTTGAGCAAATATGAATTAGAGGGCAACGTGGTCTGTAGGAATGGGGCCTCTGGTTTTCCTTTGTCTTTCTTGGTTGGTAAGGCTCAGCATTTTTTCTAAAGAAGGTTGTTGGGCGGTCTTCAATGTTATTCTAGCATTGTGCATATATGGCATTGTTCTATTTCCCAACATACCAGACTTTGTCGATATGGACGCTTTTCATATTTTCGCTTCCAAGAATCATGTACCTACTCTTCTGGGAGATTTGTACCATTCAGTACATTACAAAAATGAGAAGAGAAGAGGGAAGAATGTTTCATGTTGTGCACCACTCCTCCACAAATGGTTTATGGAGCATCTTCCTCGAATTGGAGCTTTTGTTGATACGTGGGATACATCTGAATGGTCAGAAAGGCTTATGGGTTTGACATCTGAGAATATTGTCTGGTTTAATTGAGACATGCTCGATGTGGAGATCATCTTTAGCTGTGGGAACTTTCCTAATATCTCTCTGATAGGAAGAAAAGGTGGGATCAACTACAACCCTTCTCTTGCTATCAGACAGTTTGGTTATGCTTTAAAGGGACCCCCGAAGGAGGAGGAAGTACATGAATCTCTGTATTTCACAGGAGCAACTGACTTTGATACTTTATCCAGAATAAAGGAAGCCTGGGGAAGAGTTCATCGGAGAGGAAAAATTTCTTTGGGTAAGGGCAATTGCAGAGCTTATGGACCTTATGTGGATTGGATCCAAGAGAGGGTGGAGAAAATGTTGCTACCATTCCCTGTCAGAGAACCTATGTATCCTTTAGTTGTTGAAGAACCTATGATAGTCGATATTCAGAAGTACAATAAGTTGTGGGCCGAAAAAGAAGAATTATACAAGGAGAATGAAGAGCTGAAAAAGGAAGTTAGTCAGTTAAAGAGTGACAAGAATGAAGCATTCTACTTACTAAAGACGAAGACAAAAGTTTTGGCTAAGATGGAAAAAGAGTTAACTGAAGAGATTCGCGTGCGGGGACGAGTCGTCAAGATTTGAAGGGCACTGATAGTATCCTCAGACATAAGACGAAGGAGTTGGACAAGGCATACTTTGAGATATCTAAGTTTAATGATCAGTGGAACGCTGCATTAACCGCCAACAAAGGAAGAGAAGATGAGCTCCATAAACAAATTGACAGATTGAAGACACAGCTCAAAATCAAGGATGAAAAAGCTTCAATAGAATCATTCTGTCGGTATGCAAGTGATCGAAAGTTATGAGAAACCTTGTCAACATTGGAGGAGTTCAAAATAAGGGCCGAATTGAAGAAACTGGGACTTGAAGATGCCTTCGGAGAAGATGCTTGGGAAGATTACGCTTAAAGTTTGAAGGATGTGGTCCGCAGAAGAGACTTGCTTATACAGGCGTTGGTTGCAAGGCCTGAACATCCGGACACAAAGGAGCTATTAAAGGAATTTCAGACTCATCATAGTAGTTGAAGAGAGTTATTTGATACAACTTTCCTTAAGTTTCTCTTCTTTTTCTTATCTTGTATCATGATCATCACCAGACTTGTTGGATTAGGTAGTACGATTATTTGTAGTTGTATCTCTTGACGTTGTTTTATGTATGCTAACTTCTGTGAGGGCAAATCCTCATAAATTATACATATGTATGTTTCGATGATGTCAAAACGCAATCACATGAAAGAATTGGTACTTGGCATTATCACCACAAGGCATATGCATATTATATCTCTTATGTCTTTCTGGCTTGCATGTTATGTCAATCAAACTAGAGAAATTTGAGTCAAACATCATTGGTAGATTATTGGTTGAGTCTAGAAGTGTCAAAATCACAAAAATAGGCATTTTTGCAAAATACAAGGGCTTGAGTCGACCACTCCTTGTGCTCCGGTCGACTCATAGGAGGTGCCTAGAAAGTGTATTTTCCACAGGTTGGCGCACGCCGACCTATGGTCGACGCATAGCTTGTCACTTTGCCTAATATGTTCTGTCTGGGGAGTTCCGGTTGACCGCTTCTTTGTGTTTAGTCGACCGTTCGCTACGTTTTCTGCATAATATCAATCTTTCCACTTATTTCGAAAAATAGTTTTGTCTGTTACTTTTTGGCACACTATAAATAGAAATTGGCTCATTTTACTCAAAGACAATTGAAACATTTGAATCAATTGAAAACAAGAAAAGTGAAAGAGGTGCCATTTGTTCTCATCATCTTCATCTTCTACATTTCATACCACAACAATTACACACAATCACTTTTGATGTGCATCATGAACTGTTTGAAGTAATAACGTCCGAAGCCGTTGATTGGGAATCCGGTTCGGGTTGAGTTTTTGGCAGGTTTTTCTTGAATAAAACCTTAAAGGTTTTTTCCTCCAAGATTCGGTGAATTTGGGGGATTTTTGGTACGAATCTTCTCAACATACTTTCAGCTGAGCGAAGGTGATCAAGGAGCAGTGGGTTTCGTTGATCTAGTAGCGAGAATTGGTGAAGTGTGGAAGAGAGGTTCGAGTTCGATTGGCAAGTGTTTGATATCAGTCGGGCTGGGGTTTGAACATGCAAGGTTGTTCAACAAAGGAGCTGTAATTGGAGGTTCAACACAAGCAATTGAAGGACTTGATTCAACTCGAATCAAGTGACAAGAAGAGAAAGCATATTTAACAACAAGGGAGTTTTGTTTGTTCATTTGCTATTTCATTCTTGTATAAATGTTTCAACAACAGGTGACATATATATTATATGATCTCAATTCTATTGTTAGAATTAAGGGCAGACGTACCCCAAAGCGAGGACGGCGGGGGAACTGCCTCAACAAATCTTTGTGCCTTTTTACTTTCCGCATTTTCATTTTGCTTAATATTTGAGTGATTTTCGTACACACAAATTTATCAAATTAAGGATTGTTTTTTAGTAAGTGCTGAAGTGATTTTGACTACTAGTACAATTGTTTATTGTACAAGGAAACTATAGTTACTTACTCAAAGCCAAACTCACTTGGAGTGTTTTGCACACCAAGTGTTTGATAAATTGTTTGAACCAAAATTCTCTTGTGTCGTCCATTAAATTTGTTGGCATTTTGGAGCATTGGAACTAGTTATACCAAGTAGTGATATAAATTAATTGATAGTGTGACTAGCATAGTGATTCTCATTGCTCATTTCTTATTATCAATTTCTAAACGCTAGATGCATATCCGGTCTTCTAGTAACAGTTCGTTATAGACGGTAATATTTCCACGGCCGCTTCCGCAATTTCAACAATTTTTTTAAAACCAATTTTATTGGTAGCGCCGACTGAATTTTTTAATTAGGATCTATTCAACCCCCCCTTCTAGATCCGTGCCACCGTCTAACAAGTGGTATCAGGAGCACCGGTTCACTCCGTGCTTCAAGTATGACTTTGTAGAAAATGGCTAACGAACCTAAAGGGGCCTATAATAGAGCTCCCGTTTTTAACAGAGAAAATTACAGTTGTTGGAAGGACTGTATGTGGGTGCACATTAATTCCATAGATAGAAAAGTATGGAATGTTATTCTCAACGGTCCAATGGAAATAACTATAACTGATGCAAATAATGTGGTTGTGCCTAAGCCCGAAGCACAATGGACTGATGATAATGAGAAAAAATATAATTACGATTGGAAAGCAAAAAATATTTTGATCTCCTCATGGGGACCAATGACGTTAAGCTAGCGAGAATCAACACGTTAGCACAAGAGTTCAATCTCTTTTACATGGAGCAAGGGGAAACCATTACGGACATGCAAAAGAGATTTACTCATCTCATCAATAGATTGCATTCACTAGGTAGGCCAGTGGCCAATGATGTTGCTACTAACAAAATTTTGAGATGTCTTAACAGGGAATGGCAACCGAAGGTAACCGCCATCAAAGAAGAAAATGACCTCACAATTTTGGATCTAACAACATTGTTTGGAAAGCTGCAAGAGCACAAACAAGTGCTCCTAAGCCTATAGAAACATGAAAAGAAAGAAAAGAAGGACAAAACAAAGATAACTGAAAAGAAGTCTATTGCTCTCAAGACTTCTTCCTCAAAGTCTCAATCTAAGGAGCATAGTGATTACACTTCGAGTGACGACGAAGAAGACGACAAGAGTGAGGACACGGGGCTGTTCATAAAGCGTTACAACCGCTATGTTAGAAAGAATGGCATCCAAACTCCGAGAAGAATCTTGTCAACTCCCGGAAACAATCTAGGCACTCTAGAAATGATGACACCAAGGGGAACAAAACAAGAGGGTCATGTTACACATGCGGAAAGACCGGACATTATAAACCGGATTGTCCCTCAAACAAAAAGGGAAAAGAAAAGGAATCAAATAGATCACATAAGAAGCAATCAAAGCCGAGGAGAGCATATATAGCTTGGGAAAGCGATAGCGATTCCTCTGAGGATGAAAGCTCAAGTGATGAAGATGAATCCGTAAACTTGTGTCTTTCCGCTCACCAAAAGAATAAGAAAAAACAGGTCCGACATGCTAAATATGAAAATTTCTCTAACATGTCTCATTTTGAATTACAAACTGAATTTAATACTTTGTATTGTGAAGCAAAAGAAGCCTTTAAAATGCTTGCCTCAAATAATCAAATTTTTGCTCACTTAGAGCAAAAGATTCGAGAGTCCGAAAAGAAACTTGAGGCACTTAAAGCTTCCATAGTGGAAAGTACTAAAGCAGGTTGTGAGGATCTAAGAAGTAGAATAGTTAACTTTGGGTGTGATACTTGTTACATTTGGCAAAATGAAGTTAGAAACCTAAATGCCAAACTTAACAAGGCTCTAGAGCCCAATATTACTTTTTCCATCGATAAATCTGATTTTAGAAAGGGTATGGTTAATCCATATCAAAAATACAAATATGTTGTAAGAGATAACGATAGCAAAGGTAATTCAAAAGTTAACTTTTCATGTCTATATTGTTGCAAGAAAGGCCATTCCATTGCTAAGTTCCGTTTTAGGAGATTTTTGGTTCCTAAAGGCATTTATCAATGGTTTCCTAAATGCGTTCATTTTGTCACTCACGACTTAGGACCCAATAAGCCATTGGGTACCTCCTCTTGTTAATTGTTTTTTCATAGGTACAACGTCTTGAGACCACCGAGAGAAGATGGGTTCTTGATAGTGGCTGCTCAAGACACATGACAAGAGAAATATCTCTCTTTATCAACTTCGTGACAAAGAAGAAGGGGTATGTAACCTATTGAGATAACAATCACGGTGCAATACTTGGTAAAGGTAGTGTAGGTAACCCTTCTTCCACTACTATCTCTGATGTATTGCTTGTCGAGGGTCTTAAACATAATCTCATTAGCATTAGTCAATTATGCGACAAAGGATACAATGTATCATTTTCAAAAGAATGTTGCAAATTTGTGCATAATGATGAAATGAAGAGTGTGTTTAATGGCCTAAGAGTAAATAATGTCTATATGCTAGACTTGAATGAAGTATCTTTGACACGTGGCAAATGTCTCATGACAATGAGTGAGGACTCATGGTTATGGCATAGACGTTTAGCACATGCCAACTTTGACTTGCTTAACAAGGTAGTTTCCAAAGATCTAGTCCTAGGTCTGCCCAAAATAAAGTTTACCAAGGATCACCTTTGTGATGCTTGCCAAATGGGAAAGCAAATGAGGATCTCTTTTAAATCCAAAAATATCGTTTCAACTACGAGACCTCTCGAGCTTCTCCATATGGATTTATTTGGGCCATCTAGAATTAAAAGCCTAGGTGGTAACTATTACGGTCTTGTAATAGTTGATGATTTTTCTAGATTCTGTTGGACTATCTTCTTGGCTAGCAAGAGCTATACATTCGCCGTCTTTGAAAGATTTGGTAAGCTTTCCCAAAATAAATTAAACACAAACATTGTCTCAATTAAGAGTGACCATGGAGGTGAGTTTGAAAACTATTTGTTTGAAGAATATTGCGGTAAACACGGAATTAATCACAACTTCTCCGCTCCACGTACTCCTCAACAAAATGGGGTTGTGGAGCATAAAAATCGTATTTTAGAAGAATTGGGAAGAACAATGATCAATGAAAGTGCATTACCTAAATATTTTTGGGCCGACGCCATAAGTACGACATGTTATGTTTTGAATAGGGTGCTCATCCTCCCCATTCTAAATAAAACACCGTATGAAATTTTAAAAGGGCGCAAGTCGAATGTATCTCACCTGCATGTCTTCGGTTGTAAGTGTTTTGTGTTGAATAATGGAAAGGAAAACTTAGGCAAATTTGATTCCAAGGCTGACGAAGGTATCTTCCTTGGATACTCTCAATCAAGTAAAGCTTATAGAATTTATAATAAGAGATTACTTATCGTTGAAGAGTATGTACATATAACGTTTGATGAATCTTATTCGAAAGACGTCGGAAAAGGTAATGTTGTTCATGATGCATGTACATCTACAAAAGACATACTCAAAGGTGCCGAGCCGGGAAGTGATCAACCTGACCAAACCAAAGTTGAGGAGGAGAAAGATGACCGCCATGAGGAAACCGAGGAAGTTCATCCGTCTACAAAAGATGATCTCCCTCCAGCTTGGAAGTCTTCCAAAGACCATCCAATCGACAACATCCTCGGTGATATCTCAAAGGGAGTTATGACTCGGTCTAAGACAAGTAATTTTTGTTATCACTTTGCTTTTGTTTCACAAATGGAACCTAAAAACCCTAAAGATGCCTTACTCGATGAGCACTGGTTTTTATCTATGCAAGAGGAACTTAATCAGTTCAAGAGAAAATGAGGTTTGGGACCTTGTCCCTCCTCCGCGAGGTCGTCGAGTAATCGACACCCGATGGGTATTTAGGAACAAGTTGGACGAAAACGGGGTAATAACCCGCAATAAGGTGCGTTTAGTCGTGTAAGGGTATAACCAAGAGGAAGGCATTGACTATGAGGAGACTTATGCGCCGGTTGCCCGACTCGAGGCTATATGCCTCTTACTTGCCTTTGTTTGTGCAAAAAAATTTAAGCTATTTCAAATGGATGTAAAAAGTGCATTCCTTAACGGTTATATTAATGAAGAAGTTTATGTTGCACAACCTCCGAGTTTTGAGTCTAATGAATATCCCGATCATGTATACAAGTTAAAACGTGCCTTGTATGGACTCAAGAAAGCCCCTAGGGCTTGGTATGAGCGCCTAAGCAAGTTTCTACTTGATCAAGGGTATTCAAGAGGCAAGGTCGACACAACCCTCTTCATTAAACGTCAAAGAAAACACTTAATCTTGGTATAAATTTATGTTGATGACATTATATTCGGATCAACTAACATGAATCTCGTAAGAGAGTTTTCTAACCTTATGCAGGGTGAATTCGAGATAAGTATGATGGGGGAGCTCACATACTTTCTTGGATTACAAATCAAACAGCTTGAGGAAGGAACGTTTGTAAGTCAAACGAAGTATTTTCTAGAGCTTCTCAAGAGGTTTGACATGGAAAGTTCCAAAGCCATTGACACGCCGATGCCGACATGTGCAAACCTGAATAAAGATGAAAATGGTAAGGACGTAGAGGTAAAAAGATATCGAGGTATGATCGGCTCACTTCTTTATTTTACCGCCTCTAGACCCGATATTATGTTTAGTGTTTGCATGTGCGCCAGATATCAATCTTCTCCTAAGGAATCCCATTTAAAAGTTGTTAAGCATATTTTTCGATACCTTCCAGGTACTCCAAAGTATGGGCTATGGTATTCCAAAGGAAACAATTGTTCCTTGGTTGGATTCTCTGATTTTGATTTTGCCGGGTGCAAATCGGATAGGAAAAGTACTAGTGGTACGTGTCACCTTTTTTTCAAATTCTTTGGTTAGTTGGCATAGTAAGAAATAGGTTTTTGTTGCCTTGTCAATTGCCGAAGCGGAATACATTACCGACGACAGTTGTTGCGCTCAAGTTTTATGGCTTAAGCAACAATTGTTAGATTTTAACCTCAAACTTGAGCGTATTCCGATCCTTTGTGACAATACTAGTGCAATTAATCTTACCGAAAATCCCGTGTTGCGTTCACGCACTAAGCATATCGAAATTCGACACCATTTTCTTCGGGATCATGTGGAGAAAGGCGGTGTTAATTTTGAACATGTTGACACTACAAATCAACTAGCGGATATATTCACAAAACCGCTTGCTACTGAACCTTTCTTTCATATCCGACGAGAACTTGGTATTCTCGACATTTTGGATTATGTTTAGTAATACTTTTTGCACATATTTTGTTCAACTATGTGTATACCTACTTTGGTCATCGGACTTCTAACCAATTGACAATGTAGTAAGTATATGCATATATTCTTCAAGCCACTCTCGACATGAAGGTGATATCGTCCTTTAACTCTCTCTCTCTTTCTCTCTCTCTCTCTCTCTCTCTCTCTCTCTCTCTCTCTCTCTCTCTCTCTCTCTCTCTCTCTCTCTCTCTCGATTTTTATGTTTATTCAAAATGCTTCCTAATTTGGGTTATATGTATCATAAAAGTCATAATATATGTATCTTGTCTATTTGATTGCTTAAAGTTTGTTGTGGCTGGTTATTATGCATCTTTGTTACTCATATGTTCATAAATATGATAACTTGCATATTTTGTCTGCATGAGTCGACCCAAAACAGGGTGTGGCCGACTCACAAAAAGGTCTCCAAAAATTGAAATTTTGTTCGGGTCTGCTCAGGTCGACCTATGGTCGACGCATACCTTTGAGGTTTTGAACGTGTAAATTTTAACACAGTATGCGTCGACGCATACAAAGGAGCGGTCGACGCATTACGTGAAAACCTGTCAAATTTTTTGAAAAACGTTCAAAATCCTCATTATTTCAATTTTTGATGACTCATTAATGGTATATGATTACTTTTTGCATTGTAACTCATCACTATAGCATACCTACAACCTATCCCTCTCCTCTTCCCAATACCTACCTCCTTCTACAAAAAGGGTAAAGTTCTTATTCTCTCCACATTCAAACTCTTCTCAAACCCTTTCAAATCATCATCAACCTATTCTTCTTTTCATCTCCTTGAACCCAATCACCATGGCTGCAAGAAGAATAACAGGTAAAAGAACCTCAAGGGCCTCCTCATCTGCTTCCATTCCAATTTCCGCCGTATCCTTAGTACCTCCGGCATTCACTGAAAGTTTCACAAAGAACTTTAGTAAAAGAGCTGTTGTCAAGCAACACTCATATTATTGTCTCTCGGCGGAGCGCATGCATCTTCCTCGTATCCTCGAACTTCTTGACTTTCAAGGATTCAACAATTTTTTGGAATGTAATGAAAAATATAGTGAAGATTTGGTCCCTATTCTCTACACATGCCTTCGCGACAAATTTTGGGGTCCTCACTTTCATACTCTGGTTGGAAACACCAAGGTTAGTGTCACTCCTGATGTCTGGCAAAAGTATTTTGATTTATCTCTTGATTCGGACAAACCTCTCTATGAGGTCACTGATGCACGCACAGTGGAAGGCTATGAGTTTAAGACAGCCTTGAACTCTATGCTGAAAAAGCTGTATCCGGCTCATATTGTGGCAAGCGACGTGTTTCCGAAAACCGTCACCACCAGAAAGTTGAAACCACAGGATAGGATTCTGCAGTGGATAGTGGCTCGCATTTTGCAGCCTAAGAAAGGTGGTTTTTCTCGGGTAGATCAAGTGGAAGTCCCCTTGATATATATTTTGAGAAATCAGATTAAGATAAATTGGCCGTACTACATTGCAAGTAGGATTTACGCTTTGAGGGACTCAGGTCGAGGTACAACTCTTTCTTACGGGTCTTTTATTCAAGAGATTCTGACTAGCACTAAAGTTGTATATCCATAGTTTCCATATAAATCGATCACTTCGGATCAAGAATTTTGTCAGAAAACTCTTTCTATGATGGGGTATATTTGGAGTATTGATGAACAGTGGTACAAGTTTGTTGTAAAAGCCACTACTTCTCGGGTTGAAAAATCCGATGAGAGTGATGAGGAAAGTGAAGAGGATGAAGAAGAAGACGAATCAGAAGATCATGAGGAACGACAACCAATGGAAACTACCGATCAAATGAATGAAAATTGGGTTGCCCACACACCCTCTACAGAAGATGAAAATGATCAAGGTTGGTGTCAGTGGCAATATACCGGGTGGACAACAATGCGTGAATACTATCAGCCTTCACAATGGGGTTATGAAGCGCCTCTGACTCCACCGCAGCAATCCTCTTCAGAGCTTATAGATATGATGAGGACCATGCAATTGGAGCATTGTACCTTCATGACTGCTCAGGACGAGCGGTTTGCCCAAATTCAGATCCAATTTGAGACACATACTGAACGATTCAACACTCTTTCCTCGGATATTAATGCACGGTTGGATGCTCTAGTTGGATTGACTGAAATTCAGGAGCATGCCATCTCTCACAGCCTTAACACATTGAACAATGTTGTCTTGGAACTCACCGACATGGCAGATCTGTACCGTACCCATGGCCACCACTTCAGGGGGAGGGGACATTGAAGCATCCTTGCATTTCATTTTTTTGCTGTTGTTTTGTTATTTTGCATTGTACTGAAGAATGTCTCCTTGTGACAATGTTTTGCATTTTTTTATTTATTTATGACTTCTTGAGCTCTAAGGTTTTTGTGTTTTATTAATATCTGGTGTGTTTATCTATTCATCTCGTGTTCGTTGATGCTATCTTATGTGGATATTTGTTAATGATGTTTGTTACATGTTGAAAATTTCTTTAATTTGAGAATCTATTTCTTAACCTATCTCTCTTTCTTTTTTATGTTATCAAAGGGGGAGAAAAGTGTGCCAAGACAATAGTAAACACTATGAAGAATTGCAAATGGAAGATGTCGCAAATAGGGCATTAAAAAAGGGGGAGGTTGTTAATACCGCACATCGGGGATATGTTTTGCCATCATCAAAAAGGGGGAGTATGTGAGGGCAAATCCTCATATATTATACATATGTATGTTTCGATGATACCAAAACGCAATCACATGGAAGAATCGGTACTTGGCACTATCATCATAAGGCATATGCATATCATATCTCTTATGTCTTTCTTGCTTGCATGTTATGTTAATCAAACTAGCGATATTTGAGTCAAACATCATTGGTAAATTATTGGTTGAGTCTAGAAGTGTCAAAATCAAAAAATAGGCATTTTTGCAAAATACAAGGGCTTGAGTCGACCACTCCTTGTGCTCCGGACGACTCATAGAAGTTGATTAGAAAGTGGATTTTCCACGGGTTGGCGCACGCCGACCTATGGTCGACGCATAGCTTGTCACTTTGCCTAATGTGTTCTGTTTGGTGAGTTCCAGTCGACCGCTTCTTCGTGTTTGGTCGATCGTTCGGTACGTTTTCTGCATAATATCAGTCTTTCCACTTATTTCGAAAAACAATTTTGTTTGTCACTTTTTGGCACACTATAAATAGAAATTGGCTCATTTTACTCAATGACAATTGAAACATTTGAATCAATTGAAAACAAGAAAAGTGAAAGAGGTGCCATTTGTTCTCATCATCTTCATCTTCTACATTTCATACCACAACAATTACACACAATCACTTTTGCTGTGCATCATGAACTGTTTGAAGTAATAACGTCCGAAGCTGTTGATTGGGAATCCGGTTCGGGTTGAGTTTTTGGCAGGTTTTTCTTGAATAAAACCTTAAGGGTTTTTTCCTCCAAGATTCGGTGAATTTGGGGGGTTTTTGGTACGAATCTTCTCAACATACTTTCAGCTGAGCGAAGGTGATCAAGGAGCAGTGGGTTCCATTGATCTAGTAGCGGGAACCAGTGAAGTGTGGAAGAGAGGTTCGGGTTCGATTGGCAAGTGTTTGATATCAGTCGGGCTGAGGTTTGAACATGCAAGGTTGTTCAACAAAGGAGTTGTAATTGTAGGTTCAACACAAGCAATCGAAGGACTTGATTTAACTTGAATCAAGTGACAAGAAGAGAAAGCACATTCAACAACAAGGGAGTTTTTTTTTGTTCATTTGCTATTTCATTCTTGTATAAACGATTCAACAACAGGTGACATATATATTATATGATCTCAATTCCATTGTTAGAATTAAGGTCAGACGTACCCCGAAGCGAGGACGGTGGGGGAACTGCCTCAACAAATCTTTGTGCCTTTTTACTTTCCACATTTTCATTTTGCTTAATATTTGAGTGATTTTCGTACACACAAATTTATCAAATTAAGGATTGTTTTTTAGTAAGTGCTGAAGTAATTTTGACTACTAGTACAATAGTTTATTGTACAAGGAAACCATAGTTACTTACTCAAAGCCAAACTCACTTGGAGTGCTTTGCACACCAAGTGTTTGATAAATTGTCTGAACCAAAATTCTCTTGTGTCGTCCATTAAATTTGTTGGCATTTTGGAGCATTGGAACTAGTCATACCAAGTAGTGATATAAATCAATTGATAGTGTGACTAGCGTAGTGATTCTCATTGCTCATTTCTCATTATAAATTTCCAAAGGATAGACGCATATCTGGTCTTCTAGTAATAGTTCGTTATAGACGGTAATTTTTCCACGGCCGCTTCCGCAATTTAAACAAATTTTTAAAACCAATTTTATTGGTAGCGCCGACTGAATTTTTTATTAAGGATCTATTCAACCCCCCTTCTAGATCCGTGCCATCGTCTAACAACTTTTGTTCTCATTTTATTTATGAGAAAAGATTTGTGATTCTATCCTTCTCCTGTTTTTCTATTCGTTCTTGGAACTATAATCAAGGGGAGGATCTCCTTGAATCATATATGCATGCTTTCATTTTGCATTATCATTCTCATTTGCATAACAGGTGTTCTCGGGGCCGTCAATCTTATCTTTGTTTGGTTTTCTCCAGCAGTTTACAGGATAGCAGATCCAGTCTTCCACAGATACTCTACGAGGGGGAATCAACAAAGAATCATGGACCAGGTATAACAAGAGCTACAGGAATTCAGAGACAGGATGACGCAATTTATGGACCTAATGCAACGGGTAGCCAACAGGCAGGAACAATTGAGAACTCTGGTCCAACCGCTGATAGCACGGGTTGATGGCAGCGGTGTCTTGCACGGAGGGACTATTTTTATTCCTCCAGTTGATGGTAGCGTTCCTCAGGCCAACGTGGTCCCAACTGTTGTTAACCCTCCGGGCGGAGGTCACCAAGGAGGAGTTCATATAATCAGTACTGGAGGCGGTGGAGGTGCTGCAAATGGAACTGCAGGTCCTCACTGGGAAGAAGACGATCAAGACAATGTATTTTCGATGAGAGACTTGGACATGGGTCTCCCCACGAAAGCCGACAAAAGATTCAAGATGCTCGAATAGAAAATGAAAAGCCTTGAGAACCAAAATTCTTTAGGGCTCGACATGTCAAATTTAGGACTAGTACCAAGGGTCAAAATTCCCCCCAAATTCAAAGTACCAGATTTCGACAAGTACAAAGGGACGACCTGTCCTAGAGTAAATCTTAGGGCTTACTTTCAGAAGATGTCATCTTATTCGAACGACGAGAAACTGTTAATGCACTTCTTTCAGGACAACTTGTTAGGTCCTTCTCTATAATGGTATATGGGTCTGGAAGGGACGCATATAAAGAGCTGGAGGGATTTAGGGGAAGCCTTTGTTCGTCATTTCCAATACAACAGTGATTTGGCACTGAACAGAGTGCAATTGCATAATTTATCACAGAGAAAAAATGAGGGATTCAAGGAATATGCCTAGAGGTGGCGGGAATTAGCGGCTAGAGTTCAACCCCCAATGGTGGAACGTGAACTAATTGACATGTTCGTGGAAACTTTGCCAGGAACATACTACGAGAAATTAATTGGGAGCATGTCTGGGAATTTTTCAAATTTATTCATAAAAGGGGAAAGAGTGGAAAATGGAATAAAGATAGGGAATATACAAAGTGGAGAGGGGTCTACATCAAGAGGAATGAGGAAGACATATGGGAACCCGAAGAAAAGGGAAGGAGATATGAATGCCATATCAGCCTATAGAAACAGAGACCGAGTGCAACCTCAACGTCAGTACCAACCTCAGCACCAACATCATCAACAAATTGCTAGTATAGCCATTCCGGTTGTACCACAGCAGTCAACTATCGCGCCTCGCCGTTATCCAGACAGAGGAAGGATGGCCAACAGGCAATTCGACACGCCTCCCATGCCTTACTCTCAGTTATTGCAACATCTGCTATAGTTGCAACTTATTCAGAAAAGGACTTTAGCACCACTTACTGGCACGCCTCCACCAGTCTATGATGCAAATGCTAGGTGTGACTTCCATTCCGGTGCTCCGGGTCATAACATTGATAATTGTAAAGCTTTTAAGCATAAAGTGCAGGATTTGCTTGACTCCAAAGCAATCAATTTCACGAATGAGACCTCGAATGTGAATCAAAATCTTATGCTGAATCATGGGGTGGCCATAACTAATGTTGTTATCGAAGGAGAAAGATTGAACCTGATAACTAATGTTATAGAGTTGAAGACACCGTTGAGCTATGTGAAAAACAGATTACTGAAGGGTGGTGTTTTTCCTAGTTGTTTAGAAGGCTGCGAGGGATGTGGTGTGCACCCAGAGGGATGTGTTGAGTTGAGAAATCATATTCAAAGTTTGATCGATGAGGTAAATTTACAATTTGACAGAATCGTCGGGGAAGAAGATGTGAAAGAAGTTGATAATGAGCAGGATGAAATTGCAACAATTTCGATCCTATAACGAACAATCAATATTTCAGCACCGCCGAGGCCAGCTCTTGTTATCATTACTACGCCAGGACCGATGCTTTATGAGAGCACCAAGGCCATTCCTTGGAACTATGGGGCAGAGGTATTCTGCAATGGGTACATACAAGATTTGGTGGAGACGTCATTTGAAGGAACGTCTATTGATAATGTTGTTGGATCAGGAGGCATAACTAAGAGTGGCAGAGTGTTCTCTTCGCCGGATACTAATATGGAAAGAAATGACAAAGGTAAGGGTAAAGATGTAGTAGAAGAGGGTCAACAACAAGGGGGGAAAGACTCCTTGGCTAAAGATGCTAAAGAGTTCATGTGACTCATTCACAAAAGTGATTACAAGATCGTAGATCACTTACATCAGACACCTTCTAAAATCTCTATCCTATCATTGTTGTTATGCTCTGAGGCACATAGAAATGCTCTACTGAGAATTTTGAATACGGCTTATGTACCACAAGAGATTTCTGTTAATCAACTGGAAGGAGTAATGGCTCACGTCAATGCTGGTAATGGTCTGGGTTTTACTGATTTCGATCTAACTCCTACTCAGAGAAATCACAACCATGCTCTACACATATCCATGGAGTTTAGGGGAGCTATACTATCCCATGTGCTAGTTGATACAGGATCATCACTCAATGTGTTTCCGAAGAAAGCGCTGATGAAGCTAGACACCCAAGGTTTGATCTGTACTCCAAGTGATTTGGTGGTGAGAGCATTGGATGGAACTAGAAGGTCAGTATTTGGAAAAGTAACATTGCCAATTTAAGTGGGTCTAGAGATCTTCAATGCAGTCTTCTATATCATGGATATCTAGCCCGCTCATTGCTATTTGATCGGCCGACCGTGGATACACTCTTCCGGGGCAGTCACCTCGACTTTGCACCAAAAACTGAAGTATATGGTGGAGGGGGAGATTGTTACTGTCTGTGGGGAGGAAGATATCATGATCAGACAACTGTCATCTTTCAAGTATGTAGAAGTGGATGGTGAGATTCATGAGACGTTGTGTCAGGCTTTTGAAGCAGTACAGATTCAAGAGAGGCCTCCTGTTGAAGATAAAGTTCCATAGATTTCGATGTCCTCGTTTAAGGAGGCCCGTGTTATTGTAGAATCCGGTTCTTCGCAGAAGTGGGGCCAAGTTCTCAATGTTCCTAACAAGCAAGACAAGTTTGGCCTGGGGTATAGCCCCTCTTCTTCTCAAAGTGCTCAGAAGTACAAAGGACCCATTCAGTTCACTAGTGGTGGGGTTATTTTTTATAGGATTAATGCTGTTGAGGATGATGAAGGAGATATCAATAGCGACATGGATGCTTGGATCCGTCAGTGTGTTCGCGGACAGAAACTGTGCAACTGAATTATGGAGGAAATCGTCCAAGTCACTTCAAAAGTGTAATTTCCATTGTTTTTGATTATGGCTGGTCCTACGTTCTGCCCAAGACGTAGTGGCTTTTCCTTGTAGGGCCCATTTTGGTTTATTTTCAAACTTTTTATCATGAATGAAAGGCGTTCTTTTTGCATTCAAATGTTTTGATCCTTGTGTTTCTCTTTATTTTTAACCCAAAACATAAAAATGGCAATGTGTTTGTGTCTGTTTGCATATCATAATAAGCATAAAAACATCAATCATGCAGATTTCACATCTCTGATACCATCGATTCAGATTCGGCTATGACTCGATATGACTTCGACAATCCTATTTATCAAGCCGAAGAAGAGACTGATGAAGATTGTGACTTACCTGAAGAATTGGTCAGACTTTTGAGGCAAGAGGAAAAAGTCATTTTGACTCATCAAGAAGATGTTGAAGTAGTCAATCTGGGCACTAAAGACGATAAGAAAGAAGTCAGGGTCGGGGCTGCATTGGAAGACGACGTCAAAAGAAGGTTGGTAGAAATGCTCTGTGAGTATAGAGATGTCTTCGCTTGGTCGTATGAAGATATGCCAAGGTTGGATACTGACATAGTGATGCACTGTCTACCTCTTTGGGAAGAATGTCCGCCTGTGAAGCAAAAGTTGAGAAAAACCAGGCCGGATATGGCAATCAAGATCAAGGAAGAAGTCCATAAGCAGTTGGATGCTGGTTTTCTTGCCGTCACGAATTATCCTCCATGGGTCGCTAACATTGTCCCTGTGCCTAAGAAAGATGGGAAGGTCAGAATGTGCATCGACTATCGAGATCTGAATAGAGCGAACCCGAAGGATGATTTCTCGCTCCCCCACATTGATGTCTTAGTTGATAACACTGCTCAATATTCTGTGTTTTCCTTCATGGATGGCTTCTCTGGGTACAACCAAATCAAAATGGCCCAGAGGACATGGAGAAAACTACTTTTATCACACCATGGGGGACCTTTTTCTACAAAGTCATGCCCTTTGGATTGAAAAATGTAGGGGCAACTTATCAACGGGCAATGGTGACTCTCTTTCATGATATGATTCATCATGAGATCGAAGTATATATGGATGACATGATTGCAAAGTCACAGACAGAAGAAGGGCATCTGGTCAATCTTCTCAAGTTGTTTGACAGGTTAAGGAAGTTCAAGTTGAGGTTGAATCCTAACAAGTGCACCTTTGGGGTGAGATTTAGGAAGTTGCTGGGTTTCATTGTCAGTGAAAGAGGATTCGAGGTCGATCCTGCGAAGATAAAAGTTATTCAAGAGATTCCTGAGCCGAGGATGGAGAAAGAAGTTCGTGGTTTCCTTGGAAGACTAAACTACATTGTGAGACTCATATCTCACCTTACAGCCACTTGTGAGCCTATTTTCAAGCTGTTGAGAAAGGATCAAGCGATTGTTTGGAATGAAAATTGTCAGAAGGCTTTTGAAAAGATAAAAGAGTATTTGCAGGAACCTCCGATATTGATGCCTCTAGTTGCAGGAAGACCTTTGATTATGTATTTGATGGTTCTTGAGAATTCAATGGGTTGTGTGCTCGGACAACACGACGAAACTGGCAGAAAGGAGCACGCTATCTACTACTTGAGTAAAAAGTTCACAGAGTGTGAGTCTAGATACTCGATGCTAGAAAAGACATGTTGCGCACTCGCTTGGGCAGCCAAATGCCTAAGGTAATACATGTTAAATCATACAACCATGTTGATTTCAAAGATGGATCCAATCAAGTATGTATTTAAAAAGCAGGCGCTTTCCGGGAGAATTGCTAGGTGGCAGATGGTTCTAACAGAGTACGACATTCAATATGTTTCCCAAAAAACCATTAAAGGGAGTGTTTTGTCAGAACATCTCGCAGAACAACCAATTGAGGATTATCAGCCAATGAGGTTTGAGTTTCCCGATGAAGACATAATATTTTTGAAGATGAAAGACTGTGACGAGCCTCTACCTGACGAGGGCCATGAAATTGGTTCTCAATGGAAGTTGGATTTCGACGGTGCTGTTAATTCATATGGCAGCGAAATTGGGGCAATTATTACAACTCCTCATAGTTCTCACATACCGTTCACTACCTAATTAACATTCGCCTGCACCAACAATGAAGCTGAATATGAAGCATGCATCATGGGTATAGAAGAATCTATTGATTTAAGAATCAAGAATCTTGATGTGTATGGTGATTCAGCCTTAGTTGTCAATCAGATCAAAGGAGAGTGGGAAACCCATCAAGCCAATTTGGTGCCTTATATGAACTATGCAAGAAGACTGCTGCCTTTCTTCGACAGGGTCGAATTCCATCATGTACCAAGGGCTGAAAATCAGATGGCGGACGCTTTGGCAACATTATCATCAATGTATAAAGTGAATTACTGGAATGAAGCTCCAATGATCACTATCATGCGCCTCAATATGCCAGCTTTTATATTTGCAGTAGAAGAAGTGTCAGATGGGAAGCCTTGGTACTTCGACATCAGACATTTCCTCAAGACTCAAGAGTATCCGCCTGGGGCATCAAGTAGAGATAAGAAGACTTTGAGGAGGCTGTCGGGAAACATTTACTTGAACAAGGATGGTGTTATGTACAAAAGAAATTTTGACCAGGTATTTCTGCGTCGTGTGGATGAAAATGAAGAAAATTCGCTGATGGAAGAGGTCCACGAAGGGTCTTTTGGTACTCATGCTGGAGGACATGCGATGTCTAGAAAACTATAGAGAGCAGGGTATTACTAGATGACCATGGAGTCCGACTGTTTTAAGTATGCCAGGAAATGTCATAAGTGTCAAATTTGTGCTGACAAAATGCATGTAACACCGAGTCCTCTGAATGTTTTGACGTCTCCCTGGCCCTTTGCAATGTGGGACATCGACATGATTGGAAAGATTGAACCGACCATCGATTATTTCACCAAGTGGGTAGAGGAAGCTTCCTTCGCCAACGTGACCAGACAAGTAGTTGCTCGCTTTATAAAGAAAGACATCATCTGCCGATATGGAGTGCCAGGATGAATCATTACTGACAATGGTTCGAATTTGAACAATAAAATGATGAAAGAATTGTGCCAGAATTTCAAGATTGAACACCACAACTCTTCTCCGTACCATCCGAAGATGAATGGTGCTATTGAGGCAGCCAATAAGAATATCAAGAAGATTGTGCAGAAAATGGTGGTGCCTTACAGAGATTGGCATGAGATGTTGCTCTTTGCTTTACATGGTTATCGTACTTCAGTGCGTACGTCGACTGTGGCAACCCCTTTCTCGTTGGTGTATGGTATGGTAGCTATCCTACCCTTAGAAGTCGATATTCCTTCTCTAAGGGTATTGGCTAATGTAAAGCTTGATGAAGCAGAATGGGTAAAGGCTAGGTTGAATCAACTTAGTCTGATGAAAAGAGAATGGCGGCTATCGCCCATGTGATAACGTGAAAATGTATACTATATTTTCCATGTTTTCGCCTATTAACAGTATGATTTCACCTCGATTTCGGATGATTCCGCATATTTGCTAAGCGTTTTTGCAGGTATATGAAGTTCACACTCAAAACGAGCAAGACAGAGAAAACTCACGATCAAAGACACAAAATGGGAGAAAAAGACAGAAAATAGCAGAAAATACAGATTTTGTGAGTGTGACGGTCGTCACACCCCTGTCACGATAGTCACAACCCTCACGGTCGTCACAGATCCTTACGCTCGTCATGCACATTACACTCGTTACATCTCCCTTACGGTCGGTATGCACTCAATAACAGAATAACATTCACATTCTGAACGTGCCCATGCAAGATGAGGAAATATAGGAATGTTCCCATTTATTCTCTCACCCTCAACTCCATTTCCCCGAGGATTTGCTGAGAAAGTCTGAGCTATAAAAGGAGGAGGCCTGGACCAGAATAGGGGGCTGCATTCAAGACAACGAAGTTCTGCCGAAATTGCCATTGAAGCTGTTTTAAGTTTTAGCATTATTTCCAGTTTCCTTTCCTTTATTTCCATTGTACTGTTTTATTCCCTTCTTGTACCCTTACTCCTCGCTGAGGTAGAATCCTGCTGACATTGTGGAGGACTACTCAAGGATCCGAGAACAGTATTACTTTCAGGTTTTTATTAATTAAATTGTTATTTTATTTCTGTCAAAAATGCATGTTTATTTATTTTGCCACCATTGTTTAATTATGAATGATTTAAATTCCATGTCTAGGTAAACCACTTAAATTGGTATGTAATAAATTAGTAAGACGGGATTCAATAATAATCGGTGCCTTTCCTTTTTACAAACACTTTTCTGGCCGTAGTTTTTAATTGAAATCTTCTAAATAAACCTTCGTCGCGAAAGCGAGAAATTGTTTACAGTAGTTTTTCCACGAAAGTGGGAAATTCATTAAGGCACTAACCGGCACGCGAAAGCGTGGGGTTCGAACCGGATAGTAAAAACTAGGCATTTATTTTAAATACAGCGAAAGCGCTTTCAAAGAAATCAGAACTTAGTTGTTTTCAAAAAAGTGATTTTAACCCCGAATGGGACAGCGAAAGCGTACATTCCGCCTTAGAGTTACGACTAGAGTCAACAACCAACGTGAGACAAAAGTCTTTAAACGATTATTTTCTTCTGAAAACCATTTGCAAAAAATTAAACTGCACCGGCGATGTGTCGAATCCCCGAAAACTAAAGCATTACATACCGATATCCCTAATTAATATTCTTAAACCTTATAAACTTTCCTTAAATTAGCCTTTACTTTTGCATTTAATTCCTTAGAACCTTATTCCGACTTAGCTAAACATAGTAACACCCGATAACACTAGATTGATTACGAGTTCCTGTGGGATCAATATCTTTATTACTACACGATAGACTGTGCACTTGCAGTCAGTTCAGTTAGACTCAGAAAGTCGCGATCAAGTTTTTGGCGCTGTTGCCGGGGACCCCTTTAGTCAATAGTGTAGAAATCTGTTACGCAGTATAGACTAGGTTAACTATTTTATTTCCCTTTACTCGTTCATCGATTGTATGCCAAGTACTCGCTCACAAAGCGATATCTTACAACCTCCAATCGCCGAACTAGAGCGCTTCTTACACCTAAGAAGGCGCATAATTGAATATCAACAAAGACATAATATCCCTGATCTTCTAGCTCATACTCCTGAACCTGTTGAAGAATCGAAAATGGCCGAAGGACCTCAGAATAGACCTCTGAAGGACTACGCTACCCCGTCTCAACTAGAGCCTCATAGTAGCATTGTTTCCCCCACTATCAATCGGAATGATTTCGAATTAAAACCATCATTATTGTCAGCTGTGCAACAACATCAATTCTCGGGAAGTGCAACAGACGACCCGAATGAACACTTAACGAAGTTTGTGCAGTACGCCGATACAGTGAAGGCTAATGGTGTAACTCCAGATGCAATAAGATTACGTCTTTTCCCTTTCTCTCTTAGAGATAGAGCTTGGGCTTGGTTACAATCCTTGCCATCCAACTTCGTTACAACGTGGGAACAGCTGAAGAACATTTTCTTAGCGAGATACTTTCCGCCAAGCAAGACTGCTATGCTAAGAGCTCAAATCAACGGATTTCGACAGAAAGATGCCGAATCTCTCTACGAAGCATGGGAAAGATTCAAAGATATGATGAGAGCATACCCTTACCACGGTCTTGAAGACTGGGTGACTATTCATACTTTCTACAATGGGCTTCTGTACAACACCAGACTAACAGAAGACGCTGCCGCGGGCGGTGCACTTATGGATAAGCCATACGACGAAGCTTATCAACTAATCGAAAACATGTCTCAGAACCATTGCAAATAGGGAGGTGAAAGAACTGCAGCAGAAAAACCTGTAACAAAAGGTGGGATGTACGATATCAGTAGTCTTGAGAAGGTTTACGCTAAGGTAGATGCCTTGACGCAAAAGATCGACAATCTAACTATGACACCACCAGCAACCGTAGCTGCTGTAACTCCAAACTGTCAGTTATGTGGAATCACTGGACACGCTGCACCTGAATGTCCATTACTGATAGGAACCCCCACAGAGCAAGTAAACTACGCTCAAGGAAATCCTTATGCGAACACCTACAACCCAGACTGGAAAAACCATCCGAACTTTTCCTACAAAAGCGATAACGCATTGTATGCACCTAACCAAGCACCTGTTGTACCACCAGGATATCAGAAACCAGTCGTAGCTACTCCAAATGCCCCTAGAAAATCCAATCTTGAATTAATGATGGAAAAATTCATAACCACTCAAGTTCAGACGAACAAGGAATTCCTGAATCAAAACATACACACTAGTGAGCAGATCAAGCAACTAACAAACAAAGTAGACGCTTTATCTACCCATAACAATATGCTCGAGACGCAGATATCACAAGTAGCTCAACAGCAAGCACCTACTGCCGCACCCGCTGGCACATTTCCTGGACAGCCGGAACCCAATCCGAAAGGTCATGCAAATGCTGTCATATTAAGAAGTGGCAAAGAACTGGACGAACCGATCGATCCTAGGAGCCAAAACCCAGCCATGTACCAAAAACCTATAAAAGAAGCAGAAAAGGAGTCTGAAACCAAAGAGAAGGAAAATAACAACCAGGAGGCCGTAGCTAAAGAAAAACCTTATGAGCCTCCACCGCCGTATAAGCCACCGATTCCTTATCCTTAGAGACTTATAAACTCCAAAACTACAAGGCAGTTTAAGAAGTTTGTAGAACTTCTGAAGCAATTGAACATTACAATTCCCTTCATAGAAGCCATCCCTCAGATGCCCTCGGACGCAAAATTTCTCAAAGAAATCTTGTCTAACAAAAAAAAGATCGAGGATAATGAAATAGTTACACTTACTGCCGAGTGTAGCGCGATAATCCAAAACAACATGCCTCCTAAGCTGAAAGACCCAGGTAGTTTCTCCATACCTCGTGTCATTGGAAAGTTTGTCATAGAAAAAGCACTATGCGACTTAGGAGTCAGCATCAATGTTATGCCCTTATCTATATGCAAAAAGCTAAATATGGGTGAATTAAGACCAACCAAAATGTCCGTTCAATTAGCTTACCGATCTGTCAAATATCCCGTCGGTATACTGGAAAACGTCTACTTTGTTAGTCTGGTTTTATCATTGACGTGAAACAAAGGTAGGCTAACATTCGAAGTAGGAGAAGAGAAAATTGAATTCATCCTTACCAAGTTCTTACAAGCACCAGCCATAGACGACACCCGCTATCTAGTAGATGTCATTGACGAATGCATAAGAGAACTGGAAAAGGAAGAAACCACATACTCTGAAATAATGAAAATCCAAATCCTAGAAATTTGTGAAGATGACAATTGGCGTGCACCGTATAAAGATGACAGTTTAAGTGAAAGCTTAGCACTAACTCCGAATCACATGCCAGGTCCAAAGAACCCAGCTTTAGAACTCAAAGTATTACCTAAAAACCTAAGATATGAATTCCTAGACACCGAACTCAAAAGACCGGTAATAGTCAACGCCGACTTAGGATAGCTAGAAACCGAAAAACTACTAGACGTCCTAAGAAAATACCCAACCGCGTTAGGCTATAGCATCACTGATCTTAAAGGAATAAGTCCTTCTATCTGTATGCATCGAATTATGCTAGAGGAAGACTGTAAAACCTCTAGAGAACATCAGAGAAGGATAAATCCTATCCTAAGCACTGTAGTCGAGGACGAAGTGAAGAAACTACTAGATGCAGGAATTATATACCCGATCTCCGACAGCCAGTGGGTTAGCCCAGTGCATGTCGTGCCCAAGAAGGGAGGCCTAACTATAGTAAAGAACTCGAAAGGTGAATCGATAACATAGAGAGTTATGACCGGAAGTAGAATGTGCATCGATTACAGAAAACTAAACAAGGCCACTCGAAAAGATCATTTCCCCTTACCTTTCATCGATCAGATGTTGGAGAGACTGGCAAAACATTCTTATTTCTGCTATCTAGACGGTTATTCGTAATTTTTCCAAATTCCTATTCACCCCGATGACCAAGAAAAAACTATATTTACCTGTCCTTACGGAACTTTTGCGTACCGACGAATGCCGTTTGGATTATGCAATGCTCCTGCAACATTCCAGAGATGCATGATGGCAATCTTCGCAGATTTCATAGATGACATCATGGAAGTGTTTATGGATGACTTCTCTGTATGCGGACAAAGTTTCGAAGGATGTTTGTCAAACCTAGAGATGGTACTCGAAAGATGTGTGAAAGTGAATCTTGTTCTCAATTGGGAAAAATGCCATTTCATGGTCAGACAAGGAATAGTGCTGGGACATGTAATATCTGACAAGGGGATTGAGGTTGATAAAGCCAAAATAGAAATTATAAAAGATCTTAAACCTCCAAAGACCGTACGAGAAATACGAAGCTTTTTAGGACATGCCGGTTTCTACCGGCGATTCATAAAGGATTTCTCGAAAATTACAAAACCCCTAACTGGTATATTAATGAAAGATGCTGAGTTCATCTTTGATGAAAGCTGCTTAAAAGCGTTTGAAACATTAAAAACAACCCTTATCTCCGCACCGATCATGCAACCACCAGACTGGCAGCTTCCATTTGAAATCATGTGTGATGCGAGCGATTATGCCATAGGCGCAGTTCTAGGCCAAAGGAAAGACAATAAACTTCATGCAATCTACTACGCTAGTAGAACCTTAGATCCTGCACAAATGAACTACGCAACAACGGAAAAAGAACTTCTAGCGGTTGTGTTCGCTCTTGACAAATTCCGTTCCTACTTGGTAGGAGCAAAAATAATCATCTACACAGACCACGCCGCCATTAGGTACCTGATAAGCAAAAAGGATGCCAAACCAAGACTATTGAGATGGATCCTACTGTTACAAGAGTTTGATTTAGAAATTAAAGACAAAAAAGGAACCGAGAACGTAGTGGCATATCACTTATCCCGAATAGAGGGCATTAAACATGAACCAGTGCTTATCAACGACGATTTCCCTTACAAACGTTTGATAGCCAGATTGGAGAAAGATATGCCAAATCTAACCTCGGAAGAACCTGAATTAAGAGAAGTCGTGGAAGTAGTCTACGCACAGGCAACCTTGCCTTGGTATGCTGACATTGTCAACTACCTAGCCGCAGGCGTGCTCCCACCGGACTTAACCTATCAACAAAAGAAGAAATTTTTCCACGACTTAAAACACTATTATTGGGACGAACCTCTGCTTTTCAAGAGAGGAGCCGACAACATATTCCGTCGATGTGTCCCAGAGGAAGAAACAAAAGATATCATCTCTCATTGTCACTCCTCCCCTTATGGTGGACATGCGAGTACCTCGAAGACTTGCGCTAAGATTCTACAGTCCGGCCTATTCTGGCCCAGCCTTTGGAAAGATGTCCATACCGCAATACTAAGATGCGACCGGTGACAACGCACCGGAAATATCTCAAGGCGCGATGAGATGCCCAAAAGGGTATTTTGGAAGTGGAAGTCTTCGATGTATGGGGGATCGATTTCATGGGTCCATTCCCATCTTCTTTTGGAAATCAATATATCCTCGTAGTTGTCGATTACGTTTCCAAATGGATTGAGGCTATAGCCTCTCCAACAAATGACACACGAGTAGTTATAAAACTCTTCAAGAACATAATCTTCCCCAGATTCGGTGTACTAAGACTTGTCATTAGTGACGGCGGTTCACACTTCATAGCACGAATATTCGACAAACTTTTATCTAAATATGGATTCAAACACCGTGTTGCAACCCCATATCATCCGCAGACTAGGGACAAGTGGAGGTCTCGAACAAAGAGATAAAGCAAATCTTAGAAAAGACCGTTGCCACCTCTAGGAAAGATTGGTCAGCCAAGTTAAATGAAGCTTTATGGGCCTATCGGAAAGCCTACAAAATGCCAATAGGAACCACACCATTCAAGTTAGTTTATGGAAAATCCTGCCACCTACTAGTAGAACTAGAGCATAAAGCCTTTTAGGCTATTAAAACGTTAAACTTAAACTACACTGCCACATAAGAGAAACGGATCTTGAATATGCATGAACTAGAAGAACTCAGACTAGACGCATACGAGAAAGCCCGCATATACAAGGAAAGAACCAAAAAGTGGCACGATAAGCGTTTAGTTAGGAAACAGTTCAGTGTGGGAGACGTCGTGCTCCTATTCAATTCAAGACTAAAGCTTTTCCCAGGTAAACTAAAGTCCAGATGGTCAGGTCCTTTTGAGGTAACTAAAATCCTTCGAAGTGGAGTTGTCGAAATCAGCGATAAAAACAATGTGTCGTTCATAGTCAATGGACAACGCTTGAAGAACTACAATCTAAATGAACATAGCAACTGCGTGAGCAGTCTGAAACTGTTAGAGCTTCTCGCTCAACACCCCAACTAGTTGTCATCAAGCTATCGTCAGGCTTTTGACGTTAAAAACAACACTGGATGGGAGGCAACCCATTTTTTTCCTCGTTTTCTTTCCCTTTATTCATTTTCTTTATGTTTTTCATTTGCCTTATGCTTTTACACTATTTATTTACTAATTTTCAAATTTTTCTTTTCTTTTCTTCCACTATTATTTTATCACCCTCTGTTTCTAAAGTTTAATTTGAATGAATTTGCTTTCAATTGTTTCCAGGATTTTTAAGCCTTCCTACTTTCTCCTCTCTCATCTGACTAATTCTCCAGCACGGATAACATAGATTACATGGTAACAGTATTTAGAGGATCAGCTTAGTAGGCCAGATTTGAGGCCCTGACGCAGAGAGGCATCACCTTAACCATTTACTATGATGGATCCACCATGGATCAACTAGGAATCCACGACATCATCCTTTTCTTAGTTAACCAATTAGGATGGGAAAAAGCTGCCCTTAAGACTCGCTTTGTCACCAATAGAGAACTCACGTTTGAATTCCTTAGCTCCCTAGCTTACTTACCCGAATATGGTTATGGATCCACTAAGGAGCTGATATGCTTTAGACTCTTTGGTACTAATTACACATTCACCCGTAGCTCATTGGCTGACCTCTTAGGATTTCCTAGCGGACCCTTTGTGTATGCCACCATCCATGAGGCGGATATGGATATAGAGTTGGACTATTTATGGGGAACCATTACAGGAAACTATCACCTTGAGCAGAATGACATGAACTCTAACGAAATACATAACCCTACAATCCGTTACTTCCACAGAATGTTAGCCCATGCCCTCTTTGGGAAGGAGGAAAACATTACCTCCATCTCTAAGGAAGAGCTATTCATCCTGTACTGTGCCTCACAAGGTAGACCTGTCAATGTCGTACCTTTTATGATGAGAGCCTTCGAAAAACTTAACCAGGAACTAAACTCACCTATCTTAGTAGGAGGACTTGTCACCATGATTGCTAATGCAATTGGACTTAGGTATCAGCTGAATAGAGTTATTCAATTTGGCAGCCTCAGACTTATGGACAAAGAGTTTTGTTTTAACCAGCGTATCATAGGTAACTTAGGACCAGCACCCTACGAGTATCTTATTGCCAACGAACCGGTCCGACTCTTTACACTGCCAAACCATGAGCGAGCCAATGTCCATAACAAAGATAACTGGTTGTATGAGTTAAATGAGCCTATGGATCCCCCATCGCCTCATTCTACACCACAAGACTATATGTACCATGACGATCACATCTCTGAAGCACAATACTTTATGTACTATGAGGATCATGTATCAGAAGCAGAAACCTACCTTGTGGCCCCTCCAAACTACCATGACTTCTCTGAACCAGATCCTAACCCAAACACTGAAAAGTTGGATACTAATATGAAAATATTGGATGAATTCAAATCGAAAATCACAACAGTAAAGGAAGAACTGAAGACATTGCACCTGGATTTAATAAACTTCATGGATATAGCAGTCGAGCAATTCGGTTACATAACTCAAGAGTTCGATAAACTGAAGAAGCAAAAGGACTGATGCTTTTACTTTTACTTTTATTTCTATTTTTATTGAATTTGAACAATTTTACAGTATTCTGGTTTATGTCTTTTAAATTTTGAATTTCCTTCATTTTTGTACTTCGTTAAACAATTACAATATTTTTCATTCAATTGATGTTTTTCGCATTTTGCCATTAATCCAAGTTTTTCCATATTCTGAAATTATTCTGTTTGTCTTTCATTATGGCTTGAATTGACTGTATCTGGTTGAAAACAACTTTTGCACGAACCCATCAACATTTTTCTGCAAACCTACAGAATTTGCTGTTGTGACGCTCGTCACCCCCTGTCACGACCGTCACGCGTCTTACGACCGTGACGCTCGTGTGACGACCGTCATACTATTCTAACTTGCGTTCTGCTATATCAGCAGAACATGCTTGTTTCTTTTCCCTCAAATCCTCACACCACTCCCTCTCCCTCTTAATTCAAAAACCGTCCAACTCTCCTTCTCCCACTGCATTCGAAACCATCCACTAAACCCACATTCATTTCCTTCAAACCTCTCATTACTCCCCCCATCCATTCAACTCCCTATCTCTTCAAATAAATCCCCCCGTCCCTTTTTTTCAACCATTCTACAAAACAAAACACTTCATCTCTATTTTTCCCCTTTTGCATAAAACCAAACACAATGGCACGACAACCCCACCAACTACCCGAACTGTCAAAAATAATCTTCCGAGATGGTGAGAGAGGCGAGCAACAGCAAGCAAACTACGTCACGTTTCATCAACGTTCCGTCCAACCCACTCGGTACGCCGACATTGCATGCTTAACAGAGTTGGGTATTCTTGATGGAGTCACGTGGATGCTGCAAAATGCAGGGCTGTGGCAGCTCTGTACAACGCCGCAACCCACATACGAGGCACTGACTATGGAATTTCTGAGTTCTTTCTCATACATCACACCACTTGGCGAAATTAACCAACTGACCGGAGTAGTATGTTTCCGAATGTTTGGCACTGAATATCAGTTGAACCAAAATTAGATTTCTCAGATGCTCCACTTCCACCATGGAGACAATGCCCACCGCAGAGTCCATTCAGAGCAATTTTTCCAAGAAGCCTTTGCATTATGGAACCAATTGACTGACACCACCGCTGATGGATGGGAGAGCCTCAATGCAACTTTCATTCACAACCCAGCCATCTGGTACTTCCACCTAGTACTCGGAAACACTATTTTCGCAAGGGATAATAACCACAAAGTCAATTCCAAAGAACTATTCTTCCTCCATTGTGTATTTGCTCCAGAGCACGTGAATGTCACGCCATTCCTTCTTGCCCACATGCAAGAAAACTAAGGCCGGGGCTCCAAGCCATTCTACTTCAGAGGTATCATTACTTCCATTGCCTTAGCCCTCGACCTCGGCGACCGTCTTCAGAACCTTCCACCGCTGCCTCCTGTTTCCCTCGACATCGACTACTGCCACTCTTCCCACCTCATTAAACTCAGATCCGACGATAAATACCATCTGGTGGTCCGCAATCATACAGTCCGCATCATTATCATGCCATAAAGGGACCGCACCCATCCGCACGAACAAGCCAATTGGCTCTTTAATTTAGCCGCGCCTGAAGCACACGCAACCGCCTCTCAAGGGAATGACAATGTGCCTGCTGATGAAATAGAAGAAGAAATGGACCGAGCCACCCAGGCCAATACACAACCTCCTCCACCTCTAGAAGGTCCATCTTCTCGATGTCGCCGCCGTCCTGAACCCGAGCCTACAAGTGCAGAAATCCTCCTCGCCATTTGGCAACAAATTTAGCAAGCAGCCCAGCTCAAAATAAGCAGCAACTACAGCAAGGCCAAGCGAGCCTGGTTGATGAGATGGCCACCCTTACTGTCCGAGTGCAGGACCTGATCGAATACATTCATCACACCGGTGCTCTAGACCACGCGACGCGACGAGGACGAGCTCGAGGCAGAGGAAGAGACCATGGACCTCAGTAGTTTCTCTGTTTTTCATTTTTGTATTTTTGCATTTATATTGTATCGATGTAGTAATAAGGGGAAATTCCCCGAATATCGATATCGCGGACTGCGTATGAACACAAGTTCTAAAATAATACAATTGAACAAAAAGTCATAGGGGTTTTGGTTTGTTTCTTACAATTTTAAAGGCCAAAAGGCAAAAGCAGTAAAATAAAGGTTTTAGACAGTTATGAGAAGCATGCTAGAGTAGGGTGTACGAAAAAACCTTGTAATAACCTTAATCCTTAATTTTCATAAATCACTGCTCAATTAAATTGTTACCGGTTTTAAAGATTAGTTGACTCTAATTCCTTAGCAGAAAACCCTTTGGTATTCTCCCTATGCCCCAATTCCTTGGCGGTATAGGAACAATACCAAGCAATATATTTTATCTAAAACATTACGGTTACTATAGGGTATCCCCATTCCTAGGCAATATCTACTATAATATTATCGTATACACGCGTTAACACTTGTTCTTCCAAACCTAAGGTTAACCGTAAATCATATTCCCATTTGTCAAATAAGAAAAGCCATAAAACATTATACGATAACAACGATAATT
This sequence comes from Lathyrus sativus, assembly GCA_963859935.3. NCBI lineage: Eukaryota > Viridiplantae > Streptophyta > Magnoliopsida > Fabales > Fabaceae > Lathyrus > Lathyrus sativus. The sequence goes on along the minus strand of OZ012737.1, from coordinate 254,172,003 downwards.
AGAAAGCAGTGAAATATATAATTCAAGAAACCAAAGGTTATTACAGAGTCAATTCAGGGACACCCCCTAGCATTGGGGGGTTTAGCTACTCATAATAATAAAAATAAACTCAACAATAAAATTCAACATTACAAGAGAATTGGTTGCTTTGATCTTCAATCGCTTCCGCTCATGAGGATCCTCCGTTCCCAAATCCTTGATCGCTTCAATCTTTCTCGTTAAATTTCTTTTCCGTTCAAAAGTCATCCTTATTCTTTCTCCAAACACGTATCAAATAGTCTCAATTCAAACTCATCACTAGGGAAATACCCACAATACCCTCGGGGATCACAAGGGTCAAAAATACAAGAAAAATAGGGAAAAAGCGCTTCTTGCAACACGGGCCGTGTCAGGCAACACGGACGCCCGTGTTGGCTTCCTAAAAGATTTTTCGTGTGAAATTTGCAAGTCCCAGGTGTCACAACACGGGCCGTGTCACATGACACGGGCACCCGTGTTGTGCCACTATTTTTTCTCCAAAAATCGCCTTTTCTGAGCACATCCTGCAACACGGGCCGTGTCACACAACACGGGCACCCGTGTTGCACCCCTGTTTCGAATCTGACTTCGACTCTAACACAAAAGTCGTAGCTCTCTCTCTTAGCTTTCCGGAGGTTTTTAGAACGCCTCAAACAGATTCCCGAAACTCCAGTTATGATCGTTTTCGTGCAGACTGCTAAAGATTTCACAACAAAACTCTTCTGAAATCTTGCCATTTTTTTCCCTTTTTGAGCTCTGCTTCTCCTTTATTGTATACCTGAACCTAGAAACAGTAAAAATACCAAATCGACGCGTAAAATGTAATAAAAACAACTAAAATGCGACAAGACAAAACAAATGATTAACTGACATAAACGGTAAAATAACGTGTAAAAACCACCGATCAAACTCCCTCAAACTTAAACCATTGCTTGACCTCAAGCAAAAAGCTTGGATAAATCATTTTCAAGTCAAACAGCACATCAAGTGAAGGGTTCAGGGTGTAAGGCGTGTCGATACTCATACGTGAGTCTTAGTTCTGATCGGCTCAAACCAGCTCTTTCGGTACTCATCTGTTAACGAAGGCATTACATAAACACATACCGCAGTAAACTTACGGACCTAAATCTCCCTTTTGGCCACCTCTCCAACTATGCTTTGGGCTTAAGTCTTTTCTTATATTTTCTACCCCTTTCATTCGGATAATCAGATTAAGGCATGCACATTTTTGCTCGAGATTTTTTCTGTGACACCTTTATTCTTTTTCTCGCTCACAGGCGTTTATTAGTCCACTTTGGGACGACTATAGAGATTCAACTGCCGTTAGGCTAAATAACCGGGTGAGGGTTACCCAACTTAGAAGGACAGGTTGTCTTTACCGTCATTATTCAACTCTTTTTTTTTTTGGTGCCACACATCATTCTCAAAACAATTTTTTTTTCATGCAGGACTATCACAATGAACTAATCGGGGCACGTTGGACTCGTTTCCTTACTCTAGGGAACCTAGGGTGTTCAAGTTATACCTCAATTTCCAAACTTTCCCAAGTTCCTTAGTTCAAACTCCACTTCCCTTGAACTCTAAATACTTTCTTGACTACCTTACACACCTACTAATCAGAAGAAAAATCTTACGGTCTCCATATGGGCGAATTCGATGTGATTTTTACCGAACTTAAAAATAAAAAGGTATTTAAATAGACAATTCAAAACGGTAAAACCTCCCCCAAACTTGAACTAAACATTGTCTCAATGTTCAAGAATCAAGAGAAGACGAGGTGTACTCACAGAGATCCTCACAGAGGGGTCGACAAGTAATGCAGTACCTCTTCGCTGCTTCCACGTTTTCCCTTGTAAAATCTCGTTTATTCCTGCAAAAACAATAACAACAAAAGAAACAACATCAATTCATAAAACCGTGGGTTGCCTCTTACGCAGCGCTTCGTTTAATGTCGCATGGCTCGACGATCGACTCCCCATTATTATGGGGGGTACTTCAGCTTCCAAACTCTATTGCTCGACTTCTTCGCAACAGAATATTGTGCCGGTTCAGAGATAAGAGCAACTTGAAATGGTTTTGATCATTCTCCCTTCTTAGTTGTGTTAATCTTCCCAACTGAAGGTTTGACATCTTTCTCCTTACCTTTCTTTCGACCCTCTTGAGTTTTTAAAGTGATTTCCTCATCAAAAAATTTCAAAGTGAGCGTACCTTTTTCCACATCAATATTGCACCGACTAATAAGCAAGAACGGCCGGCCAAGTATGATTGAAGTTTCTTCATCCTCGGGTATATCCATGATTTGAAAATCAACTGGGTAAGTGAAGTTATTAATTGTCACTAGAACATGCTCTGCTAGCCCATATGCCATCTTGGTTGTGTGGTCGGCAAACTTCAAGCTTGTTCCCGTATCGCTCACTTTTCCAATATCCAGCTTTTTGAAAATTGATAACGGCATGAGACTCACACTAGCACCTGAATCGATCAGGACTTTCTTAAAAGTTCGATCCTTTATAGTACATGGAATTACAACTGGTCCAGAATCCTTCATCTTGATTGGTATTTTCCTTTCTTGTGCTATTTCCTTGCATTGCTCAGTTTTGGTCTTAGATTCTTCACCCATTGGTCTCTTTTTACCTATAACCTCTTTCATGAACTTCTTGTACAAAGGCATTTGCTCAAGTGCTTCAAAGAAGGGCATGTTGATTTCCAATTTGTTGAACATTGCACTGAACTTTCCGAAGTCTTTCTCGTTCTGATCCTTCTTTGTAACTCTTTGAGGGAATGGTAATTTGATTTTCGGTTTGACCTCCTCTTTCTTTTTCTCTCCAGTTGACTTTTCAGTTAGTACAGATTCTTCTGGTTCTTTTATTTTTTCTCTTACCCCACGTTCCACCTCTATACATTCTTCCCCCTTTGTTTCCTCCTCTTCTATCGCTTTCTGATTTCTTGTTTTGACAGCATTAATACTCTCTTGATTTTTCGGATTCGGTACTGTCGCGCTCGGGAGGGTTCCTTGAGCGTGTGTTGAGAGGTGTTGGGCTATCTGTCCCATCTGCGACTCAAGGTTTTTGATGGAGGCTGTGATGTTCCTTTGAATGTTCCGGGTCTCTTCTTGGAATTGCATACTTTGAGCTGCCATTCTTTCAATAGCTAACTCCCATTCTGCTTTTTGAGGAGTCTGTTGTTGTTGCGGATATGGAGATTAGTTTTGGTCTTTCCAGGAAAAATTAGGATAATTCTTCCATCCTGGATTATAGGTATGAGAATACGGATTGTTTTGCCTCAAAACTTTCATCTCTTCAATTTGTTGAGCAGTAGCAAAACAATGCACAGTAAAATGGGGACCATTACATACCTCACAACTCACAACTTGGGCAGGTTGTACCTAAGCTACAGTTTCAATACCCACATTCATTCCCTTAAGCCTTCTTTCCACTTCAACTTTGATTTGATCTTCCATTTTCACAACTTGTGCGGCCAACTTCAAGTCAACTATTTCTTCCGGCTTACTCACACTCCGGTCATATAATTCCAGATGTTCGTTTGCAGCAATCGCTTCAATAATTTTTCTGATTCCAGTGGCTGTTGTAAAGTTGGATGAACCACCGGCTGCTGTATCGATTTGCTGCTTAGTCTTCATCTTAAGACCATTCACAAACATCTGCATCTGTTCAGTTTGATCCAGATTGTGAGTAGGACATGCAACCAATAACCGTTTGAACCTTTTATACGAGTCCCCGAGTGATTCTCCCTCCCCCTGTTTAAAATTCATAATATCATATCGTTTGCGAATATAAACAGAGGCAGGAAAATACTCATTCAGAAAGGCTTTTTCCATTTCTTCCCACGTAGTAATACTTCCGGCTGGTAAGGAGTAAAACCATTCTTCAGCTTCTTCAGATAAAGTGAACGGGAACATTCTTAACCTTTTAGCTTCATCTGTGTGTCCTTCAATCTTTAGAGTAGTGCTCATCGTAAAAAATCTCTATAGATGCTTATTTGCCTCTTCGCTAACCTTTCCGGTGAAAGGTCTCCTCTCAATGTGAGTGATTGTGCTCGGATGCAGTTGGAAATTTGCGACATTCACTGGTTGATTCACAATGGTCATCCGGTTTGGTTGAGCATTTGCCCCTCCATAGTCTCCTAAAAGTCTCTCCGCTGGTGGGAGATCCGCCATAGCTTCAGTATCTCTTTCTGATTCTGAACCTGAATCTGAATGAACAGAAACTCTTTCCTCTTCTGAAACTAATAGTCTAGCTTGCCTACGTCTTTCGCGTAGAGTCCTTTCAATTTCTGAGTCCAAAGAAAAATTAGTTGAGGGATCTCCTCACATGAAAGTGTTAGACGTAGATTAGTAGTAACAAAATAAAAATAATAAAAATTAAAATTAAAAACTGAAAATAAAATTTTGGTCGCAGAGCAACAAAATTTCAATTGACTTAGAATCAAGCTTATATTCTGGCAGTCCCCGGCAACGGCGCCAAAAACTTGACCGATAAATTAGCAAGTGTACTAATTGTACCGATGTAGTAATAAGGGGAAATTCCCCGAATATCGATATCGCGGACTGCGTATGAACACAAGTTCTAAAATAATACAATTGAACAAAAAGTCATAGGGGTTTTGGTTTGTTTCTTACAATTTTAAAGGCCAAAAGGCAAAAGCAGTAAAATAAAGGTTTTAGACAGTTATGAGAAGCATGCTAGAGTAGGGTGTATGAAAAAACCTTGTAATAACCTTAATCCTTAATTTTCATAAATCACTGCTCAATTCAATCGTTACCGGTTTTAAAGATTAGTTGACTCTAATTCCTTAGCAGAAAACCCTTTGGTATTCTCCCTATGCCCCAATTCCTTGGCGGTATAGGAACAATACCAAGCAATATATTTTATCTAAAACATTACGGTTACTATAGGGTATCCCCATTCTTAGGCAATATCTACTATAATATTATCGTATACACGCGTTAACACTTGTTCTTCCAAACCTAAGGTTAACCGTAAATCATATTCCCATTTGTCAAATAAGAAAAGCCATAAAACATTATACGATAACAACGATGATTAGAAAGCAGTGAAATATATAATTCAAGAAACCAAAGGTTATTACAGAGTCAATTCAGGGACACCCCCTAGCATTGGGGGGTTTAGCTACTCATAATAATAAAAATAAACTCAACAATAAAATTCAACATTACAAGAGAATTGGTTGCTTTGATCTTCAATCGCTTCCGCTCATGAGGATCCTCCGTTCCCAAATCCTTGATCGCTTCAATCTTTCTCGTTAAATTTCTTTTCCGTTCAAAAGTCATCCTTATTCTTTCTCCAAACACGTATCAAATAGTCTCAATTCAAACTCATCACTAGGGAAATACCCACAATACCCTCGGGGATCACAAGGGTCAAAAATACAAGAAAAATAGGGAAAAAGCGCTTCCTACAACAAGGGCCGTGTCAGGCAACACGGGCGCCCGTGTTGGCTTCCTGAAAGATTTTTCGTGTGAAATTTGCAAGTCCCAGGTGTCACAACACGGGCCGTGTCACATGACACGGGCACCCGTGTTGTGCCACTGTTTTTTCTCCAAAAATCGCCTTTTCTGAGCACATCCTGTAACACGGACCGTGTCACACAACACGGGCACCCATGTTGCACCCCTGTTTCGAATCTGACTTCGACTCCAACACGAAAGTCGTAGCTCTCTCTCTTAGCTTTCCGGAGGTTTTTAGAACGCCTCAAACAGATTCCCGGAACTCCAGTTATGATCGTTTTCGTACAGACTGCTAAAGATTTCACAACAAAACTCTTCTGAAATCTTGCCATTTTTCCCAGTTTTCGCTCTGCTTCTCCTTTATTGTATACCTGAACCTAGAAACAGTAAAAATACCAAATCGACGCATAAAATGTAATAAAAACAACTAAAATGCGACAAGACAAAACAAATGATTAACTGACATAAACGGTAAAATAACGTGTAAAAACCACCGATCAAACTCCCTCAAACTTAAACCATTGCTTGACCTCAAGCAAAAAGCTTGGATAAATCATTTTCAAGTCAAACAGCACATCAAGTGAAGGGTTCAGGGTGTAAGGCGTGTCGATACTCATACGTGAGTCTTAGTTCTGATCAGCTCAAACCAGCTCTTTCGGTACTCATCCGTTAACGAAGGCATTACATAAACACATACCGCAGTAAACTTACGGACCTAAATCTCCCTTTTGGCCACCTCTCCAACTATGCTTTGGGCTTAAGTCTTTTCTTAGATTTTCTACCCCTTTCATTCGGATAATCAGATTAAGGCATGCACATTTTTGCTCGAGATTTTTTCTGTGACACCTTTATTCTTTTTCTCGCTCACAGGCGTTTATTAGTCCACTTTGGGACGACTATAGAGATTCAACTGCCGTTAGGCTAAATAACCGGGTGAGGGTTACCCAACTTAGAAGGACAGGTTGTCTTTACCGTCATTATTCAACTCTTTTTTTTTTGGTGCCACACATCATTCTCAAAACAATTTTTTTTTTCATGCAGGACTATCACAATGAACTAATCGGGGCACGTTGGACTCGTTTCCTTACTCTAGGGAACCTAGGGTGTTCAAGTTATACCTCAATTTCCAAACTTTCCCAAGTTCCTTAGTTCAAACTCCACTTCCCTTGAACTATAAATACTTTCTTGACTACCTTACACACCTACTAATCAGAAGAAAAATCTTACGGTCTCCATATGGGCGAATTCGATGTGATTTTTACCGAACTTAAAAATAAAAAGGTATTTAAATAGACAATTCAAAATGGTAAAACCTCCCCCAAACTTGAACTAAACATTGTCTCAATGTTCAAGAATCAAGAGAAGACGAGGTGTACTCACAGAGATCCTCACAGAGGGGTCGACAAGTAATGCAGTACCTCTTCGCTGCTTCCACGTTTTCCCTTGTAAAATCTCGTTTATTCCTGCAAAAACAATAACAACAAAAGAAACAACATCAATTCATAAAACCGTGGGTTGCCTCTTACGCAGTGCTTCGTTTAATGTCGCATGGCTCGACGATCGACTCCCCATTATTATGGGGCGTACTTCAGCTTCCAAACTCTATTGCTCGACTTCTTCGCAACAAAATATTGTACCGGTTCAGAGATAAGAGCAACTTGAAATGGTTTTGATCGTTCTCCCTTCTTAGTTGTGTTAATCTTCCCAACTGAAGGTTTGACATCTTTCTCCTTACCTTTCTTTCGACCCTCTTGAGTTTTTAAAGTGATTTCCTCATCAAAAAATTTCAAAGTGAGCGTACCTTTTTCCACATCAATATTGCACCGACTAGTAAGCAAGAACGGCCGGCCAAGTATGATTGAAGTTTCTTCATCCTCGGGTATATCCATGATTTGAAAATCAACTGGGTAAGTGAAGTTATTAATTGTCACTAGAACATCCTCTGCTAGCCCATATGCCATCTTGGTTGTGTGGTCGGCAAACTTCAAGCTTGTTCCCGTATCGCTCACTTTTCCAATATCCAGCTTTTTGAAAATTGATAACGGCATGAGACTCACACTAGCACCTGAATCGATCAGGACTTTCTTAAAAGTTCGATCCTTTATAGTACATGGAATTACAACTGGTCCAGGATCCTTCATCTTGATTGGTATTTTCCTTTCTTGTGCTATTTCCTTGCATTGCTCAGTTTTGGTCTTCGATTCTTCACCCATTGGTCTCTTTTTACCTATAACCTCTTTCATGAACTTCTTGTACAAAGCATTTGCTCAAGTGCTTCAAAGAAGGGCATGTTGATTTCCAATTTGTTGAACATTGCACTGAACTTTCCGAAGTCTTTCTCGTTCTGATCCTTCTTTGTAACTCTTTGAGGGAATGGTAATTTGATTTTCGGTTTGGCCTCCTCTTTCTTTTTCTCCCCAGTTGACTTTTCAGTTAGTACAGATTCTTTTGGTTCTTTTATTTTTTCTCTTACCTCACGTTCCACCTCTATACATTCTTCCCCCTTTGTTTCCTCCTCTTCTATCGCTTTCTGATTTCTTGTTTTGACAGCATTAATACTCTCTTGATTTTTCGAATTCGGTACTGTCGCGCTCGGGAGGGTTCCTTGAGCGTGTGTTGAGAGGTGTTGGGCTATCTGTCCCATCTGCGACTCAAGGTTTTTGATGGAGGCTGTGATGTTCCTTTGAATGTTCCGGGTCTCTTCTTGGAATTGCATACTTTGAGCTGCCATTCTTTCAATAGCTAACTCCCATTCTGCTTTTTGAGGAGTCTGTTGTTGTTGCAGATATGGAGATTAGTTTTGGTCTTTCCAGGAAAAATTAGGATAATTCTTCCATCCTGGATTATAGGTATGAGAATACGGATTGTTTTGCCTCAAAACTTTCATCTCTTCAATTTGTTGAGCAGTAGCAAAACAATGCACAGTAAAATGGGGACCATTACATACCTCACAACTCCCAACTTGGGCAGGTTGTACCTAAGCTACAGTTTCAATACCCACATTCATTCCCTTAAGCCTTCTTTCCACTTCAGCTTTGATTTGATCTTCCATTTTCACAACTTGTGCGGCCAACTTCAAGTCAACTATTTCTTCCGGCTTACTCACACTCCGGTCATATAATTCCAGATGTTCGTTTGCAGCAATCGCTTCAATAATTTTTCTGATTCCAGTGGCTGTTGTAAAGTTGGATGAACCACCGGCTGCTGTATCGATTAGCTGCTTAGTCTTCATCTTAAGACCATTCACAAACATCTGCATCTGTTCAGTTTGATCCAGATTGTGAGTAGGACATGCAACCAATAACCGTTTAAACCTTTTATACGAGTCCCCGAGTGATTCTCCCTCCCCCTGTTTAAAATTCATAATATCATATCGTTTGCGAATATAAACAGAGGCAGGAAAATACTCATTCAGAAAGGCTTTTTCCATTTCTTCCCACGTAGTAATACTTCCGGCTGGTAAGGAGTAAAACCATTCTTCAGCTTCTTCAGATAAAGTGAACGGGAACATTCTTAACCTTTTAGCTTCATCTGTGTGTCCTTCAATCTTTAGAGTAGTGCTCATCGTAAAAAATCTCTGTAGATGCTTATTTGCCTCTTCGCTAACCTTTCCGGTGAAAGGTCTCCTCTCAATGTGAGTGATTGTGCTCGGATGCAGTTGGAAATTTGCGACATTCACTGGTTGATTCACAATGGTCATCCGGTTTGGTTGAGCATTTGCCCCTCCATAGTCTCCTAAAAGTCTCTCCGCTGGTGGGAGATCCTCCATAGCTTCAGTATCTCTTTCTGATTCTGAACCTGAATCTGAATGAACAAAAACTCTTTCCTCTTCTGAAACTAATAGTCTAGCTTGCCTACGTCTTTCGCGTAGAGTCCTTTCAATTTCTGCGTCCAAAGAAAAATTAGTTGAGGGATCTCCTTGCATGAAAGTGTTAGACGTAGATTAGTAGTAACAAAATAAAAATAATAAAAATTAAAATTAAAAACTGAAAATAAAATTTTGGTCGCAGAGCAACAAAATTTCAATTGACTTAGAATCAAGCTTATATTCTGGCAGTCCCCGGCAACGGCGCCAAAAACTTGACCGGTAAATTAGCAAGTGTACTAATTGTACCGATGTAGTAATAAGGGGAAATTCCCCGAATATCGATATCGCGGACTGCGTATGAACACAAGTTCTAAAATAATACAATTGAACAAAAAGTCATAGGGGTTTTGGTTTGTTTCTTACAATTTTAAAGGCCAAAAGGCAAAAGCAGTAAAATAAAGGTTTTAGACAGTTATGAGAAGCATGCTAGAGTAGGGTGTATGAAAAAACCTTGTAATAACCTTAATCCTTAATTTTCATAAATCACTGCTCAATTCAATCGTTACCGGTTTTAAAGATTAGTTGACTCTAATTCCTTAGCAGAAAATCCTTTGGTATTCTCCCTATGCCCCAATTCCTTGGCGGTATAGGAACAATACCAAGCAATATATTTTATCTAAAACATTACGGTTACTATAGGGTATCCCCATTCCTAGGCAATATCTACTATAATATTATCGTATACACGCGTTAACACTTGTTCTTCCAAACCTAAGGTTAACCGTAAATCATATTCCCATTTGTCAAATAAGAAAAGCCATAAAACATTATACGATAACAACGATGATTAGAAAGCAGTGAAATATATAATTCAAGAAACCAAAGGTTATTACAGAGTCAATTCAGGGACACCCCCTAGCATTGGGGGGTTTAGCTACTCATAATAATAAAAATAAACTCAACAATAAAATTCAACATTACAAGAGAATTGGTTGCTTTGATCTTCAATCGCTTCCGCTCATGAGGATCCTCCGTTCCCAAATCCTTGATCGCTTCAATCTTTCTCGTTAAATTTCTTTTCCGTTCAAAAGTCATCCTTATTCTTTCTCCAAACACGTATCAAATAATCTCAATTCAAACTCATCACTAGGGAAATACCCACAATACCCTCGGGGATCACAAGGGTCAAAAATACAAGAAAAATAGGGAAAAAGCGCTTCCTGCAACACGGGCCGTGTCAGGCAACACGGACGCCCGTGTTGGCTTCCTAAAAGATTTTTCGTGTGAAATTTGCAAGTCCCAGGTGTCACAACACGGGCCGTGTCACATGACACGGGCACCCGTGTTGTGCCACTATTTTTTTCTCCAAAAATCGCCTTTTCTGAGCACATCCTGCAACACGGGCCGTGTCACACAACACGGGCACCCGTGTTGCACCCCTGTTTCGAATCTGACTTCGACTCTAACACGAAAGTCGTATCTCTCTCTCTTAGCTTTCCGAAGGTTTTTAGAACGCCTCAGACAGAATCCCGAAACTCCAGTTATGATCGTTTTCGTGCAGACTGCTAAAGATTTCACAACAAAACTCTTCTGAAATCTTGCCATTTTTTCCCTTTTTGAGCTCTGCTTCTCCTTTATTGTATACCTGAACCTAGAAACAGTAAAAATACCAAATCGACGCGTAAAATGTAATAAAAACAACTAAAATGCGACAAGACAAAAAAAATGATTAACTGACATAAACGGTAAAATAACGTGTAAAAACCACCGATCAAGGAGCCTTGTTACTGTCAACCATGGACGATGAAGATTTTACGTCCCCTGTGATTGCAGACGTAGTCAAAAAATACTTTGCTTAAAAAGAAACCCGTTGGACATTAAAAGAAAGTCCAGGCAAAAGTGGGGCATCCCGGCTGTAACACCCCCTTCTATACCCCAAATAAATGCATATAAAACATTTAAGCATATACAAATTCATCAGAGTAAAAGTTCTAGAATAAGGTATAAAATAAGAATGTCACGACTTTACCAATAAAACACTTGCTCCATAAAATATGTAACATTTTCAATTTAAGCGGAAGATAAAATCATTTGATCGTTTTCAAAGTATTAATCCACGTACACATAAGCTATCCAAATTAATATATCATATCAGTTAGATTTACAAAACCACATAAGCTGATACATCGCAATGTATCACAAAAGAATGACTATACTAGTCTAACTACCCGGTGTTACATATCAGAACAGCAGACTCAAAAGAATGAAGACTATTCTTCACAAAAGGACTCCAGCATCCTAATCTGCAATGCCTCATAGAGCATTATAAAACAGCAGAAGGGTGAGAAATATAACCATAATAATCAAAGCATGAAATTACATATATATAGGTAATCATATAACACATATTCACATTTCTCACCACACATCATTCTCATAATCATAATTATATCACGTTCACATATATCAAGATTATGAACATTCACAAGCACATCCCTTCATGCTTAATTTCACAATAATTCACAAGCATATTCATACATCAACGATATTATGCAATGTGACTCAACATATCCAATGCAACTCAATGCTATGCGGTACCGACTCTCGTTATCTTTTCTCGGTTTTTACATTAAACCGGGTCCACCCTTCTAGACCGATAACTCGTTATCATTTTTCGGTTTTTACTTTAAACCGGGTCCACCCTTCTAGACCGATAACATCCAAGCCCGTCCCCTAGGCTTCAAACCCACCCTTCTAGGTTTGGGACAAGCCACTAGTTTCCACGAAACTAACAGACATTGCCTCTTGACTGAATGATGCATGTACAATCAACCAATCACAATAAATGCACTTAAGACCGTTCCCGCGTCTTAATCCCATGCATTCGAATAATTCACCCCTTCGAGAATTTCATCATGATTGCACATACAACATATATCAAACATTTATCAATGTATTCATTTCACACATCATCATATTCAACAACAATGCACACATATCACATGTTCCCATGCATTCACACCACAATCGCATACATATATGCACTCACAATTCATTAGACGATACACATACATTCCTCATTGTATTCTCATGTATCTCTAATTATCACAACAATCAAGGTATTCACATCGCAATACCAATCATACAATTATAAGTTACGCACACATATTCAAAATGTTCTCATGCATACTCATTACATAATTGTACACAACAATCAAACATTCACAACTCATCAATTAATACACACATAATCATCATTATGTTCTCATGTATTTTAACCGATTACAATTAATCATTCATATCACAACTCTAGGATTCACGCCCGAAGGCTACCCACAGCACATGTTATCATAATAGTTCACATACTCATTCGTAACATAGAAGTATAAACATATGCGAATCAACCAAACAATCACCATTTGGATAACACAGCAAAGAAAATATACTGTCACATTCGCCTTCATTCGCCTGGCGAACCCTCGCAGCGAACCTTCGCCTGGCCTTCGCCTGGCGAACTCTCTCAGCGAACACTCGCTAGGCTTCGCCTGGCGAGACTTCCCAGCGAGCCCAAGTCAGTAGCTACTGACTTCATTCGCCACCATTCGCCAGCACCTTCGCTGGGCGAACCTTCGCTATCCCACTTCGCCTGGCGAACCCACCAGCGAAGTCTACTGGGACTTAAATATAATTATTCGCCAACATTCGCTAGGCTTTGCCTGGCGAAGCTTCGCCTTCGCTCGCCTGGCGAGAGCCAGCGAACCTGCGTAGAACAGAATCCTATTCTGTCCCTCCTTCACCAATCCATCATCAACCCTCTCTTACACATCCAAATCAGTATAAACAGCATCAATACATGTTACCCGACTATTCTACGGCATTATTGCTCAGTTTCAACCGATTAAATCATCAATCTACCGATTATCCAACATTTTGCCCTAAATGGAAAGTGATGGAAACTCTACCAAAACCCCAACCCAACATACATAACATCATACAATGATCAAATAGAAACATTTCTCACCCTTACCTCGATTAATCGGAGCTTTGATGTTGGTTCTTGATGATTTCCACTTTTCCTCTTCTTCTCTTCTCTTTCTCTCCTTTCTTCATTCTTTTCCTCTTTCTCTCCAAATGTTTCTATTTTTTTTTCTTTTCTTTCTTATATATTCCTTCATTTTCCTTCCACTCCAATTCCTTCTTAATTTTCTATTAATTCCAATTAATAAAAATTCATTTCCATCATTAACATAAAATCCCACTAAATCAATTAATTACTACAATTAATTATTTAATGAAATTTGGGCTGTTACAACCCTCCCCCACTTTAGGAATTTTCGTCCTCGAAAATGTTACCTGATTCAAACAGTTCTGGATAAGACTCCTTCATTCGACTCTCAAGCTCCCAAGTAACATTTCCACCAGCCGGTCCTCCCCAAGCGACCTTCACTAAAGCAATCTCTTTACCTCGAAGCTGCTTCAATTTTCGATCCTCTATCCGTATAGGTGATGTCTCAACAGTCAGGTTATCTCTCACCTGCACATCATCTATTTGGACTACATGAGACGGATCCGCAATGTATTTCCTCAACTGAGATACATGGAATACATCGTGAAGATTAGCAAGCGACGGTGGTAAAGCCACACGATATGCCACTTCTCCTATCCTTTGCGAAATCTGATAAGGACCAATGAAACGCGGTGACAACTTGCGCGACTTCAGTGCCCTACCAACACCTGTCATCGGAGTGACTCGAAGAAACACATGATCTCCCTCTTGAAATTCAAGTGCCTTCCTCCTCTTGTCGTAATAACTCTTCTGACGACTCTAAGCAACTCTCATCTTCTCTTGAATCATCTTGATCTTATCAGTAGTCTGTTGAACTAACTCGGGTCCAACAACAGAACTCTCTCCGGACTCGAACCAACACAATGGTGTCCTACACCGCCTACCATACAACGCCTCAAATGGTGCCATACCAATACTCGAACGGAAACTGTTGTTGTAGGTAAACTCAATCAAAGGCAAGTAGCTATCCCAAGCTCCTCCCTTTTCCAATACACAAGCTCTCAAAAGATCTTCAAGCGACTGAATCGTACTCTCCGTCTGACCATCAGTCTGAGGATGATACGTTGAACTCAAACGCAACTTAGTACCCAAAGCACTCTGCAGGCTCTCCCAAAATCTCGAAGTAAACCTCGGATCTCTATCCGAAACAATACTTGACGGAATACCATGCAGACACACAATCCTCTCAATATACAACTTAGCCAACTTCTCCAAAGGGTAATCCATACGCATAGGAATAAAGTGAGCAGATTTAGTCAACCTATCCACGATAACCCAAATAGCCTCAAAATTACTCGGTGTCCTCGGCAAACCCGATACAAAATCCATGGAGATACTATCCCATTTCCACTCAGGAATAAACAACGGCTTCATCAAACCCGATGGCTTCTGATGCTCAATCTTTGACTTCTGGCAAGTCAAACAAGAATATACAAATTCCGCGATATCCTTCTTCATACTAGGCCACCAAAATACTTTCCTCAAATCCTGATACATCTTAGTAGCACCCGGATGAATACTCAATCCGCTACGATGTCCTTCCTCAAGGATGCTCTTTTTAAGCTCAACCATGTTCGGAACACAAACTCGATCCCGACATCTCATAATACCATTCTCATCAATCTGAAAATCACCACCTTGGCCTTGGTTGATTAAAGTTAACCGATCAACTAAGCTCAAATCCGATTTCTGTCCTTCTCGAATTTCATCCAAAATACCACTTGTAAGCTTTAACATACCCAACTTAAATCCAAAAGAAGTCCTCTCACATACCAAACTCAAATCCCGAAATTGCTCGACCAATTCTAACTCTTTCACCATCAATGTCGACATATGCAATGATTTCCGACTCAATGCATCCGCTACTACATTCGCTTTACCCGGATGGTAGTTCAAGCCAAAATCATAATCCTTCAAAAGTTCAAGCCATCTTCTTTGTCTCGCATTCAATTCCTTTTGATCAAAAAGATATCTCAAACTCTTGTGGTCACTAAACACTTCAAATCTTGCGCCAAATAAATAATGCCTCCAGAGTTTCAACACGAACACAACGGCGGCCAACTCTAAGTCATGCGTAGGATAATTCTTCTCATGCACTTTGAGTTGCCTCGAAGCATAAGCCACAACTTGGTTATTCTGCATCAACACACCTCCTAAACCCATCAAAGAAGCATCACAATACACAACAAATGGTTCTTCTGGATTTGGCAGGATCAAAACAGGAGCTGTCGTCAACCTTCGCTTAAGTTCTTGAAAACTCGCTTCACACTTGGCGTCCCAAACAAAGGCTTGACCTTTCCTAGTCAACTGTGTCAACGGCAACGATAACTTAGCAAATCCTTCAATAAACTTCCGATAATAACCAGCTAAACCAAGAAAACTTCTGATCTCAAAAACTGACTTCGGAGTCTCCCATTGCGACACCGCTTCAACCTTCGACGGATCAACCGCAATACCATTACTTGAAATCACATGACCAAGGAAACTAACTTCCTTCAACCAAAATTCACACTTAGAAAGCTTCGCGAACAACTGCTTCTCTCTCAGCACAGATAACACAATCTTCAGATGCTCGGCATGCTCTCCTTCGCTATTCGAATAAACCAAGATGTCGTCGATAAACACCACCACAAACTTATCCAAATAAGGATGAAAAATCCTATTCATGTACTCCATAAATACACCTGGTGCATTAGTCACACCAAATGGCATCACGGAATACTCATAGTGTCCATACCTCGTCCGAAAGGCCGTCTTCTGAATATCCTCAGCTTTCACACGAATCTGATGATACCCAGATCTCAAATCAATCTTGCTGAACACGCTTGCACCAACCAACTGATCCATCAGATCATCAATCCTTGGAAGTGGATACTTATTCTTAATAGTCACCTTGTTCAACTGTCTGTAATCCACACAGAGCCTCATAGAACCCTCTTTCTTCTTAACCAACAACACCGGTGCACCCCACGGTGACACGCTCGGACGAATAAACCTCTTTTCAAGCAAATCCTCAAGTTGACTCTTCAACTCTTTTAATTCCGATGCCGACATACGATAAGGAGCCATCGATATCGGACTAGTTCCAAGAATCACATCTATCGAAAACTCCACTTCTCGCTCCGGCGGTAAATCCTTTATCTCTTCAGGGAATACTTCCGGAAAATCTCTAACAATGGGCACAACATCAATCTCTTCACTTTCACTAGTCCTCAAAGTTTCCATAAGCATAAATACCTTAGCCCCATCTTGTACCGATTCCTTCACTTGTTTCCTCGTCATAAACAATTCCCTTTCAACATCCGAGTCGGGAAAAATAATCGTTTTGTCAAAACAGTTAATATACACACGATTGAATTTTAAACAATTCATTCCAAGAATGAGATCAAGTTGATCCAAATGAAGACACACTAAATCTATCCCAAAATCTCTACCGAAAATACTCAACGGGCAATTCAAGCAAACATACGGTGTAGTTACCGAACCCATAGCAGGAGTATCAATAACCATACCGCCACCAATCACAGACAACTCAAGATTCAACCTTCTAACACAATCCAAAGAAATAAAAGAATGCGTAGCTCCGGTATCAATTATAGCAATCAAAGGTGTACCATTAATGAAGCACGTACCTCGGATCAATCGATCGTCGCTAGCAGTCTCAGATCCAGATAGAGCGAACACTTTCCCGCTCCCTTGATTCTTCTTCGGCTTATCACATTTTGTACTAATGTGTCCTTGCTCACCACAATTGTAGCAAGTCACACCCGCACCACTTCTGCACTCAAGAGCCTTGTGGCCTGGCTTGCCACACTTAAAACATGCCTTCTCAACACTTTTGCATTCGGGAGCACGATGTCCCGCTTCACCGCACCTATAACATCTCACCGGAGTAGAAACTCCCCCACTTGGCTTCTTGCCAAAACCAACCCTTTGTTTCCCTTTATCAGCAGGAGTTACGTAAGGTTTTCCTCTGAATTGTCCTTTTCCCTTCTTATCACTTAGGCTCTTGTAGTGGCTAGACCTAGCCCTACTGTCTTCGTCATAAATTCTGCTCTTGTTGACCAACTCAGAAAACCGCCTGATTTCCTGGTACCCAATAGCTTGTCTAATCTCGGGTCTCAAACCGTTCACAAACTTGAGGCACTTAGACCTCTCAGCATTACCAGTATTATAGTGAGGACAAAATTTGATCAACTCCTCAAATTTCGCCGCATACTCAGCAACCGTCGAATTACCTTGCTTCAACTCAAGAAATTCGATCTCTTTCTTTCCCCGCACATCCTCTGGAAAATACTTCTCCAGAAAGGTTTCTCTAAACAAATCCCACGTAATCACAATATCATCTTCCTCAAATCTTTGGCGAGTATTACCCCACCAATCTTCAGCTTCTTCTTCGAGCATATGAGTCCCAAACTGCACCTTCTGTGCATCCGAGCAATTCATAACTCGAAAAATCTTTTCCACAGCTTTCAACCAAATTTGTGCCTTGTCCGGTTCATGAGTTCCCTTGAAAATCGGAGGATTATTTCTTTGGAACTTTCCTAAAGCACGGAATTCATCATCAGCATGATTCCTCACATTCACATTGGCCGGAGGATTCTGCCCAATTGCCCCCGCCAATCTCGTCAATGCCTCCGCAATCGCTTCGTCGTTCCTCCCTGCAACCATCTTACTAATTCCAGCAACAGAACCACGTAAGAACAACCAATATTGATAATGCATCACACGCATATCAATAACACACAGGGAAAAACACTCTAACAACTTGGCCGGACGGACCGACCTGCTCTGATACCACTATTGTAACACCCCCTTCTATACCCCAAATAAATGCATATAAAACATTTAAGCATATACAAATTCATCAGAGTAAAAGTTCTAGAATAAGGTATAAAAGAAGAATGTCACGACTTTACCAATAAAACACTTGCTCCATAAAATATGTAACATTTTCAATTTAAGCGGAAGATAAAATCATTTGATCGTTTTCAAAGTATTAATCCACGTACACATAAGCTATCCAAATTAATATATCATATCAGTTAGATTTACAAAACCACATAAGCTGATACATTGCAATGTATCACAAAAGAATGACTATACTAGTCTAACTACCCGGTGTTACATATCAGAACAGCAGACTCAAAAGAATGAAGACTATTCTTCACAAAAGGACTCCAGCATCCTAATCTGCAATGCCTCATAGAGCATTATAAAACATCAGAAGGGTGAGAAATATAACCATAATAATCAAAGCATGAAATTACATATATATAGGTAATCATATAACACATATTCACATTTCTCACCACACATCATTCTCATAATCATAATTATATCACGTTCACATATATCAAGATTATGAACATTCACAAGCACATCCCTTCATGCTTAATTTCACAATAATTCACAAGCATATTCATACATCAACGATATTATGCAATGTGACTCAACATATCCAATGCAACTCAATGCTATGCGGTACCGACTCTCGTTATCTTTTCTCGGTTTTTACATTAAACCGGGTCCACCCTTCTAGACCGATAACTCGTTATCATTTTTCGGTTTTTACTTTAAACCGGGTCCACCCTTCTAGACTGATAACATCCAAGCCCGTCCCCTAGGCTTCAAACCCACCCTTCTAGGTTTGGGACAAGCCACTAGTTTCCACGAAACTAACAGACATTGCCTCTTGACTGAATGATGCATGTACAATCAACCAATCACAATAAATGCACTTAAGACCGTTCCCGCGTCTTAATCCCATGCATTCGAATAATTCACCCCTTCGAGAATTTCATCATGATTGCACATACAACATATATCAAACATTTATCAATGTATTCATTTCACACATCATCATATTCAACAACAATGCACACATATCACATATGTTCCCATGCATTCACACCACAATCGCATACATATATGCACTCACAATTCATTAGACGATACACATACATTCCTCATTGTATTCCCATGTATCTCTAATTATCACAACAATCAAGGTATTCACATCGCAATACCAATCATACAATTATAAGTTACGCACACATATTCAAAATGTTCTCATGCATACTCATTACATAATTGTACACAACAATCAAACATTCACAACTCATCAATTAATACACACATAATCATCATTATATTCTCATGTATTTTAACCGATTACAATTAATCATTCATATCACAACTCTAGGATTCACGCCCGAAGGCTACCCACAGCACATGTTATCATAATAGTTCACATACTCATTCGTAACATAGAAGTATAAACATATGCGAAGCAACCAAACAATCACCATTTGGATAACACAGCAAAGAAAATATACTGTCACATTCGCCTTCATTCGCCTGGCGAACCCTCGCAGCGAACCTTCGCCTGGCCTTCGCCTGGCGAACTCTCTCAGCGAACACTCGCTAGGCTTCGCCTGGCGAGACTTCCCAGCGAGCCCAAGTCAGTAGCTGCTGACTTCATTCGCCACCATTCGCCAGCACCTTCGCTGGGCGAACCTTCGCTATCCCACTTTGCCTGGCGAACCCACCAGCGAAGTCTACTGGGACTTAAATATAATTATTCGCCAACATTCGCTAGGCTTCGCCTGGCGAAGCTTCGCCTTCGCTCGCCTGGCGAGAGCCAGCGAACCTGCGCAGAACAGAATCCTATTCTGTCCCTCCTTCACCAATCCATCATCAACCCTCTCTTACACATCCAAATCAGTATAAACAGCATCAATACATGTTACCCGACTATTCTACGGCATTATTGCTCAGTTTCAACCGATTAAATCATCAATCTACCAATTATCCAACATTTTGCCCTAAATGGAAAGTGATGGAAACTCTACCAAAACCCCAACCCAACATACATAACATCATACAATGATCAAATAGAAACATTTCTCACCCTTACCTCGATTAATCGGAGCTTTGATGTTGGTTCTTGATGATTTCCACTTTTCCTCTTCTTCTCTTCTCTTTCTCTCCTTTCTTTCTTTTCCTCTTTCTCTCCAAATGTTTCTATTTTTTTTTCTTTTCTTTCTTATATATTCCTTCATTTTCCTTCCACTCCAATTCCTTCTTAATTTTCTATTAATTCCAATTAATAAAAATTAATTTCCATCATTAACATAAAATCCCACTAAATCAATTAATTACTACAATTAATTATTTAATGAAATTTGGGCTGTTACACCGGCGAACCAAAAAGGATAGGTTCAGGAAAAAATTAGGGATAAAAGAAAAATGAATAAAATCGCAAAGTTGAAAACCTGAAAAGGCGACTTTGGCAAAAAAATGGACATCCCGGTGGATCGGAAACCCGCAAGGGTGATTCAGGCAAAAGTTAGGGATTTAAAAGCAAACGACTATGGTTCGCGTCTGACCTGTGAACATAGTTGGATTCTTGGAGATCTCTAGGGTTGATAAATCAGTCTCTTCAGAAGGTAGAGCATTGGTGAAACATCGAAAGCATGCGAGTCATAGTTGAATCAACACATGGTGGTTATCTGTTTCCACATTACCGACATTTATATATCTTTTTCATTTGTACTTTTTGCGCAATTATCTCTTTTTAGGAGTTTCATCCGTTGTAAATTGCCTATTTAATGGCCTTTTTAATCAATGAAGTATTTTCCACAAAGAGCTTTCCATTTCTTGTTTTTATTTTTGTTGTTTTATTTGCGAAAAGACGTCTAAAATTTTTGATAAACTTTGCATACAAAAACTTTTGGGGCTTTGCTAATCATAATTAGAACAATGATTTATTTGAATGATGTCATGGATGGTGGCCGAAATAGCCGTTGTTGCATACAGAACACGCAATTTGTTTGTCATTTCACTACAAGAAAAAAGGAGATTTACGACACTTGAGTTGCGACAGTTATCACAAAACTGTCATTATTCTTGGATTGCGACGGTTGTCACGACAAGTAGGATCAACTGTCGTAGATTTTTTGCGACAGTTATAAAAAAAATCGTCCTTATTCCTGGACTACAACAGTTCTCACGACGGTTTGAGGCAACTGTCGCAAATTTTTTAGGCATGTTGTATACAATAATGCGACAATAACCAAAGAATCGTCATCTTTCCACACTCGCGACAGTTAAGACGAACTGTCGCAATTACTTTAGCCAATCATAATCATTATTTTTTTTATTCCTTTAATTTTTCACTTTTTTCTTTCATTTTTATTTTCTAACCTTTTCAATTTTATTAATTAATTTAATAAATGATTATTATAATTATTATAATTTTTATTATAATGTAACTTAATATTTTTGTCTAAAATAATAGTAAAATATTTTCTGTTATATTATATAAATAGTATTTTTTATTAAAATTAATTTTGATAACAATGTTAATATATATATATATATATATATATATATATATATATATATATATATATATATATATATATATATATATATATATATATATATATATATATATATATATATATATATATATATATATATATATATATATATATATATATATATATATATATATATATATATATATATATATATATATATATATATATATATATATATATATATATATATATATATATATATATATATATATATATATATATATATATATATATATATATATATATATATATATATATATATTAACATTTCAAACTTTCTTCTCAATCACGTTCTTCTCCGTCCCCTTCCCCTTACTTTCTCAACCGTGTAACGGAATACGCCACCGCGGCTGCCACTGCATCTCCCGCTCCTCCTCCAGTTAGGAAAGTTAGCGACGGTGATGGAAAGATTACTGATGAACATACAGGGAAAGGTGCCATTGGACATATTTGTGCAATCATTGGTGTCGTAGTGGATGTGAGATTCGAAGATGGAATGCCTCTGATCCTTACCGTGCTTGAGGTTCTTGAAGGCTCACAACGGATTGTGTTGTAGGTTGCTCAACGTTTAGGTCAGGGCGTTGTTAGAACTATTGCTATGGAGGCTACTGAAGGTGTTGTTAGAGGATGGCGTGTGCTCAATACCGGCTCTTCCATTAGTGTAAATTCCCAATCACTTGCTTCTATTTATTGTTATTTCAGAGATTGAAGAAGTGTAATTATTTGTCACTAACATTTACTTTATTCTTGTTTTCTGTTTAGATTCCCGTTGGCAGGGCCACCCTTGGACGCATCATGAATGTTATCGGAGAACCTATCGACCACAAAGGCGAATTCAGTAAGCAACCTCTAAATCTTTCATAAGTCCGAAGTTTTATATGGTATAGTTTCTTTGGAAAATTTTCAACTGATGATAAGCTTTTGTGAATTATATTAGAAACCGAGCATTATTTTCTCATTCATAGAGAGGCTCCTGCTTTTGTTGAGAAAGCAACTGAACAACAGATCCTTGTTACTGGTATCAAGGTATTTTTCATTTGCTAGTGACTTCCTTTTTGTTTTTGTTTTTGTTTTTTTTAATTTCTTTTATTTGTGGTGAATGCATCAACCTCATATCCTTAAATGTTCAATTAAAAAAATTTGCATAAATTTCTTCATATAGGTTGTTGATTTGCTTGCACCATACCAAAGAGGAGGAAAGATTAGGTTGTTTGGTGGTGCTGGTGTAGGAAAAATCGTGCTTATCATGGAACTTATCAACAATGTTGCCAAGGCTCATGGTATATAGCTTAATGTTTCTGCACCTAATTTATTCTTATTGAGAGGCTATTTTTCTCATCTGACTTGTTATACATATTTCTAGGGCCAAGTGTGTAATCCTACTTAATTTCTTTTGGCAGATCAGCACGTTCTCCTCTGAAGCTGATTGACAGGTTCTCTGATAACCCTGATATTGGCACACTACATGATAATTTTGTGTGAGCATTACTCCTTTTTCTCTTCAAAACTTTATTTAAACTTCATGAGGTTAATGTGTCTTAATAAGCATTATTTCACTGACAAATTATATTTCATGATTTAGAAATTGATACAGATTTTGTTAATGCAATAACAGGCGCTCAGTTGACACTTATCAGGACTACAAATATCTGGGAACTCGTGTCCGCGTTGATGGAACAATTGGGGAGTAAGCAGCTCTAATAAGCTTTTAGTTCTATCTTTGTTTTTTTCCACTCATATTTCTTTTACATCATTCTCATCATTGCCATTCATCCTGCAATTCTAAGGTACAAGTGGATGACATATGGAGAAGCAGGTACTGCTCGGGCGGCAATAAGTTCTAGTTTGGTTAATCCCTCTCACAAGTTACTTGGATTATGATATAATGTTTTCAACATTGGATGGTTGATGATTAGTTCATGACTCTTTCATTTTTTGTTTCTTTTTATCAGGCTTCCGCGGAAGTTAAAGGTTTGGAACCAGTCTTGGACACGAGAGAGGATAGAATAGATGAGGATAATGTCCCGAAACATGCTGAAAACTAGGGTGACATGAAGCCAGCAATAGATGATGATGTGCAGTTGACTTTAGCAAAGGGTTGTGAGGAGTTGAAATCAAAGCTTTATTTGATGGATTCAAAGTTAAGAGAGGTTAGAGCTCCTGAATTTAGATTAAGCATTATGGAATTAACCTTAGAAATCCCGCCATTATAGCACCAATGGTTCTAAAATGGGATGTTGCAGTAGTTCTGGAATGGAGCAAGAGGGCTGCGATGTCTCATATTCAGTTTCATATCTGCAACAACTTAAGTTTGTTTTGAGCTTCTGCAACCCAACGTTTATATGTGTAATAAAATTTTACAAATCTGGGTTTTTGATTTCCTTCTTCTGACTTTGTGATGAATTTTTGGCAGGTTTGGCAGGCACTTTTGGCTGTTAGAACACTTGTGCTGCCACCTGGGAAAGACATTGAAACGTGGCTAAAATTTGCTTCCCTTTGCAGAAAAAGTGGGCGCATTAACCAAGCAAGATCTACTTTAGTTAAACTTCTACAGGCTTGCATACTTGAAGTTCCATTTATCTTGTCTAGGATTTAGCTATGGAATGTTCAAATGTACCCAATATTCAGCCAGTTACGCACCCGGTCTTCACTAGTGGTTTAAATCCAAGTGTTCCTCTCCTTGCTCGTGTTTATCTGAATCTTGGCTCTTGGCAGTGGACACTTTCTCCTAGACTGGTTGAGGAATCCATAAAAGGTTTTTAGTGTTTATAATTTGGATCTTTAACATAAAATAATATTTGATCAATTTTTAATTTTGTTTCAATATTTGTAGATATACTCGATGCATTCTCAAAAGCTACTCAATATGCAAATAAATGGGCATTGTTCAATACAGCAGTGATGTCTCATAATACAGTCTAGCATTCCGACTCTAGCTGTTCTTTGAACCACTTTGTTTCAATTTTATTGAGCTTTCCCACACTCTTCATCAAACTACATTTTCAAAGTTACGTGTTCCCAAAAATTAGATAGGTGCATATAATCTGCTGGCTCCATCTTGTTTGGTAGTGTTAATGTTGAATAATCTAGATTGGGCTTGTCTGGCTAAATGACTCACATGTCTGGATATACATTTTGTATATCTATATATGGTATTATTTTACCATAATGATTGTTAATAGATTTGTTTCGACATCATATCCTCCCTTTTCAACGTGAATTAGCCTGTTTCCATTAATCGGCATCATTGCTGGTTGATATAGTATTTTATTGCAGGGGATCTAAGGACAACACTTGAATGTCAATTATGTTACTAATTTTAGACTTTTGGTTTTCATTTCTTCTCCAGTCTCTCATGTATCCTTTGCTTGTGGCCTGTAAATCAATAATCAACTTACGTAAAGCTACAGCTCAGGAAGTTGTGGACAAAGTTCGGCAGCACAGTGGTGTACTTGTGGATCAGGTTTGACAATTATCCCTTTTAAGTTTATGTTTGTCAGATTCTACCTTTTTCATCGAATGATGATTGTATCTACAGGTCCAACTTGTATCAAAAGAGCTTATCAGAGTTGCTATTCTTTGGCACGAGCTATGGCATGAAGCACTTGAAGAAGCCAGTCGTCTTTATTTTAGCGAACATAATATTGAAGGGATGTTAAAGGTGTTGGAGCCACTACATGAAATGCTTGAAGATGGTGCAGTGAAAAACAATGCTACCATAAAGGTTTGATCATCTTTCACTACACAAAATCTATTATATTTACTTAGTTTTCTTAGAATCCAAAATGATGTTTGTTCAGCCTATTTTTCATATCATACTGGTTCAAATACTTCAAGAACATACTTGGTTCTTTACTTCTACAAAGTCTTGAAGTTGATTTTTATTTGTAACTTTCTTGCATGATTTATACAGTATATCTTGTGAGTTATTGAACTGTTAATGCATCCAGAGGACCCAGCCTCTGCCAATGTGTTATGCTCTGGTTATAATAGGGTAACCAGCCTCTTCTCTCTTTTTTACTGGTATATAATTTTGTTGCTTATCCGTGCCACTTTTTAACTTAAGGCCTTTATTTGGTTTTGTTGTTTCAATTGCTGTTTATATAATGGAATATTTTGATTGTTTGTTCCTATAGGAATGATTTGTTTTTTCCATTATTAGAGTATTCTTAGAGTTGGATTAGCTATTTCTAGAGATTGTAATGCAATGCCCTTCATTTGATTATACCGAGATTGATTTGTTTTATTAGTTGTCGAGTTGTTAGTCTTGAAATTTTCAACTTTGGTTACTGGTTATTAATTGTGAGTCGAGTGGCTCTTGTGCCGATAAACTTTGTAGAAGGGAATCGGTCCAAACATTGGAATCAGATAAAAGTATTTCATCACCTGCCAAAACTCTATCTGCTTCAGAATTGTATTAGATAAAAATTCCTTACAGCAAATGAAAATTCCTTGGCCATTGTTTTTAGCACACAGCAGATTGGTTCTCACTGGTACAGTGGGAAAGATAGAAGTATGATGTTATCCAACTGTCTTTTCAGATCTGGAGGATGTGCAATACTATTAACAAATAAAGCGGAGTTGAAAAACAAAGCCATCTTGAAATTCAAAGAAATGGAAAGAACATGTTTATCTAGTGATGAAGCCTATAATTTTTGTATCAGAATGGAAGATGCGTCTTGCTTGGTTGGTTACCGTTTTAAAATATTATTATGTTATTAGCTTATTTGGTTAAAACCATGTGTGTTGTGTATGATGATTAAAGTATATAAATTTCATAACAGTAGTTTCCTATAAATAAATACCATTGATTATGGTGGTTTGCTTTCATTTTCTACAAGCAAGTTTTGTCTCAAATGAATAAGTTATTGGACTTTTATCTAATACAATTCTGAAGCAGATAGAGTTTTGGCAGGTGATGAAAGACTTGTATCTGATTCCAATGTTTGGACCGATTCCCTTCTACAAAGTTTTTGTGAGGTTTGATTTTAGACGCTCCCCTTCTTATATGGCTGCAGCCTAACTAACTACTAATAGCTACTCAGTATCTCATTCAATTGCATTGAGTTAGATGCTCCCCTTTCCTTCCGAACAGAGCAGAGTCTATATTTAAGCATTATGTTTTGTGGTCTTCCAAACCATGGGCCCATGCTGCTATCCTAAATTGGTGACTGCAATTTATAATAGATTTAGGTGGGGAGTGTCACTACTGCGAAAATCGGCGCCGGCTGACAGAAGAGTCGCCACCGTGCGTTATTTATCCCAACGGAGGGAAAGGAAACGCTCGAAGTAAACCTCGCAAAAAACGGGGAAAAGGTATGGTCATCGCAACCAAAACCTGGGTTCGGGAGTCGGTTACACAAGGGGAAGGTATTAGCACCCCTCACGTCCATCGTACTCGATGGGATCCACGCTTGCTTGGGTTGTCTAAAGGACGCAAAACAATCTATCTACAGCTGCTAAATCTAAACAGAAGGGAATTGACTCGATAGAGCGTCGCACTCTATGCCTACATATCCTCGTCTGGTACAAGGAATCAGAGCAGCTGTAGTTCGGCTACGTCGGGACCACAGCTCAAATCTCGTTTTATTGATACTCGGAAAATGATTACAATGATTGAATACTGAAAATAAATCTCCTAGGAAATACTATCCTATCCTATTCTGAAGAAATCAAATGAAAAAGCCCCCTAACAAGTGGACTTCTAAAACTATCTCTGAAAAGATGTAAAATAAACTCTATGGAAATAAATCCTAAAAGAAAATGTACTCTAAAAAATATTAAGTCTATACTAATATTTTTTTATTCTTTTTCCTTCCTTCTTTTCAACTATTTTCTCCTTTCTTTCAAAATATTTTTCATATATTTTTCATATTTTTCTATGTCTTTTCATCTCTTTTCAATATATTTTCAAATATTTTTCTCCTCCTTTTTTCAATATATTTTTCATACTTTTCTCTATTTTTCTCTTTTCTTTATTTTTTCAAATATTTTCTCTTCCCTTTTCTTTTTCTTTTTTCCTTTTTTCAATATCCTTTTCTTTATTGTTTTTTCAATATATCCTTTTCCTTCTTTTTTTTAATATATTTTTCTATTTATTTTTTCACATGAAACAATTAAAAAAACATAGAAAACACAAAGGAAGGGGATGTGTTTACAAAGGGGAAGTACAAGAAAATAAAAAAACTGTAAACTGGGCCCAGCCCATTCGCTTGCTGCAAAAACCGGTGGGGGAGGTGCAATATTGAAACCGGGGGTTATCACAGCTTGTATTGGGCTCAGCCCAATGGCTTTCAGCCAAAAACGGAGGGGTGAAAAAAAACCGCTGGGCCTCGTGGCCCTAAGCCCAACCCAGCCTCCTCTCCCCATTCTGAAACCCTAGTATCTTCTCACTCTCTCTGCGCCGTCGCCAACTGTTCATGGCCGTCACCTTCCATCTTCGTTCTCTCCCTCACCGCTCTTTCTCCTTCCATTCTCGTCCTCAATCTCACAAAAAACAATCAACAACACTCCATCGATCTTGGCTTAAGTTTGTTGAAGGAACCTGGAATGATGAGACATTGAATGAATCTGGAGACGGTATTGATGGACCTTGACGAAGAACGATGAACGTTCTTTGTAGAATCTTGAAGCTGTTGTTGACGTTCTTCTGGAGATGTCCTGGAAAAACGACGATGAAGGAGCATGTTCTTCAAGAACTTCTGGAAGATACCATGAGCTTAACGATCTGGAAGAATGGTTACTGTTGGTGAAGATCAGAAACTGGAGAAAATGTTATCGGTGATATTGATTGGAGGAAGACGAATGTTCTTCGATGAACGAAATGAAGGCAGATCGTGGATGAATCCAGTTCGTTGATGGAGATTGCTCGCTGATGATTATTATTTGAGGAGATCTTGAAGGTTCTTGAGTGTTCTTCACTGATGATTTTCTGGATGATGATGCTTGGAGGCTCTGGTTTTGGAAATGCCTGAAAGTAACGAACAACTTGCATGTAGATCTGGAGAATGTTTGAAGAATTATTGAGGAACGGATGAATGCTTCTGGTGATTTGGATGAACTTCGATCGGAGATGGTGATCGGTGGAATTGGAGAAGATGAAGAATGATCGGAGTCTGGGGTTTCTTGGTGATTCCGATGAACTTCACAGTGGTCGCCGGCCATGCATGCCGACCGGTGAGGGGGACGGTGAGGCTTGGTGGAGGGGACGCGTGGCACCGGAAGTGGAGGAGGTGCACGCATGTGAGACGCGTGTCCCACGCGTGGCAGAGAGAGGGAAGGTCTGAAGGGTGAGGTGTCAAGCGTGAGACTGAAAACGTGGGGTCCTCTCTCTTCTTACACGTGGACGAGCTGGACTTTATAGGGCTGAAGTTCTCTGGATCGTTCTGGAAGCTTCTGGACAAATCTGGACAAAAGTGGACTGATTCTGGGCTGAAATCTGGATAATGAGTTGGGCCTTGCAAGAACGAAATTGGATAAAGCCCAATGAAAAAACTGAACTGAAAAATAAAAAAGATTAAAACTTAACACTAATTAACTAAGGCCCATTTAACCTAGTTAAGACCCATTTAACCTAATTAAATCTGAAACCTAGAAAATTCTATAAGCAAAATGAAATCAATTAAATTTTAGATTAAAATCTATACCAATTTCTATAAAAGAAAAAACTATTAATCCATTTTATACTATCCATTAAATTCTAAAAAAAACATTAATTCCATTAAACTTCTAAAAAAACAATTGTATTATTTCTATATAAAAATAAAATCTATATCACTTATATAAAAGAAAAGCTATTAAAAGAAAATCTATACTATTCTATTAAGAAAAATGAGAAAAAAAAACTATTTAATATCTAATATTCTAAAATGGATTAAAACTATTAAAAATATTAAAAACCTATTAATATTCTAAAAATGATTTAAAAGCTATTAAAAAATCTAAAAATGGTCAATAAAATCCAAAAAAAATCACAATAATTTCCCGAGGGAACAAAAATAGCACCGAACGACACATAACACTGCGAGAGCGCATCAACATAGCCGGTAAAAATAAACGGACACCGAAACGTACTCAAAAACACGATTCTATCTATCTAAACTGATTAAAAACACCTGAAACACGAGACGAGAGCTGTGATCCCGATAAAATCAAAACAAATGAAAATATGCACTGTATGCGATATGCAGATGCGAATGCGGTCATGCGTCGAAACGTAGGACCAAATACGGGACCCGGTTGGTCAAATTTTAGGGTGCAACAGCTGCCCCTATTCAAGCAGCTTGGACCTGAATGGTTGAAGAGCGCCCAACCTTTGATCATTCAAAGGTAGAAGATGGTTGAATACAAATGGAACCCTGAAATTTGCCAACCGCGGGAATATACTGCAAAGCTGCTTGAGGAATAGCTTCCAATAAACTGAAGTTTGGTTGTCACGGCAACAACTGGTCAATTTTCTGATAAATTTTTCTGCTTGCCAACACCTGTGTGACGCCACAAGTATTGGACTAATGCTTCAGAAAAGCAAACACCTTCCCATCTGTCATGGGATTTTTCTGCCGACTCATGGTTCACGGCGAACCTGAGGACAATTCTCCTGGGGAATTCTGAATTGAACTGCCTGGCACCTATTCTGACGAAGGCAGCAGCTTCAGAAGTCTGATATATATCAATCTTTGTTGTTGTTTTTTTTTTCCGATGCTGACGTAACAACCAAATATGAAGAAATCACTTCGCTGGGGAAGACGAGAAGCTTAACCACACAACTCTGCAGGTGAACAAATTTGAAATCCAATAGGGAACCAACCCTGGTCTACGTTTCGACATGCGTATGCTTGATAATGATGCAATGCCCTATATGACATGTAAATGTTATGCGTTCTGTTTGAAAATGCGATGCCCAGACGACATGGATACACTATATGCTTGATAGATGCAATAACGATATATGCAAATGCTAATGCAGGCTCGAGCTGCCAGAGAACACCAGGTCTGAAAACCACTTGGCAAAATAAATGCCGAAGGTAGACGTCAACTCTACTGGGGATGACCCGACGTCACAGAATTATCTCAGCAAAATAAATGCTGGAACAGGGAAATCGAATCCGCTAGGGATAACTGTCCTGCTAGAGAAATAAAAAGGCAACCCTGCTTGGCGACTTCACTGGGGAAAGAAAACAACTCTGCTTGGGGATGCTCTCTTCAAACCACTGGCAACTGATTGTACTCTGCGGGGATTGACCCAAACTGAGGTTGATTGCGCGCAGCACACTGCTGGAAATGCCCCTACTATCAAGGATATCAATCTTAATCTGCTGAGGATACTCCTGATCCTACTCTGATGCGGGGTAAAATACAATCTCAATTCTTCCGGGGATAATACACAACTTTCATCTGCTGAAGAGTAGCAATTCTGATTTTAGCAACATCCATAAGGAATTCAAACATTACTCGGAGCGCTGGTATCCGTCGAGCTTCGTATCGGGAAACATGACAACATGCGAGTCATTGGGAATTACGGTGTCAGATACCTTTAGGTTTTTTGTTTGTTTTTCTGGTTTAGGATAAACATGGACTATGTACACAGTGGAAGATATGGAAAATACTAGACGAGAACTAGCATTCAAAGGTAGACTACCAGGCGAGAACTGATAGGAAAATAGGTTATCGAACGAGAGTTGATTTTGGTTTGAACATCAGATGGGACTGAATGGATAACAGACTGAGAACAAGACAACCAGGCGAGAACTGGTCTAACACATAGGTTAAACACACGACGATCAGACGAGAACTGATTACGCGACGACATGTACCAGACGAGAACTGATACAACACTTGAAGAAACGGTGACCAGACGAGAACTGGTTACGCGATGACATGTACCAGACGAGAACTGATACAACTCTGGAAGAAACAGTAATCAGACGAGAACTGGTTACAATAAACTGCACCAGACGGGAACTGATGCTTACAATAAACTGCACCAGACGGGAACTGATGCTTACAATAAGGTGGGCCAGACGAGAACTGGTTACCGGTTTGCCAGGCGAGAACTGGACTTTGGAAACGACTGGTTACTGACACATAACAGGTTTAGACTGCATGATAATGATCCAACGACAGCAAGGCCTTGATAAGGGTATGGACACGATTCCCCGATACTCCACTCTGGATGGGGATAAACAAACTAGCTTGAACAATTTGCCCCAGTACACTCAGCTAGGGATAAAAAGACTGGCTTGCACAACTTGCCCCAATCTAATTTCACTTGCTCCAATCTAACTCTTGGGAATACTTGCTCTGAACAGCTCTCTACGAGACGGCTTCGAGAATACTTGCCCCGACATCTGTACGACAACAGAATTCAATCTCCATTAAACAATTGTCAACCCAGTTGATTTCAACACTCTCTGCCTTGACTTGCCCCTGAATGAGCGTTCTAGCGACTTAACCCGATCTGACTATCCACCTGAAGTATCTGCTTTCAAATCTCAACGCTCTGCATAGCTGCCCCTGATTAGCTCTCGAGAAAACTCATTCTGATCAACTGCTTCTCAAACAAACCGCCCCTGATCAACTGAAGCTTCGGGACTTGTCCTCAGACTAACTGATACTGAACTTACTGGAATATAATGCCCCTGACTCACAGGTCTTCATATAATACACCCTCCTGGGTCAGACTACTGAATTACTCAGTCCTGCTTGATTATTCCTACTGGAATTTCTTTCATGCCAACTACTAACCTGCAATTAAAATTGTCTATTCATGAATGGTAATCTTAATGTAGTGGTTATGCAGATTTTGAAAAAATTTGAGCTGTCACTCATTTACATGCATGATGATTGTGAGTGACGAGTGAACCAAAGTTCAAACGTAGTGCTTACGTGGTCAGTGAAAAATACAACAAGGATGTGACTAGCAAGTCAAGAAGGAGTCAGGTTACTTAACCTCATCGTAATGCTCTTTCAGAATAAACCCTACCTCAATTAGGTCTTTTAAGGGTTGTATCGTGGTCGGGTTCACGGTTCGTAAAACAAAGGATATTTGGCTCAAATTTTGATTTGTACCCACCCCGTCTACGTGATGATCTCCGATCCTAAGGTTCAGTTAACCTGGCACAAGCGCTCGCCTCTTCGAGAAGTATGTTGAATGGTAAGAATCACAATTAAGGAACTCACATGACTTTTCGGAGTGATAATTACTCCTTCTTCGCTTTTGGTGTCTGTGTACACGACTTTGTGACTTGCTGGGGAGAATATTTCTATTGATATCCCTCTTTTTCATTCTTTTGATTCCCTAACTTTTGCCTGGACTGACTCCTTTTGAGTTCTTTTCGTTTTTCTTTTGAAGTCCAGCGGGATGCCCTGATTTTTGCCTAAGTATTAGCTTTCTAGCTTTTCTTTCTTTTTACTTAGCGGGCTTTCTTTCTTCTTTCTTTTGGAACAAAGTCGTGTGACACTGATTGCCTTGATTGCTCCGAAAGGATTGTAACTGTCTCGCTCCTGATTAGTGAGGTTTGACCTCTTGAAAGGCATAAACTGGAATTGGTCCTTGAAAGACAACACTCCTCTGCAAGACTTGAATGCTCGGTCAAGCTAACTGACAACTACCTTGCCCCGGGTTAAGATGTGAGGGTTTAACAGTCCGAAAAAACTTCTACTTCCTGGCTCGAAGTGGTTAACAAGGGACTAACTCCTTATATCTCCAGTGTTTGGGGATTTGAAACAATGCCTTGTACGTCATCGGTAAGGTCTTATCTGAAAGCATACGATCATCGGTTATGAGTTTATTTTCGTCATCCTCCCTCCAATCTTTGCTAGTCACAGTGATAAAGTGGAGTGAAAAAAATGCAAGTGTCAGTGCAATGCAGTAAATGAGCGACGGCGACATGATTAATTCATAAAAATGCATAGTCACTTTATTATTATCACCATTCGAAACATACAATGTTTAAAAGCAGGTAGTAACTAACAGAAAAAGAAACTACAAATGCAAATGATATAAAGGTCTGAGGACTGCCAATGCTGAGGCGCCTGCCTGTCTGGATCACTGGCTCCTTTGCTGGGGAATACCTTCCGAGTTTACGAGCTTAGACAGCTGAGCGGTTGGGATGAACAAACAGAAACCCTTCTCGAAAGGAAATGCGATCCTGGTCAATCAACTGCTGTACTTTCGCCTGAAATGCTTTACAATCTTCTGTCGAATGCCCCAGAGAGCCACCATGATAACCACACTGAACGTGGGGATTGTACCCAGGAGGGTAAGGTTCTGGAACTAGCTTAAGAGCTTTCGGCTCCACCAAAGACTTCTGGATCAAAGACGGTAGCAGCTGGCTATACGGCATAGGCACTGGGTGAAAAGGAGCTTTCCTTCGTTCCAAGTTGTTACGAGGTCGGTTCTGATTCTGGCGCTGAGTCTGATAATCTTGGCCACGAGTTCTCTGATTTGCAATGGAAGCGACATAATATTCCTGATATGGTGCCCTAGGCACAGTTGTCTGTTCAGTATAACAAGCCACGGGAGGTACTGATCTCTGATAAGATGAAGAACCGACAAAATTCACTGATTCGCTTTAAGGATATTCAACCTTTGGCATGACTGCATTGATCACAACTTCTTCTTCGCTCTGATAGTCACAAGGGTATTCCGTTTCACCAGCTTAATCATTTGAAGTAATCTGAATTTTCCCGATTCTTATGGCATACTCAAGGCGCTCTCCTAATGCTACCACGTCAGAGAAACTTATTGGAAGTCCGAGCAATCTTTTGGAGTACGGATCTTGTAAGGAATCCACAAACATGCTTGCCAGCTCTTGGTCTAACATCGGTGGATGCACTCTAGCAGCAAATTCTCTCCATCTCTGAGCATACTTCCTGATAGGTTCATTGTCCTCTTGAGACAACTCTTGCAGATGCATGCGATAGGGAGCTATGTCTAGGTTATAATCATACTGCTTCAGAAAAGCTCTGGCTAAATCCATCCATGATTGAATCTGATTCCTCTCTAACTGCATATACCACCTCAAAGATGCCCCAGTCAGACTATCTTGAAAGCAATGGATCATCAGTTTGTCATCTCGCACAAACGCAGTCATTCTTCGACATAACATCATCAAATGCAGCTTCGGACAGCTATCTCCCGTGTACTTCTCAAATTTTGGCACTTTGAACTTGTAAGGCAACACTAGGTCAGGAACCAAACACATACCTACAACATCCAGGTTAACAGCATCTTTGACTTTCAAAGCTTTCATTCCTTCTTCCAACGCTCGGAGTCTTCTATCATTTTCAAGATCTCCTGGATCTACCATCCTGGCTATTGGGATATCTCTTCGGTAATTCATCACAGGGACAGCAACACCTTGATGGTTAATAGGAGGGGGATGCTCATTTTGGGCAACAAACTGCTCATGTCGAGCTCGGCTCTCAACAGAAGGCTGTACAACTTGGTCTGCAGTAACGTTGTTCACATGCGGGAAGTCTTCCATAGAATCATACAGAGGGTTGGACGCCATAGTGAACCCTATCAGGGTGTTGGGAGACTGGAAATTGCCTTCAGACATGGCTACCAGTAATCTTCAGCTGACTTCAATGCTTGATTCTGCTCAAATCTACTCAACCCCTAAGTCGGTCTTCTGACAATCAACAGTTGCTCAATCCAAACTCCGGGTAATCACCTTCAGGAAACAAAGGCTGGATCAGAACTCTGGCTAACTGGAGGGTGATATGCAATATGATGCAACACTGATATGCACATGATATGCAAAATGTAGCAAACAACGGGACCACAGCCCCCACACAAATCTCTGAATACTACTGCACTGCTGACGGAGACGGTTGCTCTGAAGAGGAGACCAAAATAACGGGTAGGTTGGAAGTTAAGTTTCCTGCACAAACCCCCCCCCCCCCCCCACTCACAGGTGTGGACCTATATCTGACAAGGTACGGCATCCTATGTGGTCGTCAGCGTCACAGACTTTCAAAACTGACGATACGATTCCCAGAAGGAGTGGCATCATCAAGTCCTGAAGAGGCCTCACTTAGCTAACTTCCAAATGATCAGTTCCCGGAGTCGACAATCCAACTGACCAAACAACCCCCTCGACCCAAAGGGTAGAAAAAGAAGTCAACCAGAAGAACCTCGTCCGAGTGTAGATTTCGCGGGACACTAGTACAAGCACAACCGGTACGCGCCCACTAATCTCTACTCTAAGTCTAAGGTGCACTCCAAGCCCAGGTCCGGCTTCTCTCAATCATAGAACACCCGTAACACCCCAACAGCAACAGATAATATCAATAAATAAACCCCAATAGACAAGCAAACAAGCGCTAGGATTGACTCTCTCTTAGGGGACGTTGGATCCCACATGCATAAGGACTATCGCAGTCCTTAGCAGCCAGGGGACGTTGGATCCCCAGCAGATACTCGCATAGGGAACTATAGCATTTCCCCAGCAGAGTCGCCAGCTGTCGCTACTGCGAAAATCGGCGCCGGCTGACAGAAGAGTCGCCACCGTGCGTTATTTATCCCAACGGAGGGAAAGGAAACGCTCGAAGTAAACCTCGCAAAAAACGGGGAAAAGGTATGGTCATCGCAACCAAAACCTGGGTTCGGGAGTCGGTTACGCAAGGGGAAGGTATTAGCACCCCTCACGTCCATCTTACTCGATGGGATCCACGCTTGCTTGGGTTGTCTAAAGGATGCAAAACAATCTATCTACAACTGCTAAATCTAAACAGAAGGGAATTGACTCGATAGAGCGTCGCACTCTATGCCTACATATCCTCGTCTGGTACAAGGAATCAGAGCAGCTGTAGTTCGGCTACGTCGGGACCACAGCTCAAATCTCGTTTTATTGATACTCGGAAAATGATTACAATGATTGAATACTGAAAATAAATCTCCTAGGAAATACTATCCTATCCTATCCTGAAGAAATCAAATGAAAAAGCCCCCTAACAAGTGGACTTCTAAAACTATCTCTGAAAAGATGTAAAATAAACTCTATGGAAATAAATCCTAAAAGAAAATGTACTCTAAAAAATATTAAGTCTATACTAATATTTTTTTATTCTTTTTCCTTCCTTCTTTTCAACTATTTTCTCCTTTCTTTCAAAATATTTTTCATATATTTTTCATATTTTTCTATGTCTTTTCATCTCTTTTCAATATATTTTCAAATATTTTTCTCCTCCTTTTTTCAATATATTTTTCATACTTTTCTCTATTTTTCTCTTTTCTTTATTTTTTCAAATATTTTCTCTTCCCTTTTCTTTTTCTTTTTTCCTTTTTTCAATATCCTTTTCTTTATTGTTTTTTCAATATATCCTTTTCCTTCTTTTTTTTAATATATTTTTCTATTTATTTTTTCACATGAAACAATTAAAAAAACATAGAAAACACAAAGGAAGGGGGGTGTGTTTACAAAGGGGAAGTACAAGAAAATAAAAAAACTGTAAACTGGGCCCAACCCATTTGCTTGCTGCAAAAACCGGTGGGGGAGGTGCAATATTGAAACCGGGGGTTATCACAGCTTGTATTGGGCTCAGCCCAATGGCTTTCAGCCAAAAACGGAGGGGTGAAAAAAAACCGCTGGGCCTCGTGGCCCTAAGCCCAACCCAGCCTCCTCTCCCCATTCTGAAACCCTAGTATCTTCTCACTCTCTCTGCGCCGTCGCCAACTGTTCATGGCCGTCACCTTCCATCTTCGTTCTCTCCCTCACCGCTCTTTCTCCTTCCATTCTCGTCCTCAATCTCACAAAAAACAATCAACAACACTCCATCGATCTTGGCTTAAGTTTGTTGAAGGAACCTGGAATGATGAGACATTGAATGAATCTGGAGACGGTATTGATGAACCTTGACGAAGAACGATGAACGTTCTTTGTAGAATCTTGAAGCTGTTGTTGACGTTCTTCTGGAGATGTCCTGGAAAAACGACGATGAAGGAGCATGTTCTTCAAGAACTTCTGGAAGATACCATGAGCTTAACAATCTGGAAGAATGGTTACTGTTGGTGAAGATCAGAAACTGGAGAAAATGTTATCGGTGATATTGATTGGAGGAAGACGAATGTTCTTCGATGAACGAAATGAAGGCAGATCGTGGATGAATCCAGTTCGTTGATGGAGATTGCTCGCTGATGATTATTGTTTGAGGAGATCTTGAAGGTTCTTGAGTGTTCTTCACTGATAATTTTCTGGATGATGATGCTTGGAGGCTCTGGTTCTGGAAATGCCTGAAAGTAACGAACAACTTGCATGTAGATCTGGAGAATGTTTGAAGAATTATTGAGGAACGGATGAATGCTTCTGGTGATTTGGATGAACTTCGATCGGAGATGGTGATCGGTGGAATTGGAGAAGATGAAGAATGATCGGAGTCCGGGGTTTCTTGGTGATTCCGGTGAACTTCACGGTGGTCGCCGGCCATGCATGCCGGCCGGTGAGGGGGACGGTGAGGCTTGGTGGAGGGGACGCGTGGCACCGGAAGTGGAGGAGGTGCACGCATGTGAGACGCGTGTCCCACGCGTGGCAGAGAGAGGGAAGGTCTGAAGGGTGAGGTGTCAAGCGTGAGACTGAAAACGTGGGGTCCTCTCTCTTCTTACACGTGGACGAGCTGGGCTTTATAGGGCTGAAGTTCTCTGGATCGTTCTGGAAGCTTCTGGACAAATCTGGACAAAAGTGGACTGATTCTGGGCTGAAATCTGGATAATGAGTTGGGCCTTGCAAGAACGAAATTGGATAAAGCCCAATGAAAAAACTGAACTGAAAAATAAAAAAGATTAAAACTTAACACTAATTAACTAAGGCCCATTTAACCTAGTTAAGACCCATTTAACCTAATTAAATCTGAAACCTAGAAAATTCTATGAGCAAAATGAAATCAATTAAATTTTAGATTAAAATCTATACCAATTTCTATAAAAGAAAAAACTATTAATCCATTTTATACTATCCATTAAATTCTAAAAAAAACATTAATTCCATTAAACTTCTAAAAAAACAATTGTATTATTTCTATATAAAAATAAAATCTATATCACTTATATAAAAGAAAAGCTATTAAAAGAAAATCTATACTATTCTATTAAGAAAAATGAGAAAAAAAAACTATTTAATATCTAATATTCTAAAATGGATTAAAACTATTAAAAATATTAAAAACCTATTAATATTCTAAAAATGATTTAAAAGCTATTAAAAAATCTAAAAATGGTCAATAAAATCCAGAAAAATCACAATAATTTCCCGAGGGAACAAAAATAGCACCGAACGACACATAACACTGCGAGAGCGCATCAACATAGTCGGTAAAAATAAACGGACACCGAAACGTACTCAAAAACACGATTCTATCTATCTAAACTGATTAAAAACACCTGAAACACGAGACGAGAGCTGTGATCCCGATAAAATCAAAACAAATGAAAATATGCACTGTATGCGATATGCAGATGCGAATGCGGTCATGCGTCGAAATGTAGGACCAAATACGGGACCCGGTTGGTCAAATTTTAGGGTGCAACAGGGAGTTTGAGGGAATTTTGTTGAACTTTCTAATATGTATTCTTATTAATGCATTCGTATCCTTACATTTGCAGCCATGCTTACCGTTGATGATGATGAGTTCTGGCAAGGTATGTCACCTAGCCATGCTTACCGTTGATGATGATGATGAGTTCTGGCAAGGTATGTCACCTGTGGAGTTTGGGACTGAGGTCTCTAGTTTAAGAATCCCTCAAGGGAAATGGGTGTAATATACATGTCATTAATAGAGTATTTGTCTATTGACAAAGTTGTGTTGTTCTTTTTTACAGCTTGATCTTCGTGTAAATCATACGCTTGTAAAGGACCAATTTTTATGGGTAAGATCACAGCGCAATCATTGTATTATAGGAATGGAACTGTTATCTTCTGATTTGCTACACTTTTTTGTTGGATCTGTGTGTATGTGTCTAAATTTGTTAAATTCCAGGACTTGAACAACTTCGAATGTGATCCTGAAGAGTTTGCAAGGACCTTCTACAGAGACATGGGCATTGAGGATCTTGAGGTTGGAGTAAGTATATTTAACTATTGCTTTGCTAGTAATGAATTAATTTGTAATACTTAAACAGACAAAACCTTCTTTAGTAATTGTGAAGCATACTAAACACCAAACACTACTGTTTTGCAGCCAGCTGTTGCCTTTGCCATCAGAGAACAACTTTATGAGGTCATTCATTCTGTTGATCAGTTAGTTTATCATGTTCGTGCATTATTTTGTATAACATTCTTATTCTTATTCTTAACAAATACAAGTGTTTTTCAGACAAAAAACTACTAGAATACCATACACAACCTGAGGAAGTTTTGCTTTTGGAAGAGCGTGTTGGTGAAGCCAAAAGATTAGCAGCAACTAGAAAACTACAAAACTGATTATGAAGGGCTCATTATGAAGTTTTTTTATACCCTTTTTTTCGAATTTTTTTATAATGATAAATGGATAATAATGAAGAACAAGAATATAGACAATTTACCATAGTTTGGTCCTTTTTTTTTCGGAATATGCTCTGATACCACTTGATATGCACTAACTTTTGAGAATTATGCATTTCCTTCAAAATTCCTGAAACAACTTTGTTAACTTTTGGAATGTTAATTCTTTTGTGACTCAAAGAAAGTAATCTGCCTTATAATTACAAGAATGGCAGAATTTGATACATGCATATAAAATAAACGAGACTGATATGAAATAAATGAGAAATAAGAAATGGAATTAAGTAGAAGGGGCACCACACTCTTTCTAATCCAAGAGAGAATGATAAGCCTATGGATGAGGATCACCACAAGAAAAGGATTTCTTGATAAGATCAATTTTGGTCCAATCCAGAACCTAAGAGCAAATACTCTCACTTACATAATGTATAAACTCGACAAAATTCATTGATTCAAAAAGAAGATACATGTCTCCTTTATATAGGAATGGCTTAAGATGATGAAATAAGTAAACATTAACTCCTAAGAAAACAAAAGGATTTCAGCCACTAATTATCATGATAGTGGGTTGAGTTATTACAAAGAAAGTGCAAAATAAAGAAGAGATAATGGGGTTCTTGAAAGGGCAGAATAATGGCAATTCTTTATTTACCACTTCTCTTGCAATTTTCATCTATTATAGTGTGTTTATTGGTATTTCCTTTATTTTTATTTATTTATGCATTATTGGGCCTTTTATAACATGCTTGGATGATAAGAATAAACTTGGGCTCTTTTTCTTCAATTTGGCCCATGCATTCTATTGACTTGATCATGAAGTGAACTAAAGCATCATTGACTCTTCTTGCACGTGCCCTTGTCATAGGACCTCCTAAGCTTTACATTGTATCATTTATGTCTTGGATTACATTCTCATCATTCCCTCCTTCTTGAAAAGAATTCGACCTCGAATTTAGACCATCATCACCTACATCAAAAGGAAATAAATCAGCCACATTAAAAGTAGTACTTACCCCACACTCACTTGGAAGTTCTATTTTGTAGGCATTGTCATTGATCCTTGAAAATACTTGAAATGGTCCATCTCCCCTAGGTTGAAGTTTGGACTTCCTTTGTGATGGGAATCTCTCTTTTCTCATATGTATCCAAACCCAATCCCCAGGTTCAAAAATAACTTTCTTTCGCCCTTTGTTTGCACTTTTTGCATAACTTTTATTTTTCTTTTTAATTTGCAATTTTACTTGTTCATGCAATTTTCTCACAAATTCAGCCTTAGCTTTCCCATCTTTATGCTTCAAAATAGATGTGTTAGGCAATGGTAACAAATCAAGAGGTGTTAAAGGATTAAAACCATACACAATCTCGAAAGGTGAATGTTGTGTAGTGATATGGACAGCCCTATTGTAAGCAAACTCTACATGAGGTAACCATTCCTCCCACATTTTTAAATTCTTTTTAAGAACAACCCTAAGAAGAGTAGAAAGAGTTCTATTTACTACTTCAATTTGTCCATCTGTTTGGGGATGACAAGTAGTGGAAAATAATAGCTTTGTACCCACCTTTCCCCACAAAGTCCTCCAAAAATGGCTTAAGAACTTGGAGTCACGATCAGAGACAATGCTCCTTGGTAAGCCATGTAGGCGCACCACTTCCTTAAAGAACAAATCAGCAACATGACACGCATCATCCACCTTTTTACATGGAATAAAATATGCCATTTTTGAAAACCTGTCCACAACTACA
This sequence comes from Lathyrus sativus, assembly GCA_963859935.3. Taxonomy (NCBI): domain Eukaryota; kingdom Viridiplantae; phylum Streptophyta; class Magnoliopsida; order Fabales; family Fabaceae; genus Lathyrus; species Lathyrus sativus. The sequence goes on along the minus strand of OZ012737.1, from coordinate 254,130,014 downwards.
AAAATAGAATCTTTTCCATTCTTTGTTCTAGGCAGTCCCAAAACAAAGTCCATGGAAATGTCAATCCAAGGAAATTCAGGTACAGGCAAAGGAGTATACAAACCATGAGGCATAACTTTTGATTTAGCCTTTTTACACACAATGCATCTTTCACAAAGCTTTTGAACATCAATTTTCATGTGAGGCCAATAAAAATGTTCTTTTAAGAATTCTAGAGTTTTAGAAACCCCAAAATGACCCATTAGTCCTCCCTCATGCGCCTCTTTTACAAGTAATTCTCTAATGGAGCCTTTAGGCACACATAGATTTTTTTCTTTAAATAAATAGCCATTGTGCCTAAAATACCCATTGAAGGCAGTATGCTCACAAGCTAAAAATTTTGAAGAAAATTCAAGGTCACTTTCATACAAATCTTTAATATGCTCAACACCAAAAACTTTTGTTTCAAGAGTAGAAAGCAAGACATGTCTTCTTGAGAGTGCATCTGCCACAACATTAGATTTACCTTTCTTATGCTTGATTACATAAGGAAATTGTTCAAGAAACTCAACCCACTTGGCATGTCTCTTATTCAACTTACCTTGTCCTTTCAAATGTTTCAAGGATTCGTGATCACTATGAATGACAAACTCTTTGGGCAGCAAGTAATGTTGCCAAGTTTGTAGAGCTCTCACCAAGGAATATAATTCCTTATCATATGTAGAATAATTGAGGGCAACCCCTTTTAGATTTTCACTAAAATAAGCAAGTGGATGACCTTCCTGCAACAAAACAACTCCAATTCCCACATTAGATACATCACATTCAATTTCAAAAGATTTAGAAAAATTAGGCAATGCAAGAATTGGTGCTTGGGTGAGCTTTTCCTTTAGGGCAGCAAAGGCTTGCTCTTGTTTTTCACCCCATTTAAAACCAACATCCTTTTTAACAATTTCATTTAGGGGTGCTGCCAAGGTACTAAAGTCCTTCACAAACCTCCTATAAAAACTAGCCAAACCATGAAAGCTTTTTACCTCACTTACATTTTTGGGAGGAGGCCACTCTCGAATGGCTTTCACCTTTTCCTCATCAACATGGACTCCTTTAGAGCTCACAATGAAACCTAAGAAAATCACATGATCGGTGCAAAAGACACATTTTTCTAGGTTGGCATACAAATTTTCATAGCTTAGCACTTGAAAAACATCCCTTAAATGAATGCAATGATCATCTAAGTTCTTGCTATAAATCAAAATATCATCAAAATACACAACAACAAACTTACCCAAGAACTCCCTTAACACATGGTTCATTAGTCTCATGAAATTACTAGGTGCATTAGTTAATCCAAAAGGCATAACCATCCACTCATACAAACCAAATTTTGTTTTAAAAGCAGTTTTCCATTCATCCCCTTCCCTTATTCTAATTTGGTGATATCCACTTTTCAAATCAATTTTAGAAAATAAGCATGCACCAAACAATTCATCAAGCAAATCATCTAGTCTAGGAATAGGATGCCTATATTTAATGGTAATATTGTTAATGGCCTTACAATCAGTGCACATCCTCCAACTACCATCCTTTTTAGGGACTAGAATAATAGGGACAACACAAGGACTTAAACTTTCTCTTACTCATCCTTTACTTATCAATTCAGCCACTTGCCTTTGTATCTCTTGAGTTTGTTGTGGATTGCTTCTATATGCTGGCCTATTAGGCAAAGATGCTCCTGGATTGAGATCGATATGATGTTCAATTCCTCTTATAGGTGGTAAACCACTTGGCACCTCTTTCGGAAATAATTCTTTAAATTCCTGCAAAAGAGACTCAACACAATTTGACAATTTTTTTCATTAGAAATAGTGGTTAGTAAAGGCACCTCCTTGCAAAAGAGAAAGTACAAGGGCTGGTGTGACACAATTGCTTTCTTCACATCTCTTTTTTTTTTTTTGCAATTAAGCTTTGTTTCTTTTCTCTTTTATCATTCTTTTTCTTTTCATTCTTTTCTTTTTCTTTTTCTTTTTCTTTTCTTTCTTGATCATGTTTTTCTCTCATTTTATTTTGATCTTCTCTCACCTCACTAGGATTTAACGGTACAAGATTGATCTTTTGATCATGATACATAAAAGAGTACTTATTGGAGTACCCATCATGATTGACTTTTCTATCAAATTGCCAAGGCCTACCTAATAACAAATGACTAGCTTCCATTGGTACTACATCACACAACACTACATCCTCATATTTTCCAATTTTAAAACAAATCTCAACTTGTTTATTAACAAGCATTTCTACACTTTCATTAAGCCATTGGAGTTTGTAAGGCTTAGGGTGAGGTTTCGTTTCCAATTTTAGTTTAGAAACCAAACGCGTGCTTGCAACATTTGTACAACTTCCTCCATCAATTATTAAAGAACAAACCTTTCCTTGCACAAAGCATCTTGTATGAAAAAGGTTTTCTCTTTGACTTGTATCCTCCTCCTTTATTTGGCTTCCCAACATTCTTCTCACCATGAGTAAATCTCCACTAGGTATTTCTTCTTCAAACTCCTCATCATAATCACCATCCTCCTCTTAAACGATTTCTTTGTTTTCTTCCATAAGCATGGTTCTCTTTGTTGGACATTGAGATGCAATATGTCCTTGGCCTTGACACTTGAAACACTTAACACTTTTGTTAGTTGAAACACTTGAATAAGATGTAATAGTTTTACCTTTGTTTTCAACCGTGGCTTCCTTAGATGATGAAGCACCCTCCTTCTTTGTTTTGTCCTTCCAACTTTGAGAATTGAAAGTGGTGGAATTTTTCCTTGCTTGGCTCTTTATTTTGAGTTTTTGTTCCACTTTGATAGCTTGGTGTACCAATTCATCCATTTCAACATAGTGATGAAGTTCCACTATGTCAATAATGTCATGATTTAGACCATGGAGAAACCTAGTCATAGTTGCTTCATCGTCCTCCTCTACATTAGCTCTAATTTTGAGAACTTCCATCTCCTTGAAATATTCTTCAACACTTTTAGAACCTTGAGTGAGTATTTGCAATTTGTTGTACAATTCCTTATGATAATAGGAAGGAACAAACCTTCTCCTCATGATTCTTTTCATCTCTTCCCAAGTATCAATTGGTCGTTCTGCATACCTCCTTCTATCTTTTATCAATTGATCCCACCAAACTAAGGCATACTCCTTGAACTCAATAGAAGCAACCTGCACTTTTTCAAGATTAGAATAATTCTGACAATTAAAAATTTGTTCAAGTTTAGTCTCCCATTCTAGATATGCCTCCGGGTCACTCTTCCCAACAAAAGATGGAACTTTAATTTTTATGCCCCTCAAATTATCTCTCCCTTGTCTCCTTCTACGTCTTCTTTCCTCCTCATCACCATTACCATCATTAGAATTTTGGCGCCTCATTTCCAACTCATCAATTCTTTGTTGAAGTTGTTCACCTTGTTCTCTTAACAATCTTTCAAAATTGTCACGCATGGCTGCGATCTAAACAGTTAAAGCTGTTGTTCTAGGTGAAGGTGGACTAGACATAATTGTGAAATTAGGAACAAGTGTTTAAAAATGGACCTCACCACTCTACTCACGTGTTTACACTCAATCACTTGTGTTTCACTCAATTTTTTTTGGCTTTTTTTTTAATAATAAAAACACTATGCCTTTTACCACTCAATTTGCTCTTTTAGTTCTTTAGAGAAACCAAAATGAATCAACACAAAGAAATCAATTTCAGATAATAATCAACACAGAAAAAGCTTTAAAAAAAACAGCAAACAAAAAAAAGACTCTAAAACAAAGGAAACCAGGAGAATTTTAAGAGTGTGGCAAGAAAAAAAAATAGAATTTTTTTTTGTTTGAATCACAATCTTTAACAATCAGATCCCTTTTTTTTTTTAGTTTTTTTTATACCCTTTTTTTTCCGAATTTTTTATAATGATAAATGGATAATAATGAAGAACAAGAATATAGACAATTTACTACATTTTGGTCCTTTTTTTTGGAAATGCTCTGATACCACTTGATATGCACTAACTTTTAAGAATTATGCATTTCCTTCAAAATTCCTGAAACAACTTTGTTAACTTTTGGATATTAATTCTTTTGTGACTCAAAGAAAGTAATCTGCCTTATAATTACAAGAATGGCAGAATTTGATACATGCATATAAAATAAAGGAGACTGATATAAAATAAAGAAGGGGCACCACACTCTTTCTAATCCAAGAGAGAATGATAAGCCTATGGATGAGGATCACCACAAGAAAAGGATTTCTTGATAAGATCAATTTTGGTCCAATCCAAAACCTAAGAGCAAATACTCTCACTTACACAATGTGTAAACTCGACAAAATTCATTGATTCAAAAAGAAGATACATGCCTCCTTTATATAGGAATGGCTTAAGATGATGAAATAAGTAAACATTAACTCCTAAGAAAACAAAAGGATTTCAGCCACTAATTATCATGATAGTGGGTTGAGTTATTACAAAGAAAGTGCAAAATAAAGAAGAGATAGTGGGGTTCTTGAAAGGGCGGAATAATGACAATTCTTTATTTACCACTTCTCTTGCAATTTTCGTCCATTATAGTGTGGTTATTGGTATTTCCTTTATTTTTATTTACTTATGCATTACTGGGCCTTTTATCACATGCTTGGATCATAAGAATAAACTTGGGCTCTTTTTTTTCAATCTGACCCATGCATTCTATTGACTTGATCATGAAGTGAACTAAAGCATCATTGACTCTTCTTGCACGTGCCCTTGTCATAGGACCTCCTAAGCTTTGCATTGTATCATTTATGTCTTGGATTATGTCCTCATCAGAGATGGAGAGAAGAGGTGTTTACATTCTTCTCTTCAAGTTAGCAAGGATGATGGAAGAAGTGAATGATAAATGGACCAATGAACAAAGTCAACATTGCCAAATGTTAAGAATGTAAGCACTCGCTGAGAGCTTGACTCGCGGAAGAGGACACCTTCAAGAGAGATCAATTGCTTCAGGGGATGCAAAACTTCCTAATCGCCGCTCAAATTAACAAGTTGAAGGCTAGAATTGATATGGTTACCGCAGCCTGTGAAGGTGCCAAAAAGGTGTTGGCAGACACTCGTAAATCTTACTGTTTTGGAACTCGTCAAGGCCCTTCCATTACTCCCATTCTGGAAAAGGGTCAGGCGACCAAAAATTCAAGAACAGAAAGCCTACTCAAAGCTTCCGTCAATATCGTTGAAGGATTATGGTTACCTGGAGACCAGAGGCATATAACTTCTTCATTTCCGATGCATTTGGCTGATGTACTCACTGTCGACGAGACTGCACAACCTTTTCATGATGGGCCTAGCAATAATGCATATATGAAGAATACCCCATTGTCACCAAGCAATATGGGAGACCAAAATACGATGTTACAAACATCAGGAACACAACTTGTAGGAAGATCAGCTGCCTCTCCTTCTGCTGTAACAAGTGCCATTTTTTTTACAATACAAAAAGCTTCACCAATTCCATATGTCAGTTCACCTAGGTCTTCCACAAATATGACGAATAAGCCATCTCCTTAACAGCAAACATCACAATTGCAGCAACAATAACCAACGGCTCAAGTGTAGCAAACAAACAGACTCAACAGCATCCAATCGAGTTGCTTCAGCACCTGATTCACGCAAGAAAACAAACGAGTTGCTTCAGCACCTGATTCACACAAGAAAACAAAAGTATTGTCAGTAAAAACAAAACTGAGTCATAAGAATAGAGGGACATTTTTCAAATATCAAAAAGCTATTGACAGATTTGCTAAAAATGTAGTTTCTTTTTCAAAAGATTCAAATCCAAAACCCCAATTTCACTAGTATATAAAGAGGCTCTTGAGATTAATGGATGGAGACCTAAAAATCCATAGAGGCCGCCGCACGAAAATCCTTGAAAAAACCTAGAGCCCCTTTTACCAAATACCTGCAGAAGAAGAACACGAAGAAATTAAAAGGGACAAAAAAGGAAGATTTCGAGGAAATAGTGAAAACACGTCAGAGGTAACCAGTTATCTTTCATTTTTGTTTGGTTGCATTTCTGTTCTCCGTTAGGCTTACAGTTAGGGTTCTTCAGAGGCTTAGGGTTAGGGTTCGTGAGGAACCCATAACTCGTTTTTTGATGAGGTTTTCGTTGAGTTTATGAGGTTGAGGAAAGGTTTCGTTGAGGGAAGAGGAGTTTTGTTGGAAAGGTGGAAGGAGGTCCTGACGGCGTCGCGACTCTTCCGGCGTTGCATTGTGGTTTATTTGTGAGAGAGGTTAATTTTCAGATTTTTTTGGTGTTGTGAGAGAAGAAGGAAGTTATTGTGATAAGAGAGAGAGTTTATCGTGGGAGAAGAAAAGGGTTTGGGGTAGAGAGAGCCGTTTGAGAGAGAGAGGAGAATAGGAAGAAAAGGAAAAGTCGTTTGGAGAAGGTATGGAGAAGAGAGTCAGAAGAAGAAAGAAATGGGTATAAGGATTAGAAGGATCCGTTGAGAAGAGGGAAAGGCGTGGGAAAAAGAGAGAAAATTTGGGGAAGAGAAAACGCGGGGAGGAGAAGAAACGTCATGGGGACGAGAAAAAGGTAAAAACGCGTGGGGAAAGAGATGTTGCGCTGAGAAAAAGAGAAAATAGTGGAGAAGAGAGAAAATCATGGGTGGGGGAGAGAGAGAATTTAATTCAGATTTTTGTTGGTTTTTAATTTAGTTCTTTTTAGCATTTATTTAGTTTAAATTAGTTAATTAGTATTAGGTTATATTATTAGGATTAGTCTCAATTAATTAATTTAGGATTTAGGTTATATTTTTAGGATTATTTAATTTTAATTTAGTTAATCTAGGTTTAGCATTTTTAGAATTTAATTAATATTAACTTTTAGATTTAATTTTGTTTAGAATATTAACTTAGAATTTCAATTTAGATTAGTTTAGGTGTATTTTAATAATAGTTTTAATTTTAGAATTAATTAGGATTATTTTAATTTTGGTTTAGAATTAAATTTTTATAACTAGGATTTATTTAGTTTATTTTTAATCAATATTAGTGTTATATGTAACTTAGGATTAATTTTAAAATTTGGTTAACTTTAGAAATTAGACTAGATTAGTCTTTATTTATATTAAGTTTATTTTAATTAGTATTTAACTATTAGTTAACTTTAGGATTAGATCAAGTTTAGAATTATAATTTTAGAATAAGATTTAATTTAATTTAGGTTTAGAATAGAAATTAATTTTTATTTTATAATTAGAATTAGGTTTTAGTTTTCTTTAGATTTTAACTTAGAATTTATTTTAGATGTAGTTAACATAGGATTAAACTTTTTAATCTTTTAATTTTTATTTTAATTCTCGAGTGCGTTTGTAATATTTTTTAGCACTTGTACATATTTTAATTTCAATATCTGACGTTGTCTGTGATTGTGTCGCTTTGTGTTTACTTGCTGTTTACCTCCTGTATTCGCATGATCCCTTAGGATTCCTAGACCAACTTAATTTCCGATTAAGTTGGGGGTAGGAGAGACATTAGACTTTCAATCCTAGCATGACAATATTAGGTTAGTTTCCCTCCTAATCCTGACTTTAGGGCCACATTGCATGACAACAATTAGGGTTCAGTTTCCCCTAGGTCTTCGTGTGCGTCTCTCTCTTCTCACCTCAAATTTCTTCAAGGCACTTAATAAAGAATGACGAGTGTCATGCGCTACGAGTCTTAAGTATATGGGGAATGATGAGTGGGGGGTTTCTTCTCGCTTGTCTAGAGTGTTTAGCGTATGCCCTTTGAGCGATATGCAACGCATTCGCCCCCCGTGTCTTAGTATTTAGTGTGACGTGAGTCTCAAACAAACTCAATCCACTTCATTAAAACTCACAAACAAAATTCAAACCTTTTCATCCTTCACGATTTTTCTTCAAACTTCATTTTCAGAAAAAAGAGTATGTTGCTTTTCCGTTCTACCGCAAACAGGTATCGTCCCTAACTGTTGTAATGGAAGCATAACGTCACTCATAAAAAAAATACTAAACCAACCTTTTTCCTATAGTTACCCGAACTATGTTTGCTCTGATTTCTCATACCAGATGAGGATACGTAGGCACAAGACGGTGATGTCTTGGCGAGCAACCTCCCCCAATCACCCGTAGTTTTCTGAACTACGTTGACTCTGACTTTCCCATTGCACGAGGGAATATGTAGGCATAGGACGTCGATGTCCTATCGAGTCTGTTCTTTCTCTTCACCCCCGTTTAGCAGTAGCTTTTAGATAGTTTTCACCCATAGATTAGACAACAAGCATGGATCCCGTTGAGTACAACGGACGTGAGGGGTGCTCATACCTTCCCCTTGCGTAACCGACTCCCAAACCCAAGATTTGGTTGCGATGACCTTGTCTTTCCCGTTCTTCTAGGTTTTCTTTGATCGTTTCCTTTCTCTCTCTTTGGGATAAATAACATTCGGTGGCGACTCTTCTGTTTGTTTCCGCCGGCCCTTTTTCGCAGTTGCGACACAACCCATAGGTAAGAATTTACTTTAATTTTTGTTTTGAGTTTTATTTTGTAACATGCCACGTTTGCGTGTTGTTACTGTGTAGAAAAGAAAGCAGTATGAAAGAAGGAAACAAAAGAAAAAGGGAGAAGAAAAAAAAGTGAGGCCCCTTGAATAATCACACAGACTATCACGCTAGTGATAGTCCGACATCGTGCGTGCGATATGTTTAATGTGTGCAATATAGACGTTGGGGGAGAATATCTGAATTAAGGGTGGCAAAACGAGTCGTGGCCCGTCGAGTAGGCCCGTGCGCTCGTCTAAAAATGGCGGTTTGGGTTGGGATTTTGGGCCCGCCCGCCCCGCTAAAGACCGCTGTCCGCCAAAACCCGCCGCCTGTGATAGCTCGTCGCACCTATTCGTTAAGCTTGTCCCACCTTAAACCCGCCGCCTGTGATAGCCCGTCGCACCTATTCGTTAAACTTGTTCCACCTTAAACCCGCCATTTTTTAGTTAATTATAGTAATTCCAATTCTTGATGGTTTTATTTTATACATTTATTTGAGAATATATGCAATATATTTTGAAGTAAAATTTGTTAAAAAGATACTTTATAAAAATTGTTCTAAAAATAAGTGAAAAATTTAATTGAAATGTAAAAGCAAGCCTATTAATCTATTAAAAAAATGAAAAATAAATAAATAAAAAAGTAGGCGGGGCGAGCTAGATTTTTATGCCCATTTCCATTTGACAGGCTTGCCCGCCCCGCCTTTTTTTTACGGGCTTAAGAAGGGGTGGGCGGGGCAGGACGATCGGTCCATTTTGTCACCCCTAGTCTGAACCATTAGAATCACGGGCTCGATGAGTCTATAATGCGCGCGATATGATTGTTGCAAAGAGACGTTATAAAGGAACCGTTGCTATCTTGTGCATGATGCATTTATAATGCACGCAATGAGCAACGATCATGTGTACTATAAATAGTTCCTGGTTCATTCTCCTTTTCTCATCCTTCTTTCTCTAATCCTTCTACTTTCTTCAAATTTCATCGGAGCATTTTAGGCAAAAATTCTTTCCTTTTTCCTTTGTGCGTGTTGTTTCTGTGTTGTTTATTGTAGATATCATGGCACCAAAAAGAGCATGAGTTGTACATGGATCATATTCAAGGGCTGCTCCCACTCTAAATGCTCCCACCTACCCCAACCATAAGTTCTTATCTGAGGCTCATGCTGAGAAGTATCTCAAGATGTTGGACTACCACATTGTGAGAGAAATGGCTTTTATGTGTGGAGATTTACAAGGTTTTGAGGAAGTGGTCAAGGTGATTTAATAAAGGCGATGGGTAAGCTTTAAAAATTTAATTCGTGAAACCAACAAAACTATAGGGCTAAAGTTCTATGCCAATGTTGCTTTTGGCGCGGTAGGCACATACCACTCCTATGCGCGAGGTAAGTATATATATTATTCTCCTACTTCTATTAATTCTCTTTTTAATTTACAATCTCCACCACCATATGACCGTAGGAACTATAGGCAAGAGTTTAAGGTTATGAATGAATAATTAGGCCAATAAATAGTTGAATTTTTTTGTAGACCTGGAGCGGAGTGGACGATGAAGCGTGGCTTAATGTTACGACTCAAAATTGTTGACTTTAGCTAAATTTCTAGGGCCATGGCATCTTATTTTTTACAAACCTTGGAATCCGCATATAATCAATCAAAATTCATTATGAAGCGGTGTTTAGGTCTTTTAGCTCTTTTGAGGGGGAATTGATTGACTTGGGGCGTTTAATTGCTGAAAATATCAAATATATGGCTAATGTTGCATAACGAGCTTGTGGGTATTTTTGTGTTATAAAAGAATTGTACAAGAGAGCAGGTGTACCTGAGTACCCCGAAGATGACACTATCAGTTCGAAGGCACCCCTCAAAACTTCAACTATAAGGAAGCTAGAAAACATGCATCAAAGAGAATTTGCTCAACATGAACAGAAAGACAACCAAGCTGGAAATGATGAGGAATTTAACCAACCAACAATGCAAAATCAACCACAGAAAATGCAAGGTCAAATGAATTCAGAATTTCAAAGAAGAAAGGAAGCTTATGATGTGGGGGTTACAAGGTGGATTGAAGAAGTGACTCCCACTTTGTACGCTGACCCTCCTAGATTCTCTCAAGTGTTCTGAGACTTTTACAACCAACAAGAAGACCACATGCCAACTCAAAGATCAAGAACCCATTTTTCATCAACTGAGGACATGGAGAATTACTTCACTAACCAAGATCAAAAGCAGTCAAGAAGGAGAGACCACATGCGCCCCGGATGGACTCGACAGAACAACGACTTCAATAATACTATGAACGACATGCATTCTCTTTTCCATGATTATGATATGTGAAAATACATGTAGTTTATTTTTAATTTTCAGAATATTTTCTCTTTGTTATTATTTTTCAATTATGTACCTAAAGAAGAGCCGTAATTACTTAAAATGATCCTCCTCTCACATTATATTTTCTATTAGTGTTTTTAACAAACAAGTTTTGCAGCTGTTTTTTTCCAGATATACAAGTTATAAATTTAGAATTGAAGAAATGACCCAAAGAAGAAAAAAATGGGGGACTTGATCATCATGAAAGCAAATGACAACTTGAAGGGAAAGGAAGATAAAAGATTTAAAGGACTTGTACTCAACCTTCAGATACCTCATCTAGTAAGATTTGAGCCAAATAAATTATAGTGTTCCCTTTTCTTTCTTTTTTAGTGTATCTATGCATTTTTATTTTATCTTGTTTGATATATTTCCGATTAAGTTATCTAGTTTGATTAACACACACTGAGGTTGTTCTTTGTTTATATCTGAGTCTCTGTAACCACCATGTAGTAATAGGAATGTGTTGCACCCCAAAATTTGACCAACATTTATTTACCCATCAAGAGTTGTGTGAGACTTTGAAGCTAGCCAAGAAGGTTGTTCAAGTGTTCAAAGATTGATATCTTTGTCAGAAAACTCAAGAGATCCTCAGAAAGATTGGTTGAAACCAAGGTTGTGTGCCTCATAACTTGAGAGTTGTGGGAGCTCCTCAGATGATTCTGAGACTATGAGGATGGACTTGAAGCTTTGATAAAGCTTATGAGATGTCTTGAAAGCCATCATGAAGCCTATAGAGGTCATTGTACAAGAATTCAGAAGATCCAGCCATGGGTGGTGGGATTAGGGTTTGACTGGGTCAACCCTAGGTCAACTGATGATTTGGAGAGGGTTGAGACCTAATCCAAGAACCATGTGATCATGGAATGATGCATTGAGATGCCATAAGGATGATTCCTAGACCAACTCATCATGATTGAGGAGTTTGAGAAGTTCTAAGCTAGGGTTTCTAAGGATTGACAGTGTAAAATCCCCTAGTTTGATCCCTATCTTCAAGGCAGTTTAGCTCAAGATGTGATTGTCATCTCATATTCCCCACAACATGAATGTTGTAGAGCTTGTTCTTAGCTTTAATTTTAGTACTAGAAGTCCTTGATAGGATTTGTAGAGCTCAAGTTATGACTTTGACAAATTACAGGTCATCTGAGGTATGTGAATCTGGGTCCTTGAAAGTCACCTAACTTGCATCCAACTTTTGCCCTAGTAGGATGATTCCTATGAACTCTTGGTCAACATGAATGTTGAAGAGCATATTCTTATCTTTCTAGAGAGTACTATAAGTCCTTGATAGGATTTGTAGAACTCAACTTATGGCTTTGACAAGTCAAGGGCATTTTGGTCATTTGGAGGTTATAGGTCATTTCAAGCATAAGGCCATATCTTCTATTTCCAAGCTTCAAATGGAAAAATCTTCAACATCAAACTTGCTTAGAATGATGTTTTAAGGCTATTAGGGAGGTCATGAGATGTTGAAAAGGCTTGTATCAAAAAGTGATAAAAATGGCCTAAAATGGAGGCATAAGTTAATTAAGGTGAAATTGAAAATTGGAAATCACAAGCTATAAATCCAAACCATGTCATGCAATAGCTCATTTTGACTCCAAATGATATTCTAAGAACAATGGTTCAGCCACAATTTTGATTTGAGGCTTGGATCATAGGGCTGCTTTGGAATTGGCTTACTTGCATATTAAGGTACCAAAGCAAAACTCAACAAAACTCAATGTACACATTGGTTATGCATTGTAACTCCTTCAAAATCTCATGTGGGGATAAATTAAAGTCAGAATTGGTAGTTACAAGGAGCTTGGCATGAGATAGCATGTAAGGAGAATTGGATTCAAAATGTCATGACATGAAAAGTTCAATTTCTCATTGGATGATCCTAGAGGGTTCTAGATGATTCTAAACCACTCTATAAGATGATTGTAACTTGCTCAGATGCAAGGTTGGTGAGAATTGGTGTAGAGAAGAGAGAGTGAGATCCAAAATCTTCCATTGCAAGTCAAGTTCAATTTCTTCATTCTTCTTCATTTCCATCCTTTTTTTCTTCACAAACACATTCCATAGATCCCTCTGAGTGTGTGTATACTGAATTGAAGCTCCATTGATGGAAGATTGAAGGTTTGGCCATTGGATTTGCATGAAGCAACTCATCATCGAATCTTGAAGTGCAAGCTTTCTCCCTCAGATTTTTTGCAAACAGAAGTCTTATCTTCATCCAAGGATCATTCCTGAAGAGTTTCAAGCCTTGAAGTGAAGGATTTCATCATCTGCCATATCAAGAAACCAGGTTTGCAAATTCTTTCCTACATCATTATCTAGGCATGGTTAGGTTAAATTATTAGTGTAGAATGGTTAGAGACACTTAGGTGATCATTTATGGAGACTTAGAGAGTGATTGGCGAAGGTTGAATGGGTGACACCATTACTTTGATGAGCAAGAACTCGTGGCATGGTGAGAAAGAATGAGTGTTTGATGGCTTGTTTTAACCAGTGGAGTGAGGTGAACATTTTGATGTAAAGAAATCCAAGAATTGTTGAAGTTGAGGTTTGAGATTATGTTGAGTTGCACCATCGGGTTTGATGATAGAGACCATTTCAATGAAAACCAAGGTTAGGATCGTGATCAGGGAGAAAAACTGAGCAATTTAGGGTTTTGAATGGTTGAATTTGATGTTGATTTGAGGTAACACGAAGGGATGGAAATCTGAGTAGGGAACTCGGTTTCATGAAGCTTTCATGAAGTTTCAGCAAAACCCTAGGCTGGAGGTTAGAGATGAAGTCTGAACCGTGAGATCATGCGCTGACTCTTGACTCAAAGACTAATCCAACGACTCGCGTTTAATTGAATTTTGAGAGGGAAAGATGAGAGGCTGAAACGCACCGTTTCATTAAACGGTGGTCTTGTGGGCTTAAGTGAATAATGGCTATCCCCACCCCCCATCAAGGCCCATTGCATATTTGAACTATATTTCGTTTCTATTGGCACCGCTTCTTTTTTATTTTCTTTATGTTTTTCAATTGTTTCCTGATTTAAATATTGGGCCCAACGCGCATACTATTTGAACCCCCTAGTCTGGGCCCATAGGTGAAATGAACTAGACATGTTTATTGATTGCACCCCATTTTCATAATTCATTTTATTTTTTCTCCATTTTCTTTCATACTTTAGAAAATCATAATAAATTAAAAATTAATGATTTTTTAATGGGAGGTTTTTCTCCTACTTCATATTTTTGTCTAGAAAAATATAAAATAAAAATATGTCATTTCATGCATTTTAGTATTTTTTTTGTATATTTTCTACTTTTATTGCATTTTAATTCTTTTATGTTGATACATGTATTTGTAGAATTTAGTTTAGGTAGTTCCCTTAACATTTTTAGGTCATTCTTTTTAGGATAGTTAGATATAAGTTTTAGCTTCCACCTGGATTTATTCCATATTTTTGTGATGATTTTTAGGATAGTTTTGATTAGATGACATTAGGTTGTGTAGAATTAGGTCAAACTTCAACATAGGTCCATAATAACTTTAGATTTTGGGTTTTTTTAGGACAAGTTAGATATGGGACATATATGGGTATTAAGGGTAGGTATGTAGTATCCCTTAGAAATTATATTAGGATTTAATATAATAGTATGCTATTTTTAGTTGATTTTTGTATTGGTTGATTGTTTGTGTTTCCCTTGTGGGCTTGTATTGTTGTTTGCTATGCTTCGTGGGCTTGGAGAGCTTGGTTTTGTTCTAAGGAGCATTGAGGAGCATAGTAGAAGACTTGAAGATGCATTGAGGAGCTTGAGAGCTTGATCTTTTTTGTGTTGTTTTGTTTTAGGGTTAGGAATTAGAAAGAGTTTAGACTTAGATAACTTCTTTCTTAAACATGGATGGTATCTTTCACCTCCATTCCTCCCTATGATTCAAAGTCCTTCCATGGTATACACCTCTCTCCTTTGGAGGGATAAGTGATGCACCTAGAAAGTAGAACTTTTGAGGGAACCATTCCTCTGATGTTGAACCCTTAAAGGTCACCTTTGGTGGTCAATAAGCAGTTCAATATCCCCAGCTTATCCAGTAAGTGATTTCCTCTGGTTTAATTTTCCTGAGAGATGTTGAGCTGGAGTTTGAAGATGAAGACTTCATAGAAGAGTGTTGAAGAGGATGAATCCTTGAGCATTGCCATTCCAGCTGAAGCTTGAAGAGCAACAAGAGCAAGTTGATACTTGAAGATTCTTGAAGATCTAGTAAAGCCTGAAGGTGGAGCTGATCAAGAAGCTGAAGCTCAGAGAAGATAAGTTGAAACTTATTTTGAAGGATTGAAACCTGGAAGAGCAAATTGATACTTGTCAAGAGTGATTGGAAGTCTGAAGACTGAGTCGCTGTTGGAAGAGCTGAAGCTTGAGGTTGAGAGAGGAGTTGCATTCTTTTCTGTTTTCTTTTATGTATTGCTGTGTTTTGTTTGACTTGTTTGATGCATTAGAATAAGTTCATAT
Organism: Lathyrus sativus; assembly: GCA_963859935.3. NCBI lineage: Eukaryota > Viridiplantae > Streptophyta > Magnoliopsida > Fabales > Fabaceae > Lathyrus > Lathyrus sativus. The sequence goes on along the minus strand of OZ012737.1, from coordinate 254,114,608 downwards.
CTAGAATAGGTAGAATCTAGGAGCATGATTGCACTAGAGGTTGAGTTGCTCCCTCTGCTTGTATTGTTACTGTGTGGCTTTGCTTGCGGGTATTCGGTAGAGCCCAGCTCCCTTGCCCATGTGATTTGTTTGCCTGATGGCATTTTATTTTATCTGTATGATTGCAGTTTACTGTATATTGCTTGATAGCATGATGTTTTATATTTCAATATGATTACTGTTATCCATTCTGGCTTGAGGTTGAGATGAGCTTGTGGAGGATGAAGCCCCACACACATTTCCTCCCTCACTTGCATTGCATGCATTTTACTGTTAAGCTGATGCTTTGTCTGTTTTGGTGTATCATTGACATGATCCCTTAGGACTCTCATTTCCTTTGATAAGGACTTGATGATAGAATCTTAGGTTGAAACCTATGCATGATAACTTCTAGGAGTTCCCTGTTCAAACCTCAACCATAGGATGAATCCATGGCATGACAACAGTAGGACTTGATAGTCTCCCTCCTAGTTGGGCATGTTCTCTTCTCATCTCAAAACAGTTTAAGATACAGTAATCATGAATGATTTCTTTCGTACGTTACGAGCCTTAAGCTATCTGAGAAAGGATTGTGGGAGAGTTTCTTTTCCACAGTCTGGATGTTTAGTATGGTACCCCTTGGGTGACATGCGACGCATTCACTCTCAGGTCATAGTCTCTAGTGCGGTTGAAATCGCAAACACAATAAAAAACACTTCTTTCGTAAAAGACAGGAAATAAATCGTAGTTTCCCGAACTACGTGAGCTCTGATCTCTCATACCTGTTGAGAGTATGTAGGCACAAGATGGCGATGTCTTGGCGAGCTACCTTCCCCCATAACCTGTCGTAGGTCGAACTACGTTGACTCTGATTTCTCATTCTCTGATGAGAATACGTAGGCATAAAGCGTGACGCTTTGCCGAGTCATTTTTCTTTTCTTTTTAAGCCAGCCTTGATAGGTAGATAGAATAAAACCAACCCGTCCAAGTAAACATAACAAGCGAGGATCCCATCGAGTACGATGGACGTGAGGGGTGCTAATACCTTCCCCTTGCGTAACCGACTCCCGATTCCAGACAACGGTTGCGACGACCTTGTCTTACCCTTTTTTCGTCAGGTTTTTCCGATCGTTTCCTTTCCCGTTCTGAGGGATAAATAATGAAAGGTGGCGACTCTTCTGTCATACCGGACCCAGACCCAGGCTTGAGTGCACTATAGACTTAGAGTGGAAATTAGTGGGCGCGTGCTTGCTTTGTAGGCACTAGTGTCTCATGAAATCCACGCTCAGACGAGGTTCATCCGGTTGGCTTCTCTTTCAACCCTTTGGGTTGAGACGGTTGCTGGTTTGGTGGATTGTCGACTCTGGGGACCGATCATTTGTGATTCAGCCGAGTGAGGCCGCTTCATGAGCTGGTGATGCCACACCTTCTGGGTATCGTATCACCCCTCTTGAAAGTCTGTGACGCTGATGAACGCATAGGATGCCGTACCTTGAGTCAGTTTAGGTCCATACCTGTGAGCAGGGTTGGGTTTATTGCAGGAAACTTTGACCTTCAGACTACCTGGTTTTCTTGACAGTGAATCAATTTTGTTGGTACCAGGGTTTCTCAGTTGCAGATTTGTCTGTCCTTGATAGAGCAGGTTTTGACCAGAGGATCTTATCATCAGGTGTATGGTTGTTCTTGATAGAGCAGAGTATTGTCATCAGTTGTTTGTTCTTGATAGAGCAGATTTGGGGTCTGAAGATCTCATCAGCAGATGTTGTTTATTCTTGATAGAGCAGATTTGTGGGATCTGAAGATCTCATCAGCAGATGTTGTTTGTTCTTGATAGAGAAGATTTTGAGTGGGGTCTGAAGATCTCATCAGCAGATGTTGTTTGTTCTTGATAGAGCAGATTTTTGGGATCTGAAGATCTCATCAGCAGATGTTGTTTGTTCTTGATAGAGCAGATTTTGAGTGGGGTCTAAAGATCTCGTCAGCAGCTGTATGTTTGTTCTTGATAGAGTAGATTTTTGATTTGGGGTCTGAAGACCTCATCAGCAGATATTTCTTGATCATACATCAGAGGTCCTTATTATCAGACATTTGTTCTTGACAGAGAAGAATTATGATCCTGTGAATATGGTCCTGTCAGATGGTTGTTCTTGGCAGATCAGATTTGTGGTCCTACACCGGGGTTTTCTTCTCATCAGTGGTCGTGGTTTTGTTGATACAGAATCTCCACAGCAGTGGCCTCGACCTCCTATTGCATGATTGCATTTTGCATTAGTTTGCATATTCATTTGCATTTCATTAACGTGTGTCTGTGTTGCAGGTACCGTTTTCCCCGATCCAGGATTTCTTGCCTCCTGTTGTATTGTTATGGGCCCTCTGAGGAAGACTGTGGCTTACAAGTTCCCTACCCCTGATGTGGTTAAGCTGACTGGTTTGATAGCTCTAGCAGATGATTCTGTGAAGGATGAGTTCAGGAAATCTTACGGCAGGTTGCTCGGTTTGGTTCATAAGCCTTCGGTGTTCGAGTTGAATGGGTTGCACGCTCTGCTGCAGTTCTACGACCCTCCGCTGAGATGTTTCACTTTTCAGGACTTCATTCTCGCACCTACGCTGGAAGAATATGCTGATTTGCTAGGTGTGCCTATCAAGAGGCAGATGCCTTTTGTTCACATGGATGCTGAGCCTAATCTGGCTGGTTTGGCTCTTTCACTTCACCTGGACGCCTCCGAGTTAGTGTTGACTAGTTGGAACAAGGTTCCTGGGTTCTCCTTGCAGTTTCTAGTGGGTAAGGCTCAGCAGTGTGCCAAGGACGGATGTTGGGTCGCGTTCAATGCCATCCTCGCTCTATGCATATACGGCATTATTCTGTTCCCCAACATGCCCGATTTTGTAGACTTTGATGCGTTTCACATCTTTGCTTCAGGGAATCCAGTCCCTACCTTGATAGGAGATGTCTATCATTCAGTTCACTACAAAAACGAGAACAGGAGGGGGAAGAATGTCCTGTGCTGTGTGCCTTTGCTGTACAAATGGCTTGATAGTCATTTGCCCAAGAGGGGTCTTTTTGTCTTGTATGCAGCCACAGCTGAGTGGCCTGAGCGTCTGATGAGTTTATCTGCAGAGGATATTGACTGGTTCGATAGAGATAGGTTGGGTACTGAGGTGATCTTCAGTTGCAGCGGGTTTCCTAATGTGCCGTTGATAGGTAGGAAAGGCTGTATAAACTACAATCCGTCGTTGTTGGTCCGTCAGTTCGCGTATGCCTTGAGGACTCCGCCGAAGGATGAAGAGGTACAGGAATCTCTGTACCTCACTGGTCTTCTAGAGGGGGATCCGCTGTCCAAGCTTCAGCGCGCGTGGAATGGCATCAGTAAGCGAGGAAAGCCTCTGATGGGAAAAAGCAACAATCAAGCCTACCCTCCGTATTTGACTTGGATCAGAGCCAGAGCCAATGCTATAGGGATGTCATTTCCTCATGCCAAGCCAGAAAGTCCTCCAATGATCGAAGAGCCTACTACTGTGCCCATTCATCAGCATAACCAGGTATTAGCTGAGCGGGATGAATTGAAGCGGGCGAACGAAGAACTGGAGAAGGAATTAGCTCAGCTCCGAAGCGAGAGGAACGAAGCTGTTCATTCTTTCAAAAGGAAAACAGAGTTGGTGAACCAGCTAGGTACAGACCTGACTAAGCAGTTGGTCGAGCGTGAACGCATGGGTCGAGACTTCAAAGCTGTCAACGACGTACTGGCTACGAAGAAGCAGCATTTGGACGAGGCATATCGGAGGATATCCAAGTTCAACCGGCACTGGAAGGCTTCCCTGGCCACCAGGAAAGAGCGGGAGGATAAGCTGATGCTGCAGATCTCCAAGCTGGAAGCCCAGGTGAAGGACAGTGAAAAGAGGTTTGATGAAGAAACCGCCCGCAGATACGCCGCCGAAGGCCAGCTCAACAAAGCTCTCGCTAACCTGAAGGAGCGCAAGCTGACGTTTGAGTCCAAAAAGCGGAAGTTAGAAGATTGCTTCGGCGAAGGAGCATGGGAAAGTTCAGTTGAGGGACTTCAGTATACCGTTGTGCAGAGGGAATTGCTCGTCGAGGGGTTGCTCACTCTGCCAGATCATCCAGAGACGAAGGAGTTGTTGGAAGAGTATCGCGCCCATGGCCGTACTTGACTATTTGTATTCCTTTTGTTTTGATCTTTGTTGTATGCTGACCATCACCAGGCTTGTTGGCTGAGGTCACGCTGTTGATTCGTCTTGTACTCGCTGATGCTATGTACTGCCTTGATAGGCTTTCTTTATATATGAGATTGATGTTTCCATGATTGGGCTCGGACTTCTTCTCCTTATTATTATCAGCACTGGCACTCAGGCACTAGGATCGGGGGAAATCTCCCAAACACACAGACACACGCATGCATTTGCATGAAGCATTTGCATGGCGAGCATTTTGTTGTTTTTCCTAAACCCTTAGTGTTTACAGGTTTTTCAGGTTTACAGGTCCCAGGCTGTTTCCGGTGGTTCCAGGATTGATCAGAGACTAATTCACCGTTATCTGACTTGAGCTAATCAGACCAGGATCATGGATCAAGTGTAGACAGATGTTCAGGAGCTCCGCGAGAGGATGGATCGCTTCATGGAACTCATGCAAGTGGTCGCCAATGGTCAGGACCAGCTCAGGACTCTGGTTCAGCCTTTGATCTCCAGGGTTGATAGCAACGACATACTCCATGGTAGGGCTGTGCCTACTCCTCCACCAGTTGATACTCCGCAGAATGGTGTCCCCGTGGCCGGGGGCAACGGCAGTGCTAATGGCAATGTGATGGCCAACATCGGACTCAATACGACGGGCGTCGGCAATGGGAGTCTGGGAGCTAATGTCAACATCGGGCCGGGCAACGGCAATGCAGGCGTCGGGAATCTGTTGGTACCTCAACCATGGCTTGAGGATCATCAGGATGATGTGTTCTCTCAAAGAGGTGCTAAAGGGGAGCTGAATGCTGAAGCGCGGCTCAGATTCAAAGCACTTGAAGATAAAATGAGAGATATTGAGAATCAGAATACTTTGGGCGTTGATATGTCCAAGCTGGGTTTAATTGCTGATTTCAAGGTACCTCCTAAGTTCAGGGTTCCTGACTTTGAGAAATATAAGGGCACCACCTGCCCTCGTGTCCACCTGAGATCGTACTACAGGAAGATGTCTGCCTATTCGGAAGATGAGAAGTTGCTGATGCACTTCTTCCAAGACAGTCTTTCCGGGCCATCCCTCGAGTGGTACATGGGCCTGGAGCCCACTAGCGTGCGCACATGGAAGGATCTCGCTGAAGCGTTTGTCCACCATTACCAGTACAATAGCGACTTGGCCCCGAACCGAGTTCAGCTGCAGAACTTGTCGCAGAGGAATAATGAAGGATTTAAGGAGTACGCCCAGCGGTGGCGTGAGTTGGCAGCCCGGGTTCAGCCGCCGATGGTTGAACGCGAGCTCGTGCATATGTTTGTTGCTACCCTCCTAGGGGTTTACTATGAAAAGTTAGTCAGCGGTATGTCTGGGACGTTTTCATCTCTCATTATCATGGGCGAACATGTCGAGAATGGAATCAAGATCGGGAAAATTCAAGGTGAGTCATCCTCAGCTGGAGGAGGTGGAAAGAAACCTTATGCTGGCAAACGACGAGAAGGGGAAGCGAGCGCTGTGACCAACGCTCGAAGGAAGGGCAAAGGCCCTCGACAACAGATAGCCAGTATAAATATCCCAGCAGCAGCAGCAACCGAATCAACAGGGATATAGAAAGTACCAGAATCGAGCATCTTTGACAAACCGTCACTTCGAGGCACCGCCCATGTCGTATGCGCAACTCTTGCAGACTTTGCTTCAGCTTCAGTTGGTTCAGAAGAGGACAATGGCTCCCTTGACAGGGGCACCTCCACCGGGGTACGACGCAAATGCTACTTGCGACTTCCATTCAGGGGCACCAGGCCACACGATCGAGAACTGCAAGGCCTTCAAGCATAAGGTGCAGGATTTAGTGGATGCCAAGATCATTAACTTCTCCGATAATGTGCCCAATGTTACGAAGAATCCTATGCCGAATCATAGGGGAGGCGGAGTGAAAGCCATTATCGAAGAAGAAAGTGTAGATCTGTTGACTGATGTCAGAGACCTAAAGACGCCGCTTAGCTTCGTTAAGGCTAAGTTGCTGAGGAGAGGGTTCTTTCCAGGTTGCGGAGAGTTATGCATGAACTGTGCTACGCATTCTGACGAATGCGAGCAGTTGGTTGAAGGAATTCAAAGTATGATGGCTGAGGGGATTCTGCAGTTCAGCCGGAGGACTGAAGGTGTATCAGGAGAGGTAGTGTTGAAGCAGGCCGATGAAGTCGCCACCATCACCATCCCTCGCCGGCCAATAACCATTGCTGCGCCCAGACCGCCTACGATCACTATTACCAAAGCTGGGCCGATACCCTTCGAGAGCACTAACGCCGTTCAGTGGCATTATAGGGCTGAAGTCTATTGCAACGGACAAAAGTTGGAGCTGGAACCGTACGGGTCGACTGTAGAGAATCTCGCAGGAATCAGTGGTATTACTCGCAGCAGAAGAGTATTTGCACCGCTGGAAGTCGTGGCAGAGAAAGCGGTCAGAGCTGATGCGGCTGATAAAGGTAAAAGCAAAGTCGTCGAAGAAGTCCCGTGTGGGGTGGAGAAAGATTTGCTTGTCAAAGACGCCGAGGAGTTTATGCAGTTGATCAAAAAGAGCGACTACAAGATTGTAGACCATCTCCATCAGACGCCTTCGAAGATTTCTATTCTCAACTTATTGCTGTGTTCTGAAGCGCACCGCAATGCGTTGCTGAAGGTATTGAACGCTGCCTACGTACCGCAAGAGATATCGGTGAATCAGCTAGAAGAGGTGGTATCCCATGTTAATGCTGGCAATGGGCTAGGTTTCACAGATTTAGAGCTGACGCCAAAAGGGAGGAATCACAACAGCGCCCTGCACATCTCGATCGAGTGTAGGGGCACAATCATGTCGCACGTGCTGGTGGACACGGGTTCGTCTCTTAATGTGCTTCCGAAGAAGGCATTAATGAAGTTGGACACTTGCGGATTGCTCTGCACACCCAGTGATCTGGTGGTGAAGGCATTTGACGGAACTAAACGCCACGTTTTCGGGGAGGTGACCCTGCCGATCCAAGTCGGTCCGGAAACGTTCGACACGGTCTTTTATATCATGGACATCATGCCTGACTACAGTTGCCTCTTGGGCCGGCCATGGATCCATGTTGCTGGTGTCGTGACCTCCACGTTGCACCAAAAGCTCAAATATGCTGTCGGAGGAAGCATAGTAACCGTGTGTGGCGAGGAGGACATAATGGTGAGCCATTTGTCATCCTTTAAGTATGTTGAAATGGATGGCGAAATCCATGAAACTCTCTGCCAGGCATTTGAAGCTGTCAAGGTGAAAGAGGTAGCTCCTGTAGTCACAGAGAAGCCAGAGATGAATCTCTCCTCATTCAAAGAAGCTCGGGCCGTCGTCCAAGCTGGATCTACCCCAGGCTGGGGGCATATTTTGGAGATACCGAACAAGCAGGATAACTTTGGGTTGGGGTATTCTCCTGAAGCTGAAGCTTCTTCTTCTTCGTCTAGCAGTGCATCACGGGGTAAGGGGCCGATCCTATTTACCAGTGGCGGAGTGATTTTTGAAAGCATCAACGCGGCGTCTGAAGACAGCGAGGATAGAGATTGTGATCTCGACTCTTAGATTCAGCCAAGCAAGTCAGGCGAGGGCCTCAACAATTGGACCATCAAGGATATCATCCCGATGACAAGTGAAGAGTAATGATTTACTTTTTCCAATCATTGTACAACTCTATGTCCTACCCGGGGCATAGCGGTTTTATTGTCAGGGCCTTGTTGGATTATGTACATGCATTTTGTTAATAAATCAAAGGCGTTTTTCTTCGTATTCAAATATTGTGATCTCTGTTATTCCTGTTTTATATTTGTTTTGAAAAACAGTAAAATGGCAATGGGGTTTGTGCTAACCTGCATATTCTTATTTTAAACTTAACCCTTGTTATTGCAGGATCCACATAACAGATGACATCGACTCTGGACCTTCTACGGCTCACTTCGACTTCGATTGCCCGATCTATCAAGCCGAAGAAGAGATTGATGAAGACGAAGACCTTCCTGAAGAGTTGGCCCGCTTGTTGAAACAAGAGGAAAAGGTTATTCTGCCTCACGAGGAGGATATTGAGATCGTGAACCTGGGTTCTGAAGAGCTCGTCAGAAACGTCAGGATAGGGGCTGCGTTGCAGAGTGATGTCAAGCAGAGACTGGTCGAGATGCTAAGAGAGTATAGTGACGTCTTTGCTTGGTCATACGAAGATATGCCCGGACTTGACACGGACATCGTGGTCCACCACTTGCCGCTACGAGAAGATTGCCCTCCCGTTAAGCAGAAGCTTAGGAGGACGAGACCAGATATGGCCGTTAAGATCAAAGAAGAAGTGCAGAAACAGCTTGATGCTGGCTTCTTAGTGGTCACCACTTACCCTCTGTGGGTCGCCAACATAGTGCCTGTACCGAAGAAGGACGGTAAGGTACGCATGTGCGTCGATTATCGGGATTTGAATAGGGCGAGCCCTAAAGATGATTTCTCGCTGCCTCATATCGATGTGTTGGTCGACAACACAGCCCAGTTCTCCGTGTTTTCGTTCATGGATGGCTTCTCCGGTTACAACCAGATCAAGATGGCGCCGGAGGACATGGAGAAAACGACGTTTATCACTCCATGGGGAACATTCTGCTATAAGGTAATGCCCTTCGGTCTGAAGAACGCAGGGGCCACTTACCAACGAGCTATGGTAACTTTGTTTCATGATATGATTCATCATGAGATCGAGGTCTATGTTGATGACATGATTGCGAAGTCCCAAACGGAGGAAGAGCATCTGGTCAACTTATTGAAGCTTTTTGAGAGGCTTAGGAAGTTCAGGTTGAGGCTGAATCCTAACAAGTGCACTTTCGGAGTGCGGTCCGGAAAGTTACTGGGGTTTATCGTTAGCGAACGAGGCATCGAGGTTGATCCTGCGAAAATAAAAGCCATTCAAGAAATGCCAGCGCCGAAAACAGAAAAAGAAGTTCGTGGTTTCTTGGGCCGAATAAACTACATTGCTAGGTTTATCTCTCAGCTCACGGCCACTTGTGAACCGATGTTCAAGCTTTTAAAGAAAGATCAGGAGATTACTTGGAATGAGGATTGCCAGAAGGCATTCGACAAGATAAAGCAGTATCTCCAAGAACCTCCGATCTTGATACCCCCAGTGGCCGGACGGCCATTAATCATGTACTTGACAGTTCTTGAGAATAGTATGGGGTGTGTTCTCGGTCAGCACGACGAGACGGGCAGAAAGGAGCATGCCATTTACTACTTGAGTAAAAAGTTCACTGACTGTGAATCTCGATACTCGATGCTGGAGAAGACGTGTTGTGCACTAGCCTGGGCTGCCAAACGTCTACGACTGTACATGCTCAATCACACCACTATGCTAATTTCGAAGATGGATTAGATCAAGTACGTCTTCGAGAAGCAGACTCTTTCGGGCAGGATTGCCAGATGGCAAATGGTGTTAACGGAATATGATATTCAGTACGTGTCCCAGAAGGCCATCAAGGGAAGCGTATTGTCTGAGTACCTTGCCGAGTAGCCGATCGAGGATTACCAGCCGATGAAGTTTGAATTCCCTGACGAGGATATTATGTTTCTCAAAGCGAAGGATTGCGATGAGCCGTTGCCCGACGAGGGGCCAGATAGGAAATCCCAGTGGAAGCTGATATTCGACGGGGCAGTTAATTCCTATGGAAGTGGCATCGGGGCTATCATCACGACTCCCCACGGATCCCACATCCCGTTTACTGCGAGACTGACGTTTCCAGTCACCAACAATGAGGCGGAGTACGAAGCATGCATCATGGGTCTAGAAGAGGAAATTGATTTGAGAATCAAGAATCTAGACGTATATGGTGACTCGGCGCTTGTGATCAACCAAATTAAAGGGGAGTGGGAGACTCGTCAATCGAATTTGGTGCCGTACATGAATTATGCCAGAAGGCTACTTCCGTTCTTTGATCGAGTGGAACTCCATCATGTGCCCAGAGCAGAGAATCAAATGGCTGATGCCTTAGCCACGGTGGCTTCAATGTATAAAGTCAATTTTTGGAATGAGGCTCCAAGAATTGTCCTTTCGCGTCTTGATAGACCGGCATTTGTCTTTGCAATCGAGGAAGCCGCCGATGGCAAGCCATGGTTCCACGACATCCAGACTTTCCTTATGACTAAGGAATATCCTGCGGGTGCGTCAACCCAGGATAAGAAGACTCTGAGGAGGCTGTCTGACAACTTTTATCTCAATCCTGATGGAGTGTTGTATAAGAGAAACCACGATCTCGTGCTACTCAGATGTGTAGATGAGAAAGAGGCGAGTATGCTCATGGAAGAAGTCCATGAAGGCATATTTGGTACGCACGCCGGCGGGCATGCTATGACGAGGAAGATCCTGAGAGCAGGATACTACTGGCTGACGATGGAGTCAGATTGCTTCAGATTCGCGGAGAGATGTCATAAATGCCAGATTTATGCTGATAAAGTTCATGTGCCGCCGTGCCCGTTAAATGTCATGTCCTCCCTGTGGCCATTCTCCATGTGGGGCATCGACATGATAGGCAAGATCGAGCCTACTGCGTCTAACGGTCATCGCTTCATTCTGGTAGTTATCGACTACTTCACCAAGTGGGTGGAGGCAGCCTCGTATGCTAATGTGACCAAGCAGGTGGTGGCTAAATTCATAAAGAGGGACATCATCTGTCGTTACGGAATTCCCGAGCGGATCATTACTGACAATGGTTCGAACCTGAATAACAAGATGATGAAGGAGCTGTGCCAGAGTTTCAAGATTGAACACCACAACTCATCTCCTTACCAGCCGAAGATGAATGGCGCCGTTGAAGCAGCCAACAAGAACATAAAGAAAATTGTTCAGAAGATGGTTGTGACCTACAAAGACTGGCACGAGATGCTGCCATTTGCATTGCACGGTTATCGTACAACGGTACGTACGTCAACCGGGGCAACTCCTTTCTCCTTGGTGTACGGTATGGAAGCAGTCCTACTGTTAGAAGTGGAGATCCCTTCTTTGCGAGTTTTGGTTGATGTGAAACTCGACGAGGCAGAATGGATTACGAATCGTCTGAACCAACTCAGCCTGATGGACGAGAAGAGGTTAGCATCGATTGCATTTGGTCGTCTGTACCAAAGCCGAATGAAGAAAGCTTATGATAAGAAGGTGCGTCCTAGAAGCTTTCAGACGGGTGATCTCGTCCTGAAGAAGATTCTTCCGCCACACTCCGATCACCGGGGCAAGTGGACTCTGAATTACGAAGGTCCGTATGTCGTCAGCAAGGTCTTCTCGGGAGGAGCTTTGTTGTTATCCACGATGGATGGTGAAGATTTTGCATCCCCGGTGAACACGGACGCAGTTAAAAAATACTTTGCTTGAAAGCGACCCGCTGGACAAAAAAAAGAGAGTCCAGGCAAAAAAGGGGCATCCCGGCGAACCAAAAACAGAATAAAAAGGTTCGGGCAAAAATTAGGGATATAAATGAAAAAAAGGTACACCCGCGAAGTCGAAAACCTACACTGGGCGGCTTCGGCAAAAAAGGGTATCCCGGTGAACTAAAAACCCGCTAAGGGCGGTTCACGCAAAAGTTAGGGATTTGAAAAAGCAAATGACTGCGTTCCGCGTGTGGACTTTCATTGTTTAGTGAATTGGAGGACCTGAGGGCCGTTTATCTGAATCAATCTCTTCCGAAGCTGAAGCGTCGGAGAAGTATCGAAGTCGAGTGGGTCTTAGAGGGATCAACTCATGGTGTTCGTCTATGCCTCGTTGCCGACATTTGTATATACTGATGTATATTTATGTTTTATTGTTGCGGCTTCCTCATTCCAAGAGCTTGCATCTGTTGTAAAACATTTTCACCCATTCAGGGGTTCGTTATCAATAAAAAGCATACTATTCAGCAATTCTGTTTGTCTGTTCAGCATTTGTCTGTTTTGTTTGCGAAAAAGAACGCCGATGTTTTTGATAAAATGCGCATACATAAACTTACGGGCCTAGGCCACTGATTGTTGAAACAATTAATTACTTGAATATTGTCACGAGATAATAACCTTGATAGGTCCCTTTGAGAAGGGTATCTTGTCTGTTTGTTTATGTTGTTACAGGTGTAGCATATCCCAGACAGAGCGCCGTGTGCATCCCGCAGCAGGATGATTCCTCCTTCTCCAGCAGAGTTCAGTAGCCTTTCCCGCAGAGTCTGAATGCGAGATAGTGAGCATTGATATGTCTCCCCAGGCAGAGATGATTCTCTCCCCAAGCAGATGCATCCTGAAGGAGCGGCATCTCCTCAGCTGAGTCAGGCACCGAAGCGTGATTTCACCCCCCAGCACCGGGTCACAAGTGCAGGTTTCATAGGAAACTATTCGTACGCCGAAGTATGCAGCAACTGATGGTGCCAGACTGAAGTCTCCAGTGGAATTGAAATTCCCCACCACAGTCGTACTCTCCCCCAAAGTCGGATGATTCCTTCTTCCCCAGCGGAATTGAGATTCCCACAGATTTGTACTCTCCAGCGAAGCAGAATGATTTCCCCTTCCTCAGCCGAGTTTGCAGATCCCCAAGAGAGCGGAATCCTTGGAAGTTGCTCAGACCATGATTGGTGTTCCCCAGTAGAGTGTTGATCAACTGAAGTTGTTTCCCCATAGAGCCGTCATCTCTAGAGAAGTAGCCGAGAAGGCCACACAGTTTATTCTCGCGATTGACATCGCTTTCCCTCAGCAGGTCCAGGTTCTCGTAGAGCTTCGTTCCCCTGCAGCAATCAACTGAAGTTGTTTCCCCCGCAGCAGTCAACTGAAGTAGTATCCCCTGCGGAGTCCAATTGATATTGGCGGGGCCATGTTCTCCTCAGCAGGATGATTCCTTTACCTGAGTAGTTCTTCCCCCTTGACAGGAGAATTCCCCTTCAGCATTTATTTTGCTGATGGGATCGCATCATTGTGCATGATTGCATAGCATTTATCATACACGCATAACATTTCCACCGTGTGGAGCATTGCGCCATTGCCGAAGCATATGCATAATAAACATGATTTAGGTTGTTACCGTTCTTGTTTTGCAGGTGTTCCGCCGCAGAATTGATTGCTCAGGATGATTCCTGACATTCTCCCCAACGAAGTCGCTTGCTCAAGAAGATTCTTGAGATCCCCAGCGAAGTCTTCGGTTCAAGATGATTCTTGAATTCCTCAGCAGGGCCGTTTGCTTAAGATGATTCTCAAGACCCCAGTGCAGTCTCCAGAGTTGGTTGCTCAAGCTGATGCTTCAAGTCCCCAGTCTTCAGTTCAGGATGATTCCTGAAATCCCTAACAGAGTGTTCGCTCAGGATGATTCCTAAAGTCTCCAGAATGGTTATCGGTTCAAGATGATTCGTGAAGGTCCCCGATGGAATTATTAGTTCAAGAGGATTCTTGAAGTCCTCAGTAGAGTTGATTCATCCAGAATGATTTCTGGACCCTCGGAGCGGAGTTACTTGATAGTCCTCTAGATTCCCCAGCGGCGAAGCGTCCTCCCCAGCAGGTTTCTGATGGCGAAGTTGAAATCTCCCTTGAAGACTCCATGATTGAAGTCTGACCGTGTTAATGAAGCAGTTCTCTCAGCTGATGCGGAGTGCCTGATGGCAGAGGTTTAGATGTTCCCAGTTGGCTCATGATTGACCAAGAATTCTATTCCCGACTTGCCGACGAAGTCCGGCTGATGCCCGACAGTAATGCGGAATGCCTGATGGCATGATCAACCTGATGGTTGAAGCCCGGCTGATGCCCGACAATTTCTTTGAATGCCAGATGGCATGATCAACCTGACGGTTGAAGTCCGGCTGATGCCCGACAGTGTTCTTTGAATGCCTGATGGCATGATCGACTATGTACTACCGGTTACCGTGTGACCAATTCCCCAATGAAGTTTCTTCACCCCGACGGCGAGGTCAGACGATGTTGAAAGTTGACGGCGAGGTCAGATTATGTTAAGTACTTGACGGTGATGTCGGGTGTTTCTCAGAGTTATATTTGTTTCTGACGGCGATGTCAGGTGATGTTGTTTCCAGCGGCGATGTTGGATGTTTGTCCGACGGCGATGTTAGATTTTTCAGTTTTCCAGCAGTGTTTTGGATGTTCGTTTCCGACGGCGATGTCAGGTGATTCAGTTCTCCAGCGGCGATGTTGGGTGTTTTGGTTGTTTCCGACGGCGATGTCAGATTCTTTAGTCTTGCAGCGGCGATGTTGGGTGTTTTGTGTCTGGCGGCGATGTCAAGTGATTTAGTTTTCCAGCGGCGATGTTGAGTGTTGTGGTTGTCCGACGGCGATGTCAGACGCTTTATTTTCATGAATGCCTGACGGTGAGGTCCGGTGTCTGATGACAATGTCAGAGGAATTTAATGTGGATAACTGACGACAAGGTTCAGATCAGAGATTCTCCAGCTAGTTGTCGTACAGCTATTATTTCAGTGTTCGAAGATTCGTTCCTGCCAGAGTACCGTGTACTTGTGAAGTTGGCAAATTTCCGGGTTTATCGGTATTCAACCGTCTCGCACCTTGATTGGCTGAGAGCCGTTCGCTCCTCACCCAGTCAGGTTCAAGCCGTTTGAATAGGGGAAACTGTTGCACCCCAAAATTTGACCAACATTTATTTACCCATCAAGAGTTGTGTGAGACTTTGAAGCTAGCCAAGAAGGTTTTTCAAGTGTTCAAAGATTGATATCTTTGTCAGAAAACTCAAGAGATCCTCAGAAAGATTGGTTGAAACCAAGGTCGTGTGCCTCATAACTTGAGAGTTGTGGGAGCTCCTCAGATGATTCTAAGACTATGAGGATGGAATTGAAGCTTTGAGAAAGCTTATGAGATGTCTTGAAAGCCATCATGAAGCCTAGAGAGGTCATTGTACAAGAATTCAGAAGATCCAGCCATGGGTGGTGGAATTAGGGTTTGACTGGGTCAACCCTAGGTCAACTGATGATTTGGAGAGGGTTGATACCTAATCCAAGAACCATGTGATCATGGAATGATGCATTGAGATGCCATAAGGATGATTCCAAGACCAACTCATCATGATTGAGGAGTTTGAGAAGTTCTAAGCTAGGGTTTCTAAGGATTGACAGTGTAAAATCCCCTAGTTTGATCCCTATCTTCAAGGCAGTTTAGCTCAAGATGTGATTGTCATCTCATCTTCCCCAAAACATGAATGTTGTAGAGCTTGTTCTTAGCTTTAATTTGAGTACTATAAGTCCTTGATATAATTTGTAGAGCTCAAGTTATGACTTTGACAAATTACAGGTCATCTGAGGTATGTGAATCTGGGTCCTTGAAAGTCACCCAACTTGCATCCAACTTTTGCCCTAGTAGGATGATTCCTATGGATTCTTGGTCAACATGAATGTTGTATAGAATCTTCTTAGATTTCTAGAGAGTACTAGAATTCCTTGATAGGATTTGTAGAACTCAACTTATGGCTTTGACAAGTCAAGGGCATTTTGGTCATTTGGAGGTTATAGGTCATTTCAAGCATAAGGCCATATCTCCTATTTCCAAGCTTCAAATGGAAAAATATTCAACATCAAACTTGCTTAGAATGATGTTTTAAGGCTATTAAGGAGGTCATGAGATGTTGAAAAGGCTTGTATCAAAAAGTGATAAAAATGGCCTAAAATGGAGGCATAAGTTAATTAAGGTGAAATTGAAAATTGGAAATCACAAGCTATAAATCCAAACCATGTCATGTAATAGCTTATTTTGACTCTAAATGACATTCTAAGAACAATGGTTCAGCCACAATTTTGATTTGAGGCATGTATCATAGGGATGCTTTGGAATTGGCTTACTTGCATATTAAGGTACCAAAGCAAAACTCAACAAAACTCAATGTACACATTGGTTATGCATTGTAACTCATCCAAAATCTCATGTGGGGATAAATTCAAGTCATAATTGGTAGTTACAAGGAGCTTGGCATGAGATAGCATGTAAGGAGAATTGGATTCAAAATGTCATGACATGAAAAGTTCAATTTCTCATTGGATGATCCTAGAGGGTTCTAGATGATTCTAAACCACTCTATAAGATGATTGTAACTTGCTCAGATGCAAGGTTGGTAAGAATTGGTGTAGAGAAGAGAGAGTGAGATCCAAAATCTTCCATTGCAAGTCAAGTTCAATTTCTTCATTCTTCTTCATTTCCATCCCTTTTTTCTTCACAAACACATTCCATAGATCCCTCTGAGTGTGTGCATACTGAATTGAAGCTCCATTGATGGAAGATTGAAGGTTTGGCCATTGGATTTGCAAGAAGCAACTCATCATCGAATCTTGAAGTGCAAGCTTTCTCCCTCAGATTTTTTGCAAACAGAAGTCTTATCTTCATCCAAGGATCATTCCTGAAGAGTTTCAAGCCTTGAAGTGAAGGATTTCATAATCTGCCATATCAAGAAACCAGGTTTGCAAATTCTTTCCTACATCATTATCTAGGCATGGTTAGGTTAAATTATTAGTGTAGAATGGTTAGAGACACCTAGGTGATCATTTATGGAGACTTAGAGAGTGATTGGTGAAGGTTGAATGGGTGACACCATTACTTTGATGAGGAAGAACTCGTGGCATGGTGAGAAAGAATGAGTGTTTGATGGCTTGTTTTAACCAGTGGAGTGAGGTGAACATTTTGATGTAAAGAAATCCAAGAATTGTTGAAGTTGAGGTTTGAGATTATGTTGAGTTGCACCATCGGGTTTGATGATAGAGACCATTTCAATGAAAACCAAGGTTAGGATCGTGATCAGGGAGAAAAACTGATCAATTTAGGGTTTTGAATGGTTGAATTTGATGTTGATTTGAGGTAACACAAAGGGATGGAAATCTGAGTAGGGAACTCGGTTTCATGAAGCTTTCATGGAGTTTCAGCAAAACCCTAGGCTGGAGGTTAAAGATGAAGTCTGGACCGTGAGATCATGCGCTGACTCTTGACTCAAATACTAATCCAACGGCTCACGTTCAATTGAATTTTGAGAGGGAAAGCTGAGAGGCTGAAACGCACCATTTCATTAAACGGTGGTCTTGTGGGCTTAAGTGAATAATGGCTATCCCCACCCCCATCAAGGCCCATTGCATATTTGAACTATATTTCGTTTCTATTGGCACCGCTTCTTTTTTATTTTCTTTATGTTTTTCAATTGTTTCCTGATTTAAATATTGGGCCCAGCGCGCATACTATTTGAACCCCCCAGTCTGGGCCCATAGGTGAAATGAACTAGACATGTTTACTGATTGCACCCCATTTTCATAATTCATTTTATTTCTTCTCCATTTTCTTTCATACTTTAGAAAATCATAATAAATTGAAAATTAATGATTTTTTAATGGGAGTTTTTTCTCCTACTTCATATTTTTGTCAAGAAAAATATAAAATAAAAATATTTGTCATTTCATGCATTTTAGTATTTTTTTGTATATTTTCTACTTTTATTGCATTTTAATTCTTTTATGTTGATACATGTATTTGTAGAATATAGTTTAGGTAGTTCCCTTAACATTTTTAGGTCATTCTTTTTAGGATAGTTAGATATAAGTTTTAGCTTCCCCCTGGATTTATTCCATATTTTTGTGATGATGTTTAGGATAGTTTTGATTAGATGACATTAGGTTGTGTAGAATTAGGTCAAACTTCAACATAGGTCCATAATAACTTTAGATTTTGGTTTTTTTTAGGACAAGTTAGACTATGGGACATATATGGGTATTAAGGGTAGGTATGTAGTATCCCTTAGAAATTATATTAGGATTTAATATAATAGTATGCTATTTTTAGTTGATTTTTGTATTGGTTGATTGTTTGTGTTTCCCTTGTGGGCTTGTATTGTTGTTTGCTCTGCTTCGTGGGCTTGGAGAGCTTGGTTTTGTTCTAAGGAGCATTGAGGAGCATAGTAGAAGACTTGAAGATGCATTTAGGAGCTTGAGAGCTTGATCTTTTTTGTGTTGTTTTGTTTTAGGGTTAGGAATTAGAAAGAGTTTAGACTTAGATAACTTCTTTCTTAAACATGGATGGTATCTTTCACCTCCATTCCTCCCTATGGTTCAAAGTCCTTCCATGGTATACACCTCTCTCCTTTGGAGGGATAAGTGATGCACCTAGGAAGTAGAACTTTTGAGGGAACCATTCCTCTGATGTTGAACCCTTAAAGGTCACCTTTGGTGGTCAATAAGCAGTTCAATATCCCCAGCTTATCCAGTAAGTGATTTCCTCTGGTTTAATTTTCCTGAGAGATGTTGAGCTGGAGTTTGAAGATGAAGACTTCATGGAAGAGTGTTGAAGAGGATGAATCCTTGAGCATTGCCATTCCAGCTGAAGCTTGAAGAGCAACAAGAGCAAGTTGATACTTGAAGATTCCTGAAGATCCAGTAAAGCCTGAAGGTGGAGCTGATCAAGAAGCTGAAGCTCAGAGAAGATAAGTTGAAACTTATTTTGAAGGATTGAAACCTGGAAGAGCAAATTGATACTTGTCAAGAGTGATTGGAAGTCTGAAGACTGAGTCGCTGTTGGAAGAGCTGAAGCTTGAGGTTGAGAGAGGAGTTGCATTCTTTTCTGTTTTCTTTTCTGTATTGCTGTGTTTTGTTTGACTTGTTTGATGCATTAGAATAAGTTCATATCTAGAATAGGTAGAATCTAGGAGCATGATTGCACTAGAGGTTGAGTTGCTCCCTCTGCTTGTATTGTTACTGTGTGGCTTTGCTTTCGGGTATTCGGTAGAGCCCAGCTCCCTTGCCCATGTGGTTTGTTTGCCTGATGGCATTTTATTTTATCTGTATGATTACAGTTTACTGTATATTGCTTGATAGCATGATGTTTTATATTTCAATGTGATTACTGTTATCCATTCTGGCTTGAGGTTGAGATGAGCTTGTGGAGGCTGAAGCCCCACACACATTTCCTCCCTCACTTGCATTGCATGCATTTTACTGTTAAGCTGATGCTTTGTCTGTTTTGGTGTATCATTGACATGATCCCTTAGGACTCTCATTTCCTTTGATAAGGACTTGATGATAGAATCTTAGGTTGAAACCTATGCATGACAACTTCTAGGAGTTCCCTGTTCAAACCTCAACCATAGGATGAATCCATGGCATGACAACAGTAGGACTTGATAGTCTCCCTCCTAGTTGGGCCTGTTCTCTTCTCATCTCAAAACAGTTTAAGATACAGTAATCATGAATGATTTTTTTCGTACGTTACGAGCCTTAAGCTATCTGAGAAAGGATTGTGGGAGAGTTTCTTTTCCACAGTCTGGATGTTTAGTATGGTACCCCTTGGGTGACATGCGACGCATTCACTCTCAGGTCATAGTCTCTAGTGCGGTTGAAATCGCAAACACAATAAAAAACACTTCTTTCGTAAAAGACAGGAAATAAACTGTAGTTTCCCGAACTACGTGAGCTCTGATCTCTCATACCTGTTGAGAGTAAGTAGGCACAAGATGGCGATGTCTTGGCGAGCTACCTTCCCCCATAACCCATCGTAGGTCGAACTACGTTGACTCTTATTTCTCATTCTCTGATGAGAATACGTAGGCATAAAGCGCGACGCTTTGCCGAGTCATTTTTCTTTTCTTTTTAAGCCAGCCTTGATAGGTAGATAGAATAAAACCAACCCGTCCAAGTAAACACAACAAGCGAGGATCCCATCGAGTACGATGGACGTGAGGGGTGCTAATACCTTCCCCTTGCGTAACCGACTCCCGAATCCAGACAACGGTTGCGACGACCTTGTCTTACCCTATTTTCAATTTATTATGATTTTCTAAAGTATGAAAGAAAATGGAGAAAAAATAAAATGAATGATTTTTTAATGGGAGTTTTTTCTCCTACTTCATATTTTTGTCAAGAAAAATATAAAATAAAAATATTTGTCATTTCATGCATTTTAGTATTTTTTTGTATATTTTCTACTTTTATTGCATTTTAATTCTTTTATGTTGATACATGTATTTGTAGAATTTAGTTTAGGTAGTTCCCTTAACATTTTTAGGTCATTCTTTTTAGGATAGCTAGATATATGTTTTAGCTTCCCCCTGGATTTATTCCATTTTTTGTGATGATTTTTAGGATAGTTTTGATTAGATGACATTAGGTTGTGTAGAATTAGGTCAAACCTTAACATAGGTGCACAATAACTTTAGATTTTTGGGTTTTTAGGTCAAGTTAGACTATGGGACATATATGGGTATTAAGGGTAGGTATGTAGGATCCCTTAGAAATTATATTAGGATTTAATATAGTAGTATACTATTTTTAGTTGATTTTTGTATTGGTTGATTGTTTGTGTTGCCCTTGTGGGCTTGTATTGTTGTTTTCTTTGCTTTGTGGGCTTGGAGAGCTTGGTATTGTTCTAAGGAGCATAGTGGAGAATAGTAGAAGACTCGAAGATGGATTGAGGAGCTTGAGAGCTTGATCTTATTTTGTTTTGTTATTGTTTTAGGGTTAGGGATTAGGAAGAGTTTAAACCTAGTTAACTTCTTTCTTAAACATGGATGGTATCTGTCACCTCCATTCCTCCCTATGATTCAAAGTCCTTCCATGGTATACATCTCTCTCCTTTGGAGGGATAAGTGATGTACCTAGGAAGTAGAACTTTTGAGGGAACCATTCCTTTGATGTTGAACCCTTATAGGTCACCTTTGGTGGTCAGTAAGCAGTTCAATATCCCCAGCTTATCCAGTAAGTGATTTCATCTGGTTTGATTATCTTGAGAGATGCAGAGCTTGAGTTTGAAGATGAAGATTTCAATGAAGAGTGTAGAAGAGGATGAATCCTTGAGTATTTCCATTCCAGCTGAAGCTTGAAGAGCAACAAGAGCAAGTTGATACTTGAAGACCCCTGAAGATTAGGTGAAGCCTGAAGGTGGAGCTGATCAAGAAGCTGAAGCTTAAGGGAGAGGATAAGTTGAAACTTATGTTGAAGGGTTGAAACCTGGAAAAACAAATTGGTATTTGTCAAGGGTAATTGAAGTCTGAAGACTGAGTTGCTGTTGGAAAAGCTGAAGCTTGAAGTGGAGAGGAGTTGCTATGCTTTCTTTTTCTTTTCTGTATTGTTGTGTTTTGTTTGACTTGTTTGATGCATTAGAATAAGTCCATATCTAGAATAAGTAGAATCTAGGAGCATGATTGCACTAGAGGTTGAGTTGCTCCCTCTGCTTGTATTGTTACTGTGTGGCTTTGCTTGCGGGTATTCGGTAGAGCCCAGCTCCCTTGCCCATGTGGTTTGTTTGTCTGATGGCATTTTAATTCATTTTATCTGTATGATTGCAGTTTATTATTATTGCTTGATAGCATGATGTTGTTTATATTTCAGTATGATTACTGTTATCCATTATGGCTTGAGGTTGAGATGAGCTTGTGGAGGCTGAAGCCCCACACACATTTCCTCCCTCACTTGCATTGCATGCATTTTACTGTTAAGCTGATGCTTTGTCTGTTTTGGTGTATCATTGACATGATCCCTTAGGACTCTCATTTCCTTCGATAAGGAATTGATGATAGAATTTTAGGTTGAAACCTATGCATGACAACTTCTAGGAGTTCCCTGTTCAAACCTCAACCATAGGATGAATCCATGGCATGATAACAGTAGGACTTGATAGTCTCCCTCCTAGTTGGGCATGTTCTCTCTTCTCATCTCGAAACAGTTTAAGATACAGTAATCATGAATGATTTCTTTCGTACGTTACGAGCCTTAAGCTATCTGAGAAAGGATTGTGGGAGAGTTTCTTTTCCACAGTCCGGATGTTTAGTATGGTACCCTTTGGGTGACATGCGACGCATTCACTCTCAGGTCATAGTCTCTAGTGCGGTTGAAATTGCAAACACGATAAAAAACACTTTTTTCGTAAAAGACAGGAAATAAACCGTAGTTTCCCGAACTACGTGAGCTCTGATCTCTCATACCTGTTGAGAGTACGTAGGCACAAGATGGCGATGTCTTGGCGAGCTACCTTCCCCCATAACCCGTCGTAGGCCGAACTACGTTGACTCTAATTTCTCATTCCCTGATGAGAATACGTAGGCATAAAGTGCGACGCTTTGCCGAGTCATTTTCTTTTCTGTTTTCAGTCAGCCTTGATAGGTAGATAGATAAAACCAACCCGTCCAGTAAACACAACAAGCGAGGATCCCGTCGAGTACGACGGACGTGAGGGATGATAATACCTTCCCCTTGCGTAACCGACTCTCGAATCCAGACAATGGTTGCGATGACCTTGTCTTACCCTTTTCCGTCAGGTTTTTCCGATCGTTTCCTTTCCCGCTCTGAGGGATAAATAACGAAAGATGGCGACTCTTCTGTTGTGCCGACACCTTATTTTCGCGCAAGCGACAGCTGGCGACTCTGCTGGGGAAGCCAACGGTTCCCTATGCGAGTCAATCCTAACGCTTGTATGTTTACCTGTTGGGTTGCGTGTATTTATCGCATTTTACTTCTCGCACTTTATTTCCCGCATTTTATTTCCAGTTTAATATGATTATCTTTGTTGTTGTGGGATGGGAGTTCTGATGAGTGAGAAGCCGGACCCAGGCTTGAGTACACTATAGACTTAGAGTGGAAATTAGTGGGCGCGTGCTTGCTTTGCAGGCACTAGTGTCTCATGAAATCCACGCTCAGACGAGGTTCATCTGGTTGGCTTCTCTTTCAACCCTTTGGGTTGAGACGGTTGCTGGTTTGGTGGATTGTCGACTCTGGGGACCGATCGTTTGTGATTCAGCCGAGTGAGGCCGCTTCATGAGATGGTGATGCCACACCTTATGGGTATCATATCACCCCTCTTGAAAGTCTGTGACGCTGATGAACGCATAGGACGCCGTACCTTGAGTCAGTTTAGGTCCATACCTGTGAGCAGGGTTGGGTTCATTGCAGGAAACTTTGACCGTCAGACTACCTGGTTTTCTCGACAGTGAATCAGTTTTGTTGGTACCAGGGTTTCTCAGTTGCAGATTTGTCTGTTCTTGATAGAGCAGGTTTTGATCAGAGGATCTTATCATCAGGTGTATGGCTGTTCTTGATAGTGCAGAGTATTGTCATAGTTGTTTGTTCTTGATAGAACAAAGTTTTGGGGTCTAAAGATCTCATCAGCAGATGATGTTTGTTCTTGATAGAGCGGATTTTTGAGTGGGGTCTGAAGATCTCATCAGCAGTTGTATGTTTGTTCTTGACAGAGCAGATTTGGGGTCTGAAGACCTCATCAGCAGATATTTCTTGATCATACATCTGAGGTCCTTATTATCAGACATTTGTTCTTGACAGAGCAGAATTATGATCTTATGTATATGGTCCTATCAGATGGTTGTTCTTGGCAGATCAGATTTGTGGTCCTACACCGGGGTTTTCTTCTCATCAGTGGTCGTGGTTTTGTTGATACAGAATCTCCACAGCAGTGGCCTCGACCTCCTATTGCATGACTGCATTTTGCATTAGTTTGCATATTCATTTGCATTTCATTAATGTGTGTCTGTGTTGCAGTACCGTTTTCCCCGATCCAGGATTTCTTGCCTCCTGTTGTATTGTTATGGGCCCTCTGAGGAAGACTGTGGCTTACAAGTTCCCTACCCCTGACGTGGTTAAGCTGACTGGTTTGATAGCTCTAGCAGATGATTCTGTGAAGGATGAGTTCAGGAAATCTTACGGCAGGTTGCTCGATTTGGTTCATAAGCCTTCGGTGTTCGAGTTGAATGGGTTGCACGCTCTGCTGCAGTTCTACGACCCTCCGTTGAGATGTTTCACTTTTCAGGACTTCATTCTCGCACCTACGCTGGAAGAATATGTTGATTTGCTAGGTGTGCCTATCAAGAGGCAGATGCCTTTTGTTCACATGGATGTTGAGCCTGATCTGGCTGGTTTGGCTCCTTCACTTCACCTGGACGCCTCCGAGTTAGTGTTGACTAGTTGGAACAAGGTTCCTGGGTTCTCCTTGCAGTTTCTAGTGGGTAAGGCTCAGCAGTGTGCCAAGGACGGATGTTGGGTCGCGTTCAATGCCATCCTCGCTCTATGCATATACGACATTATTCTGTTCCCCAACATGCCCGATTTTGTAGACTTTGATGCGTTTCACATCTTTGCTTCAGGGAATCCAGTCCCTAACTTGATAGGAGATGTCTATCATTCAGTTCACTACAAAAACGAGAACAGGAGGGGGAAGAATGTCTCGTGCTGCGTGCCTTTGCTTTACAAATGGCTTGATAGTCATCTGCCCAAGAGGGGTCCTTTTGTCTTGTCTGTAGCCACAACTGAGTGGCCTGAGCGTCTGATGAGTTTATCTGCAGAGGATATTGACTAGTTCGATAGAGATAGGTTGGGTACTGAGGTGATATTCAGTTGCAGCGGGTTTCCTAATGTGCTGTTGATAGGTAGGAAGGGCTGTATAAACTACAATCCGTCGTTGTTGGTCCGTCAGTTCGCGTATGCCTTGAGGACTCCGCCGAAGGATGAAGAGGTACAGGAATCTCTGTACCTCACTGGTCTTCTAGAGGGGGATCCGCTGTCCAAGCTTCAGCATGCGTGGAATGGCATCAATAAGCGAGGAAAGCCTCTGCTGGGAAAAAGCAACAATCAAGCCTACCCTCCGTATTTGACTTGGATCAGAGCCAGAGCCAATGCTATAGGGATGCCGTTTCCTCATGCCAAGCCAGAAAGTCCTCCAATGATCGAAGAGCCTACTACTGTGCCCATTCATCAGCATAACCAGGTATTAGCTGAGCGGGATGAATTGAAGCGGGCGAACGAAGAACTGGAGAAGGAATTAGCTCAGCTCCGAAGCGAGAGGAACGAAGCTGTTCATTCTTTCAAAAGGCAAACAGAGTTGGTGAACCAACTAGGTACAGACCTGACTAAGCAGTTGGCCGAGCGTGAACGCATGGGTCGAGACTTCAAAGCTGTCAACGACGTACTGGCTATGAAGAAGCAGCACTTGGACGAGGCATATCGGAGGATATCCAAGTTCAACCAGCACTGGAAGGCTTCCCTGGCCACCAGGAAAGAGAGAGAGGATAAGCTGATGCTGCAGATCTCCAAGCTGGAAGCCGAGGTGAAAGACAGTGAAAAGAGGTTTGATGAAGAAATTGCCCGCAGATACGCCGCCGAAGGCCTGCTCAACAAAGCTCTTGCCAACCTGAAGGAGCGCAAGCTGACATTTGAGTCCAAAAAGCGGAAATTAGAAGATTGTTTCGGCGAAGGAGCATGGGAAAGTTCAGTTGAGGGACTTCAGTATACCATTGTGCAGAGGGAATTGCTCGTCGAGGGGTTGCTCACTCTGCCAGATCGTCCAGAGACGAAGGAGTTGTTAGAAGAGTATCGCGCCCGTGGCCGTACTTGACTATTTGTTTTCCTTTTGCTTTGATCATTGTTGTATGCTGACCATCACCAGGCTTGTTGGCTGAGGTCACGCTGTTGATTTGTCTTGTACTCGCTGATGCTATGTACTGCCTTGATAGGCTTTCTTTATATATGAGATTGATGTTTCCATGACTGGACTCAGACTTCTTCTTATTATTATTATCAGCACTGGCACTCAGGCACTAGGATCGGGGAAATCTCCCAAACACACAGACACACGCATGCATTTGCATGAAGCATTTGCATGGCGAGCATTTTGTTGTTTTTCCTAACCCCTTAGTGTTTCCAGGTTTTTTCAGGTTTACAGGTCCCAGGCTGTTCCCGGTGATTCCAAGATTGATCAGAGACTAATTCACCGTTATTCGACTAGAGCTAATCAGACCAGGATCATGGATCAAGTGCAGACAGATGTTCAGGAGCTTCGCGAGAGGATGGATCGCTTCATGGAACTCATGCAAGTGGTCGCCAATGGTCAAGACCAGCTCAGAACTTTGGTTCAGCCGTTGATCTCCAGGGTTGATAGCAACGACATACTCCACGACGGGGCTGTGCCTAATCCTCCACCAGTTGATACTCCGCAGAACGGTGTCCCCGTGGCCGGGGGCAACGACAGTGCTCATGGAAACGTGATGGCCAACATCGGACTCAATACGACGGGCGTCGGTAATGGGAGTCTGGGAGCTAATGTCAACATTGGGCTGGGCAACGGCAATGCAGGCGTCGGGAATCTGTTGGTGCCTCAACCATGGTTTGAGGATCATCAGGATGATGTGTTCTCTCAAAGACGTGCTGAAGGGGAGCTGAATGCTGAAGCGCGGCTCAGATGCAAGGCACTTGAAGATAAAATGAGAGATATTGAGAATCAGAATACTTTGGGCGTTGATATGTCCAAGCTGGGGTTAATTGCTGATTTCAAGGTACCTCCTAAGTTCAGGGTGCCTGACTTTGAGAAATATAAGGGCACCACCTGCCCTCGTGTCCACCTGAGATCGTACTACAGGAAGATGTCTGCCTATTCGGAAGATGAGAAGTTGCTGATGCACTTCTTCCAAGACAGTCTTTCTGGGCCATCCCTCGAGTGGTACATGGGCCTGGAGCCCACTAGCGTGCGCACATGGAAGGATCTCGCTGAAGCGTTTGTCCACCATTACCAGTACAATAGTGACTTGGCCCCGAACCGAGTTCAGCTCCAGAACCTTTCGCAGAGGAATAATGAAGGATTTAAGGAGTACGCCCAGCGGTGGCGTGAGTTGGCAGCCCGGGTTCAGCCGCCGATGGTTGAACGCGAGCTCGTGCAGATGTTTGTAGTTACCCTCCCAGGGGTTTACTATGAAAAGTTAGTCAGCGGTATGTCTGGGACGTTCTCATCTCTCATTATCATGGGCGAGCATGTCGAGAATGGGATCAAGATCGGGAAAATTCAAGGTGAGTCATCCTCAGCCGGAGGAGGTGGAAAGAAACCTTATGCTGGTAAACAACGAGAAGGAGAAGCGAGCGCTGTAACCAACGCTCGAAGGAAGGGCAAGGGCCCTCAGCAGCAGATAGCCAGTATAAATATCCCAGCAGCTCCGCAGCAGCAGCAGCAACCAAATCAACAGGGATATAGAAAGTACCAGAATCGAGCATCTTTGACAAACCGTCACTTCGAGGCACCGCCCATGTCGTATGCGCAACTCTTGCATACTTTGCTTCAGCTTCAGTTGGTTCAGAAGAGGACAATGGCTCCCTTGACAGGGGCACCTCCATCGGGGTATGACGCAAATGCCACTTGCGATTTCCACTCAGGGGCACCAGGCCACACAATCGAGAACTGCAAAGCCTTCAAGCATAAGGTGCAGGACCTGGTAGATGCCAAGATCATTAACTTCTCCGATAATGTGCCCAATGTCACGAAGAATCCTATGCCGAATCATAGGGGAGGCGGAGTAAACGCCATTATCGAAGAAGAGAGTGCAGATCTGTTGACTGATGTCAGAGACCTAAAGACGCCGCTTAGCTTCGTCAAAGCTAAGTTGTTGAAAAGAGGGTTCTTTCCAGGTTGCGGAGAGTTATGCATGGACTGTGCTACGCATTCTGACGGATGCGAGCAGTTGGTTGAAGGAATTCAAAGTCTGATGGCTGAGGGGATTCTGTAGTTCAGCCGGAGGGCTGAAGGTGTATCAGGAGAGGTAGTGTTGAAGCAGGCCGATGAAGTCGCCACCATCACCATCCCTCGCCGGCCAATAACCATTGTTGCGCCCAGACCGCCTACGATCACTATTACCAAAGCTGGGTCGATACCCTTCGAGAGCACTAACGCCGTTCCGTGGCATTATGGGGCTGAAGTCTATTGCAACGAACAAAAGTTGGAGCTGGAACCGTACGGGTCGACTGTAGAGAATCTCGCAGGAATCAGTGGTATTACTCGCAGCGGAAGAGTATTTGCACCGCCGGAAGTCGTGGCAGAGAAAGCGGTCAGAGCTGATGCGGCTGATAAAGGTAAAAGCAAAGTCGTCGAAGAAGTCCCGTGTGGGGTGGAGAAAGATTTGCTTGTCAAAGACGCCGAGGAGTTTATGCGGTTGATCAAAAAGAGCGACTACAAGATTGTAGACCATCTCCATCAGACGCCTTCGAAGATTTCTATTCTTAACTTATTGTTGTGTTCTGAAGCATACCACAATGCGTTGCTGAAGGTATTGAACGCTGCCTACGTACCGTAAGAGATATCGGTGAATCAGCTAGAAGAGGTGGTAGCCCATGTTAATGCTGGCAATGGGCTAGGTTTCACAGATTTAGAGCTGACGCCAAAAGGGAGGAATCACAACAGCGCCCTGCACATCTCGATCGAGTGTAGGGGCACAATCATGTCGCACGTGCTGGTGGACACGGGTTCGTCGCTTAATGTGCTTCCGAAGAAGGCATTAATGAAGTTGGACACTCGCGGATTGCTCTGCACACCCAGTGGTCTGGTGGTGAAGGCATTTGACGGAACTAAACGCCACGTTTTCGGGGAGGTGACCCTGCCGATCCAAGTCGGTCCGGAAACGTTCGACACGGTCTTTTATATCATGGACATCATGCCTGCCTACAGTTGCCTCTTGGGCCGACCATGGATCCATGTTGCTGGTGCCGTGACCTCCACGTTGCACCAAAAGCTCAAATATGCTGTCGGAGGAAGCATAGTAACCGTGTGTGGCGAGGAGGACATAATGGTGAGCCATTTGTCATCCTTTAAGTATGTTGAAATGGATGGCGAAATCCATGAAACTCTCTGCCAGGAATTTGAAGCTGTCAAGGTGAAAGAGGTAGCTCCTGTAGTCACAAAGAAGCCAGAGATGAATCTCTCCTCATTCAAAGAAGCTCGGGCCGTCGTCCAAGCTGGATCTACCCCAGGCTGGGGGCATATTTTGGAGATACCAAACAAGCAGGATAAGTTTGGGTTGGGGTATTCTCCTGAAGCTGAAGCTTCTTCTTCTTCGTCTAGCAGTGCGTCACGGGTAAGGGGCCGATCCTATTTACCAGTGGCGGAGTGATTTTCGAAAGCATCAACGCGGCGTCTGAAGACAGCGGGGATAGCGATTGTGATCTCGACTCTTGGATTCAGCCAAGCAAGCCAGGCGAGGGCCTCAACAATTGGACCATCAAGGATATCATCCCGATGACAAGTGAAGAGTAATGATTTACTTTTTCCAATCATTGTACAACTCTATGTCCTACCCGGGGCATAGCGGTTTTATTGTCAGGGCCTTGTTGGATTATGTACATGCATTTTGTTAATAAATCAAAGGCGTTTTCTTCGTATTCAAATATTGTGATCTCTGTTATTCCTGTTTTATATTTGTTTTGAAAAACAGTAAAATGGCAATGGGGTTTGTGCTAACCTGCATATTCTTGTTTTAAACTTAACCCTTGTTATTGCAGGGTCCACATAACAGATGACATCGACTCTGGACCTTCTACGGCTCACTTCGACTTCGATTTCCCGATCTATCAAGCCGAAGAAGAGATTGATGAAGACGAAGACCTTCCTGAAGAGTTGGCCCGCTTGTTGAAACAAGAGGAAAAGGTTATTCTGCCTCACGAGGAGGATATTGAGATCGTGAACCTGGGTTCTGAAGAGCTCGTCAGAAACGTCAGGGTAGGGGCTGCGTTGCAGAGTGATGTCAAGCAGAGACTGGTCAAGATGCTAAGAGAGTATAGTGACGTCTTTGCTTGGTCATACGAAGATATGCCCGGACTTGACACGGACATCGTGGTCCACCACTTGCCGCTACGAGAAGATTGCCCTCCCGTTAAGCAGAAGCTTAGGAGGACGAGACCAGATATGGCCGTTAAGATCAAAGAAGAAGTGCAGAAACAGCTTGATGCTGGCTTCTTAGCGGTCACCACTTACCCTCCGTGGGTCGCCAACATAGTGCCTGTACCGAAGAAGGACGGTAAGGTACACATGTGCGTCGATTATCAGGATTTGAATAGGGCGAGCCCTAAAGATGATTTCCCGCTGCCTCATATCGATGTGTTGGTCGACAATACAGCCCAGTTCTCCGTGTTTTCGTTCATGGATGGCTTCTCCGGTTACAATCAGATCAAGATGGCGCCGAAGGACATGGAGAAAACGACGTTTATTACACCTTGGGGAACGTTTTGCTACAAGGTAATGCCTTTCGGTCTGAAGAACGCAGGGGCCACTTACCAACGAGCAATGGTAACTTTGTTTCATGACATGATTCATCATGAGATTGAGGTCTATGTTGATGACATGATTGCAAAGTCCCAAACGAAGGAAGAGCATCTGGTCAACTTATTGAATCTTTTTGAGAGGCTTAGGAAATTCAGGTTGAGGCTGAATCCTAACAAATGCACTTTCGGAGTGCGGTCCAGAAAGTTACTGGGGTTTATCGTTAGCGAACGAGGCATCGAGGTTGATCCTGCGAAAATAAAAGCCGTTCAAGAGATGCCAGCGCCGAAAACAGAAAAAGAAGTTCGTGGTTTCTTGGGCAGAATAAACTACATTGCAAGGTTTATCTCTCAGCTCACGGCCGCTTGTGAACCGATGTTCAAGCTTTTAAAGAAAGATCAGGCGATTACTTGGAATGAGGATTGCCAGAAGGCATTCGACAAGATAAAGCAGTATCTCCAAGAACCTCCAATCTTGATACCCCCAATGGCTGGACGGCCATTAATCATGCACTTGACAGTTCTTGAGAACAGTATGGGGTGTGTTCTCGGTCAGCATGACGAGACGGGCAGAAAGGAGCATGCCATTTACTACTTGAGTAAAAAATTCACTGACTGTGAATCTCGATACTTGATGCTGGAGAAGACGTGTTGTGCACTAGCTTGGGCTGCCAAACGTCTACGACAGTACATGCTCAATCACACCACTATGCTAATTTCGAAGATGGATCCGATCAAGTACGTCTTCGAGAAGCAGGCTCTTTCGGGCAGGACTGCCAGATGGCAAATGGTGTTAACAGAATATGATATTCAGTACGTGTCCCAGAAGGCCATCAAGGGAAGCGTATTGTCGGATTACCTTGCCGAGCAGCCGATCGAGGACTATCAGCCGATGAAGTTTGAATTCCCTGACGAGGATATTATGTTTCTCAAAGCGAAGGATTGCGATGAACCGTTGCCCGACGAGGGGCCAGATAGGAAATCCCAGTGGAAATTGATATTCGATGGGGCGGTTAATTCCTATGGAAGTGGCATCGGGGCTATCATCACGACTCCCCACGGATCCCACATCCCGTTTACTGCGAGACTGACGTTTCCAGTTACCAACAATGAGGCGGAGTACGAAGCATGCATCATGGGTCTAGAAGAGGCAATTGATTTGAGAATCAAGAACCTAGACGTATATGGTGACTCAGCGCTTGTGATCAACCAAATTAAAGGGGAGTGGGAGACTCGTCAATCGAATTTGGTGCCGTACATGAATTATGCTAGAAGGCTACTTCCGTTCTTTGATCGAGTGGAACTCCATCATGTGCCCAGGGCTGAAAATCAGATGGCTGATGCCTTAGCCACGTTGGCTTCAATGTATAAAGTCAATTTTTGGAATGAGGCTCCAATAATTGTCCTTTCCCGTCTTGATAGACCGGCATTCGTCTTTGCAATCGAGGAAGCCGCCGATGGCAAGCCATGGTTCCATGACATCCAGACTTTCCTTATGACTAAGGAATATCCTGCGGGTGCGTCAACCCAGGATAAGAAGACTCTAAGGAGGCTGTCTGGCAACTTTTATCTCAATCCTGATGGAGTGTTGTATAAGAGAAACCACGATCTCGTGCTACTCAGAAATGTAGATGAGAAAGAGGCGAGTATGCTCATGGAAGAAGTCCATGAAGGCACATTTGGTACGCACGCCGGCGGGCATTCTATGACGAGGAAGATCCTGAGAGCAGGATACTACTGGCTGACGATGGAGTCGGATTGCTTCAGATTTGCGAAGAGATGTTATAAATGCCAGATTTATGCTGATAAAGTTCATGTGCCGCCGTGCCCGTTAAATGGCATGTCCTCCCCGTGGCCGTTCTCCATGTGGGGCATCGATATGATAGGCAAGATCGAGCCCACTGCGTCTAACGGTCATCGCTTCATTCTGGTAGCTATCGACTACTTCACCAAGTGGGTGGAGGCAGCCTCGTATGCTAATGTGACCAAGCAGGTGGTGGCTAAATTCATAAAGAGGGACATCATCTGTCGTTACGGAATTCCCGAGCGGATCATTACTGACAATGGTTCGAACCTGAATAACAAGATGATGAAGGAGCTGTGCCAGAGTTTCAAGATTGAACACCACAACTCATCTCCTTACCGGCCAAAGATGAATGGCGCCGTTGAAGCGGCCAACAAGAACATAAAGAAAATTGTTCAGAAGATGGTTGTGACCTACAAAGACTGGCACGAGATGCTGCCATTTGCATTGCACGGTTATCGTACAACGGTACGTACGTCAACCGGGGCAACTCCTTTCTCCTTGGTGTACGGTATGGAAGCTGTCCTACCGTTAGAAGTGGAGATCCCTTCTTTGCGAGTTTTGGTTGATGTGAAACTCGACGAGGCAGAATGGATTACGAATCGTCTGAACCAACTCAGCCTGATGGACGAGAAGAGGTTAGCATCGATTGCGTTTGGTCGTCTGTACCAAAGCCGAATGAAGAAAGCTTATGATAAAAAGGTGCGTCCTAGAAGCTTTCAGACGGGT
Source organism: Lathyrus sativus (assembly GCA_963859935.3). Taxonomy (NCBI): domain Eukaryota; kingdom Viridiplantae; phylum Streptophyta; class Magnoliopsida; order Fabales; family Fabaceae; genus Lathyrus; species Lathyrus sativus. Next base: position 254,081,879 of record OZ012737.1, on the reverse strand, counting down.
GATCTCGTCCTGAAGAAGATTCTTCCGCCACACTCCGATCACCGGGGCAAGTGGACTCCGAATTACGAAGGTCCGTACATCGTTAGCAAGGTATTCTCGGGGGGAGCTTTGTTGTTATACACGATGGATGGTGAAGATTTTGCATCCCCGGTGAACGCGGACGCAGTTAAAAAATACCTTGCTTGAAAGCGACCCACTGGACAAAAAAAAGAGAGTCCAGGCAAAAAAGGGGCATCCCGGGGAACCAAAAACAGAATAAAAGGTTCGGGCAAAAATTAGGGATATAAATTGAAAAAGGTACACCCGCGAAGTCGAAAACCTACACTGGGCGGCTTCGGCAAAAAAGGGCATCCCGGTGAACTGAAAACTCGCAAAGGGCGGTTCACGCAAAAGTTAGGGATTTGAAAAAGCAAATGACTGCGTTCCGCATGTGGACTTTCATTGTTTAGTGGTTTGGAGGACCTGAAGGCCGTTTATCTGAATCAATCTCTTCCGAAGCTGAAGCGTCGGAGAAGTATCGAAGTCGAGTGGATCTTAGAGGGATCAACTCATGGTGTTCGTCTACGCCTCATTGCTGACATTTGTATATACTGATGTATATTTATGTTTTATTTTTGCGCGGCTTCCTCATTCCAGGAGCTTGCCTCTGTTGTAAAACATTTTACCCATTCAGGGGTTCGTTATCAATAAAATGCATACTATTCAGCAATTTTGTTTGTCTGTTTAGCATTTATCTGTTTTGTTTGCGAAAGAACGCCGATGTTTTTGATAAAATGCGCATACATAAACTTACGAGCCTAGGCCACTGATTGTTGAAACAATTAATTACTTGAATATTGTCACGAGATAATAACCTTGATAGGTCCCTTTGAGAAGGGTATCTTGTCTGTTTGTTTGTGTTGTTACAGGTGTAGCATATCCCAGACAGAGCGCCGTGCGCATCCCGCAGCTGGATGATTCCTCCTTCTCCAGCAGAGTTCAGTAGCCTCTCCCGCAGAGTCTGAATGCGAGATAGTGAGCATTGATATATCTCCCCAGGCAAAGATGATTCTCTCCCCAAGCAGATGCATCCTGAAGGAGCGGCATCTCCTCAGCTGAGTCAGGCACCGAAGCGTGATTTCACCCCCCAGCACCGGGTCACAAGTGCAGGTTTCGTAGGAAACTATTCGTACGCCGAAGTATGCAGCAACTGATGGTGCCAGACTGAAGTCTCCAGTGGAATTGAAATTCCCCACCAGAGTCGTACTCTCCCCCGAAGTCGGATGATTCCTTCTTCCCTAGCGGAATTGAGATTCCCACAGATTTTTACTCTCCAGCGAAGCAGGATGATTTCCCCTTCCTCAGCCGAGTTTGCAGATCCCCAAGAGAGCCGAATCCTTGGAAGTTGATCATACCATGATTGGTTGTTTTCCCCAGTAGAGTATTGAACAGCTGAAGTTGTTTCCCCACAGAGTTATCTCCAGAGAAGTAGCCATGAAGGCTACGCAGTTCATTCCCGCGATTGACATCGCTTTCCCTCAGCAGGTCCAGGTTCTCGTAAAGCTTCGTTCCCCTGCAGCAATCAACTGAAGTTGTTTCCCCCGCAGCAGTCAACTGGAGTTGTGTCCCATGCGGAGTCCAATTGATATTGGCGTGACCATGTTCTCCTCAGCATGATGATTCCTCCACCTGAGTAGTTCTTTCTCCTTGACAGGAGGATTCTCCCTTCAACATTTATTTTGCTGACGGGATCGCATCATTATGCATGATTTCATAGCATTTATCATAAACGCATAGCATTTCCATCGTGTGGAGCATTGCGCCGTTGCCGAAGCATATGCATAATAAACATGATCTAGGTTGTTACCGTTCTTGTTTTGCAGGTGTTCCGCCGTAGAACCGATTGCTCAGGATGGTTCCTGACTTTCTCCCCAATGAAGTCGCTTGCTCAAGATGATTCTTGAGATCCCCAGCGAAGTCTTCAGTTCGAGATGATTCTTGAATTCCCCAGCAGAGTCACCAGCTTTCGCTTGCGCGAAAATAAGGTGCCGGCACAACAGAAGAGTCGCCACCTTTCATTATTTATCCCTCAGAACGGGCAAGGAAACGATCGGAAAAACCTGACGAAAAAAGGGTAAGACAAGGTCGTCGCAACCATTGTCTGGATTCGGGAGTCGGTTACGCAAGGGGAAGGTATTAGCACCCCTCACGTCCGTCGTACTCGATGGGATCCTCGCTTGTTGTGTTTACTTGGACGGGTTGGTTTTATTCTATCTACCTATCAAGGCTGGCGAAGAAGAAGAAGCTTCAGCTTTAGGAGAATACCCCAACCCAAACTTATCCTGCTTGTCGGTATCTCCAAAATATGCCCCCAGCCTGGGGTAGATCCAACTTGGACAACGGCCCGAGCTTCTTTGAACGAGGAGAGATTCATCTCTTGCTTTTCTGTGACTACAGGAGCTACCTCTTTCACTTTGACGGCCTCGAATGCCTGGCAAAGAGTTTCATGGATTTCGCCATCCATTTCAACATACTTAAAGGATGACAAATGGCTCACCATTATGTCCTCCTCACCGCACACGGTTACTATGCTTCCTCCGGCAGCATATTTGAGCTTTTGGTGCAACGTGGAGGTCACGGCACCAGCAGCATGGATCCACGGCCGGCCCAAGAGGCAACTGTAGGCAGGCATGATGTCCATGATATAAAAGACCGTGTCGAACGTTTCCGGACCGACTTGGACCGGCAGGGTCACCTCCCCGAAAACGTGGCGTTTAGTCCCGTCAAACGCCTTCACCACCAGATCACTAGGTGTGCAGATTACTCCACGAGTATCCAGCTTCATGAATGCCTTCTTCGGAAGCACATTAAGCGACGAACCCGTGTCCACCAGGACGTGCGACATGATTGTGCCCCTACACTCGATCGAGATGTGCAGGGCGCTGTTGTGATTCCTCCCTTTTGGCGTCAGCTCTAAATCTGTGAAACCTAGCCCATTGCCAGCATTAACGTGGGCTACCACCTCTTCTAGCTGATTCACCGATATCTCTTGCGGTACGTAGGCAGCGTTCAATACCTTTAGTAGCGCGTTGCGGTGTGCTTCAGAACACAGCAACAAGTTGAGAATAGAAATCTTCGACGGCGTCTGATGGAGATGGTCTACAATCTTGTAGTCGCTCTTTTTGATCAACCGCATAAACTCCTCGGCGTCTTTGACAAGCAAATCTTTCTCTACCCCACACGGGACTTCTTCGACGACTTTGCTTTTACCCTTATCGGCCACATCAGCTCTGACCGCTTTCTCTGCCACGACTTCCGGCGGTGCGAATACTCTTCCGCTGCGAGTAATACCACTGATTCCTGCGAGATTCTCCACAGTCGACCCATACGGCTCTAGCTCCAACCTTTGTCCGTTGCAATAGACTTCAGCCCCATAATGCCACGGAACGGCGTTAGTGCTCTCGAAGGGTATTGGCTCGACTTTGGTAATAGTGATTGTAGGCGGTCTGGGTGCAGAAATGGTTATTGGCCGGCGAGGGATGGTGATGGTGGCGACTTCATCGGCCTGCTTCAACACTACCTCTCCTGATACACTTTCAGCCCTCCGGCTAAACTGCAGAATCCCCTCCGTCATCAGACTTTGAATTCCTTCAACCAACTGCTCACATCCATCAGAATGTGTAGCACAGTCCATGCATAACTCTCCGCAACCTGGAAAGAACCCTCTCCTCAGCAACTTAGCCTTAACGAAGCTAAGCGGCGTCTTTAGGTCTCTGACATCAGTCAACAGATCTGCACTCTCTTCTTCGATAATGGCGTTCACTCCGCCTCCCCTATGATTCGGCATAGGATTGTTCGTAACATTGGGCACATTATCGGAGAAGTTAATGATCTTGGCATCCACTAAATCCTGCACCTTATGCTTGAAGGCCTTGCAGTTCTCGATCGTGTGGCCTGGTGCCCCTGAATGGAAGTCACAAGTAGCATTTGTGCCGTACCCCGGTGGAGGTGCCCCTGTCAAAGGAGCCATTGTCCTCTTCTGAACCAACTGAAGCTGAAGCAAAATCTGCAAGAGTTGCGCATACGACATGGGCGGTGCCTCGAAGTGACGGTTTGTCAAAGATGCTCGATTTTGGTACTTTCTATATCCCTGTTGATTTGGTTGCTGCTGCTGCGGCGCTGCTGGGATATTTATACTGGCTATCTGCTGCTGAGGGCCCTTGCCCTTCCTTCGAGCGTTGGTTACAACACTCGCTTCTCCTTCTCGTCGTTTACCAGCATAAGGTTTCTTTCCACCTCCTCCGGCTGAGGATGACTCACCTTGAATTTTCCCGATCTTGATCCCATTCTCGACATGCTCGCCCATGATAATGAGAGATAAGAACGTCCCAGACATACCGCTGACTAACTTTTCATAGTAAACCCCTGGGAGGGTAGCTACAAACATCTGCACGAGCTCGCGTTCAACCATCGGCGGCTGAACCCGGGCTGCCAACTCACGCCACTGCTAGGCGTACTCCTTAAATCCTTCATTATTCCTCTGCGAAAGGTTCTGGAGCTGAACTCGGTTCGGGGCCAAGTCGCTATTGTACTGGTAATGGTGGACAAACGCGTCAGCGAGATCCTTCCATGTGCGCACGCTAGTGGGCTCCAGGCCCATGTACCACTCGAGGGATGGCCCAGAAAGATTGTCTTGGAAGAAGTGCATTAGCAACATCTCATCTTCCGAATAGGCAGACATCTTCCTGTAGTACGATCTCAGGTGGTCACAAGGGCAGGTGGTGCCCTTATATTTCTCAAAGTCAGGCACCCTGAACTTAGGAGGTACCTTGAAATCAGCAATTAACCCCAGCTTGGACATATCAACGCCCAAAGTATTCTGATTCTCAATATCTCTCATTTTATCTTCAAGTGCTTTGAATCTGAGCCGCGCTTCAGCATTCAGCTCCCCTTCAGCACCTCTTTGAGAGAACACATCATCCTGATGATCCTCAAGCCATGGTTGAGGTACCAACAGATTCCCGACGCCTGCATTACCGTTGCCCGACCCGATGTTGACATTAGCTCTCAGACTCCCATTGCCGACGCCCGTCGTATTGAGTCCGATGTTGGCCATCACATTGCCATTAGCACTACCGTTGACCCCGGCCACGGGGACACCATTCTGCGGAGTATCAACTGGTGGAGGAGTAGGCACAGCCCCACCATGGAGTATGCCGTTGCTATCAACCCTGGAGATCAAAGGCTGAACCAGAGTCCTGAGCTGGTCCTGACCATTGGCGACCACTTGCATGAGTTCCATGAAGCGATCCATCCTCTCGCGGAGCTCCTGAACATCTGTCTGCACTTGATCCATGATCCTGGTCTGATTAGCTCTAGTCGGATAACGGTGAATTAGTCTCTGATCAATCCTGGAACCACCGGAAACAGCCTGGGACCTGTAAACCTGAAAAACCTATAAACACTAAGGGGTTAGGAAAAATAACAAAATGCTCGCCATGCAAATGCATGCGTGTGTCTGTGTGTTTGGGAGATTTCCCCCGATCCTAGTGCCTGAGTGCCAGTGCTGATAATAATAAGGAGAAGAAGTCCGAGCCCAATCATGGAAACATCAATCTCATATATAAAGAAAGCCTATCAAGGCAGTACATAGCATCAGCGAGTACAAGACGAATCAACAGCGTGACCTCAGCCAACAAGCCTGGTGATGGTCAGCATACAACAAAGATCAAAACAAAAGGAATACAAATAGTCAAGTACGGCCACGGGCGCGATACTCTTCCAACAACTCCTTCGTCTCTGGATGATCTGGCAGAGTGAGCAACCCCTCGACGAGCAATTCCCTCTGCACAACGGTATACTGAAGTCCCTCAACTGAACTTTCCCGTGCTCCTTCGCCGAAGCAATCTTCTAACTTCCGCTTTTTGGACTCAAACGTCAGCTTGCGCTCCTTCAGGTTAGCGAGATCTTTGTTGAGCTGGCCTTCGGCGGCGTATCTGCGGGCGGTTTCTTCATCAAACCTCTTTTCACTGTCTTTCACCTCGACTTCCAGCTTGGAGATCTGCAGCATCAGCTTATCCTCCCGCTCTTTCCTGGTGGCCAGGGAAGCCTTCCAGTGCCGGTTGAACTTGGATATCCTCCGATATGCCTCGTCCAAATGCTGCTTCTTCGTAGCCAGTACGTCGTTGACAGCTTTGAAGTCTCGACCCATGCGTTCATGCTCGGCCAACTGCTTAGTCAGGTCTGTACCTAGCTGGTTCACCAACTCTATTTGCCTTTTGAAAGAATGAACAACTTCGTTCCTCTCGCTTCGGAGCTGAGCTAATTCCTTCTCCAGTTCTTCGTTCGCCCACTTCAATTCATCCCGCTCAGCTAATACCTGGTTATGCTGATGAATGGGCACAGTAGTAGGCTCTTCGATCATTGGAGGACTTTCTGGCTTGGCATGAGGAAACGGCATCCCTATAGCATTGGCTCTGGCTCTGATCCAAGTCAAATACGGAGGGTAGGCTTGATTGTTGCTTTTTCCCAGCAGAGGCTTTCCTCGCTTACTGATGCCATTCCACGCGCGCTGAAGCTTGGACAACGGATCCCCCTCTAGAAGACCAGTGAGGTACAGAGATTCCTGTACCTCTTCATCCTTCGGCGGGGTCCTCAAGGCATACGCGAACTGACGGACCAACAACGACGGATTGTAGTTTATACAGCCCTTCCTACCTATCAATGGCACATTAGGAAACCCGCTGCAACTGAAGATCACCTCAGTACCCAACCTATCTCTGTCGAACCAGTCAATATCCTCTGCAGATAAACTCATCAGACGCTTAGGCCATTCAGCTGTGGCTGCAGACAAGACAAAAGGACCCCTCTTGGGCAGATGACTATCAAGCAATTTGTACAGCAAAGGCACGCAGCACGAGACATTCTTCCCCCTCCTATTCTCGTTTTTGTAGTGAATTGAATGATAGTCATCTCCTATCAAGTTAGGGACTGGATTCCCTAAAGCAAAGATGTGAAACGCATCAAAGTCTACAAAATCGGGCATGTTGGGGAACAAAATAATGCCGTATATGCATAGAGCGAGGATGGCATTGAACGCGACCCAACATCCGTCCTTGGCACACTGCTGAGCCTTACCCACTAGAAACTGCAAGGAGAACCCAGGAACCTTGTTCCAACTAGTCAACACTAACTCGGAGGCATCCAGGTGAAGTGAAGGAGCCAAACCAGCCAGATCAGGCTCAGCATCCATGTGAACAAAAGGCATCTGCCTCTTGATAGGCACACCTAGCAAATCAGCATATTCTTCCAGCGTAGGTGCGAGAATGAAGTCCTGAAAAGTGAAACATCTCAGTGGAGGGTTGTAGAACTGCAGCAGAGCGTGCAACCCATTCAACTCGAACACCGAAGGCTTATGAACCAAACCGAGCAACCTGCCGTAAGATTTCCTGAACTCATCCTTCACAGAATCATCTGCTAGAGCTATCAAACCAGTCAGCTTAACCACGTCAGGGGTATGGAACTTGTAAGCCACAGTCTTCCTCAGAGAGCCCATAACAATACAATAGGAGGCAAGAAATCCTGGATCGGGGAAAATGGTACCTGCAACACAGACACACGTTAATGAAATGCAAATGAGTATGCAAACTAATGCAAAATGCAATCATGCAATAGGAGGCCAAAGCAACTGCTGCTGTGGAGATTCTGTATCAACAAAACCACGGCCACTGCTAAGAAGAAAACCCCGGTGTAGGACCACAAATCTGATCTGCCAAGAACAACCATCTGATAGGACCATATACATAAAATCATAATTCTGCTCTATCAAGAACAAATGTCTGATAATAAGGACCTCTGATGTATGATCAAGAAATATCTGCTGATGAGGTCTTCAGACCCCAAATCAAAAATATGCTCTATCAAGAACGAACGTACAGCTGCTGATGAGATCTTCAGACCCCAAAAATCTGCTCTATCAAGAACAAACAACTGATGACAATACTCTGCTCTATCAAGAACAACCATACACCTGATGATAAGATCCTCTGATCAAAACCTGCTCTATCAAGAACAGACAAGCACCTGCTAATAAGATCCTCTGATCAAAACCTGCTCTATCAAGAACAGACAAATCTGCAACTGAGAAACCCTGGTACCAACAAAACTGATTCACTGTCAAGAAAACCAGGTAGTCTGAAGGTCAAGGTTTCCTGCAATAAACCCAACCCTGCTCACAAGCATGGACCTAAACTGACTCAAGGTACGACATCCTATGCGTTGATCAGCGTCACAGACTTTCAAGAGGGGTGATACGATACCCAGAAGGTGTGGCATCACCAGCTCATGAAGCGGCCTCACTCGGCTGAATCACAAACGATCGGTCCCCAGAGTCGACAATCCACCAAACCCGCAATCGTCTCAACCCAAAGGGTTGAAAGAGAAGCCAACCGGATGAACCTCGTCTGAGCGTGGATTTCATGAGACACTAGTGTCTGCAAAGCAAGCACGCGCCCACTAATTTCCACTCTAAGTCTATAGTGCACTCAAGCTTGGGTCTGGCTTCTCATTCATCAGAACTCCCATCCCACAACAGCACAGATAATCATATCATACTGGAAATAAAATGCGGGAAATAAAGTGCGAGAAGTAAAATGCGATAAATAAACGCAACCCAACAGGTAAACATACAAGCGTTAGGATTGACTCGCATAGGGAACCATTGGAGTCCCCAGCAGAGTCGCCAGCTATCGCTTGCGCGAAAATAAGGTGCCAGCACAACAGAAGAGTCGCCACCTTTCGTTATTTATCCCTCAGAGCGGGAAAGGAAATGATCGGAAAAACCTGACGAAAAAGGGTAAGACAAGGTCATCGCAACCATTGTCTGGATTCGGGAGTCGGTTACGCAAGGGGAAGGTATTAGCACCCCTCACGTCCGTCGTACTCGACGGGATCCTCGCTTGTTGTGTTTACTGGACGAGTTGGTTTTATCTATCTACCTATCAAGGCTGGCTGAAAACAGAAAAGAAAATGACTCGGCAAAGCTTCGCACTTTATGCCTACGTATTCTCATCAGGGAATGAGAAATCAGAGTCAACGTAGTTCGGCCTACGACGGGTTATGGGGGAAGGTAGCTCGCCAAGACATCGCCATCTTGTGCCTACGTACTCTCAACAGGTATGAGAGATCAGAGCTCACGTAGTTCGGGAAACTATGGTTTATTTCCTGTCTTTTACGAAAGAAGTGTTTTTTATTGTGTTTGTGATTTCAATCGCACTAGAGACTATGACCTGAGAGTGAATGCGTCGCATGTCACCCAAAGGGTACCATACTAAACATCCAGACTGTGGAAAAGAAACTCTCCCACGATCCTTTCTCAGATAGCTTAAGGCTCGTAACATATGAAAGAAATCATTCATGATTACTGTATCTTAAACTGTTTTGAGATGAGAAGAGAACAGGCCCAACTAGGAGGGATACTATCAAGTCCTACTGTTGTCATGCCATGGATTCATCCTATGGTCAAGGTTTGAACAGGGAACTCCTAGAAGTTGTCATGCATAGGTTTCAACCTAAAATTCTATCATCAATTCCTTATCAAAGGAAATGAGAGTCCTAAGGGATCATGTCAATGATACACCAAAACAGACAAAGCATCAGCTTAACAGTAAAATGCATGCAATGCAAGTGAGGGAGGAAATGTGTGTGGGGCTTCAGCCTCCACAAGCTCATCTCAACCTCAAGCCAGAATGGATAACAGTAATCATACTGAAATATAAACAACATCATGCTATCAAGCAATAACAGTAAACTGCAATCATACAGATAAAATGAAATAAAATGCCATCAGACAAACAAACCACATGGGCAAGGGAGCTGGGCTCTACCGAATACCCGCAAGCAAAGCCACACAGTAACAATACAAGCAGAGGGAGCAACTCAACCTCTAGTGCAATCATGCTCCTAGATTCTACTTATTCTAGATATGGACTTATTCTAATGCATCAAACAAGTCAAACAAAACACAGCAATACAGAAAAGAAAAAGAAAGCAGAGCAACTCCTCCCCACTTCAAGCTTCAGCTTTTCCAACAGCAACTCAGTCTTCAGACTTCAATTACCCTTGACAAATACCAATTTACTTTTCCAGGTTTCAACCCTTCAACATAAGTTTCAACTTATCCTCTCCCTTAAGCTTCAGCTTCTTGATCAGCTCCACCTTCAGGCTTCACCTAATCTTCAGGGGTCTTCAAGTATCAACTTGCTCTTGTTGCTCTTCAAGCTTCAGCTGGAATGGCAATACTCAAGGATTCATCCTTTCTATACTCTTCATTGAAATCTTCATCTTCAAACTCAAGCTCTGCATCTCTCAAGATAATCAAACCAGATGAAATCACTTACTGGATAAGCTGGGGATATTGAACTGCTTACTGACCACCAAAGGTGACCTATAAGGGTTCAACATCAAAGGAATGGTTCCCTCAAAAGTTCTACTTCCTAGGTACATCACTTATCCCTCCAAAGGAGAGAGGTGTATACCATGGAAGGACTTTGAATCATAGGGAGGAATGGAGGTGACAGATACCATCCATGTTTAAGAAAGAAGTTAACTAGGTCTAAACTCTTCCTAATCCCTAACCCTAAAACAATAACAAAACAAAATAAGATCAAGCTCTCAAGCTCCTCAATCCATCTTCAAGTCTTCTACTATGCTCCACAATGCTCCTTAGAACAATACCAAGCTCTCCAAGCCCACAAAGCAAAGCAAACAACAATACAAGCCCACAAGGGCAACACAAACAATCAACCAATACAAAAATCAACTAAAAATAGTATACTACTATATTAAATCCTAATATAATTTCTAAGGGATCCTACATACCTACCCTTAATACCCATATATGTCCCATAGTCTAACTTGACCTAAAAACCCAAAAATCTAAAGTTATTGTGCACCTATGTTAAGGTTTGACCTAATTCTACACAACCTAATGTCATCTAATCAAAACTATCCTAATAATCATCACAAAAAAATGGAATAAATCCAGGGGGAAGCTAAAACATATATCTAACTATCCTAAAAATAATGACCTAAAAATGTTAAGGGAACTACCTAAACTAAATTCTACAAATACATGTATCAACATAAAAGAATTAAAATGCAATAAAAGTAGAAAATATACAAAAAAATACTAAAATGCATGAAATGACAAATATTTTTATTTTATATTTTTCTTGACAAAAATATGAAGTAGGAGAAAAAACTCCCATTAAAAAATCATTAATTTTCAATTTATTATGATTTTCTAAAGTATGAAAGAAAATGGAGAAAAAATAAAATGAATTATGAAAATGGGGTGCAATCAGTAAACATGTCTAGTTCATTTCACCTATGGGCCCAGACTGGGGGGTTCAAATAGTATGCGCGCTGGGCCCAATATTTAAATCAGGAAACAATTGAAAAACATAAAGAAAATAAAAAAGAAGCGGTGCCAATAGAAACGAAATATAGTTCAAATATGCAATGGGCCTTGATGGGGGGTGGGGATAGCCATTATTCACTTAAGCCCACAAGACCACCGTTTAATGAAACGGTGCGTTTCAGCCTCTCATCTTTCCCTCTCAAAATTCAATTGAACGTGAGTCGTTGGATTAGTCTTTGAGTCAAGAGTCAGCGCATGATCTCACGGTCCAGACTTCATCTCTAACCTCCAGCCTAGGGTTTTGCTGAAACTCCATGAAAGCTTCATGAAACCGAGTTCCCTACTCAGATTTCCATCCCTTCGTGTTACCTCAAATCAACATCAAATTCAACCATTCAAAACCCTAAATTGCTCAGTTTTTCTCCTTGATCACGATCCTAACCTTGGTTTTCATTGAAATGGTCTCTATCATCAAACCCGATGGTGCAACTCAACATAATCTCAAACCTCAACTTCAACAATTCTTGGATTTCTTTACATCAAAATGTTCACCTCACTCCACTGGTTAAAACAAGCCATCAAACACTCATTCTTTCTAACCATGCCACGAGTTCTTGCTCATCAAAGTAATGGTGTCACCCATTCAACCTTCGCCAATCACTCTCTAAGTCTCCATAAATGATCACCTAGGTGTCTCTAACCATTCTACACTAATAATTTAACCTAACCATGCCTAGATAATGATGTAGGAAAGAATTTGCAAACCTGGTTTCTTGATATGGCAGATGATGAAATCCTTCACTTCAAGGCTTGAAACTCTTCAGGAATGATCCTTGGATGAAGATAAGACTTCTGTTTGCAAAAAATCTGAGGGAGAAAGCTTGCACTTCAAGATTCGATGATGAGTTGCTTCTTGCAAATCCAATGGCCAAACCTTCAATCTTCCATCAATGGAGCTTCAATTCAGTATGCACACACTCAGAGGGATCTATGGAATGTGTTTGTGAAGAAAAAAGGGATGGAAATGAAGAAGAATGAAGAAATTGAACTTGACTTGCAATGGAAGATTTTAGATCTCACTCTCTCTTCTCTACACCAATTCTCACCAACCTTGCATCTGAGCAAGTTACAATCATCTTATAGAGTAGTTTAGAATCATCTAGAACCCTCTAGGATCATCCAATGAGAAATTGAATTTTTCATGTCATGACATTTTGAATCCAATTCTCCTTACATGCTATCTCATGCCAAGCTCCTTGTAACTACCAATTCTGACTTGAATTTATCCCCACATGAGATTTTGGATGAGTTACAATGCATAACCAATGTGTACATTGAGTTTTGTTGAGTTTTGCTTTGGTACCTTAATATCCAAGTAAGCTAATTCCAAAGCAGCCCTATGATCCAAGCCTCAAATCAAAATTGTGGCTGAACCATTATTCTTAGAATGTCATTTGGAGTCAAAATGACCTATTACATGACATGGTTTGGATTTATAGCTTGTGATTTATGATTTTCAATTTCACTTTAATTAACTTATGCCTCCATTTTAGGCCATTTTTATCACTTTTTGATATGAGCCTTTTCAACATCTCATGACCTTACTACTAGTGTTAAAACATCATTATAAGCAAGTTTGATGTTGAAGATTTTTCCATTTGAAGCTTGGAAATAGGAGATATGGCCTCATGCTTGAAATGACCTATAACCTCCAAATGACCAAAATGCCCTTGACTTGTCAAAGCCATAAGTTGAGTTCTACAAATCCTATCAAGGACTTCTATTACTATCTAGAAATCTAAGAAGATGCTCTTCAACATTCATGTTGACCAAGAGTTCATAGGAATCATCCTACTAGGGCAAAAGTTGGATGCAAGTTGGGTGACTTTCAAGGACCCAGATTCACATACCTCAGATGACCTGTAATTTGTCAAAGTCATAACTTGAGCTCTACAAATCCTATCAAGGACTTCTAGTACTCAAATTAAAGATAATAATAAGCTCTACAACATTCATGTTATGGGGAAGATGAGATGACAATCACATCTTGAGCTAAACTGCCTTGAAGATAGGGATCAAACTAGGGGATTTTACACTGCCAATCCTTAGAAACCCTAGCTTAGAACTTCTCAAACTCCTCAATCATGATGAGTTGGTCTAGGAATCATCCTTATGGCATCTCAATGCATCATTCCATGATCACATGGTTCTTGGATTAGGTCTCAACCCTCTCCAAATCATCAGTTGACCTAGGGTTGACCCAGTCAAACCCTAATTCCACTACTCATGGCTGGATCTTCTGAATTCTTGTACAATGACCTATCTAGGATTCATGATGGCTTTCAAGACATCTCATAATCTTTCTCAAAGCTTCAAGTCCATCCTCATAGTCTCAGAATCATCTGAGGAGCTCCCACAACTCTCAAGTTATGAGGCACACAACCTTGGTTTCAACCAATCTTTCTGAGGATCTCTTGAGTTTTTTGACAAAGATATCAATCTTCGAACACTTGAACAACCTTCTTGGCTCGCTTCAAAGTCTCACACAACTCTTGATGGGTAAATAAATGTTGGTCAAATTTTGGGGCGCAACAGCTCCCGAACAAGCAGGATAAGTTTGGGTTGGGGTATTCTCCTGGAGCTGAAGCTTCTTCTTCTTCGTCTAGCAGCACGTCTCAGAGTAAGGGGCCGATCCTATTTACCAGTGGCGGAGTGATTTTCGAAAGCATCAACACGGCGTCTGAAGACAGCGGGGATAGCGATTGTGATCTCGACTCTTGGATTCAGCCAAGCAAGCCGGGCAAGGGCCTCAACAATTGGACCATCAAGGATATCATCCCGATGACAAGTGAAGAGTAATGATTTACTTTTTCCAATCATTGTACAACTCTATGTCCTACCCGGGGCATAGCGGTTTTATTGTCAGGGCCTTGTTGGATTATGTACATGCATTTTGTTAATAAATCAAAGGCGTTTTCTTCGTATTCAAATATTGTGTTCTCTGTTATTCCTGTTTTATATTTGTTTTGAAAAACAGTAAAATGGCAATAGGGTTTGTGCTAACCTGCATATTCTTGTTTTAAACTTAACCCTTGTTATTGCAGGATCCACATAACAGACGACATCGACTCTGGACCTTCTACGGCTCACTTCGACTTCGATTGCCCGATCTATCAAGCCGAAGAAGAGATTGATAAAGACGAAGACCTTCCTGAAGAGTTGGCCCGCTTGTTGAAACAAGAGGAAAAGGTTATTCTGCCTCACGAGGAGGATATTGAGATCGTGAACCTGGGTTCTGAAGAGCTCGTCAGAAACGTCAGGATAGGGGCTGCGTTGCAGAGTGATGTCAAGCAGAGACTGGTCGAGATGCTAAGAGAGTATAGTGATGTCTTTGCTTGGTCATACGAAGATATGCCCGGACTTGACACGGACATCGTGGTCCACCACTTGCCGCTACGAAAAGATTGCCCTCCCGTTAAGTAGAAGCTTAGGAGGACGAGACCAGATATGGCCGTTAAGATCAAAGAAGAAGTGAAGAAACAGCTTGATGTTGGCTTCTTAGCGGTCACCACTTACCCTCCGTGGGTCGCCAACATAGTGCCTGTACCGAAGAAGGACGGTAAGGTACACATGTGCGTCGATTATCGGGATTTGAATAGGGCGAGCCCTAAAGATGATTTCCCGCTGCCTCATATCGATGTGTTGGTCGACAACACAGCCCAGTTCTCCGTGTTTTCGTTCATGGATGGCTTCTCCGGTTACAACCAGATCAAGATGGCGCCGGAGGACATGGAGAAAACGACGTTTATCACTCCATGGGGAACATTCTACTATAAGGTAATGCCCTTTCGGTCTGAAGAACACAGGGGCCACTTACCAACGAGCTATGGTAACTTTGTTTCATGATATGATTCATCATGAGATCGAGGTCTATGTTGATGACATGATTGCGAAGTCCCAAACGGAGGAAGAGCATCTGGTCAACTTATTGAATCTTTTTGAGAGGCTTAGGAAGTTCAGGTTGAGGCTGAATCCTAACAAGTGCACTTTCGGAGTGCGGTCCGGAAAGTTACTGGGGTTTATCGTTAGCGAACGAGGCATCGAGGTTGATCCTGCGAAAATAAAAGCCATTCAAGAAATGCCAGCACCGAAAACAGAAAAAGAAGTTCGTGGTTTCTTGGGCCGAATAAACTACATTGCTAGGTTTATCTCTCAGCTCACGGCCACTTGTGAACCGATGTTCAAGCTTTTAAAGAAAGATCAGGCGATTACTTGGAATGAGGATTGCCAGAAGGCATTCGACAAGATAAAGCAGTATCTCCAAGAACCTCCGATCTTGATACCCCCAGTGGCTGGACGACCATTAATCATGTACTTGACAGTTCTTAAGAATAGTATGGGGTGTGTTCTCGGTCAGCACGACGAGACGGGCAGAAAGGAGCATGCCATTTACTACTTGAGTAAAAAGTTCACTGACTGTGAATCTCGATACTCGATGCTGGAGAAGACGTGTTGTGCACTAGCCTGGGCTGCCAAACGTCTACGACAGTACATGCTCAATCACACAACCATGCTAATTTCGAAGATGGATCCGATCAAGTATGTCTTCGAAAAGCAGGCTCTTTCGGGCAGGATTGCCAGATGGCAAATGGTGTTAACGGAATATGATATTCAGTACGTGTCCCAGAAGGCCATCAAGGGAAGCGTATTGTCGGATTACCTTGCCGAGCAGCCGATCGAGGACTATCAGCCGATGAAGTTTGAATTCCCTGACGAGGATATTATGTTTCTCAAAGCGAAGGATTGCGATGAGCCGTTGCCCGACGAGGGGCCAGATAGGAAATCCCAGTGGAAGTTGATATTCGATGGAGCGGTTAATTCCTACGGAAGTGGCATCGGGGCTATCATCACGACTCCCCATGGATCCCACATCCCGTTTACTGCGAGACTGACGTTTCCAGTCACCAACAATGAGGCGGAGTACGAAGCATGCATCATGGGTCTAGAAGAGGCAATTGATTTGAGAATCAAGAATCTAGACGTATATGGTAACTCGGCGCTTGTGATCAACCAAATTAAAGGGGAGTGGGAGACTCGTCAATCGAATTTGGTGTCGTACATGAATTATGCCAGAAGGCTACTTCCGTTCTTTGATCGAGTGGAACTCCATCATGTGCCCAGAGCAAAGAATCAAATGGCTGATGCCTTAGCCACGTTGGCTTCAATGTATAAAGTCAATTTTTGGAATGAGGCTCCAAGAATTGTCCTTTCGCGTCTTGATAGACCGGCATTTGTCTTTGCAATCGAGGAAGCCGCCGATGGCAAGCCATGGTTCCACGACATCCAGACTTTCCTTATGACTAAGGAATATCCTGCGGGTGCGTCAACCCAGGATAAGAAGACTCTGAGGAGGCTGTCTGGCAACTTTTATCTCAATCCTGATGGAGTGTTGTATAAGAGAAACCACGATCTCGTGCTACTCAGATCTGTAGATGAGAAAGAGGCGAGTATGCTCATGGAAGAAGTCCATGAAGGCACATTTGGTACGCACGCCGGCGGGCATGCTATGACGAGGAAGATCCTGAGAGCAGGATACTACTGGCTGACGATGGAGTCGGATTGCTTCAGATTCGCGAAGAGATGTCATAAATGCCAGATTTATGCTAATAAAGTTCATGTGCCGCCGTGCCCGTTAAATGTCATGTCCTCCCCGTGGCCGTTCTCCATGTGGGGCATCGACATGATAGGCAAGATCGAGCCCACTGCGTCTAACGGTCATCGCTTCATTCTGGTAGCTATCGACTACTTCACCAAGTGGGTGGAGGCAACCTCGTATGCTAATGTGACCAAGCAGGTGGTGGCTAAATTCATAAAGAGGGACATCATCTGTCGTTACGGAATTCCCGAGCGGATCATTACTGATAATGGTTCGAACCTGAATAACAAGATGATGAAGGAGCTGTGCCAGAGTTTCAAGATTGAACACCACAACTCATCTCCTTACCGGCCGAAGATGAATGGCGTTGTTGAAGCAGCCAACAAGAACATAAAGAAAATTGTTCAGAAGATGGTTGTGACCTACAAAGACTGGCACGAGATGCTTCCATTTGCATTGCATGGTTATCGTACAACGGTACGTACGTCAACCGGGGCAACTCCTTTCTCCTTGGTGTACGGTATGGAAGTTGTCCTACCGTTAGAAGTGGAGATCCCTTCTTTGCGAGTTTTGGTTGATGTGAAACTCGACGAGGCAGAATGGATTACGAATCGTCTGAACCAACTCAGCCTGATGGACGAGAAGAGGTTAGCATCGATTGCGTTTGGTCGTCTGTACCAAAGCCGAATCAAGAAAGCTTATGATAAGAAGGCGCGTCCTAGAAGCTTTCAGATGGGTGATCTCGTCCTGAAGAAGATTCTTCCGCCACACTCCGATCACCGGGGCAAGTGGACTCCGAATTACGAAGGTCCGTACGTTGTCAGCAAGGTCTTCTCGGGGGGAGCTTTGTTGTTATCCACGATGGATGGTGAAGATATTGCATCCCCGGTGAACGCGGACGCAGTTAAAAAATACTTTGCTTGAAAGCGACCCGCTGGACAAAAAAAAGAGAGTCCAGGCAAAAAAGGGGCATCCCGGCGAACCAAAAACAGAATAAAAGGTTCGGGCAAAAATTAGGGATATAAATTGAAAAAGGTACACCCGCGAAGTCGAAAACCTACACTGGGCGGCTTCGGCAAAAAAGGGCATCCCGGTGAACTGAAAACCCGCAAAGGGCAGTTCACGCAAAAGTTAGGGATTTGAAAAAGCAAATGACTGCGTTCCGCATGTGGACTTTCATTATTTAGTGGTTTGGAGGACCTGAAGGCCGTTTATCTGAATCAATCTCTTCCAAAGCTGAAGCGTCGGAGAAGTATCGAAGTCGAGTGGGTCTTAGAGGGATCAACTCATGGTGTTCGTCTACGCCTCGTTGCCGACATTTGTATATACTGATGTATATTTATGTTTTATTTTTGCGTGGCTTCCTCATTCCAGGAGCTTGCCTCTGTTGTAAAACATTTTACCCATTCAGGGGTTCGTTATCAATAAAATGCATACTATTCAGCAATTTTGTTTGTCTGTTTAGCATTTATCTGTTTTGTTTGCGAAAGAACACCGATGTTTTTGATAAAATGCGCATACATAAACTTACGGGCCTAGGCCACTGATTGTTGAAACAATTAATTACTTGAATATTGTCACGAGATAATAACCTTGATAGGTCCCTTTGAGAAGGGTATCTTGTTTGTTTGTTTGTGTTGTTACAGGTGTAGCATATCCCAGACAGAGCGTCGTGCGCATCCCGCAGCAGGATGATTCCTCCTTCTCCAGCAGAGTTCAGTAGCCTCTCCCGCAGATTCTGAATGCGAGATAGTGAGCATTGATATGTCTCCCCAGGCAGAGATGATTCTCTCCCCAAGCAGATGCATCCTGAAGGAGCGGCATCTCCTCAGCTGAGTCAGGCACCGAAGCATGATTTCACCCCCCAGCACCGGGTCACAAGTGCAGGTTTCATAGGAAACTATTCGTACGCCGAAGTATGCAGCAACTGATGGTGCCAGACTGAAGTCTCCAGTGGAATTGAAATTCCCCACCAGAGTCGTACTCTCCCCCGAAGTCGGATGATTCCTTCTTCCCCAGCGGAATTGAGATTCCCACAGATTTGTACTCTCCAGCGAAGCAGGATGATTTCCCCTTCCTCAGCCGAGTTTGCAGATCCCCAAGAGAGCCAAATCCTTGGAAGTTGATCAGACCATGATTGGTTGTTTTCCCCAGTAGAGTATTGAACAGCTGAAGTTGTTTCCCCACAAAGTTATCTCCAGAGAAGTAGCCATGAAGGCTACGCAGTTCATTCCCGCGATTGACATCGCTTTCCCTCAGCAGGTCCAGGTTCTCGTAGAGCTTCGTTCCCCTGCAGCAATCAACTGAAGTTGTTTCCCCCGCAGCAGTCAACTGGAGTTGTGTCCCCTGCGGAGTCCAATTGATATTGGCGTGACCATGTTCTCCTCAGCAGGATGATTCCTCCACCTGAGTAGTTCTTTCTCCTTGACAGGAGGATTCTCCCTTCAGCATTTATTTTGCTGACGGGATCGCATCATTATGCATGATTGCATAGCATTTATCATAAACGCATATCATTTCCATCGTGTGGAGCATTGCGCCGTTGTTGAAGCATATGCATAATAAACATGATCTAGGTTGTTACCGTTCTTGTTTTGCAGGTGTTCCGCCGCAGAACCGATTGCCCAGGATGGTTCCTGACTTTATCCCCAACAAAGTCGCTTGCTCAAGATGATTCTTGAGATCCCCAGCGAAGTCTTCAGTTCGAGATGATTCTTGAATTCCTCAGCAGGGCCGGTTGCTTAAGATGATTCTTAAGATCCCTAGTGCAGTCTCCTTATTGGTTTTTCCCCAGCAAGGGTTGCCCAGGATGATTCCTGAAATCCCCAACACAGAGTGTTCGCTCAGGATGATTCTTGAAACCTCCAGAACGGTTATTGGTTCAAGATGATTCTTGAAGTCCTCGACGGAGTTATTTGTCCAAGATGATTCTTGAAGTCCTCAGCAGAGTTGATTTATCCAGAATGATTTATGGACCCTCGGAGCGGAG
The DNA here is from genome assembly GCA_963859935.3 of Lathyrus sativus. Taxonomy (NCBI): domain Eukaryota; kingdom Viridiplantae; phylum Streptophyta; class Magnoliopsida; order Fabales; family Fabaceae; genus Lathyrus; species Lathyrus sativus. Next base: position 254,061,836 of record OZ012737.1, on the reverse strand, counting down.
TTACTTGATAGTTCTCCAGCGGCGAAGCGTCCTCCCCAACAGGGTTTCTGACGGCGAAGTTGAAATCTCCCTTGAAGACTCCATGATTGAAGTCTGACCGTGTTAATGAACCAGCTCTCTCAGCTGATGCAGAGTGCCTGATGGCAGAGGTTTAGAGGTTCCCGATTGGCTCACGATTGACCAAGAATTCTATTCCCGACTTGCTAATGAAGTCCGGATGATGCCCGACAATTTCTTTGGAATGCCTGATGGCATGATCAACCTGATGGTTGAAGTCCGACTGATGCCCGACAGATGTCTTTGAATGCCTGATGGCATGATCAACCTGATGGTTGAAGTCCGGCTGATGCCCGACAGTGGTCTTGGAATGCCTGATGGCATGATCGACTGTATTACCGGTTACCGTGTGACCAATTCCCCGATGGAGTTTCTTCACCCTGACAGCGAGGTCAGACGATGTTGAGAGTTGACGGCGAAGTCAGATTATGTTGAGTGCTTGACAGCGATGTCGGGTGTTTCCTAGAGTTATAGTTTGTTTTTGACGGCGATGTCAGTTGATTTAGTTTTCCGGCGGCGATGTTGGATGTTTGTTTCTGACGGTGATGTCAGATTCTTTGTTGCTCCAGCGGTGATGTTGGATGTTTGGTTGACGGCGATGTCAGATCCTTTGTAGCGCCAGCGGCGATGTTGGATGTTTGTTTCCGGCGGCGATGTCAGATTCTTCGTTAGTTCTCCAGCGGCGATGTTGGATGTTTGATTCTGGCGGCGATGTCAATTGGTTCAGTTTTCCAGCGGCGATGTTGGGTATTTTGGTTGTCCGACGGCGATGTCAAATTCTTCAGTTTTCCAGCAGTGTTTTGGATGTTCGTTTCCGACGGCAATGTCAGGTGATTCAGTTCTCCAGCGGCGATGTTGGGTGTTTTGGTTGTTTCCGACGGCGATGTCAGATTCTTTAGTCTTCCAGCGGCGATGTTGGGTGTTTTGTGTCTGGCGGCGATGTCAAGTGATTTAGTTTTCCAGCGGCGATGTTGAGTGTTGTGGTTGTCCGACGGTGATGTCAGACGCTTTATTTTCATGAATGCCTGACGGTGAGGTCCGGTGTCTGATGATAATGTCAGAGGAATTTAATGTGGATAACTGACGACAAGGTTCAGATCAGAGATTCTCCAGCTAGTTGTTGTACAACTATTATTTCAGTGTTCGAAGATTCGTTCCTGCCAGAGTACCATGTACTTGTGCAGTTGGCAAATTTCCGGGTTTATCGGTATTCAACCGTCTCGCACCTTGATTGGCTGAGAGTCGTTCGCTCCTCACCCAGTCAGGTTCAAGCCGTTTGAATAGGGGCAGCTGTTGCACCCCAAAATTTGACCAACATTTATTTACCCATCAAGAGTTGTGTGAGACTTTGAAGCTATCCAAGAAGGTTGTTCAAGTGTTCAAAGATTGATATCTTTGTCAGAAAACTCAAGAGATCCTCAGAAAGATTGGTTGAAACCAAGGTTGTGTGCCTCATAACTTGAGAGTTGTGGGAGCTCCTCAGATGATTCTGAGACTATGAGGATGGACTTGAAGCTTTGAGAAAGCTTATGAGATGTCTTGAAAGCCATCATGAAGCCTAGAGAGGTCATTGCACAAGAATTCAGAAGATCCAGCCATGAGTGGTGGAATTAGGGTTTGACTAGGTCAACCCTAGGTCAACTGATGATTTGGAGAGGGTTGAGACCTAATCCAAGAACCATGTGATCATGGAATGATGCATTGAGATTCCATAAGGATGATTCCTAGACCAACTCATCATGATTGAGGAGTTTGAGAAGTTCTAAGCTAGGGTTTCTAAGGATTGACAGTGTAAAATCCCCTAGTTTGATCCCTATCTTCAAGGCAGTTTAGCTCAAGATGTGATTGTCATATCATCTTCCCCACAACATGAATGTTGTAGAGCTTGTTCTTAGCTTTAATTTGAGTACTAGAAGTCCTTTATAGGATTTGTAGAGCTCAAGTTATGACTTTGACAAATTACAGGTCATCTGAGGTATGTGAATCTGGGTCCTTGAAAGTCACCCAACTTGCATCCAACTTTTGCCCTAGTAGGATGATTCCTATGAACACTTGGTTAACATGAATGTTGAAGAGAATCTTCTTATCTTTCTAGAGAGTACTATAAGTCCTTGATAGGATTTTTAGAACTCAACTTATGGCTTTGACGAGTCAAGGGCATTTTGGTCATTTGGAGGTTATAGGTCATTTCAAGCATGAGGCCATATCTCCTAGTTCCAAGCTTCAAATGGAAAAATCTTCAACATCAAACTTGCTTAGAATGATGTTTTAAGGCTATTAATGAGGTCATGAGATGTTGAAAAGGCTCATATCAAAAAGTGATAAAAATGGCCTAAAATGGAGGCATAAGTTAATTAAAGTGAAATTGAAAATCATAAATCACAAGCTATAAATCCAAACCATGTCATGTAATAGGTCATTTTGACTCCAAATGACATTCTAAGAACAATGGTTCAGCCACAATTTTGATTTGAGGCTTGGATCATAGGGCTACTTTGGAATTGGCTTACTTGCATATTAAGGTACCAAAGCAAAACTCAACAAAACTCAATGTACACATTGGTTATGCATTGTAACTCATCTAAAATCTCATGTGGGGATAAATTCAAGTCAGAATTGGTAGTTACAAGGAGCTTGGCATGAGATAGCATGTAAGGAGAATTGGATTCAAAATGTCATGACATGAAAAGTTCAATTTCTCATTGGATGATCCTAGAGGGTTCTAGATGATTCTAAACCACTCTATAAGATGATTGTAACTTGCTCAGATGCAAGGTTGGTGAGAATTAGTGTAGAGAAGAGAGAGTGAGATCCAAAATCTTCCATTGCAAGTCAAGTTCAATTTCTTCATTCTTCTTCATTTCCATCCCTTTTTTCTTCACAAACACATTCCATAGATCCCTCTGAGTGTGTGCATACTGAATTGAAGCTCCATTGATGGAAGATTGAAGGTTTGGCCATTGGATTTGCAAGAAGCAACTCATCATCGAATCTTGAAGTGCATGCTTTCTCCCTCAGATTTTTTGCATACAGAAGTCTTATCTTCATCCAAGGATCATTCCTGAAGAGTTTCAAGCCTTGAAGTGAAGGATTTCATCATTTGCCATATCAAGAAACCAGGTTTGCAAATTCTTTCCTACATCATTATCTAGGCATGGTTAGGTTAAATTATTAGTGTATAATGGTTAGAGACACCTAGGTGATCATTTATGGAGACTTAGAGAGTGATTTGCGAAGGTTGAATGGGTGACACAATTACTTTGATGAGCAAGAACTCGTGGCATGGTGAGAAAGAATGAGTGTTTGATGGCTTTTTTTAACCAGTGGAGTGAGGTGAACATTTTGATGTAAAGAAATCCAAGAATTGTTGAAGTTGAGGTTTGAGATTATGTTGAGTTGCACCATCGGGTTTGATGATAGAGACCATTTCAATGAAAACCAAGGTTAGGATCTTGATCAGGGAGAAAAACTGAGCAATTTAGGGTTTTGAATGGTTGAATTTGATGTTGATTTGAGGTAACACAAAGGGATGGAAATCTGAGTAGGGAACTCGGTTTCATGAAGCTTTCATGGAGTTTCAGCAAAACCCTATGCTGGAGGTTAGAGATGAAGTCTGGACCGTGAGATCATGCGCTGACTCTTGACTCAAAGACTAATCCAACGGCTCACGTTCAATTGAATTTTGAGAGGGAAAGCTGAGAGGCTGAAACGCACCGTTTCATTAAACGGTGGTCTTGTGGGCTTAAGTGAATAATGGCTATCCCCACCCCCCATCAAGGCCCATTGCATATTTGAACTATAATTCGTTTCTATTGGCACCGCTTCTTTTTTATTTTCTTTATGTTTTTCAATTGTTTCCTGATTTAAATATTGGGCCCAGCGCGCATACTATTTGAACCCCCCAGTCTGGGCCCAAGCGTGAAATGAACTAGACATGTTTACTGATTGCACCCCATTTTCATAATTCATTTTATTTTTTCTCCATTTTCTTTCATACTTTAGAAAATCATAATAAATTGAAAATTAATGATTTTTTAATGGGAGTTTTTTCCTCCTACTTCATATTTTTGTCAAGAAAAATATAAAATAAAAATATTTGTCATTTCATGCATTTTAGTATTTTTTTTGTATATTTTCTACTTTTATTGCATTTTAATTCTTTTATGTTGATACATGTATTTGTAGAATTTAGTTTAGGTAGTTCCCTTAACATATTTAGGTCATTCTTTTTAGGATAGTTAGATATATGTTTTAGCTTCCCCCTGGATTTATTCCATATTTTTGTGATGATTTTTAGGATAGTTTTGATTAGATGACATTAGGTTGTGTAGACTTAGGTCAAACCTTAACATAAGTGCACAATAACTTTAGATTTTTGGGTTTTTAGGTCAAGTTAGACTATGGGACATATATGGGTATTAAGGGTAGGTATGTAGGATCCCTTAGAAATTATATTAGGATTTAATATAGTAGTATACTATTTTTAGTTGATTTTTGTATTGGTTGATTGTTTGTGTTGCCCTTGTGGGCTTGTATTGTTGTTTGCTTTGCTTTGTGGGCTTGGAGAGCTTGGTATTGTTCTAAGGAGCATTGTGGAGCATAGTAGAAGACTTGAAGATGGATTGAGGAGCTTGAGAGCTTGATCTTATTTTGTTTTGTTATTGTTTTAGGGTTAGGGATTAGGAAGAGTTTAGACCTAGTTAACTTCTTTCTTAAACATGGATGGTATCTGTCACCTCCATTCCTCCCTATGACTCAAAGTCCTTCCATGGTATACACCTCTCTCCTTTGGAGGGATAATTGATGTACCTAGGAAGTAGAACTTTTGAGGGAACCATTCCTTTGATGTTGAACCCTTATGGGTCACCTTTGGTGGTCAATAAGCAGTTCAATATCCCCAGCTTATCCAGTAAGTGATTTCCTCTGTTTGATTATCTTGAGAGATGCAGAGCTTGAGCTTGAAGATGAAGACTTCAATGAAGAGTGTAGAAGAGGATGAATCCTTGAGTATTTCCATTCCAGCTGAAGCTTGAAGAGCAACAAGAGCAAGTTGATACTTGAAGACCCCTGAAGATTAGGTGAAGCCTGAAGGTGGAGCTGATCAAGAAGCTGAAGCTTAAGGGAGAGGATAAGTTGAAACTTATGTTGAAGGGTTGAAACCTAGAAAAGAAAATTGGTATTTGTCAAGGGTAATTGAAGTCTGAAGACTGAATTGCTGTTGGAAAAGCTGAAGCTTGAAGTGGAGAGGAGTTGCTCTGCTTTCTTTTTCTTTTCTGTATTGCTGTGTTTTGTTTGACTTGTTTGATGCATTAGAATAAGTCCATATCTAGAATAAGTAGAATCTAGGAGCATGATTACACTAGAGGTTAAGTTGCTCCCTCTGCTTGTATTGTTACTGTGTGGCTTTGCTTGCGGGTATTCGGTAGAGCCCAGCTCCCTTGCCCATGTGGTTTGTTTGTCTGATGACATTTTATTTCATTTTATCTGTATGATTGCAGTTTACTGTTATTGCTTGATAGCATGATGTTGTTTATATTTCAGTATGATTACTGTTATCCATTCTGGCTTGAGGTTGAGATGAGCTTGTGGAGGCTGAAGCCCCACACACATTTCCTCCCTCACTTGCATTGCATGCATTTTACTGTTAAGTTGATGCTTTGTCTGTTTTGGTGTATCATTGACATGATCCCTTAGGACTCTCATTTCCTTTGATAAGGAATTGACGATAGAAATTTAGGTTGAAACCTATGCATGACAACTTCTAGGAGTTCCCTGTTCAAACCTTGACCATAGGATGAATCCATGGCATGACAACAGTAGGACTTGATAGTCTCCCTCCTAGTTGGGCCTGTTCTCTTCTCATCTCAAAACTGTTTAAGATACAGTAATCATGAATGATTTCTTTCGTACGTTACGAGCCTTAAGCTATCTGAGAAAGGATCGTGGGAGAGTTTCTTTTCCACAGTCTAGATGTTTAGTATGGTACCCTTTGGGTGACATGCGACGCATTCACTCTCAGGTCATAGTCTCTAGTGCGATTGAAATTGCAAACACAATAAAAAACACTTCTTTCTTAAAAGACAGGAAATAAACCGTAGTTTCCCGAACTACGTGATCTCTGATCTCTCATACCTGTTGAGAGTACGTAGGCACAAGATGGCGATGTCTTGGCGAGCTACCTTCCCCCATAACCCGTCGTAGGCCGAACTACATTGACTCTGATTTCTCATTCCCTGATGAGAATACGTAGGCATAAAGTGCGACGCTTTGCCGAGTCATTTTCTTTTCTGTTTTCAGCCAGCCTTGATAGGTAGATAGATAAAACCAACCCGTCCAGTAAACATAACAAGCGAGGATCCCGTCGAGTACGACGGACGTGAGGGGTGCTAATAACTTCCCCTTGCGTAACCGACTCCCGAATCCAGACAATGGTTGCGATGACCTTGTCTTACCCTTTTTTGTCAGGTTTTTCCGATCGTTTCCTTTCCCGCTCTGAGGGATAAATAACGAAAGGTGGCGACTCTTCTGTTGTGCCGGCACCTTATTTTCGCGCAAGCGACAGCTGGCGACTCTGCTGGGGAAGCCAACAGTTCCCTATGCGAGTCAATTCTAATGCTTGTATGTTTACCTGTTGGGTTGCGTTTATTTATCGCATTTTACTTCTCGCACTTTATTTCCCGCATTTTATTTCCAGTTTAATATGATTATCTGTGCTGTTGTGGGATGGGAGTTCTGATGAGTGAGAAGCCAGACCCAGGCTTGAGTGCACTATAGACTTAGAGTGGAAATTAGTGGGCGCGTGCTTGCTTTGCAGGCACTAGTGTCTCATGAAATCCACACTCAGACGAGGTTCATCCAGTTGGCTTCTCTTTCAACCCTTTGGGTTGAGACGGTTGCTGGTTTGGTGGATTGTCGACTCTGGGGACCGATCGTTTGTGATTCAGCCGAGTGAGGCCGCTTCATGAGATGGTGATGCCACACCTTATGGGTATCATATCACCCCTCTTGAAAGTCTGTGACGCTGATGAACGCATAGGACGCCGTACCTTGAGTCAGTTTAGGTCCATACCTGTGAGCAGGGTTGGGTTCATTGCAGGAAACTTTGACCGTCAGACTACCTGGTTTTCTCGATAGTGAATCCGTTTTGTTGGTACCAGGGTTTCTCAGTTGCAGATTTGTCTGTTCTTGATAGAGCAGGTTTTGATTAGAGGATCTTATCATCAGGTGTATGGCTGTTCTTGATAGAGCAGAGTATTGTCATCAGTTGTTTGTTCTTGATAGAACAGAGTTTTGGGGTCTGAAGATCTCATCAGCAGATGATGTTTGTTCTTGATAGAGCAGATTTTTGAGTGGGGTCTGAAGATCTCATCAGCAGATGATGTTTGTTCTTGATAGAGCAGATTTTTGATTTGGGGTCTGAAGACCTCATCAGCAGATATTTCTTGATCATACATCCGAGGCCCTTATTATCAGACATTTGTTCTTGACAGAGCAGAATTATGATCTTATGTATATGGTCCTATCAGATGGTTGTTCTTGGCAGATCAGATTTGTGGTCCTACACCGGGGTTTTCTTCTCATCAGTGGTCGTGGTTTTGTTGATACAGAATCTCCACAGCAGTGGCCTCGACCTCCTATTGCATGACTGCATTTTGCATTAGTTTGCATATTTATTTGCATTTCATTAACGTGTGTCTGTGTTGCAGGTACCGTTTTCCTCGATCCAGGATTTCTTGCCTCATGTTGTATTGTTATGGGCCCTCTGAGGAAGATTGTGGCTTACAAGTTCCCTACCCCTGACGTGGTTAAGCTAACTGGTTTGATAGCTCTAGCAGATGATTCTGTGAAGGATGAGTTCAGTAAATCTTACGACAGGTTGCTTGGTTTGGTTCATAAGCCTTCGGTGTTCGAGTTGAATGGGTTGCACGCTCTGCTGCAGTTCTACGACCCTCCGCTGAGATGTTTCACTTTTCAGGACTTCATTCTCGCACCTACGCTGGAAGAATATGCTGATTTGCTAGGTGTGCCTATCAAGAGGCAGATGCCTTTTGTTCACATGGATGCTGAGCCTGATCTGGCTGGTTTGGCTCCTTCACTTCACCTGGACGCCTCCGAGTTAGTGTTGACTAGTTGGAACAAGGTTCCTGGGTTCTCCTTGCAGTTTCTAGTGGGTAAGGCTCAGCAGTGTGCCAAGGACGGATGTTGGGTCGCGTTCAATGCCATCCTCGCTCTATGCATATACGACATTATTCTGTTCCCCAACATGCCCGATTTTGTAGACTTTGATGCGTTTCACATCTTTGCTTCAGGGAATCCAGTCCCTACCTTGATAGGAGATGTCTATCATTCAGTTCACTACAAAAACGAGAACAGGAGGGGGAAGAATGTCTCGTGCTGCATGCCTTTGCTGTACAAATGGCTTGATAGTCATCTGCCCAAGAGGGGTCCTTTTGTCTTGTCTGCAGCCACAACTGAGTGGCCTGAGCGTCTGATGAGTTTATCTGCAGAGGATATTGACTGGTTCGACAGAGATAGTGTTGCACCCCAAAATTTGGCCAACATTTATTTATCCATCAATAGTTATATGAGACTTTGAAGCTAGACAAGAAGGTTATTCAAAGGTTCAAAGGTTGATACCTTTGTCAGAGAACTCAAGAGATCCTCAGAGAGATTGGTTGAAACCAAGGTTGTGTGTCTCATAACTTGAGAGTTGTGGGAGCTCCTCAGATGATTCTGAGACTATGAGGATAGACTTGAAGCTTTGAGAAAGCTTATGAGATGTCTTGAAAGCCATCATGAAGCCTAGAGAGGTCATTGTACAAGAATTCAGACGATTCAGCCATGAATGGTAGAATTAGGGTTTGACTGGGTCAACCCTAGGTCAACTGATGATTTGGAGAGGGTTGAGACCTAATCCAAGATCCATGTGATCATGGAATGATGTATTGAGATTCTATAAGGATGATTCCTAGACCAACTCATCATGATTGAGGAGTTTGAGAAGTTTTAAGCTAGGATTTCTAAGGATTGACAGTGTAAAATCCCCTAGTTTGATCCTTATCTTCAAGGCAGTTTAGCTCAAGATGTGATTGTCATATCATCTTACCTATAACATGAATGTTGTAGAACTTGTTCTTAGCTTTAATTTGAGTACTATAAGTCCTTGATAGGATTTGTAGATCTCAAGTTATGACTTTGAAAAATTACAGGTCATCTGAGGTATGTGAATCTGGGTCCTTGAAAGTCACCCAACTTGCATCCAACTTTTGCCCTAGTAGGATGATTCCTATGGATTCTTGGTCAACATGAATGTTGTATATACGCTTCTTAGCTTTCTATAGAGTACTATAAGTCCTTGATAGGATTTGTAGAACTCAACTTATGGCTTTGACAAGTCAAGGGCATTTTGGTCATTTGGAGGTTATAGGTCATTTCAAGCATAAGGCCATATCTCCTAGTTCCAAGCTTCAAATGGAAAAATCGTCAACATCAAAATTGCTTATAATGATGTTTTAAGGCTAGTAGGGAGGTCATGATATGTTGAAAAGGCTCATATCAAAAAGTGATAAAAATGGCCTAAAATGGAGGCATAAGTTAATTAAGGTGAAATTGAAAATCATAAATCACAAGTTATAAGTCCAAACCATGTCATGTAATAGGTCATTTTGACTCCAAATGACATTCTAAGAACAATGGTTCAGCCACAATTTTTATTTGAGGCTTGGATCATAGGGCTGCCTTGGAAAAAGCTTGCTTGCATATTAAGGTACCAAAGCAAAACTCAACAAAACTCAATACACAAGGTAGTTAAGCATTGTAACTCATCTTAAATCTCATGTGGGGAGAAATTCAAGTCAGAATCAAAGGTTACAAGGAGCTTGGCATGAGATAGCATGTAAGGAGAATGAGAAATCAAAATACCATGACATGAAAAGTTCAATTTCTCATTGGATGATCCTAGAGGGTTCTAGATGATTCTAAACCACTCTATATAACAAGTGCAACTTGCTCAGATGCAAGGTTGGTGTGAATTGGTGTAGAGAAGAGAGAGTGAGATCCAAATTCTTCCATTGCAAGTCAAGTGCAATTTCTTCATTCTTCTTCATTGCCATCCATTTTTTCTTCACAAACACTTTCCATAGATCCCTCTGAGTGTGTGCATATTGAATTGAAGTGCCATTGATGGAAGATTGAAGGTGTTCCCATTGGATTTGCAAATAAGCAACTCATCATCGAATCTTGAAGTGCAAGCATTCTTCCTCCTTTTTTTTGCAAACAGTAGAAGTTTCATCATCCAAGGATCATTCTTGAAGAGTTTCAAGCCTTGAATTGAAGATCTACACCATCTGCCATACCAAGAAACCAGGTTTGCAAAATCTCTTCCACCTCATTATTTAGGCATGGTTAGGTTAAATTATTAGTATAGAATGGTTAGAGACCAATAGGTGATCAATTCTGAAGAGTTTATGATCATTTGGTGGAGTTTCAGTCATGGACACCATTTCTTTATGGAGCAAGAACTAGTGATATAGTGAGTGATAATGCAAGGTTAATAGCTGATTTTGATTAGGGCAATGTGGTGATCATTTTGATGTAAAGAAATCTGAGGTTGGTTGAAGTTGAGGATGGATCATATTTTGAGATTAATTTGGATTCACCATCGGATTGCATGATAGAGGCTCTTTCAATGAAAACCAAGGCTAGGATCATGATCAGGGTGAAAAATGGATCAATTTAGGGTTTTCAATGGTTGAATTTGATGCTGTTTTGAGGTAGCACGAGCAGATGGAAGTCTGAGTATGGAACCTGGTTCTTGGAAGCTTTCATGGCAAACCCTAGCTGGAGGTTAGGGATGATGTTTCAACCATTAGATCACGCGCTGACCAGTTGACTCAAGGGCAATCCAACGCACGATATTCAATCTCAGTTTGGAGGGAATTCTGATACACGCCTGAAACGCACCGTTTCATTAAACGGTGGCTTTGGGCCTAAGTGATTATTGCTAGTCTCACCCCCCATCAAGGCCCAATTCCATTTTGAACTGATTTGCATTGATATGTGCACCGCTTCTTTTTCTTTTTCTTTTGATTTATTAAGTGTTTTTCTGAATTGGATGTTGGGCCCAGGCGCATTGCTATTTGTAACCTCCACTTCTGGGCCCAAGCGAATTATGAACCATATCTGCTTGCTTCTTGCACCCCATTTCATGTTTTCATTTTATTTTTTCTCCATTTTTTTTCTCATACTTTAGAAATTCATATTAAATTGAAAATTAAAGATTTTTTCATGGGAGTTTTTTCTCCTACATATTTTTGTCTAAAAAATATAAAAAAAAAATATTTGTCATTTCATGCATTTTAGTATTTTTTGCATATTTTCTACTTTTATTGCATTTTATTCCTTTTATGTTGATACATGTATTCTGTAGAATTTTGTTTAGGTAGATCCCTTAGTATTTTTAAGTCATTCTTTTTAGAGTAGTTAGATATATGTTTTAGCTTTCCCCTGGATTTATTCCATATTTTTGTGATGTTTTTTAGGATAGTTTTGATTAGATGCTAGTAGGGTGTGTAGAATTAGGTCAAACTTCAACATAGGTCCATAATAACACTAGATTTTTGGGTTTTTAGGACAAGTTAGACTATGGGACATATATGGGTATTAAGGGTAGGTATGTAGGATCCCTTAGAAATTATATTAGGATTTAATATAGTAGTGTGCTATTTTTAGTTGATTTTTGTATTGGTTGATTGTTTGTGTTGCCCTTGTGGGCTTGTATTTTTGTTTGCTTTGCTTTGTGGGCTTGGAGAGCTTGGTATTGTTCTAAGGAGCATTGAGGAGCATAGTAGAAGCATTGAAGATGGATTGAGGAGCTTGAGAGCTTGATCTTATTTCTTTTTTATTGTTTTAGGGTTAGGGATTAGGAAGAGTTTAGACTTAGATGACTTCTTTCTTAAACATGGATGGTATCTGTCACCTCCATTCCTCCCTATGATTCAAAGTCCATCCATGGTATACACCTCTCTCCTTTGGAGGGATAAGTGAGGTACCTAGGAAGTAGAACTTTTGAGGGAACCATTCCTTTGATGTTGGACCCTTATAGGTCACCTTTGGTGGTCAATAAGCAGTTCAATATCCCCAGCTTATCCAGTAAGTGATTTCCTCTGGTTTGATTGTCTTGAGAGATGTTGAGCTTGAGTTTGAAGATGAAGACTTCATTGAAGAGTATTGAAGAGGATGAATCCTTGAGCATTGCCATTCCAGCTGAAGCTTGAAGAGCAACAAGAGCAAGTTGATACTTAAAGATCCCTGAAGATTAGATGAAGCCTGAAGGTGGAACTGATCAAGAAGCTGAAGCTTAAAGGGAGAAGATAAGTTGAAACTTATGTTGAAGGGTTGAAACCTGGAAGAGCAAATTGATATTTGTCAAGAGTGATTGAAGTCTGAAGACTGGGTTGCTGTTGGAAGAGCTGAGGCTTGGGGTTGAGAGAGGAGTTGATCTGCTTTCTTCTGTTTTCTTTTCTGTATTGCTGTGTTTTGTTTGACTTGTTTGATGCATTAGAATAAGTTCATATCTAGAATAGGTAGAATCTAGGAGCATGATTGCACTAGAGGTTGAGTGGCTCCCTCTGCTTGTATTGTTACTGTGTGGCTTTGCTTGTGGGTATTCGGTAGAGCCCAGCTCCCTTGCCCATGTGGTTTATTTGTCTGATGGCATTTTATTTCATTTTATCTGTATGATTGCAGTTTACTGTTATTGCTTGATAGCATGTTGCTTTATATTTCAGTATGATTACTGTTCTTCATTCTGGCTTGAGGTTGAGATGAGCTTGTGGAGGCTGAAGCCCCACACACATTTCCTCCCTCACTTGCATTGCATGCATTTTACTGTTAAGCTGATGCTTTGTCTGTTTTGGTGTATCATTGACATGATCCCTTAGGACTCTCATTTCCTTTGATAAGGAATTGACGATAGAACTTTAGGTTGAAACCTATGCATGACAACTTCTAGGAGTTCCCTGTTCAAACCTTGACCATAGGATGAATCCATGGCATGACAACAGTAGGACTTGATAGTCTCCCTCCTAGTTGGGCCTGTTCTCTTCTCATCTCAAAACAGTTTAAGATACAGTAATCATGAATGATTTCTTTCGTACGTTACGAGCCTTAAGCTATCTGAGAAAGGATCGCGGGAGAGTTTCTTTTCCATAGTCTGGATGTTTAGTATGGTACCCTTTGGGTGACATGCAACACATTCACTCTCAGGTCATAGTCTCTAGTGCGATTGAAATTGCAAACACAATAAAAAACACTTCTTTCGTAAAAGACAGGAAATAAACCGTAGTTTCCCGAACTACGTGATCTCTGATCTCTCATACCTGTTGAGAGTACGTAGGCACAAGATGGCGATGTCTTGGCGAGCTACCTTCCCCCATAACCCGTCGTAGGCCGAACTAAGTTGACTCTGATTTCTCATTCTCTGATGAGAATACGTAGGCATAAAGTGCGATGCTTTGCCGAGTCATTTTCTTTTCTTTTTCAGCCAGCCTTGATAGGTAGATAGAATAAAACCAACCCGTCCAAGTAAACACAACAAGCGAGGATCCTGTCGAGTACGACGGATGTGAGGGGTGCTAATACCTTCCCCTTGCGTAACCGACTCCCGAATCCAGACAATGGTTGCGATGACCTTGTCTTACCCTTTTTCGTCAGGTTTTTCCGATCGTTTCCTTTCCCGCTCTGAGGGATAAATAACGAAAGGTGGCGACTCTTCTGTCATGCCGACACCTTATTTTCGTGCAAGCGACAGCTGGCGACTCTGCTGGGGACTTTCTTAGTTTCCTAGGGATCCAACGTCCCGAAAGCGAGTCAGTTTGGGAACTCAGCGGTTCCCTGCGAGAGTCAATCCTAACGCTTGTATGTTTACTTGTTGGGTTGCGTTTATTTATCGCATTTTACTTCTCGCACTTTATTTCCCGCACTTTATTTCCAGTTTGATATGATTATCTGTGCTGTTGTGGGATGGGAGTTCTGATGAGTGAGAAGCCAGACCCAGGCTTGAGTGCACTATAGACTTAGAGTGGAAATTAGTGGGCGCGTGCTTGCTTTGCAGGCACTAGTGTCTCATGCAATCCACGCTCAGACGAGGTTCATCCGGTTGGCTTCCCTTTCAACCCTTTGGGTTGAGACAGTTGCTGGTTTGGTGGATTGTCGACTCTGGGGACCGATCATTTGTGATTCAGCTAAGTGAGGCCGCTTCATGAGCTAGTGATGCCACACCTTCTAGGTATCGTATCACCCCTCTTGAAAGTTTGTGACGCTGATGAACGCATAGGGTGCCGTACCTTGAGTCAGTTTAAGTCCATACCTGTGAGCAGGGTTGGGTTTATTGCAGGAAACCTTGACCTTCAGACCACCTGGTTTTCTTGACAGTGAATCAGTTTTGTTGGTACCAGGGTTTCTCAGTTGCAGATATGACTGTTCTTGATAGAGCAGGTTTTGATCAGAGGATCTTATCATCAGGTGTTTGTCTGTTCTTAATAGAGCAGGTTTTGATCAGAGGATCTTATCATCAGGTGTATGTCTGTTCTTGATAGAGCAGAGTATTGTCATCAGTTGTTTGTTCTTGATAGAGCATATTTTTGGGGTCTGAAGATCTCATCAGCAGATGTTGTTTGTTCTTGATAGAGCAGATTTTCGGGGTCTGAAGATCTCATCAGCAAATGATGTTTGTTATTGATAGAGCAGATTTTTGATTTGGGGTCTGAAGACCTCATCAGCAGATATTTCTTGATCATACATCTGAGGTCCTTATTATCAGACATTTATTCTTGACAGAGCGGAATTATGATCCTGTGTATATGGTCCTATCAGATGGTTATTCATAGCAGGTCAGATTTATGGCCCTACACCGGGGTTTTCTTCTTATCAGTGGCTGTTGATACAGAATCTCCGCAGCACCAGCTACCCGGATCTCTTATTGCATGATTGCATTTTGCATTAGTTTGCATAATCATTTGCATTTCATTAACGTGTGTCTGTGTTGCAGGTACCGTTTTCCCCGATCCAGGATTTCTTGCCTCCTATTGTATTGTTATGGGCTCTCTGAGGAAGACTGTGGCCTACAAGTTCCCTACCCCTGATGTGGTTAAGCTGACTGGTTTGATAGCTCTAGCAGATGATTCTGTGAAGGATGAGTTTAGAAAATCTTATGGCAGGTTGCTCGGTTTGGTTCATAAGCCTTCTGTGTTCGAGTTGAATGGGTTGCACGCTCTGTTGCAGTTCTACGACCCTCCGCTGAGATGTTTCACTTTTCAGGACTTTGTTCTCGCGCCGACGCTGGAAGAGTATGCTGATTTGCTAGGTGTACCTATCAAGAGGCAGATGCCTTTTGTCCACATGGATGCTGAGCCTGATCTGGCTGGTTTAGCTCCTTCACTTCATTTGGACGCCTCCGAGTTAGTATTGACTAGTTCGAACAAGGTTACTGGGTTCTCCTTGCAGTTTCTGGTAGGTAAGGCTCAGCAGTGTGCCAAGGACGGATGTTGGGTCGCTTTCAATGCCATCCTCGCTCTTTGCATATATGGCATCATCCTGTTCCCCAACATGCCCGATTTTGTAGACTTTGATGCATTTCACATCTTCACGTCAGGGAATCCAGTCCCTACCTTGATAGGAGATGTCTATCACTCAGTCCACTACAAGAACGAGAATAGGAGGGGGAAGAATGTCTCGTGCTGCGTACCCTTGCTGTACAAATGGCTTGGAAGTCATCTGCCCAAGAGGGGTCCTTTTGTCTTGTCTGCTGCCACGGCTGAGTGGCCTGAGCGTCTGATGAGTTTATCTGCAGAGGATATTGATTGGTTCGACAAAGACAGGTGGGGTACTGAGGTGATCTTCAGTTGCAGCGGGTTTCCAAATGTACCTTTGATAGGTAGGAAGGGCTGCATAAACTACAATCCGTCGTTGCTGGTTCGACAGTTCGCGTATGCCTTGAGAACTCCGCCGAAGGATGAAGAGGTACAGGAATCTCTGTACCTCACTGGTACTCTGGAGGGGGATCTGTTGTCCAAGCTTCAGCGCGTGTGGAATAGTATCAGTAAGCGAGGAAAGCCTTTGCTGGGAAAAAGCAACAATCAAGCCTACCCTCCGTACGTGACTTGGATCAGAGCCAGGGCCAATGCTATAGGGATGCCGTTTCCTCATGCCAAGCCAGAAAGTCCTCCAACGATCGAAGAGCCTACTACTGTGCCCATTCTGCAGCATAACCAGGTATTAGCTGAGCGGGATGAATTGAAGCGGGCGAACAAAGAACTGGAGAAGGAATTAGCTCAGCTCCGAAGCGAGAGGAACGAAGCCGTTCATGCTTTCAAGAGGCAAACAGATTTGGTGAACCAGCTGGGTACAGACCTGACTAAGCAGATGGCCGAGCGTGAACGCATGGGTCGAGACTTCAAAGCTGTCAACGACGTACTGGCTACGAAGAAGAAGCACTTGGACGAGGCATATCAGAGGATATCTAAGTTCAACCAGCAACGGAAGGCTTCCCTGGCCACCAGGAAGGAGCGGGAGGATAAGTTGATGCTGCAGATCTCCAAGCTAGAAGCCGAGGTGAAGGACAGTGAAAAGAGGTTTGATGAAGAAACCGCCCGCAGATACGCCGCCGAAGGCCAGCTCAATAAAGCTCTCGCTAACCTGAAGGAGCGCAAGCTGACGTTTGAGTCCAAAAAGCGGAAGTTAGAAGATTGCTTTGGCGAAGAAGCATGGGAAGGTTCGATCGAAGGACTTCAGTATACCATTGTGCAGAGGGAATTGCTCGCCGAGGGGTTACTCACTCTGCCAGATCATCCAGATACGAAGGAGTTGTTAGAAGAGTATCGCGCCCGTGGCCGTACTTGACTATTTGTATTCCTTTTGTTTTGATCATTGTTGTATGCTGACCATCACCAGGCTTGTTGGCTGAGGTCACGCTGTTGATTCGTCTTGTACTCGCTGATGCTATGTACTGCCTTGACAGGCTTTCTTTATATATGAGATTGATGTTTCCATGATTGGGCTCGGACTTTTTCTTATTATTATTATCAGCACTGGCACTCAGGCACTAGGATCGGGGGAGATCTCCCAAACACACAGACACACGCATGCATTTGCATAGCGTACATTTTGTTGTTTTTCCTAACCTTTAGTGTTTGCAGGTTTTTCAGGTTTACAGGTCCCAGGCTGTTTCCGGTGATTCCAGGATTGATCAGAGACTAATTCACCGTTATCCGACTCGAGCTAATCAGACCAGGATCATGGACCAAGTGCTAACAGACATTCAGGAGCTCCGCGAGAGGATGGATCGCTTTATGGAACTTATGCAGGTGGTCGCCAATGGTCAGGACCAGCTCAGGACTTTGGTTCATCCTTTGATCTCCAGGGTTGATAGCAACGGCATACTCCATGGCGGGGTTGTGCCTACTCCTCCACCAGTTGATACTCCGCAGAATGGTGTCCCCGTGGCCGGGGGCAACGACAGTGCTAATGGCAATGTGATGGCCAATATCGGACTCAATACGACGGGCGTCGGCAATGGGAGTCTGGGAGCTAATGTCAGCATCGGGCCGGGCAACGGCAATGCAGGCGTCGGGAATCTGTTGGTGCCTCAACCATGGCTTGAGGATCATCAGGATGATGTGTTCTCTCAAAGAGGTGCTGAAGGGGAGTTGAATATGCTGAAGCGCGGCTCAGATTCAAAGCACTTGAAGATAAAATGAGAGATATTGAGAATCAGAATACTTTGGGCGTTGATATGTCCAAGCTGGGATTAATTGCTGATTTCAAGGTACCTCCTAAGTTCAGGGTGCCTGACTTTGAGAAGTATAAGGGCACCACTTGCCCTCGTGTCCACCTGAGATCGTACTACAGGAAGATGTCTGCCTATTCCGAAGACGAGAAGCTGCTGATGCACTTCTTCCAAGACAGTCTTTCCGGACTATCCCTCGAGTGGTACATGGGCCTGGAGCCCACTAGCGTGCGCACATGGAAGGATCTCGCTGAAGCGTTTGTCCACCATTACCAGTACAATAGCAACTTGGCCCCGAACCGAGTTCAGCTCCAGAACCTGTCGCAGCGAAATAATGAAGGATTTAAGGAGTACGCCCAGCGGTGGCGTGAGTTGGCAGCCCGGGTTCAGCCGCCGATGGTTGAACGCGAGCTCGTGCAGATGTTTGTTGCCACCCTCCCAGGGGTTTACTATGAAAAGTTAGTCAGCGGTATGTCCGGGATGTTTTCATCTCTCATTATCATGGGCGAGCATGTCGAGAATGGAATCAAGATCGGGAAAATTCAAGGTGAGTCATCCTCAGCCGGAGGAGGTGGAAAGAAACCTTATGCTGGTAAACGACGAGAAGGAGAAGCGAGCGTTGTGACCAACGCTCGAAGAAAGGGCAAGGGCCCTCAGCAGCAGATAGCCAGTATAAATATCCCAGCAGCTCCGCAGCAGCAGCAGCAACAACCGAATCAGCAGGGGTATAGAAAGTACCAGAATCGAGCATCTTTGACAAACCGTCACTTCGAAGCACCGCCCATGTCGTACGCGCAACTCTTGCAGACCTTGCTTCAGCTTCAGTTGGTCCAGAAGAGGACGATGGCTCCCTTGACAGGGGCACCTCCACCAGGATACGACGCAAATTCCACTTGCGATTTCCACACAGGGGCACCAGGCCACACAATCGAGAACTGCAAAGCCTTTAAGCACAAGGTGCAGGACCTGGTAGATGCCAAGATTATCAACTTCTCCGATAATGTGCCCAATGTCACGAAGAATCCTATACCGAATCATAGGGGAGGCGGAGTGAACGCCATTATCGAAGAAGAGAGCGCAGATCTGTTGACTGATGTCAGAGACCTAAAGACGCCGCTTAGCTTCGTCAAGGCTAAGTTGCTGAAGAAAGGGTTCTTTCCAGGATGCGGAGAACTATGCATGGACTGTGCTACACATTCTGATGGATGTGAGCAGTTGGTTGAAGGAATCCAAAGCCTGATGGCTGAGGGGATTATGCAGTTTAGCCGGAGGGCTGAAAGTGTGTCAGGAGAGGTAGTGTTGAAGCAGGCCGATGAAGTCGCCACCATCACCATCCCTCGCCGGCCAATAACCATTTATGCGCCCAGACCGCCTACAATCACTATTACCAAAGTTGGGCCGATCCCATTCGAGAGCACTAACATTGTGTCGTGGCATTATGGGGCTGAAGTCTATTGCAACGGTCAAAAGTTGGAGCTGGAACCGTATGGGTCTACTGTGGAGAATCTCGCAGGAATCAGTGGTATTACCCGCAGCGGAAGAGTATTTGCACCGCCAGAGGTCATGGCAGAGAAAGCGGTCAGAGCTGATGCGGCTGATAAGGGTAAAAGCAAAGTCGTCGAAGAGGCCCCGTGTGGGGTAGAGAAGGATTTTCTTGTCAAAGACGCCGAGGAGTTCATGCGGCTGATCAAAAAGAGCGACTACAAGATTGTAGACCATCTCCATCAGACGCCTTCGAAGATTTCTATTCTCAACTTGTTGCTGTGTTCTGAAGCACACCGCAACGCGCTACTGAAGGTATTGAATGCTGTCTACGTATCGCAAGAGATATCGGTGAATCAGCTAGAAGAGGTGGTAGCCCACGTTAATGCTGGCAACGGGCTAGGTTTCACAGACTTGGAGCTGACACCAAAAGGAAGGAATCACAATAGCACCCTACACATCTCGATAGAGTGTAGGGGCACAATCATGTCGCACGTGCTGGTGGACACGGGTTCGTCACTTAATGTGCTTCCGAAGAAGGCATTAATGAAGCTGGACACTCGTGGGGTGATTTGCACACCCAGTGACCTGGTGGTGAAAGCGTTCGACGGAACTAAACGCCACGTTTTCGGGGAGGTGACCCTGCCGGTCCAAGTCGGTCCGGAAACGTTCGACACGGTCTTTTATATCATGGATATCATGCCTGCCTACAGTTGCCTCTTGGGCCGGCCATGGATCCATGCCGCTGGTGCCGTGACCTCCACGCTGCACCAAAAGCTCAAATATGCTGTCGGAGGAAGCATAGTAACCGTGTGCGGCGAGGAAGACATAATGGTGAGCCATTTGTCGTCCTTCAAGTATGTGGAAATGGATGGCGAAATCCATGAAACTCTCTGCCAAGCATTCGAAGCCGTCAGGGTGAAAGAGGTAGCTCCTGTAGTCACAGAAAAGCCAGAGATGAATCTCTCCTCATTCAAGAAAGCTCGGGCTGTCGTCGAAGCCGGATCCACCCCAGGCTGGGGGCATATCTTGGAGATACCCAACAAGCAGGATAAGTTCGGGTTGGGGTATTCTCCTGAAGCTGAAGCTTCTTCTTCTTCGTCTAGCAGTGCGTCTCGAGGTAAGGGGCCGATCCTATTTACCAGTGGCGGAGTAATCTTCGAAAGCATCAACGCGGCGTCTGAAGACAGCGGGGATAGCGATTGTGATCTCGACTCTTGGATTCAGCCAAGCAAGCCGGGCAAGGGCCTCAACAATTGGACCATCAAGGATATCATCCCGATGACAAGTGAAGAGTAATGATTTACTTTTTTCCAATCATTGTATAACCCTATGTCCTACCCGGGGCATAGCGGTTTTATTGTCAGGGCCTTGTTGGATTATGTACATGCATTTTGTTAATAAATCAAAGGCGTTTTCTTCGTATTCAAATATTGTGATCTCTGTTATTTCTGTTTTATATTTGTTTTGAAAAACAGTAAAATGGCAATGGGGTTTGTGCTAACCTGCATATTCTTGTTTTAAACTTAACCCTTGTTATTGCAGGATCCACATAACAGATGACATCGACTCTGGACCTTCTACGGCTCACTTTGACTTCGATTGGCCGATCTATCAAGCCGAAGAAGAGGTTGATGAAGAAGAAGACCTTCCGGAAGAGTTGGTCCGCTTGTTGAAACAAGAGGAAAAGGTTATTCTGCCTCACAAGGAGGATATTGAGATCGTAAATCTGGGTTCTGAAGAGCTCGTCAGAAATGTCAGGATAGGGGTTGCGCTGCAGAGTGATGTCAAGCAGAGACTGGTCGAGATGCTAAGAGATTATAGTGACGTCTTTGCTTGGTCATACGAAGATATGCCCGGACTTGACACGGACATCGTGGTCCACCACTTGCCGCTACGAGAAGATTGCCCTCCCGTCAAGCAGAAGCTTAGGAGGACGAGACCAGATATGGCCGTTAAGATCAAAAAAGAAGTGCAGAAATAGCTCGATGCTGGCTTCTTAGCGGTCACCACTTACCCTCCGTGGGTCGCCAACATAGTACCTGTACCGAAGAAGGACGATAAGGTACGCATGTGCGTCGATTATCGGGATTTGAATAGGGCGAGCCCTAAAGATGATTTCCCGTTGCCTCATATCGATGTGTTGGTCGACAACACAGCCCAGTTCTCCGTGTTTTCGTTCATGGATGGCTTCTCCGGTTACAATCAGATCAAGATGGCGCCGGAGGACATGGAGAAAACGACGTTTATCACTCCCTGGGGAACATTTTGCTATAAGGTAATGCCTTTCGGTCTGAAGAACGCAGGGGCCACTTACCAACGAGCAATGATAACTTTATTTCATGACATGATTCATCATGAGATTGAAGTCTATGTTGATGACATGATTGCGAAGTCCCAAACGGAGGAAGAGCATCTGGTCAACTTATTGAAGCTTTTTGAGAGGCTTAGGAAGTTCAGGTTGAGGCTGAATCCTAACAAATGCACTTTCGGAGTGCGGTCCGGAAAGTTGCTGGGGTTTATCGTTAGTGAACGAGGCATCGAGGTTGATCCTGCGAAAATAAAAGCCATTCAAGAAATGCCAGCGTCGAAAACAGAAAAAGAAGTCCGTGGTTTCTTGGGAAGAATAAACTACATTGCAAGGTTTATCTCTCAGCTCACGGCCACTTATGAACCGATGTTCAAGCTTTTAAAGAAAAATCAGGCGATTACTTGGAATGAGGATTGCCAGAAGGCATTCGACAAGATAAAGCAGTATCTCCAAGAACCTTCAATCTTGATACCCCTAGTGGCTGGACGGCCACTAATCATGTACTTGACAGTTCTTGAGAACAGCATGGGGTGTGTTCTCGGTCAGCACGACGAGACGGGCAGAAAGGAGCATGCCATTTATTACTTGAGTAAAAAGTTCACCGACTGTGAATCTCGATACTCGATGCTGGAGAAGACGTGTTGTGCACTAGCTTGGGCTGCCAAACGTCTACGACAGTACATGCTCAATCACACCACCATGCTGATTTCGAAGATGGATCCGATCAAGTACGTCTTCGAGAAGCAGGCTCTTTCGGGCAGGATTGCCAGATGGCAAATGGTGTTAACGGAATATGATATTCAGTACGTGTCCCAGAAGGCCATCAAGGGAAGCGTATTGTCTGATTACCTTGCCGAGCAGCCGATCGAGGATTACCAGCCGATGAAGTTTGAATTCCCTGACGAGGATATTATGTTTCTCAAAGCGAAGGATTGCGATGAGCCGTTGCCCGACGAGGGGCCAGATAGGAAATCCCAGTGGAGATTGATATTTGACGGGGCGGTTAACTCCTATGGAAGTGGTATCGGGGTGATCATCACGACTCCCCACGGATCCCACATCCCGTTTACTGCGAGATTGACGTTTCCAGTCACCAACAATGAGGCGGAGTACGAAGCATGCATCATGGGTCTAGAAGAGGCAATTGATTTGAGAATCAAGAACCTAGACGTATATGGTGACTCAGCGCTTGTGATCAACCAAATTAAAGGGGAGTGGGAGACTCGTCAATCGAATTTGGTGCCGTACATGAATTATGCCAGAAGGCTACTTCCGTTCTTTGATCGAGTGGAACTCCATCATGTGCCCAGGGCTGAAAATCAGATGGCTGATGCCTTAGCCACGTTGGCTTCAATGTATAAAGTCAATTTTTGGAATGAGGCTCCAAGAATTGTCCTTTCCCGTCTTGATAGACCGGCATTCGTCTTTGCAATCGAGGCAGCCGCCGACGGCAAGCCATGGTTCCATGACATCCAGACTTTCCTTATGACTAAGGAGTATCCTGCGGGTGCGTCAACCCAGGATAAGAAGACTCTGAGGAGGTTGTCTGGAAACTTTTATCTCAATCCTGATGGAGTGTTGTATAAGAGAAACCACGATCTCGTGTTGCTCAGATGTGTAGATGAGAAAGAGGCGAGTATGCTCATGGAAGAAGTCCATGAAGGCACATTTGGTACGCACGCCGGCGGGCATGCTATGACGAGGAAGATCCTGAGAGCAGAATATTACTGGCTGACGATGGAGTCGGATTGCTTCAGATTCGCGAAGAGATGTCATAAATGCCAGATTTATGCTGATAAAGTTCATGTGCCGCCGTGCCCGTTAAATGTCATGTCCTCCCCGTGGTCGTTCTCCATGTGGGGCATTGACATGATAGGCAAGTTCGAGCCCACTGCATCCAACGGTCATCGCTTCATTCTGGTAGCTATCGACTACTTCACCAAGTGGGTGGAGGCAGCCTCGTATGCTAATATGACCAAGCAGGTAGTGGCTAAATTCATAAAGAGGGACATCATCTGTCGTTACGGAATTCCCGAGCGGATCATTACTGATAATGGTTCGAATCTGAATAACAAGATGATGAAGGAGCAGTGCCAGAGTTTCAAGATCGAACACCACAACTCATCTCCTTACCGGCTGTCGCTACTGCGAAAATCGGCGCCGGCTGAACAGAAGAGTTGCCACCGTGCGTTATTTATCCCACGGGAGGGAAAGGAAACGCTCGAAGTAAACCTACCGCAAAACGGGGAAAGGTATGGCCATCGCAACCAAAACCTGGATTCGGGAGTCGGTTATGCAAGGGGAAGGTATTAGCACCCCTCACGTCCATCGTACTCGATGGGATCCACGCTTGTTTGGTTTGTACGGATTACACTTCTATCTAAACTAAAGGATGAGGTCTGAAAAGAAAAGAAAAGATGACTCGGCAAAGCATCGCACTTTATGCCTACGTATTCCCGTTTGGAACGAGAAATCAGAGTCAACGTAGTTCGCCTAACTACGGGGGAGGATGGGTGAAGGTTGCTCGCTGGGATATCATATCCTATGCCTACGTACTTCCACACAGCATGGAAGATCAGAGCAAACGTAGTTCGGGCTACGTACGGCACAAGCTGTTCAAGTGTCTTTTTATGAAAAATCTCACCTTAAACAAGGGTTTTCTTATTATCAGTCCCTGAAGGACAAAAAGGTTGATGTTTGTTCAAATCTTTTGACGGAAGAAATGAATTGATTTCTGTTATAACCTTTATTAATGTTTTTCTGTTGTTTTGAAGAAAGAAGAGATGGCACTCTACAAATCCTAGGGTTGAAAAGGGAATAAAATCTACCCTAATGTTATCATGCATGGGTTAAGACCTAATGTCTATCATGCTCCTCTCTTGCGCAGAGAGAAACAGAGATCCTAAGGGATAAACGGAAACAGAAACAACAGATATATATACAATAAAGCAGTAAAATGCATGGATGCAGCAATACAAGCGAGGCAAGGGAGTCCCACTCAACCTCGAACCTAGAAAACAATAGGCAAAAGTGAATAGAATTCACTTTCAACCTAACAGGTTAAAAAGCAAGCAATACATTCAGGGAAATTCAATCAATACAAAGAGAATTATCAACAGCAAAAGCTAAACAACAAAGCAGTCTTCATTAACATCTGACTTCAAGCAAAGTCTCTATCTTCAATCTCCCAATGGCTTTTCTTCAAGTCCTAATCTCCCAGCTGAGGAAACAATCACAAGAATGAACTGGGTGTTAAGCAATTAGTTGACCACCAAAGGTGGCAAACAGAATGCTAACAACACATAGAAGATTTCTCTCAAGAGTTCTATCTCTTAGACACCATCACCAAGCCTTCCAAAGGAAGGGGGTGAGTGTCTTAGAGAGACTCTGCATCATAGAGAGGGATGGAGGCAATCCAGACCTTCCATGTTTGTGAACCAAGTTTTCTACTCTAGAGCTCTGCCTAACTCCTAGATCCTAGAACCTTCACCAGCTGGCAGCAAGAGATACTCCTCATCAACTCTGGAAGTTGGTCTTCATTCTTTAATCTTCAAATAGGCTTCATCAACACAGTCTTCAGCTCAAACCCCAAGCCCCAAGCAAGCCCAATACCCCACACAGTCAAATAATAACCCTAGAGAGGGCACACCACACAGTCAATCAAATACAAGCAATATACTAATAGTAATAGGGGAAGCCTAATATTTTCTAAGGGATCTATTATCTACCCATAACCCCTATAGTCCCATACCCCAAAATCAAATTAAAATTCCTAAAAGAAATGATCTATCTCACCTATGTTCACTTAAAACCCTAATTTTAATCACTCTAATCTCACCTAATCAAATCATCTAAAAAATTAATCCTAAAATTATGAATTAAATCCTATGAGGAATCTAAAGTCCTAAGTTAATCACCCTAAAAAGAATGGACCCTAAATCTAAGGGGAGCTAATTGAACTAAAATCAACAAAATCAAGTGCTAAACTAAATCACTTAAAAAGCTATTAAAAAGAAAAATACACAAAAAAATACTAAAATGAAAAGAAATGCTAATTTTAATATTTGATAATTTTCTTAACAGAATTATGAAACCAGCACAAAAAGAAGCAATTAAAAATATTCATTTTTCATTTAGTTATGATTTTTACAAAATCAAAAAAAAATATAAAAGAATTAAAAATCACAAAATGAAATAAATTGGGGAGGGGTGTCACAAGTAACTGCGCTCAGTTCAATTGCTTGGTGGGCCAGAAGTTGGGGGTGGCATTAGCAAAAGGCGCTAGGCCCAGTTGTTCAGAAAATTAATTGAAAAATAGGAAAAAAAATATAAAACCCACGGTGTGAATAGCAGAGGAATTAAGTTCATTTCATTGGGCTTTGGTCATGGGGGGTGGGGATAGCAAAATGGATCCAGGCCCATGCGTTTCACTTAAGTGAAACGCAGCGTTCCACGCTGGTTTTAGATTCCCTCCTAATTTGTGCTTTGAATGCTAGCCATTAGATCAGATTTTAGGTCAAAGGTCTCCCTCCAAATCCACGGCCCTCCTTCATCTTCTCCAAATGAAACCCTAAATTCAGAAAAAACTCCCTCCATGCACACACCTTCATCCCCTCTGTTCTCACTCTCCACTCAATGAAATGTCACGATATAAAAACCAAAAATGGCCTACTCCTTCCCCTCTACAAGACCCTACCCTTGGTTTTCTCTAAAACTTCCCCAAAAATCAAACCCGATAGGTGTAAATCTTGGGTACCACTCATTTTCACTGATATGCATGCTAAGGATTCTTGCTGAAACTTACACTATTGTGTTCTACACATTATGTGGAGTATCCTAAACATCTTAACTAAGATTAAAGTGCCCTAAACTGAGTGTTCTATGTCATTAAAGTTGCACTGCCCTAAGATCAAACCTCATCAATGGAGCCCTAAGTCTCTGAAAAGCATCTTCTACCTATCCCTAGCCATTCTAGCCTAACAAATTCAACTAAAAGAGGATAATTAAAGGTGTAAAGATCAAGTTGCATACCTGAATTTCTTGGTGAAACAGGTAAGAATTCGTGCACTGCAGGCCTGTCAAAACTTCAAGGATGATCCTCAGATGGTATTGGTGATTTTGTTTGCAACAAACTGCGTGTAGAGAGCTTGTGGTGAGAGCTGCCAATCTGGTATGGATCTTTGCAATTTCAACTTCAATTCTTCAAACCTCCATTGATAAACCTCTGACTAAGCTTGTATGCACTCAATAGGCTCTATGGATCATGAATGAAGAAGGAGATTGAACAGAATTGGTGATGAATGAACACTTTCACTCTTTCTTGCACTTGGAGCTACAATGAAATTCTCACTTTTTCCTCTCTCTATTCACCAACCTTTTTCACCAACCTTCTCTACTCATTATATAGATGATGATGGAAATGTCTAGCACATTCTGGATCCTTCTAGGATGATTCTAGAAACTTCATGAATTTCTCATGATATGGCATAATGGAACTTATCATCTCATGTAATATCTCCTCTCATACACTTTGCAGCCCACTTGAAAATCTCATTTCATGACAAATTGGAAGTGTATTAGTGCTTACATACCCTGAATTTTACCTTATGCTAAGTTTTGCATGGTTGCCTTGTTATGCAAGCAATGAATTTACAAAGCAACTCCATTTTTAAAGCCCTATCTCAAAATTGTGGATGAACCAAAGTCTTTAAAATGTTGTTTAGAATCAATTTGGTATATTACATGACCCATTTTGGATTTGTAGATTGCCCAAACCAATTTTCCATCTCAACTTTTTCAAGTTATGTCCATTTTTTAAGTCATTTTCACCAACTTTTATCAATTTGAGTTCTATGCATTTCCAAACTTCCATGACCTCTTTTATAGACTTAAAATGACATTTTGATCAACTTTGATGTTGTGAAGTTTTTCATTTAAAGCTTCCTTGTATGAGTTTTAGGCATAGGCTAAGAATGACCTATAATTCTCAAATGACCAAAATACCCTTTGCTTGCCAAGGACATAAGTAGAGTTCCATAAATCATATGAAGGCATACCATACCTTCCTAGAAATCTAAGAAAATGAGGAACAACTCTCATGTTGGCCTGAAATCCATTTGAAAACTCCTTGAAGGTCAAAAGTTGCTTGGAAGACAGACAACTTTCACAGACAAATTTCAGTGTCCTCAAATGACCTGTAACTTGCAAGAGCTATAACTTGAGTTCTATAAATCATCTTGATGACTTCCACCACTCAAATTAAAGCTATGAAGATACTCTACAAGTTTCATGTGGACCAGAAATTCATATGAAGCTTTCATCTTGAGTTACACTGCTTTAAAGTTTGACCTAAATCAGGGGATTTTACACTGAAACCCTAGTTTGGTAACTCCACTTCTCCTTGACTCCTTCTGATTTTTCTTTGGCACAACACCATATCCATATCCATATAGAAAATAATGAATCCAACATTCTTCAAATGATCCTTGATGCCTTTCAAAACAAGTCTTTGACCTAGTGTTGACCCAGATAAAACCCTAGTTGACTGACTTCAACTGAGGCTCTTGCAATCATTCCAATGACTTGGTTACTCCTCAAAAATGATCATCTAGGATCTTCATAACATCCATACACACCTCATGCTCTTGGCTTATGGCTCACACTTCCTCTGATGATCCCCAAATAACCTCAAGATAGGGGAGAACTCACTGATCAACCTGTCAACTCTTCAAAGCTCAAATTCTTCCCTGATGACCTGAGTAGTCTTGAATATGAATGAAACCCTTGAATATGCCTCTTGAGATAAGAATAGCACTTGATCCCCTGATTAAGATAGCTTGCTTATGCTATGCAATGCAGATGAATACACTATGTACATGATGACAATGCAAATGACTATGCAATTGAAACATAAACCTAGGTTAGAAAAGGTTGGGCAAATTTTGGGGTGCAACAGCTGCCCCTATTCAAGCGGCTTGGACCTGGCTGAATGAAGAGCGCGCAGCCTTCAGACATTCGAGGTACGAGACAGTTGAATACGAAAGAACCCGGAAATTTGCCAACCGCAAAATAAATTGCGTACGACTACTGCTTGGGGAAAACCCTGGGAACTGGCTTCTGTTGTCACAGCAACAACTAGCCATCCGTCTGTCAATCTATTTTTGTAAAATAATCTGATATTGTCCGCAGACCGCCCTATTCCGAAGAAATGGGCGCACACCACACAACGAGAAATTGTTGATATCACTTATCAACCTCTGTTGATCTCACTTATCAACCAAGCACACGCTAACCAGCGGGAGAATATTGACTTCACTTGTCATGTTGACTTCACTGATCAACCTTTCGTATCCTGAAGAAACGATCAAACGCTTAACCGAACGAGACAATGCTGATTTCACTTATCAACCTGAAGAAACGAGCAAACGCTTAACCAAACGAGACAATGCTGATTTCACTTATCAACCTTTCGTTCGTACCTGAACGAGCATCCACTAAACTGCGGGAAAACGAGAAACTTAACCAAGCAACTCTGAGAGGACAATTCTGACGACTGCCGTCAAACACCTGCTGGGGAAATTGGGAACTTAACCAAGCACCCTGACGAGAATAACCTTGTTGAAAAATAAGAGGAATTTAACCAAACAACTCCTATGGCGAATACCCTGCTGGGGACTATGAGGGACTTAAACCCATTAACTCATTGAAGTAACACCCTGCTGGAGAACATAACTCTGCTGGGGGAACTACGGGTAACCACCCCAAACATCTGCCTTATCATCTCCACAGTACTCTGAGAAAGACTCGGCTGGGGAGAAAGAGAAGTGCTTGACCAAGCAACTCTGCTAGGGGAACATCTGACCTGACGAACACGATCACTGCGTGCCTTGCGCCACAACCCTCTTGACAGGAGGAACACGATTACTGCGTGCCAGACGAAATAAACTCACATAGATGAGGCTAACACGTTCACTGCGTGCTTCGACCACAAATATGATGAACACGATCACTGCGTGTGCTGCAATAGGACGAATACGATCACTGCATATTCTACACCACAACCCTCTTGACAGGAGGAAACACGATCACTGCGCGTTTGAACACGATCACTGCGTGTTCTGAGCCACGATACTCTTGACTGGAGAAAACACGATCACTGCATGCTGTGTGTCTCAACTAACCCACATAACTGGACGAATATGATCACTGCATATCCTGACCACACATAGGGTGAACGCGATCACTGCGCGCTTCATGTCACGGCCCTCTTGACTGGAGGAAACACGATCACTGCATGCCTTGTGACACAACTTCAAGCATGGGGCGAATACGATCACTGCGTACTTCGGCCACAAACAACCAGATGAACACGTTCACTGCGTGCCTCACCCTATAACCAAACCGTATAACGGACGAATACGATCACTGCGTATACCGACCAACAAAAACTGGATGAACACGATCACTGCGTGTCAATCTATAACCACTGTATAACGGACGAATACGATCACTGCGCATATCGGCCAACAAACATCACATGATATGGTAAACACGATCACTGCGTGTCCTGCCCAATAAACCCCCGAGACGATACCAACAAGATCACTGCGTGCCTTACAAAACAATCTTCTTAGATCGGGACGAACACGATCACTGCGCCATTCGACCACAGATACACCTACCAAGATCAACACGATCACTGCGTGCCTTACAACATGAACCCCATAGATGGTACAGATACGAACACTTGACCACAAAATTCACATCTTCCTGAAACCCCGATTTCTCTTATCGGCAGGGAACAACACATCTGAAACGGAAGAGGTAACCACCTGGCTTATGTTTCAAAAATGCATGTTTGATGATGACATAATGCTTCCACACAGCATGGAAATGCTACGTACTTGTGTAAAATGCAAATGCTCATGATGCATGCTTATGCAAAGAGTTACTTCAGCAAAATAAATGCTGAAGACAAACTGGATCCGCTGGGGATGATCGGAATACTACCGATACGCTTCCAACAAAATTAATGTTGGAAAGATGAACTAACTCCGCTGGGGATAACCAGCCTGCTGGGAAGGTAGCTCACAAACTCAAAACTTCGAACTCTGCCTACAAATGATCATCCTGACGAGGAAGGATCAACCTGTTGGGGAAAGAGAAAAGCAATCCTGGGAACTACTTTCAAAGGCATCAACACTCTGATTACGCCCTGCGGGGATACTTCATCCTGCTATCACTGAGCTGGGAATTGACCGGTGTGCTCTGGTTCACACTACGCAAGAAACTCTTTAGGGAAGTTAATCATATCCATCTCGACATTCGCTGGAGAAGGCTCTGCTCCGCTTGATAAGCTAATTCTGAACTACTGAAGATACATTGATCTTTTCCTTTGACGCAATCTCCGCTTTCCTGGGGAGACAACATTCAATTTTGCCTGGGGAGACTTCACTGGGGAAGGGCACAACGTTCATCCTCTGGAGAGGGTACCAGCCGGCCATGGACTCTGGCGGGGAACTTTGCGAGCTTTTGAATACCTGCAAAAGTCAACAAGCAAACACAAGGCAATCTATGCAAAAAAGAAACATCTTGGTAATCACCCGCGACAACCATTCAGGTAATTTCCAGTTTTAACAATCATCGGCCGAGGCCCGCCTGTTTACACGCATGTAAGTTTATCAAAGACATCGGCGCTTTTTACAAACAAAATTCTAAAAAATTAAAACCAAAGTCACACACTACACTGAATAAAACACTTTATTGATAACGGCCTGAGAATAGGCAAGATTTGTACATCAGATGCAACTCCTGAAAAGAGGTAGTCACACATAAACAAAATGCAGAAGTATAAAATTTGTACACATGTCGGCAACGTGTTATAGACGAACACCATGAACCGATCCTCCTATGACTCGCCGGACTCCGCCGCTTTCCCGATCTCTGTCTTCGGAAGAAATTGCTTTGGATAGTTGACTCCCAGATGCTCCCAAACCACTACCAATCAAACTTGGACCGCAGTCATTTGCTTCTCAAATCCCTAACTTTTGCGTGAATCGCCCTTTGCGGGTTTTCAATTCACCGGGATACCCTTTTTTGCCGAAGCCGCCCAGTGTAGGTTTTCAACTTCGCGGGTGTACATTTTTCCATTTTATCCCTAACTTTTGCCCGAACCTTTTTATTTTGTTTTTTGGTTCGCCAGGATGCCCCATTTTTGCCTGGACTCTTTTTTTATTGTTCAGCAGGTCAATTTTAAGCAAAGTATTTTTTAACTGCGTCCGAGTTCACAGGGGACGTAAAGTATTCACCGTCCATGGTGGATAACAATAAGGCTCCTCCGGAGAAGACCTTTCTCACGACGTATGGACCTTCGTAATTGGGAGTCCATTTGCCCCTGTGATCCGATTGCGGTGGGAGAATCTTTTTCAGCACAAGATCGCCCGTCTGAAAGCTTCGAGGTCGAATCTTCTTGCTTTCTTCATCCGGCTCTGATACAGCCTACCATGTGCAATGGATGCCAGTCTCTTCTCATCTATCAAGCTCAGCTGATTCAATCTATTTCTCGCCCATTCGGCCTCCTCAAGCTGAACATCAAGCAAAACCCTCAAAGATGGTATCTCAACCTCCAATGGCAGGACAACCTCCATGCCATATACTAGTGAGAACGGTGTTGCCCCAGTTGATGTACGCACTGTAGTGCGATAACCGTGCAAAGCGAATGGCAGCATCTCATGCCAATCCTTATACATTACCACCATCTTCTGAACAATCTTCTTTATGTTCTTGTTGGCCGCTTC
Source organism: Lathyrus sativus (assembly GCA_963859935.3). Classification (NCBI taxonomy): domain Eukaryota; kingdom Viridiplantae; phylum Streptophyta; class Magnoliopsida; order Fabales; family Fabaceae; genus Lathyrus; species Lathyrus sativus. The sequence continues at coordinate 254,029,405 of OZ012737.1, read as the reverse complement.
AACAGCGCCATTCATCTTGGGTCTGTAGGGAGATGAATTATGATGCTCGATCTTGAAATCCCGACACAGATTTTTCATCATCTTGTTATTCAAGTTCGAACCATTATTAGTAATGATCCGTTCAGGAATACCGTATCGGCAAATTATATCCTTCTTGATAAATCTGGCCACTACCTGCTTTGTCACATTGGCGTAAGATGTTGCTTCCACCCACTTGGTGAAGTAATCGATCGCGACTAGGATGAAGCGATGCCCATTAGAAGCAGTAGGCTCAATCTTGCCAATCATATCGATTCCCCACATGGAGAAAGGCCACGGAGAAGCCATAACATTCAGTGGACTGGGTGGCACATGGATCTTATCTGCATAGATCTGGCACTTGTGACACCGCTTGGCAAATTTGAAACAATCCGTCTCCATTGTTAACCAGTAATACCCTACTCGCAACAATTTCCTAGTCATATCATGTCCACCGGCATGCGTACCAAAAGTTCCTTCATGGACTTCTTCCATGAGCAAGTTGGCTTCCTTCTCGTCTACACATCTGAGGAGTACCAAATCATGGTTCCTTCTATACAAAACGCCGTCGGGATTCAGATAGAAGTTGCCTGCTAATCTCCTCAGAGTCTTCTGATCACGACTGGATGCCCCGGCCGGATATTCCTTACTCTTCAGGAAATTCCGTATGTCGAAATACCAAGGTTTGTCATCCGATGCTTCATCAATTGCAAACACAAAGGCCGGCCTATCAAGGCGAGAGATGACAATCCTGGGAGCCTTATTCCAGTAGTTGACCTTATACATCGAGGATAAAGTTGCAAGGGCGTCTGCCATTTGATTCTCCGCCCGGGGTACATGATGAAACTCTACTTTATCAAAGAAAGGTAGCAACCTTCTCGCATAATTCATGTACGGTATCAGATTAGGTTGGCGTGTCTCCCACTCTCCCTTAATCTGATTCACAACCAATGCTGAATCCCCATATACGTCCAGATTCTTGATCCTCAGATCGATAGCCTCCTCCAACCCCATAATACAAGCTTCGTACTCGGCTTCGTTATTCGTCACTGGAAAAGTCAATCTGGCTGTGAACGGGATGTGCGATCCGTGGGGAGTTGTAATGATTGCCCCGATCCCACTACCGTACGAGTTGACAGCCCCATCAAAAATTAATTGCCACTGGGAACTCCGCTCAGGACCTTCACCAGGCAACGGCTCATCACAATCTTTAGCTTTCAAGTACATTATGTCCTCATCAGGAAACTCAAACTTCATAGGCTGATAATCCTCAATTGGCTGTTCGGCGAGATATTCGGACAGAACACTTCCCTTAACGGCCTTCTGGGAGACATACTGGATATCGTATTCTGTCAATACCATCTGCCATCTAGCAATCCTTCCCGAGAGCGCTTGCTTTTCAAACACATATTTGATCGGATCCATCTTTGATATCAGCATGGTTGTATGATTCAGCATGTACTGTCTTAGACGTTTGGCAGCCCACGCTAATGCACAACACGTCTTTTCGAGCATGGAGTATCGAGATTCACAATCCGTGAACTTTTTACTCAAGTAGTAAATTGCATGCTCTTTCCTTCCTGTCTCGTCATGTTGACCGAGAACACAACCCATACTGTTCTCAAGAACCGTCAGATACATAATCAGTGGTCGTCCCGCTACTGGGGGTATCAACACCGGAGGTTCCTGCAAGTATTCTTTTATCTTCTCAAATGCCCTTTGGCAATTGTCGTTCCAGACCACCGCTTGATCTTTGTTTAACAGTTTGAATAATGGTTCACACGTGGTCGTTAGGTGAGAGATGAACCTAGCAATGTAGTTCAACCTCCCTAAGAACCCACGAACTTCTTTTTCTGTTCTCGGTGCTGGCATCTCTTGTATTGCTTTTATTTTTGCAGGATCGACCTCGATTCCTTTCTTGCTCACAATGAACCCCAGTAGCTTCCCGGATCTCACTCCGAAGGTACATTTGTTAGGATTCAGCCTCAGCCTGAATTTCCTCAGCCTCTTGAACAACTTCAGCAGATTAACTAGATGTTCTTCCTCTGTTTGAGACTTGGCAATCATGTCATCGACATACACCTCAATCTCTTTGTGCATCATGTCGTGAAAAAGCATTGTCATAGCCCGCTGGTACGTTGCCCCAGCATTTTTCAAACCAAAGGGCATTACCTTATAACAGAAGGTTCCCCACGGGGTGATAAAGGTCGTTTTTTCCATATCCTCCGGAGCCATTTTGATCTGGTTGTACCCTGAAAATCCATCCATGAAAGAGAATACCGAAAACTGAGCTGTGTTGTCAACTAACACATCAATATGCGGCAGCGGGAAATCATCTTTCGGGCTCGTTTTGTTTAGATCCCTATAATCAACGCACGTGTGAACCTTGCCATCTTTCTTCGGCATAAGCACGATATTAGCGACCCAAGTGGGATAGGTGGTAACAGCCAGGAACCCAGCATCCCATTGCTTTTGCACTTCTTCCTTTATCTTTACGGCCATGTCAGGATGAGTCCTTCTGAGTTTCTGCTTCACAGGCGGGCAATCTTCCCTCAACGGCAGACGATGAACAACCATATCAGTATCCAAACCCGGCATGTCCTCGTAGGACCAAGCAAATATATCGCTGTACTCACGCAGCATCTCGATAAGTTCTTGCTTGACGTCAACCTGCAACGCGGCCCCTATACGGATATTCCTGACGCATTCTTCAGACCCTAAGTTGACAATATCAATCTCTTCCTGGTGAGGCAGAATGACTCTCTCCTGTTGCTTCAACAACTGACTCAGCTCTTCTGGTAAGTCACTATCCTCAACAATCTCCTCCTCAGCTTGGAAGATTGGATGCTCGAAGTCTAAACGAGTCATAGGAGGTTTTTGGTCGATGTCATCTGAAAATTCATGAATCCTGCGAGGGAAACGGTTAAGTGCTTCAAAATGATATACAAACAGAATGCGTAACCACGCCGCCATTTTAAAAAATAAAAACAGAAAGAAACGGATCACAATATTTGAATGTAAAAAACGCCGTCATTTATTGATCATGCAAACATACAGGTAAACAGTTAGGCCCTAAGACTAAATCATCGATGCCCCGGGCAAGGCATGTGATCATACAATGATTGAAAAAGCAATGCATTACTGTTTGGTGACTTGGATGACGTCCTGGATGGACCAGTTGCATAGGCTTTGCCCCAGCGTGCTGGGTCAAATCCATGCGTCCATGTCGCAGTCGCTATCCACTTCCTCCGTATCAGACACGACATTAATCCTTTCGAAGCTAACTCCTCCGGGCGTGAACACCACAGGTCCCTTGTACTTAGGCGCACTCTGCGAGGGAGATGGGCGGTACCCCAAGCCATACCTATCTTGCTTCACTGGGATGTCCAGAATCTGCCCCCACTTCTGAGTCTCTCCTGCTTGTACCAACGCCTTGGCTTCTTTATATGAGGAGACGACCACCTCTTGCTTTTCACTCTTTAACGGAGCCTCTTCTTTAACCTTCACCCCTTCGAACGCCTGACAGAGCGTTTCATGGATCTCTCCATCTACCTCCACGTACTTGAAGGAAGACAAATGACTGACTAGGATATCCTCTTCGCCACACACCGTTACAATACTCCCCTCAACCATATACTTCAGCTTCTGATGGAGCGTAGAAGTTACTGCCCCAGCGGCATGAATCCAAGGTCTCCCAATCAAACAACTATATGCAGGCTGGATGTCCATGATGTAAAACACTGTATCAAACACCTCCGGACCTACCTGGATGGGTAGCGTCACTGACCCGAATACTGACCTCCTTGTTCCGTCAAAGGCCCTCACCACCAAATCACTAGGGGTGCACAACAACCCACGGGTATCCAATTTCAACAGGGCTTTCTTTGGTAACACATTCAACGAGGACCCAGTGTCTACCAGCACATAGGATAAAATAGTGCCCCGGCATTCGATAGAGATGTGCAAGGCATTATTGTGATCACGCCCTCTAGGTGTTAAGTCAAAATCCGTGAATCCCAGACCATGCCCAGCGTTAACATGTGCCATAACTCCCTCCAGCTGATTAACTGAAATCTCTTGCGGCACGAAGGATGTCTCAAGTACCTTCAACAGGGCATTTCTATGCGCTTCAGAACACAACAACAACGATAATATGGAGATCTTTGACGGGGTCTGCTGCAGGTGCTCTACAATCTTGTAATCACTATTGCGTATCAACCTCATGAATTCTTCCACATCTTTGGTTATCGGTTCTTTCTCCTTACTCCCCGAAGATTCCCCCTCAACAACTTTATTCTTACCTCTGGCAAGCCTCTTTGCCTCGACCTCAGGTGAAGTGAAAATTCTCCCGCTCCGGGTTATACCACCCGCTCCCACTATGTTATCCACAGACCCCGCTGGCGGATCATTCAAGTCAATCTTTTCCCCATTACAATACACCTCAGCACCATAACTCCACGGGACTGCTTTTGTGCTTTCATAAGGGACTGGCTTAGCCTTGGTAATAGTAATGGTCGGCCTTTTCGATGATGCCGAAATTGTCACTGATTTGAACGGAATAGTGATCGTAGCAATCTCCCTACGCTCTTCTTCAGATTCTGTCTCAACAGACTTCTCTCGCCCCACAGACCTGTCAAACTGCAAGGTTCCTTCATCAATCAAACCTTGAACTCCCCTTTTCAACTTCTCACAGCCCTCAGGTTGAACCAAACAGTCAACACACTCTTCACTGCAACCGGGATAGACACCTCCTTTCAATAAACGATGATTTACGTAACTCAAAAGGGTTTTCAGCTTGCTCACTTCTGAAACCAAGTTCAACTCATCATCTACCAGGATTGCATTGGCCCCAGCCCCACCATGCTTGGGCATTGGCTGCTGCGTGATATTGGGACCGTCCTTCCCGAAGTTAATAGCCGTACTATCAAGCAAATCCTGTACTTTATGCTTGAAAGCTAGGCAATTTTCAATATTGTGCCCTGGTGCACCCGAATGGAAGTCACAGTGTTCATTAACATCATATCCGACTGGTGGCTGGCCGGTTGGTGGTGTTAAGGTCCTCTTCTCGACTAGCTGCAATTTCAACAAAGTTTAAAGGAGTTCTGCATATGATACCGGCGGTACCTCGAATACTCTCCTCGGTCGTGGGTTCTGAAGTCTGCGCTGATTATTATTATTAGGCTGCTGCTGAGCCTGCTGCGGTGGTTGTTGTCTCTGCTGCTGAGAAGGCCCTGGAATGGTTACGCTTGCAACTTGCGACTGCTGACGCCAGTTCTGACCTTTATTCCTTCGTCGAGCACTGTATACGGCGTTGGTATCACCCTGCCTTTTACCACCAAACGTCTTCTTATTACCTCCTGCGGAACTGGACTCACCCGCCTGAATTTTACCAATCTTCACTCCGTTTTCAATGCGCTCCCCCATCAAGATCAACTCAGAGAAAGTACTCATCGAAAAATTGAGCAACCTGTCATAGTACATTCCAGAAAAAGTTCCTATGAACATATCCATCATTTCGCGCTCCACCATCGGAGGGTGTACCCTAGCAGCCAGATCTCACCATCTCTGGGCGTATTCCTTAAAGCTCTCGTTAGACTTTTGAGACATGCTCTGCAACTGGACTCGGTTAGGGGCGAGATCACTATTATATTGATAATGTCGAACAAAAGCCTCTGCCAGCTCTTTCCAACTCCTGATCTGAGTAGGCTCCAAGCTCATGTACCACTCCAGCGATGGCCCTGACAGGCTATCCTAGAAGAAGTGCATTAGCATCTTTTCATCCTCAGAATACGCAGACATACGCCTGTAAAATGCGCGCACATGCACCCTAGGGCATGTGTCCCCTTTGTACTTATCAAATGACGGTGCTTTGAATTTCAGCGGGACCCTCAACCCTGGGACTAACCCCATATTTGACATATCCAGCCCAAGAGCATTTTGGCTGGTCAATCCGTTCACTTTCTCTTCTAGCAATCTCATCCGATGGTTGTCATCCCTAGCTCTTTCATAACCCTTGTTCTGACCAGAGAACACATCCTCCTGACGATCCTCCCAGCGAGGTACTGCATCATATCCAACGTAATCTGCATCACGGCCCGGACCCGTTTGGAAATACCTGGGGTCGTACCTCAGATTGCCCATCTCTTGAGCGTTGTATGCACCAGTTCCGTATCCAAGATTACCATAGCCACCAAACCCAGCCTTGGCGCCAGCAATGCTGCCATACCCCATATTCACCCCATTGAAGCCCTGGTTACCATTAATACGATTCATTCCGACATTCTCGACGCCCCCATTGAAACCCTGGTTGACATTACCCACAAATACCCCAGCAGTATCTGCATTGGCATTCATATTACCGGTGTTCCCACCTCCACCTACAGGACCAGTTTCTCCAGCATTCAAACCGGTTACGGGAATAGCATCAGCACTTTGACGATTCTCAATTCGGGGAGAAGCAGCAATATTTTCACCATGCGGTGTCCCGTTGTTTTCAGCCCGTACGACTATCGGTTGAACCAGATTCTGCAGCTGCTCATATCCTTTGGCGATGGTCTCCATGGTTTGCATGAGCAGGGCCATCCTGTCACGCATCTCTTGCATTTCACTCTACACGTTGTCCATGATCTTCTTCTGGTTGGTCCTTGTAGAGTAACGGTGGACCCGCTTTTCTGCAATCCTGAAAATACCTGGAACGGATGCAGGAGATAAGATACACGGATCACAAACCTGTAATGCAAATATGAGTATGTATGCAAGGTGCAGTATGTGTCTGTGCATTAGGGATTATCATTCCCCGATTCTAGTGTGAATGTGCCAGTGCAGTGACAGTGCTAGTAATACGGTGATTGGAGCCGAGTCATAGAAAACCTCGTATATTGCAGAGAAATCCAAGAATACAATATTACTGAGTGTACAATAAGAAGGCATGACCTCAACCAACAATCCTGGTGATGGTCAGCACGAATGCAAATAAAGCATACACATTAATATATGAAATGGTCAAGTACACTCATGAGCCTGGTACTCTTCTAGTAACTTCTTAGTCTCTGGATGACTTGGTCGGGTAAGCAGCCCCTCAACAAGTTGATTTCTTCGTTTGAGAACACGTCGCACGTCACCAGTGGTTTCCTCCCATGCCCCTTCTCCGAAGCGATCCTCTAGCTTCCGCTTCTGAGACACAACTTCGTTCCTGCCTTCGATGGCCTTGTTCAATGCATTCTGGAGACTATATCTGGCCATTACCTCCTCTTCATGCTTCTTAATGCTAGCCTTCAACTGCTCTTCGAGTTCAAAAATTTGCTTCTTCAATTTATCTTCCCTCTTTTTGTTGTTGGTTAGCGTAGCATTCCACGTCTTATTGCAAGAAGAGATTTCTCGGTGAGCGGCGTCGAGTGCTTTCTTTTTGGACTCCAACATGTCATGAGAGCTTCTGAACTCTTGACCCAGACGTTCGCGCTTCTTTTTCTCTTCAGTCAACTCAGCACCTAGCCTGTTTACTAGTCCGATCTGCTGTTGGAAAGAATGCACAACCTTGTTCTTCTCACTACGCATCTGAGCCAGCTCCTTTTCTAACTCTTCATTAATCTTCATCAAGTCTTCCTTTTCTTTCACAACTCGCTCGTAGGCCTCCCTAGTGACAGTGGTTGGTTCTTCCACCGGAACATGAACAGGGACCGGCGCAGCTGGAAATGGCATCAGTAACTGTCTTGCTCTCTCCTGGATCCAAACTTTGTAGGGGGTATAAGCCTGACAATCATTCTTCCCCAACAGTGGTTTCCCTTTTCTGTTAATACGCATCCAGGCATGCTGAAGCTTGGCTAGTAACTCTCCATTCAAATCACCGGTGAAGTACAGAGATTCCTGTACTTCTTCCTCCTGAGGTGGGTTCTTCAACGCGTATCCAAACTGGCGAACGAACAAAGATGGGTTATAATTGATACACCCTTTTCTTCCTATCAAAGGAACATTAGGATACCCAGAACAACTGAAAATAAGCTCAGACCCCAGCAAGTCCCGGTCAAACCACTCAATGTCTTCAGAAGATAGTCTCATCAGACGCTCAGGCCAGTCAGCTGTAGTTGCACTATCCACAAAAGGTCCCTTCAGAGGAAGATGGCTCTTAAACCACATGTACAGCAAAGGCACGCAACAAGAGACGTTCTTGCCTCTCCTGTTCTCATTTCCGTAGTGCATCGAATGGTAAAAGTCCCCGATCAATGTGGGTACCGGGTTGCCAGCAGCAAACAAATGAAATGCATCCATGTCCACAAAATTTGGGAAATTGGGAAACAACACTATCCCATAAATGCATAGAGCCAAAACAGCGTTGAAGACTACCCAACATCCATTCTTGGCGTATTCTTGAGCCTTACCAACCAGAAACTGGAGAGAGAAACCTGGAACCCCTCGCCAAGAAGTCATCAATATCTCATAAGCATTCATGTGCAAGGCCTTAGCTAAATCCTCTAACTTGGGCTCAGCGGTAGAGTGAATAAAAGGAACTGTATTCTGTACCGGCAGCTCAGTAAACTCTACATACTCCTTGATGGTGGGCCCCAAGATAAAATCAGCAAACGTGAAACATCTCAAAGCAGGGTCATAGAATTGCATCAGTGTATACATCCCATTCAGTTCATCATCAGTTGATTTGCAAACCAAACTCAACAGCCGTCCGTAACTTTGTCTGAAGCTTCTACGGACATCCTCATCAGCAAGAGAAATCAGACCCAGGAGGGGAGTAATATCAAGGATAGGTAGCTTATAGGTAACTGTCGTCCTCAAACCAGCCATGATCAATACTCCGAAGTCCGGACACTAGAACCAGGGAATATGCAAATGCACCTGCAGCACAGACACACGTTAATGGGATGCAATGATAATGGTTATGCAAACAATGCAATGCAAGTAACATGCAACAGGGACCAAATGTCGTGGCTGAGAAGCCTGAACCATATCAAAAAGTCTCAGATAGACCTTCCAGAATTCCTCAAACCCTGGTCTCAGATAGACCCAATACAAAGCTCCAACACTGGTCTCTGATAGACCCCCTAACATAACTCCAACTGGTCTCTGATAGACCTCATACCATAACTCTGACTGGTCTCTGATAGACCTCACACCTGTCCATAAATACTCAGGATCTCAGATCGAGAAACAACCGGTATCTGAAGGTCTAGTTACATGCATAACCCCAAACCCTCTCACAGGTAGATGTCCTAGTAACTGACAAAGGTATGGCATCCTATGCGGTCGTCGGCGTCACAGACTTTCAGGGTTGATGATACGATTCCCAGAAGGAGTGGCATCATCAAATCCTGAAGAGGCCTCACTTAGACAACTTCCAAATGATCGGTTCCCAGAGTCGACAATCCAACTAACCAGCAACCCGAGCCACCCAAAGGGCAGGACAAGAGGCCAACCAGAAGAACCTTGTCTGAGTGTGGATTTCGCGGGACACTAGGACATGCAAAGCACGTGCGCGCCCACTAATTTCCACTCTAATTCTAGGTGCACTCAAGCCCAGGTCCGGCTTATCTCTCAATCATAGAACACCCATCACACCCCAATATAGCAATAATAACAATAATATACTGCTGGAAGTAAATGACAGAAATATAAATCCATACAAAATCCTCGACGGGAAAACAAGCGCTAGGATTGACTCTCTTAAGGGACGTTGGATCCCAAATGCATAAGGAACTATCGCAGTCCTTAGCAGCCAGGGGACGTTGGATCCCCAGCAGAGTCGCCAGCTGTCGCTACTGCGAAAATCGGCGCCGGCTGAACAGAAGAGTCGCCACCGTGCGTTATTTATCCCACGGGAGGGAAAGGAAACGCACGAAGTAAACCTACTGCAAAACGGGGAAAGGTATCGTCATCGCAACCAAAACCTGGATTCGGGAGTCGGTTACGCAAGGGGAAGGTATTAGCACCCCTCACGTCCATCGTACTCGATGGGATCCACGCTTGTTTGGTTTGTACGGATTACACTTCTATCTAAACTAAAGGATGAGGTCTGAAAAGAAAAGAAAAGATGACTCGGCAAAGCATCGCACTTTATGCCTACGTATTCCCGTCTGGAACGAGAAATCAGAGTCAACGTAGTTCGCCTAACTACGGGGGAGGATGGGTGAAGGTTGCTCGCTGGGATATCGCATCCTATGCCTACGTACCTCCACACATCATGGAAGATCAGAGCAAACGTAGTTCGGGCTACGTACGACATAAGCTGTTCAAGTGTCTTTTTATGAAAAATCTCACCTTAAACAAGGGTTTTCTTATTATCAGTCCCTGAAGGACAAAAAGGTTGATGTTTGTTCAAATCTTTTGACGGAAGAAATGAATTGATTTCTGTTATAACCTTTATTAATGTTTTTCTGTTGTTTTGAAGAAAGAAGATATGACACTCTACAAATCCTAGGGTTGAAAAGGGAATAAAATCTACCCTAATGTTATCATGCATGGGTTAAGACCTAATGTCTATCATGCTCCTCTCTTGCGCAGAGAGAAACAGAGATCCTAAGGGATAAACGGAAACAGAAACAACAGATATATATACAATAAAGCAGTAAAATGCATGGATGCAGCAATACAAGCGAGGCAAGGGAGTCCCACTCAACCTCGAACCTAGAAAACAATAGGCAAAAGTGAATAGAATTCACTTTCAACCTAACAGGTTAAACAGCAAGCAATACATTCAGGGAAATTCAATCAATACAAAGAGAATTATCAACAGCAAAAGCTAAACAGCAAAGCACTCTTCATTAACATCTGACTTCAAGCAAAGTCTCTATCTTCAATCTCCCAATGGCTTTTCTTCAAGTCCTAATCTCCCAGCTGAGGAAACAATCACAAGAATGAACTGGGTGTTAAGCAATTAGTTGACCACCAAAGGTGGCAAACAGACTGCTAACAACACATAGAAGATTTCTCTCAAGAGTTCTATCTCTTAGACACCATCACCAAGCCTTCCAAAGGAAAGGGGTGAGTGTCTTAGAGAGACTCTGCATCATAGAGAGGGATGGAGGCAATCAAGACCTTCCATGTTTGTGAACCAAGTTTTCTACTCTAGAGCTCTGCCTAACTCCTAGATCCTAGAACCTTCACCAGCTGGCAGCAAGAGATACTCCTCATCAACTCTGGAAGTTGGTCTTCATTCTTTAATCTTCAAATGGGCTTCATCAACACAGTCTTCAGCTCAAACCCCAAGCCCCAAGCAAGCCCAATACCCCACACAGTCAAATAATAACCCGAGAGAGGGCACACCACACAGTCAATCAAATACAAGCAATATACTAATAGTAATAGGGGAAGCCTAATATTTTCTAAGGGATCTATTATCTACCCATAACCCCTATAGTCCCATACCCCAAAATCAAATTAAAATTCCTAAAAGAAATGATCTATCTCACCTATGTTCACTTAAAACCCTAATTTTAATCACTCTAATCTCACCTAATCAAATCATCTAAAAAATTAATCCTAAAATTATGAATTAAATCCTATGAGGAAGCTAAAGTCCTAAGTTAATCACCCTAAAAAGAATGGACCCTAAATCTAAGGGGAGCTAATTGAACTAAAATCAACAAAATCAAGTGCTAAACTAAATCACTTAAAAAGCTATTAAAAAGAAAAATACACAAAAAATACTAAAATGAAAAGAAATGCTAATTTTAATATTTGATAATTTTCTTAACAGAATTATGAAACCAGCACAAAAAGAAGCAATTAAAAATATTCATTTTTCATTTAGTTATGATTTTTACAAAATCAAAAGAAAATATAAAAGAATTAAAAATCACAAAATGAAATAAATTGGGGAGGGGTGTCACAAGTAACTGCGCTCAGTTTAATTGCTTGGTGGGCCAGAAGTTGGGGGTGGCATTAGCAAAAGGCGCTAGGCCCAGTTGTTCAGAAAATTAATTGAAAAATAGGAAAAAAAAATATAAAACCCGCGGTGTGAATAGCAGAGGAATTAAGTTCATTTCATTGGGCTTTGGTCATGGGGGGTGGGGATAGCAAAATGGATCCAGGCCCATGCGTTTCACTTAAGTGAAACGCAGCGTTCCATGCTGGTTTCAGATTCCCTCCTAATTTGTGCTTTGAATGCTAGCCATTAGATCAGATTTTAGGTCAAAGGTCTCCCTCCAAATCCACGGCCCTCCTTCATCTTCTCCAAATGAAACCCTAAATTCAGAAAAAACTCCCTCCATGCACACACCTTCATCCCCTCTGTTCTCACTTTCCACTCAATGAAATGTCACGATATAAAAACCAAAAATGGCCTACTCCTTCCCCTCTACAAGACCCTACCCTTGGTTTTCTCTAACACTTCCCCAAAAATCAAACCCGATAGGTGTAAATCTTGGGTACCACTCACTTTCACTGATATGCATGCTAAGGATTCTTGCTGAAACTTACACTATTGTGTTCTACACATTATGTAGAGTATCCTAAACATCTTAACTAAGATTAAAGTGCCCTAAACTGAGTGTTCTATGTCATTAAAGTTGCACTGCCCTAAGATCAAACCTCATCAATGGAGCCCTAAGTCTCTGAAAAGCATCTTCTACCTATCCCTAGCCATTCTAGCCTAACAAATTCAACTAAAAGAGGATAATTAAAGGTGTAAAGATCAAGTTGCATACCTGAATTTCTTGGTGAAACAGGTAAGAATTCGTGCACTGCAGGCCTGGCAAAACTTCAAGGATGATCCTCAGATGGTATTGGTGCTTCTGTTTGCAACAAACTGCGTGTAGAGAGCTTGTGGTGAGAGCTGCCAATCTGGTATGGATCTTTGCAATTTCAACTTCAATTCTTCAAACCTCCATTGATAAACCTCTGACTAAGCTTGTATGCACTCAATAGGCTCTATGGACCATGAATGAAGAAGGAGATTGAACAGAATTGGTGATGAATGAACACTTTCACTCTTTCTTGCACTTGGAGCTACAATGAAATTCTCACTTTTTCCTCTCTCTATTCACCAACCTTTTTCACCAACCTTCTCTACTCATTATATAGATGATGATGGAAATGTCTAGCACATTCTGGATCCCTCTAGGATGATTCTAGAAACTTCATGAATTTCTCATGATATGGCATAATGGAACTTATCATCTCATGTAATATCTCCTCTCATACACTTTGCAGCCCACTTGAAAATCTCATTTCATGACAAATTGGAAGTGTATTAGTGCTTACATACCCTGAATTTTGCCTTATGCTAAGTTTTGCATGGTTGCCTTGTTATGCAAGCAATGAATTTACAAAGCAACTCCATTTTTAAAGCCCTATCTCAAAATTGTGGCTGAACCAAAGTCTTTAAAATGTTGTTTAGAATCAATTTGGTATATTACATGACCCATTTTGGATTTGTAGATTGCCCAAACCAATTTTCCATCTCAACTTTTTCAAGTTATGTCCATTTTTTAAGTCATTTTCACCAACTTTTATCAATTTGAGTTATATGCATTTCCAAACTTCCATGACCTCTTTTCTAAACTTAAAATGACATTTTGAGCAACTTTGATGTTGTGAAGTTTTTCATTTAAAGCTTCCTTGTATGAGTTTTAGGCATAGGCTAAGAATGACCTGTAATTCTCAAATAACCAAAATACCCTTTGCTTGCCAAGGACATAAGTAGAGTTCCATAAATCATATGAAGGCATACCATACCTTCCTAGAAAGCTAAGACAATGAGGAACAACTCTCATGTTGGCCTGAAATCCATTTGAAAACTCCTTGAAGGTCAAAAGTTGCTTGGAAGACAGACAACTTTCACAGACAAATTTCAGTGTCCTCAGATGACCTGTAACTTGCAAGAGCTATAACTTGAGTTCTATAAATCATCTTGATGACTTCCACCACTCAAATTAAAGCTATGAAGATACTCTACAGGTTTCATGTGGACCATAAATTCATATGAAGCTTGCATCTTGAGTTACATTGCTTTGAAGTTTGACCTAAATCAGGGGATTTTACACTAAAACCCTAGTTTGGTAACTCCACTTCTCCTTGACTCCTTCTGATTTTTCTTTGGCACAACACCATATACATATCCATATAGCAAATAATGAATCCCACATTCTTCAAATGATCCTTGATGCCTTTCAAAACAAGTCTTTGACCTAGGGTTGACCTAGTGTTGACCCAGATAAAACCCTAGTTGACTGACTTCAACTGAGGCTCTTGCAATCATTCCAATGACTTGGTTACTCCTCAAAAATGATCATCTAGGCTCTTCATAACATCCATACACACCTCATGCTCTTGGCTTATGGCTCACACTTCCTCTGATGATCCCCAAATAACCTCAAGATATGGGAGAACTCACTGATCAACCTGTCAACTCTTCAAAGCTCAAATTCTTCCCTGATGACCTGAGTAGTCTTGAATATGAATGAAACCCTTGAATATGCCTCTTGAGATAAGAATAGCACTTGATCCCCTGATTAAGATAGCTTGCTTATGCTATGCAATGCAGATGAATACACTATGTACATGATGACAATGCAAATGACTATGCAATTGAAACATAAACCTAGGTTAGAAAAGGTTGGGAAAATTTTGGGGTGCAACACCGACCAAAGATGAATGGCGCCGTTGAAGCAGCCAACAAGAACATAAAGAATATTGTTCAGAAGATGGTTGTGACATACAAAGACTGGCATGAGATGCTGCCATTTGCACTGCACGGTTATCGTACGACGGTACGTACGTCAACCGGGGCAACTCCTTTCTCCTTGGTGTAAGGTATGGAAGTTGTCCTACCGTTAGAAGTGGAGATCCCTTCTTTGCGAGTTTTGGTTAATGTGAAACTCGACGAGGCAGAATGGATTACGAACCGTCTGAACCTACTCAGCCTGATGGACAAGAAGAGGTTAGCATCGATTGCGTTTGGTCGTCTATACCAAAGCCGAATGAAGAAAGCTTATGATAAGAAGGTGCGTCCTAGAAGCTTTCAGACGGGTGATCTCGTCCTGAAGAAGATTCTTCCGCCACACTCCGATCACCGGGGCAAGTGGACTCCGAATTACGAAGGTCCGTACGTCGTCAGCAAGGTCTTCTCGAGAGGAGCTTTGTTGTTATCCACGATGGATGGTGAAGATTTCGCATCCCCGGTGAACGCGGACGCAGTTAAAAAATACTTTGCTTGAAAGCGACCCGCTGGACAAAAAAAAGAGAGTCCAGGCAAAAAAGGGGCATCCCGGCGAACCAAAAACAGAATAAAAGGTTCGGGCAAAATTAGGGATAAATTGAAAAAATGTACACCCGCGAAGTCGAAAACCTACACTGGGCGGCTTCGGCAAAAAAGGGTATCCCGGTGAACTGAAAACCCGCAAAGGGCGGTTCACGCAAAAGTTAGGGATTTGAAAAAGCAAATGACTGCGTTCCGCGTGTGGACTTTCTTTGTTTAGTGGTTTGGAGGACCTGAGGGCCGTTTATCTGAATCAATCTCTTCCGAAGCTGAAGCGTCGGAGAAGTATCGAAGTCGAGTGGGTCATAGAAGGATCAACTCATGGTGTTCGTCTACGCCTCGTTGCCGACATTTGTATATACTGATGTATATTTATGTTTTATTTTTGTGCGGCTTCCTCATTCCAGGAGCTTGCCTCTGTTTTAAAACATTTTCACCCATTCAGGGGTTCATTATCAATAAAATGCATACTATTCATCAATTCTGTTTGCCTGCTTAGCATTTATCTGTTTTGTTTGCGAAAAAGAACGCCGATGTTTTTGATAAAATGCGCATACATAAACTTACTGTCCTAGGCCACTGATTGTTGAAACAATTAGTTACTTGAATTTTGTCACGAGATAATAACCTTGATAGGTCCCTTTGAGAAGGGTATCTTGTCTGTTTGTTTGTGTTGTTACAGGTGTAGCATGTTCCAAACAGTGCGCCGTGCACATCCCCGGAGCAGGATGATTCCTCTTTCTCCAGCAGAGTTCAGTAGCCTCTCCCCGAAGAGTCTGAACGCAAGATCGTGAGCATTGATATGTCTCCCCAGGCAGAGATGATTCTCTCTCCAAACAGATGCGTCTTGAAGGAACGTCATCTCCTCAGTTGATTCAGGCGCCGAAGCATGATTCATCCCCCAGCACCGGGTCACAAGTGCAGGTTTCGTAGGAAACTATTCGTACGCCGAAGTATGCAGCAACTGATGGTGCCAGACTGAAGTCTCCAGCGGAATTGAAATTCCCCACCAGAGTCGTACTCTCCCCCGAAGTCGGATGATTCCTTCTTCCCCAACAGAATTGAGATTCCCTCCCAGAGGCGTACTCTCTCTAGCGAAGCAGAATGATTTCTCCTTCCCTAGCCGAGTTCGCAGATCCCCAAGAGAGCTGAATCCTTGGAATTTGCTCAGACCATGACTGGTTTTCCCCAGTAGAGTGTCGAACAGCTGAAGTTGTTTCCCCACAGAGTCTTTATCTCCAGAGAAGTAGCCGAGAAGGCCACACAGTTTATTCTCGCGATTGACATCACTTTTCCCTCAGCAGGTCCAAGTTCTCGTAGAGCTTCGTCCCCATGCAGTAGTCAACTGAAGTTGTTTCCCCCGTAGCAGTCAACTGAAGTTGCGTCCCCTGCGGAGTCCAATTAAGATTGGCGTAACCATGTTCTCCTCAGCAGGATGATTCCTCTATCTGAGTAGTTCGTTCTCCTTGACAGGACGACTTCCCCTTCGGCATTTACTTTGCTGACGGGATCGCATCATTGTGCATGATTGCATAGCATCTATCATAAACGCATAGCATTTCCACCGCGTGGAGCATTGCGCCATTGTCGAAGCATATGCATAATAAACATGATCTAGGTTGCTACCGTTCTTGTTTTGCAGGTGTTCCGCCGCATAATTGATTACTCAGGGTGATTCCTGACATTCTCCCCAACGAGGTCGCTTGCCCAAGATGATTCTTGAAATCCCCAGCGAAGTATTCGGTTCAAGATGATTCTTGAATTCCTCAGCAGGGCTATTTGCTTAAGATGATTCTTAAGCTCCCCAGTAGGGTCCCCAGTGAAGGTTGCCCAGGGTGATTCCTGAAGCCCCCAAGAGAGCCGAATCCTTGGAAGCTGCTCAAGCCATGATTGGTTTGTCCCCAGCAAGAGTTGCCCAGGATGATTCCTGGAATCCCCGACAGAGTATTCGCTCAGGATGATTCCTGAAAGTTCCAGCCTGGTTATCGGTTCAAGATGATTCTTGAAGGTCCCCGACGGAGTTATTTGTCCAAGATGATTCTTGAAGTCCTCTGCAGAGTTGATTTATCCAGAATGATTTCTGGACCCCCAGAGCGGAGTTACTTGATAGTTCTCCAGATTCCCCAGCGGTGAAGCGTCCTCCCCAGCAGGTTTTCTAACGGCGAAGTTGAAATCTCCTTTGAAGACTCCATGATTGAAGTCTGACCGTGTTAATGAAGCAGTTCTCTCAGCTGATGCGGAGTGCCTAATGGTAGTGGTTTAGATATTCCCAGTTGGCTCATGATTGACCAAGAATTCTATTCCCGACTTGCTGATGAAGTCCGGCTGATGCCCGACAATTTCTTTGAATGCCTGATGGCATGATCAACCTGATGGTTGAATTCCGGCTGATGCCCGACAAGTTCTTGGAATGCCTGATGGCATGATCAACCTGATGGTTGAGGTCTGGCTGATGCCCGACAATTTCTTTGAATGCCTGATGGCATGATCAACCTGATGGTTGAAGTCCGGCTGATGCCCGACAGTGTTCTTTGAATGCCTGATGGCATGATCGACTATGTATTACCGGTTACCGTGTGACCAATTCCCCAATGGAGTCTCTTCACCCTGACGGCGAGGTCAGACGATGTTTGTTTTGACGGCGAGGTCAGATTATGTTGAGTACTGGACGGTGATGTCGGGTATTCCTCAGAGTTACAGTTTGGTTGACGGCGATGTCAGATTCTTTGTTTCTCCAGCGGCGATGTTGGATGGTTGTTTCTGACGGCGATGTCAGGTGACTCAGTTTTCCAGTGGCGATGTTAGATGTTTGTTTGGTTGACGGTGATGTCAGATTTCTTTGTTGCTCCAGCGGCGATGTTGGATGTTCGTTTCTGACGGCGATGTCAGATTCAGTTGATTTAGTTTTCCAACGGCGATGTTGGGTGTTTTGTTTCCGACGGCGATGTCAGAGTCTTTAGTTCCCCAGCGGCGATGTTGGAGGTTTGTTTCTGACGGTGATGTCAGGTGATTTTGTTGCTCCAGCGGTGATGTTGGACGTTTGTTTCTGGCGGCGATGTCAGGTGGTTTATCTTTCCAGCGGCGATGTTGGGTATGTCAAGTGATTTAGTTTTCCAGCGGCGATGTTGGGTGTTTTGTTTCCGACGGCGATGTTAGATTCTTTAGTTCTCCAGCGGCGATGTTGGGTGTTTTGGTTGTCCGACAACGATGTCATATCAGTATGTCTCCAGCTAGTTGTCGTGCAGCTAGTGTTTCATTTTTCGAAGATTCGTTCCCACCAGAGTACCATGTACCTGTGCAGTTGGAAAATTTCCGGGTTTATCGGTATTCAACCATCTCACACCTTGATTGGCTGAGAGCCGTTCGCTCCTCACCCAGTTAGGTTCAAGCCGTTTGAATAGGGGCAGCTGTTGCACCCCAAAATTTGGCCAACATTTATTTATCCATCAAGAGTTATATGAGACTTTGAAGCTAGCCAAGAAGGTTATTCAAAGGTTCAAATGTTGATACCTTTGTCAGAGAACTCAAGAGATCCTCAGAGAGATTGGTTGAAACTAAGGTTGTGTGTCTCATAACTTGAGAGTTGTGGGAGCTCCTCAGATGATTCTGAGACTATGAGGATAGACTTGAAGCTTTGAGAAAGCTTATGAGATGTCTTGAAAGCCATCATGAAGCCTAGAGAGGTCATTGTACAAGAATTCAGAAGATTCAGCCATGAATGGTAGAATTAGGGTTTGACTGGGTCAACCCTAGGTCAACTAATGATTTGGAGAGGGTTGAGACCTAATCCAAGAGCCATGTGATCATGGAATGATGTATTGAGATTCTATAAGGATGATTCCTAGACCAACTCATCATTATTGAGGAGTTTGAGAAGTTTTAAGCTAGGGTTTCTAAGGATTGACAGTGTAAAATCCCCTAGTTTGATCCTTATCTTCAAGGCAGTTTAGCTCAAGATGTGATTGTCATCTCATCTTCCCCACAACATGAATGTTGTAGAACTTGTTCTTAGATTTAATTTGAGTACTAGAAGTCCTTGATAGGATTTGTAGAGCTCAAGTTATGACTTTGACAAATTACAGGTCATCTGAGGTATGTAAATCTGGGTCCTTGAAAGTCACCCAAATTGCATCCAACTTTTGCCTTAGTAGGATGATTCCTATGGATTCTTGGTCAACATGAATGTTGTAGATAATCTTCTTAGATTTATAGAGAGTACTAGAAGTCCTTGATAGGATTTGTAGAACTCAACTTATGGCTTTGACAAGTCAAGGGCATTTTGGTCATTTGGAGGTTATAGGTCATTTCAAGCATAAGGCCATATCTCCTAGTTCCAAGCTTCAAATGGAAAAATCTTCAACATCAAACTTGCTTAGAATGATGTTTTAAGGCTAGTAGGGAGGTCATGAGATGTTGAAAAGGCTCATATCAAAAAGTGATAAAAATGGCCTAAAATGGAGGCATAAGTTAATTAAGGTGAAATTGAAAATCATAAATCACAAGTTATAAGTCCAAACCATGTCATGTAATAGGTCATTTTGACTCCAAATGACATTCTAATAATAATGGTTCAGCCACAATTTTGATTTGAGGCTTGGATCATAGGGCTGCCTTGGAAAAAGCTTGCTTGCATATTAAGGTACCAAAGCAAAACTCAACAAAACTCAATACACAAGGTAGTTAAGCATTGTAACTCATCTTAAATCTCATGTGGGGAGAAATTCAAGTCAGAATCAAAGGTTACAAGGAGCTTGGCATGAGATAGCATGTAAGGAGAATGAGAAATCAAAATACCATGACATGAAAAGTTCAATTTCTCATTGGATGATCCTAGAGGGTTCTAGATGATTCTAAACCAATCTATAAGATGATTGTAACTTGCTCAGATGCAAGGTTGGTGAGAATTGGTGTAGAGAAGAGAGAGTGAGATCCAAAATCTTCCATTGCAAGTCAAGTTCAATTTCTTCATTCTTCTTCATTTCCATCCCTTTTTTCTTCACAAACACATTCCATAGATCCCTCTGAGTGTGTGCATACTGAATTGAAGCTCCATTGATGGAAGATTGAAGGTTTGGCCATTGGATTTGCAAGAAGCAACTCATCATCGAATCTTGAAGTGCAAGCTTTCTCCCTCAGATTTTTTGCAAACAGAAGTCCTATCTTCATCCAAGGATCATTCCTGAAGAGTTTCAAGCCTTGAAGCGAAGGATTTCATCATCTGCCATATCAAGAAACCAGGTTTGCAAATTCTTTCCTACATCATTATCTAGGCATGGTTAGGTTAAATTATTAGTGTAGAATGGTTAGAGACACCTAGGTGATCATTTATGGAGACTTAGAGAGTGATTGGCGAAGGTTGAATGGGTGACACCATTACTTTGATGAGCAAGAACTCGTGGCATGGTGAGAAAGAATGAGTGTTTGATGGCTTGTTTTAACCAGTGGAGTGAGGTGAACATTTTGATGTAAAGAAATCCAAGAATTGTTGAAGTTGAGGTTTGAGATTATGTTGAGTTGCACCATCGGGTTTGATGATAGAGACCATTTCAATGAAAACCAAGGTTAGGATCGTGATCAGGGAGAAAAACTGAGCAATTTAGGGTTTTGAATGGTTGAATTTGATGTTGATTTGAGGTAACACGAAGGGATGGAAATCTGAGTAGGGAACTCGGTTTCATGAAGCTTTCAAGGAGTTTCAGCAAAACCCTAGGCTGGAGGTTAGAGATGAAGTCTGGACCGTGAGATCATGCGCTGAATCTTGACTCAAAGACTAATCCAACGGCTCACGTTCAATTGAATTTTGAGAGGGAAAGCTGAGAGGCTGAAACGCACCGTTTCATTAAACGGTGGTCTTGTGGGCTTAAGTGAATAATGGCTATCCCCACCCCCCATCAAGGCCCATTGCATATTTGAACTATATTTCGTTTCTATTGGAACCGCTTCTTTTTTATTTTCTTTATGTTTTTCAATTGTTTCCTGATTTAAATATTGGGCCCAGCGTGCATACTATTTGAACCCCCCAGTCTGGGCCCAAGCGTGAAATGAACTAGACATGTTTACTGATTGCACCCCATTTTCATAATTCATTTTATTTTTTCTCCATTTTCTTTCATACTTTAGAAAATCATAATAAATTGAAAATTAATGATTTTTTAATGGGAGTTTTTTCTCCTACTTCATATTTTTGTCAAGAAAAATATAAAATAAAAATATTTGTCATTTCATGCATTTTAGTATTTTTTTTTGTATATTTTCTACTTTTATTGCATTTTAATTCTTTTATGTTGATACATGTATTTGTAGAATTTAGTTTAGTTAGTTCCCTTAACATTTTTAGGTCATTCTTTTTAGGATAGTTAGATATATGTTTTAGCTTCCCCCTGGATTTATTCCATATTTTTGTGATGATTTTTAGGATAGTTTTGATTAGATGACATTAGGTTGTGTAGAATTAGGTCAAACCTTAACATAGGTGCACAATAACTTTAGATTTTTGGGTTTTTAGGTCAAGTTAGACTATGGGACATATATGGGTATTAAGGGTAGGTATTTAGG
This sequence comes from Lathyrus sativus, assembly GCA_963859935.3. NCBI lineage: Eukaryota > Viridiplantae > Streptophyta > Magnoliopsida > Fabales > Fabaceae > Lathyrus > Lathyrus sativus. The sequence continues at coordinate 254,007,630 of OZ012737.1, read as the reverse complement.
ATCCCTTAGAAATTATATTAGGATTTAATATAGTAGTATACTATTTTTAGTTGATTTTTGTATTGGTTGATTGTTTGTGTTGCCCTTGTGGGCTTGTATTGTTGTTTGCTTTGCTTTGTGGGATTGGAGCTTGGTATTGTTCTAAGGAGCATTATGGAGCATATTAGAAGACTTGAAGATGGATTGAGGAGCTTGAGAGCTTGATCTTATTTTGTTTTGTTATTGTTTTAGGGTTAGGGATTAGGAAGAGTTTAGACCTAGTTAACTTCTTTCTTAAACATGGATGGTATCTGTCACCTCCATTCCTCCCTATGATTCAAAGTCCTTCCATGGTATACACCTATCTCCTTTGGAGGGATAAGTGATGTACCTAGGAAGTAGAACTTTTGAGGGAACCATTCCTTTGATGTTGAACCCTTATGGGTCACCTTTGGTGGTCAATAAGCAGTTCAATATCCCCAGCTTATCCAGTAAGTGATTTCCTCTGTTTGATTATCTTGAGAGATGCAGAGCTTGAGCTTGAAGATGAAGACTTCAATGAAGAGTGTAGAAGAGGATGAATCCTTGAGTATTTCCATTCCAGCTGAAGCTTGAAGAGCAACAAGAGCAAGTTGATACTTGAAGACCCCTGAAGATTAGGTGAAGCCTGAAGGTGGAACTGATCAAGAAGCTGAAGCTTAAGGGAGAGGATAAGTTGAAACTTATGTTGAAGGGTTGAAACCTGGAAAAGAAAATTGGTATTTGTCAAGGGTAATTGAAGTCGAAAGACTGAGTTGCTGTTGGGAAAGCTGAAGCTTGAAGTGGAGAGGAGTTGCTCTGCTTTCTTTTTCTTTTCTGTATTGCTGTGTTTTGTTTGACTTGTTTGATGCATTAGAATAAGTCCATATCTAGAATAAGTAGAATCTAGGAGCATGATTGCACTAGAGGTTGAGTTGCTCCCTCTGCTTGTATTGTTACTGTGTGGCTTTGCTTGCGGGTACTCGGTAGAGCCCAGCTCCCTTGCTCATGTGGTTTGTTTGTCTGATGGCATTTTATTTCATTTTATCTGTATGATTGCAGTTTACTGTTATTGCTTGATAGCATGATGTTGTTTATATTTCAGTATGATTACTGTTATCCATTATGGCTTGAGGTTGAGATGAGCTTGTGGAGGCTGAAGCCCCACACACATTTCCTCCCTCACTTGCATTGCATGCATTTTACTGTTAAGCTGATGCTTTGTCTGTTTTGGTGTATAATTGACATGATCCCTTAGGACTCTCATTTCCTTTGATAAGGAATTGATGATAGAATTTTAGGTTGAAACCTATGCATGACAACTTTTAGGAGTTCCCTGTTCAAACCTCAACCATAGGATGAATCCATGGCATGATAACAGTAGGACTTGATAGTCTCCCTCCTAGTTGGGTCTGTTCTCTTCTCATCTCAAAACTGTTTAAGATACAGTAATCATGAATGATTTCTTTCGTACGTTACGAGCCTTAAGCTATCTGAGAAAGGATCGTGGGAGAGTTTCTTTTCCACAGTCTGGATGTTTAGTATGGTACCCTTTGGGTGACATGCGACACATTCACTCTCAGGTCATAGTCTCTAGTGCGATTGAAATCGCAAACACAATAAAAAACACTTCTTTCGTAAAAGACAGGAAATAAACCGTAGTTTCCCGAACTACGTGAGCTCTGATCTCTCATACCTGTTGAGAGTACGTAGGCACAAGATGGCGATGTCTTGGCGAGCTACCTTCCCCCATAACCCGTCGTAGGCCGAACTATGTTGACTCTGATTTCTCATTCCCTGATGAGAATACGTAGGCATAAAGTGCGACGCATTGCCGAGTCATTTTCTTTTCTGTTTTCAGCCAGCCTTGATAGGTAGATAGATAAAACCAACCCGTCCAGTAAACACAACAAGCGAGGATCACGTCGAGTACGACGGACGTGAGGGGTGCTAATACCTTCCCCTTGCGTAACCGACTCCCGAATCCAGACAATGGTTGCGATGACCTTGTCTTACCCTTTTTCGTCAGGTTTTTCCGATCGTTTCCTTTCCCGCTCTAAGGGATAAATAACGAAAGGTGGCGACTCTTCTGTTGTGCCGGCACCTTATCTTGTTTGATATATTTCCGATTAAGTTATCTAGTTTGATTAACACACACTGAGGTTGTTCTTTGTTTATATCTGAGTCTCTGTAACCACCATGTAGTAATAGGAATGTCCATTTGCTAACCACCTTGAGCCTAGCCTTTCTTTAAGCAATGTAGCCTACAACTCTTATCCATATGACTCGAAAGATTATTTCTTTCCACCTCTATTTGGAGTTAGATAGAAGTTTAGTCTTAAGTTGCATAGGGTTGCTCTTGGAAGTGAGAAAAGTTCTAAGTTTGGGGTTGGGGTATGATCTGTTATTGCGCACGAATCAAAAACAAGTATTTTTGAAAAAGTAGTAAAGGGAAGCGACACTCGGATGTTGTATCTCAAGGATTATTGTATTATTTCAACCAACTAAAGAAAAGGTTTATGAGGGTTTTAAGTTTTGATTAAGAAAATAGGGAAAAATAAGTGATTATAATAAGTGATTATCAAAATAAGCTAAAACGACTAATCCTACTGATTCGGATTCCGACTTATCATTGGCTATTATAACACCAATCCCTAAGCGGCTTCGATCCTATTTGATTATGAGATCAATTAGACAAGCGCTTATCAAAATCAAACGAATTATGTTCCTGTTTACCGAATTAAGCAAACGGGTTAAGAATATGACGAGTTAACGAATTAAGCAAACGATAACACGCAATTAAATTTAGGAACATGCATACGAATTTAATCAATTCTATCCTATGAACAACAATCGATTTAAGAAAACAATTGTAGTCAAATTAAGCAAATTACTTTATAGAAAATGATTGAAATGAATCGAATTTAAATTGGTATTTGAATAACCTCAAAGCGATGGAACCCGTAAGTAGCAAGATTTGCCTTGGGAATTAGTTCTCCATTATAATCATAAAAAGCAAAGTAAAATTGTGAAAAGAAGGTTATGAATAGTATCACAGCTGCTACTAGGTATAGGGAAGCATCACAAAATCCGGTTCTAACCCAACTGGGTCGAAAAACATAAAAAACACGGCCCAAGACTAAATATTTCTAACGGAAGATTTCAGGTCCTGACTTCAACGAATTATTTGAGCCCGCTACACTCTGAATTAGGTTCTGCTTCAAATATAAAGGTTGTAGCTCTCTGCCTTAGCTTTCCAACACCTATTAGAACGCGCAAATCCTATTATTTTAGCTCCAGTTATGAACCAAATAGTGGACAAATATGAAATAACCACTAAAGCTGAAAATAAGTTGCGACAATAGATTAAAGGCAAACAAAGACTTAATTCTAAAAACATATTAAAACAGTAAAATAAACAAAACAAAATAAGGAAATTCCTAAGTAAAAACATAAGAGAATGTGCATTAAGATGCACTGGTTAGGGTGCTAGAAGTAATTGGTCAAAAATTCAAAATTTTTGAGAGAATAAGAAGTGGGAAAAGAGACTTTTTAAAAAAAGAAGAGAAAAAGTAAAAATAAGGATCAAATCTTGAGTACCGAAAATAAGGAACAAAGGGGTATGTGAATAGAAGGAGATTTAGACACCTAACTCCAAAGATTTAAACCTACTTTCCTAAAAATATTCTACTCGAAGATAAGTCAAGTTACAACCTGAAAAAGGCCTCTAATGTGCATTTTTATGATTTCTATGATGAACTATATTAGAACATGATCAAGTATGTATAATTTATTTTGTATGTTGATTAAGAGATGACCTTATCCATTGAGTGAGTTAAAGTGAGCTAAGAGACAGGTCGAGTACTCGTCAATGTTTGAGGACGTTTTTCGAATTTGCTAGATAGAAGTTGGAAGCTGAAACAATGTTCAGGTAACGGGAAAAAAACATTATATGGTGATGTACAATTTTTATTGTTCGACTTGTTTTCTATTGAAATATGCAGTTGTAGGCGAGTTACTTTAGGACAAGTAACAATTCAAGTTTGGGATTGTGATGACACCCCTTCATTGCATGAAATTTGGCGACGAATCGAAGAAAAAAAAACGAAAGATGAGCCAAAAGAAAGAAGAAATACCCAAGAATGAGAATAAAATAGCTAAGTGTGAAAGAATGGAACTTAGTGAAAATTCAGGTGAAAAAAATATCTTTTTGGTGCAGCTTCTAGAATAACCATGAGCAACATCGTGCAATATCGCATGTGTGATAGGGATGTATTAGTACATTGCGCGTGCGATACATATATAATGCACGCGATGATGGATTTTTCTGATGCGTTCTGAGCTCTTTTTAAGGGGAATTTCTACATTGTTACAAGGGTTACGAATTTTGGCATTTGGAGCATAATTTTACAAAATCAAGGGTGATTTTAAGAGCATTTGAAGTCAGTTGAGGCTAATCCTTCAAGGGAATTCATATGCTATTCTCTTTATTTCTATTGGTATTATAGTTTTAACTATGAGTAGCTAAACTCCTTTAGGTTAGGTTGTGTGAGATGAATCTTTTTCAATCTTGTTGTATTACATGTTGATTTGACTTTGCATGAATCATGTTGAACTATAATTTTATTTAATTGCTTATCGATCTTAATGTTTTTATTCATGATACTCTATTAAACTGATATTGGAAACATATGGATTACTGACTCGTAGCCTATGTGTCGGTCCTAAGGCAATTGTTCTAGTTACGTTAGTTGAATAGGAATAGGAGACCCCAAGTAGTGGCTAGAGAATTAACATTTTGTACATCGCCTAATTCTGCTTACACTGGTGGACTAGGAATATGAAGCTCCGAGTAGTGATTAGTGAGTTATTTCATAAGGGATCGGTTATAGCGATTTTTTTAATTCACCATGAGATTATAGGCATATGATCATTCATACAAGGCATCATACATCAACAAGAGAGAATTAGGGGATTTGGTATACAACCTGACCATCTTAGTCATTCTATTTAAATCTTTTATTTTGTTTTTCACTCTGCAACCTAAAACCCCTTATTTACTGTTTTCTTTTACATTTCACAATTATTGTCTTGTTCGAATATAATCCATGTGGATTCTGAAGGTGAGAAAAAGTACACAAGAATGGGGGGTTGGATTGTGTTTTCTGCTTTCTTAATTTGTGCCTGATCAGAGTTCAAAATCTAAACTGATGCTCTGATTCTGATTATACTTAGCATCAGAATATTAACAGAAGAAAATAAATAATAGCAGAAGACACAAAAATTTATACTGGTCCCTCCTAAATGAGAGTGGTCCAGTCCCATTGCTTTACAAGAGATTTTCACTATAATCAAATCATGATTACAATCGCTTATGCATTTTACATAAGACTTTTACAATGATCAGACCCTAAGTCCGAGACTTTTTGCTTAAACCCCTAAGGCTCAATACTTCCTTGATCAAGTCCTACAGACTCAAGACTTCCTGCTCAGAACGCAACCTAAGACTTTCCTGCTCAGGTCCCTCAGACCCGAGACTTCCTGCTCAAGCCCCTCTGACCCAAGACTTCCTGCTTAAACCCCTCAGGTTCAATACTTCCCGCTTAGACCAAAGCCTAAGACTTTCCTTCTTAAGCCCCTCAGGCTCAAGACTTCTACTCAGACCCTCAATCTGAGACTTCCTTGCTCAGGTTCCATGAACCCAACAATTATGCTCAATTAATCCACTTGATTAAGTTTTTTAATTCTCTAGCATATAGCAGGAGACTTAATGGCTCAAGCATCTTGGCGAGAAAATTGAATTTGCTCAATCAATCCACTTGATAAGGACTTTCATTGCTCTAGTACATAACAGAAGACTTACATGGCTCAAGCATCTTGGCGAGAGGCTTAATATAAATTGCTAAGTAACATGTTCAGCAAAATAGATAACAAGGTAAACTTGATACAAATATCAGAGGTACAGGGAAATCACCATAACAAAAACCTAAAGCTCTTAAGATTTCTAAGATATTCAATGTGAAGAAATCTTAAGGTTTTTACAATTACAACCTACAACATAAATTTTGCATAACTAATTGTGTTGATAATTGTTGATCTTGTTACTCCTCTATCAGGTTGATCCATATTAAAGATTTAGTTTGAACTTTCATCTACTTATATAGCACTTGTAGAAGACTAGTCATTGGATAGATAACTTGATCAAGTATATTTGCTTTCTTCATAGTACAAGAGATGTTGAAGATAGATACACTAAAAAATCTTGATTCATTGTGTATCGTGTTTAACCATTGAGTCTTCAAAGAGATCATGTCCTACAGAGCCGTTGAGAGTAGATATCTGTAAAGCATGTCAATTTTTCTTGAGCCTTGTGAATTAAGACTCTAGCTGATAAACTATTTGACAATGCAGGTTGCTTTTTGCAGTATGGATACTTTCAGCTTTATCACTAACTCTGAATGATCGCTAGAAGCCAAATTACATTCACCAAGTGTAGAGACAATAATGTTGCTTCTTCTGATGCTGAAACCTTCAGCTTCCGAGTCTAAGCCAGACATCACATAGAGAGTGTTCTTCAGATTCTGAATACACACACACACACATAACCATTGTTCTTTTAATACTTTGGTATCATCAAAACCCAAGGAATATATGTCATGAACAAATCTTGTTCTAACAGATTCGATCTTTGATTATTATGACACTATTGATACGCTTTCCAAGAAGTCATTATCATGTCAAACTTTATATCCACATCCTGAAGAGTTTTACTGAAACGTCACACTCTAAAACATGTTGTGCTTTAGGAGGGATGACGTCCTTGCTAGTAAAATTACTTAGGTCAAAATCTAGAATTACAACACTAAGACCATCCAAAGCTTTGCCAAAACCAAGGTTCATACCATATATACCATTGTCTCTAAATATATGATTCTATAATACTCAAGATTAATCCTTAGAAGCCACAAACACGTATGAGACAACCTCTACTTCTAATTACAAACCTAATCCCCCAAATCTGTTAGGCAAAGATGTCACTCTCTATTAAAGATCCCCGAAGAAATAACCTCCATCAACCTCGATATCTTCAAATGCGCTTCGTAACTCTTTATCAAACCAAATAGTTCACTTTGAGGGTCTCTTAATTATGGAAGAAGATGCATTAACTCAATATCCTTGACCGTTCTCTTTATGGACAACCCCTCAATAAAGCCTTCATCTCGACTAATAGCCCCTCCAAGCAACTCACCCCAACACTGGCCTCTCAATGTCCAAAGGAAACAACTCCCCATAAAACCAAATCAAATATACCCTAATTGATTAGGAAACTCTCTTTTTAAATAAACAATATTAATAATTTTTTTTTTTTAATTTTCAAAATCAAGTCGAGAACATCATACTTAAAAATATTTTAATGTAACCCAAGAATGCTTTAATGAGATGGAAAGACATATCTTTTCTCTTAGCTTACCTATCAAGCCACCTAGGTGGGACCGTTACAAAATTCTTTTAATGATTTTCTTTTATTTTTCCTTTTGTTAATCAAATATGTAATTAGGTTATCCAATTCAAGTGGTATATTTAAAGACCAAACCTAGTAGTTGTTAATTCAGATTCATGTAACCTTAATATGGAAGTGAACTTTGAGCCTTTGAGGTTAGTATTATTGGACATGTGATTTCGCACACAAGAGGGGGATAAATTATGTGTTTCATAAAAATATATTTTGAAAAAATTTTAGAATTAAAATAATAGTTAGAATTTTTTTTAGTTGTGCAACAGAAAATAAAAATGCAAGAAATAAATCATTGAAATGTAAAAAGTTAAGGGGAAAGAGGAACACCAAGAGTTATACAAGTTCAATAAAAAACGATATAGATTTGTACCCAATAATTGATCTTGAGAGTATCCAATAAACTTAAGAGCTTTTAGTAGATTAAACTCTCGAACCCCCTTATATAAGGAAAAATGAAGCTTATGGCTAACTTACAACCATATCGCAAACATAGGAGAAAAGTGGCAAGTCTTCCTTCTAAACAGTGGATCGAAGCGGTTAGTCTCCTTTCCACAAGAATCTTGGAATGGTTAGTATTCAAGCTTCAAAAAAACTCTGGGAGCTTTTAACACCATGATGAGCTCTCAAACCTAAACTTTGGTTTTATACCGGGCTAACCAATAACCTATCAAGTTTTACCACCAGGATGATCTTGAACCAAAAAAAGCTTTTAACATTGAATTGAGCTTTAACCTAAACTTGGTTTTATCGCAAGCTAACCAAGAACCTATGGGATTTTGTCATGGGCTGATCTTAAACCTAAACTAGAGACTTGATCATACAAATACCAAACCTAAAATTCCATGTGTTTAGCTTCGAGCCCAAACAAACAATCCCTAAGTGGATAAAATGTTAAATCAAGGTATAAACAAAACTTCCTAGGTGAACCTACAAAACTTACCTTCCAGAATTATAGCTTCCTCACTCGCAAAATGGCTTGCTCAAAATGAACTTCGGTTAAATTCTTAGTAAAAGTAAGTAAACAAAGAAATTTTAGAGAGAGGGTGAGAGGTGAGAAATGAAAACATGTTTATGTATGATTTTGAAAGTGGGAAGAGACCTCTATTTATAGGCTAAATCTCTGCACAAAAAAGAAAAAAGTTTTATGGCCTTTTACGACTTGCCAATCGATTGGCAACATACACCAATCAATTAGTTGCCTTAAAATTACTAAGTTAAAATTTAAATAAAATATATTTATTCATTACACCTCATTAAGATATTTTCCTAATCACTTAGGGTACATTTTTTAAGTAACCATGGGGTCATTGTCGTGTGGGTGAATGTCGATAATATCCTTCTCAAAAAAGGTAATGTTGGCCTCTAGAGCGTCTGATTCTCCTGCCTCTTAGTCAATTGGCGAACCATCAATAACTAAGATTTGGTAGGCATATCTCTTTCAAGAGAAACTGGTCTCTTCGCCTCCAGCGAATTCTCATACGATGGTGTTAAGGGTATCACAAATGGATCTACCTTTGCTTCATTTATTTGTCTCCTTTCCTTTCTTGGATTTTTGACTACTCGAGGAATCTTTCCCCTAAGAATTATATTCACTTGGACCTCTAAAAGATCTACCCTTAACATATTTCTTCAGAAGTCCTTCTTGGATGAGACGCTTTATCTCTTTTTTGAGTCGGTAGCACTCATTCATTTGATGTCTTTAACCTTATGGAACTTGCACCAATTGTGAAGATTAGAACCTAAGATGCCTATCTTGGGAGCTTACGACTGAAGGATATTATGCATATTGTCGCTACTGCGAAAATCGGCGCAGGCTGAACAGAAGAGTCGCCACCATGCGTTATTTATCCCACGGGAGGGAAAGGAAACGCTCAGAGTAAACCTCGCACAACACGGGAAAGGTATGGTCGTCGCAACCAAAACCTGGATTCGGGAGTCGGTTACGCAAGGGGAAGGTATTAGCACCCCTCACGTCTGTCGTACTCAACGGGATCCATGCTTGTTTTCGGGTATGGATTGTTATTCTATCTAAACTATGGGTCGAGGGTTAAAAAGAAAGTAAAATGAAAATAAAAATGACTCGGCAAAGCATCGCACTTTATGCCTACGTATTCCCGTCTGGAACGAGAAATCAGAGTCAGCGTAGTTCGCCTACCTACGGGAAAGGAGGGGAAGGTTGCTCGCTAGGATATCGCATCCTATGCCTACGTACTTCCACACGACATGGAAGATCAGAGAAAACGTAGTTCGGGCCACGTACGACACAGGTCTGTCTTGATTGATTTTATTCCTTCTGAAAAAGGTTTTCTTGATTAACAGTCCAAGCGGACAAAAATGACGTTTTGGTGAGTTCCCATTCTTTTACGGAAGAAGTGTCTTTTATTGTGTTTGAAATTTTATTGTATTTTTCTGGTTGTTTTGAGAAAGGAAGAGACAGAACTCTAACCTACGGTTGCGAAAGGGAAACAAACTATCCTAATGTTATCATGCATGGGTTAAGACCTAATGTCTATCATGCTCCTCTCTTGCACAGAGAGAAACAGAGATCCTAAGGGAATAGACGGAAACAGAAACAATATCATATATATACAGTAATACAGTAAAATGCATGAATGCAGCAATACAAGCGAGGCAAGGGAGTCCCACTCAACCTCGAACCTAGAAAACAATAGGCAAAAGTGAACAGGCTTCACTTTCAACCCAACAGGGTAAACAGCAAACAATACAGTCAGGAAAACTAAACAATACAGCAGGAAATGAAATACAGCAAAATAAACAGCCACAGCAGCTCCGCATCAATACCCATCTTCAAGTCATCTCCAATCAATTACAAGCTTCAGTCAGCAGCCATCTCTATCTTCACAGTCTCCAAGCAAAGATCTTGAGCACCAGTCCTCAGTCTACAATGGCTTTTCTTCAAGCTCAAACCTCCAGGATGAGGGATCAGTCACAAGAGTGAATTGGGTGTTAAGCAATCAGTTGACTACCAAAGGTGGTGAACAGACTGCTTCTAACACAAAAGACATTTTCTCTCAAGAGTTCTATCTCTTAGACACTATCACCAAGCCTTCCAAAGGAAGGGGGTGAGTGTCTTAGAGAGACTCTGAATCACAGAGAAGAATGGATGGAGACAAGGCAATCCATGTTTGAGAAACAAACTTTCTAACCTAGAGCTCTGCCTAGCTCCTAAACCCTAATCTCCTCAGCATCTGCTAGCAAGAAACTCCTCTTCAACTCTGGAAGTTGATCTTCACTCTCTGGATCTCCAATGGCTTCACCTCATCAAGTCTTCAGCTCTCCCAAATCCCCAGGCAATCCCAATACCCACACATACAAGCAATAATCCCCAGAGGGCACACCACACCAGTCAATTAGATATACAGTATATTAATAGCAGTAGGGGAATCTTGACTTTTTCTAAGGGGATCTAATAACTACCCATAGCCCCTATAGTCCCATAGCTAAACTATTCAAACCCTAAGTCCTAAGGGAAATGAATTGATTCTCCTAAGTCATCACCTAAAACCCTAGTTTGTTCATGTTGTTCACACCTAAGCTAAACACCTAAAATTAATTTCTAAAAATGGGAACTAAATTGCATCTACAAGTTTAATGTCTAAACTAAACAGCCTAAAAAGAATGGGTGAAAAATATTGAAGCATTTAATAGAACAAAAAATAACAAAATCATGCATGAAATGAAACTATTTAAAATGCTATTTATTTGAAAAATATGGGAAAAATATCAAATAAAAAATAAAATGCCATTTTTATTTTTTTTATAATTTCCTTGACTTTCTAAAGAAAATAATGCAAAAAGAATGAATTAAAAATAATGATTTTTCTATTTATTATGATTTTTATAAGATGCATGAAAAAAATGAAAGAAATTAAAATAGAAATATAAGGAATAAATGGGAAGGGGTGTGGAAAGCAATGCGCTGCAGTTGAGATCCCAGTTGGGCTGAGGAGGTGGGGTGCGCATAGTAATTGCATTAGGCCCAACGTATTCAGAAATTGAATTAAAAAAATGCCAGAAAAATGGAAAGCAACGCGGTGTAGATAGCAATAGAAACACGTTGAAATGATTGGGCTTATTGGAAAGGGGGTGTGTATAGCGAGTTGAATCCAGGCCCACTCAGAGTACTTAAATGAAACGCCGCGTTTCATATCAAGTCCTTCCCTCCGTTTTCAGCTTTAAACGTGGATCATTGGATGGTGATTCTAGTCAAAGGTCAAGACCTCATCGTGTGGTCTAGCCATTATCTTCAACCTTGAGCTCTCCTAGGGTTTCAGAAAACCCTAACCATGCATGATCTTCTCTCCCTCTGTTCTCTCTCTACACGCCATGGATTCACACGATATAAAAAGCAAAATTGGTCTACTTCACTCCCTCTACGCAGCCATAACCATAAATCTTCCTAAAACTCAAGCAATCAATCAATTCGAAGAAGGTAACAGATGGAAACCACCATTAGTATCTGATATCAAACCTCTCCAATTCTCCACGAAACTCATCCTAAACTGATCTACAATTCATCCTGATCATAGCATGTTACTCTACGAACAATCTCAGGCCTTATCTTAGCAATTACAAACCTCAACAGTTTTGATGCATCATGCTCAAACTTCATGAAATCTCCCCAAATTCATCCAAAACAATCCTCTACCCTACCTTAACCGTTCTACACTATCAAAACCTATTAACCCTAACTTAAATAAGCAATTCGAATGAAAACTTACCTTATGCACAATGGAGAAAACAGCTACCAAAACCTCTTGATCTACAGCTTGAAGTGAGTGGAAAATGATCCAAGAACTCAATGGTGACTTCTGTATGCAACAGGTATGACCCCAAAGATGTGAATCCCTCAATTCCAAAGTTTATGCTTCTTGGATGGTGATGATGAATGGCACAATTCCTTCTTCAATTTGCCAAATGAAGGTGTGGATTCTGATCCTTGTATGATGATGGTGAAGACTCAATCAAGAATAGTGAAGATTGGTGAGAAATTGAGGGAGTTTGAGAAGCTTATGCAAGAATGGAAAAATGTGGAAAACTTGGGATCTTTGAGCAAATGAAGTCACCAACCCTTGCATGAACCAACTTGTATGAATATATAGATGGGATTAGAACTTCCTAGAAACTTGGAGAAGTTTCCCTTGCACTTTTCCCTTTCAATTTGGTTTATGTAACTTTCAATTCAAGCAACCATGGATAACTCTTAAATCTTGAACCAAACTCAAAATTCTACTTTATCCAATGTATTTAAAATGATCTTTCCATTCAAAATGACCTATAATTTTGCTTCATTTGGCCAAGATATGAAAAATCCCATTTTTAAGTCCATTTTTCTTCATTAAATTCAACAATTTTGAAACCTTGTGCTATGAATCTTTACAATCTCTCATGGTCACTTTTCTAGACTCAAAATGTCATTTTGAGCAAGTTTGATGTTGTAAGTTTTTCCATTTGAGGCTTCCTTGTATGAGTTTTGGACATAGGTTAAAATGACCTGTAATTCACAAATGACCAAAATACCCTTTGCTTGCCAAGACCATAAATTGAGTTCCACACATCATATGAAGGCATACTATACCATTATAGAAAGCTAAGACAATAAGGAACAATTCTTATGTTGACCAGAAATTCATTTGAAATCTCCTTGAGGGGTAAAAATTGCTTGGAAGTCAAGTCACTTTCACAGACAAAATTTCAGATACCTCAGATGACCTGTAACTTGCAAGGACCATAACTTGAGTTCTATAAATCTCCTTGATGTCTTCCACCACTAAAATTAAAGGTCTTGAGATCCTTTACAAGTTCCATGTTGGCCAAGAAGCCATTTGAAGCTTGCATTTTGACTTATCTTGCTTGGAAATTTGACCTAAACTAGGGGATTTTACATAGAAACCCTAATTTAGAAACTCCTCTTCTCCTTGATTTCTCTTGAATTCTTCTTAGCACAACAACATATCCTTATTCTCCATGTCAAATGATGAACCCCACATCTCTCCAATGGCCCTTAATGCCTTTCAATCAGTCAATTGACCTAGGGTTGACCCATGGTTGACCCAGATGAAACCCTAGTTGACTGTCTTCAACTGCAATACTTGTGATCACATCAACAACTTGTTTTCTTCTCCAAATGACTTTCTAAGTCCTCCAAGATGTCTAGATACTCCCCATGCTCAGCCCATGGCTCACAATTTCTTTGGTTGACCCACAGATACCCTCAGTTAGGAGATATACTCAATGCTTGATCCACTGAACTCCCTGCTTTCAAATTCTTTTCTGATGACTTGAATGAGATGGAATTAGGATAATAACCTCTTGATAGGCCTCTAGAGATGATAATAATGATTGGACCCCTGTTGGATGACTTGCTATGCTTATGCTATGCAGATGGTTAGGCTATGTACATGACTCTATATGCAAATGCTAATGATATTGAAACATAAACCAAGTGAATAAGGTTGAGCAAATTTTAGGGTGCAACAGCTGCCCCTATTCAAGCGACTTGGACCCGATTGGGTGAAGAGCCCGGAGCCTTCAGACATTCGCGGTACGAGACGGTTGAATACCAGTGAAACCAAAAATTTGCCAACCACAGAAATAAACTGTGCTCCTGCTTGGGGAACGACATTCATCAGCTGAATCTGACTGTCATGACAACCCACTGATCTCGTGCGACCGTGCTGGGAATTCTTCTCATCATCCTGAAAAAGATTGAATCATCGGAAACTTCATCCTTTGTTTGTCCACGTCAGGACTCTATCTGCTGTCAACTCGGAAAAAACTTCAACAACTTTGCTGGGGATGGCTCGTCTGCCTTCTCGTCAGAAATAAATCGTCCACGTTGGGGATAAACTCTTCCGCGTTAGGAATAACACTGTCCACGTTAGGAATAACATCGTCCACGTAAGGGATCCATCTCCTTCTTCCACGTTAGGAATAACTTCTTTGATCTGTCCGTGTCAGGACTAAACTCTTCCACGTAAGGAATCAATCTCTTTCTTTCCGCGTCAGGAATTAATCTTGATATGTCCGCGGGAGGACTCAATCTTTCCACGTAAGGAATAAACTCGTCTTTCCACGTAAGGAAAACCATTTTTCTTCCACGTAAGGAATGCACTTGATATGTCCACGTAAGGACTCTAATCTTTCCATGTTAGGAATCAAACTATGATCTGTCCACGTCAGAACTAAACTTCTCCACGTAAGGAATCAACTTCTCTTTTTCTTCCACGTTAGGAACACGCTTTCTTTCCACGTTAGGAATATCTCTTTTCCATGTTAGGAATGCAATTTTGCTCGATACGCCCACGTAGGGACTCCAATCTTCGTCCCACGTAAGGAATCACAATCTTTCCACGTAAGGAAACCAACTCGTCTTTTCTGCGTCTGTCCACGTCTGGACTGAACTTGCTTTTCCACGTAAGGAGCTGAAGCTTCTCTTTCCACATAATGAATAACCTTGTCCACGTCAGGATTCATATTTCGTCTTGATTTGTCCGCGTCAGGACTCGCCTCTTGACTCGCTGAAGTAATAGAGCTTGTCCACGTCAGGACCTGCGCGTCTTTGACTTGTTGGGGAAATAAGACTTGTCCACGTCAGGACTCACATTTTGCTCTCAACACAAAGAAGGATAAACTTGTCCGCGTCAGGACTCTCACATCTTGTCCTCTTGAAGAACTAAAAACTTGTCCGCGTTAGGGCTAACCCACATCGTCAACTTGATGAAATGTCCACGTTAGGACTCCTCATTCCAACAATCTTCTCTAGCGCAAAGAAAACCCGTCAATAAAATTGTCCATGTTAGGACTCCTCCTTCCGCAACTTTCTTATCACTGACGTTACAGCATTTTGAGGCTGGCTCTACTAGGGACATTTGGAAACCAAACTTCCGGACGCCTGTTCTGATAAACAGCGGTAGCCTCTGAAGTTCTGATTCATGAATCCTTTGATGCCCAATAGCTCTGCTTGGGGATAAGGAGAAACTTATCCTGCTGACTCTGGCGGGGAAAACACAAGAAATTCATAAATAACTCTGTTCGGAGACAAAGAGAAACTTCATCTTGACAACTCTGTGGGGAGTAGTGCCAAAGCTGACACCTCGTGGGATGTCTTATGTCGAGATCTTGAATGCTTGATAATTCACTTGAGCCAAAGCTCTCTCCACCTGCATGAGAAACAATACTTGAAACAAACAGTTAACCAACCTGGTTTATGTTTCAAAAATGCGTATGTTTGACGGCGATGCAATGCTCCATTCGACATGGAAATGCTACACTTTTATTTGGTGGATGCAAGTACGACCCTATATGCCAATGCAACCGCAGACTTGAACTGCTGGGTACAGGAACTGCTTCAGCAAAATAAATGCTGAAGATAATGCCAACTCCGCTGGGGATAGCCAAGTGCTACAAAATTATTCCAGCAAAATAAATGCCGGAAGAGTGAAGTCGACTCAGCTGGGGAATGGGGATTTTGACCCCAAATACCTCATTGAATTAACACCCTGCTGGGGGATATAACTCTGCTGGGGAACAGCAGATGCGCCTGGTATGATTGAACTTCTGCGGGAAAGTGAACGGATATCACACGGTATTTTGCCAAAATAAATGCCATGACCCACACCAACTCTGCCGGGGAGAGCCTTAATCTTCGAGTTCCACTGGGAGGAATACTTGCTGAGAAGAGAATTCCGCTAGAGGATGGAACGATTCTCTTGGGGGAAAATCAACTGACTCCACTGGGGGAGAGTAGATGACCCTGCGGGAAAAGGTAAACTGCCTGAACACAGTGCACCAAGGTTAATCTTCTGAGACTAAACCAACTCGGCTTGAGATACACTGTTTGAGTACAGCCTTATAATCTTGGAATCGCCAAATTCTGCTGAGGATGAATGACTTTGCGGGAGCATGTCCTTTGGATAGGCTACGGCTAGCTGGGGAATTCGATCCTTCCTCAGGAAGAACATGCATGACCTGCGTGGGAGTCGAGTCTTTCGTTATTGCAATCTCTTGATCATCTTCCTCGTACGGCTATGAAACCTGCAACAACACAAACAAGACAAGACAAGTATATGCAACTAAATCGATCCAGATTAGTGACGTTATTCTCAGTTAATTCAAAGCTTTAGCAAATGTCGGCAAGAGCCAGCGACGTTATGCACATGCTAGTTTCATCAAACTTAGGCGTTAATCATGCACAAAACAGTAAAGAACAGTGTCAAGTACTGAATAACGTATTTTATTGATTGGGCCCCTGAATGGGCGGAAGTTTTGTACACGGGATGTAACTCCTGAAAAGAGGAAGCTACACAAAGCAAATATACAAGTATGCACAAGAAGCATAAATATATTGACAAATCAACTTTGTACACATGTCGGCAACGGGATGCAGATGAACACCATGAACTGATCCTCCTATGACCCGTCCGACTCTAATGCTTTTCCCGGTATTCATACTTCCGAAAAGGTTGTACCAGATAACCGATCCTCCCCGGTGTATTCTCCCGCGTTGATGCTCAGTGCAATATCAAATTCGGACCGCAGTCATTTGCTTTTTAAATCCCTAACTTTTGCGTGAACCGCCCTTTACGGGTTTTCAGTTCACCGGGATACCCTTTTTTGCCGAAGCCGCCCAGTGTAGGTTTTCAACTTCGCGGGTGTACATTTTTTCAATTTTATCCCTAATTTTTGCCCGAACCTTTCATTCTGTTTTTGGTTCGCCAGGATGCCCCATTTTTGCCTGGACTCTCTTTTTCTGTCCAGCGGGTCTATTTTAAGCAAAGTATTTTTTAACTGCGTCCGAATTCACAGGCGACGTAAAGTCTTCTCCGTCCATGGTGGACAACAACAACGCTCCTCCTGAAAAGACTTTCCTGACAACGTATGGCCCTTCGTAATTGGGGGTCCACTTGCCCCTGTGATCTGCTTGCGGCGGGAGAATCCTTTTCAGCACAAGATCGCCCGTCTGAAAGCTTCGCGGATGTATTTTCTTGTCATATGCTTTCTTCATTCGGCTCTGGTACAAACGTCCATATGCTAGAGAAGCTAGCCTCTTCTCATCCATCAAACTCAGTTGGTTCAACCTGTTTTTCACCCATTCTGCCTCGTCTAGCTGAACATCTCGCAATACCCTCAGAGAAGGGATCTCCACCTCCAATGGCAGCACTGCTTCCATTCCATATACTAATGAGAACGGGGTTGCCCCGGTTGAGGTGCGTACCGTCGTACGATAACCATGCAAAGCGAAAGGTAGCATCTCATGCCAATCCTTATAGGTCACCACCATTTTCTAGACGATCTTCTTTATATTCTTATTGGCTGCTTCGACAGCGCCATTCATCTTGGGTCGGTAAGGGGAGGAGTTGTGATGTTCGATCTTGAAATTCTGACAGAGCTCCTTCATCATTTTGTTGTTCAAGTTCGAACCGTTGTCCGTGATTATCCGCTCGGGGATCCCATATCGGCAAATGATATCTCTCTTGATGAATCTGGCCACCACTTGCTTAGTTACATTTGCATAAGATGCCGCTTCCACCCACTTGGTGAAATAGTCGATTGCTACTAGGATGAACCGATGCCCGTTAGAAGCTGTCGGCTCGATCTTCCCGATCATATCGATTCCCCACATCGAGAATGGCCATGGTGATGACATCACATTCAGAGGACTTGGAGGCACATGGATCTTATCAGCATAGATTTGGCACTTGTGGCACTTCCTCGCAAACTTGAAACAATCAGTTTCCATCGTCAGCCAAAAGTAACCTGCCCTCAGTAGCTTTCTCGTCATAGCATGCCCACCAGCATGCGTACCAAAGGTACCTTCGTGTATTTCCTCCATGAGTAGCTTCGCCTCTTTTCCGCCTACACAACGCAACAGCACCAAATTGTGGTTTCTTCTGTATAAGACGCCATCCGGGTTCAAATAGAAATTACCCGCTAATCTCCTGAGAGTCTTCTGATCTTGACTGGATGCCCCAGCCGGATACTCTTTATTCTTCAGGAAATTAAGGATATCGAAATACCATGGTTTGTCATCAGATGCTTCATCAATAGCAAATACATAAGCTGGCCTGTCAAGCCGAGAGATGACGATTCGGGGAGCCTCGTTCCAGAAGTTGACTTTGTACATGGAAGACAAAGTGGCCAAGGCGTCAGCCATTTGATTCTCTGCCCGCGGTACGTGATGCAATTCAACCTTGTCGAAGAAAGGCAACAATCTCCTTGCATAATTCATGTAATGTATCAAGTTGGGCTGACGCGTCTCCCATTCCCCTTTGATTTGATTCACCACCAGAGCTGAGTCTCCGTATACGTCTAAATTTTTGATTCGCAAATCAATGGCTTCTTCAAGCCCCATTATACAAGCTTCGTATTCGGCCTCATTATTAGTAACGGCGAAGGTCAATCGGGCAGTAAACAGGATGTACGACCCGTGTGGCGTAGTGATGATTGCCCCTATTCCGCTACCGTAAGCATTCACAGCTCCGTCAAATATCATCTTCCATTTGGAACCCACCTCTGGTCCTTCGTCTGGCAACGGCTCTTCACAATCTTTCATCTTTAGGTACATGATATCCTCGTCAGGAAAATCAAACCTCATCGATTGGTACTCTTCAATAGGCTGCTCCGCCAGATACTCAGACATCACACTCCCCTTTATTGCCTTTTGCGAGACGTATTGGATGTCATATTCAGTCAAGACCATCTGCCAACGGGCAATTCTACCTGACAACGCCTGCTTTTCGAATACATATTTGATAGGATCCATCTTCGAGATGAGCATGGTTGTATGATTCAGCATGTATTGCCTCAAACGCTTGGCGGCCCAAGCTAGCGCGCAACAAGTTTTCTCCAGCATTGAGTACCGAGATTCACAGTCTGTAAATTTCTTACTCAAGTAATAGATTGCATGCTCTTTCCTCCCTGTCTCGTCGTGCTGACCGAGAACACAACCCATGCTTCCCTCAAGAACCGTCAAATACATGATCAATGGTCTACCTGCCACTGGGGGTATCAAAATAGGGGGCTCCTGCAAATACTGCTTTATTTTATCGAACGCCTTTTGACAATTTTCGTTCCACGTTACAGCTTGATCTTTCTTTAACAGCTTGAATAACGGTTCACACGTAGCAGTTAGGTGAGATATGAACCGAGCGATGTAGTTCAACCTCCCTAAAAACCCGCGCACTTCTTTCTCTGTTTTAGGCGTCGGCATTTCTTGAATCGCTTTTATTTTAGCAGGATCGACCTCTATTCCTCTTTCACTTACGATAAACCCCAGCAGTTTACCCGATCTCACCCCGAAGGTGCATTTATTAGGGTTCAGCCTCAGCCTGAACTTCCTAAGCCTTTTAAATAACTTCAACAGATTCACCAGATGCTCTTCCTCCGTTTGGGATTTGGCAATCATATCGTCAACATAAACTTCGATCTCTTTATGCATCATGTCATGGAAAAGAGTCGTCATCGCACGCTGATATGTTGCCCCAGCATTTTTCAAACCAAAGGGCATCACTTTGTAGCAAAATGTTCCCCAAGGCGTTATGAAAGTAGTCTTCTCCATATCCTCTGGCGCCATTTTAATCTGATTATAGCCTGAAAAGCCATCCATGAAGGAGAATACGGAGTATTGAGCAGTATTATCAACTAACACGTCAATGTGAGGAAGTGGAAAATCGTCTTTTGGGCTTGCTTTATTCAAATCTCTATAATCCACGCACATTCGAACCTTGCCATCTTTCTTTGGCACTGGTACGATGTTAGCAACCCATGAGGGATACTTTGTCACAGCAAGGAAACCAGCGTCCCACTGTTTTTGGACTTCCTCTTTGATCTTCACTGCCATATCTGGTCGAGTTCTGCGAAGCTTTTGCTTGACTGGCGGGCAATCTTCTTTCAGTGGCAGGCGGTGCACAACCATATCTGTATCGAGCCCTGGCATATCTTCATACGACCAAGCGAATACATCACTATACTCTCGGAGCATTTCAACCAGTCTTCGCTTGATATCACCCTGCAGCGCGGCACCGATACGAATGTTCTTCTCAACCCCTTCCGACCCCAAATTGATAATTTCGATGACCTCATCATGAGGCAGAATGGCTCTTTCCTCCTGCTTCACCAACCAAGACAGTTCTTCAGGAACGTCGCTATCTTCGACAACCTCTTCTTCGGCCTGAAATACCGGGTGTTCAAAGTCGGGACGAGTCATAGGTGGTTCAAGGATGTCATCTGAAAATGTTATCCTGCAAAAGGAATGGTTAAGTGCTTCAAAATGCGTATAAAGAGAATAACCGCGTTGTCATTTTATGGAAAAATATAAAACAGGAAAGACAGAGATTACAGTATTTGCACATAAAAAAACGCCATTTATTTAATGATTAACACACAATGTTCATAACAACAGAGCCCTAAGCAAATCACGATGCCCCGGGCAAGACATCAGATTATTCAACAATTAATAAAGCAAAGCATTACTGTTTAAGAGTCACAGGAACAAGCTCCTGAATAGACCAGTTGCACAGTCCTTGTCCTGGCGTGCTTGGCTGAATCCAGGCACCCATATCACAGTCGCTGTCTCCTTCGTCCGATTCCGAAGCAGCATTGACGGTCTCATGACATACTCCACTGGCAGAGATGGTGATTGGCCCTCTGAAACGGGGCGCTCCCACGGCAGGAGTTGACGACGAAGGTTGGTATCCTAGCCCGAACCGGTCCATCTTCACAGGAATGTCCAGCACTTTGCCCCAGCCCTTTGCCTCTCCTGCCTCCACTAGAGCTTGAGCTTCTTTATACGATGAGACGGCTATCTCTGGCACTTTGCTCGGCCCGGGACCTTTGTCCTTGATACGCAAACCTTCAAATGCCTGGCAGGGTGTTTCGTGGATCTCTCCGTCGACCTCCACATATTTAAATGACGACAGATGGCTGACCAGGATGTCTTCTTCTCCGCATACGGTGACTACGCTGTCTCCGACCATATATTTCAACTTCTGATGTAGGGTAGACGTGACTGCCCCCGCCCCATGAATCCAGGGTCTTCCAAGCAAGCAGCTGTACGCAGGCTGTATATCCATGATATAAAACTCAGTTGCAAACACCTCCGGCCCCACCTGTAGAGGCAATGTGATCGATCCAAAGACTGTTCTCCGCGTGCCGTCAAACGCTCTGACTACCAAGTCGCTGGGCGTGCATAAGATTCCTCTAACATCCAGTTTCATCATCGCCTTCTTAGGCATCACATTCAAAGACGATCCGGTGTCAACCAATACGTGCGACATTACTGATCCTCTACACTCAACAGATATGTGCAGCGCCATATTATGATCTCTCCCTTTCGGGGTCAAATCAAAGTCGGTAAAGCCCAAGCTGTGGCCTGCATTCACATGTGCCAACACTCCTTCCAGCTGATTTACAGAGACGTCTTGAGGTACAAAAGAAGTATCCAGGACTTTCAGCAAAGCATTTCTGTGAGCTTCCGAACACAACAGCAATGACAGGATAGATATCTTAGATGGCGTCTGTTGCAGATGCTCCACAATCTTATAATCACTTTTTCGAATCAAGCGCATGAACTCTTCTACATCCTTCGATGCCGCTTCTTTGTCGCTTGCTTGTACTGGGACATTCTCAACCACTTTCCCTTTCTCTTTCGCTAGTCTTTTGGCCTCCACCTCCGGTGATATGAAGATCCTACCACTCCTTGTCATACCTCCTGAACCAACAACGTTATCGACAGTCTCAGCTGGCTGCTTATTAACATCAATCTTTATCCCGTCATAATACGCCTCCAACCCATATGACCATGGGACTGCTTTTGTGTTCTCGTACGGGATCGGTCCGGCCTTAGTTATGGTGATCGGTGGTCGCTGAGCTGGTGCTGCAATAGTGATCGTCTTCCGAGGGATCGTTACCGTGGCCACATCACTCCGATTATCTGCTACTGCCCCTGCAGGCTCTTCGGTTGCCGCTCGGTCAAACTGCAATACGCCTTCATCAATTAAAGCCTGAACGCCTTTCTTCAAATCATCACACCCCCCAGCTAGGGTCCAGCATTCTACACAATACTCGTCACATCCCGGGTAAACACCCCCTTGCAACAGTCGGCTCTTTATCTCGCTCAGCGGTGTCTTTAAATCGTCGACACTCATAATCAGATTCAACCCTTCCTCAGTCAGAATGGCGTTTGCCCCATGATTAGGCATGGGCTTCTGCACTATATTCGGACCTGCCGTTCCGAAATTGATAGTCTTATTGTCCAGAAGATCCTGCACAACGTGCTTAAAAGCATGGCAACCCTCTATATCGTGGCCTGGAGCCCCAGAATGAAACTCACAGTGCCTGCTTGCATCGTAACCAAAC
The DNA here is from genome assembly GCA_963859935.3 of Lathyrus sativus. Lineage (NCBI taxonomy): Eukaryota > Viridiplantae > Streptophyta > Magnoliopsida > Fabales > Fabaceae > Lathyrus > Lathyrus sativus. The sequence continues at coordinate 253,984,739 of OZ012737.1, read as the reverse complement.
GGGGGAGCTCCCGTTATCGGTGCCAGAGTTCTCTTCTCTACCAGGTTCAATCCCAACAATGTCTGCAACAAATCTGCATAGGTTGAGGGAGGCTTCTCAAACACTCTTCTCGGTTTACCACCCTGGAACCTTCGCTGAGCCTGCTGTGCCCCCTGCTGAGGCTGCTGCTGCTGCATTGGCTGCTGCTGAGACGGTTGTTGTTGCTGAAGTGGTTGTTGCTGATATGGAATAGTGACACTCGGCACCTGCTGCGGCTGATGATATTGGTTTCGTCCCCTGCCTCGGCCTCGGCCTCGGCCTCCGAACACTGCGCTTGCCTCGCCCTGACGGCGCCCACCAAAAGCCCTCTTATTACTGCCAGATGTCGTTGATTCCTCAACCTGGAATTTTCCTTGCTTAATGTTACGCTCAATCTTTTCTCCCATCAGAATTAGGTCTGAAAAACTGGCCAGAGATGTGTGAAACAGCATGTCATGAAACAAACCTGTGAATGTGCCGACGAACATGTCATTCATTTCCTTATCTTCTACAGGAGGACGGACCCTGGCAGCCATATCGCGCCACCTTTGCGCGTACTCTTTAAAGCTCTCCCCCTTCTTCTGAGACAGCCCGGCCAATTGGACCCGATTGGGCGCCAAATCGCTGTTATACTTGTAGTGAGCTACGAACGCCTCTGCCAACTGCTTCCATGTCTTGATATTGGTTGGCTCCAACCCCATATACCATTCTAGGGAAGGGCCTGACAGACTATCTTGAAAGAAATGCATTAGCATTCTTTCATCAGTTGAGTATGCTGACATCTTTCTGTAATAAGCTCGTACGTGCACTTTCGGACATGTGTCCCCTTTATACTTATCGAACGCAGGAGCTTTGAATTTGATTGGAACCCTCAAACCAGGTACCAAACCCATTGTTGCCATGTCCAAACCCACAGCACTTTGGTTCAGGACTCCCCTCATCTGCTCTTCCAGCATTCTGATCTTCTGGGAGTCATCCATCGGCCCTTCGAAACCTCCTCCGGAGAAAGCGTCCTCCTGCTGATCTTCTTGCCACATACCATTTCCAGCCCCATACCCATCATATCCATTATTACGTCCAGCTCTGATCTGATTCATCCCCGGACCTCGTCCTCTGTTACCGTACCCTTGAACACCTCCAGCAGGCCCAAAAGCCATAAACCCCGTGCCGTTTCCATTTCCGAAACCTCCGTAACCCTGATTGGCCGCACCATAACCATCTTGCCCAAAGCCTTGAGCATTGAAACCATATTTCCCAGCATTATCGAATCCCTGATCATTGAACCCGAATCCAGCATTGACAAAGCCGTTGCCTCCCATATTGTCACCCAAGTTGACGTCGCCAAGCCCAACGTTATGGACAGCAGTCTCATTCCCAACTCCGACGTTACCATTCACAACAGCGGTAGCGTTGTTGACGTTAGCAGCAGGTATATTGACTACAGGTGGAGCCACTGGCGTGGGAGTGCCGTCTCCATGAACAGTATCAACCCTCACGGACTGATGATCCTCATTACCGTGACCAGCATTTCGGGCCAACAGAGGCTGGACCATGGCCTGCAAATTCTCCTGCCCTTTTGCAATAGCTTCCATGGTCTGCATAAAGAGAGCGAGCTTCTCGCGCACATCTTGCATCTCGTTCTGCATTTGATCCATGATTCTTCGACAGTTGGTACGGGTAGAATAGCGGTGCGGGTGTTGATCTGCAATCCTGGAAAGTACCTGGTACAGAGCATAAAATAAGACACTATTCAAAGATTACCTGTAATGCAATATGAATACGAATGCAATGCAATGTGTCTGTGCATTAGGGAAGTTCATTCCCCCAGTTCTAGTGTGAAGGTGCCAGTGCAGTGACAGTGCTGACAATAGGAATATCGGAGCTGAATCATAGAAAGCCTCATATATTGCTGAGAAAACCAGAATACAATGTCGCTGAGAGTACAACAAGAAGGCATGACCTCAACCAACAACCTTGGTGATGGTCAGCACTATGCGAATAAAGCATACAAGTTACTACATGAAATGATCAAATCCTCCCAAAAGTCTGGTACTCTTCTATCAACTTCTTGGTCTCTGGATGACTTGGTCAATCGAGCAGCCCTTCAACAAGTTGGTTCCTTTTCTTCAGAACACGGCGCACATCTTCAGCAATTTCTTCCCATGTTGCTTCTCCGAAGCAATCTTCTAGCTTTCGCTTTTGAGACACCGCTTCATCTCTGCATTTGATTGCCTTGTTCAGTGCATGCTGGACACTGTACCGGGTCATCACTTCTTCCTCACACTTCTTGATGCTAGACTTCAACTTCTCTTCGAGGTCGGAGATTTGCTGCTTCAACTTATCCTTCCTTTTCTTATTGTTGGTGAGTGTAGCATTCCAAGTCTTATTGCAAGAGGAGATCTCTCGGTGTGCGATGTCAAGCGCCTTCTTCTTGGATTCAAGCATGTTATGGGAACTTCTGAACTCTTGCCCCAGACGTTCGCGCTTTTTCTTTTCCTCAGTCAACTCAGCCCCTAACCTGTTTAACAGCTCGATCTGTTGTTGGAAAGCATATACGGCCTTGTTTTTCTCACTGCGTACCTGAGCTAGTTCTTGCTCTAACCCTTCGTTGATCTTCATCAAGGCTTCTTTCTCTCTCACAACTTGCTCGTAGGCCTCCCGAGAAACAGTGGTTGGCTCTTTTGCCGGAATAGGAACAATGACGGGTGCAGCTGGAAATGGCATTAATAACTGACTTGCTCTTTCCTGGATCCAAACCCTGTAAGGTGCATAAGCCTGGCAATCGTTCTTACCTAACAGTGGCTTCCCTTTGCGGTTAACACGTGTCCAGGCATGTTGCAACTCAGCTAGCAATTCTCCCTTCAAATCACCTGTGAAGTACAGAGATTCCTGTACTTCCTCCTCCTGAGGTGGATTCTTCAGTGCATATCCGAACTGGCGAATGAATAGAGAAGGGTTGTAATTGATACACCCTTTTCTTCCTATCAGCGGCACATTAGGGTACCCAGAACAACTGAAGATGAGCTCGGATCCCAACAGGTCTCGATCAAACCACTCCATATCTTCCGACGATAGCCTCATCAGGCACTCTGGCCAACCAACTGGAACTGTAGTCTCTGCAACAGGTCTTCTTTTAGGAAGGTGACTCTCAAACCACATACTCAGCAAGGGTACACAAAGATGAACATTCTTTCCTCTTCCCTTCTCATTCTTGTAATGCAGTGAGTGGTAGAGATCTCCGAGTAAGGTAGGTACAGGATTACCAGCGGCAAACAAGTAGAAGGCGTCGAAGTCCACGAAATCCGGTATATTGGGAAACAAAACTATGCCATAAATGCACAAAGCCAGCACAGCATCGAAAGCAACCCAGCACCCGCTCTTGGCATACTCCTGGGCTTTACCAACTAAGAACTGGAGTGAGAAGCCTGGAACTCCACGGGAAACAGTAGTCACAAGTTCAGAAGCATCAATATGCAAGGCTTTTGCCAAATCCTCCGGCTTGGGTTTGGCGTCATAATGAATGAATGGAACCTGGTTCTGCACGGGCAGCTCCACATACTCAGCGTATTCCTCCAGGGTTGGTCCCATAATAAAGTCAGAGAATATAAAGCACCTCAAAGCAGGGTCGTAGAATTGCATCAAAGCATACAGCCCATCTAACTCTACCTCTGTAGGTTTGCACACCAATCTCAGTAGTCTACCATAGCTCATCCGGAAGCTCCTACGAACACCCTCATCAGCAAGAGAGATCAACCCCAGTAAAGGAACAATATCAGGAGTAGGCAATTTGTAAGCAACTGTTCTCCTTAAGCTAGTCATGATCAAACACTCAGAAGTCCGGGCACTAGAACTAGGGAAATGCAAATGCACCTGCAGCACAGACACACGTTAGTGAAATGCAAATGGTAATGGATATGAAGTAATGCAATGCAAGTAACATGCAACAGGGACCAAAGCTGTAGCTGAATAGCCTAGACCATATCAAGAAGTCTCAAATAGATTCTCTAGAAGTCCTCGAACCCTGGTCTCAGATAGACCTAAAACAAAGCTCTAATACTGGTCTCTGATAGACCCCATAATCATAACCTGAATGGTCTCTGGCAGACCTCAAATCATATCTCCCACTGGTCTCTGACAGACCTCAGAACACATCTCCAAATAGTCTCTGACAGACCTCGGAACACACCAACTGGTCTCTGACAGACCTTAGAACCCTCCATAAATATCCAGGATCCTGATCAAGAAACAAACCGGTGGTCTGAAGGTCTAGTTACCTGCATAACCCTGAATCCCCTCACAGGTGGGTGGCCCTATAACTGGCACAAGGTACGGCATCCTATGCGGTCGTCGGCGTCACAGACTTTCAGGGTTGATGATACGATTCCCAGAAGGAGTGGCATCACCAATTCCTGAAGAGGCCTCACTTAGCCAACTTCCAAATGATCGGTCCCCAGAGTCGACAATCCAACTAACCAGCAACCCACGCCAACCAAAGGAAGGGGCAGGAGGCCAACCAGAGGAACCTCGTCTGAGTGTAGATTTCATGGGACACCAAAGCAAGCAAAGCAAGTGGGCACCCACTAATTTCTACTCTAATTCTAGGTGCACTCAAGCCCAGGTCCGGCTTATCTCTCAATATCAGAACACCCGTCACACCCCAGATACAGCAACAATAATCAACATATAAAGCTGAAAATACAAGGTTAGAAATATAAAATAACTCCATACAAAATCCTCGACGGGAAAACAAGCGTTAGGATTGACTCTCTTAAGGGACGTTGGATCCCAAATGCATAAGAACTATCGCAGTCCTTAGCAACCAGGGGACGTTGGATCCCCAGCAGAGTCGCCAGCTGTCGCTACTGCGAAAATCGGCGCCGGCTGAACAGAAGAGTCGCCACCGTGCGTTATTTATCCCACGGGAGGGAAAGGAAACGCTCAGAGTAAACCTCGCACAACACGGGAAAGGTATGGTCGTCGCAACCAAAACTTGGATTCGGGAGTCGGTTACGCAAGGGGAAGGTATTAGCACCCCTCACGTCCGTCGTACTCGACGGGATCCACGCTTGTTTTCGGGTATGGATTGTTATTCTATCTAAACTATGGGTCGAGGGTTAAAAAGAAAGTAAAATGAAAATAAAAATGACTCGGCAAAGCATCGCACTTTATGCCTACGTATTCCCGTCTGGAACGAGAAATCAGAGCCAGCGTAGTTCGCCTACCTACGGGAAAGGAGGGGAAGGTTGCTCGCTAGGATATCGCATCCTATGCCTACGTACTTCCACACGGCATGGAAGATCAGAGCAAACGTAGTTCGGGCCACGTACGACACAGGTCTGTCTTGATTGATTTTATTCCTTCTGAAAAAGGTTTTCTTGATTAACAGTCCAAGCGGACAAAAATGACATTTTGGTGAGTTCCCATTCTTTTACGGAAGAAGTGTCTTTTATTGTGTTTGAAATTTTATTGTATTTTTCTGGTTGTTTTGAGAAAGAAAGAGACAGAACTCTAACCTACGGTTGCGAAAGGGAAACAAACTATCCTAATGTTATCATGCATGGGTTAAGACCTAATGTCTATCATGCTCCTCTCTTGCACAGAGAGAAACAGAGATCCTAAGGGAATAGACGGAAACAAAAACAATATCAGATATATACAGTAATACAGTAAAATGCATGAATGCAGCAATACAAGCGAGGCAAGGGAGTCCCACTCAACCTCGAACCTAGAAAACAATAGGCAAAAGTGAACAGGCTTCACTTTCAACCCAACAGGGTAAACAGCAAACAATACAGTCAGGAAAACCAAACAATACAGCAGGAAATGAAATACAGCAAAATAAACAGCCACAGCAGCTCCGCATCAATACCCATCTTCAAGTCATCTCCAATCAATTACAAGCTTCAGTCAGCAGCCATCTCTATCTTCACAGTCTCCAAGCAATGATCTTGAGCACCAGTCCTCAGTCTACAATGGCTTTTCTTCAGGCTCAAACCTCCAGGATGAGGGATCAGTCACAAGAGTGAATTGGGTGTTAAGCAATCAGTTGACTACCAAAGGTGGTGAACAGACTGCTTCTAACACAAAAGACATTTTCTCTCAAGAGTTCTATCTCTTAAACACTATCACCAAGCCTTCCAAAGGAAGGGGGTGAGTGTCTTAGAGAGACTCTGAATCACAGAGAAGAATGGATGCAGACAAGGCAATCCATGTTTGAGAAACAAACTTTCTAACCTAGAGCTCTGCCTAGCTCCTAAACCCTAATCTCCTCAGCATCTGCTAGCAAGAAACTCCTCTTCAACTCTGGAAGTTGATCTTCACTCTCTGGATCTCCAATGGCTTCACCTCCTCAAGTCTTCAGCTCTCCCAAATCCCCAGGCAATCCCAATACCCACACATACAAGCAATAATCCCCAGAGGGCACACCACACCAGTCAATTAGATATACAGTATATTAATAGCAGTAGGGGAATCCTGACTTTTTCTAAGGGGATCTAATAACTACCCATAGCCCCTATAGTCCCATAGATAAACTATTCAAACCCTAAGTCCTAAGGGAAATGAATTGATTCTCCTAAGTCATCACCTAAAACCCTAGTTTGTTCATGTTGTTCACACCTAAGCTAAACACCTAAAATTAATTTCTAAAAATGGTAACTAAATTGCATCTACAAGTTTAATGTCTAAACTAAACAGCCTAAAAAGAATGGGTGAAAAATATTGAAGCATTTAATAGAACAAAAAATAACAAAATCATGCATGAAATGAAACTATTTAAAATGCTATTTATTTGAAAAATATGGGAAAAATATCAAATAAAAAATAAAATGCCATTTTTATTTTTTTATAATTTCCTTGACTTTCTAAAGAAAATAATGCAAAAATAATGAATTAAAAATAATGATTTTTCTATTTATTATGATTTTTATAAGATGCATGAAAAAAATGAAAGAAATTAAAATAGAAATATAAGGAATAAATGGGAAGGGGTGTGGAAAGCAATGCGCTGCAGTTGAGATCCCAGTTGGGCTGAGGAGGTGGGGTGCGCATAGTAATTGCATTAGGCCCAACGTATTCAGAAATTGAATTAAAAAAATGCCAGAAAAATGGAAAGCAACGCGGTGTAGATAGCAATAGAAACACGTTGAAATGATTGGGCTTATTGGAAAGGGGGTGTGTATAGCGAGTTGAATCCAGGCCCACTCAGAGTACTTAAATGAAACGTCGCGTTTCATATCAAGTCCTTCCCTCCGTTTTCAGCTTTAAACGTGGATCGTTGGATGGTGATTCTAGTCAAAGGTCAAGACCTCATCGTGTGGTCTAGCCATTATCTTCAACCTTGAGCTCTCCTAGGGTTTCAGAAAACCCTAACCATGCATGATCTTCTCTCCCTCTGTTCTCTCTCTACACGCCATGGATTTACACGATATAAAAAGCAAAATTGGTCTACTTCACTCCCTCTACGCAGCCATAACCATAAATCTTCCTAAAACTCAAGCAATCAATCAATTCGAAGAAGGTAACAGATGGAAACCACCATTAGTATCTGATATCAAACCTCTCCAATTCTCCACGAAACTCATCCTAAACTGATCTACAATTCATCCTGATTATAGCATGCTACTCTACGAACAATCTCAGGCCTTATCTTAGCAATTACAAACCTCAACAGTTTTGATGCATCATGCTCAAACTTCATGAAATCTCCCCAAATTCATCCAAAACAATCCTCTACCCTACCTTAACCGTTCTACACTATCAAAACCTATTAACCCTAACTTAAATAAGCAATTCGAATGAAAACTTACCTTATGCACAATGGAGAAAACAGCTACCAAAACCTCTTGATCTACAGCTTGAAGTGAGTGGAAAATGATCCAAGAACTCAATGGTGACTTCTGTATGCAACAGGTATGACCCCAAAGATGTGAATCTCTCAATTCCAAAGTTTATGCTTCTTGGATGGTGATGATGAATGGCACAATTCCTTCTTCAATTTGCCAAATGAAGGTGTGGATTCTGATCCTTGTATGATGATGGTGAAGACTCAATCAAGAATAGTGAAGATTGGTGAGAAATTGAGGGAGTTTGAGAAGCTTATGCAAGAATGGAAAAATGTGGAAAACTTGGGATCTTTGAGCAAATGAAGTCACCAACCCTTGCATGAACCAACTTGTATGAATATATAGATGGGATTAGAACTTCCTAGAAACTTGGAGAAGTTTCCCTTGCACTTTTCCCTTTCAATTTGGTTTATGTAACTTTCAATTCAAGCAACCATGGATAACTCTTAAATCTTGAACCAAACTCAAAATTCTACTTTAGCCAATGTCTTTAAAATGATCTTTCCATTCAAAATGACCTATACTTTTGCTTCATTTGGCCAAGATATGAAAAATCCCATTTTTAAGTCCATTTTTCTTCATTAAATTCAACAATTTTGAAACCTTGTGCTATGAATCTTTCCAATCTCTCATGGTCACTTTTCTAGACTCAAAATGTCATTTGGAGCAAGTTTGATGTTGTAAGTTTTTCCATTTGAGGCCTCCTTGTATGAGTTTTGGACATAGGTTAAAATGACCTGTAATTCACAAATGACCAAAATACCCTTTGCTTGCCAAGACCATAAATTGAGTTCCACACATCATATGAAGGCATACTATACCATTCTAGAAAGCTAAGACAATAAGGAACAATTCTTATGTTGACCAGAAATTCATTTGAAATCTCCTTGAGGGGTAAAAATTGCTTGGAAGTCAAGTCACTTTCACAGACAAAATTTCAGATACCTCAGATGACCTGTAACTTGCAAGGACCATAACTTGAGTTCTATAAATCTCCTTGATGTCTTCCACCACTCAAATTAAAGTTCTTGAGATCCTTTACAAGTTCCATGTTGGCCAAGAAGCCATTTGAATCTTGCATTTTGACTTATCTTGCTTGGAAATTTGACCTAAACTAGGGGATTTTACATAGAAACCCTAATTTAGAAACTCCTCTTCTCCTTGATTTCTCTTGAATTCTTCTTAGCACAACAACATATCCTTATTCTCCATGTCAAATGATGAACCCCACATCTCTCCAATGGCCCTTAATGCCTTTCAATCAGTCAATTGACCTAGGGTTGACCCATGGTTGACCCAGATGAAACCCTAGTTGACTGTCTTCAACTGCAATACTTGTGATCACATCAACAACTTGTTTTCTTCTCCAAATGACTTTCTAAGTCCTCCAAGATGTCTAGATACTCCCCATGCTCAGCCCATGGCTCACAATTTCTTTGGTTGACCCACAGATACCCTCAGTTAGGAGATATACTCAATGCTTGATCCACTGAACTCCCTGCTTTCAAATTCTTTTCTGATGACTTGAATGAGATGGAATTAGGATAATAACCTCTTGATAGGCCTCTAGAGATGATAATAATGATTGGACCCCTGCTGGATGACTTGCTATGCTTATGCTATGCAGATGGTTAGGCTATGTACATGACTCTATATGCAAATGCTAATGATATTGAAACATAAACCAAGTGAATAAGGTTGAGCAAATTTTAGGGTGCAACACATATGTAGGGTTTCTCTCCATATCTACTCCTACAAGGCATTCAATAGAGTGAAGCTTTCGTTGAACTTTCCACTTTGTTTGAACGTTGTTATGTCCCTCATGGGCGATATGTATTGGTTCTTTCGTGAGCTATATGTATTTGGAGTGTGTTATTTTGCATCCTTGGCTTTTTTTAGCATTGCTCTCATCACCCTTGATGTAACATTTTGTTCACATTACAACTTCGACCAAGGATGTTATTGGACTTTGGGAGAGGGATTTGTTGAAGTGTCCCATCCTGAGCCCATTATGGAATGCTCCTACGGAAATTTAGCAGTTTGGGTTGATTACCTTGATTGTTACTTTGTTGAAGTGGGAAAGATACTCTCTCAACGATTCTGAGAGACCTTGATGGATCCTGAATAAACTAGTGGCAGTAAACTTCCTATGTTTTCTTGCGGCGAATTAGTGGACCAACTTCACCAGGTCTTGGTAACTAGTGACAGAGAGCCAGAGGAGGTCCATAAACCACCTAAGATCTTTGTCTGTAAAGGTTCCATATAATAATTTGCACTTCAAGGAGCCAGGTCCCTCAATGATGGTCATCTAAGTGTTGATGAAGGCTACATGTTCATATGTGTTGCTGTGTCCGTAGAACATATCCAACGATGGCGACTTAAATTATTTGGGATGGGTGCCTCCCATATCTTATCCAATAAAGGTTGGGATATAATACTTCCAATTTTTCCATCATGTACGTATTATGATAATGCTGTTAGATATAAAGAATATTATCCTACTAGGTTTGGTTTTTGCGATAAAGGTCGTTCATAGTAACATGCATCTCTGCTATGAGACTTTCGTGGCTGCCAGATTCCTCATTAGCTGGAGTTGTTGTATTTTTGGTCATCATGATGGACAAAGATGATGAATGTCAATAATCAGGCTTACTAATGTAATGGTGGCCCAAGTCATTTTTACAGGGGCTCCATAGTGAACGCTATTTATACTTGTTAAAAGTATAAATGTGTGACAACCCTCTAGTGATTAATGTCCGTCAGAGGCTTTAACATTGTTGTGAGGTTGAGAGATAGCTCACATGGGGTCAGAATTTATGTATGCGTGTATTTCTGTGTGTAAGTTAGGTTCTCCCCTATCACAATGTTGAGATATTTATGGCACTACTACAAATACTATATTTCATGACGAAGCTTTCACCTCATTTATTGAAAATCCGAGGTCAAATGACCTCGACACATACACTATATATATATATATATATATATATATATATATATATATATATATATATATATATATATATATATATATATATATATATATATATATATATATATATATATATATATATATATATATATATATATATATATATATATATATATATATATATATATATATATATATATATATATATATATATATATATATATATATATATATATATATATATATATATATATATATATATATATATATATATATATATATATATATATATATATATATCTTCACCTCGTTTTTCTAGGAAAACTGATGTAAAATATTGTTCAGTGTCTGAGCTTCGATTCCCAACTCCTGCAATTTTATGTTTTATTTACAACTAAAAGGTACCTTTATTTTTTTTATATTTTACGTCAGATATTATCCCTCGGTTAATGAAGAAAATTCAGATAAAAACTCTAAAAACAATTTTTATTCCTACATAATTATAATGTTTTTCTCATTTAGTTTTTGCGCCCTAGCGAACGAAAGGAGTTCATTCTTCTCTAGCTAACAAAGGAGTTTCCTAAGACTGAGAACCACCACCCTTCTTCTTCGAGAAGGAAGTAAGCATGAATTCTTATCCTTTGAGTATCTCATCACATTTTTGGTATGTTCAAATTCTCCATTACTATTATTGTTGTTTTTGTCATTGATGTTGTTGTCCTATGTGGTTCTTGTTGTGATTATGGATTTTAAGACTTATACTGTTTGCTATAATGTTTTTATGGTATTTGTTGTGTTTTGGTAATTATTGTTGGTTGTATTATATTTTTATTTTACTTTCAAAAGTTATATTTGATTATGGACCGTAGTTGAATGAATGTGAATAGATTAAGTAAAAAGTATGAGAATGGAGTGATTCAATTTCTTGATTTTATGGGAAAAAACCTTCCTAAGGAGAAGGGAATTTTTTGGTGTCCTTGTAACATTTTCTGAAATATGCACAAACATCCAATGGATAAATATTCAATCATTTAGGTTGTGATGGAATTATTCAAAATTAAATGTAATGGGTATGACATGGTGAAATGTCAAAAAAAAAAAGACCTTTGTCAGATACAGTTGAAGATAATGATGAATTTATGAATGATACTCTAGAAGACATGATTCATGATATTGGGGTAGATGCTTTCAAGAATTTTAATGTGGTAGATACTTTAAAAAAAGACATGGAAAAGTCATTGTATTCGGGATGCAAAAGTTTTACAAGATTGTCAGATGTGTTAAGACTATTTAATTTTAAGGCAAGAGGTGGGTGGACGGATAAAAGTTACACTGAATTGCTTGAATTATTGCAAGAAATGCTTTTAGAAGGTAACACGTTGTCGAACTATAGTTATCGGCACAAGAAGAAATTTTTTCCAATGGGTTTGGATTATGTCAAAATACATGCATGTCATAATGATTTCATATTATATAGGAGAGAATATGAAAACTTGAAGGAGTTCTCGAGATTTAGGGAGTCACGCTACAAGAAGAAGGCCAATGGTGTTGAAGATGATGATAACGTAACTAGAAAGGGTGTTCCTTCCAAGGTTATGTGGTATCTACCAATAATTCAAACATTCAAGAGATTGTTTGCCAATGCAAATGATGTAAAGACTACTAGATGGCATGCATATGAAAGAGTGTGTAATGGAAAAATTCCCCATGTAGCTGATGCACTAGAACCAAGGAACCTTAGGCTTGGACTTGCCACCGACGGAATGAACCTTTTTGGTAATATGAGTACTAACTATACTTCACAGTCTGTTCTTCTCATAACTTATAACTTATCTCTATGGTTGTGCATGAAGCGCAAATATATGATGTTGTCAATGATGATTTCGGGTCTAAAACAACAAGGGAACGACATATATGTTTATTTAAACCCATTGATTGAAGATTTAAGATTTTTATGGGAGGAAGGCGTTGATGTTGATGATGCGTATACATGTGATAACTTTAAGTTGTGTGACATGTTACTTTGCACAATCAATGACTTTCCTGCATACGGTAATTTGACTAGTTACATTGTAAAAGGACATAAAACATATCTTATATGTGAATTTGATACATGCCACCACCAAATACAACATGGAAAAAAGACTTTTTTTATCTTGGGCATCGAAAAATCTTTAAGACCTAATCATTCATACCGTAGATTATGGAAGGATTTTAATGGAGAGCGGGAATTTATAAAAGACAACAACACATTAAAGTTGTCTTTAAAAAGAAACTAAAAGGTAAACAAAAAGGGCTCGTGGAGAAAAATAGTTGGAAAAAAGGTTGGTGTTCTTTGATCTTCCATATTGGTATAGTCTTGATGTGATGCACGTGGAGAAAAATGTATGTGATAGTTTGATTGAAACACTTCTCAACATTAAAGGCAAGACAAAAGATACTAAGAAATCCCGTTAAGATATGGTGGTGATGGGTATACGACAAGAGTTATCCTTAAAATAAATAGAAAATATAACATATTTTCCCCCAGTCGGTCACACTCTATCTAAAAAAGAAAAAAAAAGCTTTTGTGATTGTTTGCAGGGTATCAAAGTTCCCCAAGGATACTCATCAAATGTGAAAAAACTTGTGTCATAGAACGATCACAAATTAGTTAGCTTAAAATCTCATGATTGTCATGTCTTGATGCCACAACTTCTACTAGTGGCTATCTGTGATATTTCACTAAGGAATGTAAGGGTAACTATAACCAAATTATGCTTATTCTTCAATGTTATATGTAGTAAAGTCATTAAACCTGAAAATTTAGATGAGTTGGAACATGAGGCTGCAATTATCTTGTGTCAATTAGAGATGTTTTTCCCTCCATCATTCTTTGATATTATGGTTAACTTATTTGTCCATCTAGTAAGGGAGAGTAGAATTTGTGGTTCAGTTTATTTACGGTAGATGTATCCCATAGAGTGATACATGAAGATCTTCAAAGGGTATACAAAGAATCATCACCGTCCAAAAGCTTCAATTGTTGAATGGTACATTACAAAAGAAGCTATTGAGATTTATATAATGTATTCGTTAGAAGCTAATTCTATAGGAATTCTCGAGTCTCGTCGTGAGGTAAGGTATGCTGTTAGAGGTACTCACGGTTTAAATGTTAAAACTTTTAGCCGAGATGTAGTTCTTTAAGTATATTTGTATATATTGAATAACTTGGATCAAGTTCAACCTTACTTGATCGTTCACAAAATTCTTATAAAAAAATACCCTCGGATGAATGAAAAATGGTTGTTGATAGAGCATAACAAAACTTTCATAACTTGGTTTAATGAAAGTGTTTATAAGGAGAGTATCTGTGCATCAGAGACAATTAAATGGTTCTCACATATGCCTAAGTTTAATTTAATTACTTGGAGTGCATACGACATTACTAGATATTCATTCTATACAAAATCAAAGGATGGTCGTAGTACCTTGCAAAATAGTTGGGTTATGGTTGAAGCTGAATCCATGTACTTTTCTAGTGCCAAATATGACAACCATGTACTAACATCGAGAGCGTAATTTTTGGTTAATTAAGGAGATTATGGAGATTAATTAGGTTTATTTTAAAGTGCCTTTATTTAAGTGCAAGTAGATTGATAGTAACACTGGTGTAGAAACTGATGAATTAAGATTCACACAAGTTGATTTTCGAAAAGCAACTTATAAGAACGAACCATTCATCATAGAAACCTAAGCAAAACAAGTTTTTTTATGTCACTGATTCTTCTAACACTATATGGTCAATTGTAATTCAAGAAAAATATCTTCCTGATAGTTTTGATGATAATTAACATTTTAACTACGAGACCCCTTGTTTCGCAACACATGTACGCCAATCTTCTGAAGAAAATGATTCAGATGATGTGCATGTTCTTAGTCGTGATCATAAAGAGGGAATATGAGAAAACTAGTAAGTAAATATTTTATATCACTTAGTACTTTATAATTATTCATTTTTACTCTTTTGTATTCCTTTTATTAAACATTTAATGTTGTTGTTGATTATCCTAATTGGTTTAAATTGTTGTTCAAATTATAGGTGTTAATGACCGGTCACAAATCTTAGCATAGAACTTTTTAACAACCTATAAGACTTTTCATTTTGGTAACTGCTTTTGTTGTTAATAATTTGATTTAGTTTTACTGTAAAATTATAAGGTTTGTCCAATTTTGGATTTGCATTTAGTGTAAATTATTGTTCTTTTGTGTCATGACTATGTAATGCAGGTACAACGCTTATGTTTCAGAAATCTGCAAAACATGGTTATGTATTCAGTGATATGATTCTGTAATTTAGGTACAAACAAAAATATAAAAAAATTCTCCCTCAATATTTGAATAAAATTGGCGTAATAATATAGGGATATTACCTCAGTTTTTAAACAAAACCAAGATTTTATGTTGGGCACGCCATCCAACTTTATAAATAATAAAATGCAGATGATGAGGTTCGAACCCATGATCATATAACTTCACACCCCGGTTATTCATTAACTAAGGTGTTATATGACATCTTTTCATGTCGCCCTTAGTTATGCCGCTTGGGTAGCTGAGGTTACATCTCTTTCACGTGAGACGTTAAAAGCGTTATTTGTAGTAGTGTAGCCACTTTAGATCTGGATCCAAGACTTTATTTAAAATAGAAACCACTGAGCAAATGGATAGTTTATCTCCTGATATTTAGAGAAGTGTGACCCACTTTTTCTCATGACTTTTTACATGCCATTACTGGATAAAGACATATCACTCCCCAATTTCTGCATCAGACGACTTATCCTAGAGGAAGGAAAAATATCTAATAGAAGGGCTAAACATCTAATAAATGAGTGACTATGGATGGAAATAGGTCAGGCCGATAACAGGGGCTTACGGGCCTAGCCTACATAGGCTCAGGCCAGGCCAAGCTTTTTTTAAATAGAAAGGCCTAGGCTTTTTTATAAGCCTATTTAGTTAAAAAGGTTAGGTCTCAGGCCATGAAAAAAGCCTTTTAAGCCTAACAGGCCGGCCTATTTAAATAAATATGAATATTTTTTATTATCATTATGTTTCATTTTGTACTTTGAATTAAAATACATAAATAAAAATTTGTTATCTTGGAGAACTTATGAAAATAAGATGAAAACACCTTATGAACAATGTTATAAGTTATTTTCATAAGTTATCTTAAACAAATAATCTCACAAAACTTATACTAATAGGTAAGTTAAATAAGTCAATGTAAACAAAATTTTAGTCTCATTGGTTTTTTAGTTTGTTAGTCTATTTAAAATAACAGGCTTTTATGTAGGCTAACAGGCTAATCAGACCTTAGAAAATGCCAGACTCAAAGCCTAAGACAAGCTACAGGTCAACCTTAGACTTCAATTTTTTTGGCAGACCAGACTTAGACTTGGCAAAGTCTAGCTCGACCTAGTCTATTTCCACCTCTATGGGCGACTAAGAGCCCATATGTTGCCTCTTATTGTTGGGGGATTTTTTCACTAGGGAGCATTGAACATTGTGGGATTGCCTTATTTTGAGCAACACCATTGTATGAGACATGCCACATATTCACTCAAAACGTTAAGGTGATAGGTGTGTGGGTTCTCCCACTTATAAATGTTCAAGTCTCCACATTTTCAACCAATGTGAGAATATTACCCACCCTACTTACACTTGCTAAATTCTTAACACTTTCTTTCAAGTGTGAGTCCACAATGTTCACCCTCAAGTGAAACTTCTTCTTACTTACACAAAATCTTGTACCGCACAAAACGTTTCTTACTCACCACCTTTGTGGTGCAGTTGACACTCTTTAATGGAAGGTTTCTTACTCACCACCCTTGTGGTGTCGTTGACTTTCGATACAAGTAAGTCAGTCCCTTTCTCGAACCAAAGGCTCATGATACTATGTGTTGCAGGAGTTTTTCATTAGGGAGCATTGAACATTGTGAGACTTCCTTATTTTGAGCAACACCGTTGTGAGACACACCACATATTCGCCAAAAATTTTAAGGTGATAAGTGTGTGAGTTCTCCCACTTATAAATGTTCAAGTCTCCACATTTCTAACCAATGCAGGACTATTACTTACACTTGCTAGATTCTCAACACCTACCTTTCACTAAAAAATACTAATACAACTATTAATAAATATTTATTATTATTATTCAATCGTTTATTGTTGAATATTTTCATAGAATTTTGAAGAAGAAAAAAATTCTCTTTTGTAAAAAAAATTCTATATTTAGGCTTAATTGCAACTTTGATCCCCCTATTTTTATTTTTAGTTTTAGTTTTGATCTCTTTATTTTAAAATCGAGAATTTTTGTCCTACTATTTTTAGTTTTTTTTAGTTTTGATCCCCCTATTTTAAAATCCAGAATTTTGATCCCTCTATTTTTATTTTTTTTAGTTTTAGTCCCTTTTTAAGTTTTGTTTTGGATTTTAGTCCCCCTTTTCAATTTGGAACTAATTTAAAAGGGGGATCAAATGTTTAAAAAAATGAAAATAAGGGGACCTAAACTAAAAAAAATGGAAATAGAGGGATAAATAATCCAGATTTCAAAATAGGAAAATCAAAACCCAAAAAATTAAAAATAGAGGGACACAAATTTCAATTTTAAAATAAAAGGATCAAAACTAAAAATAAAAAAAAATAGAGTGACCAAAATTGCAATTAAACTTATTATTTATACCATAATCAAATGGAAAAAAACTTTCTTCATAATGCAAATGTAAATAATTTTTGTTTTAAAAAGATGAATTTACTATTATAAAATTAATAAGATTGTGATATAAATTGAAGTTTCGAATATCAAAAACAGAAAAATAAAAAGAAAGAGAAGAAAAAGTAGTATTTTTTTAATATTCCACGAAACAAAGTCAAATAGTTATAACTTAATTGTTTGCTTTTTTATAAATTGACCTTTTTTAGATTAATTACTATTGGACAGTGTAAAAGTTTTACACGGTCAATTCATTATTATCATTTGTTTGCATTATTTTATGAATGGTTAAATGAGATTAATTGTTATGCGCTGTGTAAATTTCTTTACACAATCACTCATAGATATTAGTTTATAAATAATTAAAACTAAAGTTAAACAATAATTAAAATTTAACGGTCATGATTCATTGACAATGTAAACTTTCTTTACATTGTCGGTGTATTCTAATTAAATTTAATAAAAATTAAAGAGTTTTGTTGGTATGGACTGACAGTGTAAAATAATTTTACACCGTCATCCAATGTGAATTTATCAATCTGCCATGCAATATCATTAACTTAAAATTTACAGTATGATGTGGCGGGATAAATGAGGGTGATTGATTGACACTATAAAATTATTTTACACTATCAGTGCATATCAATTAAATTCAAAATTAAACTCTTTTTAACATTCAATATCTATGATTAACTGAACGTGTAAAATATTTCTACACAGATGGTATATTTCAATTATTATTTTTTAAATATAAAAATTAAAAGTTGAAAACTCAAGTGGTTGATTTTTTCTATAGATACTTATATTCAACAAATCAAACTCAGAGTTTTTTTTCTTCCTCCATATGTTGGTGCGCCGCCCCCCTTTTTATATGGGTTTCTTCTTCGCAATCAGAGCTCCTCCCCTTCAACATGGAGATTGTCTTCTCCCTAATGGAGGTTGCTCCCCCATTGTAAGTTTTTCTTCTCTCCTTATCACTCCTTTAAATCACTCACCTCTTCTATTCCCATATCTAATTCCATCACCAACCTCTATCACGGTCTCTCTCATCTCCATCAATAACCACTTAGATTTCATTGTCATGATCAAGTATGCTCATGTTGTTGGAAATAATGAAGATTTATTTCCATTAAAGTTGTTCCAAAATGATAAAGTGGGTGATATAGTTAATTGACAATAAATGCTTAGTCCCACATTGGAAGTGGAGTAAAATTAAATAGCATTTATAAGGCCCTTGGAACAATGTACTTTCCAAAGGAGCCAAAGAGGATAAAGTGCCACATAGTCATATATGGTGGTCCCAAGTCTTATGTCACTTGTCTCATACAAAACACCCCTTGCCGGTGTCGCCACCGGCGACACCGGCTCCGGCTCCGGAACCGGATCCGAGGGCGTGGGCGTAGAGGCGCTAGTGGCGGCTTGTAGACGGAACTTGAGCACTTAGGCACGACGCATCGGAGCAATCGGGCTATTCGCGGCGTTAATGAGGCGGCGCCGGTGGCGCTCCGGCCGCCTCCGGCGGGCGGTCCGGCCTTCGGCCGGTATACTGCGAATTTGTTTTAATTGTCGCTCCAGATTTTATTCGTTGCCTAGAGTTTGATTTTTGAATTTGAATTCGAAATATATGACACTTCATGAAGTGGTGCATGACATTTTATTTGAACCATTGCAAATGCTCATTAGAGAGTGTTGTTTATGAAGAGTTGCAAACTTCCGAAACGACACATGCATGACTATAAATATATGCTTGATACTTCAAAATCAAATACTCCAAAATCTGATATCCTCTTCTATATAATTCCAAACGTTTTCCTTGCATTCGAAACTTCACCAGTCTTGTGCAGTTTCGAGAAAAAGGCTGACTTATCCTGGGTATTCAGGCCGTTCCAACTCTAAGACAATTTGAGAGTGTGCTTGAAATACTTTTAAGGAAAGTGATTTCGTTCACGATTCAGTCTGGATCCATTCGACATTGAAGCATTATCTAACAATCTTAAAAGTATTTGTATCATGGATTCCGGCGCTGCTGTTTCAAGCATCAAGGTTATGAATCAGGATCTTGTCAAATTGGATCGCTTCGATGGAAACAACTTTACCAGATGGCAAGACAAGATGACATTCCTGCTTACTACACTCAAGGTTCACTACGTCTTGAATCCTGATCTGACACCAATTCCAGAACCAACTGAAGATGATTCTGACGAACTCAAGAAGAAGCGCATGCTGCAAAGGGAGGACGAATTACTATGCTGTGGACATATTCTGAACACGCTGTCTGACCGCCTATACGACCTATACACGGACAATCCGTCCGCTAGAGACATATGGAATTCACTGGAGTTTAAATTCAAAGCCGAAGAAGAAGGTACGAAGAAGTTCTTAATTTCTAAATACTTTGATTTTAAATTTATAGATTCCAAGCCCATACTTCCCCAAGTGCACGAATTGCAAGTCCTGATGAACAAAATCAAAGCGGTGAAAATAGACATTCCTGAAACCTTTCAAGTTGGTGCAATCATTGCTAAGTTACCAAGTTCGTGGAAAGGCTATAAAAAGAAACTGTTACACAGTTCTGATGACTTTTCCTTGGAGAAAATCCAGAAACATCTTCGAATCGAGGAGGAATCGAAGGAGAGGGAAAAATCAGAATTTGCGGGTCTTTCCAAAGCCAATGTTGTGACCAAAAAAGAAAAGAAAAAGCGTGATGTCAAGAAAAGTCATATCGCACCAAAAAGGGAACATACCAAGTTCAAGAACTTTGATGGTCCGAAGGGTCCGAAAAATGGATGCTTTGTATGTGGAAAACCTGGACATTATGCTCGAGATTGCAGACAAAATAAATCAAAAAAGGAGATCAATGCAGTAAATGCTAATGATGATATAATTGCTACTGTGAGCGAAATTATGCCAATCAAAGGGAAAGTCCAAGGCTGGTGGTATGATACATGTGCCACGATTCATGTCTCATATGACAGGGCTGCATTCAAAACATACTCTGAGACAAATGATGGACAAGAAGTACAAATGAG
This sequence comes from Lathyrus sativus, assembly GCA_963859935.3. Taxonomy (NCBI): domain Eukaryota; kingdom Viridiplantae; phylum Streptophyta; class Magnoliopsida; order Fabales; family Fabaceae; genus Lathyrus; species Lathyrus sativus. The sequence continues at coordinate 253,964,168 of OZ012737.1, read as the reverse complement.
AAATGAAGTACGATCCAAAGTTGTTGGAACCGGAACGGTCGAACTCAACTTTACTTCTGGAAAGAAAGTTACTCTTGTTAATGTGATTCATGTCCCAGACATGAATATGAATCTTGTTAGTGGGGATTTATTGGGAAAACCGGGTATTAAATATGTGTATGAATCGGGCAAACTTATTTTGACCTGTAATGGTGTGTTTGTTGGAAAAGGATATTCCGCTGAAGGAATGATCAAACTATGTATTACTGATAACATGATTAATGAAATTTCTAATTCTGCTTACATGTTTGATTCAGTTACTTTATGGCACAATAGATTAGCACATATTGGTATTAGTTCAATGAAGAGACTAATTAAATTTGGATTGATATCATGTAATATCAATGATTTCAATAAATGTGAATTATGTGTTAAATCAAAAATGATTAAGAAACCTTTCAAAAGTGTTGAAAGAAATACAAATCTGCTTGATCTTGTACATTCAGATTTGTGCAAATTTAATGGCATGTTGACCCGTGGGGGAAATAGATATTTCATTACATTTATTGATGATTGTTCTAGATACACTTATGTATATCTCTTAAAGCATAAGGATGAGGCTTTTAATGCCTTTAAGATTTATAAAGCAGAAGTGGAAAATCAATTAAGTAGAAGTATAAAAGTCCTTAGGAGTGATAGGGGCGGTGAATACTTTTCTACTGAATTTGATGCATTTTGTGAAGAACACGGTATAATACATGAATGTTCGGCACCTAGAACACCACAACAAAATGGCATAGCCGAAAGAAAGAATCGAACATATCAAGAAATGATGAATGCCATGTTATTGCATTCCGAACTATCTTTCAATTTGTGGGGCGAAGCCTTATTATCCGCTTGTCACATAATAAATAGAATTCCCTTAAAGAAAACTGGAATTTCTCCATATGAGGTATGGAAGGACATGACACCAAATATTGACTATTTTAAGGTGTGGGGGTGTGTGGCATATTACAAAAACATGGATCCTAAGAGAACCAAGTTGGGTCCTCGAGGGATAAGATGTGCCTTTGTAGGATATGCACAAAATAGCAAAGCATATAGACTTTTAAATTTAGAGTCTAATATTATTGTTGAATCCCGGGATGTAGAATTCTTTGAAAAACTTATCACTAAGGATAATGAATCAGAGTCGGCCATAAATAAAGAATCTTGTGAAAAAGACTCTTCTCGGATTGTAGAAATACAACATGAAGGCACATCTCGAATCATTGAACCACAACCCGAACCTAGGATAAGCAAAAGAGTCCAGAAAATAAAGAACCTAGGACCAGATGAAATTGATTCTCAATCCATTTCATTTTATCTGGTTGAAGGAAATAGTACAAATTTTATTAAAAGCATTCCGGTAATTCTTCAAGTAGGGGAAGATCCTAAAACTTATAAGGAAGCAATAACTTCAAGAGACTCCTCCTTTTGGAAAGATGCTATCCGAGATGAAATGGATTCAATTATGTCCAACCACACTTGGGAACTTGTTGATTTACCAAAGGGATCAAGACCCATTGGATGCAAGTGGGTGTTTAAAAATAAATATCATAGTGATGGTACATTAAACACTTATAAAGCAAGATTAGTGGCAAAAGGATTTAGACAAAAGGAAGGTATAGATTATTTTGACACTTATGCGCCTGTAGCAATAACAACCACTATAAGGTTGTTATTTGCTTTAGCATCTTTGAATGATCTGATTGTTCATCAAATGGATGTTAAAACAACATTCCTAAACGGAGACCTCGATGAGGAAATCTACATGGAACAACCAGAAGGATACGTCCTTCCTGGAAATGAACAAAGGGTGTGCAAACTTGTCAAATCTCTATATGGCTTAAAACAAGCACCAAAACAATGGCATCAAAAGTTTGATTCTACGATAATGTCAAATGGATTTATTCCTAATTCTTGTGACAAGTGTTTATATACAAAAGTGTATAATAACACTGTAATATTTTTGTGTCTTTATGTTGATGACATGCTAATAATTAGCAATAAACTTAATGGAATTTTAGAAACAAAAAGGTTTCTAACTTCCACTTTTAAGATGAAAGATCTTGGACTTGTTGACACAATTTTAGGAATAAAAGTTAAGCAAAATAGTGGGGGTTATGAACTTAATCAAACACATTATATTGAGAAAATGCTTGATAAGTTCAAACACCTGAAATTCAAGGAAGTAACTACTCCATTTGATCATGTAATCAAACTTGAAAAGAATGATGGAAGAGCAGTGGCTCAATTAGAATATGCAAGTGCGATTGGATGTCTTATGTACTTAATGCAATGTACTAGACCCGATATATCGTTTGCAGTTAGTAAAATGAGTAGATTTACTAGTAATCCAAGTAATGAACATTGGAAGGCAATCACGAGGATATTTGGTTATTTGTTGAAAACCAAAGATCTTGGCCTTCATTATGGTAGGTTTCCTGCTATATTAGAAGGATATACCGATGCAAGTTGGATCTCTAATGTGGGAGATCATAAATTTACAACTGGGTGGATATTTACACTAGCTGGAGGAGCAATTTCTTGGAAGAGCAAGAAACAAACATGCATTACTCTTTCGACCATGGAATCAGAGTTCGTGGCTCTCGCTTCCGCTAGTCAAGAGGCAGAGTGATTGAGGGATCTTCTTTTGGAAGTTCCATTGGCTAAAGACAATGTTTCAAAAGTAATGATACACTGCGATAGTCAGGCCACTTTGGCAAGAGCATTTAGAGAAGTGTATAATGGAAAGTCTAGGCATATAGGACTTAGACATTCGTTCGTGATAAAACTGATTAAGGATGGAATCATTTCACTTACGTATATATGAACAAGCTATAATTTGGCTGATCCGTTTACTAAGCCACTGGCCAGAGACTTAGTAAAAACAACCTCGAGAGGTATGGGGTTGAAACTCCTTGAGTAAGAGTTCCGACAACGGCGGCAACCCAATCTTAAGTAAACAGAACATTAACTTTAAGATTTTCAATGGGTAATAACAAGTCGTTGATTTGGATAATTGTCTAACATTTCGTAATTATGTTGACATTGGAAATGAGGGTTGAGTTTTATTTTAAACTCTTAATGAAGTTCAATACCGAGGGTACGTATCCATTGGAAACAAATACTATATGAACTTCACCTATGTGAATTCTGAGATGGTGTCGTCTCAAAGTGAGAGTTGGAGTTTCTCTCATAAAAAAAAATTCATGAAACATGATAGCACATGGCCATAAATAAGTGCTAAGCGAGTTATGCAGAGGAAGAATCTTTAAGGAGTGTGTGTAAGGTAACACCGGTCTATTCATATGGATTCATGGTTTAAAAGCATTGCTACCTAATGTTCCGATTAAACCTTGTGTTATCCTTACTAAGGTTAAGTTTAAAATCGAAAGATACTTAACTGTATTAATACTTCTTATGTCTCATTTCTGGAATTATTATTTTGTCATTATTAGAACAAGTGGGGGATTGTTGGAAATAATGAAGATTTATTTCCATTAAAGTTGTTCCAAAATGACAAAGTGGGTGATATAGTTAATTGACAATAAATGCTTAGTCCCACATTGGAAGTGGAGTAAAATTAAATAGCATTTATAAGGCCCTTGGAACAATGTACTTTCCAAAGGAGCCAAAGAGGATAAAGTGCCACATAGTCATATGTGGTGGTCCCAAGTCTTATGTCACTTGTCTCATACAAAACACCCCTCGCCGGTGTCGCCACCGGCGACACCGGCTCCGACTCCGAGGGCGTGGGCGTAGAGGCGCTAGTGGCGGCTTGTAGACGGCACTTGAGCACTTAGGCACGACGCATCGGAGCAATCGGGCTATTCGCGGCGTTAATGAGGCGGCGCCGGTGGCGCTCCGGCCGCCTCCGGCGGGCGGTCTGGCCTTCGGCCGGTATACTGCGAATTTGTTTTAATTGTCGCTCCAGATTTTATTCGTTGCCTAGAGTTTGATTTTTGAATTTGAATTCGAAATATATGACACTTCATGAAGTGGTGCATGACATTTTATTTGAACCATTGCAAATGCTCATTAGAGAGTGTTGTTTATGAAGAGTTGCAAACTTCCGAAACGACACATGCATGACTATAAATATATGCTTGATACATCAAAATTAAATACTCCAAAATCTGATATCCTCTTCTATATAATTCCAAACGTTTTCCTTGCATTCGAAACTTCACCAGTCTTGTGCAGTTTCGAGAAAAAGGCTGACTTATCCTGAGTATTCAGGCCGTTCCAACTCTAAGACAATTTGAGAGTGTGCTTGAAATACTTTTAAGGAAAGTGATTTCGTTCACGATTCAGTCTGGATCCATTCGACATTGAAGCATTATCTAACACATGTGCTCTCAACTGCAAAATCATTTGCACCAACAAATGATCCACAGTTGCACGAACATGGAAATCGACCCCCTTCTGAGCCTCCACCATTGGGAGATACAGAATCACTAAAATATTGTGTTTGTGTATCTGTTATTGTTATTGTTATTATGTACTCTTGTCTGGTTTAGATTTGTTTGTTGTTCTTAAGTTTAATGTTTTTTAAGTTTGTAGTCATGATGTTTGTTGAAATGCCTCAAAGAGGTGTGGATGATGAAAGTGTGTTTATGAGTCAAAATCTAACAATGGTTGCTGCAAATCTGGTTCTCTTTTCCACTCAATAAAGGACTCCTTCACACTTGATGAGTTTAACTAACTTTAATAACCTGAATGATGGAACCGTACGTGATAAAGCCAAAAAAATGATCTGTAACTGGATAGATTTAAAGAGATTTAAAGATCGTGGTTCCTCAACTCACCTATAATATGTGAAAGAGGTTTGCTTGGTTGTTTGGATTAAAGAATTGGATTATTAATGTTGTATTGTTTTTTAAAGTTTCAAGAAATATTGATGTCCAACACTTCAGTGGCTTAGTTATTACTAATTTTGTTGTTAAAATGTGAATTAGAAATGCCCTAAGACATTGTGTTTCATGTTTGTACTTTATCATTTTTATCTAATTCATAAAAATCAAACTCAATTGGTTAAAACGGAATTAATTTGATTTGATTTTTTAAAATATAAAAATAAAAAATCAATTGGTTAAAATGGAATTAATTTGATTTGATTTTTTTAAAATATAAAAATCAAAAATCGAAAACTCAACGCAAACCAAACGGAATTATCATTTTTATCTAATTCATAAGTTATTTTTGTATAAAAAAGAAAAATCAAACTCAATTGGTTAAAACGGAATTAATTTGATTTGATTTTTTAAAATATAAAAATCAAAAATCAATTGGTTATAATGGAATTAATTTGATTTGATTTTTTTAAAATATAAAAATCAAAAATCGAAAACTCAACGCAAACCAAACGGAATTAATGGGTATCTGATTTAATATAAAAATAATTGTACAACCCAATGTATGCCTCCACTACTTATATGCAACCTTCCCAATCACGAAAAAAAGTTAGGGTTCAACATCAACTACACTCAATCATCAAGTCACAATGAATCAAGAATCCCCCACCGCCGAAACTACTACGCCGATTATTAATTTAATTCGTCAAGTATTAATCTGGACCATTGATTTAAATTTCATCGTTAAGATCACTGCATTACACAGTTATAGATCATACTTTTGTCTTTATGCAAGTTGCAAGACTACCATTGATTTTTTTGGTAGTTGGTACCAACTTCACCACCCTTAAATTGCTATGCTTATGCCATATACCATTTCAATTTGACTTTAAATGAGTTAATTATACTTTTAATATTCAGTGTGACTTTAATAATTGCTATGATTAACATGAAATAATTTTTATCCAATTAATAACCCAATTGGAAGTGGATTAATAGTGAAATCGAGAAATTTTCATTTTCTTTTAAATAACTAGATTCCTGAAATCGTTTATATTTATTTTAGCTAGTTAGACTTTTTTAGTGGTTTACCTATTGTTCTAAGTTGATATAATAAAAATATTCATTTTTTTTTCCATTCAATATATTAAAACAATAGTCAAAAACAACTATATCTTAACATGGTATTAAGAGCAGAGTTATTATATGTTCGGTTTTGTCGGTTAGAAATTTAATTTAAAACGAATGGATTGAGTATAGAATCGTGAACGAAATCACTTTATTTAAAAATATTTCAAGTACTCTCAAATATTTTAGAGTTGAAACGCAAGAATATTCAAGATGATTCAACTTATACTCAAGTTTGCAAAAAATCGATAAAAACTTGAATGTAGGGATGAGCGTCTGGAATTTTAATGAAGATAATGTGTGTTTTTGTTATGTTTTTTTTAATCCATAATGAAACATTTATAGGCCATAATGGTGTTGTTTCACAAGGTTGTCACCCTTGGTGAAACAACTTCCTTTTACCAAGAGTTACAAGTTTTTGTCAAAAGTTATATTGTTTCACCTTGTTTACCGTGTTTTTTGGTAAACAACCTCTGGTCTATCAATTTGGTGTCAAATTGACTAACTTGCAGGATTGACCATACGAAATCCTAGGATATGTGCTAAAGGGTATTTCTATTTGAACCTATCTAAAAATGTGTTTCGACAATACCAAGAAGAAATAATTTAAAAGGGGCAGAAATTATCCACTATGTTTAAAAGAAAGAAAGGAAGAAGAATTACAAGAGGGAAAAGAGATAAAGGTTTTTTGGGAGAGAAAGACTTAGTCGAAGTAGTAATGGTGAACAAGAGGAAAGACGAAATAAATAAGTAAAAGTACTTGACAAAAGTAAAGAAAACAAAGTAACTTCATTGAAAAGATAAAGGATGGTGTGTTTACATCACGTACATTCTCTATAATACTCTCTTTCTCTACACTCGGATACTTGGGGTAATTTTAAGAGTGACTTGTACAACAGTAAATTACAACACACTCAAGTTTATGTCTAAGACTCCCATTTATAATAATAATAGTAACTGCTAATAACCTCCTTAGGCCATCTATTCCTGACAAGTGTCAGACCGCATGCAGTCCTTTGTCCGATGAGCGCCACTTGTCCTTCTTAGTCATAAGAAAATATAACTACTCCCTCCAATATTCGAATTTCAAACTCAATTCGTCCCCACTTCTAAATCTAGGTCGAAGACACCATTTCGCTGCCTAAGTCGAAATGTCTAATTTCAAGACTTCAATTTTTCTAAGTCCTTGGAAGACTTGTAGGTCCTTTAACAAGCTAAAAATAGCCTCCAAACATGGGTCGTCGAATTGGCGAGCTAACAAATTGCCCCCCAAAAATGTAGTTTTCGACACTACAAAAAGTACATTTTTTGACAGCATCCAAATTCGACGCCGTTTACCTTCGACTATATCCTGATCGTTGACCCACTTTCGACTGCTTCGAGCTCAGGAAACTGAAAGGTGATGGGAGAGGACATATCCACAATCTCACGCAAAAAGGAACTGTTACACCACCTTGATGCACGATCTCTGACGTCATGAACATCATGGCAAATTTCTCGGGAATCACCAAAATCGTGAGCCATCATTACTCCTACGGAGCATAGGTTACAACCGCCACCTCTACTAACTCATCCTGAGTACACACGTAGCCCACTAACCCCAACCACTTATGAGAAAAAACTCTTGAATTTCCTCTTTTCACATATAAATAATTTTCAAAACGTCTTTTTCCACTTTCACTTCCTCAATCTTTTTTACAACATTGCTTTGCATTATCTTTTTTCCAAGAACACTTCTGCAACTTTTATCATGGCTGAACTAAAGTCCCAGAAACAAAAAACCCAGTCTCACAAGCAAACCTCTTCTTCCATTCTTCCTCCTTTTGCTGCTCTGAGTGGCCCGAAGGTGGCAAAAAATCAGCAACTCGTGCGTGAGCCTTTACTGGAAGAGAAACGTCATATTTATGAATCCCAGGTAATCATACCCGTTACTGTTGGGAATAAACCATTGGCCATGTCTGGGCCACTATCCTTCTTAGGTTTAAACTATTCCACTTTGAATGAGTTTTTTCCTTCTTACCGAAAAACCAAACCCCTAGGGCAAAAAGAACCCCAAAAGGTTCCCTTGGATAATCCAGATAGCTTGGATGTTTATAATGTGGATCTCAAGTACCTCCATGATGGCGCAAGATTATTTAGGGCTACGCCATATTTCAAGGATTCTGATCTCTACCTCAACTGGTTGAAGAAGGTAGAAAAGGCAAAAGCTCAAGACTGGAAAGACATGGGCATCTACGATCTTATTATGATGTCGAAAGTAGGTCCCAACTACTGCCCCCTGATGTTGGCTGCGTCTTTGTTCTTTTGGGACAACACACATTACACTTTTCATCTTCCATGTGGGATGATGACGCCTACTTTGTTCGACGTTGCTGTTATTGTAGGACTGAAACCTCATGAACTGGCTTACGACCCTGAAGTTGGTAGCCAAGACACTATCGGTTTCTCCACCATTAAACATACTTATACCCATTTCATCAATCATTATCATGATAAAAATAATGTTGTTGTTAGAGACGAGGAACATATAGCCTTTTTGGCCATGTGGCTGTCTCGTTGTATTTTCTGTACTAAATCCTTGCAGGTGGCACGAAAATACTTAACATTGGCGAACCAGCTGCATAAAAAGAGGGAAATATGTTTGAGCGAAATGATCCTTGCAAGTCTATACGAAGCTTTAAGCGAAAGTGCCAGCAAACTGAAGGACCCTGAGAGTAATGGTAACTTGGTAATGTCGGGGCCGTTTTGGTTACTTCAATTGTGGTTAAACGCCACTTTTGAAGGCAGCCTACCAAATAAGGGTGAAGTTGATGAAGGTTCTCCTTCGATCTCTAGAAGGCAAGTCGAATGGCCTCGCTTAGTTCAGCTTACTCCCAACGAAGAAGGGCAGACACTTCGAGCCAACCTTTCAAGCTTCATCCAGATGTTCGCGAAGCGCTATGTTTTCACATCTGGGATGGCTCCCTTCGCAGAACGGAAACGCGGCCCTGAATGGTTTACTAGGCCTTTCCCAGCTTTGCTCAAGGGGCAGGAAGAAGAATCGAAGCTGATTTGGGAGCGATTCCTTACGCCTCGACTACTTGCCCACAAGCTCAATCTGACAAAAGGGCAAGCTTCCTTGATAGCTTATCAACCAAATCTTGTGTCGAGACAGTTTGGACTTATCCAAACCCTGCCTAGGTGTTTATACGAGAAAAAGTCTCACATTCTGTTTCCACACCACATTGTTAACCCCATCGAATGTTCGACCCAATTGGCGTGCCATGCCCATAAATCCTTACTTACCCCACTCTACTTTGAACCCTCTTATTTCTGTTCCCCAGAATTTTACAACTGGTGGTCCAGACATTATTCTTCTGAATTTCTTGATGCTGCCAGTCTTACTCGAATGATTGATCACGCTTTCGTTGATGTGCAGGAAAAAACCAAGAAAGGTAGGTCCACTCACATAAAGGAGATACAAGCCTTCCAAAAATATTTTGAAACTGCTTATCGACCGAGTGATATTAGTCGAACCGTCCGCGAGGCTGCTGTCACTTTGAGGGAAAATTTTCTAAAAAAGATGGAGAATTTAAAAATTCCTTCATCCATCCCTCGTGAGAAACGGTATGAGATGGCTTTCAAATTATTTCCCCCTAAGATTCCTCAACTGCCATCTGCTGATTTTGGAGTGGCCCTTGCCCCTCCATTTCCAGATTGGTTCATCTGTGAGGATCCTATAAAAATCCTCAGACAGCAGTCGAAGCCTAAGGCACAGCGGGTGGTTCCGACTAAACATACTATCGATACTTTCAAAGGGCACCTTCATATTAATATCGAAGATGTTCACATCGAATTCGAGATTCTCGAAGGTCGACTCTTCTTTGTTTTAGACCTTTTAAACAACGCTTTATCATTACTAACGGATGGCACTGTCATTTGTCTTTTGCAGCTGCTCCCAAAAAGACTGCCATTTCGGTGAAGACTGAAAGTTCCGTCGAGGGTCAGAAGGTAATATTAATGCACCATCTTAATCCTTTCAATATTCTAGGTTAAAAAACCTAACGCTTTCCCAATGCTTTTTTAGTTAAGCCGGAAACCCCCTACCCCTCAGAAAAAACTAAAGAGGGGCGCCAACCTAGTCATCGTCGACTCAGAAGACGAAAATGGTTCTCCTCGAGAGGAAGTTCCAATGAAAAGGCGGCGGAAGGTTATCCGCGGTCTCGACGCCACTGACTCAGATCCTCCAACGACTCAAATCCCGGAATCACAAGCTCATTGTGCAGACCTTGGTAAGGCTTCTGTCGGAGGTACCCCAATTCCCCAACATCAGAAATTTTGTTTAATTGAAAATATAATAATTTTGACTCAGATCCTCTAACAATCTCCCCCTTTTTGATGATGACAAAAACATCAGAAATTTTGTTTAATTGAAAATATAATAATTATAACTCCCCCTGAGATGATGAATCTCCCCCTGAATTAAATACAAATAAGGAATAGAAACTTCCCTTTTGTCTTGAGTATTTTTCAGAGTTAGAGCTTGATTGTTCTTTAACATTTGAGAGTTAGAGTGTCTTGCATATTTCAGAGTCAGAGTTTGATAATTGTCAAATGATCTGAGAGTCTCAGAGTTTCTTATTCAGAGTGTACTTATCAAATGTTCTGAAATGCTCAGATTTAATGTTAGATAAAATAGATATGTCTGAAGTTTCATTCTGGTGAAGTTTAATTAAACAGTTCAGATCTATATTTTCTCCCCCTTTTTTGTCATAAGCAAAAAGTAATAACTTTGAAAAGACAAATAAAAGGAAACAGTAAATGAGATAAATCAAGTGGAGAAAACTTTGAAACATTCATTCATTCAATTCAGATCAAGAGTACACACATCAGAAGATATTCAAAAATACATATGCAAACATCAGAATGAAAAAAAATAAACTAAGAGTGTTTTGACAAAAGCATCTTCAACAGATCCATGATCTCAGAAGAGGACTATTCTTGTTTTGACATCCACTTAGCCATTGTTTCATTCTTCTGATCCTGTTGGGACATCCACTGAGTCATGTCTTCAGACTTCTTATCTTGTTTATCCATCCATGACTTGATTTCTGATTGACCAGCTTCCAGAACTGCAATCTTATCCTCAAGATCTGGATGTTCTTTCTTAATCTCAGATGAAGAAGGTTGAACAGTTTCTGAAGCTTGAACAGAGTCAATTTCCATAGGGGCTTTAGAGCTTGGAGCAGTAGAGCCAGAAGGATGTTCTATCAGAGTCATGGCCAGAGGGTTGTCTTCTGATGTAGATTCAATATTCTCTTCTGATGATGAGGGAGCATCTGTAAGAAGCAGTGGTCCAGATCTCTTAACAGTCCAGAACATACTTCTAGCAGCTTCAGCAAATCTGAGCTTCACATCATCAGAACATATGTTCTTCAGATTTGATGCTACAGTGTTGAATCTGTTTATGAAGCCATTCCAAATGACATCAGATTCCTTTGCATCCATTGTTGCTGAACACTTCCTCTGTACAGAACCTAAATACAACTGTATTTCTTGCAAAACACATGTAAATAAATGATCAACATTTAGTCTAGGTTTGGGGTGTAACAGAGTTTCCAAGGTTATTGGTTTGGGTTGGGGAGTAGGTGGAAATATGGATTTGTGAATGGAGATCAGAGGAGGAGGGTAGTAGGGTATGAAAGGAATTTCAGGGGATTTGTCAGGTTTTGATCTGTTTAAGGCATTCAGCAGATTTGGTTTTGCTTTGGTGTGATAGGAAACCACATCAAAGGGTTTATTAGAGTAAGGTTGGAAAGCAGATTTAACAGGTTTATCAGAAGCAGCAGGTTTTTCAGAATTAACAGATATATCAGATGAAGCAGGTGTATCAGCTTTAGCAGATATAGCAGAGTATGGTTTTGGATCTGATAAAGGTACAACTGACATTGTTTTAATGTAGGATTGAAGCACAAATGGTAGAATGATGGTAAGTTTGGGTTTGATAGGAGTGATGGTTTCAGATGGTTCAAATCTGTCATAGAAATCTTTTATTTTTAAACCATGGGGAAGTTTGTGAAGGTGTGATGAAAACAGTTTAAGAGAAGCAGAGGGTACACAATCAGATGTGCTTGACTTGGGTGTAGGATTGGGAATGGTGATTTCAGAAGTTGGTTTAGGTGTTGGAATAGGATCTGGAATAAGAACTTCAGAGGATACAGGGGGTTCTGGTTGGTTTACCTCAGAATCTCTGTGAGAGGGGGATATCAGAAAATCTGGGTGAATATCAGATTCTGAGGAATTGGATGATGTGGTTGGTGTGTAAGAAGTAGAGAACACTTGAAAGACAGTTTTCAGAGGTGTAACATCTAGAACTTTTGTCTCAGGGATGTTGGTTCCAGATGGGTTGGTTGATTCTGAAGGATTTTCAGAAGGTTTTGATTGGGGTTCAGATGTGGGTGGATCAGATGTAACTTTTATAGGTTCAGAAGTAACTGGTACAGATGCAGTGGGTTCAGATGTGTTGGATGGTGGATTTTCTGGTTATTTTTCTTGTTGTTGTGTTTGTGGTTGATCAAATTGTTTTTCAGATTGTTGTGTTTATTGTGATACAGGTTGCTTTTCTTTGATTTGTTCAGATGGTTTTTCTGGTTGTTTTTCTGAGTGTGGTTTTTGTGGTGCAGATGGTTTTGTTGGTATTTCTGGTTGTGGAGTCTGAATTTGTGGTTTTGTTGTTGTTGGTTTTGATACAGATGATTGTTTTACAGGTGAGATTGAAATAGGATTAGATGATTTTTGAGGAGATGGAGCAGAAACATGAGGTGGAGCAGTAACATATTGTTGTTGTGTAGAAGGTGGTTTTGGAATAGACTTAAAAGTTGAATCATTTATAACAATAGTATTTGCAGAAGATACAGAAGATTTGGTACCTTTAATCTTGATGCGTTTAGCAGGAACAAAAGGAGTGTCTCCAGATTCTTTCCTCTTTAGCAGCTTCTGAGGCTTCTCAGCAACCTTGGGCTTCTTCTGAACAGGTGCAGCTTCTGCTTCTGATTGACTTCTTTTTCTTGGTGTCTCTTCTACTACAACAGGCAATGGTTCCCTTGCTCTCTTTATAATATCTGCAGGAATAGGCTTTCCTTCTGCCTTGCAATCATCAATATATCTTACTACAATTTCCCTTGGTTCTTCAGCATAGAACAGAGGGTAGTCATCTACTGGGATTCTCTTCTGACTGAGTTCAATAATGTTCAGCTTCTTGGGTGCTGTTGTGAGTTCTTCTACTATTTTTAGTCTCTGAAGACTTTTGGCATTCAGAGGCTTTCCAAGAATAAATTCCAGCTCTTCTGTGACTCCAGCAGCATATAGAGCATTACCAGTCCATTTTCTGTTAGAAGATCTGAAATTAACCTTCCAAAAGGAATCCAAGTTCTGATCTTATGACCTTTTTCTTTCACATATTCTCTAGAGGCATTTATATGATTCCATAAATGCATAAACAGAATATAGGGAAGATCTACCTTGGTGCTCTGACTTAAGCAATACATAAAGTAGAGCTGTTCATTGTTGACATAGTCTGGAGAGTTTGTAGACTTTCTATGATGAATGCATATGAAAATCTTAGCCCAGATCTTATAGTCAGGCTTCAGATCTTTGAACTTATTAGAAGCTTGTCTAGTAGTTCTCACTTCCTCATATACTTCATCCATATCTACACGCCCAGCTGGCAAGTGAGATACTCCATCTGTTTCCTCATATCCAATGAGTTTTCTGATCAGATCTTCTGTGATGATGATCTCTTTTCCCAGAACAGAAGATAAAATGAACTTAGGGTATACAGAAGCATGTATCCAGAATTCTTTTACCAGAAGGGGGTAGACTGGTCCAAAAAGTCTTTCAAAATACTTCACCCATCCTTGAGCATCTATTATGGAGCGAAACTCAAACCCATTCTCAGCCAGTGAATCAAATTCCACCATTGATTCACAGAGAACCTCCAGTTTTTCAACAGGTGTTAACAATGTTCTCTTTGGTGGTGTATAAGGAGTCACACCCATATTTGCAGAAGTAACTGCAGCCATGGTTGATTGAAATTGTGCAGCAGTTGATGATGAAGTTGCCATTGAAGATGAGTTTGTCAAACGCTTAGGGTTTTTGTGAAGAGAGAAAAGAAGACAGAAATGCATAAAAGGTTTGAGATGTGAAAAGTGTGAAAATGGTGAGAAATGATGTATTTATACTAAACACTTAGGCATACAAACAGTCAGATGAAAGCACGTTCACACAAAGCATTTAATGAAAAGAATAAAAATCATTTCAAGCATTTATTGATTCTGACAATTTGGGGGGAAAATCAAGATTTTCACTATTCAAACTTCACCTCAAACGTCTCTTCAGTAGTGTCTTTGCAGATTTAGAGTGACACGTGTTTGCTTGCATGTGCTTCTGAATTCTCTTGAGAAATGAAACGTTAACCAACTTCAGATCCTCTGAGGATTGTTAGTTCATAGTTTCACAAGGAAATAATTAAAGAAAATGAATAAGTAATCAGAAGAAATACTTCAGAGCATTAGGCATTTTTGCATCTGTAAAATTTACTTCTGACAAATATCATTCTGGACAAAAATCCATACCAATATTTTTCAGAATAAATTTGAATCTATCTTCAACAAGGGGTTTTGTGAAAATATCTGCCCATTGATGATCTGTATCAACAAAGGCTAAATTTATAATTCCCTTCTGAACATAGTCTCTGATGAAATGATGCTTAACTTCTATATGTTTTGCCTTAGAGTGTAAAATGGGGTTTTTAGACAAACATATAGCAGAAGTATTATCACAGAAAATAGAAATGTTACTTTCAAATATCTGATAATCTTCTAGCTGACTTTTCATCCAGAGCATCTGCGTGCTACATCCAGCAACAACAATATATTCTGCCTCTGTGGTTGATAATGCAATTCTGGGTTGCTTCTTGCTGTACCAAGAGATTAGATTTCTTCCTAGAAATTGACAACTTCCAGAAGTACTTTTTCTTTCCACTCTGTCTCCAGCGTAGTCAGCATCACAGAATCCAACTAATTTGAAATCATCAGATTTTCTGTAACACAAACCCACATTAGAAGTACCTTTCAGATACCTTAGAATCCTCTTGACAGCTGTCAAGTGTGATTCTCTAGGATCTGATTGGAATCTAGCACACAAGCATACACTGAACAATATGTCAGGTCTAGAAGCAGTTAAGTAAAGAAGAGATCCTATCATACCTCTGTTGAGTTTCTGATCTACTTTCTTACTTACCTCTTCCTTGCCTAGTGAGCTAGTTGGATGCATGGGAGTCTTTGCCAGCTTACTATCAGTCATATTAAATTTCTTCAGAAGTTCTTTAACATATTTGGTCTGATGTATGTAAGTGCACTCTGGAGTTTGGTTGACTTGAATTCCTAGAAAGAATCTCAGTTCTCCCATCATGCTCATTTCAAATTCTGCCTGCATACATTGAGCAAACTCCTTTCCCAGCATAGTATTGGTAGATCCAAATATTATATCATCCACATATATTTGACAAATCAGAAGATCTTTCTTAAATGGTTTACAAAAGAGTGTTGTGTCCACTTTGCCTCTGATGAAATTTTTCTCCAGAAGAAAATTGCTCAATCTCTCATACCAAGCTCTGGGAGCTTGTTTTAAACCATACAGAGATTTCTTTAGTTTGAAAACATGATCTGGAAATTTTTCACTCTCAAAGCCAGGAGGCTGGTGGACATAAACTTCTTCTTCTATAATACCATTTAGAAAGGCACTTTTAACATCCATTTGATACAGAGTGATGTTATTTTGTGCAGCAAATGAAATAAGAAGGCGTATAGATTCTAACCTTGCCACTGGAGCATAAGTTTCAGTGTAATCAATACCTTCTTGTTGACTGTACCCTTGAGCAACAAGCCTTGCCTTATTTCTTTCAACTTCTCCTTTCTCATTAAGCTTATTTCTGAAGACCCATTTAGTTCCAATTATATTGAATCCTTTTGGTCTTTGAACTAAATCCCACACATCATTTCTGATGAATTGATTTAACTCTTCTTGCATGGCAATAATCCAATCATTGTCTTGCAGAGCTTCATCTACAGAAGTTGGTTCAATTTCTGACACCAGTCCAAATAATGATGCTTCAGATGATCTAAGAAAGGATCTTGTTCTGATAGGATCATCCTTCTTTCCAATAATAACATTCTCTGGATGAGAAGCTTTGATTCTGGAAGATGATCCTCTAACAGTTGATTCTTCACTTGAGCTTTGTCTGCCTCTGATCCTTCAGAGTCTGTGAAGACCACTTCTCTATCTGCAGAGTTTTCAGACTGCTTTGGCTTTTTACTGCCAAGCTTATCATCAAATCTAACATGAATAGATTCTTCCACAATCTGTGTCTCAGTGTTGTATACTTTGTAGCCTTTAGAGCGTTTAGAATATCCAAGCATGAAACACTTCTGTGCTTTGGAATCAAACTTGTTCAGATTTTCTTTAATATTTAACATATAGCAAATACATCCAAAAGGATGAAAATATGAAATGTTGGGCTTTCTGTTCTTCCACAGTTCATATGGAGTCTTCTCTAAAAGAGGTCTTACATACATTCTGTTCTGAATATAACAGGCTGTGTTGATTACTTCTGCCCAAAAGTGTTTTACTAGATTAGTCTCATTGATCATGGTTCTGGCCATTTCTTGCAGAGTTCTGTTTTTCCTTTCTACAACCCCATTTTGTTGTGGAGTTCTAGGACAGGAAAAATCATGAGCAATGCCATTTTCATTAAAATATTTTTCAAAATATTTATTTTCAAATTCACCACCATGATCACTTCTGACTTTTATAATTTTGAAATCTTTTTCATTCTGGACTTGCTTGCAGAAGTCAAAGAACACATAATGTGACTCATCCTTGTGTTTTAAGAACTTTACCCATGTCCATCTACTATAGTCATCAACAATGACTAATCCATACTTCTTGCCTCTGATGGATGCAGTTTTCACTGGTCCAAACAGATCAATATGAAGTAATTCTAGTGGTCTGGAAGTAGAAACAATATTTTTTTGATTTAAAAGATGATTTTGAAAACTTTCCTTTTTGGCATTCTTCACAAAGAGCATCTGAGGTGAACTTCAGATTAGGAAGTCCTCTGACAAGATTAAGTTTATTAATCTGAGATATACGTCTCATATTAATATGCCCCAATCTTCTGTGCCAGACCCATTGCTCTTCATTAACAGACAAGAGGCATTTAACATTCTGAACCTTAAGTTCTGAAAGATTTATTTTATAAATGTTGTTTTTCCTCTTACCACTAAATAGGATAGAGCCATCCTTTTGACTAATAGCTTTACAACATTTTTGATTAAAGGTAATATCATAACCATTGTCACTTAATTGACTTATGGACAATAAGTTATGCTTTAACCCTTCAACAAGTAAAACATTAGTAATAGAGGGAAGTTTACCATTTCCAATGGTGCCAGATCCAATGATCTTTCCCTTCTGGTTCCCTCCAAATTTCACATCACCTCCAGATCTAAGCTCCAGACTTTGGAACATAGACCTTTCTCCTGTCATGTGTCGTGAGCATCCAGAGTCCAAGTACCATGATTGGCGTCCTGACCTTGCTGCTAAGAACATCTGCAACATGAATTATTTTACTTTTAGGTACCCAGATCTTCTTGGGTCCTTTAGGGTTAGTTGTTCTGAAGGTTTTGTCGCTACGCGAAAAATGACACAGAGTCGCCACCGGATTTTATTTATCCCAAGGAGGGAAAGGGAAATAGTGATAAAACCTTTGGGGAGAAGAGCGTGGTCATCGCAACCATGTCTTAGGGTTCGAGAGTCGGTTATGCGAGGGGAAGGTGTTAGCACCCCCTCGCATCCATCGTACTCGATGGGAACCTCCTAGGTTATTTAACGTGAATGGGTGTTTTTATTAAGAGTTTGCTTGTTTAGAGAAAAGAGGGGTTGGTTTATTTATTTTAATGCTCGCCAAGGATTGTGGCCCTTGTGCCTACGTATCCTCACTTAAAAGAAGTGAAGAATCAGAGCTCCGTAGTTCGGAGGCTTATAAAATAGTTGTTTGTTGGTTGATTTTATACCTTGAAAAAAAGGTTTTTGATTGATGCCCTAAGGCGAAAATAGGTTTGATGAGTTGATGTTATTTTTAAGTTTCTTAAGAGAAATTGTTCTTGATTAGGATTATACACAGAAGACTTTGGATAGAAACGAATGTTTCGAATAACCAAGTCGAGCGCCTTGTATCCAAAACATTCGGAACAAGTGTAGGAGGACTCCATTCTCATTCCTTTTCTACCACTTTAAAGTTCGTGGTGCATAATTCTAATTGTTTATGTTATTGTGTTTTGGATTTTTTATGAGAAAAGAGAACCACTTGACGTTGGATCAAGGTTTATTGTTTGTAAAAGTATTTGAGGTGATACGAACAAGGTCGATGGCGGACGCACAAGGCGACCGACTTACAAGGGGTTGAAAATGGCTCGATAAAATCGAGAGTTTGTTTTTGAAAATGGTTTTTGTAATCAAAAGTCACCAAGGATAATAGCAACATTCATACTAAAATCATACAAACATATGGGATTAGTCGGCTAAAAAAGTAGCAAAACAGTGGTGTAACACGGGTGGCCGTGTTGTGTGACACGGCCCGTGTCATAGGGTGCATGCAATGTGGGTTTTGGAGCGTGACAGAGGTGTGACACGGGTGGCCGTGTTGTGTGACACGACCCGTGTCATAAGGTCTGGGAGAAAAATGATTTTTAGGGCAAACAGGGGTGCAACACGGGTGGCCGTGTTGTGTGACACGGCCCGTGTTGTGAGGCCTGGGGTTTTTGGACGTTGAAACCTCAAACAGAGGTGCAACACGGGTGGTTGTGTTGTGTGACACGGCCCGTGTTGGGCGACACGGGTGGCCGTGTTGTGTGACACGGCCCGTGTCAGGCTACCAGAGTGAAAAAACCTAACTTTTTTATGTTTTTCTTTCGTTTTTGTGGTTTCTTGAGAATGGTTTCTTGGTCCCTTTGGAACCTTACATGATACATATAATACAACAACACATAAAAGAGTAAACAAAATGAATGTAAATAGCAAAAAAGTAAAGAGAGAAAGGTTGGAGGAAATGGATACCCAAGAGCTTTATATCCTTCTTGCAAGTCCTCCTTGGTCTTGGTTGAATGTACCTCACTCCTCTTCACTCTATGTTGTGAATGTTTTGTTTCTCTATGATCCTCTTGGTTCTATATCACTCTCTTTTTCTGGTTTGCAAAGCTTCCTATTTTTCTGGTTTTTAGGGTTTTGTTTGCTCTCTCTCTTTTCTGGTTTTGCAAATGTGTGTAGAATGGATGTTGAATGAATGAAGAGTGATCCTCTTTTTGTTTACAACCCCCTCCTCTTATCTCAGCTCCTCTAGGTCAAAGCTACTACCTCTTGACAGCATTTTGAAATCTGATATTTAGATGCATTGTCACATGTTATTCCCTTGGTCTTGTGACATGTGATCTTGTGACATGAAGAAATTTGTCACCTCTTGCATGGGACTGTTTTGCCATGATTAAACATGCATATTCTTGGTCTTAAAACATTCCAATCTTGATTTAATCCTTGCATGTTTCTTGGATGTTTGTAAACATAGTGTAGACTTGGTGTGGTATTACCATAACATGAATTTGACTAGAGACTTGAATGAAGTATTAGAAATAAATTAATTTCTAAACATTACTTAGAGTTGGAAATCTTGCAACAAATTACATTCTTGTAATGTCATAAAACTTCTCTTTGTAATATTCTTTCCTTTAATCTTGAATTCATGATGAATTTCCTTAGAACCATTAAGCTTGAAATGGATGAAGTCTTGAATTATGGACTTGTAATCTTGACTCATGCTTTGCAAAATTGAACTCCACTTGATCAAGAATTTAAAACAAAATTGGATGAAGCAATCTTGAATTATGCCTTGCATTTCATGGTCATTAGGAATATATCTTGAATATCCTAATATTTTGTCAAGTAACTTCTCTTTGAAGAAATCTACAAGAGTAGACTTTCCAATTTAGATCAAACTTTAGATAATGAACCTTTTCTTCCATGTAGTTCAAGATAAACAAGTTATCTCATTTGAAAAATGAAAAATGACAAATCGACCCAATCCGTACCCACATGCCCGATATGCAATAAAATGATGTATGATATGGCGAATGTAGGGTATAAAGGCTAAAGGCGAAAATGAGGGTGTGACAGGTTTGTCTAAACTTCTGTTTTTCAACATAAGGTTTATTCTGACTAGCCTTAGATTTAAACACATGAATATTCTTTTCAGAACGTGTTTGTTCAATATCATTCAAGTGACCAAATTTAAAGTGGGAATATAAAGGAGTCTTTTTTATGATAATTTTATCAATAGGTTTTGGATTTAAATCCTTTCCAGAGGAAGATTCATATCCAATTCCTTTTCTGTTATTTCTGCTAACTCCATAGATCATAGAAGCCATTTTGCTTCTGTCTATGCTTTTAGCAAGAAACTTCTGAAAGCTATAATCATATTTTTCCAAAATATTTTTACATTCAGATTCAGTTTCAGAATCAGAGTTTTGTTGAGCTAATTCAGAATCATTTTTCAATTTTAAGTTCTTTTCATTTAGCTCAGCTACTTCTGATTTGAGAATATTATTCTCAGATACAAGACTGCTTTGACGCTTCTTGTATTTGAGCTTAATATTGTTATAGCTCTTCAGAACTTCTGATAACACTTTGATAAGTTCTTCTTTAGTGAGTTTAGCCATTACCTCTTCAGCGTCAAAGTCAGATTCAGAGTCAGATTCAGATCCTGAAGTTCCTTCCTCCTGATCTTCTATGTCTGCCATCAAAGCTACATTGGCACATTCCTCTTCTGACTCAGATTCAGATGTATCTGAATCATCCCAGGTGGCCATTAGAACCTTTTTCTTCTTATCAAATTTTCTTTTAGGCTTTTCTTTCAGCATCTTTGGACATTCATTTTTGTAATGTCCAGGTTCTTTACATTCATAACAGACAACCTCCTTTTTGCCAGATCTTCTGTGTCCAGAAGACTCTTTTCTTTGGTCAGGCTTCCTGAAGTTTCTAAACTTCTTTCCTTTATGCTTCCAGAGTTTGTTTATTCTTCTGGAAAGCATGGATAGTTCATCTTCATCTTCAGATGAGGATTCTTCAGAGCTTTCCTCTATTACCTGCAATGCTTTAGCAGATTTATTAGATTTTAAAGCAACAAATTTACCTTTCTTTTGAGGTTCATCTTCCTCAAGTTCAATTTCATGACTTCTTAGTGAACTAATTAGTTCCTCCAAGGAGATCTTGTTCAGATCTTTAGCCATTTTCAGCGCAGTCACCATAGGTCTCCATCTGGTAGGTAAGCTTCTGATGATCTTTTTCATATGATCAGCAGTAGAGTATCCTTTATCCAGAACCTTTAGTCCAGCTGTAAGTATTTGAAATCTGGAGAACATAGCTTCAACAGATTCAGAGTCTTCCATCTTGAAGGCTTCATACTTCTGGATCAGAGCCAGAGCCTTTGTTTCCTTGACTTGAGAGTTTCCCTCATGAGTCATCTTTAAGGATTCAAACATGTCAAATGCAGTTTCCCTATTTGTAATTTTTTCATACTCAGTGTGAGATATTGCATTCAACAATATTGTTCTGGCCTTGTGGTGATTTCTAAATACCTTCTTCTGAGCATCTGTCATAGATTTTCTGTCTATTTTCTTGCCATTCCCATCAGTGGGATGAACATATCCATCTATGACCAGATCCCATAAATCAGCATCATATCCAAGGAAAAAACTTTCAATCCTGTCTTTACAATAATCAAATTTTTCCCCATCAAACATAGGGGGTTTGGTGCTGATTCTGTCCCTTTCTTCATATTTGTTGTTAATGTTAGATACTGTATTATCAGCCATAGTAACAACCAAATATATATCAAAGTTTTTCTCACTGGATCTTTACTGTCACTGTGAAGTGGTAGCACACACAGAACTGGAGCTCTGATGCCAACTGAAGGTGAGAAAATACTTAGAAGGGGGGTTGAATAAGTATAAAGATTAAAACTTAGAAATAAAAACTCAAGTATTTTTATCCTGGTTCGTTGAACTCAACTACTCCAGTCCATCCTTCCTAGAGTGATTTGCCTTTCTCAAACAAGGACTTAATCCACTATTTAATCAACTGATTACAATAGTAAGCACTAAGAACAACTGTTCAAAGTCTTCTCAAGAACTACTGATCCTAACTGGATCTTCTTAAGGTTTACAATCAAATGTAAAAACAAATACAAGTGTTTAAATTGCTTCTAATCAAGCTTTATCACAACTGTGATTTTTCACTTAAAGTTAAGAACAAAGAAATTAATTCTTAGAAAGAATATGAATAGTATGAGAGCTTTGAATATTGATTTCTTTCAGATAAAACGTCAACTGAAGAAGATGGGTGAAGACTTGCTTTTATAGGCAGCTGATCCAAGAGAGCTTCACGTTGAGAAGAGTGTCCAAAAGGTCTGAGCCTTTTTGTCTTCACATCAAGTGACCTTTCCTAGAAGAAGAAAGCACAGAGAAATCCTTTTTGTCTGTGTTCTTGTGTCTAGCATAAATAAGGAAAGAGTCGTTTGGATTATTCCAACGGACATAATCTTTGAATTCTTCTTCTTCAAATTTCAGCAAGATTCATCAGAGTCTAATTTGATCAGAGCCTTCTGATGTTGATCAGAGTTTTGCTGAATCAGAGTCTTCTGCAGCAGGTGTGCTTTTAGCGTGTTTAAGTTCAGAGCATATTTGAGTCAGATCCTCAGTACTGGCAGCTTTAGTACTTTCAGAATCTTCTGTAGTAACTATGCTTTGAAAACTCTTCATACAGAATTCTTCTTTGGTTCAGATGCTTCTGACTTGCTTCAGATTCTTCTGGAGCTTCTGCTTCAGATCCTTCTAGAGCTTCTGCTTCAGATCCTTCTGGAGGCTACGCTCAGGATCTTCTGTTGGCAGCATTCAGAATCTTCTAATGGATGCATCTGGCGCTTCAGAGTCTAGCAAATTTCTTATGTTCAGTTCTGATTTGCTTCTGGAGTGATAATTATTTTGATATCTGCAGCAAACACTCTCAAGCAAATTTTAGAGTATATAATTCTTAATTACAAAATTTCATTATAGTTATCATCAAAACATAGAGATATTATTAAGAAGCAATCTGTGTTCTAACATTTTCTGTCTGAATTTTAAACTGCTTTTGGATTCTTTTTCTCATGTTTAGATTCTTTCTTTTTAGCCTGACGTTGTGATGACAGAAATCATCCCAGCTACATCTCTTCTTGAGGCCTACCCTTTGAACAGTCGAGGTGAGGCCACCTATCGTCCTTCTTTGAACTTAGGTTCTGGTGTGAGTTCTCTTGGGGAAATCAATAAACCTGAGGTTCCTGTGGTTCCCCTGCCTTCTCCTTTAAAAGCTGTCACCCAACAATCTCAAACCGATGGGTCCGATCATGACGAAGGGAACAATTCCCAGAATCCCATCGAAGCAGGTGAGGAAGAGAACTTTTTGGATGAGGGCGTAGATCCTGCTGATGGTTCACCCTAGGGTACCACAATGGAGGTCGATGACAAACCTGTGGAGGAAAAGGGTACGACAGATGGAGCCATGCATCAATCTGAGTTGGAAGAGTCTAGTGAGGGGGACGTCGAAGAAGATAGGGAGGAGGATACTGCCAATGCTGTCCCAATTAAAGAAACTGCTGTCGAGAGTCCTCCCATCCAACAAGCCAAGCCTGTTGAAACAACTCCAGTTGCTCCTGCCAATATCCCCGCAAAAATGGAATCAACACCTGCCAAGAGTGCGACAGACCTTACTGCGGCAGAACTTGAGGCTCTAAAAGCGTCCGACCGTCGACAGTACATCCAACTCCTCCGCCGCAGGCGAAATAGTTCCTCAGGAAAATTCCAAAGCACTTCAACCTCTGAAGGTCCGACTTCAACTCCTATCAATAGTGCTCTTGAGAAAGTAAAGAACAAGATTTTCAAAGGGGACCTCTTTTCTCTTTTGCAAATGGGTCCAGTCCATTACCTTTCTTTGAAGACTCTCCTACAGCAAGTGGACCTTCAGTCGATCTCCGCTGAGGCTGCGGCCGTAATCCAAGAAGTTGGGACATTGATCGACCAGGTTCATACTAACTTTGGGCTCTTGCCTCAGTTCGACAAGGATATATCTGAAAAGTCAGGTACTGAGGCTGCTGCTTGGTCTGCCGTTGCGGATTGTGAAGACAAAATTGCAGCGCTGGAGGAGCAAAAGGCCAAGAATCAACAAGAGATTACTGAGAACGAAACGAGCATCGCTTGTTGGGAGCGTAAGATCATAAAACTTCGCAGCAAGATAGCCAAAGCTCAGAAGAGAAATGCTGAACTGTCTTCCTTCGATGATTCTTCCTTGTCGACAGAGCTTGATCATGCCGTCCTTTTTGCCGAGGAGGCTCGACAACTTGAAGCCGATATTGCACAAATGAAAACCGACAGAGCCTCTTGCCAGAGTCGTCTCAATGCCCAGAAGGCAAGCTACCTCAAGATGAAGGACAACCTTCCTTTTTAGATTTCTAAAATGTTTAATGTTTATTTTCTGGCTTTTGTAAGCCATGTTTCTATTGTTGTATTCGTAAAGACTAAGCCATTTTGGCACATTTTATCGATGCCATTTATGGCCCTGCTTATTAGCTTTATATTACTCTGTTGAAATGTTTACCTCTCGAAGCGCTGGTTTGTATTTTTTCAAATACTTACCGTTTACTTTCAAGATTCGTTTATCATTGCTAAGCTCCTCAACTTTGTATGCCCCATTCAAGAAGACTTTTGAGATTTGAAACGGTCCCTCCCACTTCGGGGACCATTTGCCTAGTGTCCTGACCTTTCGATCCATTGGCAGGATTACCCTCCAAACTAAATCTCCAATCAAAAAGGTCTTTGCTTTTACTCTCTTGCTATAGGATTTCTCCACTCTTTTCTTTTGCCTTCTTAAGAGTTCCAACGCTCTTAACCTTTCCTCGTCTAAATCCACTAACTCGTCGAGCATCATGTCCCAATAGATCTCACGGGGAATTTCGTGATGCCTCTAAATCCTGGCCGATTGCGCAAGAATCTCGACTGGTAATACTGCATCATGGCCAAAGGTCAGTCGATAAGGCGTAGTATTGGTAGCTTCTTTGGGGAATGTTCGACATGCCCATAGGACCTGGTCTAGGGTTTTATGCCAGTTTTTTGGCTTACCCCCTACTTGCTTTTTTATCATTCCAATTACTACCTTATTCGCTGCCTCGACCTGGCCATTGGCCTGGGAGTAGTAAGGGGTCGAAGTAAGGAGTTTGAATCCCATTTCTCTGGCAAACTCTTGCATTTTCTGACCGGTGAAGACTGATCCTTGATCTGTTGTTATCGTTTCTAGCAGACCAAATCTAAAGATAATGTATTTTTGAATAAATTCAATCACATCGTCTTGGTCTACTTTTGGCAGGGGTACCGCCTCGACCCATTTGGTGAAGTAGTATATCCCCACCAAGATGAATTTCTGGTTTTTCGAGGACGTGGGTCGAATTTCTCCTATTAGGTCCAAAGCCCATCCTCTGAATGGCCATGGCTTAATTATGGAGTGCAACTCGCTTGCTGGAACATGTTGTATACCAGCGTGTATTTGGCACTCCTGGCAGCCTTTGGCAAATTCGATATAATCTTTCATCATTGTAGGCCAATATAGACCTTGGCGAAATAGTAGCCATTTCATCTTCTGGCCTACCTGGTGTGCCCCGCATGCTCCACTATAAACTGATGATAATGCTAGATATGCCTCAGATTCACTTAGACACTTAAGCAAAACTCCCTCCAGAGTTCTTTTGAATAATTCATTTCCTAGGAGGACGTAGCTTAGTGCTTGGTATTTTATTTTTCGCTCTGTGGTGCTTGAAGGATTTTGGAGGTATTCGACCAACGGTTTTCTCCAGTCCCCATCCGACATTGATTCAATTGTAAAGATCTCGAAGGTTTCTTCGTCGACGAATCCGAACTTTGCAGCCCTCAAATCTGATGGCTGCAGTGCCACAGCTGCTACCTTGCTTCTGACTTGGATTACTTCTCGCAGGTCTTTGCAGGACACCTTGTATCCTGATGCTATTTGGGTCAAATCGTTGGCCACCTGATTTCGTATTCGTGGTATATGTCGAATAGTAGTCTCTTCAAATTTCTTTAATAGCCTATTTGCTACTACAAAGTACACGATGAGGCTTTCTTTGACGCATTTGTATTCTTTTGTCAATTGTTTTATGACTAACTCTGAGTCTCCCATTATTTCGAGTCTAGTTGCCCCCAATTCTAACAGAATTTCAAGTCCATCTATCAAAGCCTCGTATTCCGCCTCATTGTTGGAGCATGGCTCACTTATTCTATACTTCAATTGTGTTGGAATTTTCTCAGGAGAAATAATCAGCATGCCTATGCCAGTTCCCTTCTTATGGCTAGAACCATCGAAGTACAACTTCCAAGGTTCTAGTTCGACCATATTTAAAGCGTTTGTATCTACGGAGTGGTCGACGATAAAGTCTGCCACTATTTGCCCTTTAATTGCTTTCAATGGTTTATATGTTAAGGAAAATTCCGTTAACGCTAATGCCCATTTACCTATTCGACTATGCAAAATAGGTTTGGACAACATATGCTTTATAACATCAAAATGCGAAGAGACACAAACATCAACAGGCTTTATATATTGTTTTAACTTTGTACGTGAGAAATATAAACATAGACATAGCTTTTCTACTTCGCTATATCTGGTCTCTGCATCATTTAGGACTCTACTAAGGTAGTAAATGGCTCTTTCTGTGCCATCTTCGTCCTCTTGAGCTAACATGTTTCCCAGAGTTTTGTGTGACGCAGCTATGTACAACCTCATGCTCTTGTGTCGACAAGGTGGAGAGAGAATTGAAGGATTGGTCAAATAAATTTTGATTTTGTCGAAAGCTTCTTGTTGTTCCTTCCTCCATTCATACCCTTCTTTGGTGACTCGAAGCAACGACGAGAAAGCTTGGGTTTTGCCGCTTAGGTTCGATATGAACCTTCTTAAGAAATTAATCTTGCCCAACAGGGACTATAATTCCTTTTTATTTGACGGCGCCTTGGTCTCCATAATGGCTTTCGTCTTGTTTTGGTTTATTTCGATGCCCTTTTTGTGGACTACGAAACCCGAGAAGTCGCCCGCCTGCACAAAGAACGCACACTTTAGAGGGTTCATTTTGAGGCCAAACTTCCTCATCCTTAAGAAGGATTGTCGAAGATGATATATATGATCTTTGCCTGATACAGATTTAACCATAATGTCATCAATATATATCTGCATAAAAGATTCTATATAGTCATGGAAGATTGAATTCATTGCTCATTGGTATGTTGCCCTAGCATTTTTTTAGGCCAAAAGGCATCACTACCCATTTGTAGGTGCCTATGGGCCCTGGACAACGAAACACTATTTTGGGAACATCATCCTCGGCAATGAAGATTTGGTTATAACCAGAATAACCATCTAACATACTAAGGTATTCGTGGCCGTTGGCTAAATCGACTAGCATTTCTGGCACCGACATCGAATATTCATCCTTAGGAGTTGCTGAGTTTAAGTCCCTAAAGTCTATGCAGACTCTCAAGGAACCATTTTTCTTAATAACTGGCACAACATTAGCAAGCCATTCGACATACCTGGTTGTGCGGATGAATTTGCACCGCAGAAGTCTTTCGATTTCCACTTTTATATTTGATAGAACCTCTGGAGCAAAACGCCTTGGGCTCTGTTTGACTGGTTTCTTGCCAGGCTTGATTGTCAGTCTATGTTCCACCAACTCTCTTTTTAATCCTGGCATTTCATCATAATCCCAGGCAAAACAGTCTCTATATTCTCGCAACAGCAGGATGACCTCACCTTTGAATCGAGTGTTGAGGTTGGCACTAATATAAGTGGGCCTTTTGATAATGCCATCTCCTAAGTCCACTTCCTCTAGCGGGTCCTGCGCAATCATCTTGGCGTCCTCTGCCAAGGGATCTTTCTCGAAACCCAAAGGCTCGTCGTCATAGATAGCGTTAAGCCTTTTTTTTCTTGATGGGTTTCATCAGATAGTTCCATGTCGAAGCCCTCCTTGTAGCTTCTTTGAAGAACTTCTTTATTGGCATCTGTGGCCATTTCGCTTTTGACAGCCTCCAAGGCCGTTTGTAGTCTAGTTTCGGCCACATAAGTCAAAATCCTTCGAAGCGCATTGGCTTCAGTCATTATTACTAAAATCACTTCCCCATCCCGTATGGTCCACTGGCAAGGTTCCAAGGTATGGAAGCCTTTCTCCTGGCACCTCTCTGTCCCAACGGAAACCGTCTATAGGATGTAAGTATAACGAGCCAAATACTTCGTCGTCTGGCTTGAAATCGAAGTCCGCTGGTCCACAAGGACCTATACCAGCCAAGTGTTTGTCGAAGTGCCTTTGATTGGCATAGTTGATGGGCGCCCTAAAGTACCCTTGATCAGCTTCAATATTCTCTACGATGCCGTCTGGTTTCTAAATTGCAATCCTTTGATGCACCGAGGAAGGCACTGCCCCGACGCCATGAATCCATTCGCGTCCAAGTAACAAATTGTAATTGGCTGTAGTTTCTACAACCATGAATACCGTTGGCCGTGTTACTGTTCCAACGGTGACATCTACCTGGATTACTCCCCTGGTCAAGCCTACCTTACCTTCATAGTTGGACAGGACCATGTTGTGAGGCTTGGTGTTGGCATCGCACTTCCCAATTTTATTTAATAGAAGATGTGGCATCAAATTCACCGTTGCGCCACAGTCCACCAGAATTTTGTTAACTGGGGTATTTTCTACTTTAGCCGTAATATAAAGCGGCTTCAAATGGTTCCTCATCTCCTCAGTGGGCCGTTCGAAGAAAGCATTCTGCTCTTCGATACAGTCGTTGTTCATCACATAATAGCAGACGGGTTTGTGTGCTACCATTTCGCAGTCTGCGTCAGTGTCGCAGTTTTCGACCACAGACAATCTGTCATATTCTTTCGGCATCACTGACACTACGTTCACCAACAAATTTAGAGAATCATCAGAATCTGAGTCGAAGTTGTCCGTCATCTCGTCATCTACCCCAATGCTCTCCCTCTGACTTCTTACCTGATCAGAGAACAACTTCCTGCCCACCAGCGGTTGTGTGGTTTTGCTGATCATCTTCGACGGCTCTCTCTGATTTTTTGTTGGGAGATTAGTACTAGATTTGGCCTTTTCCTTCGACACCGTTTCTCTAAGAGCTTTTCTTTTCCGTTGTTCCCGCCTCCACTGCGACCGGGACATGGGGTTCTTCCCTTTATAATTCTAGGATATATGGGCCATCTTTGAAGACTGGAATTCTTTTCGATAGGTAACTGAGGAACCCCTATTCACTTCGAAATTCTTCCATTTTTGTTCGCCTTGTCGCCTATCCTCGTTGGGTTTCGTCCACCTACCATCGGTGTTTCCAACAACGGGTTTGAAACTAGCAGGCCTTGTTTTGGGGCCTCTGATGTGGGGTTCAGACCTTTTCAGCAAACTGCTTCGTTTATCGAATTCAGGCATTTTCCCATTTTGCTTGAGCCTTCGTGTTCCCTCAAGTCTCTGGGCAGCCTTTTTGTCGAAGATTGTGCTGTATCGTGGGCATAACATCACGCTAGAACCCTTTCCCTGGCATTTGTGAAGAAAATCCACAATTGTTTCCTCTTGCTTCGGGTATGCCTCCTTAGTGATTTCTTCTTGGTTGTTCGACTCACTGTCCCCCTCACCTTCTTGTCGGGTGACTTCCATCATGTTGATCTCAACCTCCTCGACCAAATTCAAACCCTTTAAGCTTAGACCCAAACCTTCAGTAGCCTGGTCCATTTCGACGAAGTTATCAGCCATCTCCTTGGTCACCATCTCCCATTTTGGATTGTCTGCTACCCCATCGATGTTGGTAGTATCCATCTCCCCTTCACTGCCTCGATCAAAGCCCATTATGACCTTTGTCATCACAGTATTCTTGACGAAGTCATCAGTAACTTCTATCATGCTTTCTGAGAAGTTGCGGCCTTCAGTGACCTTGATCATGTTGGCTTCTAGAGGCTCTGTGTAGTGAGCATCCGTCACTTGTAGGGGGTCCGTGTCGACCTTCATTTGACTGGTGAATTTCTCCCAAAACTTCAGTCGTCCCTCCTAGATTGCGTTTTGAACAAGATCCCTGGAAAAAAAACATTGAGATGTTTTATGACCCAGAAAGTTATGGTACTTACAAAAACCTCTCTTTTTCCTTTTCTCTAGCGATGGCAATTTAGCGCCAGGTGGCACTATCATTTGCCCATCTTTTACCAACAAATCGAAAATTTCATCACATTTGGTGATGTCGAAGGTATATGTTTTCTTTGGGAATCTATCATTCCTTTCGGATTCGACGAAACTCTTCCCCTGTGGGGGTGCTAATACTTTACAAGAATAAGGGGGGCCTTGTTTAAGTTCGGCGAGGTCTACTTCATTTTCGTCGAGATTCAAAGAATCCTCGCAGGCCCTTTCGATATTGTCATCAATTTTGACAAAGGCCACCTTCTTACTCTTGTTAAATCTAGTTTTCTCGTCTTTCAAACATTCGAGTTGTCGAACTCTGTCAGCCAATTGAGCCATATCTCTTAAGTATTGGGTATCTAACTTCTTTCGAATGGAATAATCAAGGCCTCCAGCGGCCATTTCGACCAGTTCGTGTTCCGGCACTTGCGTGAAACACCTGGCTTTGAGTAATCGAAACCTATTGAGGTACTCTTCGATTGGCTCCGAAAACTTACGTTTTACGCTGGCTAGTTCTTTCAAACTAATTTTGGTCTGGCCCATGTAAAACTGCTCATGAAACAAGCGTTCAAGTTGGGCCCAACTACATATGGTGTTAGGTGTTAGCGTCATGAACCAAGTGAAAGCATTTTTTGTGAGGGATCTTGGAAAGTATTTTATCCTAAGGCTCTCATCATTCGCTATTTCTCCGGCTTCTATCACATAACGAGCCACATATTCGACAGTAGATTCCGTCGTATCCCCTAAGAATTTCGTAAATTTTGGTACTTTCGTCCTAGGAGGTAACTCTGTTTGAAGGATGTAATCTACTATCGGGGATGTAAAGTTTGGTCGAGTAAAACCAGTGTTTACTCCATTTCGAGCCATAATTCTTTCGACCATGGCCGCTAGATTGTTGTCAATGGCTATATTATTGCGTCGAACTTCTTGGACCACGTGATCCGCATCCTGGTTTCGGTTTATCACGACCACTCCTTGGTTTCCTTCGTCTAGAACATGGACTTGGTTCATTTGATTTTCTCTTACTGGCTCAACTACAGTAGGTTCGACTCTAGCCTGGTTTTCTAAGTGTATTTCCCTTGCGTTTCTTACGTCCTGTCGAGGGATGTTCGCCATTGGGTTTTGATTTCTGGGTACAGGGGGTACTCCCATGAACTCAGCCAACCGTGTCAACTGCAGTGTCAATTGTTGGTCAGTTTGGCTTGTGTTATGGATTAAGGGCTGGAAGATTTCGCCCATAGTCTGGGACAAAGTCTGAACCATTTGCATGTTGCTCTCATCCATCTGTTGCATTAAGCATGCGACTGAGGTATTGGTCAAGTTGGGGCCTTGCGTCAAATATCCCAGACTCTGGCCCTAGAAACTTCGACCAATGTTCACACCAGATCCTGATCCTTGCAGCGGAGAAGTCACAGGGTTATCTGAAAAGATGGGGGGAGCATTTTGAAGCCCCTGCATCACAGTTGTAGGCATTCCATATGTTGGATTCCTGGGTAACTGTACCAATCAAGGAAGAGGATTTTGTCTAGGCAGTGGGCTTCCTCCTGATAGTGTTTGAGGATTGGACATTTGGGGTTCAATATATTCCAATACTGCTTGAGTATAGGGTCTTATTACAGTCGACCCAACCCCTAGTATCGAAGATGTTGGTACAGGCCTTACCGGGAGCCCTATTTGCTCTCCCGTCGATGGTATTGAAGACGACGCTCCGTCGTTTCTTGTTTCTTCACTAGAGCCATTTTGTTGGCCATTTGGCTGAACGGGTTCCGTCACCATATTCCTAGTGTTACGTCTTACTAAACTTTCTTCGTTCGCAGTGGTTATTCTGCCACTTCTTAGTAACATACAATGTACTTTGAAGACAAGTTGATAAGGCTTATATTTCTAGAGTTTTATGATCTCAAAACTTTCTTTGTTTAGCACTGTCCCACCAGGTGTGCCATTTTGTTTACCGTGTTTTTTGGTAAACAACCTCTGGTCTATCAATTTGGTGTCAAATTGACTAACTTGCAGGATTGACCATACGAAATCCTAGGATATGTGCTAAAGGGTATTTCTATTTGAACCTATCTAAAAATGTGTTTCGACAATACCAAGAAGAAATAATTTAAAAGGGGCAGAAATTATCCACTATGTTTAAAAGAAAGAAAGGAAGAAGAATTACAAGAGGGAAAAGAGATAAAGGTTTTTTGGGAGAGAAAGACTTAGTCGAAGTAGTAATGGTGAACAAGAGGAAAGACGAAATAAATAAGTAAAAGTACTTGACAAAAGTAAAGAAAACAAAGTAACTTCATTGAAAAGATAAAGGATGGTGTGTTTACATCACGTACATTCTCTATAATACTCTCTTTCTCTACACTCAGATACTTGGAGTAATTTTAAGAGTGACTTGTACAACGGTAAATTACAACACACTCAAGTTTATGTCTAAAACTCCTATTTATAATAATAATAGTAACTGCTAATAACCTCCTTAGGCCATCTATTCCTGACAAGTGTCAGACCGCATGCAGTCCTTTGTCCGATGAGCGCCACTTGTCCTTCTTAGTCATAAGAAAATATAACTACTCCCTCCAATATTCGAATTTCAAACTCAATTCGTCCCCACTTCTAAATCTAGGTCGAAGACACCATTTCGCTGCCTAAGTCGAAATGTCTAATTTCAAGACTTCAATTTTTCTAAGTCCTTGGAAGACTTGTAGGTCCTTTAACAAGCTAAAAATAGCCTCCAAACATGGGTCGTCGAATTGGCGAGCTAACACACCTACAACAACGTTCTTCAAGAGTTGCATACTTTTATTCTACGACACTTCGTGAAGTATTGCCTATTTTTGAATTCAAACCTACTACAACACTTCACAAGTGTTGCTTATTCCTGAATTCAAAATTAATTTTCACTTGCATATTTTCTTATCATTTTGCAACACACTCAAGATTATTAATTCTTAATCATTTACAACAATCTCCCACTTGTTCTAATAATGACAAAATCAATTCCAGAAAAAGAGAGTAAAAGAATGTTAATACATTTAAGTATCTTTCAATTTGAACTTGGCCTTAGTAAGTATAATGCAAAGTCTAATCCGATGTTAGGTAGCAATGTTTTGAACTGTTATCCTTGGTGATTAAACAGACGTTACCTTACACACACTCTTTAGTGATTCTTCGCCTACATCTCCCGCCTAACATTATTTATGGCCATGTGCTTTTCCTATTTTCGTGAATTTTTCATGAGAGAAACTCTAACTCTCACTTTGAGATGACACCATCTCGAAATTCACATAGGTGGAGTTCATATTGTATCAT
The DNA here is from genome assembly GCA_963859935.3 of Lathyrus sativus. Classification (NCBI taxonomy): domain Eukaryota; kingdom Viridiplantae; phylum Streptophyta; class Magnoliopsida; order Fabales; family Fabaceae; genus Lathyrus; species Lathyrus sativus. The sequence continues at coordinate 253,930,454 of OZ012737.1, read as the reverse complement.
TTTCTATGAGACACATATCCTCGGTATTGAACTCCATTAAGAGTTTAAATAAAAACCCAACCCTCATTTTAAAGGTCAACATTGTAACGAAATGTTCGACAAATATACAAATCAACGACTTGTTGTTACCCATTGAATTGTGAGGTTAATGTTCTGTTAACGTAAGATTGTGTTGTCGCCGTTGTCAGAACTTTTGCTCAAAGAGTTTCAACCTTATACCTCTCGAGGTTATCTTTACTACGTCTCTGCTCAATGGCTTAGTAAATAGATCAGCCAAATTATAGCTCGAACGTATATATGTGAATGAAATGAATAGACCCTTAATCAATTTTCTCATGAAAGAATATCTAAGTCATACTTACCTAGAATTTATGTTATACACTTTTTGTATGCTCTAGGTAAAGTGGTTTGACTACCACAGTGTATCAACACCTTTCAAACATTGTCTTTAGCCAATAAAAATTCCAATAAAAGGTCCCTCAACCATTCATCTGTTAGACGATGGCTTGGATCTAGAAGGGGGGTTGAATAGATCCCAATTAAAATCAGTCGGCGCTACCAATTAAAAATTGGTTTTTCAAAATATTTGATTTTAAGTTTGCGGAAACGGCCGTGGAAAAATTACGTCTAAGAACGAACTGTTATTAGAAGACCGGATATGCGTCTAGCCTTATGGAAATGATAATGAGAAAAATTGATTCAACACACTAGTCACACTATCAGTTGATTTTACCACTTATTAGTAGAACTAGCACCAATGATCTATAATGCCCACAAAGTAGGCAAATGAACTAAGTAAACTTTGGTGTAGGCAATTTATCAAACACTTGGTGTGCAATGCACTCCAAGTGTGGTTTGGCTTGAGTAAGATGCTTTAAGTTCCCTGTGCAATGTATTGTTGCACTAAAGTTCAAAACAGTAATAAGTACTTACTCAAATCAACCCAACTTATGATATAACTGCTTATACTAAAATCACTTAAATTTTAAGCCAAAATTGAAAGTGCTGAAAAGTAAGAGAGACAAAGATTTGTTGAGGCAGTTCCCCCGTCCTCGCTTCGGGGTACGTCTGCCCTCAATTCTAATAATAGAATTGAGATCAATATATTAGATATCACCTGTAATGTAGAAATGTTTATACAAGAATTGATAAGCAAAATGTACAATCAAGCCCTCTTGAAGTTGATGATGCTATCGCTTCTTGCTCCTTGATTCGAGTCAAATCAAGTTCTCCGATTATTGTGAGTAGACCTCCGATTCTAGCCCCTTTGTTGAATAACCTTCAGTTCTTCAAACCCTCGGCCCGACTAATCTTATGCACAAACAAATCGAACCTGGAACACTCTTGAACGTTTCACTGATTTCCGCTACTAGATTGACGAAGACTACCGCTTCTCAATCACCTTCACTCAGCTGAAGTAGGTAGAGATGCTCCGTACCAAAAACCCCCAAAATCTCCAAATCTTGGAGGGCAAAACCTGCTAGGTTTTATCCAATAAAAACCTGCCTTCAAAATCAACCCGAACCGGATTTCCGATCACGACTTTGGACCTTATCACCTTGAACAAGATCACAAGCACCCCAAGAATTCTTGTGTGTAGTTGTTGTGTTGTGGGTTGTAAAAGATGAAGATTGATGAATTTTGATGGCACCTCTTTCACTTTTCTTGTTTTGTGACAATTGACTCAAATTCACAATTGTTTTTTATAAAAATGAAAAAAGTTACTATATATAGTAACCAACCAAAACCAAACTTAACAGCTTTTCAAACATAGTGGAAAGTCTTCAAAAAACAGCACAAACGCGTGAACGGTCGACCATAGCAGGTCTATGCATCGACGCATAGCCTGCAGATTTGGACAGATTTGAAAGTGCAACAGTGTGCATCGACCATAGGTCGGCGTGCATTGACCCGTGAGAAAAGTAAGGCCTTCATGCATCGACTCATAACCTTCATGCGTCGACTCATATCCTTCATGCGCTTGCCCGTGAGAAAAACGCAGATACATGCGCTGACTCAATGGTCAACTCATGGCCTGAAATTCTGCAAAAATTGTTATTTATTTGGTTTTTATGCATTTAGACATAACCACATATCATTTGTATATATTGTATTAAGTAAAGCACTTTAAATGATATAGGAAGGATATGGTGGATGGAATATTTGCATTTGTCTTTGTATAGGCGGAACCGATAATGTCGATTCATCCATGGTTGTAATTTGTCATCATCGAAACTCAAGATCGTTTGTTGTATGACGGTTTGCCCTCACATACTCCCCCTTTTTTATGATGAGAACCTGTGCGAAACCAATGAGACCCAAATGTAATATTACACCTATGTTAGCATAAACTCCCCCTTTCTTTTTCAATCTTGTACTGGTGTGGTCTTCTTGGCTTTGATCTCTTCTCCCCCTTTGACAACATCAAAAAGAGATAGAGAACGAATAAGAGTAAGGTGTTCAAATCAACAGAAAGATTAACAGGTAATATCTAATCATAAGCCAATACTCACACATAATATTGACAATAAAAACAATAACACAATGAATACTCATAGTATAACTAGATGAAAGAATATGCATTTTAGAAAACCCAAATAGTTCATGACACGACAAACAACTTAAAGGAAAAACATCATAACAACAACAACAAAATAACAGAAATTGGACACAGAAATTTAATGCCCATGGCCACGCCCTCGTCCCCTTTCATAGTAATGTGGATGACGGTACGGATCTGCCAAGTCAGTGAATTCCACAGTAATGTTGTTCAAGTAGTTCAAACTATTGGTAATGTCCCTTTCCTGAGCTTCATGGGATATAACAAGAGCTTCAAACCGGGCGTCCATTCTGGTGGAGAAGTTATTGAGCCTGTCATTTTGTGTTTGTAGTTGGTTTTGAATTTGAGCGAATCTCTCATCTTGAGTCCGCATAAAGTTTTGTTGTTCGAGTTGCATGGACTGCATCATGCTGAGAATGTCAGACGTGTTGGATTGCTGAGGAGATTGAGGTGCTTTAGTATATCCATGATATGGATCATAGTATTTTCCCAGAGTGGTCCAGCCAGTGTGCTGCCACTCACCCCAGCCTTGATTGTTGTATTCTTCTTCATCCTCAGGTTGAGCTGTGTATGGAATCCAATCAGTATTTGTGTACCCAGTTGACTCAGTTTGATGATGTTGGTCATATGCCTCATGCGCGGGTTCTTCTTCTTCTTCTTCCTCGCCTGGTTCTTCTTGTTCTTCTTCTTCACTTTCTGCACTTTCCTCACTGCCTCCAGACGCTTTAACCACTCTAGGTGTAGTTTCTCTACGAACAAAGTCGTGCATTCTTCTCTCTTGACACCAATAGTATCCCATCATTAAGAGAGTCTTTGTGCCAAATTCCTTATCTGAAGAGATGGATGTGTATGGAAATGTTGGATAGACAACATTTGCATCTGTGAGAGCTTCCTGAATGAATGATCCATATGCTAGAGCAGTTCCTCTTGCGGAGTCCCGTAACGCGAACATTTGACTGGCGATGTAGTAGGGCCAGTTAATTTTGATCTGATTTTTCAGGATGTAGATGAGATGGGCTTCAGCATGTTCTACTCTTGAGAGTCCTCCTTTCTTTGGCCGCAGAATGCGCGCCACAATCCACTGAAGAATTCGCTCACCTGTTTGTAATTGCCTTGTCGTGACGGTTCTCGGAAATGCATCACTATTTACAATATGCTCTGGATATGGCCATTTTAACATCGAATTCAAAGCCGTTTTGAATTCATATCCAGCCATAGTTTGAGAATCAGTGACCTCAGGAAGAGGATTTTCACCAGCAACTAGTTGCATGTTGAAGTATTTACTCCACATAAGAGAGTTTAGATTTACCTTTGTGGAGCCTACTTGAGAATGAAAGAATTGACCATCGAACCTGCCATGGATGCCGGTGTAGAAGACACGCACCAAGTCTTATCTATACTGGTGTTGCATTCCAAGAAGTTAGTAATTCCTTGAAACTGCAGCAGCGATAAAATTTTGGAAAGATGAATGTGTTCCGCAGTGAGCTTGTAGAATGCATGCTGCTTAACTACCCCCCGTTTTCCGATTGTGTTGAATTTTTCAGCAAGAGTTGGAGGAACTAGGGATGCAGCAGTGACTGGTATAGAAGCTGATGATGAAGGTGCTCTTGATCGCTTGCCGGTGATTCTACGGGAAGAGGAAGTCATTGATGGTGGTTGGAGAGAATTTGAGAATGTAGAGAGAAGGAGTGTGATTGCTGAGATGGTTATGAGTGTGATTGCAGAGAAGGAGGAATGCCCCTTTTATAGATGAAACTTTTAGGGTTTTTGTTTTTGAGAAGAGGGAAGGTCAGGAGACAATAGGCATGGTAGGTTCAATTCACTAAGAATTTGAGTAAATGTGTATAGCATGCTGATAAAGGGGTATTTAATGCGCAGGAAGTTGGAATGATTTGCAGAAAATCTGGGTTTTCGCGCGATGCGTCGACGCATACTGATTGAATTTTGGCAGATTCAAACGTCTATAAGTGTGCGTCGACCAGTCCCCTGTTATGGTCGACTCATACAGGCAGAAAATGCAGATTTTCATATTTATGCATATATGAGCATACATTTGATGCATAAATAGAATGCCACACCATAATAAGCAACCAAACAGATATAATACATGAGAAATGTCATATATACATAGTATTTGTCAGACAATATCACTTTTTTGAGAATGAAATGTGTAGAGAGAGAGAGAGAGAGAAACAATATCACCTCTATACCAAGTTTGCTTGAAGAATTATACAATTTTGCTTGCAATAATTTCAACGAGTTAGATGTTCAAAAGCATAATTGTAACAAAAATAAGATGAATCATACAATTATGACACCCAATCAGAAATATCGAGAATGCCTAGTTCTCGACGGATATGAAAGAAAGGTTCCGTAGCTAGCGGCTTTGTGAAAATATCCGCTAGTTGATCTTTACTGTTCACATGTTCAAAAATAACATCACCTTTCTCTACATGATCCCGAAGAAAGTGATGGCGAATCTCAATATGTTTGGTACGAGAATGTAACATAGGATTTTTGGTGAGATTAATGGCACTAGTGTTATCACAAAAGATGGGAATACATTCTAGTTTTAGGTTAAAGTCCAATAGTTGTTTCTTAAGCCATAGGACTTGAGCGCAACAACTACCGGCGGCAACGTATTCCGCTTTGGCGGTTGACAAAGCAACAGATACTTGTTTCTTGCTATGACAACTGACCAAGGAGTTTGAAAACATATGACATGTACCACTAGTGCTTTTCCTATCCGATTTGCAACCGGAAAAATCGGAATCAGAGAAACCTACCAATGAGCAATCATTACCTTTGGAATACCATAGTCCATACTTCGGAGTACCAGATAGGTATCGAAGTATTCGTTTGACAACTTTTAGATGGGATTCCTTGGGACATGATTGGTATCTTGCGCACATACACACGCTAAACATAATGTCGGGTCTAGAAGTAGTAAGATAAAGAAGTGAGCCAATCATACCTCTATACCTTTTTACCTCTACGTCTTTACCATTTTCATATTTATTCAAGTTTGCGCATGTAGGCATAGGTGTGTCTATGGCTTTGGAGTTAGCCATGTCAAATCTCTTGAGCAGTTCCAAATAATACTTAGTTTGACTCACGAAAGTTCCTTCCTCAAGTTGTTTAATTTGCAATCCAAGAAAGTATGTGAGCTCCCCCATCATACTTATCTCGAACTCACCCTGCATAAGGTCAGAAAACTCTCTCACAAGATTCATGTTAGTTGACCCAAAAATGATATCATCCACATAAATTTGTACCAATATCAAGTGCTTTCCTTTACGCTTAATGAAGAGAGTGGTGTCCACTTTGCCTCTCGAATACCCTTGATCAAGCAAGAATTTTCTCAGACGCTCATACCAAGCTCTAGAAGCTTGTTTGAGTCCATACAAGGCTCTTTTTAGTTTGTAAACATGATCAGGATATTTGTGCGACTCAAAACCCGGAGGTTAAGCAACATACACTTCTTCATTAATGAACCCGTTAAGGAATGCACTCTTAACATCCATTTGGAATAACTTAAAGTTTTTCGCACACGCGAAGGCGAGCAAAAGGCATATAGCCTCGAGTCAGGCAACCGGCGCATAATTTTCCTCATAGTCAATGCCTTACTCTTGGTTATACCCTTGCGCGACTAAACGTGCCTTGTTACGGGTTATTACTCCGTTTTCGTCCATCTTATTTCTAAACACCCATCGGGTGCCGATTACTCAATGTCCTTGCGGAGGAGGGACAAGGTCCCATACCTCATTTCTCGTGAACTGATTAAGTTCATCTTGCATTGACAAAAACCAGTTTTCATCGAGTAAGGCTTCTTTAGGGTTTTTAGGTTCCATTTGTGAAACGAAAGCGAAGTGATAACAAAAATTACTTATCTGAGATCGGGTAGTAACACCCTTTGATATGTCTCTGAGAATGTTGTCAATTGGATGGTCTTTGAAAGACTTCCAAGTTTGAGGGAGATCATCTTTTGGAGGCGGATGAACTTCCTCGGTTTCCTCATGGTGGACATCTTTTTCCTTCTTAATTTTAGCTTGGTCGGGCTGATCAATTCCCGGCTCGGCATCTTTGAGTGTGTCTTTTGTAGAGGTACCTGCGCCATGAAAAACACTACCTTTTCCGACATTTCTCGGATAAGATTCATCAAATGTTACATGTACCGATTCTTCGACAGTAAGTAATCTTTTATTGTAGATTCTATAGGCTTTACTCGACTGAGAGTATCCAAGGAAAATAACTTCGTCAGCCTTAGAGTCAAATTTACCCAAATTTTCCTTTCCATTATTTAAGACAAAACATTTGCAACCGAAAACATGTAGGTGAGACACGTTTGGCTTGCGCCCTTTGAAAAGTTCGTAAGGTGTTTTGTTTAGAATGGGGCGGATGAGCACCCTATTCAAAACATAACAAGTTGTACTTATTGCGTCAGCCCAAAAATATTTCGGTAGTCCACTTTCATTGATCATTGTTCTTCCCAACTCTTTTAAAATGCGATTTTTGCGCTCTACCACCCCATTTTATTGAGGAGTCCGTGGAGCGGAGAAGTTATGATCAATACCATAATTACCGCAATATTCTTCAAACAAATGGTTTTCGAACTCACCTCTGTGGTCACTTCTAATTGACACAATGTTTGTGCTTAATTTATTTTGGGAAAGTTTGGCAAGACTCTCAAAGGCGGTGAATGTATCGCTCTTGCTAGCTAAAAAGATAGTCCAACAAAATCTAGAGAAGTCATCCACTATTACAAAACCGTAATAGTTTCCACCTAGGCTTTTAATTCTAGATGGCCCAAATAAGTCCATATGGAGAAGCTCGAGAGGTCTCGTAGTTGAGACAATATTTTTGGATTTAAAAGAGATTCTCGTTTGCTTTCCCATTTGGCAAGCATCACAAAGGTGATCCTTGGTAAATTTTATTTTGGGGAGACCTAAGAATAGATCTTTTGAAACTACTTTATTTAGCAAGTCAAAGTTAACATGTGCTAAACGCCTATGCCATAACCATGAGTCTTCACTCATTGTCATAAGACATTTGTCACTTGTTAACGATACCTCATTCAAGTCTAGCATATAGACGTTGTTCACTTTTAGGCCATTAAACATATTCTTCTTGTCATCATTATGCACAATTTTGCAACACTCTTTTGAAAAAGATGCATTGTATCCTTTGTCGCATAATTGGCTAATGCTAAGTAGATTATGTTTGAGACCCTCGACAAGCAACACATCGGAAATAGTAGTAGAAGAAGGGTTACCTATACTACCTTTAGCAAGTATTGCACCACGATTATTATCACCATAGGTTACATACCCTTTCTTCTTTGCCACGAAGTCTATGCATAGGGATATGTCTCCGGACATGTGTCTTGAACATCCACTGTCGAGAACCCATATTCTTTCGGTGGTCTCGACACATTGTAAGATGCCTTTAGGAACCAAAAATCTCCTAAATCAGCACTTAGCAATGGAATGGCCTTTCTTGCAACAATATAAGCATGAGAAGTCAACTTTAGAATTGCCTTTGCTCTCTTGATCCCTTATTACATATGTGAATTTTTGATATGGATTCACCATACTTTTTCTAAAATCCGCTTTATCGATAGCAAATGTAATTTTGGGCTCAAGAGCCTTGTTAAGTTTGGCCTTTAGGTTTCTAACTTCACCTTGCCAAATATAACAAGTATCGCATCCAAAGTTGAGGAATATGCTAGGATCCTCACAATCCGATTTATTACTTTCCACCATGGAAGCCTTAAGTTCCTCAAGTTTCCTTTCGGACTCTTTAATTTTGTGCTCTAGGTAAGTAAAAATTCTTTTATTAGAGGCAATCCTCTTGAAGGATTCTTTTGCTTCATCGTGTAAAGTATTAAATGTGGCTTGTAATTCGAAATGAGACATATTTGAGGAGTTTTCATATTTAGAGTGACGTACCTATTTTTTCTTATTCTTTTGGTGTGCGGAAAGACATAGGTTCACGGATTCTTCTTCATCACTTGAGCTTTCATCATCAGAGGAGGAGTCTTTATTGCTTTCCCAAGCTATATATGCTCTTCTCGGCTTTGATGACTTCTTATGTGATTTAATAGATTCCTTTTCTTTGCCCTTTTTGTTTAAAGGACAATCTGGTTTGTAATGACCGGGCTTTCCGCATTTGTAGCACGATCCTCTAGTTTTACTTCCTTTGGTATCATTATTTCGAGAGTTCCTTGATTGCTTTCTGAAGTTGACAAGGTTCTTTTCTGAGTGTTGAATGTCGTTCTTTCTCACATACCGATTGTAGCGCTTTACGAACAACCCCATATCCTCACTCTTGTCATCTTCTTCATCGTCACTTGATGAATAATCAATGTGCTCCTTAGATTGAGACTTCGAGGAGGAAGTCTTGAGAGCAATGGATTTCTTCTCAACAGTCTTTGTTTTGTCCTTCTTTTCTTTCTTTTCATGTTGGTCGAGGCTTAGGAGCACTTGTTCGTGCTCTTGTAGCTTTCCAAATAATGTTGTTAAGTCCAAAATTGTGAGGTCATTTGCTTCTCTGATGGCGGTCACTTTCGGCTGCCATTCCCTGTTAAGACATCTCAAAATTTTGTTAGTAGCAACATCATTGGCCACTGGCCTACCAAGTGAATGCAATCTATTGATAAGATGAGTAAATCTCTTTTGCATGTCCACAATGGTTTTCCCTTGCTCAATGTAAAAGAGATCAAACTCTTGTGTTAGTGTGTTGATTCTAGCAAGCTTCACATCATTTGTCCCCTCATGGGCGACTTGAAGTGAATCCCACATAGCTTTTGCCGTAAGACAATGAGAAACCCGATAATATTCATCAACTCCTAACGAGGAGATCAAAATATTCTTGGCTTTCCAACCATAGTTATATTTCTTTTCATCATCATCCGTCCACTGTGCTTCGGGCTTAGGCACAATCTTATTATTTTCATTGGTCATGGTTATTTCCATTGGACCATTGATAATAACATTCCATACTTTTGTATCTATGGAATTTATGTGCACCCGCATACAGTTCTTCCAATAACTATAATTTTCTCCATTAAAAACGGGAGCTCTATTATAAGCCCCTTTAGGTTCGTTCGCCATTTTCTATCAAAGTTATACTCGAAGCACGGAGTGAACCGGTGCTCCTGATACCACTTGTTAGACGATGGCTTGGATCTATAAGGGGGGTTGAATAGATCCCAATTAAAATCAGTCGGCGCTACCAATTAAAAATTGGTTTTTCAAAATATTTGATTTTAAATTTGCGGAAGCGGCCATGGAAAAATTACGTCTAAGAACGAACTGTTATTAGAAGACCGGATATGCGTCTAGCCTTATGGAAATGATAATGAGCAAAATTGATTCAACACACTAGTCACACTATCAGTTGATTTTACCACTTATTAGTAGAACTAGCACCAATGATCTATAATGCCCACAAAGTAGGCAAATGAACTAAGTAAACTTTGGTGTAGGCAATTTATCAAACACTTGGTGTGCAATACACTCCAAGTGTGGTTTGGCTTGAGTAAGATGCTTTAAGTTCCCTGTGCAATGTATTGTTGCACTAAAGTTCAAAACAGTAATAAGTACTAACTCAAATCAACCCAACTTATGATATAACTGCTTATACTAAAATCACTTAAATTTTAAGCCAAAATTGAAAGTGCTGAAAAGTAAGAGAGACAAAGATTTGTTGAGGCAGTTCCCCCGTCCTCGCTTCGGGGTACGTCTGCCCTCAATTCTAATAATAGAATTGAGATCAATATATTAGATATCACCTGTAATGTAGAAATGTTTATACAAGAATTGATAAGCAAAATGTACAATCAAGCCCTCTTGAAGTTGATGATGCTATCGCTTCTTGCTCCTTGATTCGAGTCAAATCAAGTTCTCCGATTATTGTGAGTAGACCTCCGATTCTAGCCCCTTTGTTGAATAACCTTCAGTTCTTCAAACCCTCGGCCCGACTAATCTTATGCACAAACAAATCGAACCTGGAACACTCTTGAACGTTTCACTGATTTCCGCTACTAGATTGACGAAGACTACCGCTTCTCAATCACCTTCACTCAGCTGAAGTAGGTAGAGATGCTCCGTACCAAAAACCCCCAAAATCTCCAAATCTTGGAGGGCAAAACCTGCTAGGTTTTATCCAATAAAAACCTGCCTTCAAAATCAACCCGAACCGGATTTCCGATCACGACTTTGGACCTTATCACCTTGAACAAGATCACAAGCACCCCAAGAATTATTGTGTGTAGTTGTTGTGTTGTGGGTTGTAAAAGATGAAGATTGATGAATTTTGATGGCACCTCTTTCACTTTTCTTGTTTTATGACAATTGACTCAAATTCACAATTGTTTTTTATAAAAATGAAAAAAGTTACTATATATAGTAACCAACCAAAACCAAACTTAACAGCTTTTCAAACATAGTGGAAAGTCTTCAAAAAACAGCACAAACGCGTGAACGGTCGACCATAGCAGGTCTATGCATCGACGCATAGCCTGCAGATTTGGACAGATTTGAAAGTGCAGCAGTGTGCGTCGACCCGTGAGAAAAGCAAGGCCTTCATGCATCAACTCATAACCTTCATGCGTCGACTCATATCCTTCCTGCGCTGGCCCGTGAGAAAAACGCAGATACATGCGTTGACTCAATGGTCGACTCATGGCCTGAAATTCTGCAAAAAATGTTATTTATTTGGTTTTTATGCATTTAGACATAACCACATATCATTCATATATATTGTATTAAGTAAAACACTTTAAATGATATAGGAAAGATATGGTGGATGAAATATTTACATTTGTCTTTGTATAGCCAGAACCTATAATGCCGATTCATCCATGGTTGCAATTTGTCATCATCGAAACTCAAGATCGTATGTTGTATGACGGTTTGCCCTCACATATCTTTCACCAGCCGAAGCAAGAGCTTCAAACTCTGATTCAATGGTTAAGAGAGTGATCCATATTTATTTCTTGCTCCTCCAAGAGATTGCACCCCCAGCTAGTGTAAATATCCATTCAAATGCAGATTTATTATATTCAACACTTGATATCCAACTCGCATTGGTATATCCTTCTAATATGGCAGGATATCTACCATAATGGAGACAAAGATTTTTTGGTTTTCATAAGATAGACAGAATTCTAATGATGGCCTTCTAGTGATAACCATTTGGATTGATAGTAAAATCTACTCATTTTACTAATTGCAAATGTTATGTCGGGTCTAGTACATTGCATGCACTTGCATATTCCAATTGAGTCACAACTCTTCCATCATTCTTTTAAAGTTTGACACTAGGATCAAATAGAGTACTCGCATTCTTTAAATGTAAGTGTTTGAACTTATCAAGTACTTTCTCAATATAATGTGTTTGAATAAGTTCATAACCCCAACTATTTCACAATTCTTTGATCCATAAAAGTGTGTCAACTAGTCCAAGGTCATTCATCTTGAATGTGGAAGTTAGAAACCTCTTTGTTTCTAAAACTCCATTCACCTTCGTTGGTAATTATCAATCATATAATCAACATGGAGACAAATGAATATCATAATATTCTCACACAACTTGGTGTGTAAACACTTATAACAAGAATTAGATGAAAAATGTTTTGTATATAATCATGCATGATGGTACAAGAAGGTTTTTAGATGAAGTGAGAGATGAAATTATGAGCAATATAAAGTAGTATGGTATGAACTGCAATGAGTACCTTAGTTATGTTCACTTGTCTCAAATCTTCACTTGAATGTTTATGTTAAACCTTCTTGATGAACTTCATTGTTGATGTGCATGACACTTTTGAATCTTTTCTTCTTTGATAACCTTTGTCTTCATGAAAATTGAACTAGATATCAGATGTATTCTTCACAATCTCCCCCTTTTGATGATGACAAAATATTTGAATTTCTGTTTTGATAATAATTTAAAAATCTCTCACTAAGTTGTGTGTCTTTCCATTAATTGGTGAATCTTGCAACGACAAAGTCAAAATTTTGATGTCATTGTTTTGTTGCTTGCTTTAATCCATACAAGGATATGATAAGCTTTCACACATTTTGTTCATTACCGGGAAGCATATAATCTTATGGTTGCTCCATGTAAATCTCCTAATTTAGATCTCCTATTTATGAATTTTGTTTTGACATCCATATGATGAACTATATATAAGGTCATGCAAGGAAGCTAATGCAAAATAAACTCTATTTTTCATTGTGCTTGATATTAGTGCATATGTGTCAAAATAATCAACACCTTCCTTTTGTCTAAAACCATTGGTTACTAATTTACTATTGTAGATGTTTAGCATACCATCACTATGATACTTTCTTCTAAACACCCACTTGCATCCAATGGATCTTGATCATTTAGGTAGATCGATAAGTTCCCAAGTATGGTTTGATATTATTGAATCCATTTAGTTATGGATAACATCCTTCTAAAAGAAGGAATCCCTTGAAGCCACTACTTCCTTAAATACTGCAACAACTATAGTGGGTTTTGAATCAAACCAATTCAAAATAACTTTCTCTAACAAATAGAAAATATACCAATTTTTATTTGAAAATAATTTTAGAAAGTACACATACTTTCTTTATAAATTAAATCACCACACACTTGGTGATCAATTACAATACTTGAACAAATTTGAATAAATGAAGTTGTTCTTGAATCAATTTCAATAGACAATTAATCTTCTCTTTCAATTTACAATCCAATATTATATGAATCTTAAGTGCTCAAAAAAAAACTATGAAACTTTTATGAATGATTTTAAAGTTATGCACAAAGTTTCAACATTTTTGAAAAAGAATGAACACTTTGAAAATTATTTGAATTGATGTGAAAAATTAATAATGAAAGAGGTGATTTGAAAACTAATGTATTTTTTCTTGAATACATCCTAATAAACTTCTAGGAATTGATGCAAAAATTTGAGACTTTTTTTTATGAAGGTTTGAAATAGTTTAGAATGACAATGGTTTATGAAAAGACATAATTTTGAATTCTGTTCAGGACTTGTTAAGTCGTTTAAACAGAATCCTGACCTAACAAGTGCATGACGAATTTCGAATTTCAAACAATTTTTTTTTAATTTCAAACAACAACAAATTTTGTTAAGTCGGTTAACCAGATCTTACATAAATAGTACAATGGACCTGACTTAAAAACCGTTGACAACCTTTTCTAAAAGTAAGCCTTTTATTTCTTTTGTTTTTCTTACTCTTGAATTTATTCTTCTTTTGAAGTGTAGGACATTCATTTTTAATATGTCTTATTTTTCCATATTCAAAGCAAGTGACCTTCCTTCTTGGTGCTTCTTTTTTACTCATTTATTTTGTCCATTCCTTTCTCAAGAATTTCTTTTGAATTTCTTGATTTGAGCATCATCTTCCATTTGAAGAATAATAGGAATTTTTTAAACAAAATTATCATCCTCTCCTTCCACAAGATAAAGGAAATAAGTCGAGAACTATTTTTGTTCGGCCCTAGATCATTAATCTTTCAAACTCTCTTGCTTATCTTTCGTGATAAAGTTCTTAGAGAATTCCACTTTAATACCATTACAACACGGAATCTTATATACAAAATGTTATTACCACTGTCATATATACAATTTTACTTGTATTTATCAAACATAATGAAATGCATTACAATAGCAATGTTGCAATTTAGCAGTGCCATTTTAAAAATTTTAAAAAAATAGCAATATTACAAGTGAACCAAACCAATATATTCATATAAGGTTAACATTCGGAAAAAAAACATTTTATGTCATTATGCTTTTATTAAAATAAGGCAGTGAAGGAATCTTTCACATGGTACTTTAGTGGTGACATTAAAGTTATGAGTATCCATTATGTGTATATTATGCATTTGTTTCATATGTCTTGTGAGGGCAAGACTCTTTAGTCCTTGTTTTAATGAGGTCAAATCTAGTATTATCTTGCACTTTTACTTTGGACGATATTGTTGCACCCTAAAATTTGCTCAACCATATTCATGTGGTTCATGGTTCATTATCATTAGTATTTGCATATAGAGGCATGTACATAGACTAACCATCTGCATAGCATAAGCATAGCAAGTCATTCAACAGGGGACCAATCATTATTCTCATCTCTAGAGGCCTATCAAGAGGTCATTATCCCAATTCAATCCTATTCAAGTCATCAGGAAAGAATTTGAAAGCAAAGAGTTCAGCAGATCAAGCCTTGAGTCCATCTCCTAGCTGAGGGTATCTGAGGATCAACATGAGGGTTGTGAGCTGTGAAGTGAAAGCATGGAGAGTATCTAGACATCTTGAGAGACTTAAAAGGTCATTTGGAGAAGAAAATAAGTTGTTGAGGTGATCACAATAGTTATAACTGAAGACAGTCAACTAGGGTTTCATCTGGGTCAACCCTAGGTCAACCCTAGGTCAATTGACTGGTTTAAAAGAGCATTCAAGGCTATTGGAGAGATGTGGGGATCAACATTGATCATATGAAGAAGGATATGGAGATATGCCAAGGAGAATTCAAGAGAAATCAAGGAGAAGAGGAGTTACTAAATTAGGGTTTCTCTGTAAAATCCCCTAGTTTAGGTCAAACTTCCAAGCAAGATAAGTCAAAATGCTAGCTTCAAATGGATTCTTGGCCAACATGAAACTTGTAGAGGATCTCAAGACCTTTAATTTGAGTGGTGGAAGACCTCAAGGAGATTTATAGAACTCAAGTTATGGTCCTTGCAAGTTACAGGTCATCTGAGGTATCTGAATTTTTGTCTGTGAAAGTGACTTGACTTCCAAGCTAGTTTTGCCCCTCAAGGAGATTTCAAATGAATTCTTGGTCAACATAAGAATTGTTCCTCATTGTCTTAGCTTTCTAGAATGGTATAGTATGCCTTCATATGATGTGTGGAACTCAACTTATGGTCTTGGCAAGCAAAGGGTATTTTGGGCATTTGTGAATTACAGGTCATTTTAACCTATGTCCAAAACTCATACAAGGAGGCCTCAAATGGAAAAACTTACAACATCAAACTTGCTCCAAATGGGATTTTAAGTCTGGAAAGAAGGTCACAAGTTATTGGAGAAGCTCATAGCATGGAGTTTCATGATTGGTCAAAATATGAACTAAAAAGGCTTATAAAGTGAATAATTTCAAATTGAAAAATGGTTTGGGAGATTTACAAGTCCAAATGGAGACTTCCAATATATGATTTTGAATGGAAAAACAATTCTAAGAACAATGGTTCAAACACTTTTTTGAGTTTAGAAGGAAAAAAGAAAGTTATCCATGGTTGCTTGCCTTTTAAGAAACATAATCAAAATGAACCAAAGTTGGAACACAAGGGAATGTGCAAGATGGATCTAGAATGTTCA
This sequence comes from Lathyrus sativus, assembly GCA_963859935.3. NCBI lineage: Eukaryota > Viridiplantae > Streptophyta > Magnoliopsida > Fabales > Fabaceae > Lathyrus > Lathyrus sativus. The sequence goes on along the minus strand of OZ012737.1, from coordinate 253,914,501 downwards.
TTTGGGGTCTATATAAGCATGAAATGAGAATTTGGCAAGGGTTGGCTTCATTTGCACCAAGAATTTCACAAATTCCCTCATTCTTTTCATTGAAGTTTCATTGCAATTCTCTCAAATTCTTCACAAAATCATCATCCACATTGATTCAATCTTGCTCCATTATCATCATAGATCAGGATTGAAGCAAGGTTTTGGTGATTCTCATCCATTTTCGAGTGCTTTTTTCAAGAACATCAAAGTTGCAAATTCCATTGGACAGCATAATTCAAGCAAGGAAGCTCCAAAGTATTGCATACAGAATTGATTACTGAGCTTGTTGATCAAGATCCAACACTTAAAAGCTTCAGATCCACATCTTCCATAGCTGTTTCTCAAGATTTCTCACTAGGTAAGTTTTCATTCAAACTGCTTGATCTAGTTAGTTTGGCATGTTGTTGTTAGTGTAGATTTGATCTAGGTGGTTAGGAGATTATTTTAGATGAATTTGGAAAGGATTGGTGATGGTTGGTGACAGGTGCAACAAACTGTTAGGGTGAAGATCTATTAGGTTAGGGCATTAGAATGTTAGCTTGATTGATCAGGTTAATCTCCATTATGTGTAGATTAGTTTAGGTTAAGTTTGAAGAAGAATGGTGAGGGTTCATATCAGTGCATATCCATGGTGACCAGATTTTACCTCGATCGGGTTGAGAGTTTCATTGAGTTTCAGACTGAATTGATGCCCTAGGATTATAGAGGGAAAGATTCTGAGCAGGTTTCATGTTTATGGCGTGGCATTTCATTGCGTGTAGAGTGAGAACAGAGAGGAGGAAAGTAGCTCGTGCATGGAGTCTCATGGGGATGAAACCCTAGGTTCAGTTGAATGGAGGAAGAAGACGAAATCTGGATCGTCTATTGGGAGTAAGACCTTTGACCTGGAGCACGATCCAATGGTTATTATTTGATCTGAGTTTTGGAGGGAAAGAATGACTTGGCCAAAACGCGCCGTTTCATTAATTGAAACGGGCGGGCCTGAGTCTCTTGTGCTAATCCCACCCCCAGGTTTAGGCCCAAAACCATATTCAACGTATTTTTGATGCTATTCTTACCTCCCAGCGCTTCTCACTTTTTTCACTAATTCTGAATGTTTACTGGGCCTTGGCAATTCGCTACCAGCACCCCCCATTATGTGGCCCATCCTGGATATAACTGGGCGAGATTTCTGAATGCACCCCTCTCCCTCATTTTAATTCCAATTTTATTTTCTTAATTCATTTAATTTTTCATCCACTTTGAAAATTCATAACTAATTCATAAAAAATGCATTTTAATCCATTCTTTTTACAATATTTTCATTAAAATGTCTAGAATATTATAGGAAAATAAAATTTCATTTTTAGTTTTATTTCATATTTTTTCCATATTTTCTAAATAAATGTCATATTAAATAATTCCTTTCATGCATCATTTTCATAATTTTTGTTCTCTTACATGCTTTAATATTTTTGGGTCATTCTTTTTATATTGTTTAGATGAGATATTCAACTTGTAGAAATATTTTAGTTCCCATTTTTAGGAGTTAATTTTAGGTGGTTAATAAATTCTTGAACATCATGTACAAAACTAGGGTTTTAGGTGACAACTTAAGAAGTTTGATTTCATTCCCCTTAGAACTTAGGGTTTAAATAGATTAGTTATGGGACTATAGGGGCTATGGGTAACTATTAGATCCCTTAGAAAAAATTAGGATTCCCCTACTGCTATTATTACTGTCTGTATATTTGATTGTCTGGTGTGGTGTGCCCTCTGGGGATTGTTGCTTGTTTGTTTGGGTATGGGGTTTGTCTGGGGCCCTGGGAGAGCTGAAGATGTGTGAAGATGAAGACCATTGAAGATCCAAAGATTGAAGATCAACTTCCAGAGTTGAGGAGGAGTTTCTTGCTAGCAGATGCTGAGGAGACTAGGGTTTAGGAGCTAGGCAGAGCTCTAGATTAGAATGATTGTTTCTCAAACATGGATTGCCTTGTCTGCATCCATTCTTCTCTGTGATTCAGAGTCTCTCTAGGACACTCACCCCCTTCCTTGGGAAGGCTTGGTGATAGTGTCTATGAGATAAAACTCTTGAGAGAAAATGTCTCTTGTGTTAGAAGCAGTCTGTTCACCACCTTTGGTAGTCAGCTGATTGCTTAACACCCAATTCACTCTTGTGACTGATCCCTCATCCTGGAGGTTTGAGTTTGAAGAAAAGCCATTGCAGCTAGAAGACTGATGATCAAAGCCCTTGCCTGAAGGCCATGAAGATGGAGATTGATGCTTGTTGAAGCCTGTAGCTGATTGGAGATTACTTGAAGTCAGATGCTGATTCAGAGCTGCTGATGCTGTTTCTTTTGCTGTTGTATTTCATTTGCTGATGTATTGACTGGTTTTCTGGACTGTATTGTTTGCTGTTTACCCTGTTGGGTTGAAAGTGAAGCCTGTTCACTTTTGCCTATTGTTTTCTAGGTTCGAGGTTGAGTGGGACTCCCTTGCCTCGCTTGTATTGCTGCATCCATGCATTTTACTGCTTTACTGTATATATCTGGTATTGTTTCTGTTTCTGCCTATCCCGTAGGATCTCTGTTTCTCTCTGTGCAAGAGAGGAGCATGATAGACACTAGGTCTTAACCCATGCATGATAACATTAGGTTAGTTTGTTTCCCTTCGCAACCGTAGGTTAGAGTTCTGTCTCTTCTTTCTCAAAACAAACAGAAAAACACATAAAGATTTCAAACACAATAAAAGACACTTCTTCCGTAAAAGAATGTGAACTCATCAAAGCGTCATTTTTGTCCGCTGGGACTGTTAATCAAGAAAACCTTTTTCAGAAGGACTAAAATCAACCAAGACAAGCTTGTGTCGTACGTGGCCCGAACTACGTTTGCTCTGATCTTTCATGCTGTATGAAAGTACGTAGGCATAGGATGCGATATCCTAGCGAGCAACCTTCCCCTCCTTTCCCGTAGGTAGGCGAACTACGTTGACTCTGATTTCTCGTTCCAGGCGGGAATACGTAGGCATAAAGTGCGACACTTTGCCGAGTCATTTTATTTTCATTCTCTTTTCTTCTCAACCCTTGACCTATAGTTTAGATAGAATAACAATCCATACCCGAAAACAAGCGTGGATCCCGTCGAGTACGACGGACGTGAGGGGTGCTAATACCTTCCCCTTGCGTAACCGACTCCCGAATCCAGGTTTTGGTTGCGATGACCATACCTTTCCCGTGTTGTGCGAGGTTTACTCTGAGCGTTTCCTTTCCCTCCCGTGGGATAAATAACGCGCGGTGGCGACTCTTCTGTTCAGCCGGCGCCGATTTTCGCAGTAGCGACAGCTGGCGACTCTGCTGGGGATCCAACGTCCCCTGGCTGCTAAGGACTGCGATAGTCCTTATGCATTTGGGATCCAACGTCCCTTGAGAGAGTCAATCCTAACGCTTGTTTTCCCGTCGAGGATTTTGTATGGAGTTATTTTATATTTCTAACCCTGTATTTTTCAGCTTTGTATATTGATTATTGCTGTATCTTGGGGTGTGACGGGTGTTCTAATATTGAGAGATAAGCCGGACCTGGGCTTGAGTGCACCTAGAATTAGAGTAGAAATTAGTGGGCGCCCGCTTGCTTTGCTTGCTTTGGTGTCCCATGAAATCTACACTCAGACGAGGTTCTTCTGGTTGGCCTCCTGCCCCTTCCTTTGGTTGGCGTGGGTTGCTGGTTAGTTGGATTGTCGACTCTGGGGACCGATCATTTGGAAGTTGGCTGAGTGAGGCCTCTTCAGGATTTGATGATGCCACTCCTTCTGGGAATCGTATCATCAACCCTGAAAGTCTGTGACGCCTACGACCGCATAGGATGCCGTACCTTGTGCCAGTTATAGGGCCACCCACCCGTGAGGGGATTCAGGGTTATGCAGGTAACTGGACCTCCAGACTACCGGTTATTTCTTGATCAGAGATCCTGGTTATTTATGGAGAGTTCTGAGGTCTGTCAGAGACCCTTTGGAGATGTATTCTGAGGTCTGTCAGAGACCAACTAGAGATGAGATCTGAGGTCTGTCAGAGACCATTTGGAGAGGTGTTTTGAGGTCTGTCAGAGACCAATTATGGATGTGATTTGAGGTCTATCAGAGACCAGTTGGAGTTATGATTTGAGGTCTGTCAGAGACCAGTGTTGGAGTTTTATTTTAGGTCTATCTGAGACCAGGGTTGATGACTTCTGGATGGTCTATCTGAGACCTTTCTTGATTGGGTTTAGGCTATTCAGCTGCAGCTTTGGCCCCTGTTGAATGTTACTTGCATTGCATCCCTGCATATCCATTATCATTTGCATTTCACTAACGTGTGTCTGTGCTGCAGGTGCATTTGCATTTCCCTAGTTCTAGTGCCCAGACTTTTGAGTGTTGATCATGACTAGCTTAAGGAGAACAGTTGCTTACAAATTGCCTACGCCTGATATTGTTCCTTTACTGGGGTTGATATCTCTTGCTGATGAGGGTGTTCGTAGGAGTTTCCGGATGAGTTATGGTAGATTATTGAGATTGGTGTGCAAACCTACAGAGGTAGAGTTAGATGGGCTGTATGCTTTGATGCAATTCTACGACCCTGCTTTGAGGTGTTTCACATTCTCTGACTTTATTATGGGACCAACTCTGGAAGAATACGCTGAGTATGTTGAGCTGCCTGTGCAGAACCAGGTTCCATTCATTCATTATGATACCAAACCTAAGCCGGAGGAATTGGCAAAAGCCTTGCATGTTGATGCTTCTGAACTTGTGACTACTGTTTCCCGTGGAGTTCCAGGATTCTCATTTCAGTTCTTAGTGGGTAAAGCCCAAGAGTACGCCAAGAATGGGTGCTGGGTTGCTTTCAATGCTGTGTTGGCTTTGTGCATTTATGGCATAGTACTGTTCCCCAACATACCGGATTTTGTGGACTTCGATGCTTTCTACTTGTTCGCCGCTGGTAACCCTGTACCTACCTTACTCGGAGATCTCTACCACTCACTGCATTATAAGAATGAGAAAGGAAGAGGGAAGAATGTTCATCTGTGTGTACCCTTGTTGAGTATGTGGTTTGAAAGTCACCTTCCTAAGAGAAGATCTGCTGCAGAGACTACAGTCCCAGTTGGTTGGCCGGAGCGCCTGATGAGGCTATCGTCGGAAGATATGGAGTGGTTTGATAGAGATCTGTTGGGATCTGAGCTCATCTTCAGTTGTTCTGGGTACCCTAATGTGCCGCTGATAGGAAGAAAAGGGTGTATCAACTACAACCCTTCTCTATTCATTCGCCAGTTCGGATATGCGCTGAAGAATCCACCTCAGGAGGAGGAAGTACAGGAATCTCTGTACTTCACTGGTGACGTAAAGGGGGAATTATTAGCCAAGTTGCAACGTGCCTGGACGCGTATTAACCGCCGAGGGAAGCCGTTGTTAGGAAAGAATGACTGTCAGGCCTATGCACCTTATAGAGTTTGGATTCAGGAGAGGGCTAGTCAGTTGAAGATGCCGTTTCCAGATGCACCAATTCTTGATCCTATTCCGGTAGAAGAGCCGACTACTGTTTCTAGGGAAGTCTATGAACAAGTTGTGAGAGAGAAAGAAGCTTTGATGAAGATTAATGAAGGGTTAGAGCAAGAGCTAGCCCAGGCACGCAGCGAGAAGAACAAGGCCGTATATGCTTTCCAACAACAGATCGAGCTGGTAAACAGGTTAGGATCTGAGTTGACCGAGGAAAAGAAAAAGCGCGAACGTCTGGGGCAAGAGTTTAGAAGTTCCCATGACATGCTGGAAGCCAAAAAGAAGGCGCTCGACGCAGCACACCGAGAGATATCTTCTTGCAATAAGACTTGGAATGCTACACTCACTAACAACAAAAAGAGGGAAGATAAGCTGAAGCAGCAAATTTCCGACCTCGAAGAGAAGTTGAAGTCTAGCATCAAGAAGTGCGAGGAAGAAGTGATGAACCGGTATAGTGTCCAGCACGCACTGAACAAGGCAATCAAATCCAGAGATGAAGCAGTGTCTCAGAAGCGAAAGTTAGAAGATTGCTTCGGAGAGGCAACGTGGGAAGAAACTGCCGAAGATGTACGCCGTGTCCTTAAGAGGAGAAACCTGCTTGTTGAAGGGCTGCTTGATCGACCAAGCCATCCGGAGACCAAGAAGTTGATAGAGGAGTACCAGACTTTTGGGAGGATTTGATCATTCCATTATTTGTATGCTTTATTTGCATAGTGCTGACCATCACCAGGATTGTTGGTTGAGGTCATGCCTTCTTTGTACTCTCAGTGATATTGTACCCTGGGATTATTGATTCTCTCTGCAATATATGAGGCTTTCTATGATTCAGCTCCGGTATTCTTATTGTCAGCACTGTCACTGCACCGGCACCCTCGCACTAGAACTGGGGGAATGAACTTCCCTAATGCACAGGCACATTGCATTGCATTCATATTCATATTGCATAACAGGTAATCTTTGAATGGTGTCTTATCTCTTGCTCTGTATCAGGTACTTAACAGGATTCCAGATCAACATCCGCACCGCTACTCTACACGATCCAACTGTCGGAAAGTCATGGACCAAATTCAGAACGAGATGCAGGATGTGCGCGAGAAGCTCGCCCTCTTCATGCAGACCATGGAGGCTATAGCAAAAGGGCAAGAGAACTTGCAGGCCATGGTCCAGCCTCTGTTGGCTCGCAACGCTGGTCATGGTAACGAAGATCATCAGTCTGTCCGGGTTGATACTGCTCATGGAGACGGCACTCCCACGCCAGTGGCTCCGCCTGTCGTCAATATACCTGCCGCTAATGTCACCAACGCTACCGCTGCTGTGAATGGTAACGTCGGAGCTGGAAATGATACTGCTGTCCATAATGTTGGGCTGGGTGATGTCAATGTGGGAGATAATCTCGGAGGCAATGGCTTTGTCAATACTGGGTTCGGATTTAACGATCAGGGATTCGACAACACTGGCAAGTATGGCTTTAATGCTCAAGGCTTTGGGCAAGATGGTTATGGTATGGTCAATCAGGGTTACGGAGGCCTTGGAAACGGAAATGGTACTGGATTTATGGCTGGAGGTCCTGCTGGAGGTGTTCAAGGGTACGGCAACAGAGGCCGAGTTCCAGGGATGAATCAGGTCAGAGCTGGACGTAATAATGCATATGAGGGATACGGGGCTGGAAACGGTATGTGGCAAGAGGATCAGCAGGAGGACGCCTTCTCTGGAGGGGTTTTTGAAGGGCCGATGGATGATTCTCAAAAGATTAGAATGCTGGAAGAGCAAATGAAGGGAGTCTTAAACCAGAGTGCTGTGGGATTGGATATGGCAACAATGGGCTTGGTACCTGGGCTGAGGGTGCCAATCAAGTTCAAAGCGCCTGCGTTCGATAAGTACAAAGGAGATACATGTCCGAAGGTGCATGTCCGAGCTTATTACAGAAAGATGTCTGCATACTCCACTGATGAAAGAATGCTCATGCATTTCTTTCAGGATAGTCTATCGGGTCCTTCCTTAGAGTGGTACATGGGGTTGGAGCCCACTGATATCAAGACATGGAAACAATTAGCAGAGGCGTTTGTAGCCCATTACAAATATAACAGCGACCTGGCCCCCAATCGGGTCCAGTTGGCCGGGCTTTCGCAGAAGAAGGGGGAGAGTTTTAAAGAATACGCGCAAAGGTGGCGCGATATGGCTGCCAGGGTCCGTCCCCCTGTAGAAGATAAAGAAATGAACGATATGTTTGTCGGCACATTCACCGGACTGTTTCATGATATGCTGTTTCATACGTCTCTGGCTAGTTTTTCAGACCTGATCTTGATGGGGGAAAAGATTGAGCGTAATATTAAACAAGGAAAGTTCCAAGTCGATGAATCAACTGCATCTGGCAGTAATAAAAAAGCTTATGGTGGGCGCCGTCAGGGCGAAGCTAGCGCGGTATTTGGAGGCCGAGGCCGAGGCCGAGGCAGGGGAAGAAATCAATATCGTCAGCCGCAGCAAGTGTCGAGTGTTACTATCCCCTATCAGCAGCAGCCAATCCAGCAACAATCGGTTCAGCAGCAACCAATGCCACAGCAGCAGCAGCCTCAACAGGGGGCACAGCAAGCTCAACGAAAATTCCAGGGTGGCAAGCCGAGAAGGGTGTTTGAGAAGCCTCCCTCCACCTATGCTGATTTATTGCAGACTTTGTTGGGATTGAATCTAGTAGAGAAAAGAACCTTGGCGCCGATAACGGGAACTCCCCCGTTCGGCTACGATGCAAATAGGCACTGTGAGTTTCATTCTGGAGCCCCGGGCCATGATATTGAAGGTTGTCATGCTTTTAAGCACGTTGTACAGGATCTTTTGGACAACAAGTCTATCAACTTCGGAACGACAGTTCCAAATATAGTCCAGAAACCCATGCCTAATCATGGGGCGAATGCCGTGCTGACTGAGGAAGGGCTGAATCTGATTATGAATGTTGAGAATTTAAAGACGCCGCTGAGCGAAATAAAGAGCCGACTGTTGCAAGAAGGTGTTTACCCGGGTTGTAATGAGTACTGTTTAGATTGTTGGGCCCTGTCTGGGGGGTGTGAGGATCTGAAGAAAGGCATTCAGGCCTTAATTGATGAAGGTGTATTGCAGTTTGATAGAACAGCAACTGATGAGCCTGCAGGGGCAGTAGTGGATAATCGGAGTGATGTGGCCACAGTGACAATTCCTCGGAAGACGATCACCATTTCAGCACCAACTCAGCGACCACCGATTACCATAACTAAAGCCGGGCCAATCCCGTATGAGAACACGAAAGCAGTCCCATGGTCATATGGGCTAGAGGTGTATTGTGATGGGATTAAAATCGATGTTAACAAGCAGTCAGCGGAGGTTGTGGATAATGTTGTGGGCTCAGGAGGCATGACGAGAAGCGGCAGGATCTTTATATCTCCTGAAGTGGAAGCCGAAAGGCTAGCGAAAGGAAAAGGGAAAGCGGTTGAGAATGTTCCGGTACAAGCAAGTGAAAAAGAAGCAGCATCTAAGGATGTGGAAGAATTCATGCGCTTGATTCGGAAAAGCGATTATAAAATTGTGGAGCATCTGCAGCAAACGCCGTCCAAAATATCTATTCTGTCATTGCTGTTGTGTTCGGAAGCCCACAGGAACGCTTTGCTGAAAGTCCTGGACACTTCTTTTGTACCACAGGATGTCTCCGTGAACCAGCTAGAAGGAGTATTGGCACACGTAAATGCAGGCCACAGTCTGGGCTTTACTGATTTCGACTTGACTCCGAAAGGAAGGGATCATAATATGGCATTACATGTATCTGTTGAGTGCAGAGGATCGACAATGTCGCACGTATTGGTTGACACTGGATCGTCTTTGAATGTGCTACCTAAGAAGGCGATGATGAAGCTGGATGTTCGAGGGATTTTGTGCACACCCAGTGATTTGGTAGTCAGAGCGTTTGACGGCACGCGTAGAACAGTCTTCGGATCGATTACTTTGCCTCTGCAAGTGGGGCCGGAAGTGTTTGCAACGGAGTTTTATATCATGGATATACAGCCTGCGTACAGCTGCTTGCTGGGAAGACCTTGGATTCACGGGGCAGGGGCAGTCACGTCTACCCTGCATCAGAAGTTAAAGTATATGGTCGGAGACAGCGTGGTCACCGTGTGCGGAGAAGAAGACATCCTGGTCAGCCATCTTTCTTCGTTTAAATATGTGGAAGTCGACGGGGAGATCCACGAGACGCCATGCCAGGCATTCGAAGGTTTGCGCATAAAGGATAAGGGTCCCAGGCCAAGCAAAGTGCCAGAGACAGCTGTTTCTTCGTATAAAGAAGCTCAAGCGCTAGTGAAAGCAGGAGAAGCCAAAGGCTGGGGCAAAGTACTGGACATTCCGGTGAAAATGGACCGGTTCGGACTGGGGTACCGACCGTCGTCATCAACTCCTTCCGTGGGGGCCCCCCATTTCAGAAAGTCAATCACCATCACTGCCAGTGGAGTATGCCATGAATCTGTCAATGCTGCTTCAGAGTCCGATGAAGGGGACAGCGACTGCGATATGGATGCCTGGATTCAGCCAAGCACGCCAGGACAAGGACTGTGCAACTGGTCTATTCAGGAGCTTGTTCCTGTGACTTTTAAACAGTAATGCTTTGCTTTATTAATTGTTGAATAATCTGATGTCTTGCCCGGGGCATCAGGATTTGCTTAGGGCTGTGTTGTTATAAACATTGCGCGTTAATCATTGAATAAATGGCGTTTTTTCATGTGCAAATACTGTAATCCCTGTCTTTCTTGTTTTGTATTTTTCAATAAAATGGCAATGTGGTTATCCGCTTTATACGCATTTTGAAGCACTTAACCCTCTCTTTTACAGGATAATATTTTCAGATGACATCCTTGAGCCACCTATGACTCGTCCCGACTTTGAGCACCCGGTATTCCAGACCGAAGAAGAGGTTGTCGAAGATAGCGACGTTCCTGAAGAACTGTCTTGGTTGGTGAAGCAAGAGGAAAGAGCCATTCTGCCTCACGACGAGGTTATCGAAATTATCAATTTGGGGTCGGAAGGGATTGAGAAGAATATTCGTATCGGAGCCGCATTGCAGAGTGATATCAAGCGAAGACTGGTTGAAATGCTCCGAGAGTATAATGATGTATTCGCTTGGTCGTATCAAGATATGCCAGGGCTCGATACTGATATGGTTGTGCATCGCCTGCCACTGAAAGAAGACTGCCCGCCGGTCAAACAAAAACTTCGCAGAACTCGACCAGATATGGCAATGAAGATCAAAGAGGAGGTTCAGAAACAGTGGGACGCTGGTTTCCTGGCTGTGACGAAGTATCCCTCATGGGTTGCTAACATCGTACCGGTGCCAAAGAAAGATGGCAAGGTTCGAATGTGCGTGGATTATAGAGATTTGAATAAAGCAAGCCCAAAAGACGATTTTCCACTTCCTCATATTGACGTGTTAGTTGATAATACTGCTCAGTACTCTGTATTCTCCTTCATGGATGGCTTTTCAGGCTACAATCAAATTAAAATGGCGCCAGAGGATATGGAGAAGACTACTTTCATAACGCCTTGGGGAACATTTTGCTACAAAGTGATGCCCTTTGGTTTGAAAAATGCTGGGGCAACATATCAGCGTGCGATGACGACTCTCTTTCATGACATGATGCATAAAGAGATCGAAGTTTATGTTGACGATATGATTGCCAAATCCCAAACGGAGGAAGAGCATCTGGTGAATCTGTTGAAGTTGTTTAAAAGGCTTAGGAAGTTCAGGCTGAGGCTGAACCCTAACAAATGCACCTTCGGGGTGAGATCGGGTAAACTGCTGGGGTTCATAGTAAGCGAAAGAGGAATAGAGGTCGATCCTGCTAAAATAAAAGCGATTCAAGAAATGCCGACGCCTAAAACAGAAAAAGAGGTGCGCGGGTTTTTAGGGAGATTGAATTACATTGCCCGGTTCATATCTCATCTAACAGCCACGTGTGAACCATTATTCAAGTTGTTGAAGAAAGATCAAGCTGTAACGTGGAACGAAAATTGTCAAAAGGCGTTCGACAAAATAAAGAAGTATCTGCAGGAGCCTCCTATTTTGATACCCCCAGTGGCAGGGAGACCCTTGATAATGTATTTGACGGTTCTTGAGGGAAGCATGGGTTGTGTTCTCGGTCAACACGACGAGACGGGGAGAAAAGAGCATGCGATCTACTATCTGAGTAAGAAATTTACAGACTGTGAATCTCGATACTCAATGCTGGAGAAAACTTGTTGCGCGCTAGCCTGGGCCGCCAAGCGTTTGAGGCAGTACATGCTGAATCATACAACCATGCTCATCTCGAAGATGGATCCGATCAAATATATATTTGAAAAGCAGGCGTTGTCAGGTAGAATTGCCCGGTGGCAGATGGTCTTGACTGAATATGATATTCAATACGTCTCGCAAAAGGCGATAAAGGGGAGTGTGTTGTCTGAGTATCTGGCTGAGCAGCCTATTGAAGAATACCAATCAATGAGATTTGATTTTCCTGACGAGGATATCATGTATCTCAAGATGAAGGATTGCGAAGAACCGTTGCCAGACGAGGGACCGGAGCCGGGGTCCCAATGGAAGATGATATTTGACGGAGCTGTGAATGCTTATGGTAGCGGAATAGGGGCAATTATCACTACGCCACACGGGTCGCACATCCCGTTTACTGCTCGATTGACCTTTGCCGTTACCAACAATGAGGCCGAATACGAAGCTTGTATAATGGGGCTTGAAGAAGCCATTGATTTGCGAATCAAACATTTAGACGTATACGGAGACTCAGCTCTGGTGGTGAATCAAATCAAAGGGGAATGGGAGACACGGCAGCCCAATTTGATACATTACATGAATTATGCAAGGAGATTGTTGCCTTTCTTCGACAAAGTTGAATTGCATCACGTCCCGCGGGCAGAGAATCAAATGGCTGACGCCCTCGCCACCTTGTCTTCCATGTACAAGGTCAATTTTTGGAACGAAGCTCCCCAGATCACTATCTCTCGGTTGGACAGGCCGGCTTATGTATTTGCTATTGATGAAGCGTCTGATGACAAACCGTGGTATTTCGATATCCTTAATTTCCTGAAGAATAAAGAGTATCCGGCTGGGGCATCCAGTCAAGATCAGAAGACTCTCAGGAGATTAGCGGGCAATTTCTATTTGAACCCGGATGGCGTCTTATACAGAAGAAACCACGATTTGGTGTTGTTGCGGTGTGTAGACGAGAAAGAGGCAAAACTTCTCATGGAGGAAATTCACGAAGGCGCCTTTGGCACGCATGCTGGTGGACATGCTATGACGAGAAAACTGCTGAGGGCAGGTTACTTTTGGTTGACGATGGAAACTGATTGTTTCAAGTTTGCAAGGAAGTGCCACAAGTGCCAAATCTATGCTGACAAAATACACGTGCCTCCGAGTCCTCTAAATGTGATGTCATCTCCATGGCCATTTTCGATGTGGGGAATCGATATGATCGGAAAGATCGAGCCGACGGCTTCTAACGGGCATCGGTTCATCCTCGTAGCAATCGATTATTTCACCAAGTGGGTGGAAGCGGCGTCTTACGCAAATGTAACGAAGCAAGTGGTGGCTAGATTCATCAAGAGAGATATCATTTGCCGATATGGGATCCCCGAGCGGATAATCACGGATAACGGTTCAAATCTGAACAACAAAATGATGAAGGAGCTCTGTCAGAATTTCAAGATCGAACATCACAACTCCTCCCCTTACCGACCCAAGATGAATGGCGCTGTCGAAGCGGCCAATAAGAATATCAAGAAGATCGTCCAGAAAATGGTGGTGACTTATAAGGATTGGCACGAGATGCTACCTTTCGCTTTGCACGGTTATCGTACGACGGTACGCACATCAACCGGGGCAACTCCGTTCTCGTTGGTATACGGAATGGAAGCGGTATTACCATTGGAAGTTGAGATCCCTTCTCTGAGGGTATTGCGAGACGTTCAGCTGGACGAGGCAGAATGGGTAACGAATAGATTGAACCAACTGAGTTTGATGGATGAGAAGAGGCTAGCTTCTCTGGCATACGGTCGTTTGTACCAAAGACGAATGAAGAAAGCGTACGACAAGAAGATACTTCCGCGAAGCTTTCAGACGGGCGACCTTGTGCTGAAAAGGATTCTCCCGCCGCAAGCAGATCACAGGGGCAAGTGGACCCCCAATTACGAAGGGCCATACGTTGTCAGTAAGGTCTTTTCAGGAGGAGCTTTATTGTTGTCCACCATGGACGGGGAAGACTTTGCATCACCTGTGAATTCGGACGCAGTTAAAAAATACTTTGCTTAAAATAGACCCGCTGGACAAAAAAAAGAGAGTCCAGGCAAAAATGGGGCATCCTGGCGAACCAAAAACAGAATGAAAGGTTCGGGCAAAAGTTAGGGATAAAATTGAAAAAATGTACACCCGCGAAGTTGAAAACCTACACTGGGCGGCTTCGGCAAAAAAGGGTATCCCGGTGAACTGAAAACCCGTAAAGGGCGGTTCACGCAAAAGTTAGGGATGTGAAAAGCAAATGACTGCGGTCCGAATTTGATATTGCAATGAGCATCAATGCGGGAGAATACATTTGGGGAGTCAGTTATCGGATACAACCTCTTCAGAAGTAGGGACACCGGGAAAGCATCAGAGTCGGATGAGTCATAGGAGGATCATTTCGTGGTGTTCATCTGCATCCAGTTGCCGACATGTGTACAAAATTTAATTTGTCAATATTTATGCTTCTTGTGCATACTTTCATACTTATGCATTTGCTTCGCGTAGCTTCCTCTTTTCAGGAGTTACATCCCGTGTACAAAAACTCCGCCCATTCAGGGGCCCAATCAATGCAAATGTGTTATTCAGTACTTGATGCCTGTTCTTTACTGTTTTGCGCATGATAAAACGCCTAAGTTTGATGAAACTAGCATGAGCATAACATCACTGGCCCTTGCCAACAATTGTTAAAGCTTTGAATTAACTGAGTGTAACGTCACTAACCTGAATCGATTTGGATTGCATAGGCTTGTCGTGTCTTGTTTGTGTTGTTGCAGGTTTCATAACCGTACGAGGAAGGTGATCGAAAGATTGCGATAGTGAAAGGCTTGATCCCCACGCAGGTCATGCATGTGCTTCCTGAAGAAGGATAGAATTCCCCAGCTAGCCGTAGCTTATCCAAAGGACGTGCTCCAGAGAATTACTCGTCCTCAGCAGAGTTTGGTGATTCCGAGATCGTAAGGCTGTATTCAGACAGGTTCATCTCCCCCCGCAGGGTCAGGCACTCTCCCCCAGCGGAGTCAGTTAATTTTCCCCAAGAGAATCCAGCCCTCCCCAGTGGATTTCTCTTTTCAGCAAGTGTTCTTTCCTTCTAGTGGAATTCGAAGATCCAGACTCTCCCAAGCAGAGTTGATGGCGGTTCCTGTCATTTATTTTGTCAGAGATACTGGTGATATCGGTTCACGTTCCAGCGGAAAGTCTGAACATACTGTGCGCATCTGCTATTCCCCAGCAGGGGGTTACTTCAACGAGACGTGTGGTTTGAGTTCCCAACTTCCCAGCAGGGTCGACTTCACCCTACCAGCATTTATTTTGCCGGAATAATTTTGTAGCATCAGGCTATCCCCGGCGAGTCGGCGTTATCCTTCCAGCATTTATTTTGCTGAAGCAGTTTCTGTACTCTAGTAGTTCAGGTGGAGAGAGCTCTTGCTCAAATAAATTACCAAACAGTCAAGATCTCGGCAGGAGATATTCAATGATAATGTCAGTTTCGGCGGTATTCCCCCACAGAGTTATCATGATAAAACTCTCTTTGTCTCCAGAAGAGTCGTTTATGCAAATGTCTCTTATTTTCCCCAGCCAGAGTGGCCAGGATAAGAATCTCCTTATCCCCAAGCAGAGTTTGTTTGTCATCAACGGGTCGCATGAATCAGAATTTCAGAGGCCACCGCCGGTTATCAGAGCAGGCGTCCGATAGTTGGTTTTCAGACATCCCCAGTAGAGTTCATCTCGAAGTCGCTGTCACGTCAGTGCTAAGAAGTTTGTGGGTGAGGATCATTGAAGAACCAAGTCCTAACGCGGACAGTTTATTCCTAGATTGGCGGGGTTTCTTCAGAAGTGGGCGTCCTAGCGTGGACAGGTCTATTTCCCTGGGCTGATGGGAGGTGCTAGTCCTAACGTGGACATGTTCGATTTCTCAGAATTGTTGGAAGGTGGAGTCCTGACGTGGACATTTCCTCAGGTTGACGATACGTGCTAGTCCTAACGTGGACAGATTTGATTTCTCGGTATTGATCGGATGTGAAATCCTGACGGGGACAAATTTATCCTTCTTCGTGTTGTTGGCAAAGTGTAAGCCCTGACGCGGGTATTTCCCCAGCAAGTCGAAGACGCTTGAGTCCTTACGTGGACAAGTTATTTCCCCAGTGAGTCGAAGGTGTGAGTCCTTACGTGGACAAGTCTTATTTCCCCAGCAAGTCGAAGACGCTTGAGTCCTTACGTGGACAAGTTATTTCCCCAGTGAGTCGAAGGTGTGAGTCCTTACGTGGACAAGTCTTATTTCCTCAGCAGGTCGAAGACGCCTGAGTCCTAACGTGGACAAATCAGGACGAGATCAGTGTCCTGACATGGACAAATCGAAGAAATTATTATTCCTAACTTGGAGAAGTGGGTCCTAACGTGGAAAGGTTGGAGTCCTTACGTGGACAGGTTAAGATGGCATTCCTTACGTGGAAAAGTTTAGTCCTGACGTGGACAGATCAATGTATTATTCCTAACGTGGAAAGATCAGAGTCCTTACGTGGACATATCAAGAGCATTCCTTACGTGGAAGAAAATGGTTTCCTTACGTGGAAAGACGAGTTTATTCCTTACGTGGAAAGATTGAGTCCTCACGCGGACGTATCAAGATTGATTCCTGACGTGGGAAGAAGAAGATTATTCCTGACGTGGAAGAGTTTAGTCCTGATGTGGACGGAAAGAAGAAACGGTATTCCTTACGTGGAAAGAAGAAGCATTCCTAACGTGGAAAGAAAGATTGATATAGTATTCCTCACGTGGAAAGATTGGGGTTCCTTACGTGGAAAATTTGTGATTCCTAACATGGAAAAAGAAAGAGTCCTTACGTGGACAAAGCAAAAGAAGACGTATTCCTTACGTGGAAGAGTTTGACAAAGCAGAGAAAAGTCACCCCTGACGGGGAAAAGCGATGTATTCCTTACGTGGAAAGGTGAGTCCTAACGTGGACAGTATTATTCCTAACGTGGAACGGTTATTCCTTACGTGGAAAGGTGAGTCCTAACGTGGACGGTGGTATTCCTAACGTGGAAGAGTTTATTCCTAGCGTGGACGATTCAGTTATGTAAATGCAGACGAATTATCCCCAGCGGAGTTGCCGAGATTTTTCTGGGTCAACAGCAAGTGGAGTCCTAACGTGGACAGGTTCTAGTTGAGAGTTCTTCGTATTGATGACAGACAGGGTCCTAACGTGGACAAGCAAGCAATCTGTTATGACAGAATCCTCTTCAGAACGATGAAGACAATCCCCAACACGGTCGCGCGAGATCAGTGGGTTACTGTAACAGTCAGATTCAGCTGACGAATGTCATTCCTCAAGCAGGAGCGCAGTTTATTTCTGCGGTTGGCAAATTTCTGGTTTCACTAGTATTCAACCGTCTCGTACCGCGAATGTCTGAAGGCTCCGGGCTCTTCATCCAGTCGGGTCCAAGTCGCTTGAATAGGGGCAGCTGTTGCACCCTAAAATTTGCTCAACCATATTCATGTGGTTCATGGTTCATTATCATTAGTATTTGCATATAGAGGCATGTACATAGACTAACCATCTGCATAGCATAAGCATAGCAAGTCATTCAACAGGGGACCAATCATTATTCTCATCTCTAGAGGCCTATCAAGAGGTCATTATCCCAATTCAATCCTATTCAAGTCATCAGGAAAGAATTTGAAAGCAAAGAGTTCAGCAGATCAAGCCTTGAGTCCATCTCCTAGCTGAGGGTATCTGAGGATCAACATGAGGGTTGTGAGCTGTGAAGTGAAAGCATGGAGAGTATCTAGACATCTTGAGAGACTTAAAAGGTCATTTGGAGAAGAAAATAAGTTGTTGAGGTGATCACAATAGTTATAACTGAAGACAGTCAACTAGGGTTTCATCTGGGTCAACCCTAGGTCAACCCTAGGTCAATTGACTGGTTTAAAAGAGCATTCAAGGCTATTGGAGAGATGTGGGGATCAACATTGATCATATGAAGAAGGATATGGAGATATGCCAAGGAGAATTCAAGAGAAATCAAGGAGAAGAGGAGTTACTAAATTAGGGTTTCTCTGTAAAATCCCCTAGTTTAGGTCAAACTTCCAAGCAAGATAAGTCAAAATGCTAGCTTCAAATGGCTTCTTGGCCAACATGAAACTTGTAGAGGATCTCAAGACCTTTAATTTGAGTGGTGGAAGACCTCAAGGAGATTTATAGAACTCAAGTTATGGTCCTTGCAAGTTACAGGTCATCTGAGGTATCTGAATTTTTGTCTGTGAAAGTGACTTGACTTCCAAGCTAGTTTTGCCCCTCAAGGAGATTTCAAATGAATTCTTGGTCAACATAAGAATTGTTCCTCATTGTCTTAGCTTTCTAGAATGGTATAGTATGCCTTCATATGATGTGTGGAACTCAACTTATGGTCTTGGCAAGCAAAGGGTATTTTGGGCATTTGTGAATTACAGGTCATTTTAACCTATGTCCAAAACTCATACAAGGAGGCCTCAAATGGAAAAACTTACAACATCAAACTTGCTCCAAATGGGATTTTAAGTCTGGAAAGAAGGTCACAAGTTATTGGAGAAGCTCATAGCATGGAGTTGCATGATTGGTCAAAATATGAACTAAAAAGGCTTATAAAGTGAATAATTTCAAATTGAAAAATGGTTTGGGAGATTTACAAGTCCAAATGGAGACTTCCAATATATGATTTTGAATGGAAAAACAATTCTAAGAACAATGGTTCAAACACTTTTTTGAGTTTAGAAGGAAAAAAGAAAGTTATCCATGGTTGCTTGCCTTTTAAGAAACATAATCAAAATGAACCAAAGTTGGAACACAAGGGAATGTGCAAGATGGATCTAGAATGTTCATTTGGGGTCTATATAAGCATGAAATGAGAATTTGGCAAGGGTTGGCTTCATTTGCACCAAGAATTTCACAAATTCCCTCATTCTTTTCATTGAAGTTTCATTGCAATTCTCTCAAATTCTTCACAAAATCATCATCCACATTGATTCAATCTTGCTCCATTATCATCATAGATCAGGATTGAAGCAAGGTTTTGGTGATTCTCATCCATTTTCGAGTGCTTTTTTCAAGAACATCAAAGTTGCAAATTCCATTGGACAGCATAATTCAAGCAAGGAAGCTCCAAAGTATTGCATACAGAATTGATTACTGAGCTTGTTGATCAAGATCCAACACTTAAAAGCTTCAGATCCACATCTTCCATAGCTGTTTCTCAAGATTTCTCACTAGGTAAGTTTTCATTCAAACTGCTTGATCTAGTTAGTTTGGCATGTTGTTGTTAGTGTAGATTTGATCTAGGTGGTTAGGAGATTATTTTAGATGAATTTGGAAAGGATTGGTGATGGTTGGTGACAGGTGCAACAAACTGTTAGGGTGAAGATCTATTAGGTTAGGGCATTAGAATGTTAGCTTGATTGATCAGGTTAATCTCCATTATGTGTAGATTAGTTTAGGTTAAGTTTGAAGAAGAATGGTGAGGGTTCATATCAGTGCATATCCATGGTGACCAGATTTTACCTCGATCGGGTTGAGAGTTTCATTGAGTTTCAGACTGAATTGATGCCCTAGGATTATAGAGGGAAAGATTCTGAGCAGGTTTCATGTTTATGGCGTGGCATTTCATTGCGTGTAGAGTGAGAACAGAGAGGAGGAAAGTAGCTCGTGCATGGAGTCTCATGGGGATGAAACCCTAGGTTCAGTTGAATGGAGGAAGAAGACGAAATCTGGATCGTCTATTGGGAGTAAGACCTTTGACCTGGAGCACGATCCAATGGTTATTATTTGATCTGAGTTTTGGAGGGAAAGAATGACTTGGCCAAAACGCGCCGTTTCATTAATTGAAACGGGCGGGCCTGAGTCTCTTGTGCTAATCCCACCCCCAGGTTTAGGCCCAAAACCATATTCAACGTATTTTTGATGCTATTCTTACCTCCCAGCGCTTCTCACTTTTTTCACTAATTCTGAATGTTTACTGGGCCTTGGCAATTCGCTACCAGCACCCCCCATTATGTGGCCCATCCTGGATATAACTGGGCGAGATTTCTGAATGCACCCCTCTCCCTCATTTTAATTCCAATTTTATTTTCTTAATTCATTTAATTTTTCATCCACTTTGAAAATTCATAACTAATTCATAAAAAATGCATTTTAATCCATTCTTTTTACAATATTTTCATTAAAATGTCTAGAATATTATAGGAAAATAAAATTTCATTTTTAGTTTTATTTCATATTTTTTCCATATTTTCTAAATAAATGTCATATTAAATAATTCCTTTCATGCATCATTTTCATAATTTTTGTTCTCTTACATGCTTTAATATTTTTGGGTCATTCTTTTTATATTGTTTAGATGAGATATTCAACTTGTAGAAATATTTTAGTTCCCATTTTTAGGAGTTAATTTTAGGTGGTTAATAAATTCTTGAACATCATGTACAAAACTAGGGTTTTAGGTGACAACTTAAGAAGTTTGATTTCATTCCCCTTAGAACTTAGGGTTTAAATAGATTAGTTATGGGACTATAGGGGCTATGGGTAACTATTAGATCCCTTAGAAAAAATTAGGATTCCCCTACTGCTATTATTACTGTCTGTATATTTGATTGTCTGGTGTGGTGTGCCCTCTGGGGATTGTTGCTTGTTTGTTTGGGTATGGGGTTTGTCTGGGGCCCTGGGAGAGCTGAAGATGTGTGAAGATGAAGACCATTGAAGATCCAAAGATTGAAGATCAACTT
Organism: Lathyrus sativus; assembly: GCA_963859935.3. Lineage (NCBI taxonomy): Eukaryota > Viridiplantae > Streptophyta > Magnoliopsida > Fabales > Fabaceae > Lathyrus > Lathyrus sativus. Next base: position 253,893,932 of record OZ012737.1, on the reverse strand, counting down.
CCAGAGTTGAGGAGGAGTTTCTTGCTAGCAGATGCTGAGGAGACTAGGGTTTAGGAGCTAGGCAGAGCTCTAGATTAGAATGATTGTTTCTCAAACATGGATTGCCTTGTCTACATCCATTCTTCTCTGTGATTCAGAGTCTCTCTAGGACACTCACCCCCTTCCTTGGGAAGGCTTGGTGATAGTGTCTATGAGATAGAACTCTTGAGAGAAAATGTCTCTTGTGTTAGAAGCAGTCTGTTCACCACCTTTGGTAGTCAGCTGATTGCTTAACACCCAATTCACTCTTGTGACTGATCCCTCATCCTGGAGGTTTGAGTTTGAAGAAAAGCCATTGCAGCTAGAAGACTGATGATCAAAGCCCTTGCCTGAAGGCCATGAAGATGGAGATTGATGCTTGTTGAAGCCTGTAGCTGATTGGAGATTACTTGAAGTCAGATGCTGATTCAGAGCTGCTGATGCTGTTTCTTTTGCTGTTGTATTTCATTTGCTGATGTATTGACTGGTTTTCTGGACTGTATTGTTTGCTGTTTACCCTGTTGGGTTGAAAGTGAAGCCTGTTCACTTTTGCCTATTGTTTTCTAGGTTCGAGGTTGAGTGGGACTCCCTTGCCTCGCTTGTATTGCTGCATCCATGCATTTTACTGCTTTACTGTATATATCTGGTATTGTTTCTGTTTCTGCCTATCCCGTAGGATCTCTGTTTCTCTCTGTGCAAGAGAGGAGCATGATAGACACTAGGTCTTAACCCATGCATGATAACATTAGGTTAGTTTGTTTCCCTTCGCAACCGTAGGTTAGAGTTCTGTCTCTTCTTTCTCAAAACAAACAGAAAAACACATAAAGATTTCAAACACAATAAAAGACACTTCTTCCGTAAAAGAATGTGAACTCATCAAAGCGTCATTTTTGTCCGCTGGGACTGTTAATCAAGAAAACCTTTTTCAGAAGGACTAAAATCAACCAAGACAAGCTTGTGTCGTACGTGGCCCGAACTACGTTTGCTCTGATTTTTCATGCTGTATGAAAGTACGTAGGCATAGGATGCGATATCCTAGCGAGCAACCTTCCCCTCCTTTCCCGTAGGTAGGCGAACTACGTTGACTCTGATTTCTCGTTCCAGGCGGGAATACGTAGGCATAAAGTGCGACACTTTGCCGAGTCATTTTATTTTCATTCTCTTTTCTTCTCAACCCTTGACCTATAGTTTAGATAGAATAACAATCCATACCCGAAAACAAGCGTGGATCCCGTCGAGTACGACGGACGTGAGGGGTGCTAATACCTTCCCCTTGCGTAACCGACTCCCGAATCCAGGTTTTGGTTGCGATGACCATACCTTTCCCGTGTTGTGCGAGGTTTACTCTGAGCGTTTCCTTTCCCTCCCGTGGGATAAATAACGCGCGGTGGCGACTCTTCTGTTCAGCCGGCGCCGATTTTCGCAGTAGCGACAGATATCATCGCGTCTTAGATCGCATTCATCCTTTAATATGCATAAAATAATCCACATAAGTGTGTCTATGCATATAGGATCATCCAATATATGAAATTTGTATATTTGATCATGTTGGATACCTTAGGTAAACTCAAAAAGGGCTTTAGGTTATCTCAAATACTCACAATAACGTGTTTTAGCATTCTAGAGTCTTTGCGTCGACTCACAGACATGTGGAGGTCGACACATGTTGTTGATTAACCAAGTTGTTGCTCTCGGGTGTCCTTGCGTCGACCCACAAATGTGTGGCTATCGATGCATACTATAGGAAAAATGATTCTTTGTTCTGATGTGCCCTTGCGTCGATGCATGGCCCTGTTCCGGTCAATGCATCACTTGAAGTTTTGTGCAGATTTTCATTCGGGTGTGCTCAGCTTGACCCACAAAGTGCTTTGGTCGACCTCTCGCTCACTTTAACTCATATTTTGATCCTTTGTGTTTCAAAAAGTTGTTATTTCAGTTATGTTGTCTTGCTCTCATATATATTCATATGCTTCATCATTGTACATTAATAGAACAAGAAAAGTGAAAGATATACACTGATTTTTTTCTCATCATCTTCATTCTCACACTTACATTTTTCAACAACTACACATAATCATTTTGTTGATCTGTACATTGTCGAGGTGATAACATCCAAACTTAGGATTTGTATATCGTTATTTGGGTTGAGAATTTAGTGGGTTTTTATTGAATAAAATCTTTGGGGGTTTTTCCTCCAAGATCTTGAGGATTTGAGGGGGTTTTGCACAAACCTTTGCGTCACAGATTCAACCGAGTGAAAGGTTTGAAGAACGATTAGTTTGTTCAAACAAGTAGCGGTAACCGGAGGATTGTGTCGAAAGATTTGGAGTCGAACATCTTGCGATCAGAATCAGTCGAGTGAAAGGTTTGGAGAATGGTGGGTTCGTTCAAGCAAGTAGCGGTAACCGGAGGTTCGCTCCAAGAGTTTATGTTCTTGATTCGGCTTGAATCAATGGGGGAGAAGTAGATAGAATCAACATCAACAATTGGGTTTGAGTTTGCGGTGGCAATAAATTCTCTTGTACAAAACTTTCCAACTTGATATTATATATATTTCAATTCTAGTTTTAGAATTGGGGGCAGACGTACCCGAAGCGAGGACAAAAAGGGGAATTGCCTAAACAAATTCGGTGTCGTTCTCTCTTTCTCTATCTCTTTACTTTGTGTTGATTACATTTGTTTGATATCAATTGTTCGATAAATTTCCATTATTGGATAATGCTGAAAATATATTTTGAAAATTCATTACAATCACTTGGATTGTAATTGTGAAAAAATTTGCACTATCATTTCATAGAAAATTCAACTTGGAGTGTTTTGCACACCAAGTGTTCGACGTATTGATCACACACAAATTGTTTGTGAATTTGTCAAGTTAAGTTTTACATTTTATAATTCATTGGAAACCGGTTGATACAAAGTTATCATTAATTGTATTGATTAATTGGAAATGTATTGATTTGTATATCTCATTGAATTTATTCCATTTGGCTACGCATGTCCGATCTTACTAATAACGGTTTGTTTAGACGATTAAAATCCACGACCGCTTCCGCACGTTTTTAAAATATTTTTTAAGCGTTGATTTTTGATAAAAATTTGTGATCTATTAGACTCCCCTTCTAAATTATTGTCATCGTCTAATATGTCTTACGTAAATAAGTTATATAATTGTTTACGACGCATATCAGAAACATATGCATATTTTTAACAATAAAGTACAAATAAATATATAATGTGTATATTCATTTGCACATGTTAATTCATTGTCATTATTCTCTAAAACTACATGCTTTATTGAAACTACATTCAATGGCGCACAACTTTCTCTAAATTGTATATCATGATTGTCTTGCCAAAGCACACATATATTCAAGCTTTATTTTCTGCATTACGGCATGTGTAATTACAATTTAACATATCAAATGATTATTATTGGAAAAAATCATAATATCAATAATAAATGCTCTCATATCAACGATTAAAAAATTTCATATTTAGTATTGTAATATCATGATTTTTACGGTATTTTAATTTCTCTGAAAAATATTAAAAACGTACCCAGATCCATGACGTCGATTCTTATCCAGTTCTTGATTTTTGATACGGAAGTCTCGATTGCCATTATTTGTAATACTTTTAAGATTGTTAGAAAATTAATTTAAACCAAATGGATCGAGGCTAGAATCGTGAACAAAATTGTTTTCCTTAAAAGTATTTCAAGCACTCTCGAATGTCTTAGAGTTGGAATGCAGAAATACTCAAGATAACTCAGCCTATACTCGAGTTTGCACAAGACCGATGAAAACTTGAATGTAGGAAAGAGTGATTGGAATTTTAATGAAGATGTATGTTTTTGTTATGTTTTTCAGAATCTAGAATGAAATATTTATAGGTCATATTGGTGTTGTTTTACAAAGTTGTGGCCCTTTGTGAAACAACTGCCTTTTACCAAGAGTTACAAGCTTTTGTCAAAAGTTACTTTTAACAAAAGTTACATTGTTTCGCTGATCGATCACCTATTCTACTTTGTTTCCGTCATTGATTCGGCAAGAATTCCATCTAATCGGTAACATTGTGAGTTGTTTCTTTATCATTTTCCTCTAATTGTTTATGTTTTCGCATTATGTTCATTTAAGTTGTTACAGTTTAAATTTATGTTCAATAAATCACTTTTAATGTCTTGGTCTGGTAGTGTTAGTGATTTCAGGTCCATGGAAGTAATTAGAGGAAAAAATGCGAAGTCGACTGAGTTCGGGAGGATTTTTTGCAAAATCAGAGGCCTGACACGGGTGCTTGTGTCACCTGACACGGCCTGTGTCAGGATGGGACCAGAAGCATAAGAAAAAGAGCAAACCAGGGGGCTGACACGGGCGCCCGTGTCAGCATGCCTGAAGGTTGAATGTTGAGGACTCCTTTCTGTGGGCCAACATGGGTGCCCATGCCAGCTGACACGACCCGTGTTGGATGAGGCGGCCAGATTCCTTATGTTTTTGAAGTTTGCCCAGTGTGACTACATGAAGGGCAATTTGGACTTTTTGCATGGAAAAGATTGATATGATACTATTAAGTCGTGATTTCTGAGTGAGAAAAGAGAACTTTGGATCGTACAAAGAAAACACAATTGGAATTGGGAAGCTCTGGAGAATTGGGAAGATGAAGAGATTTTCATGATCGGAAGAAATTGAAGATCAACTTTATTCCCCAAGTCTTGTAATGTTTCTACTTTCTTTTTTGTTTTTGTCGAATACTATGAATAGCTAAACCCCCCATTGCTAGGGGGTGTCCCTGAGTTGTGTTGTAATGAACATCTGTTGCATTTCTTAATGAGGTTTTGTTTCATTCCTTAATATTTTTGTTATGCAAATCGTTTAACTTTTTAAGATCGTATAAATTGGGAACGATTTACGACTAGAGATTTGGTCTGAAAAACCAATCGATTATTTTGTATAACACATTACAGTAAATATTACCTAGGAATAGGGATATCCTATAATGATTGTAAAAAACCTTTGTCAGAACTATTGCTTGATGTTTTTCCTCGACTGCTAAGGAATTAGTGTCAAGGAAGAATATCAAAGGTTTTTCAGTTAAGGAATTTAAGAAAAATACTTTTGAGGTGAAATAAAAATTAAGGTTGTGTGACATGTCTCATTGATTGTAATATAATTTTATCATTATGCTCTTTTATTGATAAAAACCCCAAACAAAACCCCAACGTTATTTTGTTTGATTGAAATAACATTTGTACCTAAAAATTTGCATGCAGTCCTCAGAGATCGATACTGGGAAAACCCCCTATTATTACTACATCAGTATACTTAGTACACTTGCTAATTAACCGGTCAATTTTTTGGTGTCGTTGCCGGGGACTGCCAAAATTTTAAGTACCTTGTTAGTTCAATTAGAATTTTGTCACTCTGTGACTAAAATTTTAAGTTATTTATTTTCTGATTATATTTTTGTTATTACTAATAATTTCCTAACCTGTGTATGCGAGGTAAGACCTCGGCTTTATTTTCTGTTGATTCAGAACCTGAAAGATTGTTGCACGCCAGACGCAGAAAAGCTAAGCTTGAAACACTGACAACTTCAAACTCACGAACAAAAATTTCAGAGAACGAAGAAGAAGTTGTGATCCTTGTCGAGCATACAAATTCGGGCACAGAGACAGATCCCGAGACTTTCGTCATGAACGGAGACCCACCTCTGGCCGAAAGACTTCTGGGAGACTATGGAAGAAAATGCTCCAACAAGGCGTTTAACCATAGTGAATCAATAAGTGATTATTGCACACTTTCAGCTACATCCATCAACCATTCGGCAGCTTCAGAGCCGACCTTTCTTAGGAAGAATCGATGAAGATGCAAATAAACATCTTCAAAGGTTTCTAACTATGAGCACCTCATTAAAGATTGAGGGACATTCTGAAGAAGCAAATAAGCTAGTTATGTTCCCTTTCACCTTGTCTGATGAAGTCGAAGAATGGTTTTATTCTTTACCAGTCAGGAGTATTAACACTTGGCACGAGATGGAGACCATATTTCTAAATGAATATTTTCCTGCATCTGTCTATATCAGAAAAAGATATGACATTTATAATTTTAAACAGAAGGAGGGAGAGTTACTTGGGGATGCTTATAAATGGTTCAAGAGGTGTTTGGTTGCATGCCCGACTCATAACATGGATGCAACTGAACAAATGCAGAATTTTGTTAATGGCCTAAAAATGAAGACTAAACAACTTATTGATACAGTAGCCGGTGGGTCAACTAATTTTTCAACAGCCACTGGCATCAAAAGAATTATTGAAGCAATCGCTGCAAATGAGCACTTAGAATTGTATGACCGAAGTGTTATTCAACCAGAGAAGGCCATTGATTTGAAACTTACTGAACAAGTGGTAAAGATGGAAGATTAAATTTCAGCGGAAGTGAAAAGAAGGTTAAAGAAGATGAGTCTTGACACTCAAACTGTGGCACAAGTTCAGCTGGTTCAAGCAGTAAATTGCGAAATTTGTGGGGGTCCTCACTTCACCATGCACTGTGTTGCAACTGCTAAACAGATTGAGGAAATAAATTTTTTGAAGCAGAACAATCCCTACTCCAACACTTATAATTCAGGTTAGAAAAATCATCCAAACTTCGCATGGAAAGATCAACAAGGGAATGCGCCTAAACAAAGTCAAGCTTCATACCAACAACAATACCAACCTCAGCAGCAACAGTATCAACCACAACAGCAAAAACCTTACCAGCAACAATATCAACCACAACAACAACAGGTTCAAAAGAAAGTGGATTGGGAAATTGCCATTGAAAAGATGGCCGCTCAAAGCTCTCAATTCCAAGAAGAAACAAGGAGTAATCTGAGGAACACGAGTGCTTCTATAAAGAATCTTGAAGTACAAATGAGTCAAATAACACAACAATTATCAGGATCCCAAACACCAGGTGCTCTTTCAAGTTCAACCGTGACTAATCCGAGGGATCACAAGAGTGTTAATGTTGTGACCACCAAAAGTGGAAAATCTAAGGAAGTGTCGGATAAGAGTGCTGAAGAAGAAGATCAGTTGCTTGAAGTTGATTTAAAGATCAAAGAAAACGAGATAGTTGATGAAGAAGTGGTGGTACCGGAACCAATTGTTAAAGAAAAAACTGTCATTAAGCCCAAATCGATTAAGCTTCCTTACCCTCAGAGGAACAAGAAGAAAGGGCATCAAGAGAAAAATTATGAAAAATTTCTCGAAATGTTTAAAAAGCTTGAACTCAACATCCCATTTTTGGAGGCACTCGAGCAAATTTTAACCTAGTTGGCCAGGCCCAACCCAGTACCGCGATGGAGAGATCCAACAAGGTCCAATCCTCCTCTATCGGGAATACACCTCAACAAGGCGCCTCAAATGGGCAGATCATTCTCTTGCATGGGGAGAGCTCACGCACTCTCCCCACGTTCTCCATGTGCCCCTCACGCGGGGACACATTGTCGCTACTGCAAAAATCAAGGTCGGCAATGACAGAAGAGTCGCCACCGTGCGTTATTTATCCCAAGAGAGGGAAACGAATCGCTCAGAGAAAACCTAACGAAAAGGGGGATAAGATCGGTCATCGCAACCAAATCTCGGGTTCGGGAGTCGGTTACACAAGGGGAAGGTATTATCACCCCTCACGTACGTCGTACTCGACGGGATCCACGCTTGTTGTCTATCTAAAAGGGTGATTGAAACTATCTAACTACAGGCTTGAGGACAAAATAAAAAAGAAGTGACTCGGCAAAGCAACGGCGCTTTGTGCCTACGTATCTCATCTGGAATAAGAAGTCAGAGTCAATGTAGTTCGGCTAACTACGGGTGAAAAAAGGGGGAAGGTTGCTCACCAAGACATCGCGTCTTGTGCCTATGTACTTTCATCTGGTATGAAAGATCAGAGCAAACGTAGTTCGGGCTAAAAGGGAACACAGGTTTGCTCAACTGTTTTTTAGGTCCGAGTAGGGTTAACAAGTAGTTCTAGCAGTTGGTGTATGCAGCTCGAGCATGGGAGACTTAGGCGTTACCGATTGCGGTAGAACTACGAGTTAACAACACTCTTTTTTATGAAAATGTTTTCCTGATTAAGAACCCTAAAAGGGCAAAAATAAGTTTGAATGATTTGTTTTTGTGTCTTTTAGAGGAGAAGTGTTTTGAACTTGGTTTGTGTATAATGTATGTTGTACCAAAGTCTAGAACCTAGGATCGAATGCGTTGCATATCGCCCTAAGGACGTATACTAAACACTCTAGGCAATTGAGAGGTGGCCCCTCAATTACCATTTCCCAAGTATAAGGCTCATGGCACAACATCCATTATCTTTATTAAGTGTTTTATGATTATTTTTGTAACACCCTTCTAACCCCACATAAAAAATACATAATTAATCAGAGTAAATTAACATGCTTTCACACAAGGGCGTCACGCAATTTACAAATCTCAACATTCACCTGTCATACTCATGTAACATTGAAATAAATAGTCATGCTATTAAATTTTCATCTTGCATGTAGCAACAGATTCAATTTATTTACATAAATCCCTTCACAGAATATTCATGTTCGTCACATAATCATCAACACTTAGGCACAGAGGCCATTATCACATATTTCAAATACATTTAAAACACAACTTAGAATACAAAATATATCTCTAAGGCATAAACCCCGCGATCCCAGTGTTACATAACCAGAGCATGACTAGACCCAACATTTTTAAATACTAACAGCTGCACCAACAGCGAACTCGCAACTACTATCAGTACTACTCCTTGGTACCTGCACGATGTCATATAGGACATCATTCCAGCAGAAGGGTGAGAAACATTACCATAATAATCAATGTACATAATCATATAGAAATGTACAAGTACAGAATACATATATTCTACCTTTCTCACCACAATGCATATTAACACAATGACAAAGCGTATAATATATTTCTATAACATAGAATATCCATATTATAATTCTTACCACAATACATCACCACTCACTGACATACATCACAATACATACATATATATATATATAACCAAGCATCTCATCTTGCATACATTTACGATTCACTCATATACATCGCTATCTACATATAAACAAATATGGATAATCATCGAGCATATTTATCATGCGTACATCCATAATTCAAATCATTCCATATAAACATACAAAATATGTTCTTTCATCACCAATTCACATAAAGATTCACATTCATGTTTATTTCACCAATGCATCATATAAAGATGACAACATGCAACTCATAGAGACCGACGCACGACTCTATGCAGATGCAAATGCGGTACCGACTCATTTCAGCAGGTTCAATTGAAGAACCAAAAATAACCATCGCTCACACCCCACATGGGCACACGAGGTTCTGTAGATTCACCGAGGAATCAATATATAACCATCGCTCACACCCCACAAGGGCACACGAGGTTCTGCAGATTCACCGAGGAATCAATATAACCATCGCAACATACGAGGTTCTGCAAATCCACCGAGGGATCAATATAACCATCGCTCACACCCCACAAGGGCACACGAGGTTCTGCAGATTCACCGAGGAATCAATAAACACAAGAATGCATACCGTGATGCTTCACATGCAACATGACTCATGACACTCTTGAAATGCACACATGTTTATAAACATACTCATGCATTCGTCACATTCATCGCATATTTTCATTATGCACTCACAATATATACATATCGCAATATATACATATATTCATCATTTCATTCACACTATTCAAACATGGTTCACATTTACAATCATCATACATCACATACCAGCACGTATATTAAGTATGCATTCACAATAGATATATGTATCACAATGCATATATACATATGTTCATCATTCATCTCATATCGCTTCATTCTAGATTCACACTTATAACTCACAATTCAACAATTCATACACTTCAGCATCCTTCATACAACAATGATATTTATGCCATATGGCGCATATAAAACTCATCAATTAACACCAATCCCTTTTTGGGAGCATGGGTACATCACTTATACCCCACCAAGAACAACATCTCAGTTATTCTACCCAGGTAGTTATTCCACCAGGAACGACATCTTAGTCATTCTACCCCGGTGTATACAACCACGACACTATACCTCACTAGGAATAACATCCTGTTATTCTACCCCAGTGATTACTCCACTAGGAAAGACATCTTGTCATTCTACCCCAGTGAGTACGACTCAACACATATACATATTTCCAACATCCTTCTTACATTACCAAACAATGCACATGTACTCGCCATATATAATCTCATGCATTCTTCACCCACCATCGCATACAAGCAATATACACTTACAAATATCGTGCCAAACGACAACAAACTCAATCATATTCATCATGCATTTTAATCAATTTAAGCAATGCATCACATATGCCAAAAGGCCACATATTCATAATCGATCCATAATCTAGGATTCACGCCATACGGCTACCCACAACACATCATATAACAGCGCACAAGCTATACGCTACATAATTATATCAAATACATCAACATTGGATGGAACCAACCAAAATAAAACAAATGCTGTCACATTCACTGACCTTCGCCTGGCGAAGCATTCTAGCGAATGCTCGCTGCCTCATTCGCCTGGCGAACTTGCTGGCGAAGCTAGTCAGAAGCTACTGGAAGTATTTGCTACCACTCGCTGGATTCACTCGCCTGGAGAACCCTCGCCACTAGCCTTCACCCGACGAACTTGCCAGTGAAGACTGAATTTAGCTACTGACTTGGTTCGCTGACCACTCGCTAGGCTTCGCCTGGCGAAGCTTCGCTGCCACTCGCCTGGCGAACCTGCGAACTCAGAAATCCCTAACTGTCCAAAAATCATCCAATCACCCCCGAAATCAACCGATTCAATCCCAACGACCTAAGTAGTCTTAGCCCATCATCACCCGACTAAACTACACCGTTAATTTCAGATTCTACCCGTTCAAACTCGGTTTTTATCGATTAAACTTATTTCAACCTAAAATGGAAAATGTAGGAAACACCCAACAAATCCAAACACACACATACATAATCATACACATTGATTAAGATAGTAAGATTTCACACCCTTACCTCGATTAATCGGAAGCTAGAGGACGTTCTTGATGATTCTCCAAGTTTCCTCTTTTTCTCCTCCTTTTCTCTTCTTCCTCTTTCTTTTTCTTTCTTTTTCTTTTCCACTTCCTCATATATATACATATATATATATATATATATATATATATATATATATATATATATATATATATATATATATATATATATATATATATATATATATATATATATATATATATATATATATATATATATATATATATATATATATATATATATATATATATATATATATATATATATATATATATATATATATATATATATATATATATATATATATATATATATATATATATATATATATATATATATATATATATATCTTTATTTCTTTCCAATATATTCCCTCTCTCAAACATCTATCAATCCATTTAAACAATCATCTAATTATTCAAATAATTAGAATAATCTAAATAAATCAATTAATCAACACTAATAATTAATTATTGAAAATTTGGTTGTTACAGTTTTGAGATGTGAAGAAAAAGGACACTAAAAGGGGGACTAAATCCAAGCCTAAAGTTGTCATGCAATGGTGATCCTAAGATTGAAATAACGGAAATGCTACCTAATGTTATCATACATGGTTGAGATCCTAATGTCTAACATAATCTCTCTTGAACAAGAGAAATTAGAGGTCCTAGGGGAAAGAAACAACAAGAGATAACAACAGGAAATAGAATAATCATACAAGAATGCAAACATGAAATGCAAATGAGGGAGGGAATTGTGTGGGATAAAGACCACCACAAGCTCATCTCAACCTCAAATAACAATATGATCAATGCAAGAGATAAAGGGAACAATAAATACACCAATAGAAACACACAAGAGCACCAAAAGTGGGATGAAATGCCCTAAACCAAACAACATCAACCACAATGCCACAAAGCAAAACAACATGAAAAGAACAAAGAAAAGAACCCTAACTCAAAGAGGGGTTAGAATAAGAGAAGAAAACAGCAAGGCATCCCCAAATATCATTCAACCAAGGCATCATTATGATTTGTGCAAAAAGATGCAACAAAAGTGTCCTCATGGTTCACCATTCAATTCATGTTTCAAACACCTCCAAAGGAGGGAACTTAGATAAGCCTAAATGGTGTTCCAAAGTCCTTGGAAAGAAAGAGGAATGAAGTAAAAGTACTCAAAAAAAAGGAAGTAAACCACAAGGAAATGCAAGCAAAATCCCAAAAGAAAGTAAGCTTGTTTCACAATGAAACCCTAATTGGAAACTCAAAAGTTACCAAGCAAATGAACAAGCAAAACCAAATGTTATGACCTAAAAATGAGCAAGCACCATCCTTAACATGTTAACAACATGAATCAATAGGCATTGAGAGCTCAAAGGATCCAAAAATGTCATATCCAAGTTAGACTAGGTCAAGATGTATGTATGAACCTTCCTTTGGATAGCTTGATTTGTAAGCTACCCTAAAAATAGGAAAATGATTCAAAAATTATCAAATAAAATGCAAGAAGCTCATAAATGTGTTGGCAATCAGAGGCCAAGAGATCTCAATCAAAGTCACTTCACAACATCACCATAGAAATTGATTCACAAGGGTGCTCCATTGGGAGGATTGTTTAGGGTCAAATGAAATGCATCAAAAGTCAACTCAAAAATCAACCAACAGGGGAAAAATGGTCCTCAAAAATTCATCAACTCATTGTTGGTATGAGGATTGAATCTTACTCATTGGATAAAAAAGAAATGAAAGTAACAAATTCAAAAACAAAACATGTTAAAAATTAGGTCAAGTAAGACACTTCCAAAGACAAATTCCTTTTTTAATTTAAAAATAACTCATAAAATAAAATAAAAATATCCTAAATTTAGAGGACATATCAAGGAGTCCAAAATATATTTTTGTGGAATTTTATGGTCATTGGAAGTATTTTTCATGATTTAATTTCTAAACAGTCATTAAATAAAAACAAAAGGAAAATAAAATAAATAAACAATGGGCTAGGGGTGCCAATGGCACCCCAGTAGCGTTCAAATTAAAAGGCCCAACCAAAGGGGGGTGCTAATAGAAACCCAGCCCATAAGAAAAACAAAAACAAAATAAAACGTGTGGGCTCAGTGTGGCACAGTCAACCAAGGTGTATGGTGGAATTCATCCTGGCACGTCTGATCTATTGGTATGCAGATCAAGTGGCTCACACGCTGCCAAATCAATTAATGAATATTTAAACCAGATTCAGTGTGACAAGTAAAAGAGGGTGCACCATGTTTCTTAATCTGGGCCATGAAATAAAAAAGTAATCAAATCCAACACGCCAGGGCCATCCACCTCATCACCTTCAACCTTTAAAAAAGAGAGGGAGAACCAGACGCCAGAACCACTGTTCCGGTCGTCTTCTCTAGCGAAGCTTCAACGGCCAAAACCCAGAAATCCCAAATCTCAACCAAAATCAACAAAACAAAAGCCTAAAGTGATCTCCAGGTTACGTGGATCATGAATCCACTAGCCATTTTCATTGATCAGACCTTAATAGCATAAAACGAAATAAAATGAAAAATGAGCAAAAATAAAAATGTTCATAAACAGCCACGAAACCAACCCAAAAATGATCTATGATGTTCAAGGATTACAAAGACATAAAAATGGCGTGGTATCAATGCTTGAACAGAGAGAAAAATTGAAAGAAAGAAAACCTAAAATGAAGCTTCCTCAGAGCTCAATGTGTGATCAAAGCTTGTGGTAAACTACCTAGAACCGTTCTATGATGTTCAAGGAGTGTTTTGCAATGCTTAGTTTTGATTGAAACTTGATGGAACTCAAAAAACAATTTTCACTTTTTCTCTCCTTTTTCCAATCTGTTCTTGCTCTCCCTCTCACCAAAACCAGTTTTGAAGGCATGGAAATGATCCTGGGAATATATATGTTGGATTCAGATTAAAAGGAAGCCCAATTCTGTTCCCTTTGGCCCAATTTGAGTTTTCACTTTTTCACTCCAAAGTCAAATGAATAGTGCATGAAATTGTACTTGCCAAGCTGTAAAAATGGCATAGCTGACTTGCATCTGAAGCTGGTGAATCAAAGGGCTGAAAATGATCCCTTGTTTTCATCTTATGGTATGCTTTTGATGTGTAACTTAGTCTTGAAGAAACCATGGAAATGGCCACCAAAATGCACTCAAATTCAAAATCCAATTATGGCATTATATTTGAAATATGTTTGGCACTCAAAAAATGCACAAAGTTGATACAAAATGATTCCAAATGAATTAAATATGATTTTTCCCCTTTTAAGCCTTTTTCATGGAAATTCAATTAGGGATTCTTCAATCTAAGCCAATCCTTTGATGCCCTGATGCCTGGTTGAGCAAATGACCCCATTTGGAGCAAGTTTTATGTTGGAAAGATTTTCATTTGAAGTGTGCAAAGTGGTGAAAATGACCTATAATTTTATGACCTATAATCTTACTTTCCCAAAATACCCCTGACTTGCAAGCCTCTTAACTTGAGTTCTAAAAATCAGATGAAGGACTTCTAGTACTCTTTGGAAAGCTAAGATCATTAGGAACAACTATCATGTTCATTAAAAGTTGAGGAGAAACATCATTCTAGGTCAAAAATGGATTGGAAGTTGGTTGACTTTTGTTGACCAAAATCACATTCACCTTAGGACCTGTAACTTATCTGCATCATAACTTGAGTTCTATAAATCCAATCAAGGACTTCTAGTACTCAAATGAAAGCTAAGAACATGCTCTACAAGTTTCATGTTGGTCAAAAGTTGAGATGAGACTTTTATCTTGAGATAGGTGGTCTTGAAGTTAGGCACTGAACATGGAATTTTACACTGAGAACCCTAATTCAGTCACTCCTCCCACTCTTGATTCTTGATGAATTGATCTTGAAATGATATCCCATGTATCTTAACATAACATTCCATGACCTTAGAGACTTAGAATTGAGTTTTAATCTCCTTCAATTTCATAGTTGACTCAGGGTTGACCAAATGAAAACCCTAATTGCACCAACTTCAAATGTGGCCATTTGCACTTGGTATAAACACTTGAATGAACTCCAGAATGACCCTCAAGGCCTCCAATGAGCTTAAATGATCACCTCTTTCCATAACCATGGGCTTGTGATCCTCAAATGATCTTCACATGGCCTTCTAGACAGGAGGTGAACCACACACACTTATCTGTTTATCCAAAGGGCTTTGACTTGTCTCTGATGATGATAACCCCCTTGTTGACTTGAATATAACCTCTTGATTAGGCTTAGAACCCTTGGCACATTCCTCTTGTTTCAAACTCATCTCTTGATCCCCTGTAAAATGCAAAATGCTATGCAATGCAATATGCTAGAACAATGAAATGAAACATAAACCAAGTAAAGAAAGGTTGGGCAAATTTTGGGGTACAACAGCTGCCCCTATTCAAGCGACTTGGACCTGAAGGGATGAGAAGCGAATGGCTTTCAGACATTCAAGGTAAAAGACGGTTGAATACCAAAGAACCCGGAAATTTGTCAACCGCAAAAATGAAACCTCTGACATCGTCGTCAGGCGCTTGTATCAAGTAGAATATTTGACTTCGCCATCAGTCATCAACCAAGTGAACATTTGACCTCGCCGTCATTCATCAAAATAATTTGACCTCGCCGTCAGAACCCCATATTAAATCTGTAAAAACACCTGACCTTGCCGTCAGAATTCCACATAAAATTGGTAAAACACCTGGCCTCGTCGTCAGTCCTCAAAATCATCTGACTTCACCGTCACTTCTCGAAATAACCTGACTTCGCCGTCAAATTTTAATAATAATCTGACTTCGCCATCAACTCTCCAAACCATGTTACTTCATCGTCAACCTTCAATAATAATCTGACTTCGCCATCAATTCTCCAAACCATCTGACTTCATCGTCAACCCTCAATAATAACCTGACTTTGCCTTCAGACCTATCATCTGTGGGGAATAAAAAATTCTGACATCACAGCCAGCAAATCAAACATCTGATTTCTTCGTCAAAGTAACCAAACATCTGACTTTGTCATCAGAAAACCAACCATCTGACTTCACCATCAGAGAACAAACATCTGACTTCACCGTCAGAGGACAAACATCTAACTTCGTCGTCAGAAGACAAACATCTAATCTCACCGTCAGAAGACAAATATCTAACTTCACCGTCAAAGAACAAACATCTAACTTCATTGTCAGAGAATAAACATCTAACTTCACCGTCAGAGAACAAACATCTAACTTCACCGTCAGAGAATAAACATCTAACTTCACCGTCAGAGAATCTAAGGTTGATAGGAATCCAACATCACTGTTAGGAAACCAAAAGTAGATCGAGATCCGACGTCACCGCCAAGATTACTAAACATCTGACATCACCGCCAGAAAAACCGAAACATCTGGAGAGAAGCGCTTCACAAAAACGCAGTTCGCACAGGCCGGGATGATAATCACCTGCGGGGTATACTCGAAAGCAAAGAGGTAACAACCTGGTTTATGTTTCAAAATGAATATGTTTGAAGATGGCATAATTCTCCATACGAAATGGAAATGCTACGTGTTTGGGAAGATGCTATGCACAATGCAAAATGCAAAGGAACCACTTCAACAAAATAAATGCTGAAGAGAGGAAAACAACTCCGCTGGGGGGAAAACTAGGCACGCCTAGTGCCTACGGGCTCATGCTGGAGAATACAAGCCTTAGATGGCCTCCGAGATAACTTCTGGGTAAAACTGCTCTGCTAAACACAAATCCACTTCGCTAGGAATCAAAATTAAACTCTGCTAAGGATGGAGAATAAACAATCTCGGGGGAGAAAACTAACCCACTGACTTGGCTGGGTATTAGGTAAGGAGGGAATCGACATCGACCTCTGCTTGGGGAAAATGAGCACAATACTCAACAATATCGACCTCTGCTTAGGGAAAATGAGCATAATGTCCCGAACTCTTGAGGGGAAAGGAGCCAATCGTTCAAACTCTGTGGGGAAAACAAAATTCTGCATTCATTCCACTGCTGGGGATAAACCCACATTTACCTTTTGGAAATGATCCTACTCTGCTGGAGGCATCAATCTTGACCTGCTGAGGGTAACCTTAACTGTATGAAGTTTCAAACTATTGGGGAGGTGAACACGCTTAGCTTGCGCATTTCCTTTAGATGCGGGACTTCTGGAAAAGTTTCGAGGTTGGGAGTCCTGCAAATAACAAACAGGCAAATACGTTTTGTGCAGCAAACGTCGTCTTACTTATCACCTGTGACATTATTCAAGCAAAAGCATTGTTTCGATTATAGTTGGCAGAGCCCACAAAATTATGTATGCAAAGTTTTATCAAAAACGTCAGGCGTCTTTTACAAACAAAACGGTAAAAGCTGAATCAAAGACAAAGGTTTTCTGAATAGTATGTTTTATTGATAAATAGCCTGTAAATAGGAAAATTTACAAGGGGACGCAACTCCTGAAATGAGAAAGCTGTGTAAGCAAAATACAGAAATGCATAAGAATATACAAAAATGTCGGCAATGTGGCACAGACAACCACCATAGAACGACTCAACTATGACTCGCGTGACTTCGACGCCTTTCTGATGCTTCGTCTTCTAAAGAGATTGATTTGGACGGATGATTCTCGAGTCTTCCCATAATCCATTATGCTTTGAGGATCTATGCGCGGACCGCAGTCGTTCGCTTTTCAAATCCCTAACTTTTGCCTGAATCCCCCTTGCGGGTTTTAGATTCACCGGGATACCCATTTTTGCAAAGTCGCCCTTTCAGGTTTTCAACTTTGCGGGTTTACATTTTTTCTTTTATCCCCAATTTTTGCCCGAACCTATCTTTTTATGGTTCGCCGGGATGCCCCATTCTTGCCTGGATTTTCTTTTTCTTTCCAGCAGGTCTATTTTAAGCAAATTATCTTTTGACTGCGTCTGCATTCACAGGGGACGTGAAATCTTCACCGTCCATAGTCGAAAGTAATAAGGCTCCTCCAAAAAAAACTTTCCTTACAACATACGGACCTTCGTAATTAGGAGTCCATTTGCCTCTGTGATCATTCTGTGGTGGGAGAATCCGCTTCAACACTAAATCACCTGCCTGAAAGCTTCGAGGGCGATCTTCTTGTCGAAGGCTTTCTTCATTCTGCTTTGGTATAGACGACCGTATGCGATGGACGCCAACCTTTTCTCATCCATTAAACTGAGATGATTCAACATATTCTTCACCCATTCTGCTTCATCTAGTTTGACGTCAGCCAGAACTCTCAAGGAAGGTATCTCGACTTCCAGTGGCAGGACAACTTCCATACCATACACCAACGAGAAGGGAGTTGCCCTAGTTGAAGTACGCACCGAGGTGCGATATCCATGTAAAGCAAAGGGCAACATCTCGTGCCAATCTTTGTAGGTCACAACCATCTTCTGCACGATCTTCTTGATATTTTTGTTGGCCGCCTCCACAGTGCCATTCATCTTCAGACGATAAAGAGACGAATTGTGATGCTCAATCTTAAAGTTCTGGCACAACTCCTTCATCATTTTGTTGTTCAGATTGGAACCATTATCAGTAATGATCCTTTCAGGTATCCCATAGCGGCGGATGATGTCCCTTTTGATGAACCGGGCTACAACTTGCTTGGTGACATTAGCATAGGAAGTTGCTTCGACCCATTTGGTGAAATAGTCAATGGCTACTAGGATGAAACGATGCCCATTGGATGCGGTTGGCTCAATCTTGCCAATCATATCGATGCCCCGCATGGAGAAAGGCCACGGAGATGACATGACATTTAAAGGACACGGTGGCACATGAATCTTGTCAGCATAAATCTGATATTTGTGGAATTTCTTGGTGTACTTGAAGCAATCAGACTCCATAGTTAACCAATAATACCCTGCTCTCAACAGCTTTCGAGACATGGCATGTCCATCTGCATGTGTTTCAAAGGCTCCTTCATGGACTTCCTCCATAAGCAGATTTGCTTTTTTTTCATCCACGCATCTCAACAAAACCAAATCATGGTTTCTTCTATAAAGCACACCATCCTGATTCAGATAAAAATTTCCAGAAAATCTCCTTAGAGTCTTCTTATCTCGACTGGATGCCCCAGTCAGATACTCCTGGTTCTTAAGGAAATTATGGATGTCAAAATACCATGGATTGCCATCAGAGGCCTCCTCAATGGCGAATATGAAAGCGGGCCTATCAAGGCGGGAGATAACTATTATGGGCGCTTCATTCCAAAATTTAACTTTGTACATCGAAGACAACGTTGCCAGAGCGTCTGCCATCTGATTCTCCGCTCGCGGTACATGATGAAACTCCACTTTGTCGAAGAAAGGTAACAACCTCCTTGCATAATTCATGTAGGGAATCAAATTAGGTTGACTAGTTTCCCATTCTCCCTTGATTTGATTCACAACTAGCGCAGAATCGCCATATACATTGAGATTCTTGATCCTCAAATCAATAGCTTCTTCGAGACCCATGATACACGCTTCATACTCAGCTTCATTGTTGGTGACCGGAAATGTCAATCTGGAAGTGAATGGGATGTGAGTCCCATGGGGTGTTGTAATGATTGCCCCAATTCCACTTCCATATGAGTTGACGGCACCGTCAAATATCAACTTCCATTGGGAGCCAAGCTCAGGACCTTCATCTGGTAGTGGCTCGTCACAATCCTTCATCCGGAGGAACATAATGTCTTCGTCAGGAAATTCAAACTTCATTGGCTGATAATCTTTGATAGGTTGTTCGGCGAGGTACTCTGATAGAACACTCCCTTTAATAACTTTCTGAGACACATGCTGAATGTCGTATTCTGTCATAACCATCTGCCATCTAGCAATCCTTCCTGAGAGTGCTTGCTTTTTAAATACGTACTTAATTGGGTCCATCTTTGAAATTAACATGGTTGTATGGTTTAGCATATACTGCCTTAGGCGTTTGGCGGCCCAAGCCAGTGCACAACAAGTTTTCTCTAACATTGAGTATCTGGACTCACAGTCTGTGAACTTTTTACTCAAGTAATAAATTGCATGCTCTTTTCTCCCGGTCTCGTCGTGCTGACCGAGAACACAACCCATGGAATTCTTAGAACTGTTAAATACATTATCAATGGTCTTCCAGCCACCGGGGGCATCAATATTGGAGGTTCCTGCACATACTCTTTTATTTTCTCAAACGCTTTCTGATAATTCTCATTCCAAACGACCGCCTGATCTTTCTTTAGTAACTTAAATAATGGCTCACAAGTGGCTGTGAGGTGAGATATGAACCGAGCGATGTAGTTCAATCTACCCAAGAAACCATGAACTTGTTTCTCGGTATTTGGTGATGGCATCTCTTGAATTGCTTTGATCTTTTGCAGGATCAACCTCTATACCTTTCTCATTGACAATGAACCCCAACAACTTTCCCGATCGCACGCCGAAAGTGCACTTGTTTGGATTCAGCCGAAGTTTGAACTTCCTCAATCTCTCAAACAACTTTAGAAGATTCACCAGATGCCCCTCCTCCATTTGGGACTTTGCAATCATATCATCGACATATACTTCAATCTCATGATGAATCATATCATGAAAGAGAGTCACCATAGCTCGTTGATAAGTTGCCCCTGCATTCTTCAAACCAAAAGGCATTACTTTATAGCAGAACGTCCCCCATGGCGTGATGAAAGTCATCTTCTCCATATCCTCCAGTGCCATCTTAATCTGATTGTAGCCCGAAAAACCATCCATGAAAGAAAACACTGAGAATTATGCGGTGTTATCAACAAGCACGTCAATATGAGGGAGCGGAAAATCATCTTTTGGACTCGCTCTATTCAGGTCCCTATAATTAACACACATCCTAACTTTACCGTCCTTCTTAGGCACGGGCACGATGTTTGCAACCCACGGAGGGTAATTGGTCACAACAAGAAATCTGGCGTCTAACTGCTTCTGGACTTCTTCTTTGATCTTCACTGCCATATCAGGCCTGGTTCTTCTCAACTTCTGTTAAACAGGAGGAAATTCTTCTCGAAGAGGCAAGCGATGAACTACAATATCTGTGTCAAGTCCAGGCATATCTTCATATGACCAAGCAAAAACATCCTTGTACTCTTGGAGTAACTCAACCAGTCTTCGCTTGACATCACTTTGCAGTGCAGCCCCTATTCTGATCTCTTTCTTGTCTTCCTCAGTTCCCAGGTTGACGACTTCAACTTCCTCCTCATGAGGCAGGATGACCTTCTCCTCTTGTCTTAACAATCTGGCAAGCTCTTCGGGCAGGTCTTCGTCTTCTTCGATCTCTTCTTCCGCTTGAAAAATCGGATTGTCAAAGTCATACCGAGTCATAGACGAGTCTGAGTCGATGGTATCTAAAATGTGTAACCTGCAATGATGGTGATTTTATGCTTAAATGATATGCAAACAAACAAACACAAACTACATTGCCATTTTAATGTTAGAAAACAAAAAACAAGAAAAACAAGGATCACAAAATTTTGAATGAAAAGACGCCTTTTTGATTGATAATGACAAAAGATTGTTTGCACACATAATAGATAGGGCCCTACAAAATAAAGACCACTATGCTCCGGGCAGAGCATAGGGCAATACATTAATCAAAACAAAGCAATTACTCTTCATAGGTCACAGAGATAGCTTCTTCTACGGTCCAATTCTTCAAACCCTGGTCAGGGACACATGGCTTGATCCACGCATCCATTTCGCAGTCGCTGTCTCCTTCCTCGTCAGATACGACATTGATTCTCTCGAATATCACCCCACTACTGGTGAACTGAACAGGTCCTTTGTAGCGCGGAGCATTTTGTGAGGAAGATGCATATGGGTTGTATCCCAATCCAAACTTATCTTGTTTGTTGGGGATGCTTACCACTTTCCCCCATCCTTGTGCTGCTCCAGATTCCACTACGGCTTGTGCTTCCTTGTATGACGACATGGCAATTTCTGGAGCTTTGACCTCAACCGGCGCCCTTTCTTTGATTTAGACAGTCTCAAAGGCCTGACACAGTGTTTCATGAATTTCACCATCGACCTCCACGTATTTGAATGAAGACAGATGGATCACCATGATGTCTTCTTCTCCATAAACAGTCACAATATTTCCATCCACCATATACTTCAATTTCTGGTGCAAAGTCGATGCCACAGCTCCCGCTGAGTGTATCCAGGGCCGGCCCAACAGACAATTGTAAGCAGGCTGAATGTCCATGATGTAAAAAACCGCTTCAAACACCTTCGGGCCCACTTGGATAGGCAGAGTTATTTCCCCAAAAACAGATCTTCGGGTTCCATCAAAGGCTCGCACAACTAAATCACTAGGCGTACAATAAAGACCCTGATGATCTATCTTCATCAACGCTTTCTTTGGTAACACATTCAAGGACGACCCTGTATCAACAAGGACGTGTGACATCACTGTCCCTCGGCATTCAAGTGAAATATGCAAAGCCAAATTATGGTTTCTTCCTTTCGGTGTCAAATCACGATCAGTGAATCCCAACCAGTTACCTGCATTAACGTGGGCCACCACCCCTTCCAACTAATTTACGGATATCTCTTGAGGTACGTAAGCATTATTCAAAACTCTGAGCAAAGCATTCCTGTGAGCTTCAGAACATAATAGCAACGACAAGATGGAAATCTTTGAAGGGGTCTGTTGTAAGTGATCCACAATTTTGTAGTCACTCTTTCTTATCAAACGCATGAATTCCTCTGTGTCCTTCAGCAAAGCTTCCTTTTCTCTAGTCTGAGGGCTTTCTTCGACCACTACTTTCCCTTTACCTTTGTTGGTCCTTTCTGCATTTATTTCGGGAGGTGCAAATACTCTCCCACTTCGAGTCATTCCTCCAGCTCCTGCCAAATCATCAACCGAGTCCAAAGGCAAATTCTTTAATTCTTGCTTCTGCCCATTGCAATAGACCTCGGCCCCATAGTTCCAAGGGATTGCCTTAGACCTCTCATAGGGTACAGGTCCTGCCTTTGTGAATATGATAGTTGGCCTTGCTGGAGGCGCAAAAATTGTAATCGTTTTGTACGGGATGGAGATGGTGGCCACCTCGTCCTTATCTTCAATGACTACCTCTTCAACATTCTTCTTACAGATTCTATCAAATTGCAATAGACTGTCATCCATCATGCGTTATATATGGTTCTTCAGATTCTGACATCTTTCGGGACAAATCAAACAGTCTTCACAATCCTCTCTGCAGCCCGGGAACACCCCTCCTTCTAACAACTTGCTCTTCACAAAACCTAACGACGTCTTCAGATTCTCCACATTGGACACCAAGTTCAGGCCTTCTTCCCTGACAATAGCATTCACACCACTACCCCTACCATGGTTAGGCATGGGATTTTGATCCACGTTTGGCGCATCCTGATTGAAGTTGATAGCCTTACTATCAACAAGGTCTTGTACCTTGTGTTTGAAGGCTTTGCAATTGTCGATGTTGTAGCCAGGGGCGCCAGAGTTGAATTCACACCTGGCGTTGGCATCATACCCGGGAGGTGGTGGGCCAGTTAGAGGTGCCATTGTCCTTTTCTGGACCAACTGCAGCTGAATTAAGTGTTGTAATAACTGAGCGTAGGGCATCGGTGGTGTGTCAAAATGCCTATCCATCATCCTTCTCTGATCTTGGAACTGTCTCGGTGCATAATTCTGTTGTTGAGGTCGTTGTTTTTGCTGTTGCTGACGTGGTTGTTGTTGTTGAGGTTTTACTGCCGGGATGTCAATACTAGCTACTTGTGGAGGTTGCTGATAATACGATCGTTGTTGACGCTGATTCAGATATCTATTTCGATTATTAAAGCCAGACACTGCATTTGTCTCGTTATCTTTCTTCTTCGCACCAAAAATCTTTCTTCCACCTCCAGATGAGGTCCCTTCCCCCGCTTGTATCTTTCCCATCTTAATACCGTTTTTGACCCTCTCACCGGTAATAATCAGGTCCAAAAAGCTCCCAGACATGCTACTCACTAACTTATCATAGTAAATTCCTGGTAATGTGGCCACAAACAGATCAATTAGTTCTCTCTCCACCATGGGAGGTTGAACCCTAGCAGCAAGCTCTCTCCATCTCTGTGCGTATTCCTTGAAGCATTCGTTACTCCTTTGTGATAAATTCTAAAGTTGCACTCGGTTTGGCGCTAAGTCACTGTTATATTGGTAGTGCTTAACGAAAGCTTCTGCCAAATCCCTCCAGCCTCTGACATTAACTGGCTCTAAACCCATATACCATTCGAGGGATGGTCCCGACAGGCTATCTTGAAAGAAATGCATCAACAACTTCTCATTATCGGAGTATGCAGACATCTTTCGGAAATAGGAGCGAAGATGCACTCTTGGACATGTCATTCCTTTGCATTTATCAAAATCTGTAACTTTGAACTTTGGAGGAATCCTGAGTCCTGGAATCAATCCTAGGCTCGACATATCCAGACCCATAGCATTTTGGCTTTCAAGGCTTCTCATCTTTTCCTCTATCGCCTTGAATCTTCTATCAGCGTCGGGTTGCAATCCTACCCCAATATCCCTTAGAGAGAAAATGTCTTCTTGATCATATTGTTCCCACTGGGGACCGTTGTTACCTTGTACAGGGCCTATTGGAACTGGGATGGGAATTCCAGTCTGGTTTCCTCCGCCCGGAGGGATAACCGTCGGGATAGCATCTGCCTGTGGCGTACTGTTTTCTGCTGGAGGAGGTACAACAGCGGTTCCTCCGTGTAGAACCCCACTACCATCAACTCTTGATACCAGAGGTTGCACCAATGTCCTCAACTGTTCTTGGTCGTTGGCTACGCCCTGCATCATGTCCATAAATTGCGCCATCCTTTCACGGAATTCCTGAAGCTCGAGCTGAAATTGCTCCATAATCCTTTGTTGATTCCCCCTCGTAGAGTACCTGTGGAATGTCGGGTCTTCTATCCTGTGAACTAAAAAAAACCACATAGAGATAAGATTAACGGTCCCAAGAACACCTTCTATGCAAAATGATAAACGACGCAAAAGATGCAGAATGCTGACATGTAAATATGTCTCAGGGAAATTTCCCCCACGATTCTAGTTCCCGAAAGAAGAAGCAACCATGCAAAAAAATCCCACAGACAAGTGAAAAGAATAACAACTCCTCGTATAATAACAAGCCAATCCACAATGTATATACATCAGCTGAGTACAAAATAAGGGTGACCTCAATCAACAAGCCTGATGATGGTCGATACATAAAAACAACAAGATACAAAGAAAGATAATCAAGCTGAGCGCCGAGACCGGAAATCCTCTAGCAGCTTTTGTGTCTCAGGATGATCTAGTCTGGCAAGTAGACCCTGTATGAGTTGCTCTCGCCGGCTGATGGTGCGCTGCAGACTATCAACATGGTCTTCCCAGGCTCCTTCTCCAAAGCATGCTTCAAGTCTGCTTCTCTTGGTATCTGCCCTCAACCTACAATCCTTCAGGTTCGCGATAGCTTGGCTCAATCTATGCTCACTATGATATCTGAGAGCTTCTTCGGCTGAGATCTTCTCGTCTTTTGCTCTGAGTTGACTCTTCAACTTAGTGATCTGTTGTTTCAGCTTATCCTCTCGCTCCTTGTTGTTAGTGAGCGTGGCATTCCACACTGATTCAAACATAGAGATTTCCAAGTAAGCCTCATCCAGATCCTTCTTTTTGGTAGCAAGCACACTATAGACAGCGTTCAAATCTCGGCCTGCGCGTTCTCTGTCACTAGTCTCTTTTGTCAAATCCGTACCTAGTTTGTTGGTGAGCTTAGTCTGTCTCTTGAAAGAATTGACAGCATCAATCTTCTCACTTCGGAGTTGAATGATTTCTTTCTCCAAATCTTCATTTGCTTTTTTCAACTCTTCCTTCTCCAACAACACCTTGTTGTATTTCTGAATGTCCATGGTAGTGGGTTCTTCTATCATGAGTGGATACAGAGTTGCAACTGAAGGAAACGACATCAAGAACTTCGTAGCTCTATCATGGATCCAAGTAAGGTACGGGTCATAAGCTCGGTTGTTACTCTTCCCCAATAAAGGTTTCCCCTTCTTGTGGATGTTATTCCATGCATGTTCAAGTCTTCCTAAAGTCTTACCCTCCAATAAACCGGTGAGATACAGAGATTCCTGTATCTCCTCTTCCCTAGGAGGCTCCCTCAATGCATACCCAAATTGCATGACCAATAAAGAAGGGTTATAGTTGATGCAACCTTTCCTTCCAACCAAAGGGACGTTAGGAAACCCACCGCAACTATAAATAATACTCATACCCAGCATGTCTCGGTCAAACCAAATAATGTTCTCTGTAGATAGACCCATCAACCTCTCCGATCATTCTGAAGTACTAGCGGTGGCAACAAACGGACCCGTCTTAGGCATATGATTGACAAACCAAGCATACAACAGAGGAACTCAGCAAGCTACATTCTTTCCTCTTTGTTTCTCATTCTTGTAGTGAACAGAATGATAAACATCACCAAGAAGAGTAGGCACTGGATTTTTTGAAGCCAGGATATGGAACGCATCTACATCCACAAAGTCCGGAAGGTTAGGAAACAAGACGATGCCATATATACAAAGAGCTAGGATGGCACTAAACACAATCCAACAACCATCCTTAGTGCACTGCTGAGCTTTCTCAATCAAGCAAGGCAGAGGAAAACCATATACCCCAAGTCTTTGGATCATCTTCCTATTTAACTCTGAAGCCTCAAGATGCAAAATAGCGGCGAGTTCGGCCAGATCAGGCTCAGTATCAACATGAACAAACGACATCTGATTCCGAATGCGCACCCCTAACAGCTCAGAATATTCCTCTAGGGTAGGAGCCAAGACATAGTCAGGAAAGACGAAACATCTCAACTAGGCATCATAGAACTGTAGGAGAGCATAAACACCACTGATCTCATATGCGGAGGGCTTACGGACATATCTCAATAACCTTCCATAAGACTCCTTGAAATCTTCCATTACTTCTTTTTCACCCAAGGCAATCAAACTCAACAAAGTACTAACATCCGGAGCTGGAAACTTGTAGGCCACTGTACTCTTCAAGGGCTCCATAGCAAGGTTACTAGAATCGGGAGGGAAATAAACACCTGTGACACAAATACCTGTTAATGAAATGCAGATGAAAATGCAAATGCAAATGCCAACAAGGGATCAAGACTGTTGTGCTGTTGGTCAAGAAAAACCAGAGCTTCGCCTTAACAAGAACAAAGTATGGATAGTAAGACCCACTGATATTAGGAACACAGATTCACACTTGCAAACCGGGTATTCTGGAAGCCAAGGTTTCCTGCACAACCCAACCCCTCTCACAGGTATGGACCTAATCACTGACAAGGTTCGGCATCCTATGCGTTCATCAGCGTCACAGACTTTCTAGAAATGATGATACATTCACCATTTCTGGTTTGGCATCATCATCTCCTAAAGAGGCCTCACTTAGCTGACTCACAAATGATCGGTTCCCAGAGTCGACAATCCTCTAATCCAACATCCCAACCAATCCTAAGGATCTGAAGGGAAATCATCAAAGAGAATCTCGTCTGAGTGTGAATTTCATGGGGAACTGTATCTGCTAAGCAAACAGGCCCCCCCACTAATCTCCACTACTAAAGCTAGGTTCATGCTCAAGCCTGGGTCTGGCTTATCACTCATCAGAACTTCCCTCCCACAGCACAACAATAATGATATATGATGCGGAAAATAAAATGCTCAAAGCAAATAAAGATAAAGCACATATGTACACACCCCAAAAATAAACAAATAAGCGCTAGGATTGACTCGCATAGGGGATATTCATGTCCCCAGCGGAGTCGCCAGCTATCGCTACTGTGAAAATCGAGGCCGGCAATGACAGAAGAGTCGCCACCGTGCGTTATTTATCCCAAGAGAGGGAAAGGAAACGCGCAGAGAAAACCTAACGAAAAGGGGGATAAGATCGGTCATCGCAACCAAATCTCGGGTTCGGGAGTCGGTTATGCAAGGGGAAGGTATTAGCACCCCTCACGTCCGTCGTACTCGACGGGATCCATGCTTGTTGTCTATCTAAAAGGGTTATTGAAACTATCTAACTACAGGCTTGAGGACAAAATAAAAAAGAAGTGACTCGGCAAAGCAACGACGCTTTGTGCCTACGTATCTCATCTGGAATGAGAAGTCAGAGTCAACGTAGTTCGGCTAACTACGGGTGAAAAAAGGGGGAAGGTTGCTCGCCAAGACATTGCGTCTTGTGCCTATGTACTTTCATCTGGTATGAAAGATCAGAGCAAACGTAGTTCGTTCTAAAAGGCAACACAGGTTTGCTCAACTGTTTTTTAGGTCCGAGTAGGGTTAACAAGTAGTTCTAGCAGTTGGTGTATGCAGCTCGAGCATGGGAGACTTAGGCGTTACCGTTTGCAGTAGAACTAAGAGTTAACAACACTCTTGTTTATGAAAATGTTTTCCTGACTAAGAACCCCAAAAGGGCAAAAATAAGTTTGAATGATTTGTTTTTGTGTCTTTTAGAGGAGAAGTGTTTTGAACTTGGTTTGTGTATAATGTATGTTGTACCAAAGTCTAGAACCTAGGATCGAATGCGTTGCATATCGCCCTAAGGACGTATACTAAACACTTTAGGCAATTGAGAGGTGGCCCCTCAATTACCATTTCCCAAGTATAAGGCTCATGGCACAACATCCATTATCTTTATTAAGTGTTTTATGATTGTTTTGTGATGAGAAGAGAAAGGACACTAAAAGGGGGACTAAATCCAAGCCTAAAGTTGTCATGCAATGGTGATCCTAAGATTAAGATAACGAAAATGCTACCTAATGTTATCATACATGGTTGAGATCCTAATGTCTAACATAATCTCTCTTGAACAAGAGAAATTAGAGGTCCTAGGGGAAAGAAACAACAAGAGATAACAACAGGAAACAAAATAATCATACAAGAATGCAAACATGAAATGCAAATGAGGGAGGAAATTGTGTGGGGTAAAGACCACCACAAGCTCATCTCAACCTCAAAAAACAATATGATCAATGCAAGAGATAAAGGGAACAAGAAATACACCAATAGAAACACACAAGAGCACCAAAAGTGGGATGAAATGCCCTAAACCAAACAACATCAACCACAATGCCACAAAGCAAAACAACATGAAAAGAACAAAGAAAAGAAACCTAACTCAAATAGGGGTTAGAATAAGAGAAGAAAACAGCAAGGCATCCCCAAATATCATTCAACCAAGGCATCATTATGATTTGTGCAAAAAGATGCAACAAAAGTATCCTCATGGTTCACCATTCAATTCATGTTTCAAACACCTCCAAAGGAGGGAACTTAGATAAGCCTAAATGGTGTTCCAAAGTCCTTGGACAGCAAGAGGAATGAAGTAAAAGTTCTCAAAATAAAAAAGGAAGTAAACCACAAGGAAATGCAAGAAAAATCCCAAAAGAAAGTAAGCTTGTTTCACAATGAAACCCTAATTGGAAACTCAAAAGTTACCAAGCAAATGAACAAGCAAAACCAAATGTTATGACCTAAAAATGAGCAAGCACTATCCTTAACATGTTAACAACATGAATCAATAGGCATTGAGAGCTCAAAGGATCCAAAAATGTCATATCCAAGTCAGACTATGTCAAGATGTATGTATGAACCTTCCTTTGGATAGCTTGATTTGCAAACTACCCTAAAAATAGGAAAACGATTCAAAAATTATCAAATAAAAAGGAAGAAGCTCATAAATGTGTTGGCAATCAGAGGCCAAGAGATCTCAATCAAAGTCACTTCACAACATCACCATAGAAATTGATTCACAAGGGTGCTCCATTGTGAAGGAGGATTGTTTAGGGTCAAATGAAATGCATCAAAAGTCAACTCAAAAGTCAACCAACAGGGGCAAAATGGTCCTCAAAAATTCATCAACTCATCATTGGTATGAGGATTGAATCTTACTCATTGGATCAAAAAGAAATTAAAGAAACAAATTCAAGAACAAAACATGTTAAAAATTAGGTCAAGTAAGACACTTCCAAAGACATATTCCTTTTTTAATTTAAAAATAACTCATAAAATAAAATAAAAATATCCTAAATTTAGAGGACATCTCAAGGAGTCCAAAATATATTTTTGTGGAATTTTATGGTCATTGGAAGTATTTTTCATGATTTAATTTCTAAACAGTCATTAAATAAAAACAAAAGGAAAATAAAATAAATAAACAATGGGCTAGGGGTGCCAATGGCACCCCAGTAGCGTTCAAATTAAAAGGCCCAACCAAAGGGGGGTGCTAATAGAAACCCAGCCCATAAGAGAAACAAAAACAAAATAAAATGTGTGGGCTCAGTGTGGCACAGTCAACCAAGGCGTATGGTGGAATTCATCCTGGCACGTCTGATCTATTGGTATGCAGATCAAGTGGCTCACACGCTGCCAAATCAATTAATGAATATTTAAACCAGATTCAGTGTGACAAGTCAAAGAGGATACACCATGTTTCTTAATTTGGGCCATGAAATAAAAAAGTAATCAAATCCAACGCGCCAGGGCCAGCCACCTCATCACCTTCAACCTTTAAAAAAGGGAGGGAGAACCAGACGCCGGAACCACTGTTCCGGTCGTCTTCTCCGGCGAAGCTTCAACGGCCAAAACCCAGAAATCCCAAATCTCAACCAAAATCAACAAAAAAAAGCCTAAAGTGATCTCCAGGTTACATGGATCATGAATCCACTAGCCATTTTCATTGATCAGGCCTTAATAGCATAAAACGAAAGAAAATGAAAAATGAGCAAAAATAAAAATGTTCATAAACAGCCACGAAACCAACCCAGAAATGATCTATGATGTTCAAGGATTACAAAGACACAAAAATGGCGTGGTATCAATGCTTGAACAGAGAGAAAACTTGAAAGAAAGAAAACCTAAAATGAAGCTTCCTCAGAGCTCAATGTGTGATCAAAGCTTGTGGTAAACTACCCAGAATCATTCTATGATGTTCAAGGAGTGTTTTGCAATGCTTAGTTTTGATTGAAACTTGATGGAACTCAAAAAACGATTTTCACTTTTTCTCTCCTTTTTCCCAATTTGTTCTTGCTCTCCCTCTCACCAAAACTAGTTTTGAAGGCATGGAAATGATCCTGGGAATATATATGTCGGATTCAGATTAAAAGCAAGCCCAATTCTATTCCCTTTGGCCCAATTTGAGTTTTCACTTTTTCACTCCAAAGTCAAATGAATAGTGCACGAAATTGTACTTGCCAAGCTGTAAAAATGGCATAGCTGACTTACATCTGAAGCTGGTTAATCAAAGGGCTGAAAATGATCCCTTGTTTTCATCTTATGGCATGCTTTCGATGTGTAACTTAGTCTTTAAGAAACCATGGAAATGGCCACCAAAATGCACTCAAATTTCAAATCCAATTATGGCATTGTATTTGAAATATGTTTGGCACTCAAAAAATGCACAAAGTTGATACAAAATGATTCCAAATGAATTAAATATGATTTTTCCCATTTTAAGCCTTTTTCATGGAAATTCAATTAGGGATTCTTCAATCAAAGCCAAACCTTTGATGCCTTAATGCTTGGTTGAGCAAATGACCCCATTTGGAGCAAGTTTGATGTTGGAAAGATTTTCATTTGAAGTGTGCAAAGTGGTGAAAATGACCTATAATCTTACTTTCCCAAAATACCCCTGACTTGCAAGCCTCATAACTTGAGTTCTACAAATCAGATAAAGTACTTCTAGTACTCTTTGGAAAGCTAAGATCATGAGGAACAACTCTCATGTTCATCAAAAGTTGAGTAGAAACATCCTTCTAGGTCAAAAATGGCTTGGAAGTTGGTTGACTTTTGTTGACCGAAATCACATTCACCTGAGGACCTGTAACTTGTCTGCATCATAACTTGAGTTCTATAAATCCAATCAAGGACTTCTAGTACTCAAAAGAAAGCTAAGAAAATGCTCTACAAGTTTCATGTTGGTCAAAAGTTGATATGAGACTTTTATCTTGAGATAGGTGGTCTTGAAGTTAGGCACTGAACAGGGAATTTTACACTAAGAACCCTAATTCAGTCACTCCCCACACTCTTGATTCTTGATGAATTGATCTTGAAATGATATACCATTTATCTTAACACAACATTCCATGACCTTAGAGACTTGGAATTGAGTTTTAATCTCCTTCAATTTCATAGTTGACAGGGTTGACCAGATGAAAACCCTAATTGCACCAACTTCAATTGTGGCCATTTGCACTTGGTATAAACACTTGAATGAACTCCACAGTGACCCTCAAGGCCTCCAATGAGCTTAAATGATCACCTCTCTCCATAACCATGGGCTTGTGATCCTCAGATGATCTTCACATGGCCTCCTAGACAGGAGGTGAACCACACACACTTATCTGTTTATCCAAAGGGCTTTGACTTGTCTTTGATGATGATAACCCCCTTGTTGACTTGAATACAACCTCTTGATTAGGCTTAGAACCCTTGGCACATTCCTATTGTTGCACACTCATCTCTTGATCCCCTGTAAAATGCAAAATGGTATGCAATGCAATATGCTAGAACAATGAAATGAAACATAAACCAAGTAAAGAAAGGTTGGGCAAATTTTGGGGTACAACACACGTCATCAGGCAACTACCCACCTTCGAAAGAGTCGGTCAACACACCTTCCGA
Organism: Lathyrus sativus; assembly: GCA_963859935.3. Lineage (NCBI taxonomy): Eukaryota > Viridiplantae > Streptophyta > Magnoliopsida > Fabales > Fabaceae > Lathyrus > Lathyrus sativus. The sequence goes on along the minus strand of OZ012737.1, from coordinate 253,861,063 downwards.
AGATCACGGGACAGCTGATCCAGGGCGAATACCACGTACTGGTCTTCCCTACGTCACGTAAGCCCTGGCAGTTACCTGTGTTGGGCTTGACAATCTGGCCCAATGCAATGTAATCATTGGCCCTGCATTGGGGGCACATTATAAATACCCTATTTCACTAAAGGTTCGGGTATCTTATTCTCTTCACATATTCTCTATGTACTTCCTCTTTCTAAACTCCGTTACTCACTTAAGCATCGGAGTACCTCGCAGGTACACCCCATCCTCCTCTTAAACGTCATAAGCATATGGCATCATATGCATACCCCGAATCATGTCATGCTCCCCCAGCTCTTGCATCTCAGCGTGTTAGCATTTGCATTTGCATTTCCACTTGTTATAGAATATCATTATCATCAAGCATTAGCATATGCAAGCTCAGATCTAGGATCAATTTCGAGGATATCAAGATCATAATCAGCCTAGGCAGGGGCATTTTCCGCAAGACTGTGGATGTTCCCCACGAAGTTGCGCAGCCTTTTGTTGGGCAAATTCAAGAGCTTCAAAGCAACCATCAGCCTGGTCAGGGGCATTATCTGCAAAGACTGTGGGTCCTCCCACAAAATTCAAGACCAGGGTGTATCGCATGAAGTATTTCAAACCCCGTGGTTAGTCAGATCTTCGAATAGCCATTCAGCCCAGACAGGGACATCTTCAGTAAAGCCATGGGCTTTCCTTAAAGAGTTGTCTCCAGCAGACTTGATTATCTTTCTTCAGTGATAAGTGACAATCTCTACAGAGAAGCTTATCCGTCTTCAGTGATAAGTGGCAATCTCTTGGGAGAAGCTTATCCATCTTCAGCGATAAGTGGTAATCTCTTCAGAGAAGCTTATCCGTCTTCAATGATAAGTGGCAATCTCTTGGGAGAAGCTTATCCATTTGCAGCGATAAGTCGCAATCTCTTCAGAGAAGCTTATTCGTCTTCAATGATAAGTGGCAATCTCTTGGGAGAAGCTTATCCATCTTCAGCGATAAGAGGTAATCTCTTCAGAGAAGCTTATCCGTCTTCAGTGATAAGTGGAAATCTCTTGGGAGAAGCTTATCCATCTTAAGCAATAAGTGGCAATCTCTTCAGAGAAGCTTATCTGTCTTCAGTGATAAGTGGCAATATCTTGGGAGAAGCTTATCCATCTTCAGCGATAAGTGGCAATCTCTTGGGAGAAGCTTATCCATCTTCAGCGATAAGTGGCAATCTCTTCAGAGAAGCTTATCCATCTTCAGCGATAAGTGGCAATCTCTTCAGAGAAACTTATCCATCTTCAGCGATAAATGGCAATCTCTTCACAGAAGCTTATCCGTCTTCAGTGATAAGTGGCAATCTCTTCAGAGAAGCTTATCCATTTTCAGCGATAAGTGGCAATATCTTCGGAGAAGCTTATCCATCTTCAGCGATGGCAATCTCTTTTGAGAAGCTTATCCGCCTTTGGTGATAAGTGGAAATCTCTTGGGAGAAGCTTATCCATCTTTAGCGATAAGTGGCAATCTCTTCGGAGAAGCTTATCCATCTTCAATGATAAGTGGCAATCTCTTGGGAGAAGCTTATCCATCTTCAGCGATAAGTGGCAATCTCTTCAGATAAGCTTATCCGTCTTCAGTGATAAGTGGAAATCTCTTGGGAGAAGCTTATCCATCTTCACCGATAAGTGGCAATCTCTTCAGAGAAACTTATCCATCTTCAGCGATAAGTGGCAATCTCTTCAGAGAAGCTTATCCATCTTCAGCGATAAGTGGCAATCTCTTCAGAGAAGCTTATCCGTCTTCAGTGATAAGTGGCAATCTCTTAAGAGAAGCTTATCCATCTTCAGCGATAAGTGGCAATCTCTTAAGAGAAGCTTATCCATCTTCAGCGATAAGTGGCAATCTCTTCAGAGAAGTTTATCCGTCTTCAGTGGTAAGTGGTAATGTCTTGGGAGAAGCTTATCCATCTTCAGTGATAAGTGGCAATCTCTTCAGAGAAGCTTATCCATCTTCAGCGATAATTGGCAATCTCTTTAGAGAAGCTTATCCATCTTCAGCGATAAGTGGCAATCTCTTCAGAGATTTTTATCCGTCTTTAGTGATAAGTGGCAATCTCTTGGGAGAAGCTTATCCATCTTCAGCGATAAGTGGCAATCTCTTCAGAGAAGCTTATCCGTCTTCAGCGATAAGTGGCAATCTCTTCAGAGAAGCTTATCCTCTTATATCCTTTTAGTGTTAGATTTCTCTTGTTATCATCCTTGTGTTGGTAACGACTTTTGCAAGATTTCAATGTTTCATTCCCAAGCATATTACCTCTTTTAGGGCAAATTCAGAGTTTTTTATATCTAATCATCTTCTACCTCGAAAGAATGAATGCCGTAGCATCTCGTCTTACCATGTTTAAGCTGATTAGATAGGGGCATCTGTCATACCCTAAATTTTCCCATTTCTTTTTCTGTCGATCAAAGGCATTGGTACAAACTATCTGAGGTTTGTCGAGAAATTTTGAGGTTTCATCATTGGTAGAGGCATGAGGTAGAGGTTTGTTGAGCACCTCAGAGGTCATGGTGGAGCTGGAATGATCACCCGGTTCATCTGCACAATGCCAAAGCAAGAGGGTTGAAATTAGGGTTTCAATTTTAATCAGGATAAATTTGTTTTCAAGAGCAAGAATTATTTCCATGGTCATCCATGTGTCCTAAGGTGTGCGGGGATGAGAGGTTGACCATCAATTTTAATCAGAAGGGTTTCAATCGATCAGTCAATTGAAAATCAGGAGATTGGGGAAAAGTCAACTGTGCAGTGAAAAAAGTCAATTCCCAACTTTTTGAGGTCAAGATCATGATCCTTGAATTCAATATAACCAACGGATGGAATTTTATCAAGAAAAGTCGAAATAATCATGAAAAATCAAGAATTGGTGAAAGTTGCCATTTTAAGAAAATTAGGTTTTTAGAACTTTCTATTTATGGAAAGTTTTATATTTGGAACAGCCATATTCAAAGCCATTTTTCTTCATGATTTAGGTTTCAAATGAACTTGGATCAAATATCAAAGTTGTTCCTTGTATTTCAAGCTTATATTTTAAGTACCAATTCATAATCATAGGATATTTGGAGCTCAAGTTATGATCAATCAAAGTTGAGGAAAAATAGGCCAATTTTATAACTTAGAATTTTTTCTAAGTTATTTCTGGACAGCTTTCATGACATGGTTTTCAACAGCATTTTTCATGGCCTTCCAATCCTCAAATCAATTTGACCCCAACATGAAATTTGTTCTACTCCATGTCCTCTTTCATTTGAGCACAAGACATAAACATTTGGAGTTGTATGCACAAAGATATCATGGTCCAAAGTGGCTGACATGAACATTTTCACAAGGCATAAAATATGAACAACTAGCATATTTATGTATTCTCAGCTTGCAATATTGATACCATCCTCCAAACCATGCGCAAGGGTACAGCATTGGGAGCTACCTAACTTTTCCCAAATTGGACTAACACAAGTTTGTACCATTTTGCCCCATTTTTTAGTTTTAGCCAAAAGGGGTGAAAGACAAAGTGGTTGCCCAATGTTCTAATCCCTTGCAACTACCCTATGCTGCTCATTTCACAGAGACAAAGACATGTCCATGAGCAAGCTTGCTGAGATCAAAATCCATCATACACCATCAATTCAAAAATAACCATGGAGATGAAAATCTGGCCATTCAAACCCTACCATGAGGAAACTCTTTCAAACCTAATTGGATTCCATATTTAAGACCCAATATCAGCCAACAGAAACCCTAGCCACCAATTTGCATTGAGAAACCAGAAAACCCTCATTTGGTGAACCATCTTCAAACCTCAAAAACCTGAAAAATCTGTCTAGGATAGGTAGCTGGCTAAGACCATTTCCATACATAAAAACTCATCACAAACCATATTCACAACCCACACATGGTCTTTGGAAGGTGTTCAAAGCATTAAACCAGTCAAAAACACTACCACTCAAAAAGTCAACCTTCTACCTAACAAACTTTGACCTTTTACTCAAAACAGACCTAGCTGCCAACTGTTTGATCTGTGAATCATTGGAGTTGTTGTCTTGCATCCTAGGAGCATTTGCTGGCTGTGGAAAAGGAAGGGTCCTTGGTTTTCTTAGTTTCTAAGTAAGGTCTACAAGAGGTATGATTTCAAACCCTACCCTTGATATGCATCATGTTCATGTTTTGTGTTTTGTTGTGTTTAGTTGTAACTTTTCTGTCAAAATAAATGAAATCAATAACATGTGCATTAGTTGATTGGAATGTCATTAAGGTGGTTTATGTTTGTTTTTACCGTTGTAAATGTGTGATGTTTGGATAAATGTTGAGTTTAGACTTTTGGCTTTGTTCTGTCAGTTTAGCCACCTAACTGTTTTGAAAGTTGTTAACAAGAGAGGTTTAGGTCAGATGCTTTAATAGCGAATCTTGTTATGCTTAACTTATATCATTGTTGAGTTTTAAAGTTGGTTTTGCCTAGATTATATGTTTGGCCTTGTGACTGTCATTAAGGTTTCATGTTTGCATAAATGACTGTTGTTGGAGTGTGCATAGAACTGTCAAGGATTTTAAGACCTTAGAATTTCCTTTGGTTTTTTTCAAATTCATTTGGTTTGGGCTCATGGCCTACAGGTTAATTTTTTGGTCTGAGAACAGTCTGCATAGGTTCATGCTAACTGTCAAATTTTGGTGAATTTGTTAGTGTTTTATTTCTGCCAGCATATTGTTTAGAGGTTTGTTGACCTTTTGTGCTATCAAAACCTCATATGTTTTTTAAAAGGCCTTGACTATTTGAGTGTGTGCTTTGTTGGAATTCAAATTTAAAGAACATTGGTGTTGTCATGAACTTGCATATTGATCATATGATTGAAATTTTGGGATAGTTGTTGATTGGTTTGAGCTTTGGCCTGTTTGAGTTCATAATCTTGCTGTCTATAGGATTGTGAGGTTTGAGTTTGTTAACTCATGTACAAAGGAATGTGTGATTGTCATTAGGGAAGTGAGTGTATGTCCTTACTTTTATGATAGCATTGTTATAAACTGTTGAAATATGCGATGCCTTGAAAATTGATGTTGGCATATTAAACTCATACACTTTGCTGTCAATTTATTTTGGATTGAGGTTTGTCAACTCTTTGGTTCTTTACTTTTCCAAAGCCATCTGTCATACTAAAACCTATTGGCATTTTGATGAATACCTGTGGCATTTTGTTTTGGTGTATCACAACTGTTTTGGCTGCTAGATTTCCATGTGTAGTGCGTGCTTGCTTGTTACCTGCTGATCATGTTAAAATATGCAAGTTTTGTTTGGGCTGTTGTTTAGGCCAACTTGGATGTATGTTGGAAATTATGTATGTATGCATATTGCTTTCGCTGCAGGATTATGTACTGCTATTTGAAACTGTGACTTAGTGAATAATTTGTTGTTATTCCTATTTTAAACAAAAACTCATTTGGTTATTATTCTTGTTGTGAAAATGTTGTTAATCATGTTGAGTTTGCTGTTAGAATTGTGTATGTGTGCTTGCTGTCCAGTTTTTCCATAAAGGTTTGTCAACCTACATTTTCATCGGACTTTCAATTGGCTTATAAATCATTAGGTGATTGAAACTTTGGACTGATGACTGAATAATGTTAGTCTGGCCATGCTAGGTTTCATAGCAGTACTGCTAGAGCTGTCTAGAATATAAACTTGCTAAATTCATGATAGTTTACATGGGACTCTTAGTTCATTTGTTTAAGGTTACATTTGTGGGATTGGGCATTGTACTACCAAGACATGGGATTGTTCTTTTTTTTTTTGGTTTTTTTGCATCCTGCTGTAAAATCTGGTCTTCATGTCATTTGTGTTAGTAGTTACCTTTGAATATCTTTGTTTTAGCCTGCTGTCATGGATTTGTCTTGCCTGGTGAGATCCTTTTGGTTGATATGTAACATTGTCATGTTAACATGTATGAGCTGATTTTGTTGAAGTTTGATTTGTGTTTGTTAATATTGAATGGCAACTCTCATTTGAAGTAAGTAGTATTAGGACTAATTGTTGAATGATGTTAACATGATCATGATTAGAATTCACCATGGTGCTATTAGAGATGTCTATAATTCATGAACAAATGCAACATAATGTTGTTACAACCTATCATTTCTAAGTATGCCAAGCTATCCTAAATCTTGATGTCAGTTTGAGGATAAGTGTTTTGTGTGGATTGAAAGCCTTGTTTGTCTTGTTTACTTGTGTGAAAGGATAGATGATTGGATGTTGTGTTCAGGTTTGCAACTTTTGGTTGATTTTGTGCTTGTGTAGATTTGGCCACACTGTATGTGCTTGCATTATTTGTTGACTGCCATGGAGGGTATATGTGCTTGCATTATTTTTTTATTGTTGTTTATGTTTTATCCAAACCAAGCTCCTTTAGACTGCTGTTTTTCTGTGATTGAGTTGTTATGATCATGATGATTGGTTGCTGCTGTCTTATTGGTTTGAACTCAGGCCAGGCTTTGTTTTTCAACATGTGTTTGATCTGCTTTTGTTGAAGTTTAGGTTGTTTGAGTGACTGTCATTAGTTTTCAAGTTTACAAATGTGGTGTGAGATTTGCAGCCTATATCAATTTGATTTGATGACAGTTGTTGTCATGAGTGTTTTCTAAACTGGCAGAACACAAATTTCAACTTTCATCCTTGCAACTCACATGCTTGTTTTTGATCCTTTGTGTTTTAAATGAATCTTTCTGCTAGAATTCACTCAATTTCATATTTGAAATTCGCTCAAACCTTAAAGGGATCTCAAACTCATCAGTTCTGGCCTAGTTTCTCCAAAATGCATCTCACACATCCCTTTGCATTTCCATTCGATTTTCATTTTGTGTGCACAATTTGAGAGAACTAATAATACCATTGTGGTCCTCATTGAAAAACAAGTGAGATAGACTAAAATTTCACTAAAATTGCTTAAGATTTGAGAGAGTTTGGATCGGAATCGTATTTCACAACTTTGCCTTGAGCTTGCCCTTTGCCTTGCCCAGAAATTCACTTGATTTTGGTTTATTTATTTAAGGGGTGGCATTATACAATGGATGTATCGCCACCTCAGTGGTTAAAGTCTTGCCATGTCATATTTAGAACCTGAGTTCGACCCCTGCTGGGGGCATTTTTTGCTCTTTGCCATTTATTTTTCATGTTTTCATTCTTTTACTTTCTTTCTTCACATTTTTCACGCACGCATAAGTGGTTGGTTTGGCAAGTATCTGACTCTTGAGCCTTGAGGTCATGGGTTCTACCCTTGGTAGAGCCTTTTTCTTCTTTTTAATACCTTGTTTTATTTTATTTTTATCTCTTTGTATTTTATTTTATTTTTATTTGTTTTGTTCTTTTCTTTTTTTAAAGAAAAATAACCTTAAGACTCATAAGATTCCCTTGAATCTTATCTTTTTGTTTAATGAGCCATTTTATTCTCTTTTATTTTAATCCTCATTTTATTTATTTGGGCTTTTTAGCCCATTTTAAAAATAATTCAATAAAGCAACAAATCATCTTTGTATTGAATTAAAAAGAGAGGATTGGGGGTAAACCTCTTCCTCTCCGAGTGTCGAGATGCTCACTGTAGTGTTGGTGGTTTAGACACTCGTCTTTCAATACGAAGACGCTTTCCATTTTAAACCTTTACTCCTAAAAAAACCTCGGCCCCGCGCCGAGTGCATTTTCAAAATCTCTTTCAATAAGAATCAACTTCTCTTTGTATTGGACTAAAGAGAAAGGATTAAATGTAGACTTCTTCCTTTCCGAGTGTCGAGATGCTCACTGTAGTGTGGGTGGTTTAGACACTCGTCTTTCAATATGAAGACGCGACTTCTTCCACCACCTCTCCTTTCACAACTCCTTTTCGAAATCTTTCTCATCTAAAACCTCGGTCCCGTACCGAGTGCATTTTCGAACTCTTTTCATAACAAAAACTTGAACGGTCATGGAGTGGTTAGGCGTAGGCCTTCTCCTATCCCGAGTGCTTGACGTTTACCGTAGGGTTCTCTGTCGCAAAAGCACTTACCATTCAAAACCAAAAACGTCTTTAATAAGAGAACAAAGTTCTCTTTGCATTGAATTAAAGAGAGGGGATTAAGTGTAGTCTTCTTCCTCTCTGAGTGTTGGGATGCTCACTGTAGTGGGGGTGGTCTCGATACTCGTCTTTCAATATGAAGACGCTATGTTCGCCACACCATTTCATAACAAAAAAAACTTTGAGATAAAGAATTGGGTACTACCTGCAAGGGGTTACTATCCGAGGACTTATCTCGCCCCTAAAAAACAACCTCACAAATCAAATGTGACATCTTGCCTCGCATGGCGAAAACCTAATCATTTCAAAAAGGATATGTTACATCCGTTCTACCGCAAACAGGTAACGCATAAGTCTCCTCACATGCGAGCGGAAAAACACCTTAACTGCTAGAATGCGCACGATGAAATCATCTATAAAAACATCAACAAATCGTAGGCCGAACTACGGCTGCTCTGATTCTTTACTTCGTTCAAGTAAAGATACGTAGGCACAAGGGCCACAATCCTTGTCGAGCACATCCCCCATATATCCGTAGCCCCGAACTACGTCGACTCTGATTTTCTCACATCCGTTGAGAATACGTAGGCCTAGGACCGCGAAGTCCTATCGAGTCCGTTCTTTCTCTTCTTCCCCCCGTTACTTCTTTCTCTCCTATTTTTAACCCTTTTCTCCCTATCTTTTGGAACACTTTTTAGAGCATAATGTTTAAGCAAATAAATTCACCCGTCGACAAGCAAATGGTTCCCATCGAGTACGATGGATGCGAGGGGTGCTAATACCTTCCCCTCGCATAACCGGCTTCCGAACCCGTTCTTGGTCGCGAGACCATATTATCCATTTCTTCCTTTAGGTTTTCTCGATATTTCCCTTTCCCCTCATGGGATAAATAAAGTTCGGTGGCGACTCTTTTGTCTATCTTTTTTGCCTCCCCGCCGTTGCACGATGCATTTTTCGAGTAGCGACAGCTGACGACTCTGCTAAGGATTCCTAGCGAGCCAAACCTAGTTTGCTTGTCGCATGTGTGATTTATTTGCTTTTGTTATTTGTTTGTGTTATGTTCTTGCTAACCTGTTGGGTTTATTTGGGATTGGTTTGTAAGAATAAAGCTTCCTACCCGAGCTTTCGAGTATACACTAATTTAGGAGGTGGATTCTTTCTGATTTGCGAGACTTAGGACTCGTTGAGTTGGATCGAATTCCACCGCTCAGATGAGACCCCATTGGGATGATTATGTCTTACGTGTAGTCGTAATGGCATTTTTATTTCCGACGTAGGAGTCCGTGACTCTGAGGACCTTTGTAGAACCTTATTCCAAAGGTTTCTAAGACATAACTCTGTGTTCATCCTTTGAAAGGGTTACCATCTTACGAGTAGTCGTTATGATGGAAAACTTTTGAGGGTTAGTGCATGGGACTTTGTTTAAAAACCTTTGGGATACTCTCTTATAAACTAATAGATTGCCCACTCGATGGGAGAGATGCCTTTTGTGTTGTTTTGTAGGACCTTTGACTTTGATCTCACTATTGTTCTTTTATCATGTGCATACATAAAACATTGCATTGCATAGCATTTTTGCATATCAAGTGACTCAAGAGACTGTGATTATCTCAGGTATTGGTGAATACAATGATTGATCAGAGAAAGAGAAGCACAAATTCCATCAAGTTTAGAGAACCAAAGTTGGAATTGATTCAAGACATTCTGATTGACGTGCCGAAGGCTATCAAGATCAACATTCAGGGGAAGTATGGGAAATTGCTTGATCTCCTCCATTCTGAGGTCGATACTTGGGCTTTGTTCGCCATGGCTCAGTTCTATGATGCGCCTCTCAGATGTTTCACTTTTCAAAACTATCAGTTGGCCCCTACTCTTGAGGAATATTCTCACATTTTGAATATCAAGATTAAGGATCAACCTATCTACATCGGCTTGGAAGAAGAACCAAAGCCTTATGCCATTGCTCTTACTCTTCGTATGACCAAAGAGGAAGTCAAAGATGGGTTAGCCAATAAGGGAGGGGTCTAAGGCTTTCCTTTGAAGTTTCTGCTAGATAAAGCTGCTCAGTACAAGACTGTGGGAGATTCGGAGAGATTCGGTATTGTTGTTGCTTTAATGATTTATGGGATTGTCCTCTTTCCAAACATAGACAATTTCGTAGACATCGCTGCTATCATTCTCTTCATGCAAAAGAATCATATCCCTACCCTCCTCGCTGATGTTTACCATTCTATTCATTGGAGAAGTGAAAAGAAGTCAGGAACGTTCCAATGTTGTTCTCATCTACTATTCAAAAGGTACGCCTCCCATCTACCGAAGAAGGGACCGTTCGTGGAAAACAAGAAAAAGCTGAAGTGGTCTCAATGCATTATGTCTCTAGAGGCTAATGATATTGCTTGGTACTCTCATGAGTACTACGATGTGGAGATTATCTTTATCTGTGGGGAGTTCGATAATGTACCTCTAATCAGTAGGGCTGGTTGCATCAACTACAACCCAGTCATGGCATTGCGCCAGTTAGGCTATGCTATGGAAGATGAGCCCGAAGCAGAGAAAGTTCAAAGCTTCTTTTTGCTCGCTACAACAGAAGATCTTGCGTTTGCCAGGAAGATTGCTAAAGTGTGGGCCAAGATTCACACGAAGGGGAGGAAATACTTGAAGGCAAAGAATTGCATGGCAAAGGAGCCATACAACCAATGGTTGCTAGCCCGAGTGGCCGAAAGGTCGCTACCATTTCCCTCAGAACCATCCATGCGAGAAGGACCTCCTGCTCCCACCCATGTATCTATGGAAGAGTACGAGAAATTAAAGCTAGTGGTAGAGAGGTTGACTAAAGAAAATCAGGACCTCGAGGCTGAAATTCACCAAGCAAATGTGGAGAATGGCCAGTACAAAAGGAAAGTAGAGTTTGAACAAGACCGAGCGGCTGAGAATAGCAAGAAATTGAAGTTAGAAAAAGACATGAGAGTCAAGTACCAGCAGGGTTTCGAAAGGGCTGATACATCATTGACGACTCTTCGACAATGCCTAAAGGAAACTAAGGCTTCTTGTGATAGAGCATGGCATTTCTTTGAACTAGCTTCTGCTGAGAAGAAGGAGACAAGAGAGAATATTGAAGCTGATATTGGGTATCTTGAAAAGAAACTGAGAAATGCCTTAACCCTAGTGGAGGGTGAACGAAGACTCAAGGAGGAAGCATTAAGGGCTTCATATGTCACTCCTGACATGTGGAACAACAAATGTTTGGAATTAGCGACCGCCCGAGAAACAGCTACTCTGTGGAGAAATCGTTTCGACGCCTTGCAAAGGGATAGTGCGTAGTGGCTCAAGAAGGAGGCTCAGCTTAATGAATTGTTGGACACCCATGTGGATTCTATTTGTTACTACCAGTCAACTCTAGACATGTGTCGTGCTAGGTATAACAATCTGGTGGAGCATTGCAACCTCATGATCCGCGATATCCCATGGAGGTTGGAAAGAGCAATTTAAGACTTGGAAGGAAATGATATACCTCCTTCTATTCACCACTTTATCCAGCTCTGTGACCAAATGGTTAGAAGATTCATGTTCGAGACGAAAAATCTTGAAGAACGTCTCCAAAAGAAAGAGTTTTAGTTGTTCAGTATTCTCTTGTAGCATGAATTGTTAGTTTCAGCTTATTCAGTAATCGTTTGTATTGAATTTTCTCTCAAATTAATGAAAGTTTGCTTTTTGGTCTATATTGTGCATTCCTTTATTATTCAGTCACAGTTCTATAATACCGATGATAATCATAAGCCTCGAAAGCCTCTTGAACATTGCATACGTTTGCGCATCATTCTTTTTGCATTCTCTACAACCCGACCTTACACGTCGCTTACCCTTTCAGAGAGTAAAGCAAGCTGACTTCTCGACATCAGTACAACACGAGGAATAATCAGAAAAGAGTCATGGATCAGATAGAGAAGACCAGGCTACTATGAGGAATGAGATGCTAGGTATAAAGACGCAGATGAATCAACTCATGGAGGTGATTCAGAACATGGCCAGGAGTCAAGAAGAGATGAGGCAAGCAGCAGAGAGGAACACTAATCAGACTTTGGCTGGTGCAGTTCCCAACGCAAGTGGCGCAGTTCCAACTCCTACCGAGGCCACCTCAACCCCTGTTAGGGCAATTCCTACTTCTGCAGGTGCGGTACCTATCAACACAGTCCATCCACCAGTCAGTACAACTCATCCTCATGGTACCACGATCCCAACACCAGTCCAGTATGATGAACATGAAGGTTTCTACGAGAATTCAGATGAAGCATATGCACCACAGACCGCTGAATAAGAGAAGAAGTTCAATGCTTTACAAGAGGTGGTAAAGGCATTGCAAGGCCCCGATGTTTTGGGACTAGATGCCGCTGAAATATGTCTTGTACCCGGAGTTAAGATACCTCTGAAGTTTGTAATCCCAACCTTCGAGAAATACAAGGGTAACAGTTGTCCTAGGACCCATATAAGGTCTTACTGCAGGAAGATGGCCGCATATTCTGATGACGAGAAGCTGTTAATCCATTTTTTCCAAGATAGTTTGACAGAGGCCTCTCTGGAATGGTACATGCATCTTGAACGATCCAATGTGAAAAGCTGGAAGGAGTTAGCAGACGCTTTCGTGAAACATTATCAGTACAATACTGACATGGCTCCAAATCGGATGCAACTCCAGAATATGACCCAAAAACCGAACGAGTCTTTTAAAGACTTTGCTCAGAGGTGGAGGGGAGTAGCTGCAAGAGTACAACCCTTGTTGATAGAAAAAGAGCTGACAGACCTCTTCATGGGCACGCTGCAAGGACCGATCCTTGAGCGTCTAACGTCTACAACCGCTACAGTGTTTTCTGAACTTGTCACGGCTAGGGAAAGACTAGAGAGTTTTATGAAGACGGGAAAGATTCAGAATGTCAGCGGATCTTTAAGTGGGGTCAAGAAGCCCTATCAGGGTTTCGTTAAGAAAAAGGAAGGAGAAACTAGTGTTGTGTTCACCAATAGAGGGAGAACTCACCAAGGTTATCACCATATTGCTGCCATTGCTCCACAGCAACCACTTTCCATTCCAGCAAGTCAGCCTGCAGCTCAGCAGGATCGACAACAACAATCCTACCAACCAAGACAAAATCAGTATCAAGGGCCGAGGAAACCAGAAAGAAGGCTTGATCCAATTTTGTCCACATACGCCAAATTACTTCCGTTCTTGTTAAAAGGAGGTCTCATTCAACTTAGGGAAATGAAAGATCCTCCGGCTGTTCTCCCCTACGGTTAGGACGTGAATGCAAGATGTGAATTCCACTCTGGCGCCCCAGGCCATAACATTGAGAATTGTAAGGCTTTAAAATACATTGTGCAGAATCTTATTGATTCAAAGGCGATAAACTTTACCCGAAATACTTCGAACATCAAGACTAATCCAATGCCACCTCACCACTCAATAAACATGATTGAAGGCTCTAAGGGGATCCGATTAATTTCGGATATTGACAAATTGAGAACTCCTCTTTCCATTATTAAGGAGCAACTCCTGCTGAAGAACATTTATCCAGGCTGTTCAACCAATTGCCACGTTTGTTTGGACGGATCTCAAGGATGCACTGAGTTGAAGAAAGGCATACAAAGCCTGATTGATCAAGGTGTATTAGTAGCAGAACAACTATCAAAGATTGAAGAAGTTGCTACTCTTGAAATTCCTGTTTGAAACATTGAAGATACCATATGATGATGGATATGAGCTTTGGATTCCATCTGACAATTCGGCTCACACACCATTGAACATACCGTGCGATGAGGAAGAATGGGACAACATGTATGGACAGACTTCTATCCCACTGCAGATCCCGTATGATCCAGTTGAGATACCTATGTCTCCACCATCAATGAACCAGCTTTTCATTTCGTCCCCAGCTCCATTTCCATACGAGAGCACAAATGTTGTACCTTGGTTATACGACGAGACTGTTTTTCTCAATGGACAAAAGGTGGTAGAAGAAGATATCTTGGAAGAAAATAAAATTGTAGAGAACATCGTGGGAATCGATGGCGTTACCAGAAGTGGTCGGATCTTCGCTCCAACTGCACCACCTGTCAACAGCAGTGACAATACAAGGAAAGATACTGTCAGACCAAGCACCATTGAACAGGGGCAATCATCTAAACAGAAAGACGTCCCAAATAATGAATTAGAGGAGTTTCTAAGAATCATTCAGAAAAGCGATTACAAAGTGATTGACCAGCTCAATCAGACCCCCTCGAAGATATCCATGCTATCATTATTAATGTGTTCGAAAGCCCATCAAGAAGCACTGTTAAAATTCTTGAAGGCAGCTCACGTGCCAGAGGAGATATCAGTAGTGCAGTTTGAAGAAGTGGTGGGGAACATAGCATCAGGTCATATTTTGAGCTTTAATGATAGTGAATTACCTCCCGAAGATTTAAATCATAACAAGGCCTTGCACATTACTATCGAATGTGTGGATGTTGTATTCTCTAGGGTGCTTGTTGATACTGGATCATCGTTGAATGTGTTACCAAAGAGCTCGTTGTGTAAGCTGTCAATTGAAGGACTTGTGATGAAGCCAAGTCAAACCATTGTAAAAGCTTTTGATGGAGCTAAGAGAAGTGTGGTAGGTGAGGTTGATCTCCCGATCAAGATTGGACCTCATACTTTTATCATTACATTTTATGTAATGGATATATATCCCGCTTACAGTTGCCTCCTTGGTCGTCCATGGATTTATTCCGCAGGTGCTATAACTTCAACCTTGCATCAAAAGATCAAATTTATGATTAACAATCAGATGGTCATCATTGAGGGTGAAGAAGATGTTCTTGTGAGCCATCTTGCTTCTTTCCGCTATGTGGAAGTAGGAAATGAAGTGCATGAGACCCCGTTTCAAGCCTTTGAAGTAATCAATGTTGAAATGATTTACGAAAAGCCAGCGTTTTCAATAGTGACTTGGAAGGACGCAAGGACAGTGATAGAGGAAGGACATCTGCGAGTATGGGGCAGAGTGTTGGAATTGCCCGTTAACAAAAATGGAGCTGGTCTAGGTTACAAGAAGAAGAATGCAACTGATAAGGGCAAAGGGCTTGCAACTCCGTTGGTTTTTACTAGTGGGGGCCACCTTGTTGATGGTCAAGTCATGTTTTTGGAAACTGAAGCCGAAGATCATGAAGAGTTGTGCATGGTGTATCCTAGGGCGCCTAATCAAACTTTGAACAATTGGAGAGTCGTCGAAATCCCCGAAGTTACTCTAGTAGACGAGTAATTCCCTGTTTTTTATTTTACCTAAAAAATCCTATGCTCTGCCCAAGGCATATGGATCCTGTTGTAGGGCTTTTTTCTTTTAAAGCACAACTTATCATCAATAAATAAACTTTCGCATCCAATTACGCTCTCTTTCTTTCTTTTTTTACTTTTTGCACATAAAATTATTTTTGAAAGACAATGTTTTGTTTTACTTTTCTTCTTTCTGTCAGTCTTTTCTAAAAAAATAAAAGCATGAAGTCATTCATCGTGCAGATCCTCCCCTGCTCCTGTCGATAACGACCCCGCTATGGTCCGATATGACTTTGATAACCCGGTCTACCAAGCCGATGAAGACTGCGAGGAAGATTGTGATCTCTCAGAAAAGCTAGCTAGACTACTAAAGCAAGAGTCAAAGGTCATTCAGCCGTATCAAGAAGAGGTCGAAGTCATCAACATGGGAACTAAAGAGGATGCCAAAGAGATCAAGATAGGTGCAGCTTTGGAGTCAGAGATTAAGTCAAAACTGGTCATATTGCTTCGAGAGTATGTTGACGTATTTGCTTGATCCTACAAGGATATGCCCGGTCTAGATGAAGAGATTGTGATGCACAAGCTACCTCTCAAGGAAGGTTTCCCGCCAGTGAAGCAAAAGTTGAGGAGAACAAAGCCAGAGATGTCCTTCAAGATCAAAGAAGAAGTGCAAAAACAATTAGACGCTGGTTTTCTGGCAGTATCCAGCTATCCAAAATGGGTAGCTAATATTGTCCCAGTACCAAAGAAGGATGGGAAGGTGCGAATGTGTGTCAATTATAGAGACCTTAACAGAGTGAGTTCGAAAGATGACTTCCATCTACAACACATTGACGTACTAGTAGACAACACGGCCCAGTTCTCTGTCTTCTCGTTTAGGGATGGCTTTTCTGGATATAACCAGATTAAGATGGCGCCCGAAGATATGGAAAAAACGACTTTCATCACCCCATGGGGAACTTTCTGTTACAAGGTCATGCCGTTTGGGCTCAAGAACGCGGGCGCGACATATCAGCGAGCAATGGTCACTCTCTTTCATGACATGATACATAAAGAGATTGAGTGCTATGTAGACGATATGATTGCGAAATCCCAGACAGAGGAAGAGCACTTCATCCACTTGGAAAAGCTATTCGCCAGATTAAGGAAATTCCAGCTGAGATTAAATCCCAACAAATGCACTTTTGGTGTAAGATCTGGTAAACTGCTAGGTTTTATTGTGAGCCAAAAGGGGATTGAAGTCGATCCAGATAAAGTCAAAGCTATCCAAGAGATGCCGACACCCAAAACTGAAAAGGAAGTCCGAGGGTTCCTTGGGAGATTGAACTACATCGCCAGGTTCATATCTCATCTAACGGCCACTTGTGAGCCCATCTTCAAATTACTTCGAAAGGATCAAGCTGTGATGTGGAATGATAATTGTCAGAAAGCCTTTGAGAAAATAAAGGAATATCTACAAGAACCGCCGATCTTGATTCCTCCAGTACCAGGACGACCCCTGATCATGTACCTGACTGTGCTAGAGGGATCCATGGGATGCGTGTTGGGTCAACATGATGAAACCGGCAGGAAGGAGCATGCGATTTATTACCTCAGCAAGAAATTTAACGACTGTGAATCAAGATATTCAATGCTCGAGAAGACATGTTACGCATTGGCTTAGGCAGCAAAACGCTTGAGACAATATATGCTCACCCATACGACCTTGTTGATCTCCAAGATGGATCCTGTCAAGTACATATTCGAGAAGCCCGCTCTCACCAGACGAGTGGCTCGTTGGCAAATGGTATTAACAGAGTATGACATCCAGTATGTTATGCAGAAAGCTATCAAAGGAAGTGTACTCTCTGACTACCTCGCCCACCAACCTATGGACAACTACTAGTCTATGCGCTTTGATTTCCCCGACGAAGACGTCATGTTTGCCAGAGACTATACCACACTAGGCCCAGATGATGGACCCGAACCAGGATCGCGATGGACGCTCGTGTTCGACGGTGCCGCAAATGCCAAAGGTTGTGGAATTGGGGCAATCATCACTTCTCCAACTGGTTTTCACCTACCATTCACCGCCAGATTATGCTTCAAATGTACTAACAACATGGCTGAATATGAAGCTTGCATTTTCAGAATTGAAGCTGTCATCGATAATAGGATCAAAATTCTAGAAGTCTATGGGGACTCTGCGCTTGTCATATGCCAGATTAAAGGGGAGTACGAAACACTTGATCTCAAGTTGATTCCTTACAAAGATCACGTCTTGAAGCTAATCTTGTACTATGATGAGATCACTTTTCATCACATTCTCAGAGGAGAAAATCAGTTGGTTGATGCTCTAGCAACACTAGCATCCATGTTTCAAGTCAAGTGGAAGAATGAGGCGCCATCCATCCGTCTGGAGTATCTGGACGAACCCGCTTATTTCCTGGCAGCCGATGCGGAAGAACCTAAAGTTGATGATCGTCCTTGGTTCTATGATATTAAGCGATATCTAGAGACACAGGAGTATCCAGAAGGCATAACCATCACTGACAAGAAGTACCTCAGAAAGCTCTCCTCGAAGTTCTTCCTCAGTGGTGACGTATTGTACAAGCGGAATTATGATTCGGTTCTACTTAAATGCATGGATAAACATGAAGCAGAACATATCATAAACGAGGTGCACGAAGGATATTTTGGAACGCATGCTAGTGGTCATACTATGGTTAAGAAGATCTTGAGGGCAGGATACTATTGGACGATGGAAACAGATTGTTGTCTTTATGTCCAGTCATGCCACAAGTGCCAAATTTACGCAGACAAAGTTCATACTTCACCACTCCCTCTGAATGTGTCTACATCGCCTTGGCCTTTCACCATGTGGGGTATATATGTAATCGGACGCATCGAGCCAACCGCTTCAAATGGACACCGTTTTATCTTAGTGGCCATCGACTACTTTACCAAATGGGTAGAAGTTGCGTCTTATGCCAACGTCACTAAGCAAGTGGTGACTCGCTTCATCAAGAAAGAGATTATTTTTCGATATGGAATCCGGAACAAGATCATTACCGACAACGGTTCAAACCTCAACAATAAGATGATGAAAGAGTTGTGTAAAAGCTTCAAGATTGAACATCACAATTCAACACCTTATCGTCCCAAAATGAATGAAGTTGTTGAGGCGGCAAATAAGAATATTAAGAAAATTGTCCAGAAGATGGTGAAGACTTACAAAGACTGGCACGAGATGTTGTCGTTTGCGTTGCATGGCTACCGCACCTCAGTGCGCCCTTCCACAGGGGCAACCCCGTTTTCTCTCGTATATGGCATGGAAGCAGTATTGCCCATTGAAGTAGAGATTCCCTCCTTGAGGATTTTGGCAGACGTCAAGCTAGATGAGGCCGAATGGATACAGGACAGACTCGACCAGCTTAATCTCATTGACGAGAAGCGCATGACGGCCATCTGTCGTGGACAGTTATACCAGAAACGGTTGAAGAGGGCCTTTGACAAGAAAGTTCGCCCACGACACATCCAAGCAGGAGATTTGGTACTGAGGAAAATTCAGCCAACTCACGTTGATCCAAGAGGAAAATGGGCACTGAACTACGAGGGTCCGTATATAGTAAAGAAGGTTTTCTCCGGAGGAGCCTTGATCCTTTCAACCATGGATGGTGACGATCTCCCATCCCCTGTGAATTCGGATGCAGTTAAAAAATATTATGCCTAAAAGATAGACCCGGTGGACCAAAAAGAAAATCCACACAAAAATGGGCGTCCTGGTGAACCATAAAAATGGTTCAGGCAAAAATTAGGGACTAAAAATAAAATAAAAAAGTATCCTGGTAGGCTGAAAACCCGAAAGGGCGGCCTAGGAAAAAGTTAGGGATTCAAAAAGGCAAAACTGCATCTTGAAAAGACGTGTGAATCCTCCTCCATAATCATCTAGCTCTCGACTGAGAAAGATCAATTCAATCGTGGCGCTCAGAAGCAAGGCATGAAGGGTCTTCAGAGACATATGGGTCATAGCGGATTTGAAACTTGGCAAGAACCGTTTTCAACATTTTCTTAGTCTTTATATTCTCTTTCAAAAGCAGTTACCTCTTTTAGGAATTGCCTCCTTTTGTAATTTTCCCATTTATGGGTTTTCATCAATAAAAATTACTTTCATCAAAGCTTTCTCTGTTTTATTTATTTATTACCCTGTGGTTGCAAGTTTCGTTTATTTGATGATGGGTTTTGCATATAATGACATTATGGTAAATTAAATTAAGGGATGGCTTACTCTCTTAGGGTAACTAGAGGGTGACCATGACTCTAAGGAATACACCGGAACACCATTTTAAATATGGAAATGACTTGACTGACGAGGCCGTCAAGCCTAGCAAAGCTAGCCCCGAGTTAAGGGTATCAGCACCTTCAGGTTTTATTACATCATGAAGAAATGATGTCAGGAAGTCAGGCTTGTCCTTCGCTTTTCCACCTGGTCCAAAGTCCAATCCACATTGGCAACTACCAAAGTCCAACCTGCATTTCCAATTACCTGTCTACAATCATATGCATCATACGCATCACATTTTGGCATCATAAGCATCTTGCATCATATGCATACCCAGAATCATGTCATGCTCCCCCAGCTCTAGCATCTCCACGTGTTAGCATTTGCATTTGCATTTCCACTTGTTATGGAATATCATTATCATCAAGCATAAGCATATGCGAGCTCAGATCCAGGATCAATTTCGAGGATATCAAGATCATATTCAGCCTAGGCAGGGGCATTTTCCGCAAGACTGTGGATGTTCCCCACGAAGTTGTGCAGCCTTTTGTTGGGAAAATTCAAGAGCTTCAAAGCAACCATCAGCCCGGTCAGGGGCATTATCTGCAAAGACTGTGGGTCCTCCCACAAAATTCAAGACCATGGGTGTATCGCATGACGTATTTCAAACCCCGTGGTTAGTCAGATCTTCGAATAGACATTCAGCCCAGACAGGGACATCTTCAGTAAAGCAATGGGCTTTCCTTAAAGAGTTGTCTACAGCAGACTTGATTATCTTTCTTCAGTGGTAAGTGGCAATCTCTTCAGAGAAGCTTATCCATCTTCAGTGATAAGTGGCAATCTCTTGGGAGAAGCTTATCCATCTTCAACGATAAGTGGCAATCTCTTCAGAGAAGCTTATCCGTCTTCAGTGATAAGTGGCAATCTCTTGGGAAAAGCTTATCCATCTGCAACGATAAGTGCCAATCTCTTCAGAGAAGCTTATCCGTCTTCAGTAATAAGTGGCAATCTCTTGGGAGAAGCTTATCCATCTTCAGCGATAAGTGGCAATCTATTGGGAGAAGCTTATCCATCTTCAGTGATAAGTGGCAATCTCTTGGGAGAAGCTTATCCATCTTCAGCGATAAGTGGCAATCTCTTTAGACAAGCTTATCTGTCTTCAGCGATAAGTGGAAATCTCTTAAGATAAGCTTATCCATCTTCAGCGATAAGTCGCAATCTCTTGGGAGAAGCTTATCCATCTTCAGCGATAAGTGGCAATCTCTTTAGAGAAGCTTATCCATCTTCAGCGATAAGTGGCAATCTCTTCAGAGAAGCTTATCCATCTTCAGCGATAAGTGGAAATCTCTTTAGAGAAGCTTATCCGTCTTCAGTGATAAGTGGCAATCTCTTCATAGAAGCTTATCCATCTTCAGCGATAAGTGGCAATCTCTTCCGAGAAGCTTATCCATCTTCAGCGATAAGTGGCAATCTCTTCAGAGAAGCTTATCCGTCTTCAGTGATAAGTGGATATCTATTGGGAGAAGCTTATCCATCTTCAACGATAAGTGGCAATCTCTTCGGAGAAGCTTATCCATCTTCAGCGATAAGTGGCAATCTCTTGGGAGAAGCTTATCCATCTTCAGCGATAAGTGGCAATCTCTTCAGAGAAGCTTATCCATCTTCAGCGATAAGTGGCAATCTCTTCAGAGAAACTTATCCATCTTCAGCGATAAGTGGCAATCTCTTCACAGAAGCTTATCCGTCTTCAGTGATAAGTGGCAATCTCTTCAGAGAAGCTTATCCATTTTCAGCGATAAGTGGCAATATCTTCGGAGAAGCTTATCCATCTTCAGCGATGGCAATCTCTTTAGAGAAGCTTATCCGCCTTTGGTGATAAGTGGAAATCTCTTGGGAGAAGCTTATCCATCTTTAGCGATAAGTGGCAATCTCTTCGGAGAAGCTTATCCATCTTCAATGATAAGTGGCAATCTCTTGGGAGAAGCTTATCCATCTTCAGCGATAAGTGGCAATCTCTTCAGATAAGCTTATCCGTCTTCAGTGATAAGTGGAAATCTCTTGGGATAAGCTTATCCGTCTTCAGTGATAAGTGGAAATCTCTTGGGAGAAGCTTATCCATCTTCAGCGATAAGTGGCAATCTCTTCAGAGAAGCTTATCCATCTTCAGCGATAAGTGGCAATCTCTTCAGAGAAGCTTATCCGTCTTCAGTGATTAGTGGCAATCTCTTAAGAGAAGCTTATCCATCTTCAGCGATAAGTGGCAATCTCTTAAGAGAAGCTTATCCATCTTCAGCGATAAGTGGCAATCTCTTCAGAGAAGTTTATCCGTCTTCAGTGGTAAGTGGAAATCTCTTGGGAGAAGCTTATCCATCTTCAGCGATAAGTGGCAATCTCTTCAGAGAAGCTTATCCATCTTCAGCAATAAGTGGCAATATCTTCAGAGAAGCTTATTTGTCTTCAATGATAAGTGGCAATCTCTTCAGAGAAGCTTATCCATCTTCAGCGATAAGTGGCAATCTCTTAAGAGAAGCTTATCCATCTTCAGCGATAAGTGGCAATCTCTTCAGAGAAGCTTATCCGTCTTCAGTGATAAGTGGAAATCCCTTGGGAGAAGATTATCCATCTTCAATGATAAGTGGCAATCTCTTCAGAGAAGCTTATCCATCTTCAGCGATAATTGGCAATCTCTTCAGAGAAGCTTATCCATCTTCAGCGATAAGTGGCAATCTCTTCAGAGAAGTTTATCCGTCTTCAGTGATAAGTGGCAATCTCTTGGGAGAAGCTTATCCATCTTCAGTGATAAGTGGCAATCTCTTCAGAGAAGCTTATCCATCTTCAGCGATAAGTGGCAATCTCTTAAGAGAAGCTTATCCATCTTCAGTGATAAGTGGCAATCTCTTCAGAGAAGCTTATCCTCTTATATCCTTTTAGTGTTAGATTTCTCTTGTTATCATCCTTGTGTTGGTAACGACCTTTGCAAGATTTCAATGTTTCATTCCCAAGCATATTACCTCTTTTAGGGAAAATTCAGAGTTTTCTATATCTAATCATCTTCTACCTCGAAAGAATGAATGTCGTAGCATCTCGTCTTACCAGGTTTAAGCCGATTAGATAGGGGCATCTGTCATACCCTAAATTTGCCCATTTCTTTTTTTGTTGATCAAAGGCATTAGTACAAACCATCTGAGTGTTTTCGAGGAATTTTGAGGTTTCATCATTGGTAGAGGCATGAGGTAGAGGTTTGTTGAGCACCTTGGAGGTCATGGTGGAGCTGGAATGATCACCCGGTTCATCTGTACAATGCCCAAGCAATAGAGGGTTGAAATTAGGGTTTCAATTTTAATCAGCATAAATTTGTTTTCAAGAGCAAGAATTATTTCCATGGTCATCCATATGTCCTAAGGTGTGCGGGGATGAGAGGTTGACCATCAATTTTAATCAGAAGGGTTTCAATCGATCAGTCAATTGAAAATCAGGAGATTGGGGAAAAGTCAATTGTGCAGTGAAAAAAGTCAATTCCCAACTTTTTGAGGTCAAGATCATGATCCTTGAATTCAATATAACCAATGGATGGAATTTTATCAAGAAAAGTCGAAATAATCATGAAAAATCAAGAATTGGTGAAAGTTGCCATTTTAAGAAAATTAGGTTTTTAGAACTTTCTATTTATGGAAAGTTTTATATTTGGAACAGCCATATTCAAAGCCATTTTTCTTCGTGATTTAGGTTTCAAATGAACTTGGATCAAATATCAAAGTTGTTCCTTGTATTTCAAGCTTATATTTTAAGTACCAATTCATAATCATAGGATATTTGGAGCTCAAGTTATGATCAATCAAAGTTGAGGAAAAATAGGCCAATTTTATAACTTAGAATTTTTTCTAAGTTATTTCTGGACAGCTTTCATGACATGGTTTTCAACAGCATTTTTCATGGCCTTCCAATCCTCAAATCAATTTGACCCCAACATGAAATTTGTTCTACTCCATGTCCTCTTTCATTTGAGCACAAGACATAAACATTTGGAGTTGTATGCACAAAGATATCATGGTCCAAAGTGGCTGACATGAACATTTTCACAAGGCATAAAATATGAACAACTAGCATATTTATGTATTCTCAGCTTGCAATATTGATACCATCCTCCAAACCATGCGCAAGGGTACAGCATTGGGAGCTACCTAACTTTTCCCAAATTGGACTAACACAAGTTTGTACCATTTTGCCCCATTTTTTAGTTTTAGCCAAAAGGGGTGAAAGACAAAGTGGTTGCCCAATGTTCTAATCCCTTGCAACTACCCTATGCTGCTCATTTCACAGAGACAAAGACATGTCCATGAGCAAGCTTGCTGAGATCAAAATCCATCATACACCATCAATTCAAAAATAACCATGGAGATGAAAATCTGGCCATTCAAACCCTACCATGAGGAAACTCTTTCAAACCTAATTGGATTCCATATTTAAGACCCAATATCAGCCAACAGAAACCCTAGCCACCAATTTGCATTGAGAAACCAGAAAACCCTCATTTGGTGAACCATCTTCAAACCTCAAAAACCTGAAAAATCTGCCTAGGATAGTTAGCTGGCTAAGACCATTTCCATACATAAAAACTCATCACAAACCATCTTCACAACCCACACATGGTCTTTGGAAGGTGTTCAAAGCATTAAACCAGTCAAAAACACTACCACTCAAAAAGCCAACCTTCTACCTAACAAACTTTGACCTTTTACTCAAAACAGACCTAGCTGCCAACTGTTTGATCTGTGAATCATTGGAGCTGTTGTCTTGCATCCTAGGAGCATTTGCTGGCTGTGGAAAAGGAAGGGTCCTTGGTTTTCTTGGTTGCTAAGTGAGGTCTACAAGAGGTATGATTTCAAACCCTACCCTTGATATGCATCATGTTCATGTTTTGTGTTTTGTTGTGTTTAGTTGTAACTTTTCTGTCAAAATAAATGAAATCAATAACATGTGCATTAGTTGATTGGAATGTCATTAAGGTGGTTTATGTTTGTTTTTACCGTTGTAAATGTGTGATGTTTGGATAAATGTTGAGTTTAGACTTTTGGCTTTGTTCTGTCAGTTTAGCCACCTAACTGTTTTGAAAGTTGTTAACAAGAGAGGTTTAGGTCAGATGCTTTAATAGCGAATCTTGTTATGCTTAACTTGTATCATTGTTGAGTTTTAAAGTTGGTTTTGCCTAGATTATATGTTTGGCCTTGTGACTGTCATTAAGGTTTCATGTTTGCATAAATGACTGCTGTTGGAGTGTGCATAGAACTGTCAAGGATTTTAAGACCTTAGAATTTCCTTTGGTTTTTTTCAAATTCATTTGGTTTGGGCTCATGGCCTACAGGTTAATTTTTTGGTCTGAGAACAGTCTGCATAGGTTCATGCTAACTGTCAAATTTTGGTGAATTTGTTAGTGTTTTATTTTTGTCAGCATACTGTTTAGAGGTTTGTTGACCTTTTGTGCTATCAAAACCTCATATGTTTTTTAAAAGGCCTTGACTATTTGAGTGTGTGCTTTGTTGGAATTCAAATTTAAAGAACATTGGTGTTGTCATGAACTTGCATATTGATCATATGATTGAAATTTTGGGATAGTTGTTGATTGGTTTGAGCTTTGGCCTGTTTGAGTTCATAATCTTGTTGTCTATAGGATTGTGAGGTTTGAGTTTGTTAACTCATGTACAAAGGAATGTGTGATTGTCATTAGGGAAGTGAGTGTTTGTCCTTACTTTTGTGATAGCATTGTTATAAACTGTTGAAATATGCGATGCCTTGAAAATTGATGTTGGCATATTAAACTCATACACTTTGCTGTCAATTTATTTTGGATTGAGATTTGTCAACTCTTTGGTTCTTTGCTTTTCCAAAGCTATCTGTCATACTAAAACCTGTTGGCATTTTGATGAATACCTGTGGCATTTTGTTTTGGTGTATCACAACTGTTTTGGCTGCTAGATTTCCATGTGTAGTCCGTGTTTGCTTGTTACCTGCTGATCATGTTAAAATATGCAAGTTTTGTTTGGGTTGTTGTTTAGGCCAACTTGGATGTATGTTGGAAATTACGTATGTATGCATATTGCTTTTGTTGCAGGATTATGTATTGTTGTTTGAAACTGTGACTTAGTGAACAATTTGCTGTTATTCCTGTTTTAAACAAAAACTCATTTGGTTATTGTTCTTGTTGTGAAAATGTTGTTAATCATGTTAAGTTTGCTGTTAGAATTGTGTATGTGTGCTTGCTGTCCAGTTTTTCCATAAAGGTTTGTCAACCTACATTTTCATCGGACTTTTAATTGGCTTGTAAGTCATTAGGTGATTGAAACTTTGGACTGATGACTGAATAATGTTAGCCTGGTCATGCTAGGTTTCATAGCAGTACTGCTAGAGCTGTCTAGAATATAAACTTGCCAAATTCATGATAGTTTACATGGGACTCTTAGTTCATTTGCTTAAGGTTACATTTGTGGGATTGGCCATTGTACTACCAAGACATGAGACTGTTCTTTTTTTTTTTTTGGTTTTTTTGCATCCTGCTGTAAAATCTGGTCTTCATGTCATTTGTGTTAGTAGTTACCTTTGAATATCTTTGTTTTAGCCTGCTGTCATGGATTTGTCTTGCCTGGTGAGATCCTTTTGGTTGATATGTAACATTGTCATGTTAACATGTATGAGCTGATTTTGTTGAAGTTTGATTCGTGTTTGTTAATATTGAATGGCAACTCTCATTTGAAGTAAGTAGTATTAGGACTAATTGTTGAATGATGTTAACATGATCATGATTAGAATTCACCATGGTGCTATTAGAGATGTCTATAATTCATGAACAAATGCAACATAATGCTGTTAAAACCTATCATTTCCAAGTATGTCGAGCTATCCTAAATCTTGATGTCAGTTTGAGGATAAGTGTTTTGTGTGGATTGAAAGCCTTGATTGTCTTGTTTACTTGTGTGAAAGGATAGATGATTGGATGTTGTGTTCAGGTTTGCAACTTTTGGTTGATTTTGTGCTTGTGTAAATTTGGCCACACTGTATGTGCTTGCATTATTTGTTGACTTCCATGGAGGGTATATGTGCTTGCATTATTTTTTTATTGTTGTTTATGTTTTCTCCAAACCAAGCTCCTTTAGACTGTTATTTTTCTGTGATTGAGTTGTTATGATCATGATGATTGGTTGTTGTTGTCTTATTGGTTTGAACTCAGGCCAGGCTTTGTTTTTCAACATGTGTTTGATCTACTTTTAATAACTATAATTTTCACCGTTGAAAACGGGAGCTCTATTGTACGCCCTTTTTGGTTCGTTAGCCATTTTCTATCTACGTTGTATTTGAAGCACCGAATAACCGGAGCTCTAGATACCACTTGTTAGACTATGGCACGGATCTAGAAGGGGGGTTGAATAGATCCCCAATTAAAATTTGAGTCGGCGCTACCAATTAAAATTTGGTTTTTAAAAATTGTTTTAAGTGTGGAAGCGGCCGAGGAAAATATAGTCTAAAACGAACGGTTATTGGAAAACCGGATATGCGTAAGCCTTTGGATTAATGACAATTTGGAAAATAGAATCACAACACTAATCACGCTTATCAATTATCTACTTCAGTTGTTAGGATTCCTAGTTCCAATGATTCAAAGAGCAAACCAAAACTAGATACACAAGTAAGATAATTTTGGTTCAAGCAATATGTCAAACACTTGGTGTGCAAAACACTCCAAGTGATATTTATGTTGAGTAAGTGATTCCAACTAGCCTAGTACAATGTCTTGTTGTACTTTGGAGTCAAAAACAGAGTTTTAACCTCTTACTCAATTGATATCACAATTTTGACAATAGAGCTTATACAAAAATCACTTATTTTGAGCTATAACGTAAATGCTGAAAAATAGAGAAGACAAGTATTTGGTGAGGCAGTTCCCCCGTCGTCCTCGCTTCGGGGTACTTCTGCCCTCAATTCTAAAACTAGAATTGAGATAGATTTTATAGATATCACCTGTTGAATGTAACAGTTTATACAAGTATTGAGCAGCAAATATACAACAGAAATCTCAATGTGTTGAAAGTTGCTTTCACTCCTTGCCCCTTGATTCAAGATGAATCAAGTCCTCCGATTGTTGTTGATGGACCTCCGACTCCAGCCACCTTATTGAATAACACGTCTTGTGAAGAACCCGAGATCTTCCCTTCAAAATCACTGAATCTGCTACTAGACTTGTGAAGAACACCTCTTCACAATCACCTTCGCTCAGTTGACCCTTGATGAAGAATCTCATCCAAAAACCCCCAAAATTCAAACCAATCTTGGAGGGTAAAACCCCAACGGTTTTATTCAAGAAAGAACCTGTCACAAGCTTCAACCCCAACTTGATTCTCCAATCTAAGCTTTGAACCTTATCACCTTGAATCTCTCACAAATGCATTTCAAAAATGATTGTGTGTAATTGAAATGTTGTGAGATGTTGAAGATGAAGATGATGAATCTTGGACACCTATTTCACTCCTTCTTGTTTTTGAACACATGAATCAAAGATTGTCAAATGTTGAAATGACACAAGTGGTTAAACAAGTATATATAGTTCCAACCCAATTTTAGACATAACAGTATTTCAAATATAAGAGGGAATCATTTAAAAATAGAATTTCCGCGCGAACGGTCGACCACAGCAGGTCTGTGCGTCGACGCATGGCCTGTGTTGTTTGGAAATCTGGAAAATTCAGCAGTATGCGTCGACCATACAGTCGGCGTGCGCTGACCCGTTGAAAACTATTTCCCTTATGCGCTGACCCTATGGTCGACTCATGCTTTTACGCGCTGACCCGTTGGAAAGTTTTTCCCTCACTCATTTCCTTGTGCGCTGACTAGTGGAGAATTGCTCTGATGCATGCGCCGACCCTATGGTCGACTCATTCCCTGCAAACCTGCAAAAATTCATCAGTTTGTGGTCTTTCATGCCTTTGGTCATGATTGCATTTTATCTACACATAGTATATTTATTACAGCAGTTTTAAGACAAGTATAAAAGGATATGGTAGGTGATACGTTGCATCTGTTTAGTAGATCTGGAGTTTATAATTTCCAATCTATCCAGGGAATTTGTCATCATCGAAACCTGCATTGACCAATGTCTTGCAGACTTGTGTGATGTGTGGCGATTTGCCTCCACAATGTCCCCCTTTTTGATGATGACAACCTGTATACAACTAAAACACCAAATATGCAATGTATACACAAGCTCCCCCTTTCTTTTGTAATATAAGGCTGTAGAACAGACAGCCATCAACTGTTGTTAATATCCTGACTTGGCTTTGGTGTTGGCTTGCTAGCTTGCTACTACATGTTCTTCTCCCCCTTTGACACCATCAAAAAGAGAAGGAGAACGCATCAATTAACAGAGAACAGACAATAGGTGATAGTTAATTACCAGACTTCACACATAAGAATGATAATGAACAAAAGTAACTTGAATTAATAGATAATTACGAGAACATGCAAAGTAGGTGAATATTTAGGCACACATAATACGGAAAAATGAAAAGTACATAGAAGAAACACATATGCAATTATGAAATATGCAACTATGAAACTAATATCCCCGACCCCGACCTCGGCTCCTCCCCGGTATGTAGTATCGGGATTGCTGTAAGGATCTGAGAAGTCCAGAAAGGCTTCTACGGACATGTTGAGGTGATGAAGAGAGTCGGTGATTTCCAAGTCTTGCCTTTCATGTGATTCAACCAGAGCTTCAATACGGGCGTCCATCCGAGTCGAAAATGAATTTAACCTTTCATTTTGGGTATGAAGCTCAGCTCTAATCTGCTCCATTTGAGTATCTTGACTCCTCATGAAATTTTGTTGATCTAACTGCATGGACTGTAGCATATTAATGACTTCAGAGTTGTCCGAAGATGGAGGAGGTGATGAGTGCTAGGAAGGTTGATAGTCTTGAGGGTAGCCGTGATATGGGTCGTAGAATCTACCCAGGGTAGTCCAGCCTGTGTATTGCCATTCATCCCATCCCTGATTTGTATAATCGTCTTCTTGTGCTTCTGATGGAGTTGAATACTGGACCCAATCGGTATTTGGAGGCGTATCTTGGACTGGAGATTGATGATAGTCTTGCGACTCACATACAGGTTCTTGTACCTCTGCAGCTGTATCTTCTTCATCATCGTCTTCTTGTTCTTCACTTTCTTCTTCAGAGTTGTCATCGGAACTGTCACGAGTCATCCGAGGAATATTGGCGCGACGGACAAATCTGTATGATCGTCGTTCAGCACACCAAAAATACCCCATCATTGCAAGGGTTTTGGTGCTAAATTCTTTATCAGAGGGGACTGAAACACAAGGAAATGTTGGGTATACAACATTTTCTGCGGCAAGAATTTCCGAAATAAACGACCCATAGGCTAAAGCAGTGCCTCTACTTGAGTCTCTCAGAGCAAAAATTCTGCTTGCAATATAGTATGGGCAGTTTATTTTGATCCTATGTTTCAATATATATATATATATATATATATATATATATATATATATATATATATATATATATATATATATATATATATATATATATATATATATATATATATATATATATATATATATATATATATATATATATATATATATATATATATATATATATATATATATATATATATATATATATATATATATATATATATATATATATATATATATATATATATATATATATATATATATATATATATATATATATATATATATATATATATATATATATATAT
Organism: Lathyrus sativus; assembly: GCA_963859935.3. Classification (NCBI taxonomy): domain Eukaryota; kingdom Viridiplantae; phylum Streptophyta; class Magnoliopsida; order Fabales; family Fabaceae; genus Lathyrus; species Lathyrus sativus. The sequence continues at coordinate 253,830,640 of OZ012737.1, read as the reverse complement.
ATATATATATATATATATATATATATATATATATATATATATATATATATATATATATATATATATATATATATATATATATATATATATATATATATATATATATATATATATATATATATATATATATATATATATATATATATATATATATATATATATATATATATATATATATATATATATATATATATATATGAGATGTACCTCAGCTTGTTCGACACGGGACACTTCACCTTTTTTCAGTCGTAGTATGCGAGCGACAGTCCACTGAAGGATGCGCTCCCCTGTACTGAGTTTCCCGGCTGTGACCGTTCTAGGAAAGGCATCACTGTTGACAATGTCATCTGGATAGGGTGTTTTGAGCATGTCATTCAGAGCGCTCTTAAATTCATACCCTGGCACCGTACGAGTGTCCGTTACCTCATGAAGAAATGGTGCATCAGCATCGACAGTTAAATCAAAATACTTGTTCCATACTTCAGAATTTATGTTTACCAATTTATTGCCGACAGAAGTGTGGAAATTTTGATCTTGAAAGTTACCCCGCAGATTTATGTAGAACACCCGGACCAAATCCTCACTGTACTTTGTGTTGCACTCCAGAAAATTGAAGAACCCCTGAACTTCCAGCAGAGACAGAATTTGGGTGAGATGCAAGCGCTCCCCCGTTGCCTGGTAGAAAGCATGTTGTGGAACTATGGCTCTTTTGCTGAGACTCTTGTTGAAGTTTTCAACAGCAGGTGGATGAACTAGTGAAACAGCGGTAATGGGGACTGAAGCAGATGATGATGAGGCCCTTGATCTCTTACCTGTATTTTTGCGAAGAAAAGAAGCCATGGATGATAATTTTTGGAGAATTTGTAGAGATGAACTTTGAAGAGAGTAGTTGAGGATAATTTTGGAGAAGATGAAGACTATTCCCTTTAATAGAGAGAGGTTTTAGGGTTTTTGGGAAGAGGGAGGAGACAAGAGGACACAATAGATGCCTAGATGCAATTTACAAGACAAATGCCATATCAAATCATAACAAAAGTTGACTGCACATTTAATGGAGAGGAAGGGAAACTTGGAACGGTTTTCAAAAGAAAAAAATTCTGGGTTTTTGCGCGAGCCGTCGACCATAGCCCCTGCATGCGTCGACGCATACTGTACATTTTTTGATAATTTTGAAAGTTTACAGCATGCGTCGACCGTTGTCCTGTTTAGGTCGACTCATAACCTTCAAAAACCCAATTTTTCAATTTCATATTATGCAGAATGCCACACTTGCCTATTTATCATGCCTATTCACCCTTTCACAATATGATTTGCATTCAACACACATAGTATCAGCAGCAAAAGTCATATACATATATAAGTACCATGATTGTCAAACGATATAGTTAGTTTCAAGTCATGAATGTTTAGAGAGAGAGAGATAAAGAGAGAGAAAGGAGCAATATCACCTTTATACCGACCACACTTGTTAACCACATATTTGTACTTGCAACAAACTCTAAACTTGTTAGTGGTACAAAAGCATAGTTGTAAATAGATTAATTATGAACGTAGTAATTGTTAAACCCGATCAGAAATGTCGAGAATACCAAGTTCTCGACGGATATGAAAGAAGGGCTCATTGGCTAGCGGCTTTATGAAAATGTCCGCTAGTTGGTTTTTGGTATCAACGTGTTCAAAGACAACATCACCCTTCTCTACATGGTCCCTCGGAAAATGGTGTTGAATTTCTATGTGTTTGGTACGCGAATGTAACACCGGATTTTTGGTAAGATTTATAGCACTGGTGTTGTCATAAAATATTGGAACACGTTCTAGCTTCAAATTAAAGTCCAATAGTTGTTGTTTAAGTCATAAGACTTACGCACAACAACTATCGGCGGCTACGTATTCCGCTTCGGCGGTTGACAGAGCAACAGACACTTGTTTCTTGCTGTGCCAACTGACCAAGGAATTTGAAAATAAGTGACACGTACCACTGGTGCTTTTCCTATCCAATTTGCAACCGGCAAAATCAGAATCGGAGAAGCCTACCAATGAACAATCATTACCTTTGGAATACCACAGTCCATATTTCAGAGTACCAGATAGGTATCGAAGTATGCGTTTGACAGATTTTAGGTGGGATTCCTTAGGACATGATTGGTATCTGGCGCACATACACACGCTAAACATAATGTCGGGACGCGAAGCAGTAAGATAGAGAAGCGAGCCAATCATACCTCTGTACCTTTTCACCTCAACATTTTTACCACTTTCATCTTTACTCATATTTGCACATGTTGGCATAGGGGTGTCTATGGCCTTTGAATTTGCCATGTCAAATCTCTTGAGAAGATCCAAACAATATTTTGTTTTGCTCACGAATGTTCCTTCCTTCAGTTGCTTGATTTGCAAACCGAGAAAGTATGTGAGTTCACCCATCATACTCATCCCGAATTCACCCTGCATAAGCTCAGCAAACTCTCTTATGAGATTCATGTTAGTGGATCCAAATATGATATCGTCAACATAAATTTGTACAAGAATTAAGTGCTTTCCTTGACGTTTAATGAAGAGAGTAGTATCAACCTTTCCTCTTGAGTAGCCTTGATCAAGTAAGAATTTGCTTAGTCTCTCATACCAAGCTCTAGGAGCTTGTTTGAGACCGTACAAAGCTCTTTTCAGTTTATAGACATGATCAGGATACTCATGAGACTCAAAACCAGGTGGTTGAGCAACATAGACTTCTTCATTTATGAACCCGTTAAGGAACGCACTTTTGACGTCCATTTGAAATAACTTAAAATCTTTCGCACAAGCGAAAGCAAGTAAAAGGCGTATAGCCTCGAGTTGGGCAACCGGCGCATAAGTTTCCTCATAGTCGATGCCTTCCTCTTGGTTATACCCTTGCGCGACTAAACGCGCTTTGTTGCGAGTTATTACTCCGTTCTCGTCCAGTTTATTTCTAAACACCCATCGGGTGCCGATTACTCGATGACCTCGCGGAGGAGGGACAAGGTCCCTGTCGCTACTGCGAAAATCGGCGCCGGCTGAACAGAAGAGTCTCCACCGTGCGTTATTTATCCCACGGGAGGGAAAGGAAACGCTCAGAGTAAACCTCGTACAACACGGGAAAGGTATGGTCATCACAACCAAAACCTGGATTCGGGAGTCGGTTACGCAAGGGGAAGGTATTAGCACCCCTCACGTCCGTCGTACTCGACGGGATCCACGCTTGTTTTCGGGTATGGATTGTTATTTCTATCTAAACTAAAGGTCAGGGGTTAAAAGAAAATAAAATGACTCGGCAAAGTATCGCACTTTATGCCTACGTATTCTCGTCTGGAACGAGAAATCAGAGTCAACGTAGTTCGCCTACCTACGGGAAAGGAGGGGAAGGTTGCTCGCTAAGATATCGCATCCTATGCCTACGTACTTCCACACTGCATGGAAGATCAGAGCAAACGTAGTTCGGGCCACGTACGACACAAGCTTGTCTTGATTGTTTTTTTATTCCTTCTGAAAAAGGTTTTCTGATTAACGGTCCCAGCGGACAAAAATGACGTCTTGATGAGTTCACATTCTTTTACGGAAGAAGTGTCTTTTATTGAGTTTGAAATTTTATTGTGTTTTTCTGTTAGTTTTGAGAAAGAAGAGACAGAACTCTAACCTACGGTTGCGAAGGGAATCAAACTAACCTAATGTTATCATGCATGGGTTAAGACCTAGTGTCTATCATGTTCCTCTCTTGCACAGAGAGAAACAGAGATCTTAAGGGAATAGACGGAAACAGAAACAAAAGCAGATATATACAGTAAAGCAGTAAAATGCATGGATGCAACAATACAAGCGAGGCAAGGGAGTCCCACTCAACCTCGAACCTAGAAAACAATAGGCAAAAGTGAACAGACTTCACTTTCAACCCAACAGGTTAAACAGCAAACAATACAGTCCAGAAAACCAATCAATACATCAAGAATGAATAACAGCAGAAAAAATAAACAGCCACAGCAGCTCTGCATCAACACCTATCTTCAAGCTTCAGCAAGCATCAATCTCCATCTCCACAACCTTCAAGCAAGGTCTTTGTCATCAATCTTCAGTCTACACTGGCTTTTCTTCAAGTCCTAACCTCCAAGCTGAGGGATCAAGCACAAGAGTGAATTGGGTGTTAAGCACTTAGCTGACCACCAAGGGTGGCAAACCAACTGCTACTAACACATAAGACATTTTCTCTCAAGAGTTCTATCCCTTAGACAGTAGCACCAAGCCTTCCAAAGGAAGGGGGTGAGTGTCTTAGAGAGACTCTGCATCACAGAGAAGAATGGAGGCAATCAAGGCCTTCCATGTTTGAGAATCAAGCTTCCTAATCTAGAGCTTTGCCTAGCTCCTAAACCCTAATCTCCTCAACAGCTGCTAGAAGGAATCTCCTCATCAACTCTGGAAGTTGGTCTTCAAGCTCTGGATCTCCAATGGCTTCATCATCACAAGTCTTCAGCTCTCCCAATCCCCAAGCAATCCCAATACCCATACAGACAAACAATAATCCCTAGAGGGCACACCACACCAATCAATCAAATATAGACAGTAATATACTAATAGCAGTAGGGGAATCCTAGTGATTTCTAAGGGATCTAATAACTACCCATAGTCCCTATAGTCCCATATCTAAAATATTCAATCTCTAAGTCCTAAGGGAAATGAACTAATTCACCTAAGTCATCACTTAAACCCTAATTTTGTTCATGTTGTTCTCACCTAAACTAATCACCTAAAATTAAGTCCTAAAAATGGGAACTAAATGGTATATACAAGCTAACATTATCTATTAATCAACCTAAAAATAATGGACAAAAAATATTAAAGCAACTATGCAAACTAAAATTAGCAAAATCATGTATCAAACTAGACTTAATAAAATGCTATTTACAAGAAAAATGCATGAAAAATAGTAAAACAAAATAAAATGACATTTTTATTATTTGGTATTTTTCTAGACAGAATTATGGACATGTAGAAAAAACAAGCATTAAAAAACAATCATTTTTCATTTGTATATGATTTTTAAAAGGTGAGAAAAAAAATAAAAGAAATTAAAATCACAAAATATGAAATAAAGGGGGAGGGGGTGAGAATAGCATTTGCGCCCAGTTGTAATCTCCATTCGGCCATGCCACCAGGGGTGTGAATATGAATTACCCTAAGCCCAGCGCGCTTCAGAAAAACCAAATGAAAAAATAAAAGAAAAAGATCAAATCCTCGGTGTGAATAGCAACATATTCCAGTTAAAATCAATTGGGCTCGCTGATGGGGGGTGGGGATAGTAATATGAATCCAAGGCCCACGCTGATGCATAAGTGAAACGCATCGTTTCACTTGGAGATTTCCCTCCGTTTTTCTCTTTGAATACGGACCACACGATGAGATTGAAAGTCAAATTCTCCCTCCCAAATCCACGGCTACCCTTCATCGTCCCCAAATCGAAACCCTAAAACTCAGAATTTCACATTCATGCATGAGTCTTCAGGTCCATCGTTCTCCCTCAATATTCCATGAAATCACGCACTTTAAAAACCAAACTCACTCCATTTCTTCCCCTCTACAAGACTATGCTCGTGGTTTTCTCTAAAACCCCCTCTATGATTAAACCCGATAGATGGAACTTCATAGCATACCAACTGCACTCACCAATGGAGTCTCACAATTCTCCAATTCAACTGTCCTATCTCGTTCACTATGTTACCCTGATCTCATCAAGCCAATGCACGCTTATTAATACTCAATATACAACCTATCCTCGATCATCAAAGTTTCAACACTCTGCCATGGAACATCACAGAAATCTCTCTACTTCTCAGGAATCAAACACCTATGGTCTCTAAGCATTTTGATCCTAACCATTCCATCTAATTCTACCTAGATGAAGAGATATAGATTGAAATGCATACCTTGCAATTTTGATGGAACAGTTGTGGAATCGTGCACTTCAAGGCATGGCAAGCTTCACCAATGATCTTTAGATGATGCTAGGGTTTCTGTTTGCAAAAGAAATGGTGGAAGGTGCTTGGATTCTTGGCTGCAGTTCTGATATGGATTCTTGAATTGTGAAATCTAGCTCTTCAATCCTCCATTGTTGGACCTTGCTCCATGCTCATTCCCACTCACAAACTTCCATGGATGATGAATGAAGAAAAGAAGTGATCAGAAATGGAAGATTATGGTGATTCTTGCACTTTCTTACAATGGAAGCACCTATGAAATTCTCTCTTCTCTCTCCTTCAATGCACCAACCCCTTGCACCAATGGATTCAATTCATTATATAGATGATGATTAACTGATTGAGAAGCTTCTAGAATGATCTTGGAGGATTCTAGAAAGTGGTGGAAAATTCATGAACTTCTCACTTAATGATACTTTGAATCATCTCATATCATGCTTGCACCTTTGGTAAACTTGTGTTAAAATATCCTTTCATGAGATATTGGGAGTGTATGTGTGGAAAAAACAAGCTTGGTTTTGCCTTGTGTGAAGATTTGCAAAGGTTCCTTAATATGCAAGCATGAACTTTACAAAGTAGCCCCCATTTTAAGACCTCAAATCAAAAATCTATTTGAACCATTGTTTTTAAAATGATGTTTGGATTCAAAATGACATATTGGATGACCTATTTTGGATTTGTAGATCTCTCAAACCAATTTTTCATTTCAACTTTTTCAACTTATATGCCTTTTTAGGTCATTTTTCACCAACTTTGGTCAAGTCTCATTCCATGCATTTCCAAACTTTCATGACTTCTTTTCTAGACTTAAAATGGCATTTTGAGCAACTTTGATGTTGTGAAGTTTTTCATTTGAAGCTCCTTTGTATGAGTTTTAGGCATAGGCTAAGAATGACCTGTAATCCTCAGATGACCAAAATACCCTTTGCTTGCCAAGACCATAAGTAGAGTTACACAAATCATATGAAGGCATACTATACCATTCTAGAAATCTAAGACAATGAGGAACAATTCTTATGTTGACCAGAAATTCATTTGAAATCTCCTTGAGGGGTAAAAATAGCTTGGAAGACAAGTCATTTTCACAGACAAAATTTCAGATACCTCAGATGACCTGTAACTTGCAAGGACCATAACTTGAGTTCTATAAATCTCCTTGATTTCTTCCACCACTCAAATTAAAGGTCTTGATATCCTCTACAAGTTCCATGTTGGCCAAGGATCCATTTGAAGCTTGCATTTTTACTTATCTTGCTGGGAAATTTGACCTAAACTAGGGGATTTTACACAGAAACCCTAATTTAGAAACTCCTCTTCTCCTTGATTTCTCTTGATTTCTTCTTAGCACAACAACATATCCTTCTTTACATGTCAAATGATGAACCCCACATCTCTCCAATAGCCCTTAATGCCCTTCAATCAGTCAATCGACCTAGGGTTGACCTAGAGTTGACCCCAGATGAAACCCTAGTTGACTGTCTTCAACTGCAATACTTATAATCACACCAAGGACTTGTCTCCTTCTCCAAATGACTTTCTAAGTCTCCCATGATGCCCAGATACTCTCCATGCTCCATTCACAGCTCACAACTTACTTGTTGATCCCCAGATACCCTCAGTTGGGAGATGGATGCACTTGCTTGATCCATTGTCTTCTTTAGCTCTCCAATTCTTTCTGATGACTTGAATAAGATTGAACTTGAAGAATAACCTCTTGATAGGCTCATAGGGATGAGAATAATGATTGGTCCCCTGTTGGATGACTTGCTATGCTTATGCTATGCAGATGGTTAGGCTATGTACATGACGTTATTATGCAAATGCTAATGATATTGAAACATAAACCAAGTGAATAAGGTTGAGCAAATTTTAGGGTGCAACAGTCCCAAACCTCATTTCTAGTGAACTGATTCAGTTCCTCCTACATTGACAAATACCAATGTTCATCGAGTAGGGCTTCCTTAGGGTTTTTAGGTTCCATCTGTGACACGAATGCGAAGTGATAACAGAAATTACTTAGCTTCGATCGATTTGTTACACCCTTTGTGATGTCTCCAAGAATGTTTTCAATTGGATGGTCTTTAGATGACTTCCACGCTTGAGGAAGATCATCGTTTGAAGGCGGATGAACTTCCTCTGTTACATCATGGTGGTACATCCTTATGCTCCTCAATTTTGGCTTTGTCAGGTTGATCAATCCCCGTCTTGCCACTTTTGAGTATGTCTTCAGTGGATGTACCTACACCATGAACAACACCATCCTTTCCGACATTTCTCGGGTAGGACTCATCAAAAGTAACATGCACAGACTCTTCTACAGCAAGTAATCGTTTATTATATATTCTATATGCTTTACTCGATTGAGAGTATCCGAGAAAGATACCTTCATCGGCTTTGGAATCAAATTTGCCCAAGTTTTCCTTTCCATTGTTTAATACAAAACATTTGCATCCAAACACATGCAAGTGAGAAACATTTGGCTTTCGCCCTTTTAAAAGTTCATACGGTGTTTTATTTAGAATGGGGCGAATAAGCACCCTATTCAAAACATAACACGCCGTACTAATGGCGTCGGCCCAAAAATATTTTGGTAAACCACTTTCGTTAATCATTGTTCTTCCCAATTCTTCTAAAATACGATTTTTACGCTCCACAACCCCGTTTTGTTGAGGAGTGCGTGGAGCGGAGAAGTTATGATCTATACCATGGTTACCGCAATATTCTTCAAATAAGTGATTTTCAAACTCACCTCCATGGTCACTTCTAATTGACACTATGTTTGTATTTAACTTATTTTGGGAAAGCTTAGCAAACTTTTCAAAAGCGGAAAATGTATCACTTTTACTTACTAAGAAGATGGTCCAACAAAGCCTAGAAAAGTCGTCCACTATTACGAACTCGTAATAGTTTCCTCCTATACTTTTGATCCTAGACGGCCCAAACAAGTCCATATGCAGAAGTTCAAGAGGTCTCGTTGTTGAAATTATCTTTTTGGATTTAAATGAGATCCTCGTTTGCTTCCCTTTTTGACAAGCATCACAAAGGTGATCCTTGGTGAACTTTATTTTGGGAAGTCCTAAGACTAGGTCTTTTGAGACTACCTTATTGAGTAAGTCAAAATTAACATGCGCTAAACGCCTATGCCATAGCCATGAGTCTTCACTCATAGTTATGAGGCATTTGTCGCTTGTTAATGATACTTCATTTAAGTCAAGCATATATACGTTGTTTACTCTAAAACCATTAAACATATTCTTCTTATCATTTTCATGCACAATTTTGCAACAATCTTTTGAAAAAGATACATTGTATCCTTTGTCGCATAATTGGCTAATGCTAAGAAGGTTATGTTTAAGGTTTTCGACAAGCAACACGTCGGAAATCATAGTAGAGGCGGGATTACCTACACTACCTTTACCTAGTATTGCTCCACGGTTGTTATCACCATAAGTTACATACCCTTTCTTCTTAGCCACAAAGTCTATGAATAAGGATATGTCTCCAGATATGTGTCTTGAGCACCCACTGTCGAGAACCCATCTTCTCTCGGTGGTCTCGACACATTTCACCTATCAAAACATAATTAGCACAAGGAGGTACCCAATGGCATATTGGGTCCTAATAGGTTAGCGACAAAATGGTTGTGTTTGGGCAACCATTGGTAGATGCCTTTAGGAACAAGAAATCTCCTAAACCGGCATTTACCAATGGAGTGGCCTTTCTTGCAACAATATAAGCATGCAAAATCGACTTTAGAATCACTTTCACTTGCTTGATCCCTAATTACATATGCACATTTTTGGTATGGGTTAATCATACTTTTTCTAAAATCCTTTTTATCAATAGCAAATGTAATTTTAGGCTCAAGTGCCTTGTTTAATTTGGCCTTGAGGTTTCTAACCTCACCTTGCCAAATATGATAAGTATCACACCCAAAGTTGAAAGGATTTCTATTGTCCTTACAATCTGATTCATTGCCTTTCACAATGGAAGCCTTAAGGTCCTCTAATTTCTTTTCGGACTCTTTAACTTTGTGCTCTAAATACGTAAAAATTCTCTTATTAGAGGCAAGTTTCTTGAAGGCTTTAACTGCTTCATTGTGTAAGGCATTAAATGCGGTTTGTAATTCTGAATGCGACATATTTGAGGACTTATCATATTTAGAGTGACGTACCTGTTTTTTTCTTATTTTTCTGATGAGCGGAGAGGCATAGATTCACGGACTCTTCTTCATCACTAGAGCTTTCATCAGAGGAGGAAGAGTCGTTGTCACTTTCCCACGCTATGTACGCTCTCCTAGGCTTTGATGATTTCTTGTGTGACTTTGATGATTCCTTGTCCTTTCCCTTTTTGTTCATCGGACAGTCCGGTTTGTAGTGACCGGGCTTTCCACACTTGTAGCACGTCCCTCTAGTATTTTTACCTTTTGAGTCATCATCCTTGGAGTACCTCGATTGTTTCCGGAAGTTTACCAAGTTCTTCTCGGAATGTTGGATGTCATTCTTTCTCACGTAACGGTTATACCATTTGACAAACAACCCCATATCTTCGCTCTTATCCTCTTCTTCTTCGTCGCTTGAGGAATAATCACTTTGCTCTTTTGCTTGAGACTTCGAGGAGGAAGTCTTGAGAGCTATTGATTTCTTTTCACTCACCTTCGTTTTGTCTTTCTTTTCCATGTTTTCGCGTTGGTCTAGGCTCAAGAGTACTTGTTCATGCTCTTGTAGTTTGCCAAACAATGTTGTCAAGTCTAATAAGGTAAGATCATGTGCTTCTTTGATGGCGGTCACTTTAGGCTGCCATTCCCTGTTAAGACATCTTAAGATCTTATTAGTAGCAACATCATTGGAAACAGGCCTACCTAATGAATGTAAACGATTGATGAGATGAGTAAATCTCTTTTGCATGTCAGCAATGGTTTCCCCTTGCTCCATGAAAAAGAGATCAAACTCTTGTGTTAATGTGTTGATTCTAGCCAACTTAACATCGTTTGTCCCCTCATGGGCTATTTGTAGTGAATCCCACATGGCCTTAGCAGTAGGACAATGGGATACACGATAGTATTCATCTACACCTAATGAGGAGATTAAGATGTTTTTAGCTTTCCAATCATAATTGTATTTTTTTCTCATCGTCATCGGTTCATTGTGCTTCGGGCTTTGGCACAACTACGTTATCCACATTGGTCATAGTAATTTCTATTGGACCATTGAGGATAACGTTCCATATTTTTCTGTCTATGGAGTTTATATGCACCCGCATACAGTCTTTCCAATAACTATAATTTTCACCATTGAAAATGGGAGCTCTATTGTACGCCCTTTTTGGTTCGTTAGCCATTTTCTATCTACGTTGTATTTGAAGCACCGAATAACCGGAGCTCTATATACCACTTGTTAGACTATGGCACGGATCTAGAAGGGGGGGTTGAATAGATCCCCAATTAAAATTTGAGTCGGCGCTACCAATTAAAATTTGGTTTTTTAAAATTGTTTTAAGTGCAGAAGCGGCCGAGGAAAATATAGTCTAAAACGAACGGTTATTGGAAAACCGGATATGCGTAAGCCTTTGGATTAATGACAATTTAGAAAATAGAATCACAACACTAATCACACTTATCAATTATCTACTTCAGTTGTTAGGATTCCTAGTTCCAATGATTCAAAGAGCAAACCAAAACTAGATACACAAGTAAGATAATTTTGGTTCAAGCAATATGTCAAACACTTGGTGTGCAAAACACTCCAAGTGATATTTATGTTGAGTAAGTGATTCCAACTAGCCTAGTACAATGTCTTGTTGTACTTTGGAGTCAAAAACAGAGTTTTAACCTCTTACTCAATTGATATCACAATTTTGACAATAGAGCTTATACAAAAATCACTTATTTTGAGCTATAACGTAAATGCTGAAAAATAGAGAAGACAAGTATTTGGTGAGGCAGTTCCCCCGTCGTCCTCGCTTCGGGGTACGTCTGCCCTCAATTATAAAACTAGAATTGAGATAGATTTTATAGATATCACCTGTTGAATGTAACAGTTTATACAAGGATTGAGCAGCAAATATACAACAGAAATCTCAATGTGTTGAAAGTTGCTTTCACTCCTTGCCCCTTGATTCAAGATGAATCAAGTCCTCCGATTGTTGTTGATGGACCTTCGACTCCATCCACCTTATTGAATAACATGTTGTTGTTCAAACCTTCGGCTCCGGCTGATCTCAACAGCAACAAATCGAACCTGAGATCTTCCCTTCAAAATCACTGAATCCGCTACTAGACTTGTGAAGAACACCTCTTCACAATCACCTTCGCTCAGTTGACCCTTGATGAAGAATCTCGTCCAAAAACCCCTAAAATTCAAACCAATCTTGGAGGGTAAAACCCCAACGGTTTTATTCAAGAAAGAACCTGTCACAAGCTTCAACCTGAACTTGATTCTCCAATCTAAGCTTCGAACCTTATCACCTTGAATCTCTCACAAATGCATTTCAAAAATGATTGTGTGTAATTGAAATGTTGTGAGATGTTGAAGATGAAGATGATGAATCTTGGACACCTATTTCACTCCTTCTTGTTTTTGAACACATGAATCAAAGATTGTCAAATGTTAAAATGACACAAGTGGTTAAACAAGTATATATAGTGCCAACCCAATTTTAGACATAACAGTATTTCAAATATAAGAGGGAATCATTTAAAAACAGAATTTCCGCGTGAACGGTCGACCGCAGTAGGTCTGTGCGTCGACGCATGGCCTGTGTTGTTTGGAAATCTGGAAAATTCAGCAGTATGCGTCGACCATACAGTCGGAGTGCGCTGACCTGTTGAAAACTATTTCCCTTATGCGTCGACCCTATGGTCGACTCATGCTTTTACGCGCTGACCCGTTGGGAAGTTTTTCCCTCATGCGCCGACCCTATGGTCGACTCATTGCCTTGTGCGCTGACTAGTGGAGAATTGCTCTGATGCATGCGCCGACCCTATGGTCGACTCATGCCCTGCAAACCTGCAAAAATTCATCAGTTTGTGGTCTTTCATGCCTTTGGTCATGATTGCATTTTATATACACATAGTATATTTATTATAGCAGTTTTAAGACAAGTATAAAAGGATATGGTAGGTGATACGTTGCATCTGTTTAGTAGATTTGGAGTTTATAATTTCCAATCTATCCAGGGAATTTGTCATCATCGAAACCTGCATTGACCAGTGTCTTGCAGACTTGTGTGATGTGTGGCGATTTGCCTCCACAAGTGAGTCATTTTATTCTCTTTTATTTTAATCCTCATTTTATTTATTTGGGCTTTTTAGCCCATTTTAAAAATAATTCAATAAAGCAACAAATCATCTTTGTATTGGATTAAAAAGAGAGGATTGGGTGTAGACCTCTTCCTCTCCGAGTGCCGAGATGCTCACTGTAGTGTGGGTGGTTTAGACACTCGTCTTTCAATACGAAGAAGCTTTCCATTTTAAACATTTCCTCCTAAAAAAACCTCGGCCCCGCGCCGAGTGCATTTTCAAAATCTCTTTCAATAAGAATCAACTTCTCTTTGTATTGGACTAAAGAGAAAGGATTAAGTGTAGACTTTTTCCTTTTCGAGTGTCAAGATTCTCACTGTAGTGTGGGTGGTTTAGACACTCGTCTTTCAATACGAAGACGCGACTTCTTCCACCACCTCTCCTTTCACAACTCCTTTCTGAAATCTTTCTCATCTAAAACCTCGGTCCCGTACCGAGTGCATTTTCGAACTCTTTTCATAACAAAAACTTGAACGGTCATGGAGTGGTTAGGCGTAGGCCTTCTCCTATCCCGAGTGCTTGACGTTTACCGTAGGGTTCTCTGTCGCAAAAGCACTTACCATTCAAAACCAAAAACGTCTTTAATAAGAGAACAAAGTTCTCTTCGCATTAAATTAAAGAGAGAGGATTAAGTGTAGTCTTCTTCCTCTCCGAGTATTGGGATGCTCACTGTAGTGGGGGTGATCTCGATACTCGTCTTTCAATACAAAGACGCTACGTTCTCCATACCATTTCATAACAAAAAAACTTTGAGATAAAGAATTGGGTACTACCCGCAAGGGGTTACTATCCGAGGACTTATCTCGCCCCTAAGAAACAACCTCACAAATCAAATGTGACATCTTGCCTCGCATGGCAAAACCTAATCATTTCAGAAAGGATATGTTACGTCCGTTCTACCGCAAACAGGTAACGCATAAGTCTCCTCACATGCGAGCGGCAAAACACCTAAACTGCTAGAATGCGCACGATGACATCATCTATAAAAACATCAACAAACCGTAGGCCGAACTACGGCTTCTCTAATTCTTTACTTCGTTCAAGTAAAGATACATAGGCACAAGAGCCACAATCCTTGCCGAGCACATCCCCCATATATTCGTAGCCCCGAGCTACGTCAACTCTGATTTTCTCACATCCATTAAGAATACGTAGGCCTAGGACCGCGAAGTTCTATCGAGTCTGTTCTTTCTCTTCTCCCCCCCCCCCCCCCCGATACTTCTCTCTCTCCTGTTTCTAACCCTTTTCTCCCTATCTTTTGGAACACTTTTTAGAGCATAATGTTTAAGCAAATAAATTCACCCGTCGACAAGCAAATGGTTCCCATCGAGTACGATGGATGCGAGGGGTGCTAATACCTTCCCCTCGCATAACTGGCTTCCGAACCCATTCTTGGTCGCGAGACCATCTTATCCATTTCTTCCTTTAGGTTTTCTCGATATTTCCCTTTCCCCTCATGGGATAAATAAAGTTCGGTGGTGACTCTTCTGTCTATCTTTTTCGCCTCCCCGCCGTTGCACGATGCATTTTTTGAGTAGCGACACCGGGGGCTCCCCCAACTCAAACATCCCTCTACTGATACGATCACAGATGGCAAACTTCGATGTCAGACGCATCATGGTCGACGGCGGAAGCTCGGTGGACATCATGTACACCCACCATTTCACGACCCTCCAACTCGACGAATCCAACATGTCCCCCTACGTGGGCTCTGACCTCCAAGGGTTCAACGGGATGACGATGAGACTGTGGGGGTACGTGGAGTTAAAAGTCACCTTCGGGGAGAAGGAAACGGCCAGGGAGGTCAATATCCGCTTCTTGGTCATCGAATGCCCGTCCCTCTACAACTGTATCCTGGGCAGGACGATGATGGCAGAACTCACCGTGGTGCCCTCCACCGTCCACCTAAAGATGAAATACTACACAAGGCAGGGGGCCGTGGTCACCCTAAATGGCGACATCGAGGCTGCCCGGAGATGCTTCGAGGCCGCGCTGAAAGGCCTAAGTACCATCGCCCTTGCAACTAAAAAAGTAGCGACCATCACGACGCCGAAAGAGCGAACCCAATGAACTCGTCGGCTCAGTAGACCTCGACAGCCGCTTCACTGAAGAGCCCAACCGCAAAGACGAAGCCAGCGACGCTCCCCTGTCCAACAGGCAGCCCACCCACCCAGCGCACCCCATCCCAGACGGTGACTTCGAGATTGTGACCCTCGGGGACGACGAGACTAGAACCGTGAAGATTGGAGCAGGACTCCCCGACGTGGCGAGGAAACAACTGAAGGCCTGCCTCCATGAGAACGTTGTTCTCTTTGCTTGGAGCGCCGCGGAAATGCCCAGACTCGACCCCGAGGTCTCCTGCCATCAGTTGTCCATCAACCCGACCGCCAAGGCCGTAGTACAACGTAGGCGTAGACAGTCCCCCGAAAAGTCGGCGGCGGCTGAAAAATCTGTAAAAGACCTCCTAGAGGCAAATTTTATTTCGGAAGCCCGGTATTCAACCTGGTTGTCCAATGTTGTATTTTTAAAAAGAATAATGGAAAATGGCGCATGTGTGTTGACTACACCGATCTCAATCGGGCATGTCCTAAGGACGCCTACCCCCTCCCTAACATCGACAAGCTCGTCGACAACTCGGTGGGCTTCAAACTCTTGTCCTTTATGGACGCGTACTCGGGATACAACCAGATCCCTATGGACGAACGCGACAAACAAAGCACGGCCTTCATGATGGAGTCGGGAAACTATTACTACAACGTAATGCCCTTCGGCCTAAAAAACGTCGGCGACACATACCAACGGATGATGAACAAAGTCTTCTAGGGAGAGATTGGCGACATGCTTGAGGTGTATATGGACGACATGATTGTCAAATCCTACACAGAAGTCGACCACACGACCCATCTCAGAAAGGTCTTCGACACAGCGAGGAACTGCAGAATGCGCTTCAACCCGGAGAAATGCACCTTCGGGGTCTGCGCAGGGAAATTCCTCGGCTACTACTTAACCGAGCGTGGGATCGAAGCAAATCCGGACAAGTGCCGCGCATTTTCGGAAATCACCACACTCACCTCGAAGAAGTCTATACAATCCCTCAACGGCATGCTCGCCTCACTTTCTCGATTCATCGCCAAGTCCGCACAGCACACCCTCCCTTTCTTCAGGTTACTCAGAAAGGAAGCCACGTTCGAATGGACAGAGGAATGCGAGCAAGCCCTTCATCACCTCAAACGCGTCTTGTCCGAACCACCGGTACTAACACGACCCGTAGCGGGAGAAACCCTATACATATACCTGGTCGTGGCTAATGAGGCCGTCAATGTCGTCCTGATCATGGAAACCCAAGAAGGGCAAAAGCCAATCTACTTCACGAGCAAAGCCCTCCACGGTCCCGAAGTATGATACCAGCAGATCGAAAAGGTCGTTTTGGCCCTCATCACCGCTGCACGCCGCCTCCGACATTACTTCTTGGCCCACACCATTGTGCTCAGAATCGACCAGACCGTCAGGCAGCTCCTCGACCGGCCAGACATGGCTGGACGAATGCTGAAATGGTCGTTAGAACTATCTAAGTTCGACATCGTCTACGAAGGAAGGAATGCCCTCAAAGCCCAAGTCCTGGCTGACTTTTTCGCCGAGATGACCCCCTCACCAGACCCTATCACGGGGAGCCACAAGTGGACTATCTTCGTCGATGGCTCCTCAAACTCCACGGGCAGCGGAGCAGGCATCATCCTCGACAATGAAGAAGGCACCATCATAGAAGTCTCTCTGACACTAGCCTTCCCGACGACGAACAACCAAGCCGAGTACGAGGCGTTTCTGGTCGGGCTCCGCTTGGCATCAGACCTCAGGGGCAAAGAAATTAAAATCTACATGGACTCCCAGTTGGTCGCCTCACAAGTACGGGGGGAATATCAGGCGAAAAACGATAACCTCGCCGAATACCTGGCACTCATTACCGAGAAAATGCAAAGTTTTGACTCCGCGGAGGTTCAACACGTTCCACACGAACAGAACACCCAAGCAGATATTCTCTCAAAACTAGCAAGCACCAAAAAGAGGGGCGGGCACAAGTCGGTCATCCAGGAGATCCTATCGCAGCCAAGCACGAAAAAGGCCGAAGTACCGCTCGACGTCAACGCCATAGGGGATATCAACTGTTGGATGACACCGTTGCACGCCTACCTCAACGCAGGCCGCCTCCCCGCCGACCCCAAAGAGGCCAGCACGATCAAACGACGGTCCTGCTCGTACGTCCTTCTTGAAGACAAATTGTACCGTAGAGGCTTTGCGGTCCCCCTCCTCAAATGCATCGACACCTCCCAGACCACTGCCGTTCTGGAGGAAATCCACGAGGGCATCAACACGCAGCACCTCGAGGGACGATCCCTGGCGAGAAAGGCCCTGCGAGCAGGATACTACTGGCCATCGATGCAAGAGGACACGAGAGAGCACGTCAAGAAATGCGAAAGATGCCAATGACACGGGGACATGCACCTCGCCCCACCGAGCGAGCTCAAATCCCTCTCCTCCCCTTGGTCGTTCGCCTGGTGGGGGATGGATATCCTCGGTCCCTTCACCTTAGGTTCATATCAGAACAAGTTCCTGATCATGGGCGTCGACTACTTCACCAAGTGGATTGAGGCTGAAGCCATCGCCAAAATCACGGCCCACAACATACTCCAATTCTACAAAAGAAATATCCTTGCAAGATTCGGTGTCCCACTCGCCATCGTCACCGACAATGGCACGCAGTTCACCGACAAAAATTTTTGGGACTTCGTCACCAAACTCGGGACCAAGCACCACTTCACCTCGGTCGAGCATCCTCAGACGAACACCCAAGCCGAATCCGCGAACAGGGTGATACTCAGAGGACTAAAACGAAGACTCGGCGACGCCAAGAGAGCGTGGGTCGAGGAACTCCACAGCGTCCTATGGGCATACCGAACTACACCTCACTCAACCACGGGGGAAACACTATTCTGCCTCACATACGGAACCGAGGCGGTGATCTCGGTCGAGATACAAGAGCCATCCAGACGAACTGAGGCTCCCCTCGAGGCCGAGGAACTCGACCTAGTCAAGGAAATTCGGTCTGGGGAAGCTCTTCGATAAACCCGGTTGAAACAGCAGGTAGCACTTCGCCACGACAGCAGAGTCCTGAAACGCGAATTTCAGATCGGCGACTTAGTCTTGTGAAGAAACCAGAAGGACTCCCACGAGGGTAAACTAGCCGCGAATTGGGAAGGCCTGTATCGTGTCCGCGATAAGACGGAGCATGGGGCCTATTACCTCGAAAACTTACACGGGGAACAACTAGCTCGACCATGGAACGCCGAGAAGATGAAACGGTACTACAGTTGAACACTGCCCGCGACGCCCACGCGTCGCGACCACAGGGGGCGACATGGTACCACCGCACCTCCTCGCGTCCTCTAGAGACCAACGAAAAAGCAAGTCCTGCCTTTGTGTGCGCGGGCAGAAGGCTCTGCTCGACGGAGAACCCCTTGATCGAGACTCCCCGTCGCCGTACCAGAATCGGCAGGACACCCAGCTCGCGATGGGACGTTCACGCCGCGGGGATAAACTACTCCCGTAATGACCAGGTAACCAAACCGGTCGACCGTCCAGTTCTCCACACTACCGGAAACAATTATCGTCGAGCTACCACCCCGGACGGGCCCAAAAGTATAACAAACATGTGTTTTAAACATACACATATATCTCGAGCATACAAAAGTGCAAAAATAAAACGAGCATAACATCATGCAAAAACAAAACAAAGTGCACACTTAAACAAATTTCCAAAAGTACCATATAAAAGCGGGCACCAGCCCAGTAGTTAATATTACATCACCAATAAGGGCACGCAGGCCCGGTAAAGAAAACACAGAAAAATATAAAGTGTTTGGCATGCAGGCCAGAATACGCGGGAACGCAGGCCCGGAACTAATCTATGCTCCTTCTTCCTCCTCCGTTTCAGGCTCGACGGGAGGGACATTGGGACCAGCCTCCTCGGCGCTCGGGTCGACCACCCGACCATCGATTATCTCGTGGAAAGTCCCGATGCCATCCTCGACCAAGGCAACACCGGAGTTCACCACCTTAAGTTGCGCGACAACACCATTGAAACCCGCGGCGAAGGTCTTCAGACAGTCACCTTCCAGCACTCGTATCCTAGCGAGCAGATCAGCCCGGGTAACCATCTGCCTGTCTTCGTCGGTCTCATCATCAGCAGAACGAAGACCACCCTCCAGCTTCTCCATGCAAGCCTTCAGTGCCCGCACTTCCTCCTCAGCGGCCTTCAGCCTCTCCTCGGCGCTATCCCCTCTCTTGCGCTCACTGGCGACCTCCCCCTGACTTTTCTCTAACTCCTCGGTTAGCTGAGTCACCTTTCCCTGGTTCAGCTTCAGGTTCTCGACGGCCTTGTTCAGACGAGACTGCGTGAAAGCAAAGTCCCCCTGCATCTTGGACAGCTCGACGGTCGAGCAGCTTTCCTCGCTCAAAACCATCGTCGTAGTAAAAGTCCGCATCAGGGCAGCCAAATCCTCCGTCAGGACCTGCCTCCCCGTAGCCCGGTCCGCGCTTAAGACCGCCTTCGCCTCCCCGTCAGGAATACTGGGCGACCTGGCCCCATGAAAATAACCAGGATGCTGATGGCAGGGCGCGATGGAGTAGCCCTCCTAGGTAGAATCCGCTGATAAGTCGACCACGGTCTCCACCTCCTAGACTCTGGGCCTCTTCGGGGCCCCCTGGGATGTGGGCGACTGACTGCTGGGAGGAGACGATGACCCCCGGTCATCCTGATCAGCGGAAGCCTGCCCGACCAGCTGGGCAACCCGCGTCATCGGAGGAACATCAACCCTCGACACGCGCAACTTCTTCACCCGCTCCTCGACGGAAGACATGTTCCCTGCAAAACAAAGAAAGTAAGTCAATAACAGATAAAGAGTACCAGATCGTGAGAGGGGAGAGGTGTCCACCACCTAGATAGCGAAGGACCTCCGCCTACAAGGAACACTCGAGCAGAGCCTTTGTATTGATCAACCTCGCTGTCTCGCGGGCATTCCCCTGGCTGTCGAGTATGTAATGGTCGTCGGGGGTCACCAACTTTGACGGCGGCAGGCTGCGCACGAACGAGACTATCTTCAAATAGCCGGCCATGTCCTCTTCGTCAAGCAACCCCGCACGCACTATGTATCGGTCTGTCCCCCGAGAGAAATGTTCCGGGGACCATTCCACATGCACCTGCGGCAGCATGACGGCCTCCCGCTGGCCATCCATGATTCGTTCCCCTTCTGAGTATAAAGAGTCAACCCCCGCATGCGTGATCGGGCTGACGATGAAGAAACGACCCTTGAAGTCCCGGATAGAGTCCATGTACGTTTTGAAAAGCCTGTCTGGTTGCTTGAACGACACCCAGCCGTGTCGGCCATTCACCGTCTGTCGCTGCAGATAGAAGATGCGGAAGAATAGCGGCAGCGTGACGCCGACCTGGAGATAACGGCACACGACCTCGAATGCCCAAATAAAAGCCAAGGCATTCGGATGAAGCTGCGAGAGGGCCAACCTCAGCCAATCGAAGAGGCCCAGGTGGAAGTCTGAGAATGGCAGCCTGAGCCTGGCCTCTTTAAAATAGAACTTGTACATCGGGAATCACATCCTCCTGTACTTCGAGCAGATTCGGTGGCCCGCCCGAGGACGATAAACTTGCCAATTCTGGGTGTCACCTTCTCTCCGGTCCTCCACGGTGGCATAGGCTCCCGTCGGGTCAGAAGCGAAACAGGAAGGCATGGACAGAGGCTCCTCGGCCACCCACTCCTCGAGGGGAAGGGCGCGCTCGTCGAAGTGTGGAACGTCCTATTCATTGTCCTCGACCATTGTCCCCGGGACAAACGTAGTCATTAACACCTGAAAAACAGAAGGTAACGGTGAATTCGATGACAAAGATCAAATTCACCCTTCCACCGCAAGTCAAGTGAAAGGGTGACGAGCAAACCGAGCATCGTCCCCGGTGGCTCTACCCAAAACCTACCACCTCCCCGGGGAACCGGCATAACCTAACCTACACGCTCCCCCCGAGGAATTCATCAAAATAGACGTCGCTCCTCGGGACGTTCATCGGAATAAGCGTCTTTCCCCGGGGCATTCATCGGAACAAGCATTTGTCCCCGAGGTATTCATCGGAATTGGCGTTTCTCCTCGGAACGCTCACAGTAAAACCCTAGAAAATCCCCCTACAGCGGCGGAGATCCTCACCTCTCCTCGGGGCATTCAACATGCCCCGACCACAGTCCTAAAACAAACGGGAAAAATGAAAGAAAGGAGAAAAGAAACTTACTATATTTCGATCTGCGACGGAGTACGTGGCGGCTGCTGCGACGGAGAGATCAGACGGTAGCAAGGCGGCAAGGCAGAGAGTTTGAGAGCAAGAGGGCGAAAAGTGGAGAATGAGCGGGGACTCGCTTACTTATACCCCAGCACGGGACTCGAAGCGTCGCTAGGCACTCGAGTACCCTAGGGTAGTCGCCCTAGCAGCCACTCAGCGCATGACACATGGCGAAGGATGACAGTCGCGTCCCGTCATGTCTCCCCGTCGGCACGTGCCCTAAAGCCCGGACACCCAACGACGAGGAAGGGCTCGCGTACTCGCGTCCCCGTTAAACACGAGCCGGAGAGTTCTTCCTCCACGGGCAAATCTCTCATCCCCGACACAATGTCATCAAGTCCTCACTCCCTCCCTCAGAGCTATGACTTGGAGGGCTCCTGTTCTGGCCTGGGCCCCGGCTTGGCCAGGCAGGCCCAGCCCAATAATATTCTGCCAAGCCCAGTCCAGCTTGGGTCGCAACCTTCGAGCACAAGGTCCCCGGCGAACAGGTAATGCCCCTCCGCGGGCAGAAACTGCCCCATCTGTGTCGAGCACAAGACTCTCCCATCGACCAGACACTGCCTTCTCCGCGGGCAGGACCTGCCCTCCGCGGGGACACGTCACCAACCAACTGCCCACCTCCGAAAGAGCAGGTCAAACCCACTTTCCGGAGATCACGGGACAGTTGGACTAGGGCGAAGACCACATCCTGGTCTTCACTATGCCACGTAAGCCCTAGCAGTCACCTGGGTTGGGTTTGGCATTCCAGCCCAACACAAGTGACCGTTGGCCCGGCGATGGAGTCTCTCTATAAATACTCTCTTTCATAAGAGGGTCAGGTAATTCACTTCTTACCCTTTTTCTGTACTTGTGATCACTCTGCCCATACGCTTACTTTAACATCAGAGTGTCTTGCAGGTACACCCCCCTCCTCTTCTTCGATACCGGTGAGCAGGCAACAAGTCGAAGACACGTGGCAGCCAGTGATCCCTTTCTGATCAGGTCAGATCAAAAGGTATATTTGTTTTCTCTTTTTTTAAATTAAAATTATTTTATTAATTAGATCTAATAGTATTTCATTAACAGATATTTAATTGAACCCTTACCTTAGAAGCCACCAAAAAAATATTTTAATTTATTTTTGAAATAAATAAATAATTTTTAAAAAAAAAAACTTATTTTTAGTGAAAATAAAAAATTAATTTTTTTGTGAAAAAAATAAATTAATTTTTTTGAAAAATAAATTAAATTTTTCGAAAAAAAAGTTAAAAACATTTTTGAAAAAAAATATTTTTTTAAAAAACTAATTAAATTTTTTGAAAAAAAAATTAATAACCGATTTAAAATCGGTTATATAACCATAATCAAATTTATAACCGATTTTATAACCAGTTTTGATTGGAATATGGTTATGGTTATGAATCCAAACCATTTAATTGATGTAAAAGTAATTATGGTTTGATTTTTAAAAATAACCAACTATGCACACCCATAATTGAGTACATCACCTATCACTATTATAAAAGAATAAAATTATTTTTAAAACATATATGTTATTCCTACACCACCTCTTACGGCTTTATTGCATTCATTATTTACAAGGTAAATAATTATATAAATAGTGATTAGTGACATGAAGAGTTACGTGAACAGTACCTACAAACAGTACCTAAACAATGTCTTTTAGTAGTAAAACAAAGTTGATTAATGAAATGTAAAAAGTTTTATTAATGAAATTATGAAGTTGGTTAATAGATGTCCGAATATTAAAAATAAATTTTAATAATAAAATAAAGTTTATTAATAAAATCTAAAAAGTTAGTTAATGAAGTTAGTTAATAAGTAATAGATATTAAAAATAATCGTTAGTAATAGAATAAATTTGGTTAATGAAATATAAAATGTTGGTTAATGAAATTAAAAAGTTGATTAATCATACAATTTTATATCAAGATCTTTTAATAATTTATTATTAAATACTTTACGGTTGACCAATACAATGAACCGTAAAATACCGCGTAAGTATAGATTATGGTGTAAGAATATATTTTTTTTCTTTTAAAAATGATTAATAAATACGATTAAGCATATTTAATTTAGCTTTCATGTTAAGAATATATCAAATTTATTTAACTTTTATTTTAAAATTTAGTAGAAAAAGTCACTCAATTATATGTATTAAATATCTTTTAATTCAATTAAGGACAAGTTTAAAATACAGATTTTTAAATTAACTTTTAAAATAATCAATGTTTTAAAAAAAATTACCAAAATACATCACTTTTAGATGAGGTTGAAGTGTTGTCGGTTGAATTGGTGACGCCGTTATAAATTTAAGTGGAGGCGCCAATTGAATTGGAGACACTATATATTGTTGTCAATTCAATTGACGTCAGTGTACAAGTGCATAAAGGTGCCGTCAATTGGTCTGATACTAGTGTACAAACAGAATATTTTTAGTACAAAAAGAAGTGTCTCCTACCATTTACTATAATTCACACATCATTTGAAAGTCTTCTTTCATTTTCATCACTAACTCTATCATGATTGCTAAAAATATGTCTTGTGTTGTTTGCGTGTCAAAAGTTTATGTAGTAATCAAAAGTTGATTTGTTATAAATAACAAGGTTACAAAATCTTACTGTATTATACATAACTTAAAGAAAACAAATAGATGTTCTTGTAGAACTTGCTCTAACATTGGGACATTTTGTCCGATTATGTTCACACTGGCGACATAAACCACATAATTTTACCACTTTATCAGTCATATCCATTTTTGTTCTAACTCGCGTGCTATTAGGGTGACCATTTTTCTTCCGTCGCATGTTTTCGCTGTGTCAAACTATGCCCTCTTGATATACAGGTCAATAATCTCTCAATGCTACTATCAGAAGTAATTGTCGTACACATTGAAAATATTTACAATTTTGTAAACATCAGAGAGATTCATGGAAGCGTCTTGAAAAGCATATGAACATGTTCCAATGACATGGGAGTAAGGCATACGGAAGGCTTGAAATTGCACCACAGTGATCGTGTCAAACTACAGTTCGAAATGCTTCAAAATATCTCAGATCCCCCGACCGACCTCGATCAATGGCACCAACTAAAAATTAATGAACAATGAAACTTTACCAATTCGAAGGACTTTGCTAAATTTGTGTGTTGTAAATGGAGGAACTCTATTGACCATGTCTTACGTGACCTTGTGATGCCAACAGTGTCTATACCAACTAATACTTATATGGCTGGATACATATTGATTGCAACTGAGTTTGTCTCCGAAGAGAGATATTTATATGACCCGCGACAAACCACTTACACACAAGAAGCTTCAACGTCTAACCCTCCAGAAAATTATCAGATCTATTACTCACAAAATCCCACCCAACAAAATTACCCACCCACAATCAAAACATGTCAAACACCTAACCATAATACAAAGAGCGTCCTCATACTATCGCCAACAAAATAATTATTATCAAGACATCTAAAATGCATATGCCTTTAACACAACATCAAGATATAGCCAAAACACCCAAAGAATATATAACATCAACCTTTCCTCATATCATAGCCAAAATGCCCAAACATCACACCATAGACAAAACACACAAACATCACAACCATATGACTTTCAAACACCACAACAACCATTTCAACCTTTCTCCAACGAATTGTTCACACCAATGTCCCCCTTCAATCGTACAGACCGCACACCAATTACCCCTTCAACACATCCCAACTACTCTGATATGGATCGCGGATTCAATTATGGCAGCGTGTCGCTTCATACACAAGAATTTTTTAAAACACATCCTAAGATCTCAAATTCTCAAAATGAATCAACATTTAAAACAACAAATAAAAATAGCTAAAAGGTGTGGAACCAATTTGGTATGACCAACTCAGTTGTTATCGTTTGCTTATGTAAAAGTATTTTTAATTAAATGTTAATATTTAACATTTATACTAAGAAAATTCTACTTGTACATTGGCACCACATTTATGCACTTGTATATTAGCGCCATTTAAATTGGCAACACCATATGCACGCCAATTAAATTGGCAACACCATATGCTATGATGTCTAAAACCCAATTGACCCCACCACCATATGCACTTGGATATTAGCGCCAATTAAATTGGCAACACCATATGCTATAATGTCTAAATCCAATTGACCCCACCACTTCAACTTCTTCTAAAAGTGAGATATTTTGAAAAAAAAAATTTAAAACATGATTATTTTGAAAATTAATTTGAAAAACTAAATTATGAGTAAAAAATTTAATATCATTAAATAATTTTAAAATAGTTGAATTTGGTTATAAAAATAATCAAGACTTAATGTACTTTCTTTCTACTATTACAGGAAAATACATCCATAAATTGATAAAGAAAATCCACATAATACAAGACTTAAACTATTGATAGAATTAAAATTTTGTCAAATGCATTTTCGATGAACAATTACAAAGAGTTAAAGGCAAAGTCAAAGTCAATGCAAAAACTCAATATTCTGATAAAAAGATCAACAATCGAAAATAATATAACACTTCCCTCGAAGGTCGAAAGGATTCGACAAATGATGCCCTTTTGACAAAGACAGATAAATATAAGATCCAAACATATGTCGCAAATCGCACCCAACACATCTCTTGTTTAAACATGAATAGTAGAAAACATGTCCAATTTGTATGTGAAACTGTAATGGAAGATGCATACATAAACTATATGGCCATAATTCAGGGTACAAATCTCACTATACAATTAAAACAAGCCAATCGAAACTGTCATTCATAACATACTTCTGCCGTGTTTGTGGATATAGATGCATATTATGATATACACTGAACAATTGCAAACAAAGGGCATAGCAATTAGGTTACACACAACCTTCATCAGAACCATGAGAAATTGAGGAGCAAACTACTCAGAACTCCCTCTCAGGGAACATGATAGGAGCTACGAGAGACCACAAGTATAGCAAGGCAGTTGCCCAGCAAGTGACAATCCGAACCCAAACTGAAGGCCACCCGACGTCAACCAACTTACCACTCTCTCCAACAGAGGTAGACCAACCTGTTAGAAGCATTGCAGAATACATGCTAGCAAGAGAGAAAATCAAGTGGAAGAAGGCATATGAATATGAAACTGGCTTTGCTTTCTCATTACTTTCTTCCTCCTTAACATCCAATGGAAGCAACGGCTTCCCTGCAGAATAACCAGAAATGGAAGCTTGTTAGGAATAATTGCACGCACGGAATTATTGCTAATCAATTAACATGATAGTTCATTATTTTTCTTCATAGCACTAAAATCAAAAATACACTTCATGACCACAAAAACATTCATAGATTTCAAGTTCAGATATCAGTTGTCTAGACCTGTGAATTTAGCATATCTCGACAAAATAAAGAACCATGGGTTTTGATAATTTACCAGCACGAGGAGAACTTGGTGGGGAAAGCACTGTAGCGGAAGATCCAGCCCGAACAGCAGAATACACAACTGAAAGAACAGTTGTGACTAATCCCAAAGTAAGAGAGCCAGTGGAAACAGCTTTTGAGTGTTTGTGAAGACCATTGCACGCATAATCTCTGGGTTCACTGGCCAGTGCACTATAGCAGAGATAAGTGCAGTATAATGATATTACTGAAGCAGGCAAAATGCTTCCATTTACCTGTATAATGATAAGTGCGGTATAAGCTTCTATATATTTTTAAAGCAGAAAAGAAAAATATTGTATAGTATGTATCATCATAAATCATAATAAATAACTTTACATTCCATTAGAAACATATAACCAAGACAATGCAGATACAAACTATATTTGATATTAACTAACAGGTTATAGATGAATATTTATATGCAGTCACGTTTTCATGATGTGCACAAGTTAAAACAAGTGGAAAATGTATCATTTACAACTTCCAAGCAACGACAATTCAATTTTATAGGATAAAAACAACATTGGTAAAATTCCACATATGAAAAACAAGGAAATAAATTTTTAGAAGTTAGATACAGTAAAATTAAATAAATAAACTAACCGCAGGGTGCAAAGCTACTATGGCAAAAACAAATGCGAGCATCAGGGTCATAGTAATAAAAAAGACATTGATTCCACAGTCTTGTCCAGACGGCGTGAAGAAGTGAAAGAGAACTCCAGAAAATACAAGTGTGGCAACATAACAAACAAGTGAAACAACAAATAAAGCAACATACCTGTTTCAACAAAGAAACAATTAAATACTGATATGTCATTAAAACCTATAATATCAAGTAAAGGAAACTATGTTAAAAATAATATAACAAAGCCTAAAACTGACCAGAATTGTTCATCAAATCCAACCCATTTGTCATTCCATCCATGAACAAAATCCAACAAGAGCACAACTTGAACTAGAAGAAATAAACCGGAGCCAAACTTTGATATTGTTTCTGCAAATAAACAAAATTCATCCCTCCCGTAAACAAAATTAAATGTCAAATGCATAGGAAAACACTACACAATTTCTCTTCGAATCAAATTTATGATTGTATCAACAACACAAAACTCAATATGCATGAAAATTAACTAAAACGAATCCATTTCAACATTTATAAGCATTCTCACCATAAAAGCTGATGAACTCATTCGGAAGAAAAAATGTAAGGATAACCATAAGACACCAACAGATGATTTTCATCATCCAACCCCCATGATGCAAGCCATCACGAGGATCCTTCTGAGTTTTGACACCAACCATCATAGTAGCCAGAATAGTGAAAAATAGAAAGTTTCCAAAGCTAACACGTAGAACTGCATCTGTCTCAAACCACTCACGGCTCGGAGTTTGTTTAAAGTGATTAATCCCTGCACCATTTTTCAAATACATTAGCTCCATAATAACCCAATTATATCCTCATCTAAATTCACTACATTAACTTGTAAAAACAAACATGGTAATTTTACAACAACACAATTTTCAAAAAAAAAAGTAATAATAAATAAATTAAAAAGTTAAACATTTCAAATTAAACAAACAGCTTGATAATTATTAAAGAGGTGAGTTACATACAATCCTTCAATTGCAGAATAAAGAATTTTATTTCATATAATTAGAAATTAAAAAGATAAGAAAATTAGGGTTTGAAGGAGGGGATTGTTACAGGGAATCGATTCCATGAGAGGAGCCGCGACTTCACGGAGGATCCACGCAACGACGAGGGAAAGAGCGAAAAGACCGCAGTAAGCGATCCTGGCTGAACGACGGCTGATTCCAGAAACGACGGTCCTGCAAGCGTCGCATGCGCAGGCGGCGCAGCATGACGCCAAGCACGAAGCAGCCCACATCGGTGGATGTTGTTTTGAGGTGATCGGATTAGGGCTTGGAGATTGTGTTGGGGAGAATGAATTTGGGGGGTTTTGTTAGGTTGCAGGGGAAGAGGACGAGTGAGGAAAGAAGGGAAAAGGATATTGTTATGTATGGACTTTTTCTCCCCTTTGGTACGCGTTGTTTTGGGTGCGTTATGATTACCTTTTCCGGATGATTCTACAAGGCGTTTTCAAATAAATTAATAAAATTATTAATACTTAATAAAATAATTGATTGTGTCAAATTTTACAAGAATTTATTTTTTTTTAAATAATATATCAAATTTATAAATAAAAAATTGGGTTAATATGTTTGAGGTCCTCAAAAAGTTTTTCGTCCATAAAAATGTCTCCCCGTTAGTTTTCTCTAACGGAGGGTGATGTGGCATATCACGGGGATCCTTATCATGGCCACGTCAGTTTGATTTGGAATAATTTATTTGTTATCATAAATAGTAGAGACAAACTGAGTGAACCCTAATCCTTTGTTCATCGTTTTCCTCCATAACACAACATTTGTACAATTGTTCGCACTCAACCATTGCCATTCGTTCTTCTTCTTCTTATTCGTCTCCCTCCTCCATCTCAGAAATATGTCATCTTCATCAAGGTTAAGTAAAATAGTTTCGTACTATTCGACGAGTGTGACGAACCGTGGAGTAAAAAGGTGTGGATGCAATGGTGTTATAATTTCATACATGCGCAAGAACGGAAAGAACAAAGGTCGATTGTTTTAGAGATGTTCGTATTGGAAAAACAAGGGTACTTGCAACTTATTTATTTGGGATGATGAAATTGCACAAGGAAAGGATGATGAGGAATGTGTAGATTCATAATGGAGGAAGGATGAGAGTAAGGTGAGGGAAATGCAAGCTTTAGAAACTCTAGAGGAGCTTTACGAATCATCCATGAAGAAGAACAAGAGGTTGAAGATAAAGATTAAGGAAGAGGCATTTTGGGGAAGCTGAAGACAATATGTGTTATAGTTTCAGTCTTGGTCAACTTGTATTTGTTAATTATGTGTAATTGTTGATTAGGTGTAATCGTCTGTAATATTTGTAAGTGTTAATCTTGTCTAAGTGGTATTTTGTGAAATGTAACCTGAACTGGTTTTGTAATGTTGAATTGGTATGAAATACAAATTGGAATTTTGTGTAATTCGTTTAGTATTGTTCAATTAGTATGTTCATTTTGTAGTTTCAGTCAAGGAACATAGTTTTGACACAATATGACCTATAAATTAGACATAATATGAGATATAAATTTAGCAGAAAAGGTGGCCTTAATAATTGACCTATAAAATATGCAGACAATGGTCATCAAAGCTTGCATTTCTGTATGTCTAACTAGCATATAATTCACTGTATAAAATTGACCTATTAGGTGGTCTTAAAATTTAGACATACAATGACATATAAGTCTGGCATGATATGAGCCATAATTTTCAAGCAAAATGATCTATAATTTTCACATTAAAACCATATGGACTCAACAGATTTCACCAGAATGATCTATTATCAATCAAGGAACATGAGTACAAGAAACTGATCAAAACAGAATGTTCACAGGTTCACAATTAGCATACCATAACGTGTTCGCAAGACAGATTAGACTCAACAGATTTCATTAAATTAGCATATCATAACAGGTTCACAAGACTACATCAGTACAAGAAACTGATCAATACAATACATCATTTCCATTACATCAAAAGAACATGATTTGTTCAAAAGGTTACATCAGTACATCACATAGAGCAAAAAACTACATCAATACATTACATCAAAATATTTGTTCTTACACAAGTTCATCTGCAAAATACTACTGCTTTATTGGGTTAGACCTTTGTCAGTTGTGTTATCTTCTTCAGTTAGATCCAAAGGGTCATTGAATTTCTTTCTAGGGCCAAGAATGTTCTTTGTTTTCAAGGTCCTCAACCTTTCACTATGCCTTTTTTCTGCTGCAACATTAGTCTGTGTCTTGTACCTACTCTGGGTTTTAAACTTAGGTGGTTCACTAGAACTTGGCCTTGAAAGGTTTGTTATAATACCAGGTGGTTTGAAAGGCTTGTTCTTGCACACTTTGGGTTGCTTACCAAAGAAAAACTTGACATTACTTTGCACTTTCCTTGAGAGGTGATTTTTCAACCCTTAAAGGTTGATTACCCAAAACCTCACCACCCCTAATAATGCAACCAAAGTTTCACCCAAACATGAAGAACGTGTAGGTTGGTCCCTTTTAGTTGGCTCACGTAGTTCACTTACCATTTCCTCAATGACCGTTGCATCTTGATCATTTGTCGTATCCTCCTTGATAAAAGCATTTCCCCCCTTGACACTAGCCTTTCCCTCCATGATAGTAGCATTTCCCTCATTGACAATTGCTTTTCTCCCCTTGATAGTAGATTTTCCCTCCTTGACATTAGCCTTTCCTTCACTAACAGAAGTCTTTCCTTCATTGACAAAAGCCTTTCCCTCCTTGACACACTATGCTAAAAAAGACGCGCTGCCTAAAGTGGCGTTGCTAAAGGTAAAGGCATCGCTTTTTTTATGGAAAAAGCGCTGCTATAGGCTCCCTTTACCAACACATTTAGCAGCGCTTATTTACCCCTTTAGCAGCGCTTTTAAAAGTGCTGCCTATTCCCCCTCCCCTCCCCCCTTTTAGCAACGCTTTTAGAAAGCGCTTTCTTAGACCCCCCCCCCCCCTTTAGCAGCACTTTTTAAAGCGTTTTCTTAGACCCCCCCCCCCCCCTTTTAGAAGCGCTTTTATAAAGCGCTTTCTTAGACCCCCCCCCCCCCCTTTCCCCACCTATAGCAGCGCTTTTTTAGCGCTCTCTGTGTCCCCTTTAGCAGCGCTTTTTTGTAAAAGCGCTGTTTAATCTTCACGATTTTAAATTTTTTTTTTAAATAATCACATTTTTTATATATTTTTCGATAAACCTGCTTATAACAATTACATTCCCTGCTTATAATTCAGGCCTTTATTTCAACACTTTGGCCTTATATATACAATTCAACACTTTGGCCTTTAAGTATACATTGTAATTCATCACTTTTCTCATAATCATTTTAATACACATAAACCTGCTTAAATATATTACAACACAATCCGATCCTCAGAATTACAACATCACAAATACAGTCAATTTACATATAATTACAAATCCGTTAACTTTACAAATAGATACGACTTCCAGAAATATTATTATCCCGCATCAATATTGGATGATACATATACCTTATACAATTCTCAACTCAAGAATAAATTGACACCATTCCTCCTTTATTTCTTCCAATCCTGCTTTCGAGTAAGTACCGCACTTGAATTCATCAAAGTACTACATAATATAACAGAACATGCACGATTTAGTTTTAAAACTAATTACTCAGATGAAACATCGGTTAATTATCAAAATGAATCATATAATTTATGAATTGATCCATATTATGATTGGAATCCCCAAAAAGCCCAGGTGTTACGTATCAGAGCAATCCTACGACGACACCACAATCCAAGCTAGCTAAACACCTGGATTGTCTGTACTTCTGAAGAAGCACATACCACAACAACAACAGAGGGGTGAGAATCACGATCAAATAATAACGGTATAAACACACATGAAATAAAAGGCAGAAAACAATAAATCATTTATTTCATATTTTACACCCCCGGACCTACTGTCCCATCATCAACAATCACAACACATACACAAAACACCATGCAACATATGCACTTGACCCAATAATATGCGGTACCGACTCAACTCAGGGTAGATCGCGTACACTCCACCGAGCAACGATCTATTCCTACCATGCTCCTCTTGAGCCCATATAATCAAATCATCAACGTCCCCCACTTGGGACACGGGTGGTCGCATACACTTCATCCGAGCAACGATCCAAATCCCGTCCACGCTCCCCACCGGAGCACGCCAGTGAATCATACACTGCATCCACACGCTCCCCATTTGGAGCACGTGAGCCACACAGGCCTCACGTTCACACTCCCCATTTGGAGCATGTGAGCCACACAGGCTTCACATCCACACGCTATGCAAGACACTATGCATAAACACACAGTGCACACGACCCCACTGGTCCATCGCATCATAATATGCATACATACACAAGCACGCAAAGTGCATCGATCCTACCGATCAACTCACCACACAACATATCACACATCATGCACCTAAGGCATATCGGTCCTACTGACCCACTCATCACAACAACACATAAACACGGCGCATATAAAGCGTATCGATCCTACAGATCCTCTCATCACAACATATCACCACAACGCACTCAAGGCGTGTCGATCCCACTATTCCACTCACCACACAACTTATCACATACAATGCACACAAGGCACGTCGGTCCTTCTGACCCAAATATATCACATAGCCGCACATAAGTGCAACGCATAATAAGCGTACCGATCCTCACGGATCCACTCACCACAACACACCAACCACAACGCACTCAAGGCGTAACGATCATACTTGTTGTACCCCAAAATTTGCTCAACCTTTTCTTACTTGGTTTATGTTTCATTGCATTAACATTTATATAGTTATATCATTTGCATATCATGATATCATTCATATAGAAGGGGATAAAGTGTGATTCTTATCAAGAGGAGCCTAGCAAGAGGTTTTATTCAAGTTTAAGAAGTTATCAAGGTCATCAGGAGGTGGTTTGAGTGCCTAAGAGTTTAGATTATTGCATAAAGATTTTCTCCTAACTTGAGGATCAATTGAAGACCATCAGAGGGATGTGAAGTGTTGAATATGAGAAGAGGGTGTGTATGGAGCTCATAGAATTCCTAGAGGGCCATGGGAGAGCTCAATCAAGTCATTGTGTCAAATGCAAGAGCCACGGTTGAAGTGTAAGCAATTAGGATTTCATCTGGGTCAATCCTAGGTCAACTGAACAATTGAAGAGTATCAAAGCCTACTTTTAGGTCATGGAGTTCATGAAATGATATGTTGAGGCATATGATAGGTTGTCTCAAGATCAAGTTGAGAAGAATCAAGAGTGTGGGAAGTTGCTAAATTAGGGTTTCAGTGTAAAATCCCCTATTTAGTGCCAAACTTCTAAGCCATGTTAGTCAAGATACAAGTCTTATATTACTTTGACCTCCACATGAATGTTGTAGAGGATGCTCTTAGCTTTAATTTGAGTACTAGAAGTCCTCCATTGGATTTATAGAACTCAAGTTATGGTCCAGACAAGTTACAGGTCCTCAGATGCATCTGAAATTTGTCGGTGAAAATCATCTGACTTCCAAGCTATTTTTGACCTAGAAGGAGGTTTCACCTGAATTTTTGGCCAACATGAAAGTTGTTCCTAATGATCTTATCTTTCCAAATTGTATTATAAGTATTCCATCTGATTTGCAGAACTCAAGTTATGAGGTTTACAAGTTAGGGGTATTTTGGGAAAGTGAGATTATAGGCCATTTTCAATCATAGGTCAAAATCTCCAACTTGCACTTGTCAAATGGATTTTTGTTCAACATGGAACTTGTTCAAAATATGGTTTTTAGGCTAAAAAAGAGCTCATGGTGAATTGTTTTGGCTCATATTAAAGATTGGCTTGAAGTGGTTTTGAAAGAAGAGAAATTCAAAGGCATTTTTGGTGGGAAATTGAAATAAATAATTATGGATCCAAAACAAGTCAAATAACCACTCATTTTAATTAGAAAATATGTTTTAAAGACATTGGCAATTGTGGAGTTTTCATTTGAAGTGTGCTTCATGGCCTTTCATAAGATTTCTTTACATAAAAGTTACATTCCACAATTCCTTCACAAAGGCAATTTGGAGATTCCTTTTGGGCTGAATTCATCCTAAATGAAATATGCAAGTCATCCAAAGCTTCCAATGCAAGCTATGAAGCCAATTTCATGCATTGCCATAATCAAATTTTTGAAGAAAAGTTGGATTTGGATTTTCAATTTTGGGCTTGGGCCAGAGCTCTAGAAGGTTCTAAACAATCCTATAAAGGTCTAGGAGCTCATCAGAAACAAGGTTGGTGATTGATTGGGGTTGAGAGCAAAGATCACCATTGGAGCTTGAAGAAGAAAAGTGAAAGAGTGAATTCCTGTTAGAGGCCGTTTCAAGCACAATTGAGGATTCAATCTTCTTCTAACATCATCACTCATTGGATCTGGAAGGTTTTAGATCAAGAATCAAGCCAGAAACGACTCCAATTGAAGCTTGAACTCAGGTTCTTACTTCTTGAATTTTCTCTTAATTTATGTGGTTTCAATGCATTAGAATCATGTGGTTAGGTTCACCTTAAGTTGTAGATGATTTCTGGGCGAAGAATTTGATGTTTAATGAGATTTTAGGTTTGAATCCGTTTTAGGTTGAGATGTGTAATTTTTGATTCGTGTATTTTTAGGCTGTTTAAGTAGTATATTTGGATTCCTCTCGAAATTTCATGCGATTTTGGTTCAAAAATTATCGCGATTGGTTGAGTATTGATGGAGATATGGTCACTTGAAGTTGACCGGAAAAGCTTCGGTTTCCATTGTCCATGGTCGTGCGCGCAGGTTCTTAGTTCTGCAGAAAATTTAAAAAGGTGGAAGATGAAATCATAGCCGTCCGCGCGTGATGGATGTTGACCAAGTCTCGCGATCCAAGGGCGTCTAGTGTGCCACGTACGCGCCTCCCAAACGCGGCGTTTTATCCCAAGTGAAGTGCA
This sequence comes from Lathyrus sativus, assembly GCA_963859935.3. Classification (NCBI taxonomy): domain Eukaryota; kingdom Viridiplantae; phylum Streptophyta; class Magnoliopsida; order Fabales; family Fabaceae; genus Lathyrus; species Lathyrus sativus. The sequence continues at coordinate 253,794,909 of OZ012737.1, read as the reverse complement.
GCGCGCTACTTTGGCCATGAAGAGGGGAGTTCGAATCCCAGCGAGGTCATTTTGATTAATTCTGAGAGAGAAATGAGTGAATTATTTGTTTTGGGCTTGGCTTCCCACGCACTAACCGCACCTCCCCTATCTAGGCCCAATTGGTTTAACTCGTGATTTTCTTGCTCTACACACCCCCTGGGCATTTTCTTGAGAACATTTGTGCTGATTTTTTTTCTCACTCACTCGGGCCCAGCGCCCCTGCTTTCAGCACCCCATTCATAGGGCCCAGCGCCCCTGCTTTCAGCACCCCATTCATAGGGCCCAGGCGAGAATATACTTGATATTCTTGCTAGTTGAACCTCTTCCAATTAGTGCATTTAATATTCTTTTGTTCTTTTTTCTGTTTTCATGGCTGTTTGGATTAATTGCTTTAAAAATAGTAAAATTGATTAAAAAAAATTACGAAATTTTTTCTCATGATTCCTGAACGTCTTAGGAAGTTTTAGGAACTGGTTTTACATTTTTAGGATTTAATTCGAATTAATTGTGATTTTTCTTTTGTGCTAACATCCATTGTTGTGCATAATTGATACCTCTATTTGTTGATTTTTTTTGTCCCATTTGGTATTGAATTTTGTCTTGAGATTTTGATGGCTGTTAGGTGAGATATGTATGCTCCCTTAGGATTTTTATTAGATTTTTTTAATAATTGTAGGTTCTGTTTAGGTGAGATGTTTAGAGCCTTCCCAACTTATGGTTTATCTTGACACAATTCAACTTAGGATTTATTTAGTGGACCTAGAAGTTGATTTAGGCTTTGATATTTAAACCCTAGAATGTTAAAACATGCATGTTCCCTTATGAAATTTCTTAGATTTTTACAAATTATTTTTCTATTTTAGATAGAATTTGCAAGTAGGTGTTGCTTTTGGTGTTCCTTCTTTGGTGCCTTGCCTTGTTTGATCTTGTTGGTGGCTTTGGAGCTTGAAGGGCTTGATTTCCTTTTTGGGGGAGATGCTGGACATCTTGTAGCTGTTGTGGATTGGCTTGTGGAGCTTAATTTGGAGCTTTCTTTCTCTTTTAGGAGCTTTTTAGAAGCTTATAGGATTAAGGTTTTAGGAAGAGCCATTAGAACTAGTTCTTTTCTTTTCCTCAAAAATAAAATGCATTGTTTGCTTCTATCCTCATCCCATGATGCAAAGTCCTCTTAAGGAAGCCCCATCTCTCCTTTGGACGGATGAGTGGCATGCCTTAATGAGTAGAACTTTTGAGGATGCACTTTCTTTCCATGTTGGTTCCTGATGAATTCCTTTGGTCTTCATCAGGTTTCCTAGCATTGTAACTTGATCTCAATGATGATTTCTCTTCTTATAGAGCTTGCTAGAGTTTGAAGATGAAGAATTGAAGAAGCTTGAAGATAGGAGCTAACTTGAAGATGAAGACTCTTTGCTGTCATTTTGCTGTCAATTCATTTTGCTGACTAGAGCTGTTGTTCAAGGTTGAAGTTGCTGTCTGTAGAAGATTGTTGCTGCTGCTTGGGCTGCTTCCTCTGTTTTTCTTTTGTTGTATTGTCTGTTTGCTTGTGTTGCTTACCTTTAGGTTTGAGGTGGAGCTTGTCTCCCCTTGCCTGTTGGTTTCTTAGGTTTGAGGTTGAGCCGGACTCCCTTGCCTCGCTTGTACTGTTGCATAACATGCATTTTACTGTTTACTGTTTACTGCTTGCTTTCTTTTGCTGTTTTCCCCTAGGATCTCTGATTTCCTCTGTGCAAGAGGGAATTATGACAGACATTAGGTTTTTAAACCATGCATGATAATTGTAGGTAGATTCCCTTTCAACCGTAGTTTTAGGGCGTCTTTCTCTTCTCATCTCAAAACAATTCAAAAATACAGTAATAAGGTTAATTGAAGTCATATGTTACGAGCCTTAAGCTATCTGGGAAAAGGTTGGTGGAGGGTCTCTCTCCAGTAACTGGATGTTTAGTGTGGTACCCTTTGGGTGACATACGAAGCGTTCACTCCTGGGCCATAGTCTTTGAGCCTGAGTTGGCTAAGCTTGCTGAGATTGTCAGTTTAGATGCTTCTGAGTTCCCCGGAGGTTTGGTCAAGCTGAATGGATTTTATGGTTTTCATCTTTCTTGCTTGGTTGAGAAGGCTACGCAGTGTGCGAAGGATCGATGTTGGATTGTCTTCAATGCTATTCTGGTTGTTTGCATTTATGGGATTGTATTGTTCCCCAACTTGCCTGATTTTGTTGACTCGGATGCTTTCTTTATTCTTGCCTCGAAGAATCGAGTGCCTACTCTCTTGGGTGACGTTTATCATTCTATTCACTATAAGAATGAGAAGCGTCGGGGAAAGAATGTTTCTTGCTGTGTACCTCTTCTATACAGGTGGTTTCAGGGACATCTTCCTAAGACGGGACCTTTTGTTGATACTGTTGGTACTTTAGATTGGTCTTCTCGATTGATGGGATTGTGTTCTGAGAACATTGTTTGGTTTGATCGGAACCAGCTCGGAATAAATATTATATATAGTTGCAGTGGCTTTCCGAACGTTCCTTTTATTGGACGGAAAGGTTGTATTAACTATAACCCTTCTCTGCTTGTGAGACAATTTGGCTATGCTTTGAGGGACTCTCCAGTTGAAGACGAGATACAGGAATCTCTGTATCTCACGGGTTTATTAGATGGAGATGTTTTGGTCAGATTGAGGCATGCTTGGGGTAATGTTCACAGAAGAGGAAAGACATTGCTTGGCAAGAGTGACAGTCGAGCTTATAATCCTTATCGGCTCTGGATCCATGAAAGAGTTGAAAAGTCTTTGATGTCGTATCCTGCTGTAGAGCCTTTGTATCTTCCGGTGATTGAGGAACCTACTTCAGTAGAGATTGAGAAGTATAACAAGCTGCTGGCTGAAAAGGAAGAGTTGCAGAGAGCAAATGAAGAGTTAGAGAAAGAGATTTTCCAGCTTCGGCATGAGAAGAGTGAGGCAACCTTCACTTTGAAGAAGCAGACTGAGATGATTAATAGGTTGGGTTCAGATTTGACTGAAGAGACCAGCAGGAGAGAGAAGATGGGAGTAGCCTTGAATGGTGTTAGTAGTGTGCTTGCTACTAAGAAAGAGCTTCTGAACAAGGCTTATTCTCGACTTTCCAAATGGGAATTTTTGTAGAATGCCACGCTTACTAGCCGGAAGGAGCGTGAAGATGAGTTGAAGCTGCAGATTTCCCGGTTAGAGGAGCAGCTCGGTGCTAAGGATGCGAAGATTGCTGAAGAGGCATCTCTTAGACGTGACACTGAGTTTAGAGTGAGCAACATGGTCAAAGAAATGAGGGGTTGTGAACTGAAGGCTGGCTTCAAGAGATGCAGGTTGGATGAGTGTTTTGGCAATAGAGCCTGTGTAGAGGATGCCAAAAAGCTGAGATCCACTATTAGACGACACGCATTACTGATACAGGAACTGCTCTCCAGATCAGGTCATCCGGAGACGTTGAGGCTATTGGGAGATGTCCGGGCGCGCCATCTGTCCTGATTTATCTTTGTTTTTCTCTTGTAGTATGTTATTCGTGCTGGTATTTTGACCATCGCCAGGCTTGTTGGCCGAGGTCTTTTCAGTTGTATTCGGTTGTATCTTTGTACTCTGCCTCTTGGCATTTGTTTATGTATGAGGTTTCTGATTCTGCGCTTGCTTACTTGGGACTCCATTGTCGTTATGGCTTCTTCTCCGGAACTAGAATCGGGGGGGAAATTAACCTGTTGCATATTTACATGTGTGCATTTGCATCTTCATATTGCATGACAGGTGCCTTTTTTTTATAGCTCGAATCTTATCTCCTGCGTCTTTCAGGTTGTTTCAAGATTGACGGACAGAGAACTCACCGGTACGCTACAAGAAGCAACAGTAAGAAGATCATGGATCAGGTACAAGCTGAGATGTAGGAGATCCGGGATAGGTTGGCCCAATTCATGCAGGCTATGGAGGTTGTGGCCAAGGGCCAGGAACATCTTCAAACTCTGGTGCAACCGCTGCTGGCGCGAGCGGCTGGTAATACTGAATATAACTCTGTTCATGTTGAGACCCCTCGCAGGGAGGAAGTGATACCAAATGCTGGTGAGACTGGTACTGGCAATGGCAACGACAACGCTGGTAACGGAAATGCTGATAATGGTAATGGGAACGTGGAAACCAACAGGAATATTGGTATCAATACTGGTTTCGGTGATAACAATCAGGGTTTTGGCTTTGGCAATCTAGATGGCAATGATGGCTTTAATAATCAGGGCTTCGGCAACGGAGGGTTTGGCGATAACAATCAAGGTTATGGTAATAATGGCTACGGCAATGCTGGGTTTGGCAATGTGAATACCAATGGTGCTGGGATGGGTCCTTTCAATGCTGGCTTCGGACCAGGCGGGGCTAATCAAGGATTTGGTAATAGAGGACATGGTCCTAACTTTAATCAACAAGGATATGGTCGTAATGCTGCTTATGATGGGTATGGTAATGAGGGTCTGTACTGGGACAGAGATCGTCAGGAAGATGCCTTTTCTGGGCAAGGCATGGGTTTTTAGGGTCCCACTGATAATGATCGGAGGATTAAAATGCTGGAGGAACAGATAAGAGGTATAGCCAATCAAAATTCTACAGGTTTGGACATGACCACCATGGGGCTGGTTCCTGGGCTGAGGGTACCATTGAAGTTCAAAGCTCCCACTTTCAATAAATATAAAGGGGATACATACCCACGGGTTCATGTGCGTTCATATTACCGGAGGATGTCTGCTTACTCTGATGATGAGAAAATGCTTATGCATTTTTTCCAAGATAGTTTGTCGGGACCATCGCTGGAATGGTACATGGGACTAGAGCCTGCACAGATTGGAAGTTGGAAAGAGTTGGTTGATGCTTTCGTCAGACATTACCAATACAACAGTGACCTCGCGCCAAATAGGGTCCAGCTTCAAAGTCTTTCACAAAAGAACAGGGAGAGTTTCAAGGAGTATGCCTAGCGTTGGCGTGATCTGGCGGCAAGGGTCCAACCACCTATGGTTGAAAGGGAATTGATTGATATTTTTGTTGGAACATTTTCTAGGATGTATTATGATAAATTGCTCAATTGCTCGATGGGTAGTTTCTCTGACATGATACTCATGGGAGAACGGATTGAAAATGGCATTAAAATTGGTAAGATTCAAGCCGGTGAATCGACCTCAGCTGGAGGTGCAAAAAAGGTCTTTGGTGGTAGAAGACAAGGAGACGTCAGTGCAGTGTATGGTGGTCGAGGACGAGGTAGAGGTAGGAATCAGTATATTCAACAACAAGTTGCTAGTGTGACAATCCCTATACCACAACAACGACAACAACCACAACAAAAACAGCAGCAGCAACAACAAAGGCATAATCCTGCTCAGAGAAGGGTTCAGAATGGGAAGCCAAAGAGGGTATTTGATACACCTCTGTCGACGTATGCAGAACTGCTTCAAACGCTATTAGGTTTGAATCTGATTGAAAAGAGAACATTGGACCCACCCACAGGAGCGCTTCCTTACGGGTATGATGCTAGTAAGCATTGTGAATTTCATTATGGGGCACCCGGACATGATATCGAGAGTTGTCATGCTTTTAAACACAAAGTCCAAGATTTGATTGATAGTAAGGTCATTAACTTCAGTCATGATGGTCCCAATATTGTACAACAACCAATGCCGAATCATGGAGCGAATGCTATTCTGACAGAAGAAGATTTGGATTTGGTTATGGACGTAAATGATCTGAAGACGCCTTTAAGCTATGTTAAAAGCAGATTGTTGAAAGGGGGGTCTTCCCCGGATGTGATGAGTACTGTTTGGATTGTTGGACCCGACCAGAGGGCTGTATTAATTTGAAGAGAGGTATTCGGGCCATGATTGATGAGGGAACTTTACAGTTCGACCGTACTGCTATTGAGGAGCCTGTTGAGGTAAGATTTGAAAAGCAGGGTGAGGTCGCGACAATTACAATTCCAAGGAAGACTATTACGATATCAGCGCCCGCCAAGCGGCCAACTATCACGATAACGAAAGCAGGGCCCATTCCTTATGAAAGTACGAAAGCCATTCCGTGGAATTACGGGTTGGAAGCTTTTTGCAATGGGGAAAAGATTAAGGTGGATAGCCAGCCGACATGGGCAGTGGGCAATCTTGTTGGAGCGGGAGGCATGACCCGCAGTGGTAGAATTTTCACTTCACCTGAAATCGAGGCTGAGAGGATTGCTAAAGGCAAAGCCAAAGTGAATGAAGGAGGACCTTCCTAGGCGAAAGAGAAAGAAACATCGATCAAGGATGTAGAAGAGTTTATGAGGTTGATTCGCAAAAGCGACTATAAGATTGTGGAGCACTTGCAGCAGACGCCCTCCAAAATTTCACTACTATCTTTGTTGCTTTGTTCTGAGGCTCATCGGAATGCCTTGTTGAAAATCTTGGACACATCTTTTGTACCTCAGGAAGTAACTGTTAATCAGCTTGAGGGGGTACTGGCGCATGTGAATGCCGAACACAACCTGGGATTTACTGACTTTGATTTGACGCCTAGAGGTCGGGATCATAATATGGCTTTGCACATTTCAGTGGAATGTCGGGACACTGTTATGTCGCACGTTCTTGTAGACACCGGATCATCTTTGAATGTGTTGCCTAAGAAGGCTATGATGAAGCTAGATATCCGAGGAATCATATGCACGCCAAGTGACTTGGTCGTGAAGGCTTTTGATGGGACCAGAAGGTCGGTGTTTGGGTCCATAACGTTGCCACTTGATCGCGACTTTCTATGTCTAATACAACCTAACTGCAAGTGCACAGTCTATCGCGTAGTAATAATAGATATCGATCCCACAGGGACTCGTAATCAAACTAGTGTTCTCAGGAGTTACTATGTTTAGCTAGGTAGAATATGTTTAAGGGAATAAGATTGTCACTAAAAGGGAACTAAGAATGCTACTTAGATTATAAATGATTGAATCGATATGCAGTAATTGTGTTCTTTAGGGATTTGACAAGTTACCGGTGTATGAAATAATTTTCAAAGTTTATTTAAGCAGAAAATGGTGATTTGAAGACTCTCGCCTCACGATGGTTATTGACGCTAATCATAATTCTAAGGGCCAAACGTACACTTTCGTATCCCATTCGGGGTTAAAATTATTTTTTGGAAATCTCTAAGTTCTAATTCATTTTAAAGTGCTTTCGCTGTTATTAAAATGAATGACTAGTGTTTACTATCTGACCTTACCGCAGCTTTCGCTTGTTGGTTCGTATCTTAATTAATTTCCCACTTTCGTGGCAAAACTACTTTTAAATAAGTTCTCGCTTTCGCGACGAAGTTTATTCAGTAAATTAATTTTAAACACTCAGACCATAAATTACTTTTGAAAAGAAAGTTTTTCAACCAGTTGTTATCAAATCCCATTCGAATTATTACCACATATCGATTACTCAAGTTTAGCTAGACATGGATTTGAGAAAGATAAAACATAAATAAAAACAATAAATAATAATTTGCATTATAATAAAACTGGAAATACGATTGAAATGAGAAACCTGTAAATATTCCAATTGGCCTTTGGGCAGATCCTCCACAGATGTTGGCAGGATTCTGGTCTTTATGCCAATTTGATCGTACAATAAAAGTAGAAATTACAGAAGAATGAAAGGAATGCAGAAAAAGTAAAGAGAAACAAATAAGAATATTAAACTGGAAAGTATGCTCTGGAAATAAATTTGGCAGCACTTCGTTGTATGAATGCGGCTCCCCTTTCTGAGGTCCCCTTCTTCCCCTTTTATAGAAGTGGAATTCTAACGGTTATCATTGAAGATGGTGGACTTTGAGGCAGATAAATCAGGGAGTAGTGGTCCACTCTTTGGGAATTGGAACTGCTTCTGTTACGTGAAATTGAAGTGGGGCGTTTTTGCCTGCATGACGGTCGTCACAAGGTGTGACGGTCGTCACCCGTGTGACGCTCGTCATGGAGCTGTGACGGTCGTCACATCAGCAAAAACAGCCTTCTGCGCTTTTCATGATGTTTTCACTCTTTTTTCGTCCATATTTCATCTGAGATTGCTTCTTTTCTTCATGTTGCCTTGTTTAGACGTGATCGTTGAATACCTGCAAAACATCAGACAAATAACACGGAAATAACCCGAAATCGGATCGAAAACGGTTAAACTTTAGTTGAATTATGCATCAAAATATATATATGATTTCGTGTTATCAAACTCCCCTAAGCTTGAATCTTTGCTTGTCCTCAAGTAAAACATGAAAAGGTTGGCAAGCACGAGGCAGCTTCTTCGTTCGCAGAGTTGGGAAAAACCGGGATTCTTGGTAGGAACAAGACGAGTATCATGACGACACTGGACTACAAGTCTTCGGAGGTCTCCTTTTTATACAAATCGGTCCCAGTCCTGCTACTGTAGCTTGGTGTCAAGGTTCTCGCGGCAAGTTCACCCTGTTTGTTCTAGCGCAATCACATTAAGCCCGTTGTCCGTACACTTTCATGGCAAGTCGACCTGTTAGTGAATATGATCTCATTTCTGTTTTTGATGTTCTTCATTGATCATAAGCTTATGTCATTGATTTTTCAATGAGTTTTCGTGCCGTTGGGCTAAATGCTCGGGTGAGGAGCACCTAACTTAGAAGGAAACGTGTCTTATATTTTTGGGCTATTTAGCTCTCTTTTCATGATTTTTCATCTTTTTGGAGATCATACACTTATCTGCATCGGTCGCTTGCTTAGAAGTGTTTTAGGATGGTGCTGACTGCTAGTATAAACTACTTGGGGCTGAGTTTGCGTAGACACTTGAGACTTTGGTACACGTAGGTAGTGAAACCGACTCGCATAAACCGGAGATCTAAGGTGTCAGGACGATACTGGTTTTGTTAGAACTGTCGTTTCCTCGGAGTTTCAAAACTTGTTTTGAACTCGGGTGCATTCTCATGATGCTTTTGCTTTTGAGGAACGAATGCAAATTTTTGTTTACGTTGAATAATGTGGGGGTGTTTGCGTAACGGAAAAAGTATATATAAACGAGCTTTATTTGCTAAAAATAGAAAATGTTTAAATAGAAATTACGAAATTCAAAGTACAGTGGAATGGAAATAACAGTGGAATGGAAATAAAGGCTCTGCTCCCACACTATCTCAATCAGTGTCCCCACTGATTTTGAAGCATGCGAGAGGGAGATACAACTGAAATGAAAGTACAAATAAACTGGAAATATAGTAAACAAATAAGGAAAGATGGATGACTAATCACGTCCGCTGCCTCGGTCACGTCCACGCTGGCGTCCTCTGGCTCTGGCAAGGGATACTCGGTCCTCATAACTCATGGCTCCTGTGTGGTAGACGGTGTCCCGGAGTCCTTCGACCTGCAAAGTCAGATTCGCCAGGTTCTCAGTAATGGTAGCTTGGCCGGTTTGAAGTTGTTGCATTTGAGTCCGGTGCCAAGCTTCGAACTGGTCTGCTCGCTGATTCTGCTGCTGCAGCATAACGAGTATATGGGCCTGCTGGTCGAGAGAGCGGCGGAGGTCCTCTTCTGTGTAGTCGGGCACTGGATGATGGCGGCGGCGGCGAGAGGATGTACCTTCGGGAGGAGGAGGCTGCGATGCCTCCGGTTGCTCGGACCTGTCCAACTCAGCTTGGATTTCATCGTCAGAACCTTGGGTGTGGTCCTGAGTAGGAACAACGGCAGCAGGAGGGGCAGTGAGGTCAAATAACCAGTTGGTACGATCCTCTGGGTGTGTCCGGGTGCGGGACGGAAGGATGATGCTTCGGACGGTCTTGCCACGCACTACCGGATGGTACTTGCCGTCAGCTCTGGAGCGGATAAGATGGGAGGCTCTGCAGTGGTCGGTGTCAAGGAACACCGAGGGGATGGAATAGAGGTGCTGGAGGCGGTCACCTAAGTTCAGCCCAAGTGCAATGGCAGTGACAATCCCGCCAAAGTAGAATGGCTTGGAGCCACGGTTGCAATTGGCCTGAATGTGAGCCAGCAGGAACGGAGCGGCGTTGACAGGCTCGTTGTTGAAGACGCAATGGAGGAAGAAGAGCTCCTTCGAGTTCACCTTGTGGTTGCTGTCCCTGGCGAAGATTGTGTTGCTCAGTGCTTTGTGAAAGTACCGGATGGTTGGGTTATGGATATGTGTGGCGTGCAGAGAGTCCCAACCATCGGCATTGATGCCGGTCAACTGGTACCATAGCGCGAAAGCTTCGTGCTGGAATTGATCGGTGATGCGGCGGTGAGCATTGTCGCCTCGAGGGAGTTGTAAGATTGTGGCGATCTGGTTCTGGTTCACCTGGTAGTTTGTGCCAAACATCCGGAAGCATGCGGCACCTGAGTGCTGGCTAAGGTCGCCGCTGGATGTGACGTAAGTAAACGAACTCAAGAACTCGAGAGTGAGTTGTTCGTATGTTGGCAGGGGATTGGTGCAGAGATTCCAGATGCTTGCTCTTTGAAGCATCCAAGTTACGCCTTCAAGGAGTCCGAGCTCCGTAAGCGACGAAATATGTGGATAATGAGTCGGCTGGAGCGACCTTTGATGGAATGCGATGTAGTTTGCCCGCTGTCTGTCGCCTAAGTCACCTTCGCTGAAGACAATGTTACTGATATCCGGGGTTTCTGCATTTCTTGCCATTGTTGGAAGATTGAGAGGGTTCTAAAGATTGGGGTTTTTCTGCAAAGTGGGAAGAATTGACAGAAGTGTGGTTGGAAGTTGAGTTTGGAGTTGAAATATATGGTGCAATGTGGGGATAACGAAAATTTGTAGTGGGGTAGGAGTTCGGATGATTGGAAGTTGAAATGGGGATAGTGGGAGAGAAAACGCAACCCTGTTATATCAGATAGCAGTTTTGGGTTCGTGACGGTCGTCACCCGCGTGACGCTCGTCAGGGTCTTTTGACGGTCGTCACAGCAGCAAAATCTGCAGAACGCAGAATTTTGCTCTGAGGGCGTTCTTGCAGTGACTTTAAGGCCTAATATTGATATGGCAATGTATTATAGCAGCCAACAAACAAAGAGTAACATAAAAACAGAATAATTGAATAAAGACTATAATTGAAATAACATGAAATTGAAATGATTGTATGTAGTACATAAAGAAAACTAACAATGCGAAAAATTCCAAATGATTAAACGAAACTAAACTTAAACTAAACTAAACTGAATCTACTGCTAAAAACTAGTATCTAGTCTTTTCGTGTCTTCAACTCATCGAATTTCCGTGCGTAGTAGTCGAGTTGGTCGCAGACTAAATCCATGAAGCCTACCAGTTCGCTGTGTATGCCTGCGATGTCAGCTTTTACAGTAGTCAGAGCTGCATCAACGTTGTCCAATTGGAGTAGAATGGTATCCATTTTGTCGGTGGTCTCCTCAGGGATAGGCTCAGGATAGGTGTTGTAGTGCGGAGGAGTCATAGGGTCTACTTCAGCTTCGGATACAGCATCCTCATAGTACATATAGTCGTGTGCCTCATAGATGTGGTCATTGTCATACATATAGTTCTGTGGTGTTGACTGTGGTGAAGGAGGTCCCATAGGCTCATCCAATTCATAGAGCCAGTTGTCCTTGTTGTGGATACTTGTCATCAGATGATCAGGCAGTGTGAATAGCTGTACTAGTTTTTCGTTAATGAGGTACTCATACGGTCCAGGTCCCATAGTTCCTAAAATGCGCCTGTTAAAGCAGAATTGTATATTCATGGGTCGGATGGTGCCAAAACGAGTGCTTGCATTTAAGTGGAATCTAAGGCCAAGCTCGTGGGCAATCATTGTCACGAGGCCTCCTATAAGAATAGGTGTCTGTGGTTCCTGCGTGAGGCGTTTGAAAGATCTCATCATGAAAGGCACTGCATTTACTGTACGTCCCTGAGAAGCATAGAACATGATGAATAACTCCTCTTTAGATACTGTAGTAATATTTTCTTCTTTCCCAAACAAGGTGTGAGCTAGTATCTTATGGAAGTATCTGAAAGCTGGGTTATGAATATCATCATTATACATTCTGTCTGGTTCAGGGTGATAGTCGCCTGTGATTCTACCCCAGAATTGATCGAGTTGAAAATCAATATCGTCATCTTCTGCACTAATGAACACATGCGGTCCGCTAGGAAATCCTAGGAGGTTAGCTAGTGACATCCGGCTATGGGTTTGGTCCATTCCAAACATTCGGAAGGTAATCAGCTTTGTGTTGGATCCAAAACCATAGTTGGGTATGTATCTGAAAGAACTAAGGAATTCATAGGTAAGATCCTTATAGGTAGCAAAACGTGTTTTCAGAGCAGTGTTCTCCCAACCCAGTTGATTGAACAGGTATTGAATGCTATCTGTGATTCCTAGTTTATCCATGGTAGCCTTATCATAATACAGCGTTAAGGCGAATTCTCTTTCGGTTAGTGCTGCAAATCTTGCCTTTTGAGCTAGTCCTCGAAAGTGAACCTTTGTGAAGTCGTACCCGGCCATACTCGCAGGTAATTCGGAGAAAACAGAAGGAATGTTTTGAAGACTTTAAAAATCCTGAAAAGTTTAAATCAGGAGTTTGAAGTCAGGATTTTTAAAAACGAAAAGCGGTAGAAACAAAAGACAAAAGAGAAAAATAAAATAAAAATAAAAATATGAAAACAAACGAAAGTAGAAAGTAGTAGTAATTATAAGTTTAGAATTTTTGTTGGATTTTCAAAGTAAAATTTTAAATAAAAATGAAATACAATAACGAGGGAAATTGGGTTGCCTCCCAGTAAGCGCTGTTTTTAACGTCTAAAGCCTGACGATAGCTTGGTGAGAAGCTATTCGGGTGTTTGAGCTGGAAGCTCAAGCAATTCTATACTGCTGACTTGAGGACTGTTGTCGTTCTTATTATAATGTTTTAGACGTTGCCCGTTTACGATAAACGGTGCATTCATCTTATCGGTAATTTCAACAGCTCCACTCTGAAGTACTTTAGTCACTTCATAAGGTCCAGACCACCTAGATTTTAGTTTACCTGGGAAGAGTTTTAATCTTGAATTAAATAGCAATACGATGTCTCCCACACTGAATTGTTTCCTGACTGAACGTTTATCATGCCACTTTTTAGTTCGTTCTTTGTAGATACGGGCATTTTCGTAAGCGTCTAATCGAAGTTCTTCCAACTCGTGTAAGTTCAAGATTCGCTTTTCTCCTGCCTCGGTGTAGTTGAAATTGAGTGTCTTAATGGCCCAGAAGGCCTTATGCTCTAATTCTACAGGGAGATGGCAGGATTTACCGTAAACTAATTAGTAGGGTGTAGTACCTATTGGTGTCTTAAAAGCGGTCCTATAAGCCCATAAAGCTTCTTGTAGCTTTGACGGCCAATCTTTCCTTGAGGTAGCGACAGTCTTTTCCAATATCTGTTTTATTTCTCTGTTCGAGACCTCTACTTGTCCACTAGTTTGCGGATGATAAGTTGTAGCTACTCGGTGTCGGACTCCATATTTAGAGAGAAGTTTATCAAATATTCGCGATATGAAGTGAGATCCGCCGTCACTAATGACGAGTCTGGGTACACCGAATCTAGGAAAGATTGTATTTTTGAAGAGTTTGATTACCACTCGTGCGTCGTTTGTTGGAGCAGCAATGGCTTCTATCCATTTAGACACGTAGTCTACAGCGACGAATATGTAGTTGTTACCAAAAGAAGGTGGGAATGGTCCCATGAAATCTATTCCCCAGACGTCGAAGATTTCTACCTCTAAGATTCCTTTCTGAGGCATTTCATCGCGTCGTGAGATGTTGCCAGTTCGTTGGCATCGATCGCACTTTTGCACAGCGATGTGAACGTCTTTCCAGAGGTTAGGCCAGAATAAGCCGGCTTGAAGAATCTTAGCACACGTCTTGGATGTACTAGCATGACCACCGTATGGTGCTGAATGGCATTGGGAAATGATATTTTCTATTTCTTCCTCTGGGACACAGCGACGGTATATGTTGTCGGCCCCTCTCTTGAAGAGTAGAGGTTCGTCCCAATAATAGTGTTTCAGATCGTGGAAGAATTTCTTCTTTTGCTGATAAGTGAGATCCGGTGGAAGCACGCCCGCAGCGAGGTAATTAACGATGTCAGCATACCAAGGTAATGTGACTTGGGCATAGACGGCTTCTACAGCTTTTTCGAATTCTGGATCTTCCGAGATTGAATTGGGTGTGTCACTTTCTAATTTGGCTATCAGACGTTCGTACGGGAAATCGTCATTTATCGGTACTGGTTCATGTTTGATGCCTTCTATTCGGGATAAGTGATCTGCAACAACGTTCTCGGTTCCTTTCTTATCTTTGATTTCTAAGTCAAACTCTTGTAATAACAGGATCCATCTCAATAGTCTTGGTTTGGCATCCTTTTTGCTTATTAGGTACCTTTTGGCAGCGTGGTCTGTGTATATGATAATTTTTGCTCCTACTAAGTAAGAACGGAATTTGTCAAGCGCAAATATAACTGCTAGAAGTTCCTTTTCTGTGGTAGCGTAGTTCATTTGGGCAGGATCTAAGGTTCTACTGGCATAGTAGATGGCATGGAGTTTCTTGTCCTTCCTTTGTCCTAGAACTACGCCTACGGCATAATCACTCGCATCGCACATGATTTCGAACGGTAGTCGCCAATCGGGTGGTTGCATGATTGGTGCGATGATAAGGGCTGATTTTAATGTTTCGAATGCTTTTAAACAGTCGTCGTCGAAGACGAACTCAGCATCTTTCATCAACAGGCCGGTCAGAGGTTTTGTGATTTTCGAAAAATCTTTTATAAATCTTCTGTAGAAACCGGCATGTCCTAGAAAACTCCGTATTTCTCATACGGATTTTGGAGGTTGGAGATCTTTTATAATCTCTATTTTAGCTTTGTCTACCTCAATTCCTTTATCTGATATGACATGTCCTAGAACTATTCCTTGTCGGACCATAAAATGGCATTTTTCCCAATTTAGGACGAGGTTCACTTTTACACAACGTTCTAATACCATTTCTAAGTTTTGTAGGCATCCTTCGAAACTTTGTCCACATACCGAGAAATCGTCCATAAATACTTCCATGATGTTGTCTATGAAATCTGCAAATATTGCCATCATGCATCTTTGGAAGGTTGCTGGAGCATTACAGAGTCCGAACGGCATTCGGCGGTAAGCAAAAGTACCATAAGGACAGGTGAATGTAGTCTTTTCTTGGTCATCAGGATGGATGGGAATTTGGAAAAATCCTGAGTAACCATCTAGATAGTAGAAGTATGAATGTTTGGTTAATCTTTCCAACATTTGGTCTATGAAGGGTAACGGGAAGTGATCTTTGCGTGTAGCCTTGTTAAGCTTTCTATAATCAATGCACATCCTTCTTCCAGTCACGACTCTTTTTGTTATTGATTCGCCTTTTTCGTTTTTAACTACTGTGACTCCTCCTTTCTTCGGTACGACATGAACTGGGCTGACTCATTCACTATCGGAGATCGGATAGATGATTCCTGCATCTAGCAATTTCTTTACTTCATCTCTGACTACAATGCTCAGGATGGGGTTCAGTCTCCTCTGATGCTCTCGAGAGGTTTTAGAGTCTTCCTCTATTGTAATTCGATGCATACAGATCGAAAGGCTTATACCTTTTAGATCACTTATGTTATAGCCTAACACGGTGGGGTACTTCTTTAGGACTTCTAATAGCTTTTCGATTTCTGGTTGTCCTAAGTCGGCGTTGACTATCACTGGTCTTTTTAGTTCATCGTCTAGAAATTCATATCTAAGGTTTTTGGGTAGTGTTTTAAGTTCTAAAGATGGGTTCTTCGGACCTGGCATATGGTTTGGGGTCAGTGCTAAGCTTTCGCTTAGGCTGTCGTCTTTATACGATTTACGCCAATCGTCGTCTTCAGAAATATCGGGTATTTGGATCTTTATTATTTCTGAATACGTGGTCTCTTCATTTTCAAGTTCTCTTATGCATTCGTCAATTTCGTCTACTAAATAGCAGGTATCGTCTATGGCTGGTGCTTGTAGGAACTTGGTGAGAATGAACTCTATCTTTTCTTCTCCTACTTCGAATGTTAGCCTTCCTTTCTTCACGTCTATAATCGCTCCGGCTGTATCTAGGAATGGTCTTCCTAGGATAATTGGGGTAACAGTGTCCTCATTGATGTCCATGATTATGAAGTCGGTTGGAATGTAGAATTGTCCTATGCGTACTGGTACGTTTTCCAGTATTCCAACGGGGTATTTTACTGATCGGTCAGCTAATTGTACGGACATTTTGGTTGGTCTGAGGTCTCCCATATTCAGCCTTTTGCATATAGATAAAGGCATAACACTGATACTGGCTCCTAAATCGCATAGAGCTTTGTCTATCACGAACTTTCCAATGACGCAGGGTATGGAGAAACTACCTGGGTCTTTTAATTTAGGAGGCATGCGGTTTTGAATAATAGCGCTACACTCTGCAGTAAGTGTAACTGTTTCGTTATCCTCGATCTTTCTCTTATTCGACAGGATTTCTTTGAGAAATTTAGTGTATGACGGCATTTGAGTTATCGCTTCTGTAAAAGGAATAGTAATATTCAGCAGTTTAAGGAGCTCTACAAATTTCTTAAACTGTCCTGAAGTTTTGGAGTTTATTAATCTTTGAGGATAAGGGATAGGTGGTTTATATGGCGCTGGAGGTGCTTGAGTTTTTTCACTTGCGGTATCCTCCTTCTCGTTGTCTTCCTTCTTCTCTAACTCAGATTCCTTTTCTGCTTGTTCAGTTGGTTTTTGTTGCATGGCTGAGTTTTCGGTCCTCGGATCGATCGGTTCGTCCAATTCTTTTCCGCTTCTTAGTATTACAGCATTTGCTTGGCCCTTTGGATTCTGTTCGGGTTGTCCAGGAAATATGCTAGCAGGTGCGGCAGCAGAGGCTTGCTGTTGAGCCACTTGTGATATCTGTGTTTCTAGCATTTTGTTGTGGGTGGCTAAAGCATCTACTTTTCCGGTCAACTGTTTAATTTGCTCGCTAGTGTGTATGTTTTGATTCAGGAATTCTTTGTTTGTTTGAGCTTGAGTAGCTATGAATTTTTCCATCATCAACTCGAGGTTTGATTTCCTAGGTGCATTCTGAGCGGCAGCTGATTTCTGATATCCTGGTGGAGCAGTAGGCATTTGCAATGCATTTTCGCTTTTGTAAGAAAAGTTTGGATGATTTCGCCAACCTGGGTTATAGGTATTTGCGTAGGGATTTCCTTGAGCATAATTTACCTGGTCTGGTGGGATTCCGGCTAGCAATGGGCATTCGGGTGCATTATGAGTGGTGCTTCCGCATAACTCGCAATTTGGAGTTACTGCAGCGACAGTTGCAGTGGGGTTAACGGTCAGACTATCAATCTTCTGTGCTAGAGCATCTACTTTAGCGTTGAACTTTTCAAGACTGCTGATCTCGTACATCCCACCTTTCGCTGTGGTTTTCTCTGTTTGAGTGCATTCACCTCCCCATTGGCAATGGTTTTGTGACATGTTTTCGATTAATTGATAGGCTTCATCGTATGGCTTATCCATAAGTGCACCGCCCGCGACAGCGTCTATTGTCAATCTAGTATTGTATAGAAGCCCATTATAGAAAGTATGGATTGTCACCCAGTCTTCTAGACCGTGGTGAGGACATGTTCTCATCATATCTTTGAATCGTTCCCATGCTTCGTAAAGAGATTCAGTATCTTTCTGTCGAAATCCGTTGATTTGAGCTCTAAGCATGGCAGTTTTGCTTGGTGGAAAATATCTCGCTAAGAAGACGTTTTTCAATTGTTCCCACGTCGTAACGGAGTTGGATGGTAAAGATTGCAACCATGTCCACGCTCTGTCTCTAAGAGAGAATGGGAAAAGACGAAGTCTTATCGCGTCTGGAGTTACTCCATTTGCTTTTACTGTGTCTGCGTATTGTACGAACTTCGTTATATGTTCTTTCGGATCCTCAGTTGCGTTTCCTGAGAATTGGTTTTGTTGTACAGCTGACAGCAATGACGGTTTTAGCTCAAAATCATTTCGGGTAATAGCTGGGGCAGCAATGCTACTTCTAGGCTCCATCTGAGAGGGTGTAGCGTATGCCTTCAGCGGTTTGTTTGGAGGTCCTTCAGCCATCGTTGGTTCTTCTTCGGATTTGGGAATGGGAGTGAGAGGTTCGGGAATGTTATGTTTGAGTTGTTTTAGTTGGTACTCAATGATTCGACTTCTTAAATGTAAGAAGCGCTCTAGTTCTGCGACTGAAGGTTTTACGATATCGCCTTGCGGGCGATTACTTGGCATACAGTCGATAGAACTAGTAAAGGAAAAATGAAAATAATTAACCTAGTCTATACGGTGTAACAAAAAGTTACACTATTGACTAAACGGGTCCCCGACAACGGCGCCAAAAACTTGATCGCGACTTTCTATGTCTAATACAACCTAACTGCAAGTGCACAGTCTATCGCGTAGTAATAATAGATATCGATCCCACAGGGACTCGTAATCAAACTAGTGTTCTCGGGAGTTACTATGTTTAGCTAGGTAGAATATGTTTAAGGGAATACGATTGTCACTAAAAGGGAACTAAGAATGCTACTTAGATTATAAATGATTGAATCGATATGCAGTAATTGTGTTCTTCAGGGATTTGACAAGTTACCGATGTATGAAATAATTTTCAAAGTTTATTTAAGCAGAAAATGGTGATTTGAAGACTCTCGCCTCACGATGGTTATTGACGCTAATCATAATTCTAAGGGCCAAACGTACACTTTCGTATCCCATTCGGGGTTAAAATTATTTTTTGGAAATCTCTAAGTTCTAATTCATTTTAAAGTGCTTTCGCTGTTATTAAAATGAATGACTAGTGTTTACTATCTGACCTTACCGCAACTTTCGCTTGTTGGTTTGTATCTTAATTAATTTCCCACTTTCGTGGCAAAACTACTTTTAAATAAGTTCTCGCTTTCGCGACGAAGTTTATTCAGTAAATTAATTTTAAACACTCAGACCATAAATTACTTTTGAAAAGAAAGTTTTTCAACCAGTTGTTATCAAATCCCATTCGAATTATTACCACATATCGATTACTCAAGTTTAGCTAGACATGGATTTGAGAAAGATAAAACATAAATAAAAACAATAAATAATAATTTGCATTATAATAAAACTGGAAATACGATTGAAATGAGAAACCTGTAAATATTCCAATTGGCCTTTGGGCAGATCCTCCACAGATGTTGGCAGGATTCTGGTCTTTATGCCAATTTGATCGTACAATAAAAGTAGAAATTACAGAAGAATGAAAGGAATGCAGAAAAAGTAAAGAGAAACAAATAAGAATATTAAACTGGAAAGTATGCTCTGGAAATAAATTTGGCAGCACTTCGTTGTATGAATGCGGCTCCCCTTTCTGAGGTCCCCTTCTTCCCCTTTTATAGAAGTGGAATTCTAACGGTTATCATTGAAGATGGTGGACTTTGAGGCAGATAAATCAGGGAGTAGTGGTCCACTCTTTGGGAATTGGAACTGCTTCTGTTACGTGAAATTAAAGTGGGGCGTTTTTGCCTGCATGACGGTCGTCACAAGGTGTGACGGTCGTCACCTGTGTGACGCTCGTCATGGAGTTGTGACGGTCGTCACATCAGCAAAAACAGCCTTCTGCGCTTTTCATGATGTTTTCACTCTTTTTTCGTCCATATTTCATCTGAGATTGCTTCTTTTCTTCATGTTGCCTTGTTTAGACGTGATCGTTGAATACCTGCAAAACATCAGACAAATAACACGGAAATAACCCGAAATCGGATCGAAAACGGTTAAACTTTAGTTGAATTATGCATCAACATATATATACGATTTCGTGTTATCACCACTCCAGGTCGATCCAGAAGTGTTTGACACTGTGTTCTACATCATGGACATACATCCAGCTTACAGATGTTTACTTGGGCGACCATGGATACATTCTGCAGGGGCTGTGACGTCCACGCTGCATCAGAAGCTTAAATACATGGTCGGTGATAGTGTTGTTACTATTTGCGGAGAGGAGGACATTCTGGTTAGTCATCTTTCGTCATTCAAGTACGTCGAAATGGATGGGGAGATCCATGAGACGCCATGCCAAGCCTTTGAAGGATTGCAGATTAAGGACAAGTCTCATGTCCCCAGCAAAGGGCCAGAGGTGGCCATGTCTTTATACAAATACGCTCAGGCAGTGGCTCAGGCCGGAGAAACCAAAGGATGGGGCCAAGTCTTGGAAATTCCTGTCAAGATGGACAAGTTTGGGTTGGGGTATCGCCCGACATTGTCATCATTCACATCAGGCGTGCCAAAGTTCAAAGGGCCAGTGGTGATCACTCCAGGTGGAGTCTGTTATGAAACGATTAATGTTGTTTCCGATGTCGAAGACGGAGATAGTGACTGCGATATGGACTCGTGGATCAAGCCCGGCGTGCCAGGACAAAGCCTATGCAACTGGTCTATCCAGGAACTTGTCCAAGTGACTACAAAACAATAATGATTTGTTTTCTCGATTATTGTATAATCCTGTGTCCTACCCGGGGCATAGTGATTCTGTTTTCAGGGCTACCTGCTTATGTGTGTGCTTTATTTAATCATTAATAAAGGCGTTTTTCTCACGCAAATTTTGTGATCCTTGTTTTTCATGTTTTTGCTTTTAACAATAAAATGGCAACGTGGTTATGTGCTTTATTTGCGTTATTTGAAGCATTTAACCATTCTCATTGCAGGATTCATATTTCAGACAACGCCGATCACGAACTTCCTATGACTCGCTTCGACTTCGAGCACCCGATATTTCAAGCAGAAGAAGAGATTGTTGAGGATAATGACTTATCAGAAGATCTGACTCGACTTTTGAAACAAGAAGAGAGAATCATTCTGCCTCATCAGAAGGAAATTGAAATTATTAACGTGGGGTCCGAAGAGGTTGTCAGGAATATCCGGATAGGGGTTGCACTACAAAGTGATATCAAGCAAAGTTTGATCGAGATGCTTCGAGAGTATAGTGATATCTTTGCTTGGTCTTACGAAGACATGCCTGGTTTAGATACTGATATGGTGGTTCACCGTTTGCCATTGCGTGAGGAATGTCCGCCGATTAAGTAAAAACTCAGAAGAACTAGACCAGATATGGCCGTGAAAATTAAGGAGGAAGTTCAAAAACAATGGGACGCCGGTTTTCTGGTTGTTACAACTTATCCCTCATGGGTCGCCAATATAGTGCCTGTACCAAAGAAAGATGGTAAGGTGCGGATGTGCGTGGACTATCGAGATTTGAATAGGGCGAGCCCAAAGGACGACTTTCCGCTTCCTCATATTGATGTGATGGTCGACAACACCGCTCAATTCTCCGTATTTTCCTTCATGGACGGCTTTTCGGGCTATAATAAGATAAAGATGGCGCCGGAGGATATGGAGAAAACAACTTTTATTACTCCGTGGGGAACGTTCTGCTACAAAGTGATGCCCTTTGGTTTAAAGAACGTCGGGGCAACATATCAGCGAGCTATGACAACACTCTTTCATGACATGATGCATAAAGAGATCGAAGTCTATGTTGACGATATGATTGCCAAATCCCAGATGGAGGAAGAGCATCTGGTCAATCTTCTGAAATTGTTCAAGAGGCTTAGGAAATTCAGGCTGAGGCTGAATCCTAACAAGTGCACCTTCGGGGTGAGATCTGGTAAGCTATTGGGGTTTATTGTTAGCGAAAAAGGAATTGAGGTTGATCCTGCTAAGATAAAAGCAATACAAGAAATGCCAACGCCGAAAATAGAAAATGAGGTTCGTGGCTTTTTAGGGAGATTGAACTACATTGCCCGGTTCATATCTCATATAACGGCCACGTGCGAGCCATTATTCAAGTTATTGAAAAAAGATCAGGCTGTGACCTGGAATGAAGATTGTCAAAAGGCATTTGAAAAAATAAAAGAATATTTGCAGGAACCTCCAATATTGATACCCCTAGTAGCCGGAAGACCATTGATTATGTATTTGACGGTTCTTGAGAAAAGTATGGGTTGTGTTCTCGGTCAACATGACGAGACTGGACGTAAAGAGCATGCGATTTATTACTTGAGTAAAAAGTTCACAGATTGTGAGTCCCGTTACTCAATTCTCAAAAAGACGTGTTGTGCACTAGCCTGGGCTGCCAAACGTTTGAGGCAATACATGCTAAATTATACAACCATGTTGATTTCGAAGATGGATCCAATCAAATACGTGTTTGAAAAGCAAGCACTTTCCGGAAGGATTGCCCGATGGAAGATGGTACTGACAGAATATGATATTCAGTATGTTTCTCAAAAGGCTATTAAAGGTAGCGTTCTGTCAGAGTACCTAGCTGAGCAGCCAATTGATGATTACCAGCCGATGAGGTTTGATTTTCCTGACGAGGATATCATGTACTTAAAAATGAAGGACTGTGAAGAGTCATTGCCTGATGAAGGTCCAGAGCTGGGTTCCAAATGGCAATTGATATTTGACGGTGCCGTTAATTCATACGGAAGTGGAATAGGGGCAATCATTACTACTCCCCATGGGTCGCACATCCCATTCACTGCCAGATTGACCTTTCCAGTTACCAACAATGAGGCCGAATATGAAGCATGCATTATGGGGCTCGAAGAAGCTATTGATCTGAGAATTAAAAATCTTGATGTGTACGGAGACTCTGCTCTAGTTGTGAATCAAATCAAGGGAGAGTGGGAGACTCGTCAGCCCAATCTGATACCCTATATGAATTATGCAAGAAGGTTGTTACCTTTCTTTGACAAGGTGGAATTGCACCATGTACCACGAGCAGAAAATCAGATGGCAGACGCTCTCGCGAAGTTGTCTTCAATGTATAAAGTTAACTTCTGGAATGAGGCTCCCAAGATAGTTATCTCTCGCCTTGATAGGCCTGATTTCATATTCGCCATTGAGGAAGCTTCCGATGGAAAACCATGGTATTATGATATCCAGAATTTCCTGAAGAACCAAGAGTATCCGGCTGGGGCATCCAGTCGTGATCAGAAGACTCTTAGGAGATTGGCTGGCAATTTCTATTTGAATCCAGATGGTGTCTTGTACAAGAGAAACCATGACTTGGTGTTGTTGCGGTGTGTGGATGAGAAAGAGGCTAAGTTGCTCATGGAAGAGATCCACGAGGGCACATTTGGCACGCATGCTGGTGGACATGCAATGACGAGAAAGTTATTACGAGCAGGGTACTATTGGCTAACAATGGAAACAGATTGTTTCAAGTTTGCAAAGAAGTGTCATAAATTCCAGATTTATGCGAACAAGATTCATGTGCCTTCGAGCCCTCTGAATGTTATGTCATCACCTTGGCCTTTTTCCATGTGGGAAATTGATGTGATTGGCAAGATTAAGCCCACGGCATCCAACGAACATCGTTTTATCTTGGTAGCTATTGATTACTTCACCAAATGGGTTGAAGCGACATCGTATGCTAATGTTACCAAGCAAGTGGTAGCCAGATTTATCAAGAAGGATATTATCTGTAGATATGGAATCCCGAAGCGGATTATCACTGACAACGGTTCGAATTTGAATAATAAGATGATGAAGGAATTGTGCCAGAATTTCAAGATTGAACATCACAACTCTTCTCCTTATCGGCCCAAGATGAATGGCGCTGTTGAAGCGGCCAATAAAAACATAAAGAAGATCGTTCAAAAGATGGTTGTGACCTACAAGGACTGGCATGAGATGTTGCCTTTTGCTTTGCACGGTTATCATACGACGATGCGCACATCAACCGGGGCAACTCCTTTTTCACTGGTATATGGTATGGAGGTTGTCCTACCATTGGAGGTTGAGATTCCTTCTTTGTGGGTTTTGCGTGATGTCCAACTTGATGAGGCAGAATGGGTGAAAGATAGACTGAATCATCTAAGTTTAATGGATGAGAAGAGATTGGTTTCTCTAGCATATGGTCGGCTGTACCAAAGTCGGATGAAGAAAGCTTATGATAAAAAGGTGTGCCCTCGAAGCTTTCAGACAGGTGATCTTGTGCTGAAAAAGATTCTCCCACCACAATCAGATCACAGGGGCAAATGGACTCCCAACTATGAAGGTCCATATGTCGTCAGAAAGATTTTCTCTGGAGGAGCCTTATTGTTATCCACCATGGATGGTTAGGATTTTACATCCCCTGTGAACTCGGACGCAGTTAAAAAATACTTTGCTTAAAGAGACCCGATGGACAGAAAAAAGAGAGTCCAGGCAAAAATGGGGCATCCCGGCGAACCATAAAAAAGGAATAAAAGGTTCGGGCAAAAGTTAGGGATAAAATTGAAAAAATGTATACCCGCGAAGTTGAAAACCTGAAAAGGGCGACTTCGGCAAAAAAAGGTATCCCGGTGAATTGAAAACCCGCACAGGGCGGTTCATGCAAAAGTTAGGGATTTGAAAAAGCAAATGACTGCGGTCCGAGTTTGATACTGCGTTGCTTAGTGGTTTGGGAGTACCTGAGGGTCGTATATCTAAAACAATCTCGTCCGAAGATCGAGTATCGGGAAAGCGTCAGAGTCAGGCGAGTCATAGGAGGATCATCTCATGGTGTTCGTCTGTACCACGTTACCGACAAGTATACAAATTTTCGTTGTACTTGTATTTTGCTTGTGCGTAACTTCCTCTTTTTAGGAGTTGCATCCAGTGTACAAAATTTTTCCTATTTACAGGCCCGTTGTCAATAAAGCATATTATTTAGTACTTGATGCTGGTTCTTTACTGTTTTGTTTGTGAATTTATTCAGTACTTGATGCTTGTTCTTTACTGTTTTGTTTGTGAAAAACACCTATGTTTTTGATAAACTTGCATGTACATAAACTTGCTGGCCCTTGCCAATAATTGCTAAAACTTCGAATTGACTGAACGAATGTCACGGATACTAACCGGGATAGATCTTGTTGTATAGATTTGTTCTGTCTCGTTTGTGTTTTGCAGGGTTCTCACCTTTGAAGCAAACAGTCAAGGAATTTGTGTTTCCCCAGCCAGAGTCCCGTGACCTAGTGATTGTATCACTTCTCAGTAGATGGAAGTCACATCTTATCCCAGAGAGAGTTGAGATGGCACTTATCCCTACTGGATGTGGGGTTGTCCTCCCCAGAAGAGTATTCCCAGGAAAGCTGCCAAGAGAGTATCCTCAGTGGATCTTGATGTCCCCAACAGAAGGTGCATTCTCAGCAATGAGTATGTACACAATCAATCCCCAGCATGGGTAACTCCCGCAGAATATAACCAAGTCGTCTTTGGTTCAGAAGGATTATCCTCGCGCAGGACTGTTTTTTCCTTCTCCCCAGCAGGTTGTTTTTCCTCTGACAGGATGAACATCATCGACATAGTTCGTAATTTCAAGCTTGTGAACCATTCCACAACAGGATGGTTATCCCCAGCGGAGTTGGTTTCACCTGTCCAGCATTTATTTTGCTGGAATATGTCTGTGGTACCTGGCTATCCCCAGCGGATTTGGTTTTGTCTTCAGCATTTATTTTGCTGAAGCGCCTCTTGGCATCTTTGCATTGTGCATATATCATCATATTTGCATCTACCCAAACGCGTAGCATTTCCATGCCGTATGGAGCATTACACCATTGTCAAGCATACGCATTTTGAAACATAAGCCAAGTTGGTTACCTCTTTGTTTTCAGGTGTTGTTCCCTATAGAGGAGTGGGATTCTTGCTCGGAAGGATTTCTAGATATTCAAATTCTCAGCGTGAGATAGTTGATGATAACGTTCGTCCCGTCGCATGTTCCCTTAACAGAGTTGCTTGGTTAAGTTTCTCTTCTTCCCCAGCGGAATTTTTCTCAAATTGCTGTTACGTCAGCATTAAAAGATTTCATGGCTCAAACTTTTGGAGTTATCACTAGTGATTTCCCCAGTAGAGTTTCTCTCCACAGAGTTGTTTGGTTAAGTTTCTCGTATTCCCCAGCAAAGTATTCTTCAGATCGCCGTACAACAGTTTTGAAAATCTTAAAGTTGTTACCCGTGTTGACGGAGATTTTTACCTGTATTGACAGTGATTGTTATCCGTGTTGACGGAATTGTTACCCGTGTTGATGGAGTTGTTACCCGTGTTGACGGAGATTGTTACCCGTGTTGACGGAGATTTTTACCTGTATTGACAGTGATTGTTATCCGTGTTGACGGAATTGTTATCCGTGTTGACGGAGTTGTTACCTGTGTTGACAGTGATTGTTATCAGTGTTGACGGAATTGTTACCCGTGTTGACGGAGTTGTTACCCGTGTTGACGGAGATTTTTACCTGTATTGACAGTGATTGTTATCCGTGTTGACGGAATTGTTACCCGTGTTGACGGAGTTGTTACCCGTGTTGACGGGGATTTTTTACCTGTGTTGACAGTGATTGTTATCCGTGTTGACGGAATTGTTACCCATGTTGACAGAGTTGTTACCCGTGATTGACGGAGTTGTTACCTGTGTTGACAGAGATTGTTATCCGTGTTGACGGAATTGTATCTGTGTTGACAGTGATTGTTACCCGTGTTGACGGAGTCGTTACCCGTGATTGATGGAGTTGTCCCCAGTGAAGTCGTCAGTGATTATTATCCGTGTTGACGGAGTCGTTATTTGTGATTGACAAAGATTGTTATTCGTGTTGACGAATTTAGTCCAGTGGTGGACGGAGTTGTACCCATGATGATGGAGTCTCTCCTCGTGTTAACGAATTTAGTTCAGTTATGGATGGAGTTGTTTCTTGCAAGGTTAATTCTATGCCTGTGGCGTCACACAGGGGGTTGATGTTGAAATCCAAAGTTTTATTAGATGATTGATCAGTTGTTGCCGTAACAATTGGGCTCAGTGTAATGGATGTTGTTCCCACAAGCAGTTTTCGCAGCTTATTTTTGTGGTTGGAAAATTTCTGGGTTTCTTGGTATTCAATCGTCTTCTACCTCGATTGTTTGAAATTCGTTCGCTCTTCACCCAGCCGGGTCCAAGCCGTTTGAATAGGGGCAGCTGTTGTACCCCAAAATTTGCTCAACCTTTTCTTACTTGGTTTATGTTTCATTGCATTAACATTTGCATAGTTATATCATTTGCATATCATGATATCATTCATATAGAAGGGGATCAAATGTGATTCTTATCAAGAGGAGCCTAGCAAGAGGTTTTATTCAAGTTTAAGAAGTTATCAAGGTCGTCAGGAGGTGGTTTGAATGCCTAAGAGTTTAGATTATTGCATAAATATTTTCTCCTAACTTGAGGATCAATTGAAGACCATCAGAGGGATGTGAAGTGTTGAATATGAGAAGAGGATGTGTATGGAGCTCATAGAATGCCTAGAGGGCCATGGGAGAGCTCAATCAAGTCATTGTGTCAAATGCAAGAGCCACGGTTGAAGTGCAAGCAATTAGGGTTTCATCTGGGTCAATCCTAGGTCAACTGAACAATTGAAGAGTATCAAAGCCTACTTTTAGGTCATGGAGTTCATGAAATGGTATGTTGAGGCATATGATAGGTTGTCTCAAGATCAAGTTGAGAAGAATCAAGAGTGTGGGAAGTTGCTAAATTAGGGTTTCAGTGTAAAATCCCCTATTTAGTGCCAAACTTCCAAGCCATGTAAGTCAAGATACAAGCCTCATATGACTTTGGCATCCACAAGAATGTTGTAGAGGATGCTCGTAGATTTAATTTGAGTACTAGAAGTCCTCCATTGGATTTATAGAACTCAAGTTATGGTCCAGACAAGTTACAGGTCCTCAGATGCATCTGAAATTTGTCGGTGAAAATCATCTGACTTCCAAGCTATTTTTGACCTAGAAGGAGGTTTCACCTGAATTTTTGGCCAACATGAAAGTTGTTCCTCATGATCTTAGCTTTCCAAATTGTATTAGAAGTCTTCTATCTGATTTGCAGAACTCAAGTTATGAGGTTTACAAGTTAGGGGTATTTTGGGAAAGTGAGATTATAGGCCATTTTCAATCATAGGTCAAAATCTCCAACTTGCACTTGTCAAATGGAATTTTGTTCAACATGGAACTTGTTCAAAATGTGGTTTTTAGGCTAACCAAGAGCTCATGGTGAATTGGTTTGGCTCATATCAAATATTGGCTTGAAGTGATTTTGAAAGAAGAGAAATTCAAAGGCATTTTTGGTGGGAAATTGAAATAAATAATTATGGGTCCAAAACAAGTCAAATAACCACTCATTTTAATCAGAAAATATGTTTTAAAGACATTGGAAATTGTGGAATTTTCAATTGAAGTGTGCTTCATGGCCTTTCATAAGATTTCTTTACATAAAAGTTACATTCCACAATTCCTTCACAAAGGCAATTTGGAGATTCCTTTTGTGCTGAATTCATTCAAAATGAAATATGCAAGTCATCCAAAGCTTCCAATGCAAGCTATGAATCCAATTTCATGCATTTCCATAATCAAATTTTTGAAGAAAAGTTGGATTTGGATTTTCAATTTTGGGCTTGGGCCTGAGCTCTAGAAGGTTCTAAACAATCCTATAAAGGTCTAGGAGCTCATCAGAAACAAGGTTGGTGATTGATTGGGGTTGAGAGCAAAGATCACCATTGGAGCTTGAAGAAGAAAAGTGAAAGAGTGAATTTCTGTTAGAGGCCGTTTCAAGCACAATTGAGGATTCAATCTTCTTCTAACATCATCACTCATTGGATTTGGAAGGTTTTAGATCAAGAATCAAGCCAGAAACGACTCCAATTGAAGCTTGAACTCAGGTTCTTACTTCTTGAATTTTCTCTTAATTTATGTGGTTTCAATGCATTAGAATCATGTGGTTAGGTTCACCTTAAGTTGTAGATGATTTCTGGGTGAAGAATTTGATGTTTAGTGAGATTTTAGGTTTGAATCCATTTTAGGTTGAGATGTGTAATTTTTGATTCGTGGATTTTTAGGCTGTTTAAGTAGTATATTTGGATTCCTCTCGAAATTTCATGCGATTTTGGTTCAAAAATCATCGCGATTGGTTGAGTATTGATGGAGATATGGTCACTTGAAGTTGACCGGAAAAACTTCGGTTTCCATTGTCCATGGCCGTGCGTGCAGGTTCTTGGTTCTGCACAAAATTTAAAAAGGTGGAAGATGAAATCATAGCCGTCCACGCGTGATGGATATTGACCAAGTCTCGCGATCCAAGGGCGTCTAGTGTGCCACGTACGCGCCTTCCAAACGCGACGTTTTATCCCAAGTGAAGTGTAGCGCGCTACTTTGGCCATGAAGAGGGGAGTTCGAATCCCAGCGAGGTCATTTTGATTAATTCTGAGAGAGAACTGAGTGAATTATTTGTTTTGGGCTTGGCTTCTCATGATTCTTGAATGTCTTAGGAAGTTTTAGGAACTGGTTTTACATTTTAGGATTTAATTCGAATTAATTGTGATTTTTCTTTTGTGCTAACATCCATTGTTGTGCATAATTGATACCTCTGTTTGTTGATTTTTGTTCTCCCATTTGGTATTGAATTTTGTCTTGAGATTTTGATGGCTGTTAGGTGAGATATGTATGCTCCCTTAGGATTTTTATTAGATTTTTTTAATAAATTGTAGGTTCTGTTTTAGGTGAGATGTTTAGAGCCTTCCCAACTTATGGTTTCTCTTGACACAATTCAACTTAGGATTTATTTAGTGGACCTAGAAGTTGATTTTGGCTTTGATATTTGAACCCTAGAATGTTAAAACATTCATGTTCCCTTAGGAAATTTCTTAGATTTTTACAACTTATTTTTCTATTTTAGATAGAATTTGCAAGTAGGTGTTGCTTTTGGTGTGCCTTCTTTGGTGCCTTGCCTTGTTTGATCTTGTTGGTGGCTTTGGAGCTTGAAGGGCTTGATTTCCTTTTTGGGGGAGGTGCTGGACATCTTGTAGCTGCTGTGGATTGGCTTGTGGAGCTTAATTTGGAGCTTTCTTTCTCTTTTAGGAGCTTTTTAGAAGCTTATAGGATTAAGGTTTTAGGAAGAGCCATTAGAACTAGTTCTTTTCTTTTCCTCAAAAATAGAATGCATTGTTTGCTTCTATCCTCATCCCATGATGCAAAGTCCTATTAAGGAAGCCCCATATCTCCTTTGGACGGATGAGTGGCATGCCTTAATGAGTAGAACTTTTGAGGATGCACTTTCTTTCCATGTTGGTTCCTGATGAATTCCTTTGGTCTTCATCAGGTTTCCTAGCATTGTAACTTGATCTCAATGATGATTTCTCTTCTTGTGGAGTTTGCTAGAGTTTGAAGATGAAGAATTGAAGAAGCTTGAAGATAGGAGCTAACTTGAAGATGAAGACTCTTTGCTGTCAGTTCATTTTGTTGACTAGAGCTGCTGTTCAAGGTTGAAGTTGCTGTTTATAGAAGATTGTTGCTGCTGCTTGGGCTGCTTCCTCTGTTTTTCTTTTGTTGTATTGTTTGTTTGCTTGTGTTGCTTACCTTTAGGTTTAAGGTGGAACTTGTCTCCCCTTGCCTGTTGTTTTCTTAGGTTTGAGGTTGAGCCAGACTCCCTTGCCTCGCTTGTAGTGTTGCATAGCATGCATTCTACTGTTTACTGTTTACTGTGTTGCACCCCAAAATTTGCTCAACCTTTTCTTGCCTGATTTATGTTTCATTGCATTGCCATTTGCATAGTTACATCATGTACATAGTTCAATAATTTGCATATCCTAGCATATCAAGTCATCCAACAAGGGATCAAGTGCTATTTATGTCAAAAGAATCCTATCTAGAGGTATTCTCTGAGCCTGAGAGACCATCCAAGTCATCAGAGAAGGGTTGAAGTCATGAGAAGTTTGAGTGCCCACAGGTGGATTTCTCTCCTAACTTGAGGTGTATTGAAGATCATCAACATGGAATTGTGAATTTGAGGTGTGTATGGGTCTCATGGGATGTCCATAGGGCCTTATTGAAGCTTAATCAAGTCATTGTATCAAGTTCAAGAACCATAGTTGAGGTGTGTACAAGTAGGGTTTCATCTGGGTAACCCTAGGTCAGGGAGAGCCAAGAAAGGGAATCAAGACCTAGCTCTAGGTCATGGAAGTCATGGATTGATATGTTGAAGAATGTGTATGGATGAGCCAAGACCAAGTTCAAAAGAATCAAGAGTGGTTGGAGGTGTTTGAGACAGGGTTCCTAGGGTAAAATCCCCTGTATAGCACTGGACTTCCAAGCCACATAAGTAAAAATAAAAGTTTCAAATGGATTCTTGGCCAACATGAAACTTGTAGAGCTTCTCAATACCTTTAATTTGAGTACTAGAAGTCTTCAAGAAGATTTTTGGAACTCAAGTTATGGTTCTTGTAAGTTACAAGTCACCAGAGGACACTGAAATTTATCTGTGAAAGTCACTTGACTTCCAAGCAACTTTTGCCCCTCAAGGAGTTTTCAAATGGATTCTTGGCCAACATAAGAGTTGTAGGGCTTGATCTTAGCTTTAATTTTAGTACTATAAGTCCTCAAGAAGATTTGTGGAACTCAAGTTATGATCTTGGCAATCCAGGGGTATTTTGGGAAAATGGAATTATAGGTCCTTTTTCAACATGTGTCAAAATCTCCATCTTCCACTCTTCAAATGAAAAATTGTTCAACAAGAGATGTGCTTAAAATGATAATTCTAGGTTAGATGTGAAGTCATGGTGAGTTGGATTGGCTTATTTCACAAAGTGCTCCAAAATGGCCTAAAAAGGGAGGTTTTTCAAATGATGCAAAAGAGGGAAAAATGATTTTTTGAATTACAAGGCATAAACATGGCATATGGGTAGTCATTTTGAATGGAAATTGGATTTCAAACACATTGGAAATGTCACAATTTTGAGATGAGCCATTATTTTATGAGTTGCTTTGAAAAGTACTTTCTTACATTACAAGTAACACTTGCCAAATCATTCACAAGATCAGCTACAAGGCTCTAACCAATTCCAATCAATTCAAAATTTCATGTGGTGAGATTTTGGATCAAAACAAGCTGCTGAAGCAAGCTGAACCCAACTGTCATGTGCAAGCTTCTCATGAGATTATCAAGTGCAAGAGAAATTGAAATTCTCACATGGATCATTCCAGATCATTCTAGAGCTTTCTAACATGTTCTATATAAGGATCATAACTGATTCAGTTGGTTTTTTGGGTGAGAATTGGAGAGAAACAAAAAAGAGCCATTGAAAATTTCTTCCTTGCATCAAGATTCGAGTTCTGAAATTGGAGTAGTTTCCATACAAATCATTGATTGTAGAAGCTTCATCATGAACTTATGAGTGAATTTGGAGGATTTTGTGGATTGAATTGTAGAGAATCGAGCAAGAGCACTTGAAGTTGTAGCTGCTGCAACAAGAATCGGTTTCAAGATTTGAGAGGGATTCAAAGCAAACCATTGCATACAGAAGCTTCATCAAGCATTGTTGAAGGAATCTGGAAAGTTTTGGAGTGTAATTCGAAGCCAAACTACTTCTGTTCACTCAATTTTTATAGGTATGTAAATTTCATCTCATAGCTCAATTTAGGTAGAATTGATAGGATTTAGATGTGTAGATGCATTATAGACATGGCTAGGGTGGATTCTGGTAGGAAAAATTGGTGATTAGAGACAAAACCTAGGGCTATGCAATTTCTGTTGAAGGTCGTTTCTCTTAGTTCTTGGAGGTTTAAACATGTTTAGATAGCTAGAATTACTCAGGGAAGCATGTGGATGATGATAGGCATGTCATTTTTAAGAATGGTGATGATTGAATTTGGAGCATATTCTGAGCTTGGAGTCGTGTTTTGATTTGTGTTAAGATTCAAGGAAAATGGAGGTTACCATTGGATTCAGTGAGAAAAAACGAGTTGAATGATGTACTCATGTTTAGATTTTGGTGAGGTTTTGTGGTGTTTGCATTTGGGGACGACGGTGGCGCCACCTCCGGCCACCGTCTGGTTCACTTTCCCTCCCAGTTTTTGAAATGAAGAAGATGACAAACTAGCCATTGGATCCAGCTTGGACTTTGACTCAGATAACCATCCAAGGGCCACGATTGAATTTGAGTTTGTGAAGGAGTCTGAACATGAACAAAACGCCCCATTTCATTTAACCTTTTGGTTTGGGCTTAGCATAACTTTGATGTTCACACCCCACCTTAGGCCCACATGAGGATTTACACGCAATCTTGTTGCTATTTACCACAGAGTTTTTTCCAATTTTCGTTATATTTTCCTGAGCTGTTTTTGTGTGGTTTGGGCTTAGCGTGCATATGCTAGTGACACCCCTCCTGGGCCCATCCTGTTAGAGTAACACAATAATCTTGCTATTCATCACGCCATTTTGTCATTTTCTTTTATTTTCCTTTATTTTTATGTTTTCATTTAGGTTAGTTTTTAATTCATATAAAATTGAAAAATAATTCATTTTGGGTGAGACTTTTTTCCCTGGTTTCCTTAGGATATCTAGAATTTTATAGGATTAAAAAATATTAATTTCATGCATTTTATATTTTCTGGCATATTTTTATAGTTTTATTGCTTTTATTTTACATTTGTTTGATACTTCATTTTTCTGAATTTAGTATGAGAGTTTGGTGAGGAATTTTTGAGTGACTCCTGTGAGGTTGATTATATTAGGGAAGCATGTACCCTTAGGAAATTTTTCATAATTTTGTGAATAAAATTTAGGTTAGTTTGAGAGGTGAATAGGAGATGTGTTAGAATTAGGGTTTTAAAACAAATAGTTGTATTTTAGTGCATAGTTTGGGGACTTAGTGTTTGATTTAGGTCCTGGGATTTATATGGGGTATTGGGTATTGGGTTAGGTTCCCTTAGAAATTTACTTAGGATTTTATGATGAGTTTTAGCATTTTATTTGATTTTTGCAACTTGTGTGGTGATTGTGGGTTTTCCCCTTTGATATTTGGTTTGGTTATTTGTGTGGGGCTATTTTGGGTGTGCTTTTGGATTGGGCTTTGCTTGGATGAATTGAAGATCAAATGAAGTTTCTTTGGATGGCTTGAAGAAGCTTGGAGTTGAAGATTTCTCATCTGTTGGAATGCTTGTCAGGAGCTTAGGAATTAGGGTTTTAGGAAGAGCTTTTTAGACTTAGTTCATATCTTTCCTCAAACATGGAATGCTTTGTTTGCTTCCATCCTATCCTATGATTCAAAGTACTCTTAAGGAAACCCCATATCTCCCTTGGAGGGATGATTGACATGCCTTAAAGAGTAGAACTTTTGAGGATACCCTTCTTTGCAGATGATGGTTTCTAGTGATTTCCTTTGGTTTTCACTGGTTCTCATTCATTATAACTTGATCTTAATAACCAGTCTTTCTTGGTGGAGCTTGCTAGAGCTTGGATATGAAGATCTAAGATGTTGAAGATGCCTTTCACGAGGATTGCTTGAAGATGGAGTTATGTTACTGTTAACTTTGCTGTCAGGAGCTTGCTGGAGGACTGAAGATATGGTTTACTGTTGCTTTTGAGCTGGAGTTTTCTGTAGCTGTGGAGCTTGACTGTTTAAGTTGTGAGGAGCCTTATTTTAAGTGTGCTTTCTCTTCCCTGGAGCTTTAAGATAGGAGCTATTCATGAAAATGAAGGTTGTTGCTGTCAACTTTTTGCTGTTTAATCAACTGTTGCTGTCAGAGCTGCTGCTTGTGTTGTCTGCTGTAGGAGTTTGGTGCTGCCGCTTGGGCTGCCTCCTCTGCTGTTGGGTTTTGTTTTCTGTATTGTTTGTTGGCTTGTACAGCTTGCCCCCTTTAGGTTTTAAGTGAATGTTGATTCACTTTGCCTGTTGTTTTCCCAGGTTCGAGGTTGAGCAGGACTCCCTTGCCTCGCTTGTATTGCTGCATTGCATGCATTTTTCTGTATTTGCTTGCTTTCTTTTCTGTTTATCCCCTAGGATCTCTGATTCCCTCTGTGTAGGAGGGAATTATGACAGACAATAGGATTCTTATCCATGCATGACAACATTAGGTTAGTTTGTATTCCTTTTCAACCCTAGGCTTTTTAGAGCTTCTTTCTCTTCTTATCTCAAAACAACACAAAAATACAGTAATAAGGTTAATCGATGTCGTACGTTACGAGCCTTAAGCTATTTGAGAAAGGGTTGCTGGAGAGATTCTTTCCAGTAGTCTGGCTGCTTAGTGTGGCACCCTTTGGGTGACACGCGACGTAGTCACTCTCAAATCATAGTCTCTAGTGCGTCAGAGATTGCAAACAAACTAAAAAAAAACACTTCTTTCGTAAAAGATTCAAAACAAACATCAAAGTGTCATTTTTGTCCGCTTGGACTCTTAATCAAGAAAAACCCTTTTTGAAGGTAATAAAAAACAGTCAGACGAGCTTGTGTCTTTCGTAGCCCGAACTACGTTTGCTATGATCTTTCATGCTGTATGAAAGTACGTTAGGCGAACTACGTAGACTCTGATTTCTCGTTCCCGACGGGAATACGTAGGCATAAAGTGCGATACTTTGCCGAGTCATTTTCTTTTCCTTTTTAACCCAGACTTGTAGAGTAGGTAGAATAACAATCCGTACTAGAAAACAAGCGTGGATCCCGTCGAGTACGGCGGACGTGAGGGGTGATAATACCTTCCCCTTGCGTAATCGACTCCCGAATCTAGGATTTGGTTGCGATGACCATTCCTTTCCTTCTTTGTGTTAGGTTTACTCTGAGTGTTCCCTTTCCCTCCTTTGGGATAAATAACGCACGGTGGCGACTCTTCTATCATAGCCGGCGCCGATTTTCGCAGTAGCGACAACTGGCGACTCTGCTGGGGACTCCAACGGTTCCCTACGCGAGTCAGTCCTAGCGCTTGTTTTCCCGTCGTGGGTTTTGTATGGATTTACTTTTTCGTATTTACTTTCAGCATTATATTATTGATATTGCTGTTGTGGGGATGGGGTGATCTATTGAGAGATAAGCCGGACCTGGGCTTGAGTGCACCTAGAATTAGTTGTGGAAAATAGTGGGCGCGTGCATGCTTTGCATGTACTAGTTTCCCGCAAAATCCACGCTCGGACGAGGTTCTTCTGGTTGACTTCTTTTTCAACCCTTTGGGTCGAGGGGGTTGTTGGTTAGTTGGATCGTCGACTCCGGGGACCGATCATTTGGAAGTTGGCTAAGTGAGGCCTCTTCAGGACATGATGATGCCACACCTTTTGGGTATCGTATAATCAGTCTTGAAAGTCTGTGACGCCGACGACCGCATAGGATGCCGTACCTTGCGTCAGTTGATAGGACACCTACCTGTGAAAGGGATCGGGACATGCAGGAAACTTGACCTCCAGACTACCCGGTTTTCTTGATATTGGATCAGTATGTGTGGTTACTTGGGGTTCTTCACCAGAGCAATGTTATGGGTCTGTTGAGACCAGGTTGGAGCTTTGTTATGGGTCTGTTGAGACCAGGCTTGGAGCATTGTTATGGGTCTGTTGAGACCAGATTTGAGCAGTATTGCGGGTCTGTTGAGACATATGTTGTGGATGGATCTCTTCAGCAATATATCACTTGATCCCTGTTGCATGTTTGCATATTGCATTGTTGCATACTCATTTTGCATATCATTAACGTGTGTCTGTGCTGCAGGTGCATTTCATACCTTCTGATTCTAGTTGCCCGGATTTCTGTCTGCTGATATTATGGATACTCTGAAGAAGACTGTAGCGTACAAGTTGCCTACCCCAGATGTTTCTTCTCTGCTTGGTTTGATATCTCTAGCTGATGATGATGTGAAGAGAAGCTTCAGGAAGAGTTATGGGAAACTGCTCAGGTTGGTTTATAAACCATCCATGTATGAGCGTAACGGATTGTACGCGCTGATGCAGTTCTATGATCCCCCGCTGAGGTGTTTTACTTTCCCTGACTTTATTCTGGCTCCGACCATGGAGGAATATGCTGAGATCTTGGAGTTGACTATTCAGAACAAGGTACCCTTCATTCATATGGGTGCTGAGCCCAAGCTGGAGGATTTGGCTGTTGCTTTGCATTTAGATTCCTCAGAGTTGCTGTTAAACTCGTGGAATGGAGTGTCCGGTTTTTCTCTCAAGTTCTTGGTTGGGAAAGCGCAAGAGTATGCCAAGAGTGGATGTTGGATTGTGTTTAATGTTATTCTTGCTCTGTGTATCTATGGCATTGTACTGTTCCCAAACATGCCTGACTTTGTTGATTTGGATGCATTCTATGTATTTGCTTCAGGCAATCCTGTGCCTACTCTGATTGGAGATTTCTATCACTCACTGCATTATAAGAACGAGAATAGGAGGGGCAAGAACGTCTCTTGCTGTGTGCCTTTGTTGTATATGTGGTTTGACAGTCACCTGCAGATATGGTGGATTGGTCTGAGCATTTGATGGGACTTTCTTCAGAAGACGTTGTCTGGTTTGATAAAGATTTACTGGGATCTGAGATTATCTGCAGTTGCGCCGGATATCCTAATGTTCCTCTGATCGGGAGGAAAGGGTGCATTAACTACAATCCGTCGTTGTTGATCAGGCAATTCGGTTATGCTTTGAGAAGCCCGCCAAAAGAGGAGGAAGTGCAGGAATCTCTGTACTTCACAGGTGATCTGAGTTGGGAATTATTGTCCAAGCTTCAGCATGCTTGGAAAAATATCAACAGAAGGGGTAAGCCGTTGTTGGGTAAGAATGATTGTCAAGCCTATCCTCCATACAAAGTCTGGATCCAAGATAGGGCAGAACGGGCGCTGATGCCGTTTCCTGCAGTATTACCTCCTGCTTCCCCCGTGATTGAGGAGCCAACTACTGTGTCTATTGAGAGATATGAGCAGGTTGTGAAGGAGAAAGAAGAGCTGATGAAAGCCAACGAGAAGTTGGAAGAAGAGCTAGTGCAACTCAGGAGCGAAAGAAATGAAGCCGTATATTCCTTCAAGCAACAAATAGAGTTGGTGAACTACCTAGGAACAGAACTGACTGAACAACGGAAGAAGCGTGAACGTTTGGGGATATATTTCAAGAGCTCCCATGATATGCTGGAATCTAAGAAGAAAGCACTTGAGGTAGCCTACCGGGAAATCTCTGCATTCAACAAAACCTGGAATGCCACGCTGACCGGCAATAAGGAAAGAGAAGACAAACTGAAGCTGCAGATCTCTGAGCTGGAAGGTCAGTTGAAAGCTAGCCAGAAGAAGTTTGAAGAAGAGGTTATGCGGAGATATTATGTCTAGAATGCCTTGAACAAAGTTATCAAGCGCAAGAAAGAGTCTGCGTCCCAGAAGCGGAAGCTAGAAGATTGCTTTGGAGAAGGTGTTTGGGAGGAATCCATTGGTGATCTCCAGCGTGTTATCAGGCAAAGAGACTCGCTCGTCGAAGGGTTGCTTTCTCAGCTGAATCATCCCAAGACTA
The DNA here is from genome assembly GCA_963859935.3 of Lathyrus sativus. Lineage (NCBI taxonomy): Eukaryota > Viridiplantae > Streptophyta > Magnoliopsida > Fabales > Fabaceae > Lathyrus > Lathyrus sativus. Next base: position 253,756,627 of record OZ012737.1, on the reverse strand, counting down.
AGAGATTGTTAGAGGAGTATCAGGCATATGGTCGCACTTGATTACCTTATGTACTGTCGTATATGCTTTATTTGCATTGTGCTGGCCATCACCAGGATTGTTGGTTGAGGTCATGCCCTCTTGTTATTGTACATTCAGTGATACTGTATTTCTGACTTGATGGGCTTTTCATCAATATATGAGATGTTTTCCCCGTGAATGGATCCAAACTCCTTATCACTATCACTGTCACTACACTGGCACTTTGGCACTAGAATCAGGGGTTGATCTCCCTAACGTATAGACACATATTGCATCTGCATATTCATTTTGCATTGCCATTTACTGGTTGAATCTGTATCTTATTTCCTGCATCTCACAGGTTTTTCAGGATTGACGAACAAAGAGTCAACCGCTACTCAACCCGAAACAACTGCAAGAAGGTAATGGATCAAGTTCAGGTCGAGATGCAGGAAATCCGCGAGAAGTTGACTTTGTTCATGCAAGCGATGGAGAACATGGCCAAGGGCCAGGAGAATCTTCAGACCTTGGTGCAGCCGCTGCTGACGCGGGCAAACGGAAATGGCAACACTGACCACATTTCTGTTGAAACTCCTCGCCGGGAGAATGAGATACCGGTAGTTGTTACTCCACCTGTTGTGACAGTCAACGAAAACACTGGTACTGGTGCAGGTGCTGGCGCTGGTAACAGCAATACCGAAAATGGTGGTGATGGGCATGTTGTTAACAACAAAGGCAACACTGTGGATGCTGATCAAGGATTCGTTGACAATGGTGGATTCAGAAACAATGGGTATGGCAATGTCAATCAGGACGGGAACTTCGGGTTCAACAGTCAAGGCTTCGGTAATGACGGTTACGGCAACAATCAGGGGTATGACTACGGCAATGGTGGATTCGGTAATGTGAATGCGAACGGCGCTGGAGCATTTCCTTTCAACAATGGTTTTGGACCTGCTGGGGTCAATCTGGGGTTCGGCAACCAAGGACAAGGTCCTGTGTTCAATCAGCAAGGATTTGGCCGTAATATGGGTTACGATGGGTATGGCAATGACTGGAATATGGATCAACAGGAGGACGCTTTTTCGGGAAGAGGTATGGGACCTGAAGGCCCTATTGACCCTGTTCAGAGGATCAGAATGCTAGAAGAGCAGATGAAAGGTGTGGTTGATCAGAACTCCGCTGGACTGGATATGACTACTATGGGGTTGGTACCAGGGCTGAGGGTGCCGTTGAAATTCAAGGCTCCCACATTCGACAAATACAAAGGGGATACCTGCCCAAAGGTCCATGTACGTTCTTATTATAGAAGGATGTCTGCATATTCCAATGATGAAAGGATGCTCATGCATTTCTTTCAGGATAGCTTATCGGAACCATCATTGGAGTGGTACATGGGGCTGGAGCCCGCTCAGATTAGAAGTTGGAAGCAGTTGGCTGATGCTTTTGTTATGCATTACAAATATAACAGCGATTTGGCGCCAAACAGAGTTCAGTTGCAGAGTCTGTCTCAGAAAAATGGTGAAAGTTTCAAAGAGTACGCGCAGAGATGGCGCGATATGGCAGCTCGGGTGCATCCTCCTTTGGTTGAAAGGGAGATGAATGACATGTTTGTGGGGACGTTTACCGGAATGTACTATGAGAAGTTACTCAATGTTTCGATGGGTAGCTTCTCCGATATGATCCTTATGGGAGAAAGGATCGAAAACGGAATTAAAATTGGAAAGATTCAGGCAGGCGAATCTACTTCAGCCGGGGGTGCGAGAAAAGCGTTCGGTGGAAGACGGCAGGGTGATACAAGTGCTGTATTTGGTGGCAGAGGCCGGGGCAGAGGTATAAATCAGTACATTCAACCTCAACAGATAGCTAGTGTTACTATTCCAATTCCGCAACAACAACAACAGCAACAGCAACTGCAGCAGCAGCAAAGGCAGAATCAGGGTCAGGGAAGGTTTCAGAATGTAAAGCCGATGAGGGTATTCGATAAGCCTCCATCGACATATGCAGAGCTTCTTCAGACATTGCTGGGGTTGAATTTGGTCGAGAAAAGAACGCTGGAACCACCTACAGAGCCGGTACTTCCTAGAGGGTACGACGCCAGTAAGCACTGCGAATTCCATTCCGGGGCGCCCGGACATGATGTAGAATCTTGTCATGCTTTCAAGCATAAAGTTCAAGACTTGTTGGACAGTAAAGCCATCAACTTCGGCCAAGTGGGGCCCAATATTGTACAACAGCCTATGCCCAATCATGGGACAAATGCCATCTTAACAGAAGAAAATTTGAACCTGGTGATGGATGTTAATGAGCTGAAGACACCATTGAGTGAAGTGAAAAGCAGATTGCTCATAGGGGGAGTATTTCCCGGTTGTGATGAATACTGTTTAGAGTGCTGGACCCAGCCAGAGGGTTGTAATGATTTGAAGCGGGGCATTCAGGCCATGATCGACGAAGGGACCTTGCAATTTGATTGAACTGCGGTTGAGAAGCCTGTGGAGGCATTATGTGAAGAGCAGAATGATATTGCAACAGTGACGATCCCGAGGAAGACTATAACGATAGTGGCGCCCGCCAAGCGGTTAACTATTACGATTACCAAAGCAGGGCCTGTTCCCTTTGAGAGTACGAAAGTTATCCCGTGGACATACGGTTTAGAAGCGTATTGCAATTGTGAAAAGATTGCAGTGAATAGCCAGCCAACTGGGACTGTTGATAATGTTGTTGGAACGGGGGGCATGACCCGTAGCGGAAGGATCTTTACCTCACCTGAAATAGAAGCAGAGAGGTTGGCCAAAGGTAAAGCCAAAGTAAGTGAAAGCGGGCCTTCTCAGTCGAAAGAAAAGGACACGTCGCTCAAGGACGTGGAGGAGTTCATGAGACTGATTAGAGCGACTACAAAATTGTTGAACACCTACAGCAGACGCCGTCGAAGATTTCTATCTTGTCGTTGTTGTTATGTTCCGAGGCCCACAGGAATGCCCTGCTGAAGATTTTGGATACGTCGTTCGTACCCCAAGAAGTTTCTGTAAATCAGTTAGAGGGGGTAATGGCACATGTCAATGCTGGACATAGCCTGGGTTTCACAGATTTTGACCTAACACCCAAGGGTCGGGAGCACAACATGGCCTTGCATATATCGGTGGAGTGCCGGGGAACCGTAATGTCGCATGTATTGGTAGATACTGGATCGTCATTGAACGTATTGCCAAAGAAAGCCATGATGAAGTTGGACATACGGGGAGTTATTTGCACGCCCAACAATTTGGTTGTGGGGGCGTTTGACGGGACGAAAAGGTCAGTGTTTGGGTCAATAACATTACCGCTACAGGTGGGCCCAGAGATTTTTGATACCGAATTCTACATCATGGATATCCATCCAGCTTATAGCTGCCTTCTTGGGCGCCCATGGATCCACGCTGCAGGGGCCGTAACATCCACACTGCATCAGAAGTTGAAGTACATGGTGGGTGATAGTGTCGTTACCGTTTGCGGGGAGGAGGATATTTTGGTCAGTCACCTGTCATCATTCAGATATGTGGAGGTCGACGAAGAAATACACGAGAACCTTGTCAAGCCTTCGAGGGGTTGCGGATTAAAGACAAAGCTCAGGGTTCCAGCAAAATATCAGATGTGGCAGTGTCATCCTACAAAGAGGCCCAGGCTTTAGTGCAGACTGGTGAGACTAAAGGCTGGGGGCAGGTATTGGAGATTCCCGTGAAGAATGACAGGTTTGAGCTAGGGTATCGACCGACATCGTCAGCGTCATCTTCAGGAGCGCCCAGGTTCAAGGGACCGGTCACGATTACGCCAAGCGGGGTGTGCTTCGAGACTATCAACGCTATTTCCGACACCGAAGACGGAGATAGCGACTGCGATATGGACGCGTGGATCAAGCCAAGCGTGCCAGGACAAAGTCTCTGCAACTGGTCCATCCGGGAAACTGTCCCAGTGACTTTTAAACAGTAATGATTTGTTTTATCAATTGTTGAATAATCCTATGTCCTACTCGGGGCATAGTGATTTTACATTAGGGCTACTTGATTATGTGTATTGCACCGCTTTAATCATGAAATAAAGGCGTTTTTCATATTCAAATATTATGATCCCTGTTTTTCTTGTTTTTACTTTAACAATAAATGGCAACGTGGTTATTTGCTTTGTTTGCGTGTTGAAGCGTTTAACCATTTCCTTTGCAGGACTAATATTTCAGATGACATCTCATACGAACCGCCTATGACTCGTTTTGACTTCGAGCGCCCGGTATTCCAAGCAGAGGAAGAGATTGTTGAGGATAGTGACCTACCAGAAGAGCTGACTCGTTTGTTGAAACAGGAAGAGAGAATCATTCTGCCTCATCAGGAGGAAATTGAGATTATCAACTTGGGGTCAGAAGAAGTTGTGAGAAATATCCGTATAGGGGTTGCGCTGCAGAGCGACGTCAAGCAAAAGCTGATTGAGATACTGCGAGAGTATGGTGATGTATTTGCTTGGTCGTACGAGGATATGCCTGGGTTGGATACGGACATGGTTGTGCACCGTCTGCCATTGCGAGAGGAATGTCCGCCTGTTAAACAGAAACTCAGAAGAACCAGGCCAAACATGGCTGTGAAGATCAAGGAGGAAGTTCAAAAACAGTGGGATGCTAGTTTCCTAGCTGTTACAACTTATCCGTCATGGGTCGCTAATATAGTACCAGTGCCGAAGAAAGACGGTAAGGTGCGAATGTGTGTAGACTACCGTGATTTAAATAGGGCGAGCCCGAAAGACGACTTTCCACTTCCTCACATTGATGTACTGGTTGATAACACTGCTCAGTTCTCCGTATTCTCCTTCATGGACGGCTTCTCGGGCTATAATCAGATAACAATGGCACCAGAAGACATGGAGAAGACTACCTTCATTACTCCCTGGGGAACATTTTGCTACAAAGTGATGCCCTTCGGATTGAAGAATGCTGGGGCAACATATCAACGTGCTATGACGACTCTCTTTCATGACATGATGCACAAAGAGATCGAGGTTTATGTTGATGATATGATTGCCAAATCTCAGATGGAGGAGGAGCATTTGGTTAATCTGCTGAAACTGTTCAAGAGGCTTAGGAAGTCCAGGTTGAGACTGAACCCTAACAAGTGCACCTTCGGGGTGAGACCAGGTAAACTGCTGGGGTTTATGGTGAGCGAAAAAGGAATAGAGGTTGATCCTGCGAAAATAAAAGCGATACAAGAAATGCCGACGCCTAAAACAGAAAAAGAAGTGCGTGGATTTTTAGGGAGGTTGAACTATATCGCCCGGTTCATATCTCACCTAACTGCGACATGCGAGCCATTATTCAAGTTGTTGAAAAAGGATCAGGTGTTGACCTGGAATGAAAATTGTCAAAAAGCGTTCAACAAGATAAAAGAATACTTGCAGGAACCTCCCGTTTTGATACCCCCAGTGGCCGGGAGACCTTTGATTATGTATTTGACGGTTCTTGAGGAAAGTATGGGTTGTATTCTCGGTCAACACGACGAGACCGGACGTAAAGAGCATGCGATTTACTACTTGAGTAAAAATTTTACCGACTGTGAGTCTCGTTACTCAATGCTCGAAAAAACGTGTTGCGCGCTAGCCTGGGCCGCCAAACGTTTGAGGCAATACATGCTGAATCATACAACCATGCTAATTTCAAAGATGGATCCAATCAAATACGTGTTTGAAAAGCAAGCACTCTCCGGAAGAATTGCCCGATGGCAGATGGTGTTAACCGAATACGATATCCAATATGTCTCGCAAAAGGCTATTAAAGGTAGCGTTCTTTCCGAGTACCTTGCAGAGCAGCCTGTTGAGGACTACCAATCGATGAGGTTTGATTTTCCTGACGAGGACATCATGTACCTGAAAATGAAGGATTGTGAAGAACCGTTGCCGGACGAAGGACCAGAGTTGGGTTCCAAATGGCAGTTGATATTTGACGGAGCTGTAAATTCCTATGGTAGCGGAATAGGTGCAATTATCACCACTCCTCAGGGGTCGCACATCCCATTTACTGCCCGATTGACCTTTCCCGTTACCAATAATGAGGCTGAATACGAGGCTTGCATCATGGGTCTGGAGGAAGATATTGATTTGCGAATCAAGCATCTGGATGTATACAGAGACTCAGCTCTAGTGGTGAATCAGATCAAAGGAGAATGGGAGACACGTCAGCCCAATTTGATACCATATATGAATTATGCAAGGAGATTGTTGCCTTTCTTTGACAAGGTGGAATTGCATCATGTGCCACGAGCAGAAAATTAAATGGTTGACGCCCTGGCGACATTGTCTTCAATGTATAAAGTTAACTTCTGGAACGAGGCTCCCCAGATTGTTATCTCTCGGCTCGATAGGCCTGCATTCATATTTTCCATTAATGAGGCTCCCGATGGTAAACCCTGGTACTTTGACATCCAGAATTTCCTGAAGAGCAAGGAGTATCCGGCTGGGGCATCCAGTCGAGTTCAGAAGACTCTCAGGAGATTGGCTGGCAATTTCTATTTGAACCCGGACGTTGTCCTGTACAAAAGAAACCACAACTTGGTGTTGCTACGTTGTGTAGATGAGAAAGAGGCGAAGTTGCTCATGGAAGAGATACATGAGGGTACATTTGGTACACATGCTGGTGGGCATGCTATGACGAGAAAACTGCTGCGGGCAGGTTATTATTGGCTAACTATGGAAATAGACTGTTTCAAGTTTGCAAAGAGGTGTCATAAATGCCAGATTTATGCGGATAAGATCCATGTGCCTCCGAGTCCTCTGAATGTGATGTCATCACCGTGGCCTTTCTCGATGTGGGGAATTGATATGATTGGCAAGATTGAGCCTACGGCATCCAACGGACACCGGTTCATTTTGGTGGCAATCGATTACTTCACCAAGTGGGTGGAGGCAGCATCATATGCCAATGTCACCAAACAAGTGGTCGCCAGATTTATCAAACGAGATATTATCTGCAGATATGGAGTCCCTGAGCGGATTATCACCGACAACGGTTCGAATTTGAATAACAAAATGATGAAAGAGCTGTGTCAGAATTTTAAGATCGAGCATCACAACTCTTCTCCTTACCGGCCCAAGATGAATGACGCTGTCGAAGCGGCCAATAAGAACATAAAGAAGATTATCCAGAAGATGGCTGTGACATACAAGGACTGGCACGAGATGCTACCTTTCGCTTTGCACGGTTATCGTACGACGGTACGCACATCAATCGGGGCAACCCCTTTCTCATTGGTATACGGGATAGAGGCAGTGTTACCGTTGGAGGTCGAGATTCCTTCCCTGAGGGTTTTACGTGATGTCCAACTTGACGAGGCAGAATGGGTTAAAGAAAGACTGAATCAGCTAAGTTTAATGGATGAGAAGAGACTGGCTTCTTTAGCATATGGTCGGTTATATCAGAGCCGGATGAAGAAAGCTTACGACAAGAAGGTGCACCCTCAAAGCTTTCAGACGGGCGATCTTGTTTTGAAAAAGATTCTCCCACCATAAACAGATCACAGGGGCAAGTGGACTCCTAATTACGAAGGACCCTACGTTGTCAGGAAAGTATTCTCTGAAGGAGCCTTGTTACTATCCACCATGGATGGTGAAGACTCTACGTCTCCTGTGAATTCGGACGCAGTTAAAAAATACTTTGCTTGAAAGTGACCCACTGGACAGTAAAAAGAGAGTCCAGGCAAAAATGGGGCATTCCGGCGAAGCATAAAAAATGAATAAAAGGTTCGGGCAAAAGTTAGGGATAAAATTGAAAAAATGTACACCCGCGAAGTTGAAAACCTGAAAAGGGCGATTTCGGCAAAAAAGGGTATCCCGGTGAATTGAAAACCCGCAAAGGGCGATTCACGCAAAAGTTAGGGATTGAAAAAGAAAATGACTGCGGTCCGGATTTGATACGGCATTGCTTAGTGGTTTGGGAGTACCTGGGGGCCGTCTATCAGAAAACAATCTCTTCCGAAGATCGGGTACCGGGAAAGCGCAGAGTCAGGCGAGTCATAGGAGGATCAGCTCATGGTGTTTGTCTGTACCACGTTGCCGACATGTATACAAATATTGTTTTGTATTTATGCTTCTTGTGCATATATGTATGTGTGTGTGTGCGTAACTTCCTCTTTTCAGGAGTTGCCTCCGGTGTACAAAACTTTGCCTATTCAGAGGCCTGTTATCAATAAAACATGTTATTCAGTACTTGATGCTTGTTCTTTACTGTTTTGTTTGTGAAGGACGCCGATGTTGTTGATAAACTTGCACTTGCATAATCTTGCTGGCCCTTGCCAATAATTGATAAAACTTCGAATTGACTGAAGTAGTGTCACAGATGCTAACCCGGGTAGCTTCTGTTGTATAGGCCTGTTTTGTCCCGTTTGTGCTTTGCAGGGTTCTTACCTTTGGAGCAAATAGTCAGGGATTGTATTCCCCAGCCAAAATCTCTTGATGAAGAGCCCGACTCCAGTCGATGTCATTCTCCAGCTAGTCGCAGCTTATTCCCAGAGAGTTGGAATGATGTTATCCCTTACCGAATGAGGGATTATTCTCCCCAGAAGAGTGTCCTTAGGGAAGTTGTCCACAGGATATCCCCAGCAAGTCGAAATCAGTATTCCCTGCAGAGGTTGCGCTCCTTAGCGAATCGAAGGTGTGCGCGTTCAATCTCCAGCATGGGAGACTCTCGCAATAGTTAACCAAGTTTGTTGGTTCAGAAGGATTATACCCGGAGGACGGTTTCCCTTCTCCCCACAGGTCGTCATACCATTGACAGGATGTTGATCCTCAGCAGGGTCCGAGGCTCCGAACGTGTAAACTGTGCCCAGACAGTGTGCTTTTCCTAGAAGTGTCGCTTCTTTCCCTAGATGAGTTGGTTCACCAGCAGGGTGGTTTGTTCTTTCCTCCCAGTGGAAATCGGTGTTTAATCTCTCCTCAGCAGAGTTGGTTGTGTTTCTGGCGTTTATTCCGCTGGAATACTTAATGATACTTGTTCTCCCCGGCGGAGTTGGCGTTATCCTCAGCATTCATGTTGTTGAGACATCATTATCAGAGTGGCCCCAGCAGCTTAATCCTGCATTTGCATTTGCATATATCGTCATATTCGCATTTACCCAAATGCGTAGTATTTCCATCTTACATAGAGCATTACGCCATTTTCAAACATGTGCATTCTGAAACATAAGTCAGGTTACCTCTTTGTTTTCAGGTGTTCTTCCCTGCAGGTGATTGGAATTCTTGTTCAGGATCGTTTTCAGATATTCAGATTTGTGGCATGAGATATGTGATGATAACGTTTGTCCCGCCATATGTTCCCTTATCAGAGGTGCTCGATTAACCTCTTTTCTTCCCCAGTGGAGTGTTCCCTCGGGTTGCTGTCACGTCAGCCATTTTCAGAAAAGATTTTAGGGATTAGACATCTGGAGTCATTACTCGTCGTCAAGGTGAATGTCTGGTAGTTGACGTCAGGATTTCCCCGGCAGAGTTTTCCCCAGTTTGCTGTTATGGTTTCATAATTAGACTTTGAAGTTTGTTATGTCAGTATTTTACGGCTTCATAATTAGACTTTGAAGTTGTTACCATCATGACATGGCTTCATAATTTGACTTTGAAGTTATTGTCAGTTCTGAAAGGATTCATAATTTTGAAGTTGCTTTCAGCAGTCCACGGCTTCATGAATAGACTTTGAAGTTGTTGTAAAAGAGAGATTTCAGCGATTTGACGGTTGAAGTCATTACTTGTTGTCAAGGCTTCACGATTTGACTTTGGAGTTGTTGTCATCATTTTAAAGGAAGATTTCAACGATTAGACAGTTGAAGTCATTACTTGTTGTCAAGGCTTCATGATTTGACTTTGAAGTTGTTGTCAGCATTTTAAAGGAAGATTTCAGCGATTAGACGGTTGAAGTCATTACTTGTTATTACGGCTTCGTAATTTGACTTTGAAGTTCGTCAGCGTGGGATGCTCCATAATTAGACGTCGGAGACGTTATCACTATTACAATGGCTTCATAATTAGACTTTGAAGTTGTTGTTAGAATTTCCTCGGAAGGAGTCTAGAGGGCTTCATGGTTTGACTTTGAGGTTCAATAGAGTTTTCCTGGAATTGCTGTTACGTCAGCATTGCACGGCTTCATAAGTAGACTTTGAAGTTCGTTACATCAGCGCTATAAGGCTTCATAATTTGACTTTGAAGTTGTTGTTGGCATTTTTAAAGGGAGATTTCAGCGATTAGACGGCTGAAATCGTTACTTGGTGTCACCGCTTCATAATTAGACTTTGAAGTTGTTAGCAGCAGTGGATGGCTTCATAATTAGACCTTGGAGTTGTCGTCAACATCAAACGACTTCGTAATTAGACTTTGGAGTTCTTCAGCATTGAGCAGCTTCATAATTAGACTTTGAAGTTCAGCAAAGTTTTCAGTAAACGACTTCATAATTAGACTTTGATGTTCGTCGACATTAAATGGCTTCGTAATTTGACTTTAAAGTTGTAGCCTCCCTTTACGCTGCTTCATAATTAGACCTTGGAGTTGTCGTCAACATCAAACGACTTCGTAATTAGACTTTGGAGTTCTTCAGCATTACAACAACTTCATGATTAGACTTTGGAGTTGTTGTCCGAAAGTTTTCTCCGCATGGAATAGCTTCATAAGTAGACTTTGGAGTTGTTGCCATATTTTTCCCCACAGAGTTGCTTGTTGAAGTTTCTCTTATTCGGCCAGCGGAGTGTTTTTCCAGTTTGTTGTTCCATCAGCGTCAAAGAGTTTCATGAATCAAAATTTCAGGAGTTGTCGCCTGTTGTCGAAATAGGTGCCTGGCAGTTAATTTCAGAGCATCCCCAGTGGGTCTGGCTAATGCAAAGATAAGGCAGAGTTATGATTGACAGAATTGAATTCCTATTGGGTGGAAGAATTCGATCCCCAGTGAAGTCGCCGTGATTTCTTCGTGTTGACGAAATATTATTATTCCCAGTAGAGTCCTCCTCAAAGCCGTTTGCGGGTTGGGACCAACGGAGTTAGCTACTGCAGAGATAAGCAGAGTTTCCTGGGTTTAGACAAATGATTTTCCCGTATGGATATGCGGATGAAGTTTCCTGCGTTTAGGCAGATGATTTTCCCGTATGGATAGGCAGATGAAGTTTCCTGTGTTTAGGCAGATGATTTTCCCGTATGGATAGGCGAATAAAGTTTCCTGTGTTTAGGCAGATGGTTTGCCCGTATGAATAGGCGGATGAAGTTTCTTGTGTTTAGACAGATGATTTCCCCGTATGGATAGACGGATGGAGTTTCCTGTGATTAGACAGAAATGTTTCCCCAACGAAGTCGCCGGGATTTTTCTGTGTTGACGGAATGTAGCGTTCTAATGTGGACAAAGTTCTATTCCTGTGTTGTTGAGATTTCTTCGGGTTGACGAAATGTGAGTCCTGACATGGACAGATTGGTGTTTATTCGTGATTTGACAAAATTTGGGTCCAGATGTGGACAAGGTTATTCCTGTGACGACGAAATCTCTATTTGTGCTGACGAATTTGTTTCTCTTCTGGTGTTGACAAGGTTAGTCCAGTTGTGGACGGAGGTGTTTTTGCGAGAATTGTTTAGTACCTGGGGTGTTACATAGGTGGTTGAAGTTGAAATCAGAATTATTATCAGACGTTGAGTCAGTTGTTGCCGTAACAACCAAATTCAGTTGGTGGATGTCGTTCCCCAAGCAGTTGTGCAGTTTATTTCTGCGGTTGGCAAATTTCCGGGTTTCTTGGTATTCAACCGTCTCGTACCTCGATTAGTTGAAGGCCGTTCGCTCTTCACCCAGTCGGGTCCAAGCCGTTTGAATAGGGGCAGCTGTTGCACCCCAAAATTTGCTCAACCTTTTCTTGCCTGATTTTTGTTTCATTGCATTGCCATTTGCATAGTTACATCATGTACATAGTTCAATAATTTGCATATCCTAGCATATCAAGTCATCCAACAAGGGATCAAGTGCTATTTATGTCAAAAGAATCCTATCTAGAGGTATTCTCTGAGCCTGAGAGACCATCCAAGTCATCAGAGAAGGGTTGAAGTCATGAGAAGTTTGAGTGCCCACAGGTGGATTTCTCTCCTAACTAGAGGTGTGTTGAAGATCATCAACATGGAATTGTGAATTTGAGGTGTGTATGGGTCTCATGGTATATCCATAGGGCCTTATTGAAGCTTAATCAAGTCATTGTATCAAGTTCAAGAACCACAGTTGAGGTGTGTACAAGTAGGGTTTCATCTGGGTAACCCTAGGTCAGAGAGAGCCAAGAAAGGGAATCAAGACCTAGCTCTAGGTCATGGAAGTCATGGATTGATATTTTTAGGCATGTGTATGGATGAGCCAAGACCAAGTTCAAAAGAATCAAGAGTGGTTGGAGGTGTTTGAGACAGGGTTCCTAGGGTAAAATCCCCTGTATAGCACTGGACTTCCAAGCCACATAAGTCAAAATACAAGTTTTCAAATGGATTCTTGGCCAACATGAAACTTGTAGAGCTTCTCAATACCTTTAATTTGAGTACTATAAGTCTTCAAGAAGATTTGTGGAACTCAAGTTATGGTTCTTGCAAGTTACAAGTCACCAAAGGACACTGAAATTTATCTGTGAAAGTCACTTGACTTCCAAGCAACTTTTGCCCTTCAATGAGTTTTCAAATGGATTCTTGGCCAACATAAGAGTTGTAGGGATTGATCTTAGCTTTAATTTGAGTACTAGAAGTCCTCAAGAAGATTTGTGGAACTCAAGTTATGATCTTGGCAATCCAGGGGTATTTTGGGAAAGTGGAATTATAGGTCCTTTTTCAACATGTGTCAAAATCTCCATCTTCCACTCTTCAAATGAAAAATTGTTCAACATGAGATGTGCTTAAAATGATGTTTCTAGGTCAGATGTGAAGTCATGGTGAGTTGGATTGGCTTATTTCACAAAGTGCTCCAAAATGGCCTAAAAAGGGAGGTTTTTCAAATGATGCAAAAGAGGGAAAAATGATTTTTTGAATTACAAGGCATAAACATGGCATATGGGTAATCATTTTGAATGTAAGTTGGATTTCAAACACATTGGTAATGTCACAATTTTGAGATGAGCCATTATTTTATGAGTTGCTTTGAAAAGTGCTTTCTTACATTACAAGTAACACTTGCCAAATCATTCACAAGATCAGCTACAAGGCTCTAACCAATTCCAATCAATTCAAAATGTCATGTGGTGAGATTTTGGATCAAAACCAAGTTGCTGAAGCAAGCTGAACCCAACTGTCATGTGCAAGCTTCTCATGAGATTATCAAGTGCAAGAGAAATTGAAATTCTCACATGGATCATTCCAGATCATTCTAGAGCTTTCTAACATGTTCTATATAAGGATCATAATTGATTCAGTTGGTTTTTTGGGTGAGAATTGGAGAGAAACAAAAAAGAGCCATTGAAAATTTCTTCCTTGCATCAAGATTCGAGTTCTGAAATTGGAGTAGTTTCCATACAAATCATTGATTGTAGAAGCTTCATCATGAACTTCTGAGTGAATTTGGAGGATTTTGTGGCTTGAATTGGAGAGAATCGAGCAAGAGCACTTGAAGTTGTAGCTGCTGCAACAAGAATCGGTTTCAAGATTTGAGAGGGATTCAAAGCAAAACATTGCATACAGAAGCTTCATCAAGCATTGTTGAAGGAATCTGGAAGGTTTTGGAGTGTAATTCGAAGCCAAACTACTTCTGTTCACTCAATTTTTACAGGTATGTAAATTTCATCTCATAGCTCAATTTAGGTAGAATTGATAGGATTTAGATGTGTAGATGCATTATAGACATGGCTAGGGTGGATTCTGGTAGGAAAAATTGGTGATTAGAGACAAAACCTAGGGCTATGCAATTTCTGTTGAAGGTCGTTTCTCTTAGTTCTTGGAGGTTTAAACATGTTTAGATAGCTAGAATTACTCAGGGAAGCATGTGGATGATGATAGGCTTGTCAATTTTAAGAATGGTGATGATTGAATTTGGAGCATATTCTGAGCTCAGAGTCGTGTTTTGATTTGTGTTGAGATTCAAGGAAAATGGAGGTTACCATTGGATTCAGTGAGAAAAAACGAGTTGAATGATGTACTCATGTTTAGATTTTGGTGAGGTTTTGTGGTGTTTGCATTTGGGGACGACGGTGGCGCCACCTCCGGCCACCGTCTGGTTCACTTTCCCTCCCAGTTTTATAAATGAAGAAGATGACAAACTAGCCATTGGATCTAGCTTGGACTTTGACTCAGATAACCATCCAAGGGCCACGATTGAATTTGAGTTTGTGAAGGAGTCTGAACATGAACAAAACGCCCCGTTTCATTTAACCTTTTGGTTTGGGCTTAGCATAACTTTGATGTTCACACCCCACCTTAGGCCCACATGAGGATTTACACGCAATCTTGTTGCTATTTACCACAGAGTTTTTTCCAATTTTCGTTATATTTTCCTGAGCTGTTTTTGTGTGGTTTGGGCTTAGCACGCATATGCTAGTGACGCCCCTCCTGGGCCCAGCCTGTTAGAATAACACAATAATCTTGCTATTCATCACGCCATTTTGTCATTTTCTTTTATTTTCCTTTATTTTTATGTTTTCATTTAGGTTAGTTTTTAATTCATATAAAATTGAAAAATAATTCATTTTGGGTGAGACTTTTTTCCCTGGTTTCCTTAGGATATATCTAGAATTTTATAGGATTAAAAAATATTAATTTCATGCATTTTATATTTTTTGGCATATTTTTATAGTTTTATTGCTTTTATTTTACATTTGTTTGATACTTCATTTTTCTGAATTTAGTATGAGAGTTTGGTGAGGAATTTTTGAGTGATTCTTGTGAGGTTGATTAGATTAGGGAAGCATGTACCCTTATGAATTTTTGTCATAATTTTGTGAATAAAATTTAGGTTAGTTTGAGAGGTGAATAGGAGATGTGTTAGAATTAGGGTTTTAAAACAAATAGTTGTATTTTAGTGCATAGTTTGGGGACTTAGTGTTTGATTTAGGTCCTGGGATTTATATGGGGTATTGGGTATAGGGTTAGGTTCCCTTAGAAATTTACTTAGGATTTTATGATGAATTTTAGCATTTTATTTGATTTTTGCAACTTGTGTGGTGATTGTGGGTTTTCCCCTTTGATATTTGGTTTGGTTATTTGTGTGGGGCTATTTTGGGTGTGCTTTTGGCTTGGGCTTTGCTTGGATGAATTGAAGATCAAATGAAGTTGCTTTGGATGGCTTGAAGAAGCTTGGAGTTGAAGATTTCTCATCTGTTGGAATGCTTGTCAGGAGCTTAGGAATTAGGGTTTTTGGAAGAGCTTTTTAGACTTAGTTCATATCTTTCCTCAAACATGGAATGCTTTGTTTGCTTCCATCCTATCCTATGATTCAAATTCCTCTTAAGGAAACCCCATCTATCCCTTGGAGGGATGATTGGAATGCCTTAAAGAGTATAAATTTTGAGGATACCCTTCTTTGCAGATGATGGTTTCTAGTGATTTCCTGTGGTTTTCACTGGTTCTCATTCATTATAACTTGATCTTAATAACCAGTCTTTATTGGTGGAGCTTGATAGAGCTTGGATATGAATATCTAAGATGTTGAAGATGCCTTTCATGAGGATTGCTTGAAGATGGAGTTATGTTACTGTTAACTTTGCTGTCAGGAGCTTGCTGGAGGACTGAAGATATGGTTTACTGTTGCTTTTGAGCTAGAGTTTTCTGTAGCTGTGGAGCTTGACTGTTTAGGTTGTGAGGAGCCTTATTTGAAGTGTGCTTTCTCTTCCATGGAGCTTGAAGATAGGAGATATTCATGAAAATGAAGGTTGTTGCTGTCAACTTTTTGCTGTTTAATCAACTGTTGCTGTTAGAGCTGCTGCTTGTGCTGTCTGCTGTAGGAGTTTGGTGCTGCCGCTTGGGCTGCCTCCTCTGCTGTTGGATTTTTTTTTCTGTATTGTTTGTTGGCTTGTACAGCTTGCCCCCTTTAGGTTTGAAGTGAATGTTGATTCACTTTGCCTGTTGTTTTCCCAGGTTCGAGGTTGAGCAGGACTCCATTGCCTCGCTTGTATTGCTGCATTGCATGCATTTTACTGTATTTGCTTGCTTTCTTTTCTGTTTATCCCATAGGAT
The DNA here is from genome assembly GCA_963859935.3 of Lathyrus sativus. Taxonomy (NCBI): domain Eukaryota; kingdom Viridiplantae; phylum Streptophyta; class Magnoliopsida; order Fabales; family Fabaceae; genus Lathyrus; species Lathyrus sativus. The sequence goes on along the minus strand of OZ012737.1, from coordinate 253,740,478 downwards.
CTCTGATTCCCTCTGTGCAGGAGGGAATTATGACAGACATTAGGATTCTTATCCATGCATGACAACATTAGGTTAGTTTGTATTCCTTTTCAACCCTAGGCTTTTTAGAGCTTCTTTCTCTTCTTATCTCAAAATAACACAAAAATACAGTAATAAGGTTAATCGATGTCGTACGTTACGAGTCTTAAGCTATTTGAGAAAGGGTTGCTGGAGAGCTTCTTTCCAGTAGTCTGGCTGCTTAGTGTGGCACCCTTTGGGTGATACGCGACATAGTCACTCTCAAATCATAGTCTCTAGTGCGTCAGAGATTGCAAACAAACTAAAAAAACACTTCTTTCGTAAAAGATTCAAAACAAACATCAAAGTGTCATTTTTGTTCGCTTGGACTCTTAATCAAGAAAAACCCTTTTTGAAGGTAATAAAAAACAGTCAGACGAGCTTGTGTCTTCCCTAGCCCGAACTACGTTTGCTCTGATCTTTCATGCTGTATGAAAGTACGTAGGCATAGGACGCCGTATCCTAGCGAGCAACCTTCCCCGCTTAACCCGTAGTTAGGCGAACTACGTAGACTCTGATTTCTCGTTCCCGACGGGAATACGTAGGCATAAAGTGCGATACTTTGCCGAGTCATTTTCTTTTCCTTTTTAACCCAGACCTGTAGAGTAGGTAGAATAACAATCCGTACTAGAAAACAAGCGTGGATCCCGTCGAGTACGGCGGACGTGAGGGGTGCTAATACCTTCCCCTTGCGTAATCGACTCCTGAATCCAGGATTTGGTTGCGATGACCATTCCTTTCCTTCTTTGCGTTAGGTTTACTCTGAGCGTTCCCTTTCCCTCCGTTGGGATAAATAATGCACGGTGGCGACTCTTCTGTCATAGCCGGCGCCGATTTTCGCAGTAGCGACATACTGCTTGCTTTCTTTTGCTGTTTTCCCCTAGGATCTCTGATTTCCTCTGTGCAAGAGGGAATTATGGCAGACATTAGGTTTTTAAACCATGCATGATAACTTTAGGTAGATTCCCTTTCAACCGTAGTTTTAGGGCGTCTTTCTCTTCTTATCTCAAAACAATTCAAAAATACAGTAATAAGGTTAATTGAAGTCGTACGTTACAAGTCTTAAGCTATCTGGGAAAAGGTTGGTGGAGGGTCTCTTTCCAGTAATCTGGATGTTTAGTGTGGTACCCTTTGGGTGACATACGAAGCGTTCACTCCTGGGTCATAGTCTCTAGTGCGACGGAGATTGCGAACATCCTAAAAAACAGTTCTTTCGTAAGATTCAAACAAACATTCAAACTCTGTTTTTGTCCTCTTGGACCCTTAATCTAGAAAACCCTTTCATAAGGAGATAAAAAACTGTCAGACAAACTTGTGTCTTCCGTAGCCCGAACTACGTTTGCTCTGATCTTTCATGCCGTATGAAAGTACGTAGGCACAAGATGCGATATCTTGGCGAGCAACCTTCCCCCATAACCCGTATTTAGGCGAACTACGTTGACTCTGATTTCTCGTTCCAGACGGGAATACGTAGGCATAAAGTGCGATACTTTGCCGAGTCATTTTCTTTTCTTTTAGACCAGACCTTTAGAGTAGATAGATAAACACACCCTTAGATAGAAAACAAGCGTGGATCCCGTCGAGTACGACGGACGTGAGGGGTGCTAATACCTTCCCATTGCATAACCGACTCCCGAATCCAGGATTTGGTTGCGATGACCATTCCTTTCCCTCTTTGCGTTAGGTTTTCTCTGAGCGTTTCCTTTCCCTCTTTTAGGATAAATAACGCACGGTGGCGACTCTTCTGTCATGGCCGGCGTCGATTTTCGCAGTAGCGACAATACTGATCCTCATATCTCGCACACAACATATCAATACCATGCGCACAAGGCGTAACGATCCTACCGATCCTTATATCTCGTACATAACATATCAATACCATGCTCACAAGGCGTAACGATCCTACTGATCCATCAACGTACAACACACAGTCACAACGCACATAAGGCGTACCCGATCCTACTGATCTACGGTCACTCAACATATGAGCACTACGCACACAAGGCGTATCGATCCTACTGATCCACGATCACACAACTTATAGCACACACATATAATTATACCACATAATCCACCGATCACGTCGAATGCGTTAACCACCGGCCACATAGCCCTCTAACACCTAACATACACCCAACACCCATAAATCATCACGGTACTTCAGACTGGCCATGCTCAGCAATTACAGCTGCACACAGTTCTAGGGAAAACAAAGTTCTGCTATGCTCGCCACCTATCACCTGAATCTCATACAACCACATCTCAAGAGTTTCTTACAATATCACATACAATCATAATGTATATCAGGTCACTTATTCAGTTATACAATTACCACGAGAATCACACTCCCGTATCACACGTATTCATTCCTAATCGAAGGATACATAGCCACTTTAAGCATCACAGCGTACTTTGGTTCATCGTTCATATCAACGAATATTCAAGCACACGCTCCCTACATCACCTTCATGCTCTCAACTGATCCACGATAACCACGTACTCGCTCACGACCAACAAGGGTCTAACCACGCGAGAAACGGAACAACACAGCATAAAAACCATAAAATGCTGTCATGCTCGCTGCCATTCGCCTGACGAAGCCCCGCAGCGAACACTCGCTGGGACTCGCCCGACGAAACCCCTAGCGAAGCCAAACAAAAGCAACAGGCAGCATTCGCTGGCCAGTTCGCCTGGCGAAACCTGGCGAAGTCTCGCCCCCATTCGCCCAGCGAATGCACGCGAATTCTGCAGAAAAACTGCTGTTCAGAAACAGCCCCACACTCCGATTTCGTCCGATTGAATCCCACGAAATCCTACACTATACCAATACAGTACTATCCCATAAGACTACACCGATTATCCTAGTTCATACTCGATAAATCCTCAGTTCTACTCAACTCTCCAAGTTCCGGCATTAACTCCGAATTTACCGGAAACCCAAAATCATCAAACAACCATTCCATAGCACATGCATCGAACTCAAACACAATAATCACAATTACAATAGAAATTAATAACATGCAACAACATAATTTCATCATTCATCTATGGGGTTTAGGGAATTCCCCGTTCTACCAATTTTTCATGCAATACCGAATTTAACCGATCAATCCCCCCTCCTTACCTCGAAGTAATTCTGATGATGATGGACCTTTACAAATCCACACAAATTGATAGTCTTGATGATCCCCTTGCTCAAGTTTCAACTCCTGATCTCCCTCTTCCTGGCTGAACCGTGTTCCTCCTCTTCACGTGTTCTTTCCTTCTCTATTTTCTTTCAATTGCCAACTATGCCCTCAATACCCCCAAATTCTCTTTTATTTCTCATCCAAATAAACAACTCTCATTTCTTTAAATTCCAAATAATAATATTACTCCTCATTTCTTAATTCCAAAATTAACTCCAATAATATTTTTAAATATAATAATAACAACAATAATATCAATAATAGTAGTATTAACACTATTAATCACCATATTATTATTATTAATCATATTTTTCTAATATTATGGGATTTAATTCCTCAAACAATTTCTCCACATAATGCACCGAAAGTCAAATAACACGGGAAACCAAATAATTAAAAATGGGCATTACAACTCTCCCCCACTTTAATTATTTTCGTCCTCGAAAACTATCTGATGGAAACAATCCCGGATACGCATCCCGCATCCCATCTTCCAGGTCACACTGCCTCTTGCAGCACCTCTCCGAGCCACTCTCACTAAAGGTGTCTCTTTCCCTCGGAGTTGTTCATCGTTTACCAATCCGATCTAGCAATGCCTCAACCATCAAATCGTTTCTTACTTGCACATCATCCATCTGAATTAATATACTCCCTCAACGGAGACACATGGAATATATCATACCAATCACGAGCGACAGTAGCAAAACGGTTTAACATGCTATTTCTCCCGCGCTTTCACTGCGCCACTCTGATATAAACCACCGAACACGGTGCGAGCTTCTGATACTCCAAAAATCTGACCAACATCGGTCACCGGCGTAATTCTCAAAACATATCTTTTCTTGGATCCTCTTGATCCTCCCAGTCGTCTCATGCCCAATTCTCAGATTCGAACACTACACTCTCGCTCGACTCATTCCAACACAAGGAGTCCTACTCCTCTTATCGCACAAGTCCTCACACAACGCCATTCCGACACCAGAATGGTAACCGTCATTCTAGGTAGCTCAATTATGATAATTAACCATTCTACGATCCATCTCGATCCAACACACAGGCTCTCCACAAACCCTCTAAACACTGGACACCCCTCCCTGTCCGTCCATCCGTACACGGATGAAAGGCAAAGTTCAACTTCCACATGATACTCAAAGCGTCCGCCAACTCTTCCAAAACCTCGATGCAATCTCAGATTCCTATCCGACACAATATGTGACGACATCTCATACAACTTCACAACTTCATCGATATACACCTTATAGTCCTCAACATAGAACGGTTAACCCATCCAAAATTAAAATCATATTCCTCAATTCTTCGGAAAACCCAACTCTAAAACCCGCGGAACTACTACCCGATTTCCACTCTGGAAGATTTCGACAGTTGCATCAGACTCCATAGTCTCTAATGTTAAATCTTCGACTTCTGGCAATTCTAACCAGCATAATTAAACTCAACCACTTATCTTCCCCTCTATAGCCATCACAATAATCCCCTCAAATCCGGTTACATCCTCATAGCACCGTGGTGAATACCCCATCTACTTCATCACTCATATCCCACTCAATAATATCTAGAACACAAACTCTTATCACCACATATCAGGATACCATTTCCATAAATCTGAAAATAGTCCTTTCAACTTTTGATTCCTCAAATTCTTCCAGTCTACCAACTCACCCCAGCGCTTTGACCTCATCGAATCTCATCAAGAATATCACTTAGTAAGGTCCAATACACAGGGTTAAGCTCCACAAGAAGTCCCCTCATAACCAACTCAGATTACAAAACTGCTTAATAAGTCCCAACTCTCTCTATCATCCTCTTCATCATATGCAAGGATCTTCAAATTACAGCATAAGCCACTGTTGCACCCCAAAATTTGCCCAACATTTCTTCACCTAGCTTATGTTTCATTTCATGCACATTAGCATTATCATTTGCATTTCATTGACATGTCTGCAGGAGATCAAGAGGTATGATTACCAATTAAGAGCTACAAAAGACTTTGAAGTTAGCTAAGAAGGCTTATTCAAGTGTTCAAGGGTTGATGTCCTTGTCAGAGAAATTAAAAGATCCTTAGAGAGAGTGATTGAAACCAAGAGGGGGTGTCTCCTAACTTGAGAGTTGTGGGAAGTCATCAGATGATTCTGAGGTCATGGAGATGGACTTGAGGTCTTGAGAGAGCTCATGAGAAGTGTTGAAGATCACTTTGAGGCCTAGACAGGTCATTATGCAAGATTAAGAAGCCTCATCCATGATTGGTGCAATTAGGGTTTGACTGGGTCAACCCTAAGGCAACTGATGATTTAAAGAAGGTTGAGACCTAATTCAAGAGCCATGTGATCATGGATTGATGCATTGAGATGTTATAAGGATGATTCCAAGGTTAACTCATCATGATTGAAGAGTTTGAGAAGTTTCAGGCTAGGGTTTCTAAGACTTGACAGTGTAAAATCCCCTAGTTTGACCCCTATCTTCAGGGCAATTTAGCTCAAGATGTGATTGTCATCTATAATCCATCCCCTAGGTTGGGTACTGAGATTATCTTCAGCTGCAGCGGGTTTCCGAATGTGCCTTTGATAGGCAGGAAGGGTTGTATCAACTATAATCCATTCCTGTTGGTCCGACAATTTGCTTATGCTTTGAGAGCTCCGCCGAAGGATGAAGAGGTGCAGGAATCTCTGTACCTCACTGGTCTTCTAGAGGGGGATATGTTATCTAAGCTTCGGCACGCTTGGAATGGTATCTGTAAGTGGGGAAAGCCGTTGATGGGGAAAAGTAATAGCCAAGCCTACGCTCCGTATGTGACCTGGATCAGAGCCAGGGCAGATATTATAGGGATGCCGTTTACACCTGCTCAGCCAGAAAGCCCTCCGGTGATTGAAGAGCCTACCACTATGCCCATTCAACAGTATAATCAAGTGTTAGCTGAGAGAGATGAGCTGAAGAAGGCAAATGAAGAACTGGAGAAAGAATTGGCTCAACTCAGAAGCGAGAGAAAAGAAGCCGTCCATTCCTTCAAGAGGCAAACAGAGCTGGTGAACCAATTAGGGACGGATTTGACTAAGCAAATGGCTGAGCGTGAGCGTTTGGGTCGGGACTTCAAAGCTGTCAATGACGTACTGGCCACTAAGAAGCAGCACTTGGATGAAGCGTACCGGAGAATATCCAAGTTTAATCAGCATTGGAAGGCCACCCTAGCCAACAACAAGGAACGAGAGGATAAATTGAAGCAGCAGATCTCCAAATTGAAAGCCCAGGTGAAGGCTAGTGAGAAGAGGTTTGATGAAGAAACCGCTCGCAGATATGCCGCTGAAGGCCTGCTAAATAAGGCTCTTGCTAACCTGAAGGAGCGCAAACTGACGTTTGAGTCCAAGAAGCGGAAGTTAGAAGATTGTTTCGGCGAAGGAGCATGGGAAGACTCAGTTGGAGGTCTCCAATACACTATTATGCAGAGGGAGTTACTCGTCGAAGGGTTGCTCACTCGGCCTGATCATCCAAAAACGAGAGATCTGTTAGAAGAGTTCCGCGCCCGTGGCTGTGCTTGACTATATTTGTAATCCTTTTGTTTTGATCATTGTTGTATGCTGACCATCACCAGGCTTGTTGGTCGAGGTCATGCTATTGATTCTGCTTGTACTCAGTGACGCTGTGTACTGCCTTGATGGGCTTTCTTTATATATATGAGATGTTATTTCCATGACTGGACTCGGACTTCTTATTATCAGCACTGGCACTCAGGCACTAGGATTGGGGGAAATCTCCCTAACACACAGACACACGTTTGCATTTGCATGAAGCATTTGCATAACGAGCACTTTGTCGTTTTTTCTAACCCTTTGTGTATGCAGGTTGTTCCAGGATTGATTAAAGACCAATCCACCGTTATCCGACCAGAGCAAATCAAGCTAGAGCAATGGAACAAGTGCAGACTGACGTTCAAGAACTCCGAGAGAGGATGGACCGCTTCATGGAGCTCATGCAAGTGGTTGCCAACGCCAAGACCAGCTCAAAACATTGGTCCAGCCTCTGATCTCAAGGGTTGACATCAATGGTGTACTCCATGGTGGGAATGTTCCAACCCCTCCACCTGTTGAAACTCCTCAGAACGGCATCCCCGTGACCGGGGGGAATGGCAGTGGCAACGGTAATGTGATCGCTAACATGGGGCTCAATGGTAATACGACTGGCGTCGGCAATGGAAATTTTGAAGCTAATGTCAATGTTGGACTGGGCAACGGCAACACAGGTGTTGGAAATCTGTATGGGCCTCAGCCATGGTTAGAAGACCGTCAAGAAGATTTGTCCTCCCAGAAGGGTGCTGAAGGAGAGCTGACTGCTGAAGCACGTCTGAGGTTTAAGGCACTCGAGGACAAGATGAGGAATTTCGAGAACCTGAACACTATGGGTGTCGACATGTCTAAATTGGGATTGATTGCTAATTTCAAGGTGCCTCCCAAGTTCAAGGTACCCGGCTTTGAGAAATACAAGGGCACCACCTGCCCTCGCGTCCACTTAAGGTCATACTACTGAAAAATGTCCGCTCACTCTGAAGACGAGAAGTTGCTGATGCACTTCTTTCAGGATAGTTTGTCTGGGCCATCCTTGGAATGGTACATGAGTTTGGAGCCTACTAGTGTGCGCACGTGGAAGGAACTTGCTGAGGCATTCATGCACCATTACCAATATAACAGTGACTTGGCTCCGAACCGAGTCCAACTGCAGAATTTGTCACAGAGGAACAACGAAGGGTTCAAGGAATACGCCCAGCGGTGGCGTGAATTGGCAGCTAGAGTTCAGCCGCCGATGGTTGAACGGGAGCTTGTTGAAATATTTGTAGCCACCCTCCCGGGGGTTTATTACGAGAAATTGGTCAGCGGTATGTCCGGAAGCTTCTCAGATCTCATCATCACGGGCGAGCACGTTGAAAATGGGATCAAACTGGGGAAAATTCAAGGTGTCGATCTAGCCTCAGCTGGAGGAGGAAAGAAACCGTATGGTGGCAAAAGGCGGGAAGGGGAGACGAGCTCCGTGTCCAACGCTCAAAGGAAAAGTAAAGGCCCTCGCCAGCAGGTGGCTAGCATAACCATCCCTGCAGTCCAACAACCCCAGCCACAGCAGCAGCCGAACCAGCAAGGGTACAGAAAGTATCAAAACAGGGCACCTCTGTCAAGTCGTCACCTCGAGACGCCGCCCATGTCTTATGCTCAGCTATTACAAACTCTGCTTCAGTTGTAGTTAGTCCAGAAGAGAACCCTGGTTCCCTTGACGGGGGCACCTCCGCCAGGTTATGATGCGAATGCAACATGTGAGTTTCACTCGGGGGCACCAGGCCACACGATAGAAAACTGCAAAGCCTTCAAGCATAAGGTGCAGGATATGGTGGATGCTAAGATCATCAATTTCTCAGATAATGTGCCAAATGTCACGAAGAACCTTATGCCGAATCATAGGGGAGGTGGGGTGAATGCCATTATTGAAGACGAGAATTTGGATGTGTTGACCGACGTCAGGGATTTGAAGACACCGCTTAGCTTCGTCAAGGCCAAGCTGATGAAGAGAGGCTTATTTCCGGGCTGTGGAGAACTATGTATGGGCTGTGCGACTCATCCTGATGGATGTGAACAGCTGATAGAAGGGATTCCAAGTCTGATGACCGAAGGAATCTTGCAGTTTAGCCGAAGGGCCGAATGTGGATCTGGAGAGGTAATGCTGAAGCAAGATGATGAGGTTGCCACCATCACCATCCCTCGCAGGACGATCACCATTTCTGCACCCAGACCGCCCACTATTACCATCACGAAGGCTGGGTCGATACCTTTTGAAAGCACCAATGCTGTCCCATGGCACTATGGGGCAGGCGTCTACTGTAACGGACAGAAGTTGGACCTAGAACCATTTGGGCGGTCTGTGGATAACCTAGTGGGAGTCGGAATCACGCGCAGCGGAAGAGTATTTGCTCCACCCGAGATTGTGGCGGACAAAGCGGGCAAAGCTGATGTAACCGATAAGGGAAAGAGTAAATTCGTTGAGGAAACCCCTCGTGGGGTAGAGAAGGACTTACTTGTTAAAGACGCTGAAGAGTTCATGAGGTTGATTAAGAAGAGTGACTACAAGATCGTGGATCACCTCCATCAAACACCCTCGAAAATCTCCATCCTGAATTTGTTGTTGTGTTCGGAGTCACATCGCAACGCGCTGCTAAAGGTTTTGAATGCCACGTATGTACCGCAGGAAATATCGGTCAACCAGTTGGAAGGGGTCGTAGCCCACATGAATTCTGGAAACGGGTTAGGGTTCACTGACCTGGAGCTGACGCCGAAGGGAAGAAATCACAACAGCGCCCTGCACATCTCGATAGAGTGTAGGGGAACGATTATGTCCCACGTGTTGGTGGACACAGGGTCATCGCTCAATGTTCTTCCGAAGAAAGCATTGATGAAGTTAGATACTCGAGGATTGATCTGCACACCCAGTGATCTGGTTGTGAAGGCTTTCGATGGAACCAAGCGTCATGTCTTTGGAAAGGTAACGTTGCCAATCCAAGTCGGGCCAGAAACTTTCGACGCGGTCTTTTACATTATGGACATCATGCCTGCCTACAGCTGTCTCTTAGGCCGGCCATGGATCCATTCTGCTGGCGCCGTGACCTCCACGTTGCACCAGAAGCTCAAGTATGTTGTCGGAGGCAGCATCGTAACTGTTTGTGGCGAGGAAGACATAATGGTGAGCCATTTGTCGTCCTTCAAATATGTTGAGATGGATGAGGAAATCCACGAGACCCTATGTTAGGCGTTCGAAGCTGTTAAAGTCAAGAACGTGGCTCCTGTAATGACTGAAAAACCAGAGATGACTCTCTCTTCCTTCAAGGAAGCCCGAGCTGTTGTTCAGGACGGATCTACCCTAGGGTGGGGGCGAATTCTAGAAATACCTAACAAGCAGGACAAGTTTGGGTTAGGATACTCTCCTGCGGCTGAAGCCTCCTCTTCTCACAGTGCGTCGCGAGGTAAAGGGACGATCCAGTTTACAAGCGGCGGGGTGATATTTGAAAGTGTCAACGCAGTGTCTAAAGATGGCGAAGACAGTGATTGCGACCTAGACTCTTGGATCTAGCCAAGCAAACCAGGCGAGAGCCTCAACAACTGGTCCATCAGGGATACCATCCAAGTGACAGGCAAAGAGTAATGCTTTACTTTCTCCAATCATTGTACAACCCTATGTCCTACCCGGGGCATAGTGGTTTTATTGTCAGGGCCTTGTTTGATTATGTACATGCATTTTACCAATAAATCAAAAGGCGTTTTTTTTTCGTATTCAAATGTTGTGATCTCTGTTATTCCTGTTTTATATTTGTTTTGAAAAACAATAAAATGGCAATGTGATTTGTGCTAACCTGCATATCCTTGTTTTAAGCTTAACCCTTGTTATTGCAGGATCCACATAGCAGATGACATCGACTCTGGACCTTCTACGACTCACTTCGACTTCGATTTCTCGATCTATCAAGCCGAAGAAGAGATTGATGAAGACGAAGACCTTCCCGAAGAGTTGGCCCGCTTGTTGAAACAAGAAGAGAAAGTTATTCTGCCTCACGAGGAAGAGATTGAGATTGTGAATCTGGGTCCTGAGGAACTTGTCAGAAACGTCAGGATAGGGGCCGCATTGCAGAGTGATGTCAAGCAGAGATTGGTCGAGATGCTGAGAGAGTATAGTGACATCTTTGCTTGGTCATATGAAGATATGCCCAGACTTAACACTGGCATCGTGGTCCATCACTTGCCGCTGCGAGAAGATTGTCCTCCCGTTAAGCAGAAGCTTAGAAGGACACGACCAGATATGGCCGTTAAGATCAAAGAAGAAGTGCAAAAGCAGCTTGATGCTGGCTTCTTAGCGGTCATTACTTACCCTCCGTGGGTCACCCACATAGTGCCCGTACCGAAGAAGGACGGTAAGGTGCAAATGTGCGTCGATTATCGGGATTTGAATAGGGCGAGCCCTAAAGATGACTTCCCGCTCCCTCATATGGACGTGTTGGTCGACAATACAACTCAGTTCTCCGTGTTTTCGTTCATGGATGGCTTCTCCGGTTACAATCAGATCAAGATGGCGCCGGAAGACATGGAGAAAACTACGTTTATTACACCTTGGGGAACGTTTTGCTACAAGGTAATGCCTTTCGGTCTGAAGAACGCAGGGGCCACTTACCAACGAGCAATGGTTACTTTGTTTCATGACATGATTCATCATGAGATTGAAGTCTATGTTGATGATATGATTGCAAAGTCCCAAACGGAGGAGGGACATCTGGTCAACTTGCTGAAGCTTTTTGAGAGGCTTAGGAAGTTCAGGTTGAGGCTGAATCCGAACAAGTGTACTTTCGGAGTACGGTCTGGAAAGCTACTGAGGTTTATCGTAAGCGAAAGAGGCATTGAGGTTGATCCTGCAAAGATAAAAACAATGCAAGAAATGCCAGCGCCAAGAACAGAAAAAGAAGTTCGTGGTTTCCTAGGCAGAATAAACTACATTGCAAGGTTTATTTCTCAGCTCACAGCCACGTGTGAACCGATGTTCAAACTACTAAAGAAAGATCAGGCGATTATTTGGAACGAGGATTGCCAGAAGGCATTTGATAAGATAAAATAGTATCTACAGGAACCTCCAATCTTGATACCCCCAGTGGCCGGAAGACCTCTAATCATGTACTTGACAATTCGTGAGAATAGTATGGGGTGTGTTCTCAGTTAGCACGACGGGACGGGCAGAAAGGAGCATGCCATTTATTACTTAAGTAAAAAGTTCACGGATTGTGAATCTCGTTACTCGATGCTGGAGAAAACGTGTTGTGCACTAGCCTGGGCTGCCAAACGTTTACGACAGTACATGCTCAATCATACAACCATGTTAATTTCGAAGATGGATCCGATCAAGTACGTCTTCGAGAAGCAAGCGCTTTCGGGCAGGATTGCCAGATGGCAAATGGTGTTGACGGAATATGACATTCAATACGTTTCCCAAAAGGCCATCAAGGGAAGCGTATTGTCTGAGTACCTTGCCGAACAGCCGATCGAAGATTATCAGCCGATGGAATTTGAATTCCCTGATGAGGATATCATGTTTCTCAAGGCAAAGGATTGCGATGAACCGTTTCCCGACGAGGGTCCAGACAGGAAATCCCAATGGAAATTGATATTTGACGGGGCGGTTAATTCTTACGGAAGTGGCATTGGGGCAATCATCACGACTCCCCATGGATCCCACATCCCGTTTACTGCTAGACTGACGTTTCCGGTCACCAATAACGAGGCAGAGTATGAAGCATGCATCATGGGTCTAGAAGAGGCAATTGATTTGAGAATCAAGAACCTAGATGTATATGGTGACTCGGCACTTGTGATCAACCAGATTAAAGGGGAGTGGGAGACTCGTCAATCGAATTTGGTGTCGTACATGAACTATGCCAGAAGGCTGCTTCCGTTCTTTGATCGAGTGGAACTCCATCATGTGCCAAGGGCCGAGAATCAGATGGCTGATGCCCTAGCCACGTTGGCTTCAATGTATAAAGTCAATTTTTGGAATGAAGCTCCAAGAATTGTCCTTTCTCGTCTTGATAGACCTGCATTCATCTTTGCGATCGAGGAAACCTCCGATGGCAAGCCATGGTTCCATGACATCCAGACCTTCCTTATGACTAAGGAGTATCCCGCGGGAGCGTCAACCCAGGATAAGAAGACTCTGAGGAGGCTGTCTGGGAACTTCTATCTCAATCCTGATGGAGTTTTGTATAAAAGAAACCATGATCTCGTGCTACTCAGATGTGTAGATGAGAAGGAAGCGAGTATGCTCATGGAAGAAGTCCATGAAGGCACATTTGGTACGCACGCCGGCGGGCATGCTATGACAAGAAAAATCCTGAGAGCAGGATACTACTGGCTGACGATGGAGTCGGATTGCTTCAAATTCGCGAAGAGATGTCATAAATCCCAGATTTATGCTGATAAGATTCATGTGCCGCCGTGCCCGTTGAATGTCATGTCCTCCCCGTGGCCGTTCTCTATGTGGGGCATCGACATGATAGGCAAGATCGAGCCCACTGCATCTAACGGTCATCGCTTCATTCTAGTAGCTATCGACTACTTCACCAAGTGGGTGGAGGGAGCCTCATACGCTAATGTGACCAAGCAGGTGGTGGCCAAATTCATAAAGAGGGACATCATCTTTCGTTACGGAATTCCCGAGTGGATCATTACTGATAATGGTTCGAATCTGAATAACAAGATGATGAAGGAGCTGTGCCAGAGTTTCAAGATTGAACACCACAACTCATCTCCTTACCGGCCGAAGATGAATGGCGCCGTTGAAGCGGCCAATAAGAATATCAAGAAGATTGTACAGAAGATGGTTGTGACCTATAAGGATTGGCATAAGATGTTGCCATTTGCGCTGCACGATTATCGTACAACGGTACGTACATCAACCGGGGCAACTCCTTTCTCATTGGTGTATGGTATGGAAGTTGTCCTACCGTTAGAAGTTGAGATCCCTTCTTTACGAGTTTTGGTTGACGTGAAACTCGACGAGGCAGAATGGATTAATAACCGACTAAACCAATTCAGCTTGATGGACGAGAAGAGATTAGCATCGATTGCGTATGGTCGTCTGTACCAAAGCCGAATGAAGAAAGCTTATGATAAGAAGGTGCGTCCTAGAAGCTTTCAGACGAGTGATCTTGTCCTGAAGAAGATTCTTCCTCCATACTCCGATCACCGGGGCAAGTGGACCCCCAATTACGAAGGTCCGTACGTCGTTAGCAAGGTCTTCTCGGGAGGGGCCTTGTTGTTATCCACGATGGATGGCGAAGATTTTGCATCCCCGGTGAACGCGGACGCAGTTAAAAAATACTTTGCTTAAAGAATGACCCGCTGGAAAGAAAAAGAATATCCAGGCAAAAATGGGGCATCCCGGCGAACCATAAAAAAGAAAAAGGTTCGGGCAAAAATTAGGGATATAAAAGAAAAGAATGTACACCCGCAAATTCGAAAACCTGGAAGGGCGACTTTGGCAAAAAAGGGTATCCCGGTGAATCGAAAACCCGGAAGGGCGGTTTAGGCAAAAGTTAGGGATTTGAAAAAGCAAATGACTGCGTTCCGCGTGTGGACTTTCATTGTTTAGCGGTTTGGAAGACCTGAGGGCCATTTATCTGAATCAATCTCTTCTGAAGTTGAAGCATCGGAGAAGTATCGAAGTCGAGTGGGTCATAGAGGGATCAACTCATGGTGCTCGTCTACGCCTCATTGTCGACATTTGTGATGTATATTTATGTTTTTATATTTGCGCAGCTTCCTCATTCCAGGAGCTGGCATCTGTTGTAAAACATTTTCACCCATTCAGGGGTTCGTTATCAATAAAATGTATAATATTCAGCAATTCTGTTTGCTTGTTTAGCATTTATCTGTTTTGTTTACGAAAAGAACGCCAATGTTTTTGATAAAATGCGCATACATAAACTTACTGGCCCAGGCCATTGATTGTTGAAACAATGAATTACTTGAACATTGTCACAAGATGATAACCTTGATAGGTCCCTTTGAGAAGGGTATCTTGTCTGTTTGTTTGTGTTGTTGCAGGTATAGCATATCCCAGGCAGTACGCCGTATGTTTCCCCAAGCAGAGAAGATTCTCTCTCCAAGCAAATGTATCCTGAAGGATCGTCGTCTCCCCAGCTGAGTCATATACTGAAGTGTGCAGCACTCGATAGTACAGACTGAAGTCTTCAGCGGAATTGAAATTCCCCACAGAACTGTACTCTCCCCTGTAAGCAGGATGATTCCTACTTCCCCAGCCGAATTTGTAGTTCCCCAAGAGAGTCGAGTCCTTGGAAGCCGTTGAGGCCATGATTGGTTTTCCCCAGTAGAGTATTGAATAGCTGAGGCTGTATTTCCCCATCGGAGTCCAGGGAAGTTTTGTCGCGAAGGCCTTGCAGTTTATTTCTGCAATTGACATCGTTTTCCTCAGCAGTTGTGGTTTGAGTACCCGGATGAGCAGGTTCAGGTTCTCGGAGAACTTTATTCCCCTGCAGCAGTCAACTGAATATCATTTCCCCAGGCGGAATCTAATTGAGATTGGCGTGACTCCTTCTCCTCGGCGGGATGAGTCCTTCCTCCACCAGAGTGGTTCTTTCTCTTTGACAGGAGGATTCTCTCTTCGACATTTATTTTGCTGATGGGGTCATAGAATCTTGCATGATTGCATATCATTTACCCTAAATGCGTAGCATTGCGCCATAGTCAAAGCATATGCATATGAAACATGAGATAGGTTGTTACCGTTCTTGTTTTGCAGGTATTCCCCAGCAAAGTTGTTTGCTTAAGATGATTCTTAAAATCCCCGGTGAAGTCGCCAGAGTTGGTTGCTCAAGTTGATGCTTAGAGTCCCCGGCAGAGTGCTTGCTTAGGATGATTCCTGAAATCTCCAACAGAGTTAATGGTTCAGGATGATTCTTGAAGTCCCTGGAGGAATTATTGGTCCAAGATGATTCTTGTAGTCCTCAGCAGGATTGATTCACCCATAATGATTTCTGAATCCCCGAAGTAGATTTTCTTGATAGTTCTCCAGAATCCCCAGCGGAGATGTGTCATCCCCAGCAGGCTCTAAACCGAGAAATGGAAAATTTCCTGGGAGACTTGATGATTGAAGTCTGTCAGCAGTGCCAAAACCCCAGACTTACTGAGGAAGTCCAACTGTATTGACAAAGCAGTTCTCTCAGCTGATGTGGAGTGCCTAACGGCAAAAGATTGTATATCCTTATTAGGTTCATGATTGACCGAGGATTCTATTTCAGACTCTCTGACGAAGTCCGGTTGACGCCCGAAAAATTTCTTTGAATGCCCGACGGCATAATTAACTTGATTGTTAAAAGTTCCTAATGACCTGATGAGTCCCGAGGAATCCCTCTGCCGCAGTGTCGCAGAATGCCTGACGACAATATCAGCTATGTATCACCAGTTACCGAGTGACCAGCGAGCCCTTGATGACTTAAGGAAGAAGCTGTAGTGAAATCTGATAATCATCCCGACGGAGATTTGAGAGTAGCCCTTCACCAATTACCGTGTGACCAATTCCCTAGCAGAATTGCGGTACAACTGTCATGCTCAGTTTCGAAGATGTCCCTACCAATACAAGTCTTGTTTACCTGTGCGGCTGGCAGATCGCCAGTTACCGTGTAACCGATGATCCTTCGATGATTTAAGGATGCAATGACATCAGATAAATCAGAGAATCATCCTGACGGATGTTTAAATCATTATTTCTCCAGCTAGTTGTCGTGCAACTACTATTTCAGTTTCCGAAGATTTGTCCCCATCAGAGTACCGTGTACTTGTGCAGTTGGCAAATTTCCGGGTTTTTTGGTATTCAACCGTCTTTTACCTTGATTGTTTGAGAGTCGTTCGCTTCTCTCCCAGTCAGGTCCAAGCCGCTTGAATAGGGGCAGCTGTTGCACCCCAAAATTTGCCCAACATTTCTTCACCTAGCTTATGTTTCATTTCATGCACATTAGCATTATCATTTGCATTTCATTGACATGTCTGCAGGAGATCAAGAGGTATGATTACCAATTAAGAGCTACACAAGACTTTGAAGTTAGCTAAGAAGGCTTATTCAAGTGTTCAAAGGTTGATGTCCTTGTCAGAGAAATTAAAAGATCCTTAGAGAGAGTGATTGAAACCAAGAAGGGGTGTCTCCTAACTTGAGAGTTGTGGGAAGTCATCAGATGATTCTGAGGTCATGGAGATGGACTTGAGGTCTTGAGAGAGCTCATGAGAAGTGTTGAAGATCAGTTTGAGGCCTAGACAGGTCATTGTGCAAGATTAAGAAGCCTCAGCCATGATTGGTGCCATTAGGGTTTGACTGGGTCAACCCTAAGGAAACTGATGATTTAAAGAAGGTTGAGACCTAATTCAAGAGCCATGTGATCATGGATTGATGCATTGAGATGTTATAAGGATAATTCCAAGGTTAACTCATCATGATTGAAGAGTTTGAGAAGTTTCAGGCTAGGGTTTCTAAGACTTGACAGTGTAAAATCCCCTAGTTTGACCCCTATCTTCAAGGCAATTTAGCTCAAGATGTGATTGTCATCTCATCTTGCCCCAACATGAGTGTTGTAGAGCATGATCTTAGCTTTAATTTGAGTGCTATAATTCCTTGATAGGATTTGTAGAACTCAAATTATGGCTTTGACAAGTTACAAGTCATCTGAGGTATGTGAATGTGGAGCTTGAAAATTACCCAACTTGCATGAAACTTTTGCCCTAGAAGGATGATTCCTATGAACTTTTGGTAAACATGAATGTTGTTCCTTATCCTCTTAGATTTCTAGAGAGTACTAGAAGTCCTTGATAGGATTTGTAGAACTCAACTTATGGCTTGGACAAGTCAAGGGTATTTTGGACATTTGGTGATTATAGGTCATTTGTGATCATAGGCTATTTTCACCAACTTGGAGGCCTCAAATGAAACTTTGTTCAACTAGAAAGTTGCTCAAAATGGGGTTTTAACCTTGACCATGCATCAAGGAGGCATTGAAATGGCTCAAGGAGAGACTTCGTTCAAGAAATTTTGAAAAAGAAAGAATTAAAAGGATTTAATGGCCAAAAATTCAAATAATTCATTTTGTGACCAAATGAAGCAAAATAATAGGTCAAATTGATTGGAAAAATGATTTTAGAAACAATGGAAATGTTAGAATTTTTATTTGAGGTCATTTGCATACCATTCCATTTCATTTCTTCATGATGAAGTAACATATCCAACTCACACCTTTGGCTTGAAAACAAGGAAAATAACACATTAAACTCATTCAAGATCTCATGAGAAGTTGATTACAAGCATAGCCATGCCCAAAGGGAGTCTGAATAGTGACTGCCATGGATGAGATTTTGAAGATATTTTGAAAATCCAAAATCTCATTTGGATGATTCCAGAAAGTTCTAGACAGTCCCAATCACTTCTATATAAGTCATTGAGTGAGTGCAGTACTTTTTTTGGGAAGGAATTGAAGCTGGTGACAGAAAAGAGCCATTGAATTTTCAGAGGTGCAAGTGAGAATCAGGTTTTGAGTTCAAGGGAGAATTAAGCTAAATCAAGGTGTGCAAAGGCTTTAGGAGTGAATTTATAGTGTGTATACATCATCTTGGAAGTTGAAGTGATCAAAAACCATCTTTGTTACCTCTCTGAACTCAGGTTGGTACATTTCACTCTTATGCATGATTTAGGAGGAGATAGTTAGCATTCTATATGTGGTTAGGATCCTTGCAACATGTAGTTGGATTTAGGATCAGAAAGTGGTGAATTAGAGACAAAATAGGTGTGTGATCATTTTCTGTTGAGGCTGATATCTCAAGATTCTTGAAGGAATAACCATGATTAGATAGTGCAAATTGATCACCATGAGATGAGGATTGGATTGACACCTTTAATTAAAGATCTGGTGAGATTCAAGATTTGGATGAATTCTGAAAATGTTATCGTGTTTTGAGTTAGAGAGGGAATTAGATAATTCTAAGGTTGGATTCTTGATCAACATTGAATTCTAGAGAGAATGATGTATGGTTGGTGAAGTTTTGATGAACTGTGGAGGTTGTCTCACCGGAGAAGACGGTGGCGCCACTGTTCAGGCCACCGTCTGTGTTTTCCCCCCAAGCTGAGTTCAAATGGGGACGATGCACTGCAGGCGTTGGATTATGGTTTGACCTTGGACTCAGGCGAGCAATGGAGGGCCACGATTGCATTTCAACTCTGAAGAGAGATTTCTAAATGAAACGCGCCGTTTCATTTAATTGGTGCTTTGGGCCTAGTACTCAGACTGCTACCTGCACCCCCCTTTGGCCCAATTCTTTGAAATGAACTAAACTGGATTGCTATTTGACACGCGAGTTTGTTTAATTTCTTGTTATTTCTTTTATTTTTCATTATTTCCTATGACTTAGAAGTTAATTCATAAAAAATAGGAAATTAACTCAATTAATTCCAAACTTTTTTCCCCTGATTCATGATTGAATCTAGAATTTTGTAGATTAAAAATATTAGGAATTCATGCATTTGTGATTTTATTTGCATTTTTTGAATATTAATTGGTATTAAAATGGCCATGGTTGATACCTTGTTTTTGCTGATTTTTGTGTGATCATTTGATGATGATTCTTGACTTGATTTTTTGTGTGTAGCTAGCATAGATATGCATGTTCCCCTAGTAATTTTCTCACATTTTTGTGATGAAATTAGGAGGTAGTTTTAAGTTGAAACTTTAGGTGCTCTAGTTTTAGGGTTAGCCTTAGTACCTTATGATTTAGGTTTTATTTCTAGGACTTGGTGGATGATTCAACCTCTGGATTTTGTATGATAGAGTCATGATTGACTTAGGTTCCCATAGTTATTTTTTTAGGATTTTACAATTGGTTTTAGTATTTTAGTTAGGACTAACTTTAGTACTAAGTTTTAGGTGATCCTAACTTGCTAATTCAACTAGATTGATTTCTTTAGCTCCCTTAGATTATGGTTTTGCTTTGCTTGCTCTTGGTTGATATTGAAGACAAGCTTGGGTTGCTGAGGAATGCATGAGGAAGCTTGGATGTGAGGATTTCCCTTCTTTTGGTTTGAGTGTTATTTAGGTGATAAGATTAGGGTTTGTAGATAGAGCTTCTAGATAGATTCTCTTCTTTCATAAACCTGGAAGGTATTGATCACTTCCATTCCTCCTTATGATGTAAGGTCCCCTTGTGAAAGCCTCATCCCTCCTTTGGTAGGATGTGTGGCTCTTCACAAGTTGGTAGAACCTTTGAGGGTCCCTTTCTCTGATGATGGAGTGCTTAGTGGTGACCTTTGGTCTTCACTCTGCTGTCCATTATCCAAACCCTGCTCTTGTTAGATGAATCTTTCTCCCCTGCTAGAGGATGGAGTTCCTTGCTAGAAGATTGAAGATGCTAGAAGTTGTTGCTCTCCCTTTGTTTGAAGACTGCCATTGAAGCTGAAGCTTGAAGATCAGGAAGGGCAAGTTGATACTTGTGAAGAAGATCAAATTGAGATTGAATGAAGAGCTGAAGCTTGAAGTTGGAGAACAAGTTGATACCTCTGTGTTTGATGCATTGGGAGCCTGAAGGAACAAGTTGACACTTGCTATTGGGATTGAAGCCTGAAGGTGGAGTCTATTTTGGAGCTGAAGCTTGCAGAAGGAGAAGAGCAAGTTGATACTTGTGTTTTATGCATTGAAAGCTTGAAGAAGCAAGTTGATACTTGCTATTGAAGATGAAAGACTTGAGGAACAGTTGAAGACTGAGGACTGAACTGATGTCAGAGGAGCTTTGCTGTAAAGTTGGGGAAGCTAGTGATTTGCTTTCTTTCATGTCTGTTTGCTTGCTGTGCAACTGTATTGATGTGACTTGTTTGATTTGCTTGATGCATTAGAATAAGTTCATATCTAGACTGATGTAAGCTAGGAGCATGATTGCACTAGAGGTTGAGTTGCTCCCTCTACTTGTATTTTTTACTGTGTGGCTTTGCTTGCGGGTATTCGGT
Organism: Lathyrus sativus; assembly: GCA_963859935.3. Classification (NCBI taxonomy): domain Eukaryota; kingdom Viridiplantae; phylum Streptophyta; class Magnoliopsida; order Fabales; family Fabaceae; genus Lathyrus; species Lathyrus sativus. Next base: position 253,719,659 of record OZ012737.1, on the reverse strand, counting down.
AGAGCCCTGCTCCCTTGCCTATGTGGGTTGTGATTTGCTTGATGGCATGTTATTTCTTCTGTATGATTACAGTTATTCATACTTGGCTTGAGGTTGAGATGAACTTGTGGAGGCTGATGCCCCACACACATTTCCTCCCTCACTTGCATTGCATGCATTTTTCAGTCGTTTACTGTTTACTGTTTGAGCTGATGCTTTATCTGTTTCTGTATACCTGACATGATCCCCTAGGAATCTCACTTCCTTTGATAAGGAAGTGGTGATAGAACTTTAGGTTGAAACCTATGCATGACAACTTCTAGGAGTTCCCTGTTTCAAACCTCAACCATAGGATGAATCCTTGGCATGACAACATTAGGACTTGACAGTCTCCCCTTAGTTGAACCTGTTCTCTCTTCTCATCTCAAAACAAATTAAAATACAGTAATAAAGGTTAACTGACGTCGTACGTTACGAGCCTTAAGCTATTTGAGAAAGGATTGTTGGAGAGTTTCTTTTCAACAATCTGGATGTTTAGTATGGCACCCTTTGGGTGACATGTGACGCGTTCACTCTCAGGCCATAGTCTCTAGTGCGATATTGGTTGCAAACATCCATAAAAAACAGTTCTTCCGTAAAAGACAGAAAACAAACTTCAAACCTTTTTGCCCCGTGGGCCCGTAATTCAAAGGAAAGCTTTTCTGAAGAAAAGAGTGTCGTTAACTCCCAGTTCTACCGCAAACGGTAACGCCTAAGTCTCCGAGGGTCGAGCTGCGTACATCCAACCGCTGGAACTGTTTGTTAACCCTACTCGGAAAAATAGATGAATCTAAACCCGTAAGCCATATTATCCCGAACTACGTAAGCTCTGATCTCTCATACCTGTTGAGAGTACGTAGGCACAATACTGACGTATTGGCGAGCCACCTTCCCACATAACCCGTAGTTAGCCGAACTACGTTGACTCTGATTTCTTATTCTCTGATGGGAATACGTAGGCATAAAGTGTGACGCTTTGCCGAGTCATTTTCTTTTCTTTTTAAACCAGCCTTGATAGGTAGATAGTAAACCAACCCGTCAGATAAACACAACAAGCATGGATCCCATCGAGTACGATGGACATGAGGGGTGCTAATACCTTCCCCTTGCGTAACCGACTCCCGAACCCAGACAAGGGTTGCGACGACCTTGTCTTATACCCTTTTCATCAGGTTTTTCTGATCGTGTCCTTTCCCGTTCTGAGGGATAAATAACGAAAGGTGACGACTCTTCTGTTTTTCCGGCACCTTATTTTCGCGGTAGCAACAGCTACCACATTATCCTTTTCCGGATGATAATCTCAATCTAAAACCGTAATCCTTCTAGAGTTCCCAATCATTTTTCCTGCCTCATATACTACACTTCCAAATCACACAGATACCTCAAGCTTTTGCGGTCACCAAACATTTTAATTCTCAAATTAACCAATTGAATCCCCCAACTCTGGCGCAACCACAACAGTAACCAACTCCAATTTACTTGTCAGACGATTACTCTTATGTACTCCAAGTTGCCGTAAAGCATGACCACAACTCACTGATGTTACACTGAACACATCTTCCAACCATACCAACAGAGCTTCACACAACACAACAAATAATTCTATCGAGTTCGTCACAATCCATACACGAGTTGTTGACAGCTCTCCGAAACTCTTTGAAACCCTCTTCGCCTTGGCATAAAAACTGTTTTCCCTCTCACACTGATAACTTAAGTTCCCTATGCTCAACATGATTCCATATCTTCTTTGAATATACCAAAATATCATAGGTTAACACAACCATTTCCTCGCTCCATCAAGTAGGGAAAATCCCATGCCAAACGGATACTCACTCTCGCAAGTTATGGCGGAAACACACACCACACGCTCTGCATCTACAACAAAATCCAAAAATATTCCTTCAATAATTAACTTAATTCCATCCCAAAACTTCACCATCATCTAGATCTTTGGACTAGCTTTCCAACGCTTCGAACCGTGCGTTATTCCGAGTTACGGTTCTCCTGTTACGACAAAAACACCAAAACAACTTTCTCTGCCCAGGACTTCCTCGCCAGGCGAACATAGTAGCGAGTCGTTCGCTAGCGTGCTTGCTAGGCGAAGGGTCTGGCGAACATGAGAGTTCGGAATCTTATTTTTGACCGTTACCTGACTTCCGAGTGTCCAATTTTGATTCCGTAAAAAGCTGCGATCTCGGAATTCGACGTACTACAACAATTTCACACTTAGAAGACCATTCAACACATCCTCAACTCTTGGAACACTTAAAGGCCGAGTTACACCGATTTGCACTCCACATTCTTACTTTCTTTAACATCCACCAGATGTCACTATCCACACTTACATACTCGGCTTTACAATCTGTCGTCACAGCACACGCGCTCGATACCAGTCTCAAAACTACTCCCTCGATTCAATCCTTGTTCATCCAAACAAACATATCATATGGAGTCCTCACTCTCGGACCGGTTCCCGTAACTGAGTCGGTCACAACTCCACTTCACGTTCTGACTGCTAATTACTACCTTGTCAAGATAACTCTTCAAACAACCATAATCAATCGGCAAATCGCCAACTTTCCCACTTCCATTATAACTCGAAGATTTCCATCAAAATTCAAACACTTCAACACTGTTCTGAGCCGACCCACCCAAACAATTCTCAAGCACCCAGCTGAACTCCAGACAATTCACTGCTCACGCCATCTAAGCTTGCAAGACATGTCCATCCTATCCAACACAATCCCAACTGCTATCAACAACAGATTAAGGGTGATCAGTTTCTCAATTTGTCAATAGACAGCCGAAATCATGATGGGGAATAAACCATCCTTCCGAAACTATGAGAGCATTCAACCACACGCCGAGTTACAACTCCATACTGCAGCACCCGGGAGAAGCACGAGCTCCTCCCCCACTTTAATTATTTTCACACCTGCAGACAAAGGTTAAACAACAACCATGTAACAACAGTGTTTCCACACATGTTGCACACAACGGGGATACACAACACTAGACAACCTGGCCGGACGGACCGACCTGCTCTGATACCAACTTGTAACACCCTGTTTCCCAAAATAAAATAAAATGATTAAAACAAACACGTATCAGAGTATCTCCCACAACGGGATGTCACAATTTCCACCAAGTTCTCATTAAATGATTCACAATCAAAATATGCAGCGGAGAAAATATACTCTTTTCATTCATGTAAACATATCACATGCATATCATGTCATATACAACGTTTAAGGCCATCTGCCCAAAATATATAGCTGTCATACATCAACACATATCCCACAGAACCAGATACGCCACAGGGGCACACATAATCAATGATAAACAATAACTCCCCAAAAAGCCCCGATGTTACGTATCAGAGCAATCCTACGACGCCGCCACAATCCAAGCTAGCTAAACACCTGGATTGTCTGTACTTCCGAAGAAGCACAAACCATAACAACAACAGAGGGGTGAGAATCACGATCAAATAATAACGGTATAAACACACATGAAATAAAAGGCAGAAAATAATAAATCATTTATTTCATATTTTACACCCCCGGACCTACTGTCCCATCATCAACAATCATAACACACACAAAACACCATGTAACACATGCACTTGACTCAACAATATGCGGTACCGACTCAACTCAGGGTAGATCACGTACACTCCACCGAGCAACGATCTATCCCTACCATGCTCCTCCTGAGCCCATATAATCAAATCATCAATGTCCCCCACTTGGGACACGGGTGGTCGCATACACTCCATCGGAGCAACGATCCAAATCCCGTCCACGCTCCCCACTGGAGCACGCCAGTGAATCATACACTGTGTCCACACGCTCCCCATTTGGAGCACATGAGCCACACAGGCCTCACGTCCACACTCCCCATTTGGAGCATGTGAGCCACACAAGCCTCACGTCCACATGCTATGCAAGACACTATGCATAAACACACAGTGCACACGACCCCACTGGTCCATCGCATCATAATATGCATACATACACAAGCATGCAAAGTGCATCGATCCTACCGATCAACTCACCACACAACATATCACACATCATGCACCTAAGGCATATTGGTCCTACTGACCCACTCATCACAACAACACATAAACACGACGCATATAAAGCGTATCGATCCTATAGATCCTCTCATCACAACATATCAACACAACGCACTCAAGGCGTGTCGATCCCACTGATCCACTCACCACACAACTTATCACATACAATGCACACAAGGCACGTCGGTCCTTCTGACCCAAATATATCACATAGCCGCACATAAGTGCAACGCATAATAAGCGTACCGATCCTCACGGATCCACTCACCACAACACACCAACCACAACGCACTCAAGGCGTAACGATCATACTGATCCTCATATCTCGCACACAACATATCAATACCATGCGCACAAGGCGTAACGATCCTACTGATCCTGATATATCGCACATAACATATCAATACCACGTGCACAAGGCGTAATGATCCTACTGATCCATCAACGTACAACACACAGTCACAATGCACACAAGTCGTACCCGATCCTACTGATCTACGGTCACTCAACATATGAGCACTACGCACACAAGGCGTATTGATCCTACTGATCCACGGTCACACAACTTATAGCACACATATATAATTATACCACATAATCCACCGATCACGTCGAATGCGTTAAACGCTGGCCACATAGCCCTCTAACACCCAACATACACCCAGCACCCATAAATCATCACGGTACTTCAGACTGGCCACGCTCAGCAATCACAGCTGTACACATTTCCAGGGAAAACAAAGTTCTGCTATGCTCGCCACCTATCACTTGAATCTCATACAACCACATCTCAAGAGTTTCTTACAATATCACATACACTCATAACGTATATCAGGTCACTTATTCGGTTATACAATTACCACGAGAATCACACTCCCGTATCACACGTATTCATTCCTAATCGAAGGAAACATAGCCACTTTAGGCATCACAGCGTACTTCGGTTCAATCGTTCATATCAACGAATATTCAAGAACACGCTCCCTACATCACCTTCATGCTCTCAACTGATCCACGTTAACCACGTACTCGCTCACGACCAACAAGGGTCTAACCACGCGAGAAACGGAACAGCACAGTATAAAAACCATAAAATGCTGTCATGCTCGCTGCCATTCGCCCGACGAAGCCCCGCAGCGAACACTCGCTGGGATTCGCCCGACGAAACCCCTAGCGAAGCCAAACAGAAGCAACAAGAAGCATTCGCTGCCCAGTTCGCCTGGCGAAACCTGGCGAAGTCTCGCCCCCATTCGCCCAGCAAATGCACGCGAATTCTGCAGAAAAATTGTTGTTCAGAAATAGCCCCACACTCCGATTTCGTCCGATTAAATCCCACGAAATCCTACACTATACCAGTACAGTACTATCCCACAAGACTACACCGATTATCCTAGTTCATACTCGATAAATCCTTAGTTCTACTCAATTCTCCAACTTCCGGCATTAACTCCGAATTTATCGAAAACCCAAAATCATCAAACAACCATTCCATAGCACATGCAACGAACTCAAACACAATAATCACAATTACAACAGAAATCAATAACATGCAACAACATAATTTCATCATTCATCTATGGGGTTTAGGGAATTCCCCGTTCTACCAATTTTTCATGCAATACCGAATTTAACCGATCAATCCCCCCCTCCTTACCTCGAAGTAATTTTGATGATGATGAACCTTTACAAATCCATACGAATTGATAGTCTTGATGATCCCCTTGCTCAAGTTTCAACTCCTGATCTCCCTCTTCCTGGCTGAACCGTGTTCCTCCTCTTCACGTGTTCTTTCCTTCTCTATTTTCTTTCAATTGCCAACTATGCCCTCAATACCCCCGAATTCTCTTTTATTTCTCATCCAAATAAACAACTCTCATTTCTTTTAATTCCAAATAATAATATTACTCCTCATTTCTTAATTCCAAAATTAACTCCAATAATATTTTAAAATATAATAATAACAATAATAATATTAATAATAGTAGTATCAACACTATTAATCACCATATTATTATTATTAATCATATTTTTCTAATATTATGGGATTTAATTCCTCAAACAATTTCCCCACATAATGCACCGAAAGTCAAATAACACGGGAAACCAAATAATTAAAAATGGGCGTTACATAAAGCGCAATACAAAATATCCGTAGTCAATCCCATTGCGCTGACGATGACACTGTAAATGGAAAAAAGAAATGAACATTTATCAGGATATATAGTTTAAATAGTTTTATCAAGTAGGACCACTATAACAGTCAAAAATGGGAAAATATACCTGCACTCTGATCCAGCTAATGTTGTTAGCCTTGCTTTTTGGCACTGTTGTTTGTCTTTGTGCTCTGAATATTTGTATAACACTAACATAATATAAACGCATATTTAGAACAATGTCACATAATAAATAAAGATATATAATTATTCAGAACAGTATATCTCATCACTTATGTATCAATCATATTCTTCATATCAGGATATTTTATTTGATCGCCATCCAATGAATCTAGATAATACAATATTTCTTTCATCGGATTAATCGCGACCAACAACCAGTGTCCTCTATAAAATAAGACAACAGTTTAGACGGAAATGTTATATAGAATGGAAAAAATCGAATAATTATAATAAATGAATTTAGAATGAAGTCATACTCATGGCCAGTATTATATGGCAACAAGAACAACTTCTCTGTAGTCGCGGCCATAAATCTTTAGACTATGTAATCTTTGACTACATCTGGTGTGTGATCTATTGACCGTGAGTTGATACAGCTAGCAGATAAGAATGTTAATATTGAAGTCAAATCATGCGGGACCAACAACTTGTCATACAAGAGCCTAAAAGAAAAACATAATTAACATTAGAATATTCAGTTAAATGAGCAAATTTTAAAATGTTCAATTATTTAATTAAAATGGATCGGAGTACCTGATGTAGGAATGCATAACACCGACGCCAAATTCAGAATGTTGGAAAATTTGGTCCAAATCCTCCTTAACAATTGTTTTGGTATATTCAAAACCGAAAATACCTTCCTCCATAGGTATTTGACGGATGCCACCCTCAGTCACATCTGTTGTTCCTACATATGTTTCAAGGCACAGCCTAAATCGAGGAACATATGCTTTTTTTGGCTCGACCTTTTTCTTGTTGGGCACCTTGGAAGATTCAGGCATCTTACCCTTGCTGACTTGTTGCAACTGTTGATCATGAACCTAAAACTCATATAAGTTCAGTAATTAATGTAAAATAAGATAATCATGTAACTGTAGTAGTACCTATTTCTTTGATGCAGTTGTATCAGTTTCCCGCACAATGATTCCCTTATCTTTTGATTTGGATTTTGTAGGAGTTTAAGATCATCATGTAAATAAGAAAATGTAAATGTAAGAATAACTTTCATCTATGGGTCGTAAAACATTTGAATATTACAAGGTTCATAATGGTGTTCAGCATACCTCATCATCTATGAAAATGAGATTTGTCGGCCATGCAACATACGCTCCTATTGTGTCTCCCACCACTGTTGCGTCTGAAACATCATCTGGTATAGGCAACAACGCACCCCCCCTCTAACGCAATATCAACTAATACTTTCAAAAATCCAGCAGGGAGCGGTTTATGGTGAAGTAAGTCTCCCACAGTGTTATGCACCTTTCCCTTGCCAACCATGCGATAAGTCGGTGACGATAAATATAGCCGACAAGGTGAAATGTCCTAAACAAATAATAATGCCGATTAATGTGTCAATTAAGAAAATTGTGCTAAATTAATTTCAATGTAATATATACAATTACCTCTGGAAGCTTCTACGGACAATTGATACTATCTTTGTCACTAGTATCTTTACCCTCTGGACCGCGCCTTTCCGACATGTATCTTTCTTTGTCCTTCTGTAATTCACGAATCTGAGCTTTCAATTCCTCCAACGTATCCATCACTTCTTTATTGCTAGGATTTTTTTCTTTGGCTGCTTATACAGTTTTGATGGAGTGACACCAAATCCTTTACCTCTCACACGCCCAGAATACTCAGGGATATTTAACACCCGACTCAGTATGCTCCTGCAATCGTCGTCCTCAGCTAGAGTTATACTCTGGGATAGAGTCTCTTGAAATATAGATAAAAGCATATATAAATATATTATACACTTTTGATCAGTTACTGACAAAACTAATGTTGTACTTACACATTATTCAAATACTTGTTGAACTTCTTCCTGAACGACTCCATCTCTTCCCACACGGACAACCTTCCACACAACATGGTCCGGAAGAGATGTCGCATCACTTTTCTCCTCTTCTAACTACACATTAAGACGGATAATAAAGCATTCATATCCTATTATATATACTTACTATTTTTGGTAACTATATCATATTAAAACATTTATATATACTTACTATTTTTTGTTCTAAGCGTGCATATCCCAAACGCCCTTTTTTGTATGGATAAGCGGGTTTTGATGCCCGTTGCCGATTTACGCCACTCACAACCTGAAAAAACAAGTTTAAGTCATATAAGAACTCTTGTGGAAGAAGTATATATACTATACATTGTTCATGATAAGTTGTACTTACTAAAAATTCTTTGGTTCTTCGCTTGGCAACAAATGTCTCCCACTCTTCTTCTGAAATCATATTAGCGTACTTCTTTGGACGCTCCGAGTCGACAAAGTTTCCATCAGAATCTTTAAGAAACTTGTTCGTTAAAAACGCTCTAAATCCCCTCAGTCGTTTTCCAGCCAATTGAAGACAATATTTTCTCCTGCAATCATCAATATTAAAAGATCTCTGCAAACAAATACACACACATATAACATGTTAGTATAATTAATTTAAAGATGTAACCGTCAACATAATTACAAATAATCAAATATCATACCTGTATCTCGCTCCAAATTTTTTCTTTAGTCGGTTGTAGTGAAGGAATTCTCTAATTATCATAAGTAATCGGAATTTGCGATCGTACAAGTGCTCTAATGTAACTTGTCAGCATCACACCGTTAGGCTCAACTAATTAATCTCTTTCATTCCAATAAACATCATACTTAACACCCTTATCTCTCGCACTGATTATTTTATTCATAATCGTTATTCCTCTTTTGATATCGCCTTCCATGTCTTTTGTTGTTTCGCTTCCATCATGTGATGTTTCCTCATTGGTGGCCATAATACCTGTAATTCAGAAAAACCAAAGTATCAAATGAATGACATGCAAATATGTAAATAAGAAATATATACATAAGAAATGTATAAATAAGAAAAACATATACATAATTTTATTGAATGACATAATATGTAATTGTATTGCATGATATAAATATGTAATTTTATTCAATGAGACAATATGTAATTTTACAAGTACCTTTGTCACTAAGATCTCTTTCTTTTCTTAGTTGTAAAGTGGTTTACTTGTCTCTTAACAACACGGACGGATGGATTGATCCAAATTCCCTCGTTATGATCATTTCTAATATATGATTCGTCCGCTCTAATATTCTCATCTGGATCATCTATAATATAAGATTCCTTCTCAACATCAACATCCCCCTTGTCTACAATGTTATCATCGATTACTTTGTTGGAAAAAAGAACTATAGACCATTTCGTACTTGTCAGATCAATGACATAGAACACTTGTTTAGCTTGCGTGGCTAGAATAAAAGGCTCATCTTTGTACCCCACCTTATTAAGATCCACTTGCAAAAATCCTGACTTATCCATTCGTATGCCACTATTATTTTCAACCCACTTGCATCCAAAGATAGGAATATGAAACTTTTCATAATCAAACACCCAAATGCACTCGATAACCCCAAAATACGACAAATTTGCATATTTGGGGTTTAAGTCCTTCACACTTGAAATGTGCATTGCTTCGGCAAGCACGGTGACATCACTATTTTGTATTGTACTCTTATCATCTTGTTCTTTGGTATAAAATGTGTATCCATTAATTGTGTATGCGCTATAAGAAAACACATGCAAACTTGGACCATATGCTAAACATCTCAACCTTTCTGTTATTGAAGCGGGATTAGAATAAAACTTTGAAAAAATATGATCCTTGAACCATGTTATAAAACTTCGATTGTGCTCACGTACTATCCAATTTTCATTTCGATTCAGATTTAAACCTCGGAGAACGCCCTTGTGCATTTCAACATACGACTCAACCTCAATGTCGTTGTGCAGAACATACAAATGCACTTGCTCCCGTTCATCCCTTGAAACTGTCACAAATTTATTTCCAATTAACTGTTTACCTACTATTTTTTCAACAACATTAGATTTTGGGAGGCCAATGGATTGAACATTGGACAAATATTCAGTACAAAACTCAATAGCTTCTTCAACAATGTATCGTTCAACAATACATCCCTCTGGTCGACTTCGTTTTTTCACATACCCTTTCAATATTTTCATATAACATTTAACAGGATGCATCCATCTCATATAAGCTGGTCCACACAATTGTGTCTCTTTCACAAGATGGACAACTAGATGTACCATTATGTCAAAAAATGATGGAGGAAAATACATTTCAAGCTCACACAAAGTAATAATTATTTATTTTTGCAATGTTGGTAAGATTGCAGGATCGATCACCTTACTACAAATTGATCTGAAGAAAAAACACAATTTAGTTATTGCGCCTCTCACTTTTTCTGGTAAAATAGAATGTATACCTATTGGTAGAAAGTGTTCCATTATAACATGGCAATCATGTGTCTTTAAACTCTTTAACTTGAGGTCTTTCATAGAAACAAGTCTTCTAATATCTGAAGAGTATCCTTCTGGAACTTTAACTTCACTCAGAAACTTTCACAATATCTTTTTCTCCTTTCTAGATAACGTATAAGCAACAGGTGGTAGATATGTGCGATTTCCTTTCTTCAAGGGTCCTAATTCATTTCTTATTCCCATTGCTACCAAGTCCTTTCTTGCTTTAAGTCCATCCTTAGACTTTCCTTGTATATTGAGTAACGTACCAATAACACTTTCAAATACATTTTTTTCAATATGCATAACATCAAGAAAATGTCTTACATACAACGACTTCCAATACGACAACTCAAACAAAATTGACCTCTTCTTCCACTCACGCGTGACAAGCGTATGAGCAAAAGGCTTGCCAAACTGAGTACTCACATCTTTCACCTTTTCAAAAATTTGTTCGCCGGTCAATGTAGGTGGAACTCTACGTTGTTCTGAATTTCCATTAAATGCTTTTCTCCACCCACGGTAGTGATGATTAGAATTTAAGAATCTACGATGACCAAGAAAGACATTCTTCTGGCCAAATTCTAACCGCGTCCAATATGTGTTTTCTTCACAGATAGGACACGCACATTGACCTTTAATGTTATACCCCGATAGATTTCCGTATGCTGGAAAATCATTAATTGTGCCAAACAACATCACCCTCAAATTTAAACTTTCTTTCCTATATCCATCATAAACCTCCACACCGTTCTCCCACAAACTCTTTAATTCTTCGATTAAAGGTGTCAAGTATACGTCTATGTTATTCCCTGGTTGTTTAGGGCCATAAATTAACAAAGATAACATCATGTACTTACGCTTCATACATAGCCATTGAGGTAGGTTATAAATCATAATAATTACAGGCCAGGTGGAATGTGAGATACTTTGCAGACCATGCGGATTCATTCCATCAGTCGATAATGCCAAGCGAAGGTTTCTAGCTTCTTCTCCAAAATCAGGATACTCATTATCAATTTTCATCCACTGTGGTAAATCTGCCGGATGTCGATACTTCCCATCTATAATTCTATCATCTGCATGCTAAGTCAGGTGTTTTGCATTTGTTTCACTACGAAACATGCATCTAAATCTCGGAATTATAGGAAAATACCATAAGACTTTTGTTGGTGACAACTTTTTCTTATACCGAGATAAATCGCATTTAGGACACTCGTTTAATGATGCATATTCATTTCGAAACAAAATGCAATCAATTGGACAAACATGTATCTTATCATAGCTCATGCCAATAGAGCATAACATTTTTTTAGCTTCATAGGTTCGATTGGGAAGAACATTATCCTCTGGAAGCATCTCTTGAAGTAGGGCTAACAACTCTGTGAAACTTTTATCCGACCATCCATTACCCGCCTTTAAATTGTACAACTTTAATACCGCAGACAATCTTGTGAAAGTAGTGCAACCTTTATACAACAGTTTCTATGCATCGCTTACCAACCTCTCAAACATCTTGGGACAATCTTGAAGATCTTCTTCAAGTGCTTCTGCAATCTCTTCGACTCGATCACAGTCATATGTATCTCTGTCATTGTCCTTTGAAGCATAGGTCGTATTATCCCCGGGTTCGACATTCTCGTTACTTATCTCACCTTGTAATGTACAACATGTATAACTTCGATCAATTCCATGTCTCATTAAATGAGATTCCAACTGAACAACGTCAATTCGACGCCCACAACAACAACCTAAGCAAGGACATGTGATCCTACTGGGGTCTTTAGCGTGTTCAACAGTAAACTTAATGAATTTCGATACCCCATTCTCGTACTCTTTAGACAATCGATTAGAAGACATCCATTTTTTATCCATACTAATTGAGTAGTCTAAACTAAACTAAGAAAGTTAAACAAAAACAGAGAACACCTGTAAAGAAATCAATAACTTCTAAGAAAGCTACACATTAGGATGCTTGAAATGATCACAACCTTGCTCTTCACAGGTAACCCCTATAACAGACAAAATTAATAACATCATCAACATTAAATAATTCTTGGAACATCAATTGTTGATAAAACTTGCAATAATGTAACAACTTCTTATATAGTTGATAATTTCTTTTAATAAAGCCTTATAATATTAAAAGAAAAAGATGGAACAACTAAGAAACTATAAAATGAGGAACAAAATAAAATACCATAAAACGGACTACTCATATTTCATACGAACTACTTGACATAAATATTAGTACAATTTAAGAATTTTTAATTATATGGGTCAAACGGACTACTCATATTTTAAAGTTAGACTAAAACTCTTATAAAGTCGAACTCTAATTGTATTTGAACTCTTAATAGACTCGTATACATTAATGTGGAAGTGGTGTCTCTTCCTTTGAAATCTCAAGCATAGACTTCTAAAATGTTCATTAAAATAGGATAAACATGTATCTAAGACGTGAAAAAAAACATTTTCTTATTAAAAGAGCTTGATATATGTAAATCAAAGAGCATTAAACTTATTTGAAATCAAAAACTCAATTTTGCTCACAATTTAACCCTCCTCAACAACAAGAGGAAAAACTAGTTCTTTACCATGTTTCATTGAAACAACATTGCTATTTGGTGAATGCATACTCTAACGGATACAAATACTACATAAAAGCATCCTTATAGTATAAATCAGTGTAAATATTGTTGTATTTTGCAGTAAAATCACCAATATTAAATCAAAAAATCAACTAACGCCCAAATCCCTTGGCTAGAAAATTAACAGAAGAATAGAAAGATTTCTTCCGTCAACAAGATTCTAACACAATCCTTCACAATTTAAGATAAATGAGAAATAACATTTAAACTGACACTAAGATTAAGACACTATTGTTAAACAGCAAAACAAGAGAAGCAAATCATTCACAGTTGAAGATAAATGAGAAAATAAAACATTCGAAAGAACTACCTTCAGAGCTCAATAACTCAGAAAAGAAGTAACACTAACATCATATCAAACAATAATCTAGAAAAATGAAATACTAAGACAATAATCCAGAAAAATGAAAAATGAAAAACTTCAAATACCGTAACAATGGCGGAAATGCGCTATAGAATAAACAGACGGAGGCTGTCGAAAAGGGACAGACAAATGGCGGAGAAATGTAATGCAGACTGAATGAACGGAGGAGGGCGACGGTCGGCGGCTGTCGGACGGAGGGAATTGAGGGAATCGGTCATGGTCATGGTGAATAGGGCAACGTTCGCCAGAGGAGAAAGAAGGAAATAAGGGTACGACTGTTCTGTTTCTTTTAAAAATTCTGGTGGGTATTTTAAATTTATTCTAATTATACCTATATCAGCGCTTCTTAATGGCCTTTAGCAGCGCTTTTAAAAAATGCTCTCTAAGGTGTGCCTTAGGCATGACATATAGCAGCGCTTTTTAAAAGCGCTTTCTTTCATACCACATATAGCAACGCTTATAAAGAAAGCGCTCTCGTAGGTTACACCTACAACAGCGCTTTACAAAAGTGCTTTCTTAGGGCCCCCCCTTTAGCAGCGGTTTACAAAAGCGCTTTCGTAGGGTATACATTTAGCAGTGCTTTTAATAAAGCACTTTCTTAGGGCCCCCCTTTAGCAGCGCTTTTCAAAAAGCGCTGTCTAAGGTATGCTATTTTGTTTCTTTTTTTTTATGACTCTTTAGCAGCGCTTTTTCATAAAGCGATGTCTTTGTATGCGCTGTTAAATGTCATTTCTGGCGTAGTGACAATAACCTTTCCTTCATAAACAAAAGTCTTTCCCTCCTTGACAGTTGATTTTCCCTCCATGGCAGCAACTTCCTCATTGACAGTTGTTTCCTCAGTAACTCTTGCTTCATTGACAATTGGTTCCCTAGTGTTAGTTGCCTCATTAATAGGTGCATCTTTGACTATTCCCTCCTTGACTTTTGTCTTCTTTGTTCCCCCTTTAGTTGTATAATTGTTGGTAGATCCCTTAGGCCTCCCCTGCATGAAACAAAAAAATAATTAACATTGTTACCCTAGCACAAAATACCTAGGCAAACAATCAGAAAATGTAAGATTTGAGTTAAGCAATACCCTTTTTTTGTGCCAAATTGACCTTGCTAGTCTGACTTGCTTGTGTAGGTAAGTCTTGAGTGGTCTGGTTTGGCAATTCTTGACTGGGTTGGGTGGGCAATTCTTGACTGACCTGGGTGGTATTTCCAGAGGGAACAACCACAATCTGCTTGTTCTTCTAGCAGGTTCTTTTGTTGTGACCTAGTTCAAAACAAGCCTTGCACCTATGGCTTGTATTGGTTCCATGCCACTTTGTCTGGTTTACTTCATCTGGATCTCTCCTTCTAAGTTTCTTGGGTCACGTTTGAACAAAGGGGGAAGCATGGTTTCATTGGATGTTTTTAGCCATTCAATGGGGTGATCACTTCACTATAACATTTTTCGTATGTGCTTTTATGATAATACTTATGCACATATTTCACCAGGTCATCCACTTTCCTATGTATGACAGCCACACTATGTCTACATGGAATCCTAACAAGTTCCCTATAGTTGCATGAACATGATTATTTTTTTAAATCCACTACAAAACTATCTATAAACAGAACATGTGTGACTTGAAAGGTTAATCTACCAGCATAAGTTGTTGTTCAACTAGCACTTTTTTCAATCTCTCTATCTAACCTCCTTAATGGTTTTATCATTATCTGCCCTTTATAACTGTCTACCTTTTCTCTAATTGTGGCAAACATCCTCATTAGATAATTCTAAATCTACTCAAACATGGTAATGATTGGTTTGTCTCTTTGTAAAAGAATGGTTGCATTAAAATACTCACTTAAATTGTTCATTAAGACATCATACTTTGAGAAAAAAGGAAAAGCATGCTTACACCATTTTATTTTGGGAATTACCTTTAACCACTCATAAGCCTCCAAATTGACCTCTTTGATCATAAGCATCCTAGCCTCATGTGCCTCAAAATAAGTTGCCTTTGCTGTAGCCATCATAAGGTCTCTAAACAAAGTTCCTCCTCCAAACTTCTTTTTGAAGTTAGCATACAAGTGCCTAAAATAGAACCTGTGTTCATAGGCTGGATAATCCTCTTCAAAAACTTGAACAAAACCCTAAAGCAAGAAAATGTTATTTGCATTACTACATTCAAGTGATTGAAAAAATGGAATTGAAAAATATTGATGAAAGTACAACTTGCTTTTTGTTGGTCAGAGATGAAACACCATCTGTCATCTCCTATGTCTTCAATAAGCAATTTTAAAAACCAACTCCATGAATCTTTTGATTCACTATCAACAACAGCAAAGGCAATTAGCAAATATTGATCATTAGGGTCTCTCCCAACAGCAATGAGTAAAATACCGCCATACTCGTGTTTCAAATGGCACCCATCTAGTCCAATGAAAGACCTACATGCCTTTTTCAAAACTTTCTTGGTCCCATCAAAACATATATAGCACCTCTCAAATCTAGGTTTCAACCCAGGACTAGGAACACTAGTGTTGATCTTGAATGTGTGCCCAGCTGAAGCCTTTCTTAACTCAGCAGCATAGGACCATAAAAGACTAAATTGTTTGCTAGAATCTCCTTCAACAATGTGTCTTGCAATCTATCTTGCCTTGAATGCTCTATATCCTGGAATTTCTGTTGCATACCTTTTTCTAACATTTGATATTACCTCACTTAACCTCATCCCAGAGTTATTCTTTAATCCATCAACAATTACCTTGGCCACCCACTTTGCTTTAGCACTTTTGTTGAAGAACTGTCTTCCACATTTGTGCTTTGCAAACAAATTCTTAATCCTAATGTGGTGGATGTTAAAACTCTACTACACAAGACTGTATAATCCCATTTTTTCTTGTCCTTACATACCACCCCACATCTATTAGCATCATTTTTTCAAACTTAACATCCTTACCATTCAAAACATTATGCTTTAATATAGCATCTTTGAACTACCTCAAAGAAGAAAACTTCATTCCCACCTTTGAAAACAAAATCCTTGCTTAAAGATTCTTCTTGATTAAACTTGATTACACAGGGCCTTTCATCATAGTTGTCATCATCACCATCACTGTCTAGTTCATCAGTCATGTAGGCATCCTCAATGACATGTTCCTTACCCATCTCTTCTGTTATAAACATCTTATTGTCTATATGAGCAGTGCCCTCTTCATTTGCAACAGGTCCATCTTTTTGTTCACCTTTAACTCCATTATCAAACACTTCATCAAGGTCGTCATTAAACCCTTTCATTCTCTCCTTCTCACTATCATTAAAGTGAACACCTCTAACAGATTCATCACTAGAATCATCATTTGCTTCGATCAATCTGTCAACATCTTCATCACATTTGATTCCATTTCCCCTTTCTCTAAACATATCCATAAAGGTATCCTCTCCTACAACTTTAGGCTCACAAAATATCTCAACATCAGACTTATTTCATATAGCATACATGGCTAAATCAGAAGCATCTTCATCATCCTTAAATGGTTTTAAGTCATGTTCAAATGATCCTTCATCATGTTTCCACCATATCTTAACACCGCTTATATCAAACTAGGGTTCAATCAACTTAACTAGGTCACATGCTTCAAAGAAAGACAAATAATTAGGATCTTGACCATTAAAATCATACATTTTCCCTCCCTCATATCTTATGTTAGGGTATTTTACGAAACGGCCCTTTGAGTAAAATACAACCCTGAACTTATCCATTTCTTGTACACAACATTTAACCTACGTTTAAATTTTACCATTACAATGTAAAATTGATTTACCCTAATTTTTTTCTAAAAAAGCGAACAAACGTATTATAGAAATGATAATACCAACTAACAAATTGAATAAAACGGGACCACTGAGAAAGCAACACATATGGTATTCAAATGAGGGAACATAAAGAAGACACAATACAATACTTGGGACCAGATGCTCTCCTTCCCAGGAACTTATTATTGGGACCACTCTAAAGAAGTTGATTTGGGACCACTGCAAACTACCTAATTTCTTATTTGAATGATGCAAATCAATGTTTGTTGTTCCTTGGTCAATGCGCACCTCAAACACATAAACAATGGAAACTTCTGTTAGGGCACACTTCAGAAGTTGATTGATTTTTTCGTGTTTCATTTACATCATTTAAGAGGATTATCTCATCATCATTTTCCATGCTGGAGAATTGGAATAAAACATATCATACGTAATCAAAGATGTTATTACATGTGGCATGACACGTAAGCCTCCGTCAGTGAAAACTAACGGAAGGGACCATATTTGGAGACGAAAAACTTTATGAGGACCAACGTTTGAAGAAAAATTTTGTAGGACAAAACTTGAAAGGTGCCATATTTATAGAGACTAAAAACATATTTAACCCAAAAAATTTAAAGAATATTACATAGCAATCAACCTAAGAGTTAAGATTATATTACAATCAACTAACAAAAGAAGAGAAATTTTAGAATTTCGCTCATAAAGCATTAAATTATCTTGATCACACCTCATGTTGGCATGTACATCTGCACAAGTATTTGAATCACTGCAAATATGATAAACTTATATCTTCTAATTCAAATTGAGTAATTGTTGAATTTCTTTAACCAATCGCATTCTAATTATACTACCTTGTCCAAAATGCAAAATATTTTGAGCAAGTGCTTTGGATTTTATATGATGCTCGATAGCTTGAAACCAAGCTCTTTTTATAATTTTTAGCCTTCTAGAACATCCCAAAGTTCAACAATATATACACTACAAAAACCCAAACATCTTGCGAAGCCTCCAAGCCCATGTGCAGCCTCCTAAAAGACCATCATATCCAACTATCAAGTCATTCTTACTAGCTTCATCTGTATTCAATCTCACCCAACCTGAAAAAGGACAATTACACCTTATTTGATTATTTTCTAGAGTCAACTCCATCTTACTACCAAGCAGCTTAGTTGCCAAGAAATACTCATGAGCAACTTTAGTAACATGCTGCCACAAAATTTTAGGTCTCAAAAAATTATCATCATTTTGTTCTTTATTCCTCCATACGTTACACATGTATAATGGATTCCACCTTTGCACTATAGTGACTATAAAAAGATCCTCCTAGTTATATTTTATTTTTCTTTTCATTGGTCATTACCCTACATTTTTAGTAAGTAGGAAAAGTAAGTTTTACAATTATTGTATGCATAGATACCAGTGATTTTAAAGACATAGTAACAGTGATTTATCATCTTAAGGAAGAAAAGGATTTTATGTTTTTTATGATGCAGAAATGTAAATAACATAAAGTAAAGTTGGAGTTGTTGGTGTTAATAGTGAGAATGCTTGTCAGAACTAGATTTCATCATTACGTGTCTATTAAAACTGAGCGAGGGACGAGTTAAGAAGGTGTCATACCCCAAATTTGTCCTACCTGTTTTGAATTTTCACTCCGCCTGACTTTATTTTTGATTTACCCCGCTTGTACAACGTAACGTTTTTTTTTAGTAAAAATAAACATTTTTTCACTTTTTAGGCCAATAAGGGCGTGCCACGTGGTATTTGTTTTTGTATATATTTATTATTATTTTTGTTCCATAAATTCATTTTTTTATAATGTGTTAATACAATATAATTTTAATATTAATTAATTAATTAGGTTAGATTTTTATTTTAGAATTTAGAATTAAAGTTAGAATTGTAATTAGAATTTTAATTAGGATTTTAAATAGAAATTAGAATTAGAATTTTAAATAGAAATAGATTTAGAAATTTAAATAGGATTAGATTTAGATTGGAATTTAAATTAGAGTTTTAATTTAGAATAGAATTATTAATTAAGTTAGAAATTAAATTAATTTTATTAATTAAGTTAGAGTTAGATTTAGAATTTTAATTGAATTTTTTTAATTATTAATTTGATTATTATTTTATTTAATAAGTAGAATTATATTTTTTAAATTGATTAATTAGATTAGAATTTATTGTTTTTATTAATTTGGTTAGATAGATTAGAGTTAAAACTTGTTTAGTTAATTCAGAAAATTAAATTAAAGAAAGAAAACTAAAAAAAAGAAAAGAAAAAAGAATGACACGGATGAAGGAGCTGGGATTTAGTATAAAAGGGGGAGAACATTATTCATCTCCCCCAATTGAAAACCCTAAAATCTATCCTCTTCAAATCCGCCGCCCCCACCGCTTTTCTCCCAAAAATAGCCGTCGGCGCCTTCATTTCCACCTTCACAACACCTCTGTAACTCGACCTCCCCTCATCAATCTTCATCATCGTTTTCCCCATTCAACCCTACCTTCTCCATCACCTCAACAACACCACCCTCTCCTAAATCCGCTACCGTTTCCTTATCCCCTTCCATACAAACTCTCTGTTCTCCCAAAAAGATCACCGCCGCCACACTAACCCATTTTCTTCCTCATCTTCACAACCGTCCACCACCCTTTTCCAACAAACCTCCATTTCCGATGAAAGTAATCCTTTTTGACCATAGATATTTCTCGCACAAAGTTCTACAACAACAACTCAGTTTTGGAAGCATTCAAACTCATCAATCTCTGCAGCAACGATAGCTAACAGTCCCATTCCCCTCCGCAATTTTGAGCTCGAATCGTTGGCTTGATAAGAAGAGAGAGGATATATTGTTCAACGTCATGATGAGCTCCCTTGTTTTGAATCAACAACGACAACACAATATCTTCAAATCCTGCACGAATTCAATTTAGCAACAACATGATCTTCATTATTTCCGCGAGCTTCAGACAACATTGACACTATTCAATGAGTGACAACAAATTTGCAGCAACAACGTTGACGAAGCTATCCCGATAACTCTCGGCTTTAGAACTTTCTGTTTATGCAATGTTGTTTTTAAGATTATGTCATGATGAATCTATTGTTGCAGTATTGTAATAAATTGATGTTGCTGCTGTGATTGGCTCCTTATTTTGGTCATGATTTGTGTCCGGTTATCTTGACCTTATACTGCTTGTTCTTGTGCCAATGTCCTCTTTGATCTTTTGTTGCTTATATTCTGCATTATACTGTACTGGTTTTAATGTGTATGTTGTCTTGGCTTAAATCTTGCTAATGTATGGATTATTGTTATGCATCTGTTTTTCGACCTGTTTGCATGGCAACATTTTGTTATATGCAGTGAATGATAAGCTGTTATTGTGTGTTGGTTCTGGGAATCGATTTCCTAACGATACTAGTATGTCTATGTCACGTTGTTTCAGTTTGATTAAGGTTGTAGTTGTTATTTCTATTGATTTCATGAGTTTGTGAACCGTCCTGCCGAGTTGTTGCTGATGCGATGTCTCGTATTGAACGCTGTCTTCTACTGTCATTATATTGTAGTAAATATTTTATTAAAATTGTTGCTATTGTTTTTATTAATTTACGTTGCTAGTAAAATGGAGGTGTTTTTGTGAGTGGATACTGGTAGATTTATTTTATTTCAATAATTGCTTAAACTGATCTATGTTTTGATGCCCCTGTTGATTAGATTCATGATTCACTTTTTTTTCCTCTTAATTCTTTTTTCTGAACATTGAAACTTTCACTAAAGGTGGAGAAGGATAAAATCTGATATATACGTGTGGTTATACTTTAATATTATATGAAATGTGTGGTTCATTTTTATATTTATTTTATTGTCATATGATTTGGAACAGTATAAGATAATGATTTAAGTTAAAATTATACACCTTTTAAAATTTTGATATTATGCACTTTTAGATTTTGATAAGTTCGTCGCATATTCCTGAAGCTTCTAGTTTATTGTATGAATTATAGAAACAAGCTTATGAGCATTTCCTAATGTGCATGCTAATTGATTACATAGCATTGACTATTCCTATATTACTTGTTTATATAAATAATTTGGTTACTATTTTTCTTTTATTTCATTTTAGTTGCCTTGGCAATAAAAATTAATTTTTTTAATCAAATTAAATAGTTTTAATTTTAATTTTGTTAATTAATTTTAATTAATTTAATCGAATAATTTTGATGATTAATTTTAGTTAGCCTAATTAATAAGTTAACTAAATTCTAATCATATAAATTTATTAATCAATCTTAATTAACTTAATTATTTGACTTAATCAGATAATTTGGATAATTGATTTGGATTAATCTAATTAAGTGGTTTAATAAATTTTGACCATTTGAGTTTGTTAAAATCGGGCCAAGATAGAAGAATTCTATGACTTGATTCACTTTTGTACACAATTGCTTATGTGTTGATTCATCCCTATTTAATCAAATGTATCCCACTCCCCTCAAATGTAATAATTTTATTGCTTTTTTTTATGCTTTAAAACTATTTTCAAAATAAATTCTCGATTAGTCGAGCCATTTTCCACCCTTGTAAGTCGAGTGCTTTCAAAGCCTCGCCATCAACCTTTTGATCACCATACACAACATTTAGAGCTTACTCCTGGGCTTCCTTACAGTGAGACCTATTTGATCAATTACTTCTAGTTGGTCATTTAGAAGACTAGCCCACATTGCTAGTATACACGTTAAAAACTCTAAATTCAAACCTTGATTCACATCAAAAATTTTCTTCAAATCAAATTAAAATACTTAATAACTACTCAAATACAATTTCAATAAAGATGAAAAAGAGAGAGTTCCAAGTCTTTGGTTCACTCTCCCAATTGCTTGGGTCCGAGAAGTCTTTCTAAAGCTCGAACAATTGTCTTCTAAAAAACGATAAACGAATTCAAATCTATTTTCCTAAGCACGTAGATGAAAAAGAGAGAGTTCCAAGTCTTTGGTTCACTCTCCCGATTACTTGGGTCCGAGAAGTCTTTCTTAAGTTTCGAGTAATCGTCATCCAATTAATTCACTCTAATTATATCAAACATCTTTCATAATATTAGATGAGAAAAGGAGAAAGCTCCAAGTCTTTGGTTTACTCTTCCGATTACTCAAGGTCCGAGAAGTCTTTCTTAAGCTTTGAGTAATCCTCATCCGTTAAAATACTTTAACCACATCCCATCGTTCAAAGCCTTCCAAACACAACCACTCTTTGGGATGAAAAAGAGAGAGCTCCAAATCTTTGGTTCACTCTCCCGCTTACTTGGGTCCGAGAAGTCTTTCTTAAGCTTCGAGTAATCGTCATCCGATTAACCTATTTGAACTCCATCCTATTCTTTCAATAAAGATGAAAAAGAGAGAGTTCCAAGTCTTTGGTTCACTCTCCCGATTACTTGGGTCCGAGAAGTCTTTCTTAAGCTTCAGGTAATCGTCACCTCTAGCTAAACATCCGATACAGTTAACCAATCTCTTCCTCGCCCCCGTGCGGCCAAAACCCTAAAACCTATTCAAATCTACCCTCTTTTCCAAACCAAATATTTAACAAATCAAACTCTCTTTTCTCGCCCCCGTGCGATTGACACTTCTCAAAACCTAATTCCTCGCCCCCGTGCGATCAAAAAATCAAACAACTCTTCTCAAAGAACATTATTTAGTGCATTCTTCTGCGCATATGAACTCGTGCTTTAGCCTCCCCTAGCGAGCAAACAAACCAATGTTTAGCAGTTAGAATGCGACATAAACTCTCGTTCAACTCAAACCCTTTACCAAAGAACATTATTTAGTCCATTCTTCCGCGCATAACAAACTCGTGCTTCAGCCTCCCCTAGTGAGCAGACAAGCCAATGTTTAGAAGTTAGAATTCGACCTAAACACTCGTTCCATTCAGATACAACCTTCTTTTCACGATGAAAAAGAGAGAGCTCCAAGTCTTTGGTTCACTCTCCTGATTACTTGAGTTCGAGAAGTCTTTCTTAAGCCTCGGGTAACCGTCATCCATACCATCTTTAAACCAATCCAACCGTAGTAAGCCGAACTACGACTTCTCTGATTCCTCATTCCTTAATGAAGATACGTAGGTGTCGCAACTGCGAGAAACACCCGGCGGAAAATAGAAGAGTCGTCACCTTTCGTTATTTATCCCAAAGAGAGGGAAAGGAAATGATCGGAAAAACCTGACGAAAAAGGGAAAGACAAGGTCATCGCAACCAAGTCCTGGATTTGGGAGTCGGTTACGCAAGGGGAAGGTATGAGCACCCCTCACGTCCGTCGTACTCGACGGGATCCACGCTTGTTGTCTATCTAAGGGTATGTTTAACTATCTATGCTACAGGCTTGCAGGACAAAAAAGAAAAGAAAAGAGACTCGGCAGAGCATCGCCGCTCTGTGCCTACGTATTCCCTCGTGCAATGGAAAATTCAGAGTCAATGTAGATCGGCTAACTACGGGAGAGGGGGGAAGGTTGCTCGCCAAGACATTGCGTCTTATGCCTACGTACTTTCATCTGGTATGAAAGATTAGAGAAAACGTAGTTCAGGCTAAACAGAACACCGGTTGGTTAAGTCTTTTAACCGAGTAGGGTTAAACCTCTGTTCTAGCAGTTAGGAGCTAAACTTGTTTGCGGTAGAGGCGAAGCTTAACAACACTCTTTTCTAAAAAATATTTCCAATTAATCCTGAAGGAAAAAGGTTTGAAGTTTTGTTTTGTGTTTTTTAGTGAAGTGAATTAATTCGGTTTGTGATTTACGTTGCACTAAAGACTATGACACGGAGGCGAATGCGTCATATATCGCCCCCAAACGGGATGTATACTAAACACCCTAGATAAGCGAGAGGAGACCCCTCACTCATCATTCCCCATGTGGCTTAAGGCTCATAGCACGCAACGTTTATCGCATTTATTAGATGAGTTAGGATTGTTTCAGATGAGAAAGAGAGATGCACGGAAGGTCTATGAGAGACTCGGCCCTAACGTTGTCATACAAAGTGGTCCTAAAGTTTGGATGAAAAGGGGGAACATCTACCCTAATGTTAGCATGCTTGGATTGAACACCTAATGTCTCTCCTACTCCAATCCTAAACGGAGGAACTAGGAACCCTATGGGGATCATGGAAAAAAGCACAAGAAGAACAAAGGAAGGATCAATCACAAGTAGAAAACGCATACACGAAGAAAACATGCAAAGAGGGAGGAAAAAAGTACGGGGCAACAGCCGCCACAAGCACACCTCAACCCCTTTGGAGCATACAAAAATGCAAAACACAAGATAAAACGCACATGCAAAGATGCAAGCAATCATGAACATGCAAATGCAAAAAGAAAATGAGCGGATGAGATGTAACGGGAGAAGACAAGTGTTGCGGTGAAAATTGGATGTCAAGCTATTGATTAACTTGAATCTTAATTTTTTTAAAACCGAACTTTAATTTATCCAAAAAGGAAAGGTTTAAAGAAATAAAAACCTATAAGAATGCAAAGCAAAAGGCAAGGCCTAAAGCTGAGCAAAGAAAGATCTAAAGGTTCGGGGGTTGGTTATACCTAGGGAAGGTGTTAGCATCCTAAGCATCTGTAGTACTCTACAGGAACCTCTTGTTAATATTTGTGCTTGCTACAGTTTACTTGCTAAAAGGGAAAAAGTGCTAAGGTAAAGATCTAAAAAAAAAAGGTATGTACAAGTTTGCTCGCGAAGACATCGCATCTCGTGCCTACGTATCCTAACGGGAATGGAATCAGAGCAATCGTAGTTCCCCTATCTAGGGATGAGGAGCTCCTGACTGTGGTCAAGGTTCCAAAGGGAAGTAAGCATTCATAGTGAAGTACTTACATGGAGTGCGGCGACTCCTCTTCTAAGTTGAGATGATTAAGGTAAAGAATGTCCACGGCGGGACGCTAATCATGAGTACGGTGACTCAAATCCTAAGGCTAGGATAAAAGGGTAAAGGTTGTCCACGGAGGGACACTAAAAGTGAGTACGGAGACTCAAGTCCTAAGGCTAGGATAGAAAGAGAATTGTCCACGGCGGGACGGGAAAAAGTGAGTACGGCGACTCAAATCCTAAGGCTAGGATAACGGTTAAAGGATGTCCGCGGCGGGATGGTAAACATGAGTACGGCGACTCAAATCCTAAGGCTAGGATAACAAAGATCAATGTTACAATAATGAAAGGTGGGAATATACATCAACGCAAGAAATAAAAAAAAAAGAATCACCTAAAACGGATTAAATTTGAGAAAGTTATGACTGTTTGAAAATGGTGAAGAAAATATGAAATAAAACAAATAAGTAATTAAAAAGTTCACTAGGTGGGTGTTGAACCCACCACACTTGGTTCACAAATGTGCAAACTTACCACCAGGCCACAGGGGGCGCGTATGAACATGGAAAGGAGAAGAAAGAGAAAATAATGAAGTTTGGAAAATATAAAAAAATGCCAAAAGAGTTGATCCTCCTCAAGGATCAGGCAGTGAAAGGGTACAAACGCGTGCATGCTCTTACCACTGGGTTGGCTATACATCCATTTGTAAATGCCACCCCATTAAAATATATGGGTAGGTTCAATTGAAAATCTGGGCAAGGCAAGAACCAAGAACACATGAAAAACTGATTTGCGTTTTGCATCATAACTTAACCAAATCTTGATGGATTTTAACAAAACTTTAATCAATCTTGCATGAAATTTCATGAGGAACATGATGGAACTGTTAGTTTTTTGAAATACCCTCCCTAATTTAAAACACGATAGCACATGCCTTTTGGAGTTTAGAATGCATTTTGAAACTCAAGACCAATTCTAATCACTTTCAAATCAAACTAATCACATACACACACTATGAATATGTTAATGAATGAGCGTGAGCACAAGGTGGAGTTCAAAATAAACTGTGGTGAAGAATGCTGTTCAAGTTGCAAAACTAGCATGTGAAATGCATTATGGTATTCAGTTTGGGTTCTAGGCAGTTCTAGATCAAATAAAACATATATTCACAACAAAAACATGTTGATGGATGAGTCATAGCACAAGAACCAGCTCAAAACTAAGTATGGTGGAAAATGACAGTCAAGTTGCAAGTTGGTATTGATGAAATGCATGAAAGAATACAGTTCAAGTTTAAAGCACAATCAGACCAAGTAGCTCTCAGACACATATTGCAAATATGTTACCAAGTGAATCTAGACACAAAATTGGTTCCAAAATGAGCTGTAATGAAAAATGAGGTTCATGCTACAAATTGGCAATTTGAGGTATACATGAAAAGTTCAGTCCAAGTTTTATGCACATATTGATCAAAATAGTCACATACACACCATACATACATAGTATTAAGTGAAATTAAACATATTTTGAGGCTAGAGACAAACTGTCATGAGGAGTGGAATTCAATTTGCAAAAAAGGTAAGTTTGATGCAACAAGGAAGACAATTCAGCTTTTGAAACATGTCCACATCAGGTTAATCATACACACACATTTCATATGTGGAAATAAATGTATTCATGCTTAAGAATCAACTTACAACAGGCTGTAGCAAAAATATGATTTTCAAAATGTACTTTGGTGATGATGGAAGGCATGAAAGGTGCCAACTCAGTTCTAAGCATGTTAAAACCAAACAAATTGCACACACAAGTCATAAATGTGTTGACAAAAGATTTCAAACATAGCATTGAGTTCAAAACAGGTTGTGGAGTAAGATGAAATTCATGCTGCAGCAGAGGCATATTGAAAAATAACAAGAAGTGAAAAACAGTTTCAAGCACATGTTCATGTTAAGCATCCATTTCATGCAAGTTACATATCTTGTAAGTGAGGTTTGTACACTTAAAAAATGATCAATAAACCAAGGAAACAAAACTGCTATGGTGATAGCTCATACTTGCTGAAAATGCATTTTGAGGGCTATGGATCAAATCATGTGAAAACAGGTCATGCAATTCATACATACATGTCATAAATATGTAGATGGATGATTTCACACTTAAAGTTCAAGCATATTGCAGACAGAACATGATTTGGTATAGTGATGGTCAAAATGCAACAAAAACTGTCTTGAAACCAATACTTGATGATGCAACAAAATTTTCAAAACAAAGAGATTCATACCACAACAAAGATACACACCACCACATATATTCTAAGGGATGTTTCTAGGCTAAAAATGCAGACTCATTGCTTCCAAATCAGAAAGTGATATAGTGATGGCATCTTGATGCAAATGGTATACATTACACATGAAAACAACCACAAAAGGTATAAAAAATTTAAACAAAACATCTGCACACATCATGAACATGAAGCTAAGTATGATCATACTCAAAAATCAGGTACAAAACCATCAAGGTAAAGTTTGGTATGTGGATACAAAAACAATAGTACAATAAGCTTATGTCAAAACCTCAATGTTATTTTTATGGCATGATGGTGAATGAGGTAAGGTGAGAAGTTACATACCTCTTGTAGACAACTTCAAACAATCAAGAGAAACAAGAAAACCAGAGAATCTTCAATCACCTCCTTGCTTTGAACCTTTATTCCTTTTTGAAGCAAAATACCAACCTTGTGACAGTTTGAGAAATAGGCCTCACCAATGATCCTTAACACTTTGGACAGTTGAGGTATGATATATGTGAGGTGTTTGAATGGTTAGATCATCAAGAAAGTGCTTAGAACAAGTTTTGACTGATTTTGTGGCTTTTGGTCAAAGTAACTTGGTATGGAAGTTGACTTTTTGAAGGGTGAGGTTTTTGAGTGGTATAAGGTCTTGGACACCTTCTATATCATATATAGAGATTTTGTGGATTATTGTTGGGGAGTTTGAGTGTGGAGAAATGATTTTGGCAGCATTTGTACCAAGACAGATTTTGGTGGTTTTTGGTGAAAATGTGATTTTGTGATTTTGAAGCAAAGTGTGCAAGGGTGGAGGCTTGAGCTTTTTCTGTTTTTTTAGAGTAGATATTGTATGTTGAATGAGGTGTATATGTCCTCTATTTATAGGCAAAGGAATGGTATGGGCTGATTTGAAGATTTCCTTCATAGGAAGGAAAGGTTTGCTTTTTGAATCAAACCTCCACAAAGGGGTTTCCTTGGCTGATAGGTAAGCTCTAAGGTCAAGCTTCATGATGAGTTTGAAAGAGCTAAATGCAAGCTAGAAGGTGTAGGCTTGTGGCTGGTTCAGAATTGCTTTTACACCTCATGCTTACCATGTTCACTTTAAGTGCAAGTTGCAAGGCAACTTGCAAGCCACTTGCAAGTTTGGCTAATTTCATACTTTCTGCTTTTCTTTTGTTCTTTCATGCTACAAAACCGATATACATCAGATAAAACATGTTTCACAAGCTGAGATTGGTCAGATTTGAGGAAAGAATGATTTTTGAACATTTGACAATGTGGGACTAAAGTGTGAAACCACCAACTTGCCATAACCATAACTTTCAGCTCACAAATCCTTTTGAGATGTGCTAGTACTTTTTAGAAAGCCCTCAACTAGTTCTAAAACATTCATGTTTTCATGAGTTTCAAATTCTCAAAGGAACTTGGCCAAAAAGCCTCTCAAAGTTGCTAAAAAATGAGCTTAAAAGTGAAAATTTTCTAAGTCCTTTTCCCTTCTCAAAATGAATTTGGTCATAACTCCAAATCTATGCATTTTATGATCATGGACCACTTAGATACTTTTGTAGGATTTGTCAAGAGCTTTCCAATGAGCTTTGAACCACTTCATTTGGATGTGTGGTTAAGGAGTTATGGTTTAGCCCCTTTCAAAACCATAATTTCCTGATTTTTTAATTACTCCTTCATCCTTGATCCAATGGTCATGAAAATTGATAGGCAAGTGCAACATGATATAAGGAACATTTTTTATTCACACTTTGAAGTCTAATTCCTTAAATTTGAAGAGTTGACTTTTTTGGTCAACCGTACGATCGATCGGTGACTACCGAGTCGTCTGTTGACACTATGGACCTCCTGAGACTTTGAAACTTCTTGAATGAACTTTATTAAGCTATATGAACTTCATGGATCATAATCCCACCATTAAAACACCTTCCAACATCAAAGTCAAACTACAGTTGACTTTTACTAGTCAAAAACCCTAATCGGGTACCCTACAATGCACTGTTCTTGATTTTGGGGTGACAACTTCAAATTGGATTCTCCGTTGACCTCATATAACATCTTTGATCTTGTTTCATGATTGAATTAATCCACAACATTGATTTCACCTCTTTGAAGCTTTGATTTGATTGTACAAAACCCTGATTCATCTGTAACTTGACAAAGACAAACTTGCACTGGGTTAAGGTTAGATAATTCATGAGTATGCTCCTAAAATGATAATGAGAATCTAAGGGGTCAAAATTTGGGGTGCAACAGTTGCCCCTATTTAAATATATTTCACCGAATGGCGGTGAGAGATGACAATCCTCGCAGAATCGCAGTGAAAGGTATTTAAATATAGAAAACCAAAAATTTTGTCCCTTAGATCCGATGGTATGCAAAAGGAAAAATGCTGAAATGCAATGAATTCTAAATGATGCCTTGTGATGCCAGACAAGTGTAACCACATGAGCAAGAACAGTATAACAACGAGCAATTACTCACTGGAGAAAGACAACAACGCTGGGGGAAAGAGGCAAATGGGGAATAAAGCACCCATGATGCCAAGGAAATTGGAATTCATCCACAAGGTAAGATGTGAGTAAAACAAGACCTCGGGAGAAAAGAGCAAATGGGGAATAAAGCACCCAAGTAAAATAAAATCTTCCACAAGGTAAGACGCGAGTAAAACACGACCTCGGGAGAAAGAAGCAAATGGGGAATAAAGCACCCATGTAAGGTAAATTCATCCACATGGTAAAACGCGAGTAAAACACGACCTCGGGAGAAAAGGTAGAATGGGGAATAAAACACCCATGACATGCATATGTATATGAATTATGCTTATGATATTTGCATGTATAAATTGTGCAGATGATACGACCAAATGCAAATGCAAATGCCGATGACAAGGCTTGACTCTTTTGGTGAGAAGACAAGACTGGAAGACTGATTCCTCAACATGAAGATCACTTTCAATCTGCTTGGGGACTAAAGATGCTGTTGATGAACACATCTCTGCCGCACTGATAAATTGTATCAAACGGATAACCCTTGTAGGAAGGATAAAGAGCTGATTGGGGTTTCTTCAAGTAAACTGCCCCAGTTTAGCTGTCTGTTAAAGATGAACTGATGATGACTTCAGCTTGTCTGATGTTGACTGATGCATCGGGTGCTTGGAGAGCTTGCCCCGGTCTGAGTCTTGAAATATATTCTGGACAAACCAAATCTCGGAATACCATGCCTTGAACAAACCTTCAATTGATACTTAGACAGGATGTAAAAGGAACTTGCCCCTGATAGGATCACTGACCAAGTTTCTCAATGTTTGAAAATTCCTTAAGAGGAAAGCCAATTTGCAAGCAAAAGTGTTCATACAAACATGGTAATGCAAAGTTCATGCAACTTTTGAAATCAAAAATCATTTTTGGAAGATGCAAAGTAAATGAGCCATCGGTCTGAACACGGTGGTTCAAGACACTCAAAGTTTAGAGTAAAGGTGTATTGCCAAAATAATTGATTCACAAAGATCTTTTGGAGTCAGTTTACGCAACCTTGCTGTAGTATGCTTTCAAAATAACCTTGTTTCAATTAGGTCTTTTGAGGGTTGTAATGTGGCCTGGTTCACGGTTTAAGAAACAAAGGATAAAGGCCCAAAGTTTATTTGTGCCCATCCCATCTACGTGATGATCTCCAGTCCTATGCTCAGTTAACTCATATTATTTGCTCAAGTTCCCATAGGTTAGGAATTGCACTGATTATAGTAATGATGATGGTTCAGAAGTTAACAAACTTTTTGAAAAGGCAGTCACTGCTTCTTTATAACATTTGGTTGTTTTGACATTGAGGGTTTTTAAAGATTTTTATTACCCCTAACTTTTGCCTGAACTGTTTCCCTTTTTTAAACTCACAGTCAGCGGGATGCCCCAGTTTTGCCTAAGTCTCCTTCATAGGTTTTAACTTAGCGGGCTTTTTGCTTTGATATATTTTTTGTTTGTTGAAATAAAGTGACTGCCTAGCTTAATGATCACAGTGAACCATCATCGGCTTCTTGGCTTGAAAAATATCTTCGACACTTGTTTGTTGTGTGCGAAGGAAAAATTGTAGTGGTTGCATCCTTTATTATAAAAGGTATTTTGTATGAACACACAACCGAATTAACTAAGAACTACCCATCCCAAGGTTAAAATTGCGGGTTTTTTGTAAACAAAGAAACTCCAACTTCTAGGCTCAAAGAGGGTGACAAGGGATTATCCTCCTTATTTCTTCAGTGTTTGGGAGCTGAAACAATGCCTCACATTGTCAACAAAGTTTGATTGAAAGCATACTGACAACAATTATGGGTATCACGTTTTTATCATCCTCCCTCAAATAATTGCATAATCAAAAATTTGGACAAAGAGTAAATATTTGAAAGGTAAACCATACAAGATGCAAATACTGGACAAAATGAATTTAATCAAAATTTGCAATGCTCATACATTAAGATGAAAGTACATACACTAACTAGAAGCAAACAACTTAAACAAAATAAGGAAAGCTCAAATACTGAGAAACAAAAGGCCTAGTGACTAAATCAGTACAAGGATGAGTTGTCTTGTCTGAAACACTGGCGTCAAAAAGATAGTTTGCTGAAGTCGGACTGAAGCTTCACTTTTGATGAACTGGAAGAGGATTTTTCTGAACATTCGGATGGCTATCCGTAAAATCAAGGATTCCAGTTCTAATCAATTCACGCACCTTAGCTTTCAATGCAAAACAATGCTCCAAGTTGTGGCCTGGGGCACCCTCATGAAAAGCACAATGGAGATCAGTTCTAAATCCAACTGGAGGAGGATTAGGAGGTGGTGGCAAAGTCTTCGTAGTGATCAGCCCTTGTTGAACCAGGCTTAGATACAATTCTGTATAACTCATGGGAATAGGATCAAACTGATTCTTATTCTGATACTGGTTCTGTCTAACAGCAGGACGTTGAGGAATTTGAACTGGTCGTGGAGCAGCAATAGCAGCAATAGTAGGGTGATTATACTGAGGTCGGGGATGAGGTCTCCTCACTTCAGACATGACAACGTTAGTATGCTCTTCTTTCTTCTTATGGAAATTCCCAAAAGATTTCTTTGCACCGGTAGAGGATTCAGCAACCTTGGACACCTTACCACTTTTCAGCCCTTCTTCTAACCTTTGGCCAATGGTTACCAGATCTGTAAAACTCGAAGAGACACTCCCAATCATCTTTTCCCAATAGAAGGAAGACAAAGTATCCATAAACATTCCAGCCAGCTCCTTTTCTGCCAGAGGGGGTTCAACTTGGGAAGCTAACTCTCTCCAATGTTGAGCGTATTCTTTGAATGATTCTCTTTCACTTTGAGACATGTTTTGAAGTTGAAGATGATCAGGAGCCATATCCAGATTGTATTTGTATTGTCTCGTGAAGGCATTGGCGAGATCTTGGAAGCAGTGGACGCTGTTATGTTCCAAATTCATATACCACTTGAGAGAAACACCACTCAAGCTGTCTTGAAAGCAATGGATGAGCAACTTCTGATTGTTGGTGTAGGCTGCCATCCTTCGGTAGTACATAACCAAATGGGCTCTTGGACATGAGTGCCCCTTATATTTCACAAATTCTGGAGTCTTGAACTTAGCAGGCATAACCAGACCAGAAACTAAGCA
The DNA here is from genome assembly GCA_963859935.3 of Lathyrus sativus. Taxonomy (NCBI): domain Eukaryota; kingdom Viridiplantae; phylum Streptophyta; class Magnoliopsida; order Fabales; family Fabaceae; genus Lathyrus; species Lathyrus sativus. The sequence goes on along the minus strand of OZ012737.1, from coordinate 253,686,224 downwards.
CATATTGTCAGCATCAATGTTGAAGAAATCAGTGCCCTCAACAGCTTTGAGTCTCTTGTCTATGTTTTGAAATTTTTCACGGACAATCTCAGGTTCAACAAAATCTTCATGGTCTTCTCCTTGAGCACTAGCAACATTGTAGTCAAAGAAAGGAGTCTCAAAGGGCACTCGGCCATTCTGAGCAACTGTGTGGACCACAGGTCTGGGCTCTGTAAAGACAGGAGCTTGAAAAATTGGTCTGGCAGTCGGACCAACCATAGCAGTAGATGCAAGAGGTGGAAAGTAGTTAGGAGGTAAACCAAACTCTGGCCAAGTAGACTGTGGCATTTGAACAGGAGGAGGATCGACACTTGAAACTTCTGGAATGACAGTCCTTTGAGATGGCTCTCCTCTGGCAATCAATACTTGAAGCATTTCGGTGAGTTTAGTCATGCCTGACTTCAATTCATCGATCTCCATTCGGACTTCTGCATTGTGTACTTCCTGCTCTGACATCTTGCGTCTATAGTTAGCTCTAGTCCGATATCGGTGTCGAGGAATCAGCCTGACAACTCAAAGGTATACTGGACAATGAAGACAGCCGGACATGAGCGACTGGACAAACAGAGGTATGCAATGAACCATGCAAAGATGCAAATGCAATGCGATGCAAGAGAAGATACAAATCACACATAACAGGATCAAAGGTTCGAGATCACGGCATGGGGCTTGAGTAAAGAACCAACCATAAGGTGTGTACTAGGGGTAAATCACTTGTACAACAGGTTCTAACAAAGTTCCCAGAGTCAACAACCCATCTTTCGGATATTATCGACACACCAAATACTTGGAAATCAATAATATTCTCAAGAGAGTCTCGTCTGAGTGTAGTATCGCGTATCAACTACTTCGGAATTACTCCCTTATAGTCATCACACTACGTCCTAAAAGGCCAAGTGGGGTAAAGGTAGTCTAAAAGTTCTCAGTGTCACGGGCTCCTATGTAGAAAGTAGCATTGTTTTCACGAATACTCGATCAACAATACTAACTCTCAGAAGGGCCTCTACTGAGCGGTGGTTTTCTCAAGTCAGCTTGGTCGGGAATCAACTCCCTACAAGCCTTCTTGAATATACCGCCATCCTATCATAAGTGCGCTCAAGTACGGGTATAGTACTATCCTTACGACTCAAAGTAACAAACCTGCATACAGAAAAACCCAAGCACAACCAGATATATGTACAAATATATACAAACATTTAAACATATAACAAACACAGATATAAACAAGGTGGGCTTAACCCTCTTAGGGGAAGTTATCCCCAGTGAAGTCGCCATTTTTTGTTGCGGTGAAAATTGGATGTCAAGCTATTGATTAACTTGAATCTTAATTCATTTAAAACCGAACTTTAATTTATCCAAAAAGGAAAGGTTTAAAGAAATAAAAACCTATAAGAATGCAAAGCAAAAGGCAAGGCCTAAAGCTAAGCAAAGAGAGATCTAAAGGTTCGGGGGTTGGTTATACCTAGGGAAGGTGTTAGCATCCTAAGCATCTGTAGTACTCTACAGGAACCTCTTGTTAATATTTGTGTTTGCTATAGTTTACTTGCTAAAAGGGAAAAAGTTCTAAGGTAAAGATCTAAAAAAAAAGGTATGTACAAGTTTGCTCGCGAAGACATCACATCTCGTGCCTACGTATCCTGACGGGAATGGAATCAGAGCAATCGTAGTTCCCCTATCTAGGGATGAGGAGCTCCTGACTGTGGTCAAGGTTCCAAAGGAAAGTAAGCATTCATAGTGAAGTACTTACATGGAGTGCGGCGACTCCTCTTCTAAGTTGAGATGATTAAGGTAAAGAATGTCCACGGCAGGACGCTAATCATGAGTACAGCGACTCAAATCCTAAGGCTAGGATAAAAGGGTAAAGGTTGTCCACGGCGGGACACTAAAAGTGAGTACGGCGACTCAAGTCCTAAGGCTAGGATAGAAAGAGAATTGTCCACGGAGGGACGGGAAAAAGTGAGTACGGCGACTCAAATCCTAAGGCTAGGATAACGGTTAAAGGATGTCCGCGGCGGGACAGTAAACATGAGTACGGCAACTCAAACCCTAAGGCTAGGATAACAACGATCAATGTTACAATAATGAAAGGTGGGAATATACATCAACGCATGAAATAAACAAAAAAAGAATCACCTAAAACGGATTAAATTTGAGAAAGTTATGACTGTTTGAAAATGGTGAAGAAAATATGAAATAAAACAAATAAGTAATTAAAAAGTTCACTAGGTGGGTGTTGAACCCACCACACTTGGTTCAAAATGTGCAAACTTACCACCAGGCCACAGGGGGCGCGTATGAACATGGAAAGGAGAAGAAAGAGAAAATAATGAAGTGTGGAAAATATAAAAAAATGCCAAAAGAGTTGATCCTCCTCAGGGATCGAACTCAGGATCAGGCAGTGAAAGGGTACAAACGCGCGCATGCTCTTACCACTGGGGTGGCTATACATCCATTTGTAAATGCCACCCCATTAAAATATATGGGTAGGTTCAATTGAAAATCTGGGCAAGGCAAGAACCAAGAACACATGAAAAACTGATTTGCGTTTTGCATCATAACTTAACCAAATCTTGATGGATTTTAACAAAACTTTAGTCAATCTTGCGTGAAATTTCATGAGGAACATGATGGCACTGTTAGTTTTTTGAAATACCCTCCCTAATTAAAAACACGATAGCACATGCCTTTTGGAGTTTGGAATGCATTTTGAAACTCAAAACCTGTTCTAATCACTTTCAAATCAAACTAATCACATAGACACACTATGAATATGCTAATGAATGAGTGTGAGGACAAGGTGGAGTTCAAAACAAACTGTGGTGAAGGATGTTGTTCAAGTTGCAAAATTAGCATGTGAAATGCATTATGGTATTCAGTTTGGGTTCTAGGCAGTTCTAGATCAAATAAAACATATATTCACAACAAAAACATGTTGATGGATGAGTCATAGCACAAGAACCAACTCAAAACAAAGTATGGTGGAAAATGACAGTCAAGTTGCAAGTTGGTATTGATGAAATGCATGAAAGAATCCAGTTCAAGTTTAAAGCACAATCAAACCAAGTAGCTCTCAGACACATATTGCAAATATGTTACCAAGTGAATCTAGACACAAAATTGGTTCCAAAATGAGCTGTAATGAAAAATGAGGTTCATGCTACAAATTGGCAATTTGAGGTATACATGAAAAGTTCAGTCCAAGTTTTATGCACATATTGATCAAAATAGTCACATACACACCACACATACATAGTATTGAGTGAAATTAAACATATTTTGAGGCTAGAGACAAACTGTCATGAGGAGTGGTATTCAATTTGCAAAAAAGGTAAGTTTGATGCAACAAGGAAGACAATTCAGCTTTTGAAACATGTCCACATCAGGTTAATCATACACACACATTTCATATGTGGAAATAAATGTATTCATGCTCAAGAATCAACTTACAATAGGCTGTAGCAAAAATATGATTTTTAAAATGTACTTTGGTGATGATGGAAGGCATGAAAGGTGCCAACTCAGTTCTAATCATGTTAAAACCAAACAAATTGCACACACAAGTCATAAATGTGTTGATAAAAGATTTCAAACATAGCATTGAGTTCAAAACAGGTTGTGGAGTAAGATGAAATTCATGCTGCAGCAGAGGCATATTGAAAAATAACAAGAAGTGAAAAACAGTTTCAAGCACATGTTCATGTTAAGCATCCATTTCATACAAGTTACATATCATGTAAGTGAGGTTTGTACACTTAAAAAATGATCAATAAACCAGGGAAACAAAACTGCTATGGTGATAGCTCATACTTGATGAAAATGCATTTTGAGGGCTATGGATCAAATCATGTGAAAACAGGTCATGCAATTCATACATACATGTCATAAATATGTAGATGGATGATTTCACACTTAAAGTTCAAGCATATTGCAGACAGAACATGATTTGGTATAGTGATGGTCAAAATGCAACAAAAATTGTCTTGAAACCAATACTTGATGATGCAACAAATTTTTCAAAACAAAGAGATTCATACCACAACAAAGATACACACCACCACATATATGCTAAGGGATGTTTCTAGGCTAAAAATGCAGACTCAATGCTTCCAAATCAGAAAGTGATATAGTGATGGCATCTTGATGCAAATGGTATACATTACACATGAAAACAACCACAACAGGTATAAACAATTTAAACAAAACATCTGCACACATCATGAACATGAAACTAAGTATGATCATACTCAAAAATCAGGCACAAAACCATCAAGGCAAAGTTTGGTATGTGGATACAAAAACAGTAGTACAATAAGCTTATGTCAAAACCTCAATGTTATTTTTATGGCATAATGGTGAATAAGGTAAGGTGAGAAGTTACATACCTCTTGTAGACAACTTCAAACAATCAAGAGAAACAAGAAAACCAGAGAATCTTCAATCACCTCCTTGCTTTGAACCTTTATTCCTTTTTGAAGCAAAATACCAACCTTGTGACAGTTTGAGAAATAGGCCTCACCAATGATCCTCAATGCTTTGGACAGTTGAGGTATGATATATGTGAGGTGTTTGAATGGTTAGATCATCAAGAAAGTGCTTAGAACAAGTTTTGACTGATTTTGTGGCTTTTGGTCAAAGTAACTTGGTATGGAAGTTGACTTTTTGAAGGGTGAGGTTTTTGAGTGGTCAAAGGTCTTGGACACCTTCTATATCATATTTAGAGATTGTGTGGATGATTGTTGGGGAGTTTGAGTGTGGAGAAATGATTTTGGCAGCATTTGTACCAAGACAGATTTTGGTGGTTTTTGGTGAAAATGTGATTTTGTGATTTTGAAGCAAAGTGTGCAAGGGTGGAGGCTTGAGCTTTTTCTGATTTTTTAGAGTAGATATTATGTGTTGAATGAGGTGTAGATGTCCTCTATTTATAGGCAAAGGAATGGTATGGGCTGATTTGAAGATTTCCTTCATAGGAAGGAAATGTTTGCTTTTTGAATCAAACCTCCACAAAGGGGTTTCCTTTGCTGATAGGTAAGCTCTAAGGTCAAGCTTCATGATGAGTTTGAAAGAGCTAAATGAAGGCTAGAAGGTGTAGGCTTGTGGCTGGTTCAGAATTGCTTTTACACCTCATGCTTACCATGTTCACTTTAAGTGCAAGTTGCAAGGCAACTTGCAAGCCACTTGCAAGTTATGCTAATTTCATACTTTTTGCATTTATTTTGTTCTTTCATGCTACAAACCCCATATACATCAGATAAAACATGTTTCACAAGCTGAGATTGGTCAGATTTGAGGAAAGAATGATTTTTGAACATTTGACAATGTGGGACTAAAGTGTGAAACCACCAACTTGCCATAACCATAACTTTCAGCTCACAAATCCTTTTGAGATGTGCTAGTACTTTTTAGAAAGCCCTCAACTAGTTCTAAAACATTCATGTTTTCATGAGTTTCAAATTCTCAAAGGAACTTGGCCAAAAAGCCTCTCAAAGTTGCTAAAAAATGAGCTTAAAAGTGAAATTTTTCTAAGTCCTTTTCCCTTCTCAAAATGAATTTGGTCATAACTCCAAATCTATGCATTTTATGATCATGGACCACTTAGAGACTTTTGTAGGATTTGTCAAGATCTTTCCAATGAGCTTTGAACCACTTCATTTGGATGTGTGGTTAAGGAGTTATGGTTTAGCCCCTTTCAAAACCCTAATTTCCTGATTTTTTAATTACTCCTTCATCCTTGATCCAATGGTCATGAAAATTGATAGGCAAGTGCAACATGATATAAGGAACATTTTTTATTCACACTTTGAAGTCTAATTCCTTAAATTTGAAGAGTTGACTTTTTTGGTCAACCGTACGATCGATCGGTGACTACCGAGTCGTCTGTTGACACTATGGACCTCCTGAGACTTTGAAACTTCTTGAATGAACTTTATTAAGCTATATGAACTTCATGGATCATAATCCCACCATTAAAACACCTTCCAACATCAAAGTCAAACTACACTTGACTTTTACTAGTCAAAAACCCTAATCGGGTACCCTGCAATGCACTGTTCTTGATTTTGGGGTGACAACTTCAAATTGGATTCTCCGTTGACCTCATATAACATCTTTGATCTTGTTTCATGATTGAATTAATCCACAACATTGATTTCACCTCTTTGAAGCTTTGATTTGACTGTACAAAACCCTGATTCATCTGTAACTTGACAAAGACAAACTTGCACTGGGTTAAGGTTAGATAATTCATGAGTATGCTCCTAAAATGATAATGAGAATCTAAGGGGTCAAAATTTTGGGTGCAACAACAAGCCTCTACAACCGTCGACCATCAATCGTCGAAGAAAATGGGAGGAAAAAAAGTGTGGTGCAGCAACCGCCACAAGCGCATCTCGACCATAGCTCTCCGCTCAAGCAAACAAGGATGAACATCACACTGAACAACATATACAAATACGCATTCAAGTGGAGATCGAACAAAACGAGTCGACAAAAATCATGATCCAACGATCAAGAACAACGACGTATATACCAAACATCACACTCCTAATGCATCACACTGGTCTATGATGATTCGAAGTGGAACGATATGCAAAAACACCTTGAAAAATAGCATGAATACACAATTACACAGCAATATGACAATCCGAACGGATCGAAATCAACCAAAATTCAATCGAATATGAAGATTAACATGATAAGCTCAAAAATTAAATCGGATCGAGAATTCTAACCTTCGAAGTGGAGATTTGCTTCGGTAAGTGTTGATCAACTGAATTTTAGCAGATCCAAACAAGATTATCCGGAAAACTTCAAGATTCACAATAATTCTTGCAAGAGGAATGAAGATCAAACACTTTAAAGCTAAATTACTCCAAATAAGCACTTCCAACTCAAGCTCCAAAATCAGATCTCAATTTGCACGAAAATTGATGATGAAAATTGATCCAATGATGATGATAAATGGAGGTTTGTGCTCAAAAATCCATTGATTTCAATGAAAAATCAATGAATCCCAAATGATGAAGAGCTTTGAGTGAGGGTTTTGGGAATGGAGAATTTTGAGAGAAAATTGAGAGCTCAAGAGTGAACTCTGAAAAATGAATTGAATTATGAGAGATTGGATGGTTTGGTTTGGAGTAAATCACTTAAGTACTCTCTTGGTTTGGATCCAATGCAAGGTTTGGAATTTGGATTGGAAATCAAGGTTTGGAATGAGGAGTGGACATTTGGAGGGAAATCTGAATTTTAAAGAGGTTCTAGATCCTTCCCACATGCAAAATTTGAATTTCCAAAGGCCAAAAATGAACCCCAAATGAAAATTGCTTGAAATCTCACGTGCAAGGCAAAATCTGCTTTGGTTAACCGGTTAACCATATAAGTTAATCGATTTACACCTCTGAAACTTTGAATCTGGGCTAGTTTTGCATTGGTTAACCGGTTAACCATATGCGTTAACTAGTTAACACCTTTGAATTTTGAATTTGGCGCCTTTTGGAGGGAAATCTGCCCATTTGCCCTGTTTCAACTATTTGGAGCTCCGTTAAGCTTCTGAATCTCGTTCTTGAACGTTATTACTGTAAAAATGCTTGTCATGAGCCTGAGTGCTTCTTTTTGAACTGTTGTTCTCCTACAAAATAAAATAAAGTCGGCCGCCTGACCGCTGGACCAAATAAATGCCTGAGCCTCTGATGCTCGTTGTTCGTTGTTCAATCCTTGCACCGAAATAAACTTGAGCCACAGGAATATCTCAATCCCATGCCTCGAGAATAAATGCTATGATATGCAAAAAATGCAAAATGCAAGGAAACAAAAGCCAGTTAAGGAAACCGGTTGGGCAAATTTTGGGGTGCAACAGCTGCCCCTATTCAAACAACTTGTACCTGAAGGGAGGAAAAGCATCCGCTTTCAAACATTCAAGGTACAAGGTGATTGAATACAAAAGAACCCAGAAATTTGTCAATTACGAAGATAAACTGCAAACTCTGATTGGGGGTAAATGAATCTCCGAAAAACTGAATCCAGTTGCAACGGAAACAAGCTGACTGATCATCTGGTAAAGAATACCTGACTTCACCATCAGTCATCTATGTAACGCCGCAGACATCGAAACCAAAGGCCAGATCAACACACAGTTGGTAACTTCACCTCAGGGAGAAAATCATACTCACATCGTCTAAAGGTAGATGGAAAGGCACCAAATGTTCCCATCGTCTAAGGATAGACAGAAAGGAAATCATCATACTCACATCGTCTAATGATAAACGGAAAGACACCAAATACTCACATCGTCTAAAGATAGACGAAAAGACACCACAACATTCATATTATCTAAGGATAGACATAAAGAAATTTGTTCGAAGAACCACATCGTCAATAGGAATCGACGGCAAGAAAAATCCAACCCATAGATCACGTCAATGAACCTCAAAACCACTCAGCAAATTGCAGAATCTTCTCGTCAATAGAAATTGATGGAAAGAAAAACATCTTCAAAGGGCCACATCGTCAATAGGAATTGACAAAAAGAAAACCATCTTCAAAGAGCCATGTCGTCAATAGGAATTGCCAACAAGGAAATTCTTCAAAGAGCCACAACGTTAATAGGAATTGACAACACGAAAACCCTCTAAAAACGCCATCACATCCAATAAACGGAAAGAAAACCATGCCCGAAACTCGCATCGTCTAAGGATAGATGGAGAGAAAACCATATCCGAAACTCACATCGTCTAAAGATAGACGGAGAGAAAACCATATCCAAAACTCGCATTGTCTAAGGATAGACGGAGAGAAAACCATATCCGAAACTCACATCGTCTAAGGATAGACGGAGAGAAAACCTGCTGGGGAGACACGTCGTCAATAGGAATTGGCGGGAAAAAAATCTGCTTGGAGAAACACATCGTTGTTGCACCCCAAAATTTGCTCAACCTTTTCTTGCCTGATTTATGTTTCATTGCATTTCATTTGCATAGTTACATCATGTACATAGTTCAATCATTGGCATATCATAGCATAGCATGCCTCCAACAAGGGATCAAGGGTGTCTATCAAGAGAAGAGCCTAGCAAGAGGTCTTATCCAGGTGTGAAAGTCATCCAAGCCATCAAGAAGGGATTTGAGGTCTTGAGAAGTTTGAGTGCCTACATGTGGGTTTTGCTCCTATCCTGAGGAATATTGAGAATCATCAGTGGGATGAGAAACATGGGATGTGAATGTGAGGTGTGTATGGATCTCATGGGATGTCTAGAGGGCCTTATTGAAGCTGAGGCAAGTTATTGATTCAAGTATGAGAGCCACAGTTGAGGTGCAGTCAACTAGGGTTTCATCTGGGTCAACCCTAATTTAATTGAGTAGTTGGAGAGCATCAAAGCCTACCTTTAGGTCATGGGATTCATGAATTGGTATGTTGATACATGTGTGGTGTTGTGCCAAGGTTAAGCAAAGAAAGATCAAGAATGTGGGAAGTTGCTAAATTAGGGTTTTAGTGTAAAATCCCCTGTTTAGTGCCTAACTTCAAAGCCACATAAGTCAAAATACAAGTTTCAAATGGATCTTTGGCCAACATGCAACTTGTATATCTTTTCAATACCTTTAATTTGAGTACTAGAAGTCTTCAAGAAGATTTGTAGAACTCAAGTTATGGTCTTTGCAAATTATAGGTCACCAGAGGACACTGAAATTTATCTGTGAAAGTCACTTGACTTCCAAGCAACTTTTTCCCTTCAAGGAGTTTTCAAATGGATTCTTGGACAACATAAGAGTTGTAGATATTGATCTTAGCTTTCCATAGAGTACTAGAAGTCCTCACGAGGATTTGTAGAACTCAAGTTATGGTCTTTGCAATCCAAGGGTATTTTGGGTATTGGTGATTATAGGTCATTCTCAAGCATGGGTCAAAATCTCCAACTTAGAGGCCTCAAATGGAAAATTGTTCAACTAGAAAGTTTCTCAAAATAGGGTTTTAACCTTGACCATGCATCAAGGAGGCTTTGAATTGGCTCATAGGAGAAGTTGGTTTGAAATGGTTCTAAAATGAAGAAATTAAAGTCATTTAAAAGGCAAAATTGTGATTTCTTGATTTTATGGCCAAGCAAGTCCATGTTATATACCAAATTGATCAGAAAAATGTTTTGGAAAGGATGGAAATATTACTTTTTTGATTTGAGGTCATTTACACATGGTTCCCTTTAATACCTTAAGGTTGAAGTAACATAACCATCACACTCCAAGATCAAAAACAAGGAGAATGCACATCCAATTCATTTCTAAATGTCATAAGGTGAGAATTTCAGGTGAAATTGGAAGCTGAAACAGAGCAAGGCATGACTTTGGCATGTGAGATTTTCAAGGGATATGAGAAATTGAATTTCTCATTCAGTTAGTTACAGAAGGTTCTGGAGGTTTCTAATCACTTTTATATATTGTATGCAACTGATCCAGATCATTTTTTGGGCCAGCATTGGAGAAAATCGAGAGAGAGCATTTGAAAATTTCATCATTACATCAAGAATCGGTTTTGAGGATTAAGGAGAATTCAGTGCAAATTGATCATTGGAATAGCTTGGGAAGTGGTTCTTGAGTGATTCTGCAAAAGATTGGAGGTTGATTCAAGCAAAATCTTCTTCTGTTCATCATTTTAAACCAGGTCTGCAACTTTCTTCTTCTAGCGTAATTCATAGGGAGATGCATAGAAATTGTTATGTGGTTAGGTTAAGGGTGGTGCTTAGATGGATTTCAGTCCAAGAATTGAGCAATTCGTGACATTTTGAGTGTGATACCATTTTTTGTTGAAGCTTATAACTTGAGATTCTTGAGGTATTAATGGTGTTTGGATAGCAAGTTTTAATCAGTGAAGAGTGTAGTTTATGTTAGTGCCTTTAATTTCAAGAATCGTGATAATTGAAGTTGGATGAATTTTCTGCAACTAGGATCGGATTTGGAGTTAGAGGGAGAATCAATAAAAATGGAGGTCATTTTTGGACTCAGGGGATGATTTTAAGTGGGATAGGGTGTTTCATTTTTGTGTGTGATGCGTTTTTGGGATTGCCTCGCCGGAGAAGACGGTGGCGCAAAGCTCAGGCCACCGTCTGAGTTTCTCCCTCCATTTTCAAATGTTTTGGGGACGATGAACCAAAACTCTAGGATCTTAGTTTGACCCTTGACTGAAGCTTAATCCAATGGCCACGATTGCAAGTTGAGTTCTGAAGGGATTGAATTTTATCAAAACGCTTCATTTCATTTAAACGTTATTGGGTGGGCTTAAGTAGTTCTTGCTATCCACACCCCACCTTGGGCCCAATTGGAGATAACAACGTGAATCCTTTGCTATTCAGCACACACCATTTTTCCATTTCCATTTGATTTTCTGATTTTCTTTTAATTTCGTTTGGGCCTAATGAGAACTTGATAAGCGCACCCCCAGTCTGGGCCCAGCCTAGTTCATAACATGGTTTTATTGCTATTTGTCACGCGCCCTTATTAATTTTTATTTGTTTTTTCTTTTAATTTCATTTTTCATATAGTTTAGGAATTAATTCACCATAAATAGAAATATAAACATTTTTAGGCTAGGTTTTTTTCCCCTGACTCCTTAAAGAGTATAGAATTTTATAGGATTAATAGTTTCATAATTCATGCATTTTATATTTTAATTTCATTTTTGGCATTTTAATTGGTTTTATTTTCGATATGTTTGATATGTGTTCTTGCTGATTTTAGTATGACTAATTGGTGTGGATTTTTGAGCTGATTCTTGTTGGATTAGTTAGCTTAGAGATACATGTACTCCTAGTAATTTTCTCATATTTTTGTGAGATAATTTTAGTTTGTTTTGAACTTTGAACATTAGGTGTTGTAGAATTAGGGTTTTAGGATAGTACCCTTAGGTTTAGGGCATAGTTTTAGGTCCAAATGAATGGTTAACCCCCTGGTTTTTGTATGAGATATTCTTAAGAGGTTTAGGAACCCTTAATAATTTTTGTAGGATTTTACAATCACTTTTGATATTCTAAGTAGAATTAGTTTTAAGACTAACTTCTAGGTGTTTCTGATGAACTAGTTTGACTAGTTTGATTCAATAGTTCCCCTTAGATTAGGGTGGTGTTGATTTTGAGCTTGTATGATCATGAAGACCAATGGAAGATGCTTTGGAGAGCTTGGAGGAGCTTGGAGTTGAAGATTTCTCATGTGGTGGAGTGCTTGTCAGGAGCTTAGGAAAGTTAGGGTTTTAGGAAGTGCCTTAAACCTAGTTTTGATTCTTTCTTCAAACATAGAGTGCATTGTTCATCTCTATTCCATCCAATGACATAAAGTCCTCCTTGGGAAGCTCCATCTCTCCTTAGGAGGGATGAGTGGTATTCCCAAGTGAGTAGAACTTTGAGGATACCTTTCATTTGCAATGTTAAGTTCTTAGTGATTTCCTTTGGTTGTCATTAAGTTTCTTAACATTATAACCTGATCTTGTTGAATGATTCTCCCTTGGAGGTGCTTGTTGAAGCTTGGTAAAGGAAAATATGAGGTAGCTTGTTGAAGCTAGGGTTTTGTTTGCTTGTTGAAGCTAGGAGCTTGTTGAGGTCAGGAGCTGGTTGAAGTTGTTTACTGGCTGGGGTTTGAGCTTGTTTAAGCTGGTAGCTTGTTGAAGTTTGGTGTCTATTGAAGATTGAAAGTTTATTGAAGCTTGAAGATAGGAGTTATTCATGAAGATGAAGGTTGTTGCTGTCAACTTTTTGCTGGTTAATCATCTGTTGCTGTCAGAGCTGCTGTTTGCTGTAGGAGTTTGGTGCTGCTGCTTGGGCTGCCTCCTTTGTTTATTTTGGTTTTTCTGTATTGTTTGTTGGCTTGTGTAGCTTGCCCCCTAGGTTTGAGGTGAATGTTGATTCACTTTGCCTATTGTTTTCCAGGGTTCGAGGTTGAGTGGGACTCCTTTGCCTCGCTTGTATTGCTGCATTGCATGCATTTTACTGTATTTGCTTGCTTTCTTTTCTGTTTATCCACTAGGATCTCTGATTTCCTCTGTGCAGGAGGGAATTATGACAGACATTAGGATTCTTATCCATGCATGACAACATTAGGTTAGTTTTTATTCCCTTTTCAACCCTAGGCTTTTTAGAGTTTCTTTCTCTTCTTATCTCAAAACAACTCAAAAAACACAGTAATAAGGATAACGCGTGCTGTACGTTACGAGCCTTAAGCTATTTGAGAACAGGTTGCTGGAGGGTCACTCTTCAGTAATCTGACTGCTTAGTATGGTACCCTTAGGGTGACATGCGACGTAGTCACTCTCAGATCACAAGTCTTTAGTGCAGTACAAGTTGCAAACAGACTAAAAAACACTCCTTTCGTAAAAGATTCAAAACAAACATCAAGGTGTCATTTTTGTCCGCTTGGACTCTTAATCAAGAAAAACCCTTTCATAAGGTAATAAAAAACAGTCAGACAAGCTTGTGTCTTCCGTAGCCCGAACTACGTTTGCTCTGATCTTTCATGCTGTATGAAAGTACGTAGGCATAGTATGCGATATCCTAGCGAGCAACCTTCCCCTCCTTTCCCGTAGGTAGGCGAACTACGTTGACTCTGATTTCTCGTTCCAGACAGGAATACGTAGGCATAAAGTGCGATACTTTGCCGAGTCATTTTCTTTTCTTTTTAACCCAGACCTGTAGAGTAGATAGAATAACAATCCGTACTAGAAAACAAGCGTGGATCCCGTCGAGTACGGCGGACGTGAGGGGTGCTAATACCTTCCCCTTGCGTAATCGACTCCCGAATCCAGGATTTGGTCGCGATGACCATTCCTTTCCCGTTTTGCGTAAGGTTTACTCTGAGCGTTTCCTTTCCCTCCGTTTGGGATAAATAACGCACGGTGGCGACTCTTCTGTCATAGCCGGCGCCGATTTTTGCAGTAGCGACAGCCGGGGACTCCAACGGTTCCCTACGCGAGTCAGTCCTAGCGCTTGTTTTCCCGTCTGGGGTTTTGTATGTATTTACCTTTCTGCCTTTACCTTCAGTATTATATTATTGTTGTTGTGCTGGGAAGAGGGTTAGATTGAGAGATAAGCTGGACCTGGGCTTGAGTGTGCATATAGACTTAGAAGTAGAGAGTAGTGGTTAGCCTGCTTGCTTAGCTCGCACCAGTTAGCCGCGAAATCTGCGCTCGGACGAGATTCTCTTTGATGCTTCTTGCCTGGCCCTTAGGGCTCGACAAGTTGTATGACCCGAGGATTGCCGACTCTGGGGACCTATCATTTGGGATTCAACTAAGTGAGGCCGCTTCAAGGGATGATGATGCCACACCTTCTGGGTATCATATCATCGCTCTTGAAAGTCTGTGACGTTGAAACCGCATAGGATACCGTACCTCGTCTGCGAGTTAAGTACATACCTGTGAGGGGTAGGTAGGTCTGTTTGCAGGAAACCTTTGACCTCAAAGTACCTGGTTTATCTCTGTCAGTGAGATGTGGTTACAGGGTTCATTGGAGTGGTTGGTTTGGTTTGAGATGAAGATTTGATGGTTCTCAGGCTTCAGTACAAAGCAGCACAGTTCATCAGCATTGCACTTGATCTCCTGTTTGCATATGCATGTGCATTTTCATGTTTGCATTTTATTAACGTGTATTTATGTTGCAGGTGTGATCATTCCCCTCTAATTCTAGTGTATCTTCTGGCCAGACATGGAGTCCATGAAGAGGACAGTTGCTTACCGGTTGCATTCGCCAAATATCAGTTCCTTGCTGGGATTAGTTGCTCTAGCAGATGAGAGAGTGAGGGTTGAGTTCAGAGTATCTTATGGGAGATTGCTTAGTTTGTTGTACAGGCCTTCAACATTTGAGACGACTGGGGTGTATACTTTGATGCAGTTTTATGAGCCTCGGCTGACATGCTTCCTGTTCCCCGACTATATTCTGGCACCCACTTTGGAGGAGTATTCTGCTATGTTGGGAGTTCCTGTGTTAGACCAGAGGCCCTTTATACATGTTGATGCTGAGCCTGAGTTGGCTACACTTGCTGAGATTGTCAGTTTAGACGCTTCTGAGTTTCCTGGAGGATTGGTCAAGCTGAACGGAGCCTATGGTTTTCACCTGTCTGTCCTGGTTGAGAAGGCTACACAGTGCGCGAAGAGTGGATGTTGGGTTGCCTTCAGTGCCATTCTAGCTGTCTGCAGGAAATAACTCCGCCACCACTGCGGGAAATAACTCCGTCACCACTACGGGAAAATAACTCCGCCACCACTGCGGGAAATAACTCCGTCACCACTACGAGAAATAACTCCGTCACCACTACGGGAAATAACTCCGCCACCACTGCGGGAAAATAACCCCGTCACCACTACGGGAAATAACTCCGCCACCACTGCGGGAAAATAACTCCGTCACCACTACGGGAAATAACTCCGCCACCACTGCGGGAAAATAACTCCGTCACCACTACGGGAAATAACTCCGCCACCACTGCGGGAAAATAACCCCGTCACCACTACGGGAAATAACTCCGCCACCACTGCGGGAAAATAACTCCGTCACCACTACGGGAAATAACTCCGCCACCACTGCGGGAAAATAACTCCGTCACCACTACGAGAAATAACTCTGCCACCACTGCGGGAAAATAACTCCGTCACCACTATGGGAAATAACTCCGCCACCACTGCGGGAAAATAACTCCGTCACCACTACGGGAAATAACTCCGCCACCACTGCGGGAAAATAACTCCGTCACCACTACGGGAAATAACTCCGCCACCACTGCGGGAAAATAACTCTGTCACCACTACGGGAAATAACTCCACCACCACTGCGAGAAAATAACTCTGATACAACTTTTCTGCCTATCTTTGCAACAGCTAACTCCATCAATCACATGGGTAACACAATAGGAGTCTAGTCTTTCAACTTTCAGTGCTGACATGGCAACAAATCTGAGAAGGACTATACTGGGGATTTTCTGAATCCACACTGCCAAACAACTTCGAAAAATCGATTCACGAAATCTTCTGATGCTGTCACAACAACAACCTTGAAGAAATACTCCGCTGGAGGGGTAAGAGAAACTTAAACAAGCAACTCTGTGGGGAATAATGCCAAAACCGACATTATCATTACATGTCTCACGCTGAGATCTTGAATGTTTGGTAATTAATTTGAGCAAGAGCTCTCTCCACCTGCAAGGGAAACAATACTTGAAAACAAACGGTTAACCAACCTGGTTTATGTTTCAAAATGCATATGTTTGACAATGGCGTAATGCTCCATTCGACATGGAAATGCTACGCGTTTCTTATTTGGTGGATGCAAATATGACACTATATGTCGGTGCAAATGCAGGCCCGAACTGCTGGGATACAGAAACCCGCTTCAGCAAAATAAATGCTGAAGACAACGCCAACTCCGCTAGGGAATAACTGAATGCGCCAATCATGATTGGACTTCTGCTGGAGAGTGAACGGGTATCACACGGTATTCCGACAAAATAAATGCCGGGACACACAACCAACTCTGTCGGGAAGAGTTTTAATCTTCGAGTTCCACTGGGAGGAAAGAAAACACTTGCTGAAAAAGAGAGAACTCCGCTGGGGACGAAACGACTCTCTTGAGGAAAATCAACTGTCTCCGCTGGGGGAGAGTAAACGACCCTACTGGGAGGGGAATCTCTACTGGGAAGAGTAGACTGTCTGGGTACAGCTCACGAGTTGGAAATATTAATCTTCTGAGGCTAAACCATTCTGCTCGGGATGGGGGATCCTTTTGGGGGACACCACACTGTCTGACTACAGCCTTCGATCTTGGAATCGTCAATTCTGCTGAGGGTAAACGACTTTGCTGGAGAATGTCCCTCAGATAAGCTATGACTAGCTGGGGAATTTGATCCTTCTTCAGTAAGGAACATGGTTATCTCAGAAGCGCGACCTGCATGGGGATTCACTTCACGTGGTGATCAAGTCTTTCATCAAAAGCCTCTGGTTAGGGCAACATGAACTCTATTCCTTCTCGGAAATTTGCCCCAAAAATACCAACATGCCCCAGTCTGAGAATTTCGTCTGGAAAGGAAAGGCTAGCCATAGTGCTACTCACGATACCTTGCCCCTGAATCGGCACCAACCTTCTGATAAGGACTCTTCGATCTCTGTACCCTGACGGTTAGATCTGAACTGTTTCTGTACGTCAAACCCCAAAAGAATGTCCTAACAACATCTTTTGTTTTTAGGGTGTTCTGCCCCGGTCTTGCGATAATCTTTTGCCCCTGATCGACTGATTCGTGGAGCAGTGCCCATAGCCGCGAGAGATTTGCCAAATCTCGACCTAATTGCCCCAGATGAACTGCTTCTCGAATGTACGACTTTACTGGGGATAAACGAACATGCCAAGTAGGCTGGGGCTTTTGTACATCCGTGATAGGTCATACACTCCTGATGCTGGACAATACCCTGCCTGACTTCACGGCTTCTAGTAGAAGGGTCACGATTTCCCGCCATTCGTCTCAAACTTGAATATCGGCTGAATCCGCTCCAGTAGCTCTTAGTAACTCTGTTGGCACTGAGAAGAACAATTCTTTCACCTTTGTTATGCCTCGGCCTGCAGGAACCTCTGTGGGATAGTCTGAAAATCTGTACCCTGACGGTTTAATATGAACTGCCCCAGCATTCTGAACTTCCGCAAGATACTTCGAATCGAACGTCTCTCGAATAAAGACATGCCCCTGTATGCAAGGACTTTGCCTTAATCTGGTTCTCGAAAAACCCACTATGAACCGAAAGCACCTTGCTACAATATGACCTTGCAGTGGCTTACCCCGGTGTTTCCCTCAATTCAACAACTATCAACATCGTGACTTGCCCCTGAGCGAGCGTTGAGCGACTTAACCTGCCCTGATCAAACATAGCATTTTGGATAATTGCCCCTGATTGGCTCTCGAGAAGATTCGCTTCTGATCAACTGCTCCGTGATCAACTGATGCTTCGGGACTTTTCCTCAGACAAATTGATTCCGAACTCACTGGAAGTCGATGCCCCGGATTTACAGGGTTTCTCAACATTCACCATTCTGATCCAGACTGCTGAATTATTCAGTCCTGTTTGATTATTCCCTGATGGAATTTCCTTTATGTCCACTACTGACCTGCAAGTAAAATTGTTCAGTCCCGAATGGTAATTTTAATGCAGTGTTCATGCAGATTTTGAAAAAAAAAATTTGTGCTGTCACTCATTTACATGTCATGATTGTGAGTGACGAATGAACCAAAGTTCAAACGTAGTGCTTACGTGGTCATTGAAAAATACAACAAGGATATGATTAGCAAATCGAGAAGGAGTCAGGTTACTCAACCTTATCGTAATGCGCTTTCAGAATAAACCCTACCTCAATTAGGTCTTTTAAGGGTTGTATCGTGGTCAGGTTCACGGTTCGTGAAACAAAGGATATTTGGCTCAAATTATGATTTATGCCCACCCCTTCTTCGTGATGATCTCCGATCCTAATGTTCAGTTAACGTGGCTCGAGCGCTCGCCTCTTCGAGAGGTATGTTGACTGGTAAGAACCATAGTTAGGGAACTCACAAGGCTTCGGAGTGACAGTTACTCCTTTTCATTTTCGGTGTCTGTATACACGACTTTGTGACTTCACTGGAAATTTTTTTTCTATTGATATCCTTTCTTTTCGTTCTTTCGATTCCCTAACTTTTGCCTGGACTGACTCCCTTTGAGTTCTTTTCGATTTTTCTTTTGAAGTCCAGCGGGATGCCCTAATTTTTGCCTAAGCATTAGCTTTCCAGCTTTTTCTTTTTCTTTTTTACTTAGCGGGCTTTCTTTTTTCTTTTTTTTTTCTCTTGGAACAAAGTCGTGTGACACTGATTGTCTTGATTTCCCCGAAAGGTTTGTAACTGTCTTACTCCTGATTGGTGAGGTTTAACCATTGTGGTTGACAATATACGACCTCTTGAGAGGAATATACTTTGGTTCGTTCTTGGAAGGCCACACTCCTCTATAAGACTTGGACGCCCGGTCAAGCTAACTGACAACTACCCTGCCCCGGGTTAAGATGTGAGGGTTTAAAAGTCCGAAAAACTTCTACTTCCTGGCTCGAAATGGTTAACAAGGGACTAACTCCTTATATCTCCAGTGTTTGGGGATTTTGAAACAATGCCTTGTACGTCATCGGCAAGGTTTTATCTGAAAGCATACGATCATCGGTTATGAGTTTATTTCGTCATCCTCCCTCCAATCTTTGCTAATCACAGTGATAAAGTGGAGTAAATAAAATGCAAGTGTCAGTGCAATGCAGTAAATGAGTGACAACGACATGATTAATTCAGAAAAATGCATAGTCACTTTATTAACATTACCATTCGAAACATACAATGTTTAACAGCAAGTAGTAATTAACAGAAAAGAAACTACAAATGCAAATGATAAAAAGTCCGAGGACTGCCAATGCTGAGGATATCTGCCCGTCTGGACCACTGGCTTCTGGAAATGAATCTGCGAGCTCAGACGGCTGAGAGGTTGTCATGAACGAACAAAACTCCTTCTGGAAAGGAAATGCACCCTTTGTCGATCAACTGCTGCACTTTCGCTTGAAAAGCTTTGCAACCTTCGGTTGAATGCCCCGGAGATCCACCATGGTAACCATACTGAGCATGAGGATTGTACCCTGGAGGGTAAGGCTCTGGCACGGGCTTAAGAGCTTTAGGTTCCACCAGAGAATTCTGAATCAAATGCGGAAGAATCTGGCTATACGGCACAGACACTGGATGGAAAGGAGCATTCCTTCGTTCCATGTTGCTACGAGGTCGATTCTGATTCTGGCGCTGATTTCAATAACCTCGGCCACGGGTTCGCTGATTTGCAAGAGAAGCGACATAAAGTTCCCGATGGGATACCCTAGGCACAATTGTCTGTCGAAAATAACGAGACACAGAAGCTACTGACCGCTGAGAAGACGGAGACCCAACAGATTTTACCGATTCGACTTGAGGATACCCCACATCATTCATGATTGCATTGACCACAATTCCTTCTTCAGTTTGAAAGCTATAGAAAGATTCTGTTTCGCTAGCCTGACCGCTTGAAACATTCTGGATTCTTCCACCATACTCGATGCGCTCTCCTACCTTTACCAATTCAGAGAAATTTGGTGCAAGTCCAAGCATTCTTTCGAAGCACGGGCTCTGCAAGGAGTTTACGAACATGCCTTTCAACTCTCGGTCTTGAAGCGGTGGTTGCACTCTAGCAGCAAATTCTCTCCACCTCTGAACATACTTCCTAAAAGGTTCATTGTTCCCTTGAGACAATTCTTGCAGCTGCATGCGACTAGGAGCTTCATCAAGATTGTAGTCATACTGCTTCAGGAAAGCATCGGCTAAATCCGCCCATGATCGGATCTGATCACTCTCTAACTGCATATACCAACTCAGAGATGCCCCAGTCAGACTATCTTAAAAGCAGCGAATCATCAGCTTGTCGTTATGCACGAACGAAGTCATTCTCCGGCAGAACATAACCAAATGTAGCTTCGGACAGCTATCCCCTTTGTACTTCTCGAAATTGGGCGCTTTGAACTTTGGAGGCAATACAAGACCTGGCACCAAACACATGCTCGCAGCATTCAGAACCAGGGCAGCAATCTGATCTTCCAACGTCTGAAGTCTTCTCATATACTCCTCAGTTAGTGGGTCCTGAATATTAACCTGCGGAACAACTCTTGGAGATGGAACAATCCTTGGAGAATCTGGCGTAGAGAAAGTGAAATTGTGATACTCTGCGTCATTGAAAGAATATGGACCTCTGACAGGGGTTTGCACTGGCTGAGCAACATTGTCCACTGGAGTCCTTTGACTGTTGTTATCTCCTCCATTTATAGCTGTGACGGCTTCCATGATCTGACTCAACTGGTGCTTCAACAATTCAAACTCTTCCCGAGTAATAACCAAGTTCTGCTCTCCTGAAGCCATGATCTTTCCAGATGCTAACTCAAGTCTAATGCGAATGTCGGGAAATCAACTGATGAAGCGGACAAAAACGGGTAAGCTCCCTGTTCCGGATGAGGATGAATAGGCAAAATGAAATGCAAATGCAAACAGTCATGCAAAATGCAAAATGCACACACAAGGGACCAAGTGCCCCTGGCTGAGAAGAATCCACCATACTGGTCTTAGTCAGACCCATAACACTGCTCGAACCTGGTGTCAACAAACCAAAACAATGCTCGAACCTGGTCTTCAACAGACCCCACGATGTTGTCTTCAAATATCACTGAATCTCAATCAAGAAAACCGGTAATCTGGAAGTCAAGTTACCTGCATGCCCAACCCCTCTCACAGGTAGGTGTCCTAATAACTGACACAAGGTATGGCATCCTATGCGGTCGTTGGCGTCACAGACTTTCAGGGTTGATGATAAGATTCCCAGAAGGAGTGGCATCATCAAATCCTGAAGAGGCCTCACTTAGCCAACTTCCAATTGATCGGTTCCCAGAGTCGACAATCCAACTAACCAGCAACCCGAGCCACCCAAAGGGTAGGACAGGAGGCCAACCAGAAGAACCTCGTCTGAGTGTGGATTTCGCGGGACACTAGGACATGCAAAGCATGTGCGCGCCCACTACTTTCCACTCTAATTCTAGGTGCACTCAAGCCCAGGTCCGGCTTATCTCTCAATCATAGAACACCCGTCACACCCCAATACAACAATAATAACAATAATATAATGCTGAAAGTAAAATACAGCAAAATAAATCCATACAAAATCCTCGACGGGAAAACAAGCGCTAGGATTGACTCGCGCAGGGGACGTTGGATCCCCAGCAGAGTCGCCAGCTGTCGCTACTACGAAAATCGGCGCCGGCTGAACAAAATAGTCGCCACCGTGCGTTATTTGTCCCAAAGGAGGGGAAAGGAAACGCTCGAGGTAAACCTACCGCAAAACGGGGAAAGGAATGGTCATCGCAACCAAAACCTGGATTCGGGAGTCGGTTACGCAAGGGGAAGGTATTAGCACCCCTCACGTCCGTCGTACTCGACGGGATCCACGCTTGTTTTCTGTCGAAAGGATGGTTATTCTATCTACTCTATAGGTCTGGGGTTAAAAGAAAAGAAAATGACTCGGCAAAGTATCGCACTTTATGCCTACGTATTCCCGTCTGTAACGAGAAATCAGAGTCAACGTAGTTCGCCTACCTACGGGAAAGGAGGGGAAGGTTGCTCGCTAGGATATCGCATCCTATGCCTATGTACTTTCATACAGCATGAAAGATCAGAGCAAACATAGTTCGGGCCACGCATGACACAAGTCTGTTTTGATTGCTTTTATCTCCTTCTGAAAAAGGGTTTTTCTGCTTAACAGTCCAAGCGGACAAAAATGACGTTTTGATGAGTTCACATTCTTTTACGGAAGAAGTGTCTTTTATTGTGTTTGAAAGATTTATTGTGTTTTTCTGTTTGTTTTGAGAAATAAGAGACAGAACTCCAACCTATGGTTGACAAGGGAATCACACTAACCTAATGTTATCATGCATGGGTTAAGACCTAATGTCTATCATGTTCCTCTCTTGCGCAGAGAGAAACAGAGATCCTAAGGGATAAATGGAAACAGAAACAATAGCATATATACAATAAAGCAGTAAAATGCATGAGTGCAGCAGTACAAGCGAGGCAAGGGAGTCCCACTCAACCTCGAACCTAGAAAACAACAGGCAAAAGCGAACAAAATTCACCTTCAACCTAACAGATTAATTGGCAAACAATACAGTCCGGGAAACTCAAACAATACATCAAAAGCTTCTAAACAGCAAAAATAAACAGCAAACAGCTACTCAGCACAGCAAGCTCCATCAACATCTATCTTCAAGTCATCTTCAAACATCTCCAGGCTTCAAGCAAGCATCAATCTTCAAGGGAAGAAAACTCTAACAGTAAACACCTTCAAACAGCCGGGCTTCAGACAGCAGCAGTCAAATGCACAGCTTCAACAGCACAATCTTCATCTTTTACAGTCTTCAAGCAAAGTCTATATCTTCAATCTTTCATGGCTTTTCTTCAAGTCAAACTCTCCAAGATGAGGAACAATCAATAGAATGAATTAGGATGTTAAACAGTTAGTTGACCACCAAAGGTGGCAAACAGACTGTTAACAACATATAGAATGTTTCTCTCAAGAGTTCTATCTCTTAGATACTGTCACCAAGCCTTCCAAAGGAAGGGGGTGAGTATCTTAGAGAGACTCTGCATCATAGTGAGGGATGGAGGCAAACAATACCTTCCATGTTTATGAAGCAAGTTTCTATGCTAAACTCTACCTAGCTCCTAGTTCCTATAACTCTTCAACAGCTGCCAGCAAGCTACAATCTTCATCAACTCTTGAACTGGATCTTCACTCCTTTTGTCTTCAATGGCTTCATCAACAAAGTCTTCAGCTCAAACCCAAACCCCAAGCAGGCCCAATACCCCACACAGTCAAACAATAACCCTAGAAAGGGCACACCATACAATCAATCAATTACAAGAATATACTAAATATATTAATATAATAGGGGGGAAGTCTAACATTTTCTAAGGGATCTATCACTTACCCATAATACCCCTATAGTCCCATCTTCTAATTTGTCCTAAAGAAAACCCAAAAAGAAACTTGTTTTGTTGCACCTATGTTGTATTCGCAACCCTAATTGATTATCCTAACAGTTTCTAACTAAACTACCTAAAATAAATCCTAAAAAAAATGGTATAAAAAAACCAGGGGACACCTAATATCCATATCTAGTTGTACTAAAAAGAATGGGGTGAAAATCCTAAAGGAAGCTTCTAAACTAAATTCAACAAATAGTAGCATAAACCAAAAGAATTAAAAAAGCTATTAAATGTAAAAATATACAAAAAATATGAAAATGAAGTAAAATGACAATTTTATGTTTTCATATTTTTCTTGACAGAAAATAGAAAATGGGAAAAAAAGTCTCATAAAAAATAATGTTTTTTCATTTTTATATGAATTCTTAGAGTTAAATGAAATTTGGAGAAAAATTAATATGAAAAAGATGCAGGGGGTATGAATAGAAAGTAAAGGCAGTTATTATTCACATCTGGGCCCAGCATGGGGGGTGCGCATAGCATAGCGCCTAGACCCAACTTGAATTCAGAAAACACGAAATAAAAAGAAAAGAAAAACGGTGTAAATAGCAGGAATATGTAGTTCAAAATGTGATTGGGCTTGGAACGGGGGTGGCGCTAGCAATGGTCATTTAAGCCCAGCAGAGGCGTTTAATGAAACGCCGCGTTTCATACGCGTGCTGGCTTTCCCTCTCGTTTTGTTTGAATCTGGGCCATAGGATCAGTTTTAGAGTCAAGGTCAAGTGGGTGATCCAACGGCTGAAGCATCTTCGTCTACCTCCCGCTAGGGTTTCGTAGAATCCATTAAAACACGCATGCCATGCACGGATCTTCCGGTTGCTCGTGTGCCTTCGTTTCTCAACCAATCAATATGATACAAGAACCAATCTTGGCCTACCTTTCACGTAGAACACGATTGTGACAATAGATTGCACTGAAACAAATTCTATCCTCCAAACCGAATGGATAACCAAGCCAACCTCAACATATCATCAAGTTTCGACTTCAATATAACTCATCTCTCTTTGTACAAAAATGATCTTCATGCTATGCTCATCAAAACCAGCCATATATCTAAGATTCTAACAGCTTAATCACTATGTTCTAGGTCCAAACCGAATTTACACTCACATGTCAACCTCCATGAAATCTTGCCTAAAGCTCCAGAATCAATCATCTAACCACCTAAACCATGTTTAACCTAACAATTCTCTATCATGCTACCTAATTCAAGCCAATTTGTGAGAAAAACTAACCTGGTAAAAAGTTGAAAACAGATGAGGATTCTCTTCAATTCACAGCTTGCAATGCTCCAAGATCATTCAATGTGCTATAATCTTTCTTCTGTATGCAATAACTCGAGCTCAAACCACCTGGATCTTGGTAACCGATTCCAATTGCACTTGAAGGAGAGAAAATTGCATAGCACGATTCTTGTAGTTTCCTCTTCAGATCTTGCTTGCAATCTACTCAGGGATGATTATTGAATGGAATTGGATCATAAAATTGAATGAATGATGAAGAATTTAGAAGTTTTGAAGGAATTTGCAAAAATGCAAGATGGAGTGAAACTATGAGTTTTGGATCCAAATGAAGTTCAACCCCTTTCTGGATCAGCTCTAGGGTTTATATAGATGATGATGGAAAGTTCTGAAAGATGCTAGATTAATCCCATGAGAAGTTATTCATATCATTGCATGAGAAAATGAAAATGGCCAAATTGTAAAACCAATTCTGCATTGCCTTGTTACAGCCCCTCAAAATCTCTTGAATTTCTCTTTTCATGACAAATAGAAAGTGTAGAAACCATCCCTTGCCTTGCACCTTGGTCCTAGCTTGATTTGGCAAGTGTATCTTTTCTTACAAGCAACTTATGATAACTCCAATTTCTTGACTTAAAACCAAAAAACTAATATTGCCAATGATCTTAAAATGCAATTTACCTTCAAAATGGTTGGTCATATGCTTGGTTTTGCTTTTGTATCAAAAAATCACAATTTTGGTCATTTAAAAAGGTATTTTTCCCTTTAATATTGGTCACTTTTGCAAATCTAAGTTCCATGCATTTCCAACTTGCCACAACCACTTTTCTAGACTAAAAATGTCATTTGGAGCAAGTTTGATGTTGACCATTTTTTCATTTGAAATTTGGAAATAGGAGTTTTGGGCATATGCTTGAAATGACCTGTAATTCCACTTTCCCAAAATACCCCTGGCTTGCCAAGATCATAAGTAGAGTTCTACAAATCATATGAAGGCATACCATACCTTTCTAGAAATATAAGATCATGAGGAACAACTTTAATGTTGGCCAGAAATCCATTTGAAAACTCCTTGAGGGGTAAAAGTTGCTTGGAAGTCAAGTAACTTTCACAGACAAATTTCAGTGTCCTCAGATGACCTGTAACTTGCAAGATCCATAACTTGAGTTCTATAAATCTCATTGATGTCTTCCACCACTCAAATTAAAGGTCTTGAGATCCTATACAAGTTTCATGTTGGCCAAGGATCCATTTGAGACTTTCATTTTGAATTATCTTGCTTGGAAGTTTGCCCTAAATCAGGGGATTTTACACAGAAACCCTAATTTAGAAATCTCTCTTCTTCTTGATTTCTCTTAATTTCTCCTTGGCACAACACCACATCCATATCCACATATCAAATTATGAATCCCACATCTTTCAAACAGGCCTTGATGCCCTTCAATCAAGCATTTGACCTAGGGTTGACCCAGGGTTGACCCAGATGAAACCCTAGTTGACTGTCTTCAACTGCAGCTCTTGTAATCACATCAATGACTTGTCTCACTTTCAAAATGACCCTCTAGGTCTTCCATGATGTCTATATACATTCCATGCTTTCAATTCATAGTCCACAACTCCTCTGATGATCTTCAAACCCCCTCAAGATAAGAGAAAAAACCCACTGATTGGTCCACTAACTTCTCAAATTTCAATTTCTTTCTGATGACTTGGATATGCTTGAATTTGAATAATAACCTCTTGATATGCTCATAGAGATAAAAATGGCACTTGATCCCTTGTTGGATGGCTTGCTATGCTATGCTATGCAGATGAATTATATACATGACCTAATATGCAAATGCTAAAGCTATGAGACCTAAACCAAGTGAAATAAGTTGAGCAAATTTTAGGGTGCAACAAGACCAGATGCCCTTTATACATGTTGACGCTGAGCCTGAGTTGGCTACACTTGCTGAGATTGTCAGTTTAGACGCTTCTGAGTTTCCTGGAGGATTGGTCAAGCTGAACGGAGCCTATGGTTTTCACCTGTCTGTCCTGGTTGAGAAGGCTACACAGTGCGCGAAGAGTGGATGTTGGGTTGCCTTCAGTGCCATTCTAGCTGTCTGCATCTATGGGACTGTCTTGTTTCCTAATGTGCCAGATTTTGTTGACTCAGATGCCTTCTTGATTCTTGCCTCGAAGAATCCAGTTCCTACTCTCTTGGGCGATGTTTATCATTCTATTCACTATAAGAATGAGAAACATCGTGGCAAGAATGTTTCCTGTTGTCTTCCTCTTTTGTACAGGTGGTTCCAGGGACATCTTCCGAAGACAGGGACTTTTGTTGATGCTGTTGATACTTTGGATTGGTCTTCCCGGTTGATGGGGCTGTCTGCTGAGAACATCATTTGGTTTGATCGAAACATGCTTGGCACTGATATTATATATAGTTGCAGTGGCTTTCCGAATGTCCCTTTGATTGGATGGAAAGGCTGTATCAACTATAACCCTTCTCTGCTGGTGAGACAGTTTGGTTATGCCTTGAGAGATGCTCCTATTGAGGTTGAGATACAGGAATCTCTGTATCTCACGGGCTCATTAGACGAGGCTGTTTTGATCAGGTTGAGACATGCATGGGCTAACATCCATAGGAGAGGGAAAATTTGCTTGGTAAGAGCAACAACAAAGCTTATGACCCCTATTTGGCTTGGATCCACGAGAGAGCTAGGATTTCCCTGATGCCATATCCTGCTGTGGAACCTCTGTATCTTCCAGTGATTGAGGCACCTACTTCGGTAGAGATTGAGAAGTATAACAAATTGTTGGCTGAAAATGAAAAATTGAAGAAAGCCAATGATGAGTTAGAGAAAGAGATCTTCCAGTTGCGTCATGAGAAGAATGAAGCTACCTTCACTGTGAAGGAACAGATTGAGTTGATTAATAGGTTGGGTTCAGATTTGACTGAAGAGACCGACAAGAGGGAAAAGGTGGGAGTAGCCTTGAACAGTGTTAGAAAGGTGCTTGCCTCCAAGAAGGAACTCTTAAACAAAGCTTATTCCCGACTCGGCAAGTGGGAAACATTATGGAATACCACGCTTACCAAGCGGAAGGAGCGTGAAGATGAGCTGAAGCTGCAGATTGCCACGCTAGAGGCGTATATTAGAGCCCGGGATGCAAAGATTGCTGAAGAGACATCACTTAGGAGCGCTGTTGAGCTTAGAGTAAGTGACCTTGGCGAGAAGCTGAGAGGATGTGAATTGAAGGCCAGCTCCAAGAGATGCAGACTCGACGAGTGTTTTGGCGAAGGAACCTGCAAGGACGACGCCAAAAAGCTGAGATCCACTGCTGAGCGACATGCATTACTGATACAAGAGCTAATCTCCAAACTAGGTCATTCGGAGACGTTGAGGATATTGGAAGATGTCAGAGCGCGCCATTTGGCCTGAGTTATCTTTGCCTTGCTTTTGTTATCTGTACTTGTATTTTGACCATCGCCAGGCTTGTTGGCCGAGGTCTCTTCAGTTGTATTCAGTTGTACTCTTGTACTCTGCCTCTTGGCATTTGTTTATGTATGAGGGTTTTCTGATTCCTTGCTTGCTTGATGGGGACTCCATTGTCGTGATGGCCTTCTCTCTGAAACTAGAATCGGGGGGGGGGGGGGATATAACCTGTAGCATATTTATACATTTGCATCTGCATCCTCATATTGCATGACCGGTATTTTTGAATCTGTATCTTATTTCCTACATCTCAGGTTTTTCAGGATTGACGACCAGAGAGTCCACCGCTATTCAACCAGAAACAACTGTAAGAAGATAATGGATCAAGTCCAAGTTGAGATGCAGGAAATCCGTGAGAAGTTGACTTTGTTCATGCAAGCCATGGAGAGCATGGCCAAGGGCCAGGAGAACCTCCAGACCTTGGTGCAGCCGCTGCTGACGCGGGCGAACGGAAATGGCAACACTGACCACATTTATGTTGAAACTCCTCGCCGGGAGGATGAGATACCGGCAGTTGTTACTCCACCTGTTGTGACTGTCAACAGAAACACTAGTACTGGTGCGGGTGCTGGCGCTGGTAATGGCAACACTGGAAATGGTGGTGATGGGCATGTTGTTAACAACAAAGGCAACACTGTGGATGTCGATCAAGGATTCGTTGACAATGTTGGCTTTGGAAACAATGGGTATGGCAATGTCAATCAGGACGGGAACTTCAGGTTCAACAATCAAGGCTTCGGTAATGACGGTTACGGCAACAATCAGGGGTATGGCTACGGTAATGGTGGATTCGGTAACGTGAACGGCGCTGGAGCATTTCCTTTCAACAATGGTTTTGGACCTGCTGGGATCAATCAAGGGTTCGGCAACCGAGGACAGGGTCCTGTGTTCAATCAGCAAGGATTTGGCTGTAACATGGGTTACGATGGGTATGACAATAACTGGAATGTGGATCAACAGGATGACGCTTTTTCAGGAAGAGGTATGGGACCTGAAGGCCCTATTGACCCTGTTCAGAGGATCAGAATGCTAGAAGAGCAGATGAAAGGGGTGGTTGATCAGAACTCCGCTGGGTTAGACATGACTACTATGGGGTTGGTACCAGGGCTGAGGGTGCCATTAAAATTCAAGGCACCAACATTCGACAAATACAAAGGGGATACCTGCCCAAAGGTCCATGCACGTTCTTATTATAGAAGGATGTCTGCATATTTCAATGATGAAAGGATGCTCATGCATTTCTTTCAAGACAGCTTATCGGGACCATCATTGGAATGGTACATGGGACTGGAGCCCACCCAGATTAGGAGCTGGAAGCAGTTGGCCGATGCTTTCGTTATTCATTACAAATATAACAGCGATTTGGCGCCAAACAGAGTTCAGTTTCAGAATCTGTCGCAGAAAATTGGTGAAAGTTTCAAAGAGTACGCGCAGCGGTGGCGCGATATGGCAGCTCGGGTGCACCCTCCTTTGGTTGAAAGGGAGATGAATGACATGTTTGTGGGGACATTTACAGGAATGTACTATGACAAGTTACTCAATGTTTTGATGGGCAGCTTCTCTGATATGATCCTTATGGGAGAGAGGATCGAAAATGGGATTAAAATTGGGAAGATTCAGGCAGGTGAATCTACTTCGGCTGGGGGTGCGAGAAAAGTGTTCGGCGGAAGACGACAAGGTGATACAAGCGCTGTATTTGGTGGCAGAGGCCGGGGCAGAGGTAGAAATCAGTATAGTCAACCTCAACAAATAGCCATTGTTACTATTCCAATTCCTCAACAACAACAGCAGCAACCACAACAGCAGCAAAGGCAGAATCAGGGTCAGAGAAGGTTTCAGAATGCAAAGCCGAAAAGGGTATTTGATAAGCCTCCGTCGACATATGCAGAGCTTCTTCAGACATTGTTGGGGTTGAATTTGGTTGAGAAAAGAACTTTGGAACCGCCTACAGGACCGGTACTTCCTTATGGGTATGACGCTAATAAGCACTGCGAATTCCATTCCAGGGCGCCCGAACATGATGTAGAATCTTGTCATGCTTTCAAGCATAAAGTTCAATACTTATTGGACAGTAAAGCCATCAACTTTGGCCAAGTGGGGCCCAACATTGTACAACAGCCTATGCCTAATCATGGGGCAAATACTATCTTAACAGAAGAAAATTTGAACTTGGTGATCGATGTTAACGAACTGAAGACACCATTGAGTGAAGTGAAAAGCAGGTTGCTCAGAGGGGGAATATTCCCTGGTTGTGATGAATACTGTCTAGAGTGTTGGACCCAACCTGAGGGTTGTACTGATTTAAAACAGGGCATTCAGGCCATGATCGACGAAGGGACCTTGCAATTTGATCGAACTGCGGTGGAGAAGCCTGTGGAGGCATTATGTGATAAGCAGAATGATATTGCAATGGTAACGATCCCGAGAAAGACTATAACGATAACGGCGCCCGCCCAGCGGCCAACTATTATGATTACTAAAGCAGGGCCGGTTCCATTCGAGAGTACGAAAGATGTCCCGTGGACATACAGATTAGAAGTGTATTGCAACGGTGAAAAGATTGTGGTGAATAACCAGCCAGCTGGGGCTGTTGATAATGTCGTTGGAACGGGGGGCATGACCCGTAGCGGAAGGATCTTTACCTCACCTGAAATAGAAGCAGAGAGGTTGGCCAAAGGCAAAGCCAAAGTAAATGAAAGCGGGCCTACTCATTCGAAAGAAAAGGATACATCGCTCAAGGACGTAGAGGAGTTCATGAGACTGATTCGGAAAAGCGACTACAAAATTGTTGAACATCTACAGCAGACGCCGTCGAAGATTTCTATCTTGTCGTTGTTATTATGTTCCGAGGCCCACCGGAACGCCTTGCTAAAAATTCTGGATACGTCATTCGTGCCCCAAGAAAATTTCTGTAAATCAATTAGAGGGGGGGATGGCACATGTTAATGCTGGACATAGCCTGGGTTTCACAGATTTTGACCTAACGCCCAGGGGTCGAGAGCACAACATGGCCTTGCATATATCGGTGGAATGCCAGGGCACCGTACTGTCGCGTGTATTGGTGGATACTGGATCGTCGTTGAACGTATTGCCAAAGAAAGCCATGATGAAATTGGACATACGGGGAATTATTTGCACGCCCAGCGATTTGGTTGTGAGGGCGTTTGACGGGACGAAAAGATCAGTGTTTGGGTCAATAACATTACCGCTTCAGGTGGGGCCGGAAATTTTTGATACCGAATTCTACATCATGGATATCCATCCATCTTATAGCTGCCTTCTTGGGCGCCCATGGATCCATGCTGCAGGGGCCGTAACATCCACGCTGCATCAGAAGTTGAAGTACATGGTGGGTGATAGTGTTGTTATCGTTTGCGGGGAGGAGGACATTTTGGTCAGTCACCTGTCAGCGTTCAGATATGTTGAGGTCGACGGAGAAATACATGAGACACCTTGTCAAGCCTTCGAAGGGTTGCGGATTAAAGACAAAGCTCAGGGTCCCAGCAAAATATCAGATGTGGCAGTGTCATCTTACAAAGAGGCTCAGGCTTTAGTGCAGACTGGTGAGACTAAAGGTTGGGGGCAGGTTCTGGAGATTCCCGTGAAGAATGATAAGTTTGGGCTAGGGTACCGACCGACATCGTCAGCGTCATCTTCAGGAGCGCCCAGGTTCAAGGGACCGGTCACGATTACGCCAAGTGGAGTGTGCTTTGAGACTATCAACGCTATTTCCGATGCTGAAGACGGAGATAGCGACTGCAATATGGACGCGTGGATCAAGCCAAGCGTGCCAGTACAAAGTCTCTGCAACTGGTCCATTCGGGAAACTGTCCCAGTGACTCTTAAACAGTAATGATTTGTTTTATCAATTGTTGAATAATCCTATGTCCTACCCGGGACATAGTGATTTTACCTTAGGGCTACTTGATTGTGTGTATTGCACTGTTTTAATCATGAAATAAAGGCGTTTTTCATGTTCAAATATTGTGATCCCTGTCTTTCTTTAACAATAAATGGCGACGTGGTTATTTGCTTTGTTTGCGTGTTGAAGCATTTAACCATTTCCTTTGCAGGACTAATATTTCAGATGACATCTCCTACGAACCGCCTATGACTCGTCTCGACTTCGAGCACCCGGTATTCCAAGCAGAGGAAGAGATTGTTGAGGATAACGACCTGCCAGAAGAGCTGACTCGTTTGTTGAAACAGGAAGAAAGAATCATTCTGCCTCACCAGGAGGAAATTGAGATTATCAACTTGGGGTCGGAAGAAGTTGTGAGAAATATCCGTATAGGGGCTGCGCTCCAGAGCGACGTCAAGCAAAGGCTGATTGAGATACTGCGAGAGTATAGTGATATATTTGCTTGGTCGTACGAGGATATGTGATAACACGAAATCGTATATATATTTTGATGCATAATTCAACTAAAGTTTAACCGTTTTCAATCCGATTTCGGGTTATTTCCGTGTTATTTGTCTGATGTTTTGCAGGTATTCAACGATCACGTCTAAACAAGGCAACATGAAGAAAAGAAGCAATCTCAGATGAAATATGGACGAAAAAAGAGTGAAAACATCATGAAAAGCGCAAAAAGCTGTTTTTGCTGTTGTGACGACCGTCACAGCTCCATGACGAGCGTCACACGGGTGACGACCGTCATGCAGGCAAAAACGCCCCACTTCAATTTCACGTAACAGAAGCAGTTCCAATTCCCACAGAGTGGACCACTACTCCCTAAATTATCTGCCTCAAAGTCCACCATCTTCAATGATAACCGTTAGAATTCCACTTCTATAAAAGGGGAAGAAGGGGACCTCAGAAAGAGAGCTGCATTCATACAACGAAGTGCTGCCAAATTTATTTCCAGAGCATATTTTCCAGTTCAATATTCTTATTTTTTTCTCTTTACCTTTTCCTGCATTCCTTTCATTCTTCTGTAATTTCTACTTTTAATTGTACGATCAAATTGGCATAAAGACCAGAATCCTGCCGACATCTGTGGAGGATCTGCCCAAAGGCCAATTGAAATATTTACAGGTTTCTCATTTCAATCGTATTCCCAGTTTTATTATAATGCAAATTATTATTTATTGTTTTTATTTATGTTTTATCTTTCCCAAATCCATGTCTAGCTAAACTCGAGTAATCGATATGTGGTAATAATTCGAATGGGATTTGATAACAACTGGTTGAAAAACTTTCTTTTCAAAAGTAATTTATGGTCTGAGTGTTTAAAATTGATTTACTGAATAAACTTCGTCGCGAAAGCGAGAACTTATTTAAAAGTAGTTTTGCCACGAAAGTGGGAAATTAATTAAGATACGAACCAACAAGCGAAAGCTGCGGTAAGGTCAGATAGTAAACACTAGTCATTCATTTTAATAACAGCGAAAGCACTTTAAAATGAGTTAGAACTTAGAGATTTCCAAAAAATAATTTTAACCCCGAATGGGATACGAAAGTGTACGTTTGGCCCTTAGGATTATGATTAGCGTCAATAACCATCGTGAGGCGAGAGTCTTCAAATCACCATTTTCTGCTTAAATAAATTTTGAAAATTATTTCATACACCGGTAACTTGTCAAATCCCTGAAGAACACAATTACTGCATATCGATTCAATCATTTATAATCTAAGTAGCATTCTTAGTTCCCTATTAGTGACAATCTTATTCCCTTAAACATATTCTACCTAGCTAAACATAGTAACTCCCGAGAACACTAGTTTGATTACGAGTCCCTGTGGGATCAATATCTATTATTACTACGCGATAGACTGTGCACTTGCAGTTAGGTTGTATTAGACATAGAAAGTCGCGATCAAGTTTTTGGCGCCGTTGCCGAGGACCCGTTTAGTCAATAGTGTAACCTTCTGTTACACCGTATAGACTAGGTTAACAATTTTCATTTTCCTTTACCAGTTTTGTCGATTGTATGCCAAGTAATCGCCCGCAAGGCGATATCGTAAAACCTTCAGTCGCAGAACTAGAACGCTTCTTACATTTAAGAAGTCGAATCATTGAGTACCAACTAAAACAACTAAAACATAACATTCCCGAACCTCTCACTCCCATTCCCAAATCAGAAGAAGAACCAACGATGGCTGAAGGACCTCCAAACAAACCGCTGAAGGCATACGCTACGCCCTCTCAGATGGAGCCTAGAAGTAGCATTGCTGCTCCAGCTATTACCCGAAATGATTTTGAGCTGAAACCATCATTGCTGTCAGCTGTACAACAAAACCAATTCTCAGGAAACGCAACTGAGGATCCGAACGAACATTTAACGAAGTTTGTACAATACGCAGACACAGTGAAAGCAAATGGAGTAACTCTAGACGCAATAAGACTTCGTCTTTTCCCATTCTCTCTTAGAGACAGAGCGTGGACATGGTTGCAATCGTTACCATACAACTCCGTTACGACGTGGGAGCAATTGAAGAACGTCTTCTTAGCGAGATATTTTCCGCCAAGTAAAACTGCTATGCTTAGAGCTCAAATCAACGGATTTCGATAGAAAGATACTGAATCTCTTTACGAAGCATGGGAACGATTCAAAGATATGATGAGAACATGTCCTCACCACGGTCTAGAAGACTGGGTGACAATCCATACTTTCTATAATGGGCTTCTATACAATACTAGATTGACAATAGACGCTGCCGCGGGCGGTGCACTTATGGATAAGCCATACGATGAAGCCTATCAATTAATCGAAAACATGTCACAAAACCATTGCCAATGGGGAGGTGAACGCACTCCAACAGAGAAAACCACAACGAAAGGTGGGATGTACGAGATCAGCAGTCTTGAAAAGTTCAACGCTAAAGTAGATGCTCTAGCACAGAAGATTGATAGTCTGACCGTTAACCCCACTGCAACTGTCGCTGCAGTAACTCCAAATTGCGAGTTATGCGGAAACACCACTCATAATGCGCCCGAATGCCCATTGCTAGCCGGAATCCCACCAGACCAGGTAAATTATGCTCAAGGAAATCCTTACGCAAATACCTATAACCCAGGTTGGCGAAATCATCCAAACTTTTCTTACAAAAGCGAAAATGCATTGCAAATGCCTACTGCTCCGCCAGGATATCATAAACCAGCTGCTGCTCAGACTGCACCTAGGAAATCAAACCTCGAGTTGATGATGGAAAAATTCATAGCTACTCAAGCTCAAACAAACAAAGAATTCCTGAATCAAAACATACACACTAGCGAGCAAATTAAATAGTTGACCGGAAAAGTAGACGCTTTAGCCACCCACAACAAAATGCTAGAAACGCAGATATCACAAGTGGCTCAACAGCAAGCCTCTGCTGCCGCACCTGCTGGCACATTTCCTGGACAACCCGAACAGAATCCAAAGGGCCAAGCAAATGTTGTAATACTAAGAAGTGGAAAAGAATTGGACGAACCGATCGATCCGAGGACCGAAAACGCAGCCATGCAACAAAAACCAACTGAACAAGCAGAAAAGGAATCCGAGTTAGAGAAGAAGGAAGACAACGAGAAGGAGGATACCGCAAGTGAAAAAACTCAAGCACCTCCAACGCCATATAAACCACCTATTCCTTATCCTCAAAGACTAATAAACCCCAAAACTTCAGAACAGTTTAAGAAATTTGTAAAGCTCCTTAAACAGCTGAATATTACTATTCCTTTTACAGAAGCGATAACTCAAATGCCGTCATATGCTAAATTTCTCAAAGAAATCTTGTCGAATAAGAGAAAGATCGAGGATAACGAAACAGTTACACTTACCGCAGAGTGTAGCGCTATAATTCAAAACCGCATGCCTCCTAAATTAAAAGACCCAGGTAGTTTCTCCATACCCTGCGTCATAGGAAAGTTCGTGATAGACAAAGCTCTATGCGATTTAGGAGCCAGTATCAGTGTTATGCCTTTATCTATATGCAAAAAGCTGAATATGGGAGACCTCAGACCAACCAAAATGTCCGTACAATTAGCTGACCGATCAGTAAAATACCCCGTCGAAATACTGGAAAACGTTCCAGTACGCATAGGACAATTCTACATTTCAACCGACTTCATATCCATGGACATCAAGGAGGACACTGTCACCCCAATTATTCTAGGAAGACCATTCCTAGCTACAGCCAGAGCTATTATAGACGTGAAGAAAGGAAGGCTAACATTCGAAGTAGGAGAAGAAAAGATAGAGTTCATTCTCACCAAGTTCTTACAAGCACCAGCAATAGACGATACCTGCTATTTAGTAGACGAAATTGACGAATGCATAAGAGAACTTGAAAATGAAGATACCACGTATTCAGAAATAATAAAGATTCAAATACCCGATATTTCTGAAGACGATGATTGGCGTAAACTGTATAAAGACGACAGCTTAAGCGAAAGCTTAGCACTGACCCCAAACCATATGCCAGGTCCGAAGAACCCATCTTTAGAACTTAAAATACTACCCCAAAAACCTTAGATATGAATTTCTAGACGATGAACTAAAAAGACCAGTGATAGTCAACGCCGACTTAGGACAACCAGAAACCAAAAAGCTATTAGAAGTCCTAAAGAAGTACCCCACCGCGTTAGGCTATAACATAAGCGATCTAAAAGGTATAAGCCCTTCAATCTGTATGCATCGAATTACAATAGAGGAAGACTCTAAAACCTCTCGAGAGCATCAGAGGAGACTGAACCCCATCCTGAGCACTGTAGTCAGAGATGAAGTAAAGAAATTGCTAGATGCAGGAATCATCTATCCGATCTCCGATGTGAATGGGTCAACCCAATTCATGTCGTACCAAAGAAAGGAGGAGTCACAGTAGTTAAAAACGAAAAAGGCGAATCAATAACAAAAAGAGTCGTGACTGGAAGCAGGATGTGCATTGATTATAGAAAGCTTAACAAGGCTACACGCAAAGATCACTTCCCGTTACCCTTCATAGGCCAAATGTTGGAAAGATTAGCCAAACATTCATACTTCTGCTATCTAGATGGTTACTCAGGATTTTTCCAAATTCCCATCCATCCTGATGACCAAGAAAAGACTACATTCACATGTCCTTATGGTACTTTTGCTTACCGCCGGATGCTGTTCGGACTCTGTAATGCTCCAGCAACCTTCCAAAGATGCATGATGGCAATCTTTGCAGATTTCATAGACAACATCATGGAAGTGTTTATGGACGATTTCTCGGTATGCGGACAAAGTTTTGAAGGATGTCTACAAAACTTAGAAATGGTATTAGAACGTTGTGTAAAAGTGAACCTCGTCCTAAATTGGGAAAAATGCCATTTTATGGTCCGACAAGGAATAGTTATAGGACATGTCATATCAGATAAAGGAATTGAGGTAGACAATGCTAAAATAGAGATTATAAAAGATCTCCAACCTCCAAAATCCGTACGAGAAATACGGAGTTTTCTAGGACATGCCGGTTTCTACAGAAGATTTATAAAAGATTTTTCGAAAATCACAAAACCTCTGACCGACCTGTTGATGAAAGATGCTGAGTTCGTCTTTGATGACGACTGTTTAAAAGCATTCGAAACATTAAAATCAGCCCTTATCACCACACCAATCATGCAACCACCCGATTGGCGACTACCGTTCGAAATCATGTGCGATGCGAGTGATTATGCCGTAGGCGCAGTTCTAGGACAAAGGAAGGACAAGAAACTCCATGCCATCTACTATGCCAGTAGAACCTTAGATCCTGCCCAAATGAACTACGCTACCACAGAAAAGGAACTTCTAGCAGTTATATTTGCGCTTGACAAATTCCGTTCTTACTTAGTAGGAGCAAAAATTATCATATACACAGACCACGCTGCCATAAGGTACCTAATAAGCAAAAAGGATGCCAAACCAAGACTATTGAGATGGATCCTATTATTACAAGAGTTTGACTTAGAAATCAAAGATAAGAAAGGAACCGAGAACGTTGTTGCAGATCACTTATCCCGAATAGAAGGCATCAGACACGAACCAGTACCGATAAATGACGATTTCCCGTACGAACGTCTGATAGCCAAATTAGAAAGTGACACACCCAACTCAATCTCGGAAGATCCAGGATTCAAAAAAGCCGTAGAAGCCGTCTATGCCCAAGTCACATTACCTTGGTATGCTGACATCGTTAATTACCTCGCTGCGGGCATGTTTCCACCGGATCTCACTTATCAGCAAAAGAAGAAATTCTTCCACGATCTGAAACATTATTATTGGGACGAACCTCTACTCTTCAAGAGAGGGGCCGACAACATATACCGTCGCTGTGTCCCAGAGGAAGAAATAGAAAATATCATTTCCCAATGCCATTCAGCACCATACGGTGGTCATGCTAGCACATCCAAGACATGCGCTAAGATTCTTCAAGCCGGCTTATTCTGGCCTAACCTCTGGAAAGACGTTCACATCGCTGTGCAAAAGTGCGATCGATGCCAACGAACGGGCAACATCTTATGACGCGATGAAATGCCTCAGAAAGGAATCTTAGAGGTAGAAATCTTCGACGTCTGGGGAATAGATTTCATGGGACCATTCCCACCTTCTTTTGGTAATAACTACATACTCATCGCTGTAGATTATGTGTCTAAATGGATAGAAGCCATAGCTGCTCCAACAAACGACGCACGAGTAGTAATCAAACTCTTTAAAAACACAATCTTTCCTAGATTCGGTGTACCAAGACTCGTCATTAGTGACGGCGGATCTCACTTCATATCGCGAATATTTGATAAACTTCTCTCTAAATATGGAGTCCGACACCGAGTAGCTACACCTTATCATCCGCAAACTAGCGGACAAGTAGAGGTCTCGAACAGAGAAATAAAACAGATATTGGAAAAGAATGTCGCTACCTCAAGGAAAGATTGGTCGTCAAAGCTACAAAAAGCTTTATGGGCTTATAGGACCGCTTTTAAGACACCAATAGGTACTACACCCTACAAATTAGTTTACGGTAAATCCTGCCATCTCCCTGTAGAATTAGAGCATAAGGCCTTATGGGCCATTAAGACACTCAATTTCAACTACACCGAGGCAAGAGAAAAGCGAATCTTGAACTTACACGAGTTGGAAGAACTTCGACTAGACGCTTACGAAAATGCCCGTATCTACAAAGAACAAACTAAAAAGTGGCATGATAAACATTCAGTCAGGAAACAATTCAGTGTGGGAGACATCGTATTGCTATTTAATTCAAGATTAAAACTCTTCCCAGGTAAACTAAAATCTAGGTGGTTTGGACCGTATGAAGTGACTAAAGTACTTCAGAGTGGAGCTGTTGAAATTACCGATAAGATGAATGCACTGTTTATCGTAAACGGGCAACGTCTAAAACATTATAATAAGAACGACAACAGTCCTCAAGTCAGCAGTATAGCATTGCTTGAGCTTCCAGCTCAAACACCCGAATAGCTTCTCACCAAGCTATCGTCCGGCTTTAGACGTTAAAAACAACGCTTATTGGGAGGCAACCCAATTTCCCTCGTTATTGTATTTCATTTTTCTTTAAAATTTTACTTTGAAAATTCAACAAAAATTCTAAACTTATAATTACTACTACTTTCTACTTTCGTTTGTTTTCATATTTTTATTCTATTTTTCTCTTTTGTCTTTTGTTTCTACCGCTTTTCGTTTTTAAAAATCCTGACTTCAATCTCCTGTTTTAAACTTTTCAGGATTTTTAAAGCCTTCAAAACATTCCTTCTGTTTTCTCCGAGTTACCTGCGAGTATGGCCGAATACGACTTCACAAAGGTTCATTTTCGAGGACTAGCTCAAAAGGCAAGATTTGCAGCACTAACCGAAAGAGAATTCGCCTTAACGCTGTATTATGATAAGGCTACCATGGATAAACTAGGAATCACAGATAGCATTCAATACCTGTTCAATCAACTGGGTTGGGAGAACACTGCTCTGAAAACACGTTTTGCTACCTATAAGGATCTTACCTATGAATTCCTTAGTTCTTTCAGATACATACCCAACTATGGTTTTGGATCCAACACAAAGCTGATTACCTTCCGAATGTTTGGAATGGACCAAACCCATAGCCTGATGTCACTAGCTAACCTCCTAGGATTTCCTAGCGGACCGCATGTGTTCATCAGTGCAGAAGATGACGACATTGATTTTCAACTCGATCAATTCTGGGGTAGAATTACAGGCGACTATCACCCTGAACCAGACAGAATGTATAATGATGATATTCATAACCCAGCCTTCAGATACTTCCATAAGATACTAGCTCACACCCTGTTTGGGAAAGAAGAAAATATTACTACAGTATCTAAAGAGGAGTTATTCATCATGTTCTGTGCTTCTCAGGGACGTACAGTAAATGCAATGCCTTTCATGATGAGATCTTTCAAACGCCTCACGCAGGAACCACAGACACCTATCCTTATAGGAGGCCTCGTGACAATGATTGCCCACGAGCTTGGCCTTAGATTCCACTTAAATGCAAGCACTCGTTTTGGCACCATCCGACCCATGAATATACAATTCTGCTTTAACAGGCGCATTTTAGGAACTATGGGACCTGGACCGTATGAGTACCTCATTAACGAAAAACCAGTACAACTATTCGCACTGCCTGATCATCTGATGACAAGTATCCACAACAAGGACAACTGGCTCTATGAATTGGATGAGCCTATGGGACCTCCTTCACCACAGTCAACACCACAGAACTATATGTATGACAGTGACCACATTTCTGAGGCACACGACTATATGTACTATGAGGATGCTGTATCCAAAGCTGAAGTAGACCCTACGACTCCTCCGCACTACAACACCTATCCTGAGCCTATCCCTGAGGAGACCACCGACAAAATGGATACCGTTTTACTCCGATTGGACGACGTTGATGCAGCTCTGACTAATGTAAAAGCTGACATCGGAGGCATGCACAGCGAACTGGTAGGCTTCATGGATTTAGTCTGCGACCAACTCGACTACTACGCACGGAAATTTGATGAGTTGAAGACACAAAAAGACTAGATACTAGTTCTTAGCAGTAGATTCAGTTTAGTTTAGTTTAGTTTAGTTTCGTTTAATCATTTCGATTTTTCGCATTGTTAATTTCTTTATGTACTACATACAATCATTTCAATTTTATGTTATTTCAATTCTAGTTTTTATTCAATTATTCTGTTTTTGCATTATTCGTTGTTTGTTGGCTGCTATATTACATTGCCGTATCAATACTAAGCCTAAAAGTCACTGCAAGAACACCCTCAGAGCAAAATCCTGCGTTCTGCAGATTTTGCTGCTGTGACGACCGTCACAGGACCCTGACGAGCGTCACGCGGGTGACGACCGTCACACATACGTGACGACCGTCACGAATTCAAAAACTGCTATCTGATATAACAGGGTGCGTGTTCTCTCCCACTACCCCCATTACCACTTCCAATCATCAGAACTTCTACCCCACTACAAATTTTCGTCCTCCCCACATTGCACCATATATTTCAACCCAATCTCAACTTCCAACCACACTTCTGTCAATTCTTTCCACTTTGCAGAAAAACCCCAAATCTCCAGAACCCTCTCAAACTTCCAACAATGGCGAGAAATGCAGAAACCCCAGGTATCAGTAACATTGTCTTCAGCGAAGGTGACCTAGGCGACAGACAGCGGTCAAACTACATCGCATTCCATCAAAGGTCGCTCCAGCCGACTCATTATCCACACATTCCTTCGCTTACGGAGCTCGGACTCCTTAAAGGCGTAACCTGGATGCTTCAAAGAGCAGGCATCTGGAACCTCTGCACCAACCCACTGCCAACATACGAACAACTCACTCTCGAGTTCTTGAGTTCGTTTACTTACGTTACATCCAGCGGCAACCTTAGCCAGCACTCAGGTGCCGCATGCTTCCGGATGTTCGGAACAAACTACCAGGTGAACCAGAACCAGATCGCCACAATCTTACAGCTACCTCGAGGCGACAATGCTCACCGCCGCATCACCGATCGGTTCCAGCATGAAGCTTTCGCGCTGTGGTACCAGTTGACCGGCATCAATGCCGATGGTTGGGACTCTCTGCACGCCACACATATCCATAACCCAACCATCCGGTACTTTCACAGAGCCTTGAGCAACACAATCTTCGCCAGAGACAGCAACCATAAGGTGAACTCGAAAGAGATCTTCTTCCTCCATTGCGTCTTCAACAACGAGCCTGTCAACGCCGCTCCGTTCCTGCTGGCTCACATTCAGGCCAACTGCAACCGTGGCTCGAAGCCATTTTACTTTGGCGGGATTGTCACTACCATTGCTCTTGGGCTAAACCTAGGCGACCGCCTCCAGCACCTCCATTCCATCCCCTCGGTGTTCCTTGACACCGACCACTGCAGAGCCTCCCACCTTATCCGCTCTAGAGCTGACGGCAAGTACCATCCGGTAGTGCGTGGCAAGATCGTCCGAAGCATCATCCTTCCGTCCCGCACCCGGACACACCCAGAGGATCGTACCAACTGGTTATTTGACCTCACTGCCCCTCCTGCTGCCGTTGTTCCTACTCAGGACCACACCCAAGGTTCTGACGATGAAATCCAAGCTGAGTTGGACAGGTCCGAGCAACCGGAGGCATCGCAGCCTCCTCCTCCCGAAGGTACATCCTCTCGCCGCCGCCGCCATCATCCAGTGCCCGACTACACAGAAGAGGACCTCCGCCGCTCTCTCGACCAGCAGGCCCAGATACTCACTATGCTGCAACAGCAGAATCAGCGAGCAGACCAGTTCGAAGCTTGGCACCGGACTCAAATGCAACAACTTCAAACCGGCCAAGCTACCATCACTGAGAACCTGGCGAATCTGACTTTGCAGGTCGAAGGACTCCGGGACACCGTCTACCACACAGGAGCTATGAGCTATGAGGACCGAGTAGCCCTTGCCAGAGCCAGAGGACGCCAGCGTGGACGTGACTGAGGCAGCGGACGTGATTAGTCATCCATCTTTCCTTATTTGTTTACTATATTTCCAGTCTATTTGTACTTTCATTTCAGTTGTATCTCCCTCTCGCATGCTTCAAAATCAGTGGGGACACTGATTGAGATAGTGTGGGAGCGGAGCCTTTATTTCCATTCCACTGTTATTTTCATTCCACTGTACTTTGAATTTCGTAATTTCTATTTAAACATTTTCTATTTTTAGCAAATAAAGCTCGTTTATATATACTTTTTTCGTTACGCAAACACCCCCACATTATTCAACGTAAACAAAAATTTTCGTTCGTTCCTCAAAAGCAAAAGCACCACGAGAATGCACCCGAGTTCAAAACAAGTTTTGAAACTCCGAGGAAACGACAGTTCTAACAAAACCAGTACCGTCCTGACACCTTAGATCTCCGATTTATGCGAGTCGGTTTCACTACCTACGTGTACCAAAGTCTCAAGTGTCTACGCAAACTCAACCCCAAGTAGTTTATACTAGCAGTCAGCACCATCCTAAAACACTTCTAAGCAAGCGACCGATGCAGATAAGTGTATGATCTCCAAAAAGATGAAAAATCATGAAAAGAGAGCTAAATAGCCCAAAAATATAAGACACGTTTCCTTCTAAGTTAGGTGCTCCTCACCCGAGCATTTATCCCAACGGCACGAAAACTCATTGAAAAATCAATGACATAAGCTTATGATCAATGAAGAAGATCAAAAACAGAAATGAGATCATATTCACTAACAGGTCGACTTGCCATGAAAGTGTACGGACAACGGGCTTAATGTGATTGCGCTAGAACAAACAGGGTGAACTTGCCGCGAGAACCTTGACGCCAAGCTACAGTAACATGACTGGGACCGATTTGCATAAAAAGGAGACCTCCGAAGACTTGTAGTCCAGTGTCGTCATGATACTCGTCTTGTTCTTACCAAGAATCCCGATTTTTCCCAACTCTGCGAACGAAGAAGCTGCCTCGTGCTTGTCGACCTTTTCATGTTTTACTTGAGGACAAGCAAAGATTCAAGCTTAGGGGAGTTTGATAACACGAAATCATATATATATTTTGATGCATAATTCGACTAAAGTTTAACCGTTTTCAATCCGATTTCGGGTTATTTCCGTGTTATTTGTCTGATGTTTTGCAGGTATTCAACGATCACGTCTAAACAAGGCAACATGAAGAAAAGAAGCAATCTCAGATGAAATATGGACGAAAAAAGAGTGAAAACATCATGAAAAGCGCAGAAAGTTGTTTTTGCTGATGTGACGACCGTCACAGCTCCATGACGAGCGTCACACGGGTGACGACCGTCATGCAGGCAAAAACGCCCCACTTCAATTTCACATAACAGAAGCAGTTCCAATTCCCACAGAGTGGACCACTACTCCCTAAATTATCTGCCTCAAAGTCCACCATCTTCAATGATAACCGTTAGAATTCCACTTCTATAAAAGGGGAATAAGGGGACCTCAGAAAGAGAGCCGCATTCATACAACGAAGTGCTGCCAAATTTATTTCCAGAGCATATTTTCCAGTTCAATATTCTTATTTGTTTCTCTTTACCTTTTCCTGCATTCCTTTCATTCTTCTGTAATTTCTACTTTTAATTGTACGATCAAATTGGCATAAAGACCAGAATCCTACCGACATCTGTGGAGGATCTGCCCAAAGGCC
The DNA here is from genome assembly GCA_963859935.3 of Lathyrus sativus. Taxonomy (NCBI): domain Eukaryota; kingdom Viridiplantae; phylum Streptophyta; class Magnoliopsida; order Fabales; family Fabaceae; genus Lathyrus; species Lathyrus sativus. The sequence goes on along the minus strand of OZ012737.1, from coordinate 253,641,236 downwards.
AATTGGAATATTTACAGGTTTCTCATTTCAATCGTATTCCCAGTTTTATTATAATGCAAATTATTATTTATTGTTTTTATTTATGTTTTATCTTTCCCAAATCCATGTCTAGCTAAACTCAAGTAATCGATATGTGGTAATAATTCGAATGGGATTTGATAACAACTGGTTGAAAAACTTTCTTTTCAAAAGTAATTTATGGTCTGAGTGTTTAAAATTGATTTACTGAATAAACTTCGTCGCGAAAGCGAGAACTTATTTAAAAGTAGTTTTGCCACGAAAGTGGGAAATTAATTAAGATACGAACCAACAAGCGAAAGTTGCGGTAAGGTCAGATAGTAAACACTAGTCATTCATTTTAATAACTGCGAAAGCACTTTAAAATGAATTAGAACTTAGAGATTTCCAAAAAATAATTTAAACCCCGAATGGGATACGAAAGTGTACGTTTGGCCCTTAGGATTATGATTAGCGTCAATAACCATTGTGAGGCGAGAGTCTTCAAATCACCATTTTCTGCTTAAATAAACTTTGAAAATTATTTCATACACCGGTAACTTGTCAAATCCCTGAAGAACACAATTACTGCATATCGATTCAATCATTTATAATCTAAGTAGCATTCTTAGTTCCCTATTAGTGACAATCTTATTCCCTTAAACATATTCTACCTAGCTAAACATAGTAACTCCCGAGAACACTAGTTTGATTACGAGTCCCTGTGGGATCGATATCTATTATTACTACGCGATAGACTGTGCACTTGCAGTTAGGTTGTATTAGACATAGAAAGTCGCGATCAATATGCCTGGGTTAGATACGGACATGGTTGTGCACCGTCTGCCGTTGCGAGAGGAATGTCCGCCTGTTAAGCAGAAACTCAGAAGAACCAGACCAGACATGGCGGTGAAAATCAAGGAGGAAGTGCAAAAACAGTGGGATGCTGGTTTCCTAGCCGTTACAACTTATCTGTCGTGGGTCGCTAATATAGTACCAGTTCCGAAGAAAGACAGTAAAGTGCGAATGTGTGTAGACTACCGTGATCTGAATAGGGCGAGCCCGAAAGACGACTTTCCACTTCCTCACATTGATGTGCTGGTTGATAACACTGCTCAGTTCTCCGTATTCTCCTTCATGGACGGCTTCTCAGGCTATAATCAGATCAAAATGGCGCCGGAAGACATGGAGAAAACTACCTTCATTACTCCCTGGGGAACATTTTGCTACAAAGTGATGCCTTTCGGGCTAAAGAACACTGGGGCAACATATCAACGTGCTATGACGACTCTTTTTCATGACATGATGCACAAAGAGATCGAGGTTTATGTTGATGATATGATTGCCAAATCCCAGACAAAGGAGGAGCATTTGGTTAATATGCTGAAATTGTTCAAGAGGCTTAGGAAGTTCAGGTTGAGACTGAACCCTAACAAGTGCACCTTTGGGGTGAGATCGGGTAAACTGCTGGGGTTTATTGTGAGTGAAAAGGGAATAGAGGTTGATCCTGCAAAAATAAAAGCAATACAAGAAATGCCGACGCCTAAAACAGAAAAAGAAGTGCGTGGGTTTTTAGGGAGGTTGAACTACATTGCTTGGTTCATATCTCACCTAACTGCGACATGCGAGCCGTTATTCAAGTTGTTAAAAAAGGATCAGGTGTTGACCTGGAATGAAAATTGTCAAAAGGCGTTCGACAAGATAAAAGAATACTTGTAGGAACCTCCTGTTTTGATACCCCCAGTGGCCGGGAGACCTTTGATTATGTATTTGACGGTTCTTGAGGAAAGTATGGGTTGTGTTCTCGGTCAACACGACGAGACCGGACGTAAAGAGCATGCGATATACTATTTGAGTAAGAAGTTCACCGACTGTGAGTCCAGATACTCAATGCTCGAGAAGACGTGTTGCGCGCTAGCCTGGGCCGCCAAACGTTTGAGGCAATACATGCTGAATCATACAACCATGCTAATTTCAAAGATGGATCCAATCAAATACGTGTTTGAGAAGCAAGCACTCTCCGGAAGAATTGCCCGATGGCAGATGGTGTTGACAGAATACGATATCCAATATGTCTCGCAAAAGGCTATTAAAGGTAGCGTTTTGTCAGAATACCTTGCGGAGCAGCCTGTTAAGGACTACCAATCGATGAGGTTTGATTTTCCTGACGAGGATATCATGTACCTGAAGATGAAAGATTGTGAAGAACCGTTGCCAGACGAAGGACCAGAGTTGGGTTCCAAATGGCAGTTAATATTTGACGGAGCTGTAAATTCCTATGGTAGCGGAATATGTGCAATTATCACCACTCCTCAGGGGTCGCACATCCCCTTTACTGCCCGATTGACCTTTCCTGTTACCAATAATGAGGCTGAATATGAGGCTTGCATCATGGGTCTGGAAGAAGCCATTGATTTGCGAATCAAGAACCTGGATGTATACGGAGACTCAGCTCTAGTGGTGAATCAGATTAAAGGAGAATGGGAGACACGTCAGCCCAATTTGATACCATATATGAATTATGCAAGGATATTGTTTCCTTTCTTTGACAAGGTGGAATTACATCACGTGCCACGAGCAGAAAATCAAATGGCTGACGCCCTGTCGACATTGTCTTCAATGTATAAAGTTAACTTCTAGAACGAGGCTCCCCGGATTGTTATCTCTCGGCTCGATAGGCTTGCATTTATATTTGCCATTGACGAGGCTCCCGATGGTAAACCCTGGTACTTTGACATCCAGAGTTTCCTGAAGAACAAGGAGTATCTGGCTGGGGCATCCAGTCGAGATCAGAAGACTCTCAGGAGATTGGCTGGCAATTTCTATCTGAATCCGGACGGTGTCCTATACAAAAGAAACCACAACTTGGTGTTGCTACGCTGTGTAGATGAGAAAGAGGCGAAGTTGCTCATGGAAGAGATACATGAGGGTACATTTGGTACACACGCTGGCGGGCATGCTATGACAAGAAAATTGCTGCGAGCAGGTTATTATTGGCTGACTATGGAAACAAATTGTTTCAAGTTTGCAAAGAGGTGTCATAAATGCCAGATTTATGCGGAAAAAATCCATGTGCCTCCAAGTCCTCTGAATATGATGTCATCACCGTGGCCTTTCTCGATGTGGGGAATTGATATGATTGGCAAGATTGAGCCTACAACATCAAACAGACACCGGTTCATTTTGGTGGCAATCGATTACTTCACCAAATGGGTGGAAGCAGCATCATATGCCAATGTGACCAAACAAGTGGTAGCCAGATTTATCAAACGAGATATTATCTGCAGATATGGAATCCCTGAGCGGATTATCACCGATAACAGTTCAAATTTGAATAACAAAATGATGAAAAAGCTGTGTCAGACTTTTAAGATTGAGCATCACAACTCTTCTCCTTACCGGCCCAAGATGAATGGCGTTGTCGAAGCGGCCAATAAGAACATAGAGAAGATTGTTTAGAAGATGGTTGTGACATATAAGTACTGGCACGAGATGTTACCTTTCGCTTTGCACGGTTATCGTACGACGGTACACACATCAACCGGGGCAACCCCTTTCTCATTGGTATACGGGATGGAGGCGGTGTTACCGTTGGAGGTCGAGATTCCTTCCCTGAGGGTGTTACGTGATGTCCAACTTGACGAGGCAGAATGGGTTAAAGATAGACTGAATCATCTCAGCTTAATGGATGAGAAGAGATTGGCTTCTTTAGCCTACGGTCGGTTATATCAAAGCCGGATGAAGAAAGCTTATGACAAGAAGGTGTGCCCTCGAAGATTTCATACGGGCGATCTTGTTTTGAAAAAGATTCTCCCACCACAAACAGATCACAGGGGCAAGTGGACCCCCAATTACGAAGGTCCCTACGTTGTCAGAAAAGTCTTCTCTGGAGGAGCCTTGTTACTATCCACCATGGATGGTGAAGACTTTACGTCTCCTGTGAATTTGGACGCAGTTAAAAAATACTTTGCTTGAAAGTGACCCGCTGGACAGTAAAAAGAGAGTCCAGGCAAAAATGGGGCATCCCGGCGAACCATAAAAAATGAATAAAAGGTTCGGGCAAAAGTTAGGGATAAAATTGAAAAGATGTACATCCGCGAAGTCGAAAACCTGAAAAGGGCGACTTCAGCAAAAAAGGGTATCCCGGTGAATTGAAAATCCGCAAAGGGCGGTTCACGCAAAAGTTAGGGATTGAAAAAAGCAAATGACTGCGGTCCGAATTTGATACGGCATTGCTTAATGGTTTGGGAGTACCTGGGACCGTCTATCCAAAAACAATCTCTTCCGAAGATCGAGTACCGGGAAAGCGCAGAGTCAGGCGAGTCATAGGAGGATCAGCTCATGGTGTTTGTCTGTACCATGTTGCCGACATGTATACGAATATTGTTTTGTATTTTGTGCATATATGTATGTATGCTTGTGCGTAACTTCCTCTTTTCAGGAGTTGCATCCAGTGTACAAAACTTTGCCTATTCAGAGGCCCATTATCAATAAAACATGTTATTCAGTACTTGATGCTTGTTCTTTACTGTTTTGTTTGTGAAAGACGCCGATGTTTTTGATAAACTGGCACTTGCATAATCTTGATGGCCCTTGCCAATAATTGTTAAAACTTTGAATTGACTGAAGTAATGTCACAGATGCTAACCCGGATAGATTCTGTTGTATAGGCCTGTTTTGTCTCGTTTGTGTTTTACAGTGTTCTTACCTTTGGAGCAAATGGTCCGGAAATGTATTCCCCAGCCAAGGTCGCTTGACGTAAGACCTGACTCCAGTTGATGTCATTCCGCAGCTAGTCGCAGCTTATCCCCAGAGAGTTGGAATGGCGGTTATCCCTTCCCGAAGGAGGGAATTATTTTTCCCAGGAGAGTGTCCTCATGGAAAGCCGTCCATAGGATTAATCCCAGCAAGTTAAAATCAATGTCCCCTGTAGAGGTTGCGCTCCTCAGCGAATCGAAGATGTGCATGTTCAATCTCCAGCATGGGAGAGTCCTGCAATAGTTAACCAAGTTGTTGGTTCAGAAGGTCGATATCCGTGAAGGAGGGTGTTCTTGCTCCTTACAGGTTGTCATGCCATTGACAGGATGTTGATCCTCGGCAGAGTGGTAACGTTGAATGTGTAAAATGTGCCCAGACTGTGTACTTTGCCCAGAAGTGTCGCTTCTTTCCCAGCTAAGTTTGTTCACCAGCAGGGTGTTTGTCCTTTCCTCCCAGTGGAAGTTGATGTTTAATCTTTCCCCAGCAGAGTTGGTTGCATTTCTGGCGTTTATTTCGCCAGAATACTTTGTGATACTTGTTCTCCCCAACGGAGTTGGCGTTACCCTCAGCATTCATGTTGTTGAAACAATATTATCAGAACGGCCCTGACAGCTTGAGCCTGCATTTGCATTTGCATATATCGTCATATTTGCATCTATTCAAACGCGTAGCATTTCCGTGCCGTACGGAGCATTACGCCATTTTTAAATATACGCATTTGTGAAACATAAATCAGGTTGGTTAACCTTTTGCTTTCAGGTGTGTTTTCTCCGCAGGAGTATGGAGTTCTAGCTCAGATCTATTACCGGGTATTCGGGGTCTCGCCGTGAGACGTGTGATGATACGGTTCATCTTACTATTTTCCCCACAGAGTTACTTGGTTAAGTTTCTCTTTGTCCCCAAGCAGAGTTGTTTGCTTAAATTTCTCTTGTTTTCCCCGCCAGAGTTGCTTGTTGAAGTTTCTCTTATCCGGCCAGCGGATCATTTTCTTCAAATTTGTTGTTACGTCAGCATCAAAGGGTTTCATGAATCAGAATTTCAGAGGTTGCCGCCGGTTATCAGAACAGGCGTCCGGCAGTTTGGTTTCCAAATATCCCCCGTGGAGTCCTCCTCAAAGTCGCTGTCACGTCAGTGCTAAAAGGTTGGTGGGTTGGGACCAATGGAGTTAGCTACTGCAGAGATAAGCAGAGAAACTGTATTCAGAGTAGCTTCCCGTATGAACAGACGGATGTATTTTCTTACTGGTTGACAGGAGTATTTCCCCGGAGATCGTCAAAATTTTATTGCCTATGTTGATAGGAGTTCCTCGTGTTGACGAGATACGAGTCTTGACGTGGACAATTTATTCCTGTATTGACGGGATTTCTTCGTGCTAGTGAAGTGGGTGTCCTAATGTGGACAAATTTATTTTCTCAGGTTAACGAGATGTGCTAGTCCTAACATGGACAAATACGATTTCTCCGTATTGATGGAATGTGAAGTCCTAACGTGGACAAAATTGATTACTCTTCGTGGACCATTTATCCCCAGCATATATCTTCCTTCGTATTGGCAAAATGTGTGTCCTGACGTGGACAAGTTTATAGTTCCTCGGGTTGACAAGATGCGCGAGTTCTGACGTGGACAGATTTATCTTTCTTCGTGTTGGCGAAGCGTGAGTCCTGATGTGGACAAGTTTTGTTTCCTCAGCGGGTCGAAGATGCGTGAGTCCTGACGTGGACAAATCAAGACGAGATGTGAGTCCTGACGTGGACAATGAGTCCTGACGTGGACAATGTATTCCTAACGTGGACGGTTTATTCCTAACATGGACGATTTATTCCTAACATGGACAGTTTATTCCTAACGTGGACAATTTATTCCTAACGTGGACAGTGTATTCCTAACGGGGACGATTTATTCTTGACGTGGACAATTTATTCCTATGTTGATAGGATCCCCTCGTGCTGATGAAATGCAGACGACTCATCCCCAGCGAAGTCGCCGAGATTTCTCCGTGTTGACGGAATATGGAGTCCTGATGAGGACAAGTTTTATTCCTATGATGATAGGATTTCTCCGCGTTGGCGGCAGGTAGAGTCCTGACGTGGACAAGTTTAGGTTGAGATTTCTTCGTGTTGACGAAACAAGCGTCCTAACATGGACAAAGTTCTATTCCTGGGTTGTTGAGATTTCTTCGGGTTGACAAAATTTAGGTCCACATGGGTACAAGGTTACTCTTGTGACGACGGAATCTCTATTCGTGTTGACGACTTTGTTTCTCTTCTTGTGTTGACAAGGTTAGTCCAGTTGTGGAAGGAGGTGTTTTGCAAAAATTGTTCAGTACCTGTGACGTTATAGGTGGTTGAATTGGAAATCAGAATTATTATCAGACGTTGGATCAGTTGTTGCTGTAACGACCAGATTCAGTTGGTGGATGTCGTTCCCCAAGCAGTGCAGTTTATTTCTGCGGTTGGCAAATTTCTGGGTTTCTTGGTATTCAACCGTCTCCTACCTCGATTGTTTGAAGGCCGTTCGCTTTTCACCCAGTTGGGTCCAAGCCGTTTGAATAGGGGCAGCTGTTGCACCCCAAAATTTGCTCAACCTTTTCTTGCCTGATTTATGTTTCATTGCATTTCATTTGCATAGTTACATTATGTACATAGTTCAATCATTGGCATATCATAGCATAGCATGCCTCCAACAAGGGATCAAGGGTGTCTATCAAGAGAATATCCTAGCAAGAGGTCTTATCCAGGTGTGAAAGCCATCCAAGCCATCAAGAAGGGATTTGAGGTCTTGAGAAGTTTGAGTGCCTACATGTGGGTTTTGCTCCTATCCTGAGGAATATTGAGAATCATCAGTGGGATGAGAAACATGGGATGTGAATGTGAGGTGTGTATGGATCTCATGGGATGTCTAGAGGGCCTTATTGAAGCTGAGGCAAGTTATTGATTCAAGTATGAGAGCCACAGTTGAGGTGCAGTCAACTAGGGTTTCATCTGGGTCAACCCTAATTCAATTGAGTAGTTGGAGAGCATCAAAGCCTACCTTGAGGTCATGGGATTCATGAATTGGTATGTTGATACATGTGTGGTGTTGTTCCAAGGTTAAGCAAAGAAAGATCAAGAATGTGGGAAGTTGCTAAATTAGGGTTTTAGTGTAAAATCCCCTATTTAGTGCCTAACTTCAAAGCCACATAAGTCAAAATACAAGTTTCAAATGGATCTTTGGCCAACATGAAACTTGTAGAGCTTCTCAATACCTTTAATTTGAGTACTAGAAGTCTTCAAGAAGATTTGTAGAACTCAAGTTATGGTCTTTGCAAATTACAGGTCACCAGAGGACACTGAAATTTATCTGTGAAAGTCACTTGACTTCCAAGCAACTTTTTCCCTTCAAGGAATTTTCAAATGGATTCTTGACCAACATAAGAGTTGTAGATATTGATATTAGCTTTCCATATAGTACTAGAAGTCCTCAAGAGGATTTGTAGAACTCAAGTTATGGTCTTTGCAATCCAGGGGTATTTTGGGTATTGGTGATTATAGGTCATTCTCAAGCATGAGTCAAAATCTCCAACTTAGAGGCCTCAAATGGAAAATTTTTCAACTATAAAGTTGTTCAAAATAGGGTTTTAACCTTGACCATGCATCGAGGAGGCTTTGAATTGGCTCATAGGAGAAGTTGGTTTGAAATGGTTTTTAAATGAAGAAATTAAAGTCATTTAAAAGGCAAAATTGTGATTTCTTGATTTTATGGCCAAGCAAGTCCATGTTATATACCAAATTGATCAGAAAACATGTTTTGGAAAGGATGGCAATATTAGTTTTTTGATTTGAGGTCATTTACACATGGTTCCCTTTAATACCTTAAGGTTGAAGTAACATAACCATCACACTCCATAAGATCAAAAACAAGGAGAATGCACATCCAATTCATTTCTAAATGTCATAAGGTGAGATTTTCAGGTGAAATTGGAAGCTGAAACAGAGCAAGGCATGACTTTGGCATGTGAGATTTTCAAGGGATATGAGAAATTGAATTTCTCATTCAGTTAGTTACAGAAGGTTCTGGAGGTTTCTAATCACTTCTATATATTGTATGCAACTGATCCAGATCATTTTTTGGGCCAGCATTGGAGAGAATCGAGAGAGAGCATTTGAAAATTTCCTCATTGCCTCAAGAATCGGTTTTGAGGATTAAGGAGAATTCAGTGCAAATTGATCATTGGAATAGCTTGGGAAGTGGTTCTTGAGTGATTCTGCAAAAGATTGGAGGTTGATTCAAGCAAAATCTTCATCTGTTCATCATTTCAAACCAGGTCTGCAACTTTCTTCTTCTAGCTTAATTCATAGGGAGATGCATAGAAATTGTTATGTGGTTAGGTTAGGGGTGGTGCTTAGATGGATTTCAGTCCAAGAATTGAGCAATTCGTGACATTTTGAGTGTGATACCATTTTCTGTTGAAGCTTATAACTTGAGATTCTTGAGGTATTAATGGTGTTTGGATAGCAAGTTTTAATCAGTGAAGAGTGTAGTTTATGTTAGTGCCTTTAATTTCAAGAATCGTGACAATTGAAGTTGGATGAATTTTCTGCAACTAGGATCGGATTTGGAGTTAGAGGGAGAATCAATAAAAATGGAGGTCATTTTTGGACTCAGGGGATGATTTTAAGTGGGATAGGGTGTTTCATTTTTGTGTGATGCGTTTTTGGGATTGCCTCCCCGGAGAAGACGGTGGCGCAAAGCTCAGGCCACCGTCTGAGTTTCTCCCTCCATTTTCAAATGTTTTGGGGACGATGAACCAAAACCCTAGGATCTTAGTTTGACCCTTGACTGAAGCTTAATCCAATGGCCACGATTGCAAGTTGAGTTCTGAAGGGATTGAATTTTATCAAAATGCTCCGTTTCATTTAAACGTTATTGGGTGGGCTTAAGTAGTTCTTGCTATCCACACCCCACCTTGGGCCCAATTGGAGATAACAACGTGAATCCTTTGCTATTCAGCACACACCATTTTTCCATTTCCATTTGATTTTCTGATTTTCTTTTAATTTCGTTTGGGCCTAATGAGAACTTGATAAGCGCACCCCCAGTCTGGGCCCAGCCTGGTTCATAACATGGTTTTATTGCTATTTGTCATGCGCCCTTATTAATTTTTATTTGTTTTTTCTTTTAATTTCATTTTTCATATAGTTTAGGAATTAATTGACCATAAATAGAAAAATAAACATTTTTAGGCTAGGTTTTTTTTCCCCTGACTTCTTAAAGAGTCTAGAATTTTATAGGATTAATAGTTTCATAATTCATGCATTTTATATTTTAATTGAAATTTTGGCATTTTAATTGGTTTTATTTTCAATATGTTTGATATGTGTTCTTGCTGATTTTAGTATGACTAATTGGTGTGGATTTTTGAGTTGATTCTTGTTGGATTAGTTATCTTAGAGATGCATGTACCCCTAGTAATTTTCTCATATTTTTGTGAGATAATTTTAGTTTGTTTTGAACTTTGAACATTAGGTGTTATAGAATTAGGGTTTTAGGATAGTACCCTTAGGTTTAGGGCATAGTTTTAGGTCCAAATGAATGGTTAACCCCCTGGTTTTTGTATGAGAGATTCTTAAGAGGTTTAGGAACCCTTAATAATTTTTGTAGGATTTTACAATCACTTTTGATATTCTAAGTAGAATTAGTTTTAAGACTAACTTCTAGGTGTTTCTGATGAACTAATTTGACTAGTTTGATTCAATAGTTCCCCTTGGATTAGGGTGGTGTTGCTTTTGAGCTTAGATGATCATGAAGACCAATGGAAGATGCTTTGGAGAGCTTGTAGGAGCTTGGAGTTGAAGATTTCTCATCTGGTGGAGTGCTTGTCAGGAGCTTAGGAAAATTAGGGTTTTAGGAAGTGCCTTAAACCTAGTTTTGATTCTTTCTTCAAACATAGAGTGCATTGTTCATCTCTATTCCATCCAATGACATGAAGTCCTCCTTGGGAAGCTCCATCTCTCCTTAGGAGGGATGAGTGGTATGCCCAAGTGAGTAGAACTTTGAGGATACCTTTCATTTGCAATGTTAAGTTCTCAGTGATTTCCTTTGGTTGTCATTAAGTTTCTTAACATTATAACCTGATCTTGTTGAATGATTCTCCCTTGGAGGTGCTTGTTGAAGCTTGGTAAAGGAAAAGATGAGGTAGCTTGTTGAAGCTAGGGTTTTGTTTGCTTGTTGAAGCTAGGAGCTTGTTGAGGTCAGGAGCTGGTTGAAGCTGTTTGCTGGCTGGGGTTTGAGCTTGTTTAAGCTGGTAGCTTGTTGAAGTTTGGTGTCTATTGAAGATTGAAAGTTTATTGAAGCTTGAAGATAGGAGTTATTCATGAAGATGAAGGTTGTTGCTGTCAACTTTTTGCTGGTTAATCATCTGTTGTTGTCAGAGCTGCTGTTTGTTGTAGGAGTTTGGTGCTGCTGCTTGGGCTGCCTCCTCTGTTTATTTGGGTTTTTATGTATTGTTTGTTGGCTTGTGTAGCTTGCCCCCTAGGTTTGAGGTGAATGTTGATTCACTTTGCCTGTTGTTTTCCAGGGTTCGAAGTTGAGTGGGACTCCTTTGCCTCGCTTGTATTGCTGCATTGCATGCATTTTACTGTATTTGCTTGCTTTCTTTTCTGTTTATCCCCTAGGATCTCTGATTTCCTCTGTGCAGGAGGGAATTATGACAGACATTAGGATTCTTATCCATGCATGACAACATTAGGTTAGTTTTTATTCCCTTTTCAACCCTAGGCTTTTTAGAGCTTCTTTCTCTTCTTATCTCAAAACAACTCAAAAAACACAGTAATAAGGATAACGCGTGCTGTACGTTACGAGCCTTAAGCTATTTGAGAATAGGTTGCTGGAGGGTCACTCTTCAGTAATCTGACTGCTTAGTATGGTACCCTTAGGGTGACATGCGACGTAGTCACTCTCAGATCACAAGTCTTTAGTGCAGTACAAGTTGCAAACAGACTAAAAAACACTCCTTTCGTAAAAGATTCAAAACAAACATCAAGGTGTCATTTTTGTCCGCTTGGACTCTTAATCAAGAAAAACCCTTTCATAAGGTAATAAAAAACAGTCAGACAAGCTTGTGTCTTCCGTAGCCCGAACTACGTTTGCTCTGATCTTTCATGCTGTATGAAAGTACGTAGGCATAGGATGCGATATCCTAGCGAGCAACCTTCCCCTCCTTTCCCGTAGGTAGGCGAACTACGTTGACTCGGATTTCTCGTTCCAGACGGGAATACGTAGGCATAAAGTGCGATACTTTGCCGAGTCATTTTCTTTTCTTTTTAATCCAGACCTGTAGAGTAGATAGAATAACAATCCGTACTAGAAAACAAGCGTGGATCCCGTCGAGTACGGCGGACGTGAGGGGTGCTAATACCTTCCCCTTGCGTAATCGACTCCCGAATCCAGGATTTGGTTGCGATGACCATTCCTTTCCCGTTTTGCGTAAGGTTTACTCTGAGTGTTTCTTTTCCCTCCGTTTGGGATAAATAACGCACGGTGGCGACTCTTCTGTCATAGCCGGCGCCGATTTTCGCAGTAGCGACAATCGTTAATAGGAATTGACGGAAAGAAAATCTGTTGGGATGTCGTCATCAGAGGATTGATGGACAAAGCATAACCGACATATAATCTGTAACCCGAGTAAACCGATGAGCTATCTGAATAAAGCTGTTGGATAGATGCCCCTGTACTGATTGAAGAGTGATTCAAGTTGCCACGGAAGGCTAACAGAGATCCTGGCTTATGCTTCGTATTCATATGTTTGAAAATAGCGTAATGCTTCATACGAAATGGAAATGCTACGCATTTGAGGATGAAATGCAAAGATGATGTAAATATGATGACTATATGCACTGATGCAAATGCAGGCTCGGGCTGCCGGGGGGAGCTGGGTACACCAGAATTGCTCCAGCAAAATAAATGCTGAAGACGAAGCCAACTCCGCTAGAGATTACCAGATCCGCCAAGTATGATTGGACTTTTGTTGGAGAAAACAGACGAAGTCTTATGAGTTTAAAGGTTCTTGGTTGAAGGGTTAAGGGATAGTAACATGACTTCCCGACATTTGTCTTGAACTCGAAATTTGATCAAACCTGCTTGTATAGCTCTTGAATAGCTCTGATGACACAGAGAGGAACAGTTCCTTCGCTTCCAACTTTGCTCCAGCCTATGGGATCTCTATGGGGATGTTCCTCGAAAGGAAATCTGAAATCTCTATACCCTGACGGTTTGATATGAACTGCCTCAGCTTTCTAAGCCTCAGAGAGGTGCTTCATTGGTTGCCCCTTGGACAAGAAATGACTTTTGCGCTCTTAGGATGGCCTGCCCCAACCTGCAATGACTTTTCCCCTGATTGGCAACTTCACTAGGGATGATACCTATAGCTGCGAGATATCCACCAGATCTCAACCTGATTTCCCCTATTAACTGTCTTTTGGATGGCTGGCTCCCATGCTGCGATCATTTGATATACTGCCCCGGTTCAACGGAGTATTTAGGCATTCTGCATCCTATCCTGATCAGACCTTCCATTGTGGAAACTTTCCTGCTATCAAGCGCTTACTCGCAAGTAAAACAAATTGTTCTGCATAAAATATATATTAAATGCAATGCATATGACGGTTTTGAAATTCAAATCTGTTTACTGGAAAAAAAATTTGTGACATAACGTGAGTAAACCATTTATCAACATATCAATATTAATACAACGCTTTAAGAGGAATCCTTTTAGGAGTCAGTTTCGGTGCGATCTTTACCGAAGTATGCTTTTGAAACAAGCCTGCTTCAATTAGGACTTTTTCAGGTTGTAACATGGTCAGGTTCACGGTTTACACGGAAAGGATATGAAGCGCAAAGTTTATTATAATCCACCCCTTCTCCGTGATGTTCTCCAATCCTATATTCAGCTAATTCGACACTAGTGCTCACCTCTCAGAAGTTGAATGACGGGAGTGACGGTTCAGGAAACCACCTGCTTTTGGGAGTGACAGTCACTCACTTTTCGTCTTTGGTCCCTGAGTCACACGACTTGTGTTAGACTAAGGCACGGATCTAGAAGGGGGGGTTGAATAGATCCTTTTTAAAAATTTGAGTGGCGCTACCAATAAAATTGGTTTTCAAAATTGTTTTCAAATGCGGAAGCGGCCTTGGAAAATATAGTCTAAAACGAACAACTATTGGAGAGCCGGATATGCGTCAAGCAGATGAATTTAAGACGATAACGGATAGTAAATCACTACACACTTTTATGCAAAACTCAGATGTGATTCACTCGTACTATTTCCTTATTCCAATGATAAAAAATTACACCAAAACTAGCAGCAAAATTAAGGCAATTTTAGTTCAGCACTTTTGTCGAACAGTTGGTGTGCACAAATACCTTAAATGATATTTGTGTTGAATGAGTGATTGAAAATTTTAGTTCAGCACTTTTGTCGAACAGTTGGTGTGCACAAATACCTTAAATGATATTTGTGTTGAATGAGTGATTGAAAAAGCCTTAGTACAGTATTTCTATTGTACTTAGTAGTTAAAAAACAGTGTTTCACCAACTCACTCAATCAATACTACAATTTGACAAAATCACTTATTCTAGAATCACTTAATTTTTAAGCTGTAATTGAAAATGCAGAAAATAAAGGAACACAAGATTTGATGAGGCAGTTCCCCCAGTCGTCCTCGCGTTGGGGTACGTCTGCCCTCAATTCTACAATGAGAATTGAGATATGTATTGAATAGATATCACCTGTTTGGTAGAACAGTTATACACAAGAATCGATAGACAATTGATACAAACAATCTTAATGTTGCTGATAATTTCTACCACTTCTTGCCCCTTGATTCAAGATGAATCAAGTCCTCCAATTTGATGTGAATGACCTCCGATTGCAGCCACCTTATTGACAACTCTTCCGTTGATCAAACCTTCGGCACGGCTGATCTTAGACACACCCAAATTGAACCCGGAACGTCTTCAACCTTTCAACGCCCTAGCTACTAGAATGATCAACCTTCCGCTAATCAATCACCTTCGCACTCGCTTGATTGTTGAACCGACGATTCCGTAACAAAAGCCTTCAAAACCTGTAGTCTTGATAGGTAAAACCTCAAAGGTTTTCTCCCAAGAAACACCTGCACCAGCTTCCACTCGAACCGGATCTTCAATCACGCGTTCGAACCTTATCAACGTCGAGCAAACCACAAACCGCAGCAAAAAATTGATTATCTGTAATTTGAGGATTTGTGAGTTGATTGAACGATGAAGATGAAGAACACTGATGCACCTCTTTCACGTTTCTTGACCTGAACACTTTCTCACAATGCTTTCAAAAATGTTTTTTGTTAAAATTGAAAAGACAGCTATTTATAGTAATATACAAAACAGACAGTTGACAGATCAATGAAACATAGCAGAATTTCTGTTTCTGCGCGCGAACGGTCGACCATAGGGTCGGCGTGCGCTGAGCCGTGTGATTCTCAAACTGTCATGCGCCGAGTCAGCGGTCGACGCATGATCTTCATGCGCTGAGCCGTCTGATTCTTAAACCTGCATGCGCCAAGTTAACGGTCGACGCATGACCTTCATGCGCTGACCCGTGTGAACTGAATGAAACTGTGTGTTGACGGTATGGTCGGCTCATGGTTCAAAAATCTGCAAAAACATAAATTTCTACAGCTTTTTGTGCATTACGTCATTGTAAAAATTGAATCATAAGTAGCGTGAATGATTTAAACGAAAGAAGGATATCTCTTAGCAAGTTGTCATCATCAAAAACCAGAGGCACGCTTGTGTTGGTAGATACTTTGCCTTCACATTCTCCCCCTTTTTGATGATGGCAACCTACTGTTACGCAACACGTGATAGGTATAGGTATGCTCCCCCTTTCTTTTACAATTATAGCGGTCGTAATCATCGTCTATCTACTGCTCGGTTCTCCCCCTTTGACAACATCAAAAAGAGGTAAACTCGTGACACAATAACAACACATTGAATCATGCATAAATGAGATACCAACAGATGAGAAGTAAACAACAGTTATACATACGATGGAGATAACAGTTAATAGATTACAGAACCACAAAAATGTCATGATAGCAACATAGAAGTAAGCAACAATCATAGTGAGTTTGGGCAGAAAAGCAAAACACAACAAACAAAATGAATGCAAGCCAAAACAGGAAACAACAAATGACATATGAGCGCATGCTAATAGCCCCGTCCACGTCCGCGACCACGACCACGCCTGTCATAGTAATGAGGATGGCGTTGGGGATGAGCTAGATCAGTAAATTCTTCTGTGATGTTATTCAAAAAGTCAAGACTGTCGACAATGGCGCGCTCTTCAGCTTGATGACAGTGAGTTAGAGTCTCGAATCGAGCGTCCAGCTGAGTCGACATTCCACTGATCCGTTCATTTTGGTTATGCAGTTCAGAACGAATTTGTGCCATTCTTTCATTTTGATCCCTCATGAATTTTTGCTGTTGTTCCTGCATATTGGTCATAAAATTTCGCTGTTCCAACTGCATCGACTGCATCATTTCTAAAATCTCCGAATTGTTTGACGGTTGTTGAGGAGAAGGTGGGTCTGCAGTGCTTGGTTGATACGGCTGATAGAATTTGCCAAGGGTGGTCCACCCGGTGTATTGCCATTCACCCCAGCCTTGGTTATTCTCCTCATCCTCATTTTCCTGTTGGTTTGAGTAGGCAGACCAGTTATTGTGTTGATTGTCATCTTGATATGTTTGTTGATAGTTTTCAGAAGGCACGTATGGTTGATGACCTTCATTAATATCGTGGTCCAGCTGAGTCTCATCAGCGGTTTCTTGTGCCTCTCCTGCATTGTCACCTTGATTGTCTTCATCTTCACTTGAGCTTCCTTCTGCTTCTTCATCTTCTCCACCCTCTGACTCATCAGCACTTTCTTCACTCGAGGAGGCAGCTGCAGCCATGGTTGAGCGCCGATAAAATCTGTACTTTTTGAGCGACTGATCCCACACATATCCCATCATAGCAAAGACCTTTGAACTGATGTCATGTTATGTGACTGCTGCCCTGTTATGGTCGACTCAATATGCAACAAACAGCAGATTTTTGTATTTTACCATATTCAGAGGTACATGCTATGCAAAAATGATGTCATGACATATAAGAAAAAAATATCTATATACATATGCAGTAGATGTCATACAAATTTAGCGTAGTATAAGCGATATGATTTGAGATCAACAGGATTATCAAACAAAGAGAGAGAGAAAGAACAATATCACCTTGATGCCTGATTTGCTTGATACACAACATACTTATACTTACACGAATATCAAATTGTTAGAAGTACAACAGCATGATTATTTGAATGAAATAAGATAACATCAGCAAATATTATTCCCGTTCCGAAATGTCGAGGATGCCAAGTTCTCGGCGGATATGAAAGAAAGGTTCCGTTGCTAGCGGCTTTGTGAAAATGTCCGCTAGTTGGTTTTTAGTGTCAACGTGTTCAAATACAACATCACCTTTCTCAACATGGTCCCTAAGAAAATGGTGTCGAATTTCTATATGTTTAGTGCGAGAGTGTAATACGGGATTTTTGGTAAGGTTAATAGCGCTAGTGTTGTCACATAGGATAGGAATACGTTCAAGTTTAAGATTGAAATCTAGTAGTTGTTGCTTAATCCACAGAATTTGAGCACAACAACTACCAGCGGCAACGTATTCCGCCTCGGCCGTTGATAAAGCAACTGAAACTTGTTTCTTGCTATGCCAACTAACCAAGGAGTTTGAAAACAAATGACATGTACCACTAGTGCTTTTCCTATCCGATTTGCACCCGGCAAAGTCGGAATCGGAGTAACCTACCAACGAGCAATCACTACCCTTAGAATACCACAATCCATACTTCGGGGTACCTGACAGGTATCGAAGAATTCGTTTAACAGCTTTTAGGTGGGATTCTTTGGGACATGATTGGTATCGTGCACACATGCACACACTAAACATAATATCAGGACGTGACGCAGTAAGATAGAGAAGTGAACCAATCATACCTCTATATCGTTTTACCTCTACGTCCTTGCCATTTTCATCTTTATCCAAATTTACGCATGTAGGCATTGGGGTGTCTATGGCCTTGGATTTTGCCATGTCAAATCTCTTGATCAAGTCCAAACAATATTTTGTTTGGCTCACGAATGTCCCTTCTTGGAGTTGTTTAATTTGCAGGCCGAGGAAGTATGTGAGCTCCCCCATCATACTCATCTCGAATTCGCCCTGCATGAGGTCAGAAAACTCTCTCACGAGATTCATGTTAGTGGATCCAAATATAATATCGTCAACATAGATTTGCACCAAAATCAAGTGCTTTCCTTGACGTTTAATGAAGAGTGTAGTGTCAACCTTTCCTCGTGAGTACCCCTGATTAAGTAAAAACTTACTTAGTCGCTCATACCAAGCTCTAGGAGCTTGTTTGAGACCATATAAAGCTCTTTTTAACTTGTAAACATGTTCAGGGTATTCATGAGATTCAAAACCGGGAGGTTGAGACACATATACTTCTTCATTTATGTGACCGTTAAGGAACGCACTTTTAACATCCATTTGAAATAACTTAAAATCCTTTGCACATGCAAAGGCGAGTAAAAGGCGTATAGCCTCGAGTCGGGCAACCGGCGCATAAGTTTCCTCATAGTCGATGCCTTCCTCTTGGTTATACCCTTGAGCGACCAATCTCGCTTTATTACGGGTTATTACCCCGTTTTCGTCCAACTTGTTCCTAAACACCCATCGGGTGCCGATTACTCGATGGCCTCGCGGAGGAGGGACAAGGTCCCATACCTCGTTTCTTTTAAACTGATTTAGTTCCTCTTGCATCGATAAAAACCAGTGCTCATCGAGTAGGGCCTCTTTGGGGTTTTTAGGCTCTATTTGTGAAACGAAAGCGAAGTGATAACAAAAGTTACTTAGCTTAGATCGAGTGGTGACTCCCTTTGTGATGTCTCCGAGAATATTGTCAATTGGATGATCTTTACACGACTTCCAAGCTTGAGGGAGATCATCGTTTGTAGGCGGATGAGCTTCCTCAGTTACCTCATGGTGTGCATCCTTATCCTCCTCAATTTTGACTCTATCGGGTTGATCAATCCCCGTTTCGCCACCTTTGAGTATGTCTTCTGTGGATGTACCTGCACCATGAACAACACTATCCTTTCCGACATTTCTCGGATAGGACTCATCAAACGTAACGTGCACAGACTCTTCAACAGCTAGTAATCTTTTATTATAAATCCTATATGCTTTACTCTAAAACCAATAAACACATTCTTCTTATCACTTTCATGCACAATTTTGCAGCAATCTTTTGAAAAGGAAACATTGTAACCTTTGTCGCATAATTGGCTAATGCTAAGGAGATTATGTTTAAGGTTTTCGACAAGCAACACATCGGAAATTGTAGTAGAGGAGGGATTACCTATACTACCTTTACCTAGTATCGCTCCGCGGTTGTTATCACCGTATGTTACATACCCTTTCTTCTTAGCCACGAAGTCTATGAATAAGGATATGTCTCCAGACATGTGCCTTGAGCACCCACTATCAAGAACCCATCTTCTCTCGGTGGACTCGACACATTTCACCTGTCAAAATATAACTCAGAAAAGGGAGGTACCCAATGGCATATTGGGTCCTAATAGGTTAGCGACAAGACGGTTGCGTTTGGGCAACCATTGGTAGATGCCTTTAGGAACAAGAAATCTCCTAAATCGACATTTACCAATGGAGTGGCCTTTCTTGCAACAGTAAAAGCATACAAAGTCGACATTAGAATCACTTTCACTTGCTTGATCCCTAATTACATATGCATATTTTTGATATGGGTTTATCATACTTTTTCTAAAATCCTTTTTATCGATTGCAAATGTAATTTTAGGTTCAAGTGCCTTGTCTAATTTGGCCTTAAGGTTTCTAACCTCACCTTGCCAAATATGACAAGTATCACAACCAAAGTTAAAAGGATTACTATTGTCCTTACAATCCGATTCATTATCTTTCACAATGGAAGCCTTAAGGTCCTCTAATTTCTTTTCGGACTCTAAGACTTTGTGCTCTAAATATGTAAAAATTCTTCTATTAGAAGCAAGTTTCTTAAAGGCTTCAGTTGCTTCCTTGTGTAAAACATCGAATGCGGTTTGTAATTCGGAATGAGACATATTAGATGACATATTATATCTAGAGTGACGTACCTGTTTCTTTTTCTTTTTCTGATTTGCGGAGAGACATAGATTCACGGACTCTTCTTCATCACTAGAGCTTTCATTAGAGGAGGAAGAATCACTGTCGCTTTCCCACGCGATGTACGCCCTCCTAGGCCTTGATGCTCTCTTATGTGACTTCGATTGTTCCTTTTCATTTCCCTTGTTGTTCATTGGACAGTCCGGTTTGTAGTGACAGGGCTTTCCACATTTATAGCACGTTCCTCTAGTCTTTTTGCCTTTTTGATTGTCATCTTTGGAGAACCTTGATTGCCTTCGGAAATTTACCAGGTTCTTCTCCGAATGTTGGATGCCGTTCTTTCTCACGTACCGGTTATACCGTTTAACGAACAGCCCCATGTCCTCATTTATGTCTTCTTCTTCGTCGTCGCTTGAAGAATAATCACTTTGCTCTTTTGCTTTAGACTTCGAGGAAGAAGCCTTAAGAGCTATGGACTTCTTTTCACTCATCTTTACTTTGTCCTTCTTTTCTTTCCTTTCATGTTGGTCAAGACTCAAGAGTACCTGTTCATGCTCTTGTAGTTTGCCAAACAATGTAGTCAGGTCTAATACCGTAAGATCATTTGCCTCTTTGATGGCGGTCACTTTCGGCTGCCATTCCCTGCTAAGACATCTCAAAACTTTATTAGTAGCAAGATCATTGGAAATAGGTCTTCCTAGTGAATGTAATCTGTTTATGAGATGAGTAAATCTCTTTTGCATGTCAGCAATGGTTTCCCCTTGCTCCATGAAAAAAAGATCAAACTCTTGTATAAGAGTGTTGATTCGAGCCAACTTAACATCGTTTGTCCCCTCATGGGCAATTTGTAGTGCATCCCACATAGTTTTAGCCGTAGGGCAATGGGATACACGGTAGTATTCATCTACACCTAATGAGGAGATTAGAATGTTCTTAGCTTTCCAATCGTAATTATACTTTCGCTCATCGTCGTCGGTCCATTGTGCTTCGGGCTTTGGCACAACTTCGTTATTCTCATTTGTCATGGTTATTTCAATCGGACCATTGAGAATAACGTTCCATATCTTTCTATCTATGGAATTAATGTGCACCCGCATACAGTCTTTCCAATAGCTATAATTTTCACCGTTAAAAACGGGAGCTCTATTGTACGCCCCTTTTGGTTCGTTAGCCATTATTCTATCAATGTTGTATTTGAAGCACCGGAGAACCGGAGCTCTTGATACCACTTGTTAGACTAAGGCACGGATCTAGAAGGGGGGGTTGAATAGATCCTTTTTAAAAATTTGAGTGGCGCTACCAATAAAATTGGTTTTCAAAATTGTTTTCAAATGCGGAAGCGGCCTTGGAAAATATAGTCTAAAACGAACAACTATTGGAGAGCCGGATATGCGTCAAGCAGATGAATTTAAGACGATAACGGATAGTAAATCACTACACACTTTTATGCAAAACTCAGATGTGATTCACTCGTACTATTTCCTTATTCCAATGATAAAAAATTACACCAAAACTAGCAGCAAAATTAAGGCAATTTTAGTTCAGCACTTTTGTCGAACAGTTGGTGTACACAAATACCTTAAATGATATTTGTGTTGAATGAGTGATTGAAAATTTTAGTTCAGCACTTTTGTCGAACAGTTGGTGTGCACAAATACCTTAAATGATATTTGTGTTGAATGAGTGATTGAAAAAGCCTTAGTACAGTATTTCTATTGTACTTAGTAGTTAAAAAACAGTGTTTCACCAACTCACTCAATCAATACTACAATTTGACAAAATCACTTATTCTAGAATCACTTAATTTTTAAGCTGTAATTGAAAATGCAGAAAATAAAGGAACACAAGATTTGATGAGGCAGTTCCCCCAGTCGTCCTCGCGTTGGGGTACGTCTGCCCTCAATTCTACAATGAGAATTGAGATATGTATTGAATAGATATCACCTGTTTGGTAGAACAGTTATACACAAGAATCGATAGACAATTGATACAAACAATCTTAATGTTGCTGATAATTTCTACCACTTCTTGCCCCTTGATTCAAGATGAATCAAGTCCTCCAATTTGATGTGAATGACCTCCGATTGCAGCCACCTTATTGACAACTCTTCCGTTGATCAAACCTTCGGCACGGCTGATCTTAGACACACCCAAATTGAACCCGGAACGTCTTCAACCTTTCAACGCCCTAGCTACTAGAATGATCAACCTTCCGCTAATCAATCACCTTCGCACTCGCTTGATTGTTGAACCGACGATTCTGTAACAAAAGCCTTCAAAACCTGTAGTCTTGATAGGTAAAACCTCAAAGGTTTTCTCCCAAGAAACACCTGCACCAGCTTCCACTCGAACCGGATCTTCAATCACGCGTTCGAACCTTATCAACGTCGAGCAAACCACAAACCGCAGCAAAAAATTGATTATCTGTAATTTGAGGATTTGTGAGTTGATTGAACGATGAAGATGAAGAACACTGATGCACCTCTTTCACGTTTCTTGACCTGAACACTTTCTCACAATGCTTTCAAAAATGTTTTTTGTTAAAATTGAAAAGACAGCTATTTATAGTAATATACAAAACAGACAGTTGACAGATCAATGAAACATAGCAGAATTTCTGTTTCTGCGCGCGAACGGTCGACCATAGGGTCGGCGTGCGCTGAGCCGTGTGATTCTCAAACTGTCATGCGCCGAGTCAGCGGTCGACGCATGATCTTCATGCGCTGAGCCGTCTGATTCTTAAACCTGCATGCGCCAAGTTAACGGTCGACGCATGACCTTCATGCGCTGACCCGTGTGAACTGAATGAAACTGTGTGTTGACGGTATGGTCGGCTCATGGTTCAAAAATCTGCAAAAACATAAATTTCTACAGCTTTTTGTGCATTACGTCATTGTAAAAATTGAATCATAAGTAGCGTGAATGATTTAAACGAAAGAAGGATATCTCTTAGCAAGTTGTCATCATCAAAAACCAGAGGCACGCTTGTGTTGGTAGATACTTTGCCTTCACAACTTGTTCTTTATCGAGGATTTTTCTTTTGCAATCCTTTTCTGCTTTTCTGCTTTTTTTCCCTATCTTTTGCATGGACTGACTCTCTTGAGCTTCTTTTGATTTCAAAGTCCAGAGGGATGCCCTTATTTTTGCCTAAGTCGCTTGTTTTCAAGATTCGACTTAGCAGGCTTTTTCTTTTGATTCTCTTTTTTTTAACAAATCGTGTGACACTGGCTTGTCTAACTTGTTAAAGGATTGTGACTATTTCACTCCTTGGTCGATAAGGTTTAACCATTGTGGTTTTTTTAGGCACGACCTGTACATGTGTGATTGATCCTCGAACGAGAACACTCCTTTTGCAATTTGGACGCTCGGTCAAATTAACTGACACCTACCCTGCCCCGGGTTAAGGTTGAGGGTTTTTTTGTTTTCAGAAAGAAACTCCTACTACTAGGTTCAAAGGGGTTGACAAGGGATTATCCTCCTTATATCTCCGGTGTTTGTGGATTTGAAATAATGCCTGTACATCATCAACAGGTTTTTATTCAAAAGCATACATTCAGAAGCTTGCGCATCTTTAAACTTTGTCATCCTCCCCGGATTCCGCTTAAACAAGCGTATGACATCTGTAAAAAGCAATTAGTGAACACGAATGAATTAAATCAAAACATGCATATTCATTTCATTAATATCAATCGAAATTAAGCAAGTTTTACAAATGAGATTTGCACTTTAAACAGGAAAGAAATTACAAACGTAAAGAAATGACAGGATAAAACGAAAATTGCCAGCTTCTGGGGACTGGGCTTTCACACTGATTAGCAGCTGGGGGATGTGACCCTTGAAGTCTTCAAACTCAATCAGACGAGCTATGTACGACCAACTTTCCTCCTGGAAAGGATATGCACCTTCTGTCCATCAACTATTGTATCCTGGCTTGAAAAGCCTCACAATCTTCAGTAGAATGCCCTATGGATTCTCCATGATACCCACATTGAGCACTAGGATCATACCCGGGAGGGTAAGGTTCTGGCACTGGTTTGAGAGCTTTGGGCTCCACCAAAGAATTTCGAACTAGGTGCAGCAGCAGCTGACTGTACGACATAGGCACTGGACGAAGAGGAGAATTCCTTCTTTTCAAATTGTTGTGAGGCCTATTCTGATTCTGGTAATGATAATTTTGCTGCAAGGACCCAAAAGGTCGTGGACTCTGAACAACAGAAACATCCGACGACTAGGTTTGGACTCTTGAGAACTCTCTCTGTTTAGGCGCTTTCATCCTTAAGCTTGACCCAGAAACAGGCAACAGTTGTGGGCAGGAGGATTCTGACACCAAAGATTGTAGGATATACTCTTGACCTACTATAGCTTTAGGTGAGGGAATAAGAACATCCATCCTCTTTGCATGATAGGGAATAAATTCGCCTGATACATTCATGCTGCCCGGCGTAAATTCAATTGTCTTCGAATCAATCAGGTCCTGAACTTTATGCTTAAAAGCTTTACAGTTTGCAATGTTGTGCCCCTGTCCCCCATAGTGGAAATCACAATGAGCATTGATATCAAAGCCTGGCGGATATGGCGGGATCTCTGGATTAATCTTCTTCGGCACTATCAACCTACCTCTGATCAAATCCAGCAACACTTGACTGTACGATACCGGCAACTGGGTAAAATGCCTTTCTGGTTTCCTTGGTCTTCGTCTAACGTGTTGATGCGGCTGGTGACGGTATGACTGTTGACTCTGAAGGGAAACAGATTTCTGATACTCAGACCCAACAGATTGCTGACTCTGAACACTCGAAGTATCTGAAAACTGAATCTGAGGTACATGAGATTCTGGGATAACATCACTTTCTTTATCCTATTCTTCTTGAGAACTGACAACTGATTCACCTTCATAAACTGAAGTATCTGAGATGTCTCGAATCTTTCCGCTCTTGATTCCACTCTCGATACGTTCACCCATTATCACCAAGTCGGCAAAGTTCGACATTCTACCACTGATCATCTTGTCAAAGAAATGGCCTTTCAGGGTATCCAAGAATATGTCCACCAACTCTCTTTCCAAAAGTGGGGGTTAAACACGAGCAGGTAATTCTCTCCATCTCTGCACATACCCTTTGAAGGATTCATTGTCCGCTTGAGATAATTCCTGCAACTGCATACGGCTAGGAGCCATGTTGAGATTGTAGTTGTACTGCTTCACTAAGGCATTGGCTAAATCTGACCATGATCTGATGCAATCACTCTTCAACTGCATATACCAATTCAACGATGCTCCACTCAGACTGTCCTGGAAACAGTGAATCATTAGCTTGTCATTATGGACATGTGAAGTCATTTTTCTGCAGAACATCAGCAAATGCTGCTTCGGACAACTATCCCCCTTGAACTTCTCAAAATTTGGTATCTTGAATTTCAAAGGCATCACAAGACATGGCACCAAACACATGTTCGAAGCATTCAGGTCGAGAGTATTCTGACTCATCAGGGCGTTAAGCCTTTCATCCAACAGACAATATCTTCTCATAAACTCAACAGTATGTGGGTTCTTAGCATTAACCTTTGGAACAACCCTCTGAGAATCTGGCACAGGGAAGGTGAAATTCTGATAATCTGTGTCATGGAGAAAAGATGCATCTTTATCTCTGACAGGGATCTGTACAGGCTGAGCTTAAGCCACATTGTTCGCCGGAGTCCTCTGAATATCGACCTCTCCTCTAGTCATAGTTGCCACGACTTCCATGAGTTGATATAGCTGATTCTTCATCAATTCAAACTCTGCCCTTGTAACAACCATATTCTGCTCTGCTGAGTTCATGATTCTGCCAGAAGCTAATTCAAGTCCAATGCGACTATCGGGAAATCAACTAACGGAGTAGACAAAAGATGGGTGAGCTCCCTGTTCTAGCTGAGGATGGATATGCAAATATGAAATGCAAATGCAATGCAAAATGCTGATGCAACAAACATGGGATCAAAGTATCCAATGCTTAAACTCGCTGTTGTACCGTTGACTGAATTCAACAATAGCTCTACTCTGATCAAAACCCTGAGATAACACACTGGACAGAACATTCAGGATCAATAGTCCGCACTTGACAAGAAAAATCGGGTTGGTTGAAGGCCAGGTTTCCTATAAAACTCATCCCTCTCACATGTGGGTTCTAGTCTTGAAAGGTACGACATCCTATGCGGGCGGTCAGCATCACAGACTTTCGAGAAACGATGATACGTTCACCATTTCTGGTTTGGCATCTTAGTCTAACGAAGCGGCCTCACTTAGCTGACTTCCCAAATGAACAATCTCCAGAGTCGACAGTCTCTCTAAGTAAATATTCCCTCAACTGCACTAGACGCACAGGATATAATATTTCTAAAGAAAAACCTCGTCTGAATGTGAATTTCACGCGAGCTATTGCGCAGCCAGATGCCACACAAGCTCTCGCTAATCTCCACTCTAATCCTATGTGTATACTCAAGCCCGGGTCTGACTTATCTCTCAATGGAACAACCCAACCCACAGCACAACAACATCATCATATGATAATAAAATGCAAATACAATAATATACAACAGGTAATGTACATAAAGCAAAATAACTGCACAAAAATAAACACCCAAAGACGCAAACAGACAAGCGCTAGGATTGACTCGCACAGGGAACCATCGCATTCCCCAGCAGAGTTGTCAGCTGTTGCAACTGCGAAAAACACCCGGCGAAAAACAGAAGAGTTGCCACCTTTTGTTATTTATCCTAAAGAGAGGGAAAGGAAATGATCGGAAAAACCTGACGAAAAAGGGAAAGACAAGGTCATCGCAACCAAGTCCTGGATTTGGGAGTCGGTTACGCAAGGGGAAGGTATGAGCACCCCTCACGTCCGTCGTACTCGACGGGATCCACGCTTGTTGTCTATCTAAGGGTATGTTTAACTATCTACGCTACAGGCTTGTAGGACAAAAAAGAAAAGAAAAGAGACTCGGCAGAGCATCGCCGCTCTATGCCTAAGTATTCCCTTGTGCAATGGGAAAGTCAGAGTCAACGTAGTTCGGCTAACTACGGGAGAGGGGGGGAAGGTTGCTCGCCAAGACATCGCGTCTTGTGCCTATGTACTTTCATCTGGTATGAAAGATCAGAGCAAACATAGTTCGGGCTAAACAGAACACTGGTTGGTTAAGTGTTTTAACCGAGTAGGGTTAAACCTCCGTTCCAGCAGTTAGGGGCTAAGCCTATTTGCGGTAGAACCGAAGCTTAACAACACTCTTTTCTAAAAAAGATTTCCGATTAATCCCGAAGGAAAAAGGTTTGAAGTTTTGTTTTGTGCTTTTTAGTGAAGTGAATTAATTCGGTTTGTGATTCACGTTGCACTAAAGACTACGACACGGAGGTGAATGCATCGTATATCTCCCCCAAACGGGACGTATACTAAACACCCTAGATAAGCGAGAGGAGACCCCTCGCTCATCATTCCCCATGTGGCTTAAGGCTCGTAGCGTGCAACATTTATCGCATTTATTAGATGAGTTAGGATTTTTTGAGATGAGAAAGAGAGACGCACGAAAGGTCTAAGGGAGACTCAGCCCTAACGTTGTCATGCAAAGTGGTCCTAAAGTTTGGATGAAAAGGGGGAACATCTACCCTAATGTTAGCATGCTTGGATTGAACACCTAATGTCTCTCCTACTCCCACCCTAAACGGAGGGACTAGGAACCCTATGGGGATCATGGCAAAAAGCACAAGAAGGACAAAGGAAGGATTAATCACAAGTAGAAAACGCATACACGAAGAAAACATGCAAAGAGGGAGGAACAAAGTGCGGGGCAGCAGCCACCACAAGCACATCTCAACCCCTTTGGAGCACACAAAAATGCAAAACACAAGATGAAATGCACATGAAAAGATGCAAGCAATCATGAACATGCAAATGCAAAAATAAAATGAGCGGATGAGGTGTAACGGGAGAAGACAAGCCTCTACAATCGTCGACCATCAATCGTCGAAGAAAATGGAAGGAAAAGAAGTGTGGGGCAGCAACCGCCATAAGCGCATCTTGACCATAGCTCTTCGCTCAAGCAAACAAGGATGAACATCACATTGAACAACATATACAAATATGCATTCAAGTGGAGATCGAACAAAACGAGTCGAAAAAAATCATGATCCAACGATCAAGAACAACGACGTATATACCAAACATCACACTTCTAATGCATCACACTGGTCTATGATGATTCGAAGTGGAACGGTATGCAAAAACACCTTGAAAAACAGCAAAACAGGCCCACTATTACAGTGTTAATCAGTTAACCCCTGGGGTTAATCGGTTAACACCTTAAAAATTTTAGAAAATCTGGAATTTTGAACAGGTTAATCGGTTAACCATATGCGTTAACCGATTAACACCGTTAACGTTTGAAAAATTTGAAATGGTTAATCGGTTAACCATATGCGTTAACCGATTAACACTATAACAGAGGCCAAAAACAGCAGCAGAAAAAGCACTTCCAGCACAAAAACAGCTTATCCAAGGATCCAAAAGATCTACTTATCACTTAAGCACGAAATTAACAACAGAAAACAGAGATCCAACAGCATGAATACACAATTACACAGCAATATCACAATCCGAACGGATCGAAATCAACCAAAATTCAATCGAATATGAAGATTAACGCGATAAGCTCAAAAATTAAATCGGATCGAGAATTCCAACCTTCGAAGCGGAGATTTGCTTCAGTAAGTGTTGATCAACTGAATTTGAGCAGATCCAAACAAGATTATCCAGAAAACTTCAAGATCCACAATAATTCTTGCAAGAGGAATGAAGATCAAACACTTTTAAGCCAAATTACTCCAAATAAGCACTTCCAACTCAAGCTCCAAAATCAGATCTCAATTTCCACTAAAATTGATTATGAAAATTGATCCAATGATGATGATAAATGGAGGTTTATGCTCAAGAATCCATTGATTTCAATGAAAAATCAATGAATCCCAAATGATGAAGAGCTTTGAGTGAGGGTTTTGGGAATGGAGAATTTTGAGAGAAAATTGAGAGCTCAATGTTGCACCCCAAATTTTGACCCCTTAAATCTTCATCATCATTCTAGGATCATTTTCATTTGATTATCTAACCTTAACCTACTTCAAGTTTGTCTTTGTTAAGATACATGTGAATTAGGGTTCCGTACAGTCAAAAATTGAGGTTTCGATGGTTTAATCAGTCAATGTATCCGATTTATTCTCCATGAAACAATTCTCCACATCATCAAAGATACTACATTGGGTCAAGTATGAGTCCAATATGAGTTTGTCACCCAAAGATCAAGAAAAGTGCAATCCAGGACACCCGATTAGGGTTTCTATTCAGGAAAAGTCAACTGTAGTTTGAATTTTGATTTAAAAGGTGTTACAATGATGGATTTATGGTCCATGAAGCTCGTATGGATTAGGGAAGTCCACTAAAGAAGTTTCAAGGCCTCTGAAGACCCACGACACCAACAGTCGATTCAGAGGTTTTCGATCGTTCGGTTCGTCTGACTGAAAAGTCAACCCATTGACCAACAGGGTTTTAACCCAAAATTGAAGCCAAATATGTTCCCAACATCATTTAATATCTAATCATGAAGTTTTGTGACCAATTGATCAAGAATTGAGAATTAATCGAAAAGTTGGGGAATTAAGATTTTGAAAAGGGCAAAGCCAAAACTTCTTAACCACACAAGGGTTCTTGACCTAGTTTCAAGAGGAATGAGTTCCTAAAACAAACATAAATATTGTAGTACCTAATTGGTGCTTTCTAAAAAGTACAAGTTTGTTCCATAACTCTTCTTGGTTAGAGAGAACCGAGGTCTACAAGTTGGCAAAAACTCGCATTGGCAAAACCAGGTCAGCATGAGTTTTTGATTCCAAAACCTCTCCAAATTGATGCTAATCAAAGATTAAGCATCATTTATGATGTTTATATTGATAATGAACATTTTTACATCAATTCCCACGAAAATGACACAAAGATCAAAGGAAATCATTATTTAATGCAAGTTGCAAAAGTGAATAGTGAAGAAAGAGAAAAAAAGTGGCTACCCTTGTCAAATCATCAACTTTAATTCAACAAGTCACCTCCTATCCTATAAATCATGATGAAAAAAATATATGGGGCATGGAGAATATCTTAGTAGAGTGTCTTAAAGACAAAGATGAAGATTGTATTGGAAAACTCAAAGATTTTCATGATGGAAGGTTAAAATTGGCAATTTGCTTCACTTTTACCCATACCTTGATCCAAGGCTTTTGCCTATAAATAGAATTCACTTCCTACATCAAAAACACACAAGTTTCATGCTAGAAACCAGCTAGAACTCCATTCCTTACACAGTCACAAGTTCTTGCAAAATCTCATTAAGTTTCCAAAATCCCTCAAAATCTACTTTTGCAAAACACCTTTCAAAACCATTTCTAAACTTCTTCCAACTCAATAAACACTTCAAACACATCAAATATGATGTATTGAATCTATCCAAATCACTTCCATATTTATCTAACAAGGTTCTAGTGAGTCGGTCTTTGAAATCTTTGGATTTTGGAGATTTTCCTTCATTTACAAGGCAATTCGTCCACTAGCTTGCTTGGAGGTTATTTGGAGCATCTATTCATCATCCTAGGAACATTTGAAGATCTTGGAATAGCTTTAAAGATATCTGGTTTTCTTATTGCTTAATCTTTCTTCAAGAGGTAAACCTAAAACTCATAAATGTGAACTTTCCATTTGCATTTCACATGCTACCATGACTGTTTTTAGGGTTTTTACCATGATGTTCTTAAACTTTTTCAACTTGTAACTTGATTTTTCTTGTGATATTGATCTTGTATTATTTATACATGTTTGTTAACATGTTTAAATAATCAAATTTGTTTGATTCATTGTCTTACCATGTGCATTTTATTCTTTTTATCATTTAGATTTTTATGTTTTGTTCACAAACTTAAAAACCATATAACTTCTCCATTTTAAATCATTTTTAAGTGGTTCTTTTTGCAAAATTCTTGTGTTGTAACATATCTCCATATAATGTTTAAATAATTCTAAAAATCCTATTTTAGAAACACTTTGCACTATGAGAAAGTTATAACCCATTTTAGAGTTTTCACCCTCCTATCTTTCCTTCTTTATTTCAAACATTTGGATTTCATTCTCTTTGAGTTTTTAATTTGAGATTATGAACATGGATTGTTAGCTTCTTTTGGCATTTAAGTTTGAATTTCAACTTTGCTTGTACACATTTAGGTGGTTCACCTTTAAAAACTTTTGATTATCCCCATGAGGTTTTGAACCTTTTGTTTACATTGTTGTTACATTGATGGTTTACATATGATATCCTTTACCTTTACCCTTTATCCTAACCTTAGGATTGGAGTCGCCGTGCTCTATTTAGCGTCCCGCCGTGGACATTCTTTACCCTTTTATCCTAACCTTAGGTTTGGAATCGCCGTGCTCTATTTAGCGTCCCGCCGTGGACATTCTTTACCCTTTTATCCTAACCTTAGGATTGGAGTCGTCGTGCTCTATTTAGCGTCCCGCCGTGGACATCCTTTACCCTTTACCATAACCTTAGGATTTGAGTCGCCATACTCACTTTTAGCGTCCCGCCGTGGACATTCTTACACCTTCCTAACCTTAGGATTGTAGTCACTGTGCTCTATTTAGCGTCCCTCCATGGAAATTCTCTCCCCTTTATCTTAACCTTAGGATTGGAGTCGTCGTGCTCTATTTAGCATCCCGCCGTGGACACCATTTATCCCTTTATCCTAACCTTAGGATTGGAGTCGCTGTGCTCTATTTAGCGTCCCGCCGTGGACATCTTTTCCCCGTTATCCTAACCTTAGGTTTTGAGTCGCCTTACTCATGTTTAGCGTCCCGCCGTGGATATTCTCTACCATAACAATCTCAACTTAGATTCAAGAGTCGCCGCACTCCATGTAAGTACTTCCTTATGAGTGCTTACATCCCTCTGGAACCTTGACCACAGTCAAGAGTTCCTCACCCTTAACCAGGGGAACTACGAACACTCTGATTTCTCGAAGAGAATACGTAGGAACA
This sequence comes from Lathyrus sativus, assembly GCA_963859935.3. Classification (NCBI taxonomy): domain Eukaryota; kingdom Viridiplantae; phylum Streptophyta; class Magnoliopsida; order Fabales; family Fabaceae; genus Lathyrus; species Lathyrus sativus. The sequence goes on along the minus strand of OZ012737.1, from coordinate 253,609,141 downwards.
AGATGCAACGTCTTGGTGAGCCAACTAACAACCAACCTTTTCTTTCTCCCTCACTAACAACTAACTTCCTGTTAACATTTACAACTTAGAATTGGAGTCGCCGTACTCTATTTAGTCATCCTGCCATGGACATTCCTCGTGTTTACCTTTACAACTTAGAATTGGAGTCGCCGTGCTTTATTTAGTTGTCCCTCCGTGGATATTCCCTTTGTTTACCTTTGCAACTTAGGCTTGCAGTCGCCGTGCTCTATTTAGTCGTCCCTCCGTGGATATTCCCTTCTTTGCTAACTCAACCTTAGTTTAGAGTCGCCGCACTCTGTGTAAGTGTCTCGCCGTAGACATTTACTTTCCCTTTGGAACCTTGACCATAGTCAAGAGTTCCTCACCCCACCAGGGGAACTACGGTTGCTCTGATTCCATTCTCATCAGGATACGTAGGCACGAGATGTGATGTCTTCGCGAGCATACTTTACCAAACATGGTATATACTTTATATCTTTACCCTTAGCACATTTCCCTTTAGCAAGCAAACTTTAGCGAACACAAATATTAACAAGAGGTTCCTGTAGAGTACTACAGATGTTTAGGATGTGAAATACCTACCCTAGGCATAACCAACCCCCGAACCTTTAGATCTCTCTTTGCTTAGCTTTAAGCCTTGCCTTTTGCTTTGCATTTTAATAGTTTTTTCTTTCTTCAAACCTTTCCTTTTTGGATAAATTAATGTCTGGTTGTGAATTGTAAGAATTAAAGATTCAAGTTAATCAATAGCTTGGTATCACGATTCTCACCGCAACAGAAATGGCGACTTCACTGGGGACCTCCCCTAAGAGGGTTAAGCCCACCTTGTTTATATTTGTATTTGCTATATGTTTGCTTGTTTGTATATTTATGTTTATTTGTCAATATATCTGTTTGTTTTGGGTGCCTTGAGTGGTGAGATAAATCCTAACCCGGATTTGAGTGGCACATAAGATAGGATTGTGATATGATCAATAGTTGGGCTATTGGGAGTAGTCCCAATATGTCTGACAAATGATGTAATCACACTCAGTGGAGACTCTTTGAGGTGGTTAGTAATGCATGAGTAGTCGTGTATTCACTAATTATTTCAACATGAGTCTGCGAAGCTGGGGACCTTTAGTAACACTTTTACCCCACTTGGCCTTTTTAGGAAGTAGCGCGGAAATTGTTAGGAAGTAGTCCCTCAATAGTTGTCACGCGATGCTACACTCAGACGAGTTTATCTTGAGAATATTGTTGACTCACGTAAGTAGTTGCGTTAGTTGGTAATATCCGAAGGATTTACTATGACTCTGGGAACTTTGTTAGAACCCGTTATGCAGGTGCTTTACCCATGGTACACACCCCGTGGTTGGTTCTTTACCCAGACCTCATGATGTGATCTTGAACCTTTGATCCTGTTATGGGTGTTTTTGCATCTTGTCTTGTATAGCTTTGCATTGCATTTGCATCTTTGCATGGTTCATTGCATACATCTGTTTGTCCAGTCGCTCATCTCTAGCTGTCTTCATCATTTTGTGTGCCTTTGAGTCGTCAAGCTGATTCCTCGACACCGATATCAGACTAGAGCTAATTACAGACGCAAGATATCAGAGCAAGAAGTGCATAATGTAGACATCCAAATGGAGATCGTTGATTTGAAATCAGACAGGACAACTCATTAATCACCAAGCCATGTTTCTTGTTGTTTGCACTTTCCTTATTTTGTACTAGTTGTTTGCTTTCAAATCATGTTTGTACTTTTAAGTTAATGAAATGAGCATTGCAACTTTTGATTCAATTTATTTTGTCTAATATTTGCATCTTTATGCTTTATCTTTTAAAAAATATACACCTTTTGTTCAAACTTTTGACATGCAAATATTTGATGGAGGATGATGAAAACGTTATACCCATAACTGCTGTTAGTATGCTTTCAATCAAAACCTTTTCTCGTAGTTATTCAAAACCTTTTCTCTCGCCCCAGTGCGATCGAAACCTTTTCCCGTAGTTAGCCGAACTACGGCCGCTCTGATTCTTCATTCTTCTTTGAATGTAAGATACGTAGGCACAAGATTGCAATGATCTTAGCAAGCACATTTCCCTCTTTTTCCCGTAGGCCCACGAACTACGAATGCTCTGATTTTCCACTTCTTACAAGTGAAGATACGTAGGCACAAGGGCCCCAATCCTTGGCGAGCACCCTATCTAAAACCATCCATTTCCCTATAGGAGAAACCTTAGAAGAAAACAAATAAGCGTAGTTAACTTTTCTCTCGAATCGATCAAGAGGTTCCCGTTGAATACAACAGACGTAAAGGGTGCTAATACCTTCCCTTTGCGTAATTGAATCCCAAACCTAGAATATTGGTTGCGATGACCATGTTCTTATCTCCTTAAAAGTTTTATCAATATTTTCCTATTCCTCTCTTGGAATGGATAAAGTTCGGTGGTGACTCTGTTCGAATGTTTTTTCCGCGTCCATTGCGAGGATTGTATTTTTTGAGGTACAACAGATGGCGACTCTGCTAGGGAAATGAATAGCCTTATGCTAGAGAGAGTCAAGCCTAACTTGACTCAATTCATGAGAGTTAGATCCATTTGGAGTCGCCATCTGTCATACCTTGAAAAATACGATTCTCGCGATGGACGCGGAAAAAACGTTCGAACAGAGTCACCACCGAACTTTATTCATTCCAAGAGAGGAATAGGAAAATATAGATAAAACCTTTAAAGAGATAAGAACATGGTCATCACAACCAATATTCTAGGTTCGGGAGTCGATTACGCAAAGGGAAGGTATTAACACCCTCTACGTCCGTTGTATTCAACGGGAACCTCTTGATCGATTCGAGAGAAAAGTTAACTACGCTTATTTGTTTTCTTCTAAGGTTTCTCCTATAGGGAAATGAATGGTTTTAGATAGGGTGCTCGCCAAGGATTGGGGCCCTTGTGCCTACGTATCTTCACTTGTAAGAAGTGGAAAATCAGAGCATTCGCAGTTCGTGGGACTACGGGAAAAAGAGGGAAACGTGCTCGCCAAGATCATTGCAATCTTGTGCCTACATATCTTACATTCAAAGAAGAATGAAGAATCAGAGTGGCCGTAGTTCGGCTAACTACGGGAAAAGGTTTCAATCGCACTAGGGCGTGAGAAAAGGTTTTGAATAACAGGTTCGTCTCGATTGCACTGGGGCAAGAGAAAGGGGAAGTTAGTTGTTAGTGTGCTCGTCAAGGATAGAGACACTCGTGCCTACGTATCTTCATTAGGGAATGAGGAATCAGAGCAGCCGTAGTTCGGCTTACTACGGTTGGATTGGTTTGAAGATTGTACGGATGACGATTACTCGAAGCTTAAGAAAAAATTCTCGAACAAAAGTAATCGGGAGAGTGAACCAAAGACTTGGAGCTCTCTCTTTTTCATCGTGAAAAGAAGGTTGTATCTAAATGGAACGAGTGTTTAGGTCGCATTCTAACAGCTAAACATTGGCTTGTCTGCTCTCTAGGGGAGGCTGAAGCACGAGTTTGTTATGCACGAAAGAATGGACTAAATAATGTTCTTTGGTAAAGGGTTTGAGTTAAACTAGAGTTTATGTCTCATTCTAACTGCTAAACATTGGCTTGTTTGCTCGCTAGGGGAGGCTGAAGCACGAGTTCATATGCGCAGAAGAATGGACTAAACAATGTTCTTTGAGAAGAGTTGTTTGATTTGTTGATCGCACGGGGGCGAGGAATTAGGTTTTGAGAAGTGTCAATCGCACGGGGGCGAGAAAAGAGAGTTTGATTTGTTAAGTATTTGGTTTGGAAAAGAGGGTAGACTTGAATAGGTTTTAGGGTTTTGGCCGCACGGGGGCGAGGAAGAGATTGGTTAACTGTATCGGATGTTTAGCTAGGAGTGACAATTACTTGAAGCTTAAGAAAGACTTCTCGGACCCAAGTAATCGGGAGAGTGAACCAAAGACTTGAAAATCTCTCTTTTTCATCTATATTAAAAGAATAGGATGGAGTTCAAATAGGTTAATCGGATGACAATTACTCGAAGCTTAAGAAAGATTTCTCGAACCCAAGTAATCGGGAGAATGAACCAAAGACTTGGAGCTCTCTCTTTTTCATCCCAAAGAGTGGTTGTGTTTGGAAGGATTTGAAACATAGGATGTGGTTAAAGTATTTTAACGGATGAGGATTACTCAAAGCTTAAGAAAGACTTCTCGGACCTTGAGTAATCGGAAGAGTAAACCAAAGACTTGGAGCTCTCTCCTTTTCTCATCTAATATTATGAAAGATGTTTGATATAATTAGAGTGAACTAATCGGATGACAATTACTCGGAGCTTAAGAAAGACTTCTCGGACCCAAGTAATCAGGAGAGTGAACCAAAGACTTGGAACTCTCTCTTTTTCATCTACGTGCTTAGGAAAATAGATTTGAATTCGTTTATCATTTTTTAGAAGACAATAGTTCGAGTTTAAGAAAGACTCCTCAGACCCAAACAATTGGGAGAGTGAACCAAAGACTTGGAACTCTCTCTTTTTCATCTTTATTGAAATTGTATTTGAGTAGTTATTAAGTATTTTAATTTGATTTGAAGAAAATTCTTGATGTGAATCAAGGTTTGAATTTAGAGTTTTTAACGTGTTAACTAGCAAAGTGGGCTAGTCTTCTAAATGACCAACTAGAAGTAATTGATCAAATAGGTCTCACTGTAAGGAAGTCCAGGAGTAAGCTCTAAATGTTGTGTATGGTGATCAAAAGGTTGATGGCGAGGCTTTGAAAGCACTCGACTTACAAGGGTGGAAAATGACTCGACTAATCGAGAATTTATTTTAAAAATAGTTTTAAAGCATAAAAAAAGCAATAAAATTATTACATTTGAGGGGAGTGGGATACATTTGATCAAATAGGGATGAATCAACACATAAGCAATTGTGTACAAAAGTGAATCAAGTCATAGAATTCTTCTATCTTGGCCCGATTTTAACAAACTCAAATGGTCAAAATTTATTAAACCACTTAATTAGATTAATCCAAATCAATTATCCAAATTATCTTATTAAGTCAAATAATTAAGTTAATTAAGATTGATTAATAAATTTAAATGATTAGAATTTAGTTAACTTATTAATTAGGCTAACTAAAATTAATCATCAAAATTATTCGATTAAATTAATTAAAATTAATTAACAAAATTAAAATTAAAACTATTTAATTTGATTAAAAAATTAATTTCTATTGCCAAGGCAACTAAAATGAAATAAAAGAAAAATAGTAACCAAATTATTTATATAAACAAGTAATATAGGAATAGTCAATGCTATGTAATTAATTAGCATGCACATTAGGAAATGCTCATAAGCTTGTTTCTATAATTCATACAATAAACTAAAAGCTTCAGGAATATGCGATGAACTTATCAAAACCTAAAAGTGCATAATATCAAAATTTTAAAGGTGTATAATTTTAACTCAAATCCTTATCTTATACTGTTTCGAATCATATGACAATAAAATAAATATAAAAATGAACCACAGATTTCATATAATATCAAAGTATAACCACACGTATATATCATATTTTATCCTTCTCCACCTTTAGTGAAAGTTTCAATGTTCAGAAAAAAAGAATTGAGAGGGAAAAAAAAGTGAATCATGAATCTAATCAACAGGGGCATCAAAACATAGATCAGTTTAAGCAATTATTTAAATAAAATAAATCTACCAGTATCCACTCACAAAAACACCTATATTTTACTAGCAGCGTAAATTAATAAAAGACAATAGCAACAATTTCAACAAAATATTTACTAAAATATAATGACAGTAGAAGAAAACGTTCAATATGCGACATCACATCAACAGCCACTAGTGCAGAAATGACTTTTTACGTCGGGCCAAAAACACATTTTACATCGGGTCTGGGTCCGATGTAAAGCCAAGCGATGTAGTAAATCAAAGACATTTTACATCGGGTCATAGACCGATGTAAAAAATATATCTACTACAATGGTTGACAGTTAAGACTGATGCGAAATATATTATTATTAGTTTTTTTTATAAAAAAAAGGCACTTTTTACATCGGTTGTTATTCGGAACCGATGTAAAATGTGTCATAGGTGATTTTTTACATCGGTTGGTCAGTAGAACCGATGTAAAAGGTGTCATAGGTGTGTTTTTTTACATCGGTTGCCTTTTTGACCCGATGTAAAAGGTGTCATAGGTATGTTTTTTTACATCAGTTTCCTTTTTGACCCGATGTAAAAGGTGTGCTACGTGTCTTCAAAATTTATGTTTTTACATCATTTTTTAGGCACACCCACCCGATGTAAAATGTAGGTTGTTTTTCTTAAATATTTAGACTAATTTTTATCCGAATCGATATGGAATCCCTGTAGTTTTTTTGGTACCTAATTTTTCATATTTTTCCAACATCACACATACCAAATTTTAGTCCCTATTTGGTATGCAATTTTTTATATTTTTTCAACTAACCTTTTAGTTTCATTGCACCAAATAGCTAGGATACACATATTCTTCAACACGAACAAATTGATTTACAGAAGTACTAATCTAGTATACATACAATTGTTCAATCCACAAGAAATTGATTTACAAAAGTACAAATTGATTTACAAAAGTACTAATCTAGTACACATATTCTTCAATATTCAACCATTTATAAGTCCTTTACCACACTTGAATACTAACATGCAATCCACAAGAAATCCATTGTAGCTAGCTTCGGTAGAGAACACCAAAATCACATTTGCTGACAATAAATAATAATAACAATAAACATCAGCAGACAATGCCAAAATCAAGAAACTCAAATCAGGTATACATAGACAATTCTATATAACTCACCATATAAAGCTTAATTTTTATATAACTCAAAGAAACATTTTGCCCAACGGAGTCGCAAATCATACAAATCATCTTGTGTTAATTCTGTTGGATCATCAAATACCTACAATATGTAAATAGCAATATAAAGGTATTCTTTGAAAATTCACCTTAAGTTGCAAACGCAAAGTAAATAACAAAGTAAAGTTATTTTTATTTACCTGCAACCAATACTCGGTTATGTTGGCAGAGACAATATCCAACATATTTTTCATAACATAGTATCCACAGTCAATAGAGTTATGTTGTCGCCTTGTCTAAAATAAATGACACAATTAGTGAATACTTATGATAAAATTAAATATAAAATTATAATTTACATGATGCTTACTTTGGGTTGGAGCCATGTAGAATTTTTTTCTATTTCCATTTGTCATTTGATAAACCCCGAAAGCACTAATTCAGAAAAAAAATCCATATAGAGCAACATAAAATATGAAATTACTTTTGTAAAATTTTATGTATATGAGATATAACATATACTATAACAAAATTCACATAAAATATAAACTTACTTTGTAACAATTTTCTTCATGGTTGGATTAAGTTCCCGATGAAGTGAACAAAAGACGACCACAATATTGTCTCTTGGACAAATGACTATTAATTTCCAATGGTCTCTGTACATGTGCGTGGAAACACATACGGGAGACAGCACCTTAAAATTCAACCAAACTGAAAGCAAAAACAACCGATTAGAAGAATACACATGAGATGAACAACAAACCAAACATAAATAATAAAAATAAGCAACGCATGAATTTAGTTTCTCTACTATTATGAGTCGCATCACCAGTATCTTTTACTTATTATTTATTATTTTAATTAAGAACAACCTATGAAATACATGTACGCTTTTGAATAAACATATTTATTTTTTGTATTTTATAAATTGGGGATTAAAAATAAGTAGCACACGATAAACATATTTGGTTTTTGTATTCTTGTGTCCGTACGTATATGGCTAACTAATTCATCAACATTATGTAAATATGATTAGAGAAAATAATTAATCAGAGAAAATATGATGAGAAACTTACGTAAAAGGGATTCACCTCATCTTCGGCGAAGGGATTGGTGGCGGCGCAAAAAAAAGAAGAAGAATGACAGACGGTGGCGGCGGTGACAGCACCTTAAAATTCAACCAAACTGAAAGCAAAAACAACCTATTAGAAGAATACACATGAGATGAACAACAAACCAAACATAAATAATAAAAATAAGCAATGCATGGTTAGTTAACAATTTTATTTTATTTTGAATAAACAATTTTATTTTGAATACACCGATTAGTTAACAATTCTAGTTATTTACGAAAAGGATTAGAGCTCACTGAGTTTGGTTCTACTATTTATGATAAAAAAAAAATTTCAAATCAATCTGACTTTGCCAAGTGTTTTTTCTATATAACCTACAGTAAAGAAACTTTATATATATATTTAAAAAAAACTAACAAAAATTATGTATGTACAATTTAAAATTAAATGGCACTACTAATAAAAAGAGTATGGCTAACAGTACCGTATATATACATTTGGAAAAAGAATCACATCAACATGTATATATATATATATATATATATATATATATATATATATATATATATATATATATATATATATATATATATATATATATATATATATATATATATATATATATATATATATATATATATATATATATATATATATATATATATATATATATATATATATATATATATATATATATATATATATATATATATATATATATATATATATATATATATATATATATATATATATATATATATATATATATATATATATATATATATATATTGAAAGCAACCAGTACTATTCAAATTGCCAATCTAAAAGGACTAAAAATTTATACATAGGTGGTAATGTGAATGAGTGTATGGTGCCAAAATCATGTAGGAGGGAGGTTTTGGGTTGATAAGTGGAAATGTTATATTGTGTAGAAAAAGAAATTGGTATAATAGGAGAAGAAAAAGTTGAAAAAATAATGAATCTTGGATAGTTGAAAGAGTGTTTCCTGGTTATGTTTATGAGATGATTGTTAATTTGTGAGAGAATGAAAAATGAGATGGAGATGTGGTAGTATTGAGTATGAGAGAAAAAATATCAAGCGGTGTTTGTATGAAAAACAAGGTGGTGGTTATGGCGGTCAAATGGTATATTATTTGTGTTATTTCTATGACTTATGTGAAGAAAATGGAACATAAACATACACTTGGATAATGCTTACTAAAAAAACATTGCAACTTAAAAGAAAAGAACACCTAATATAAGAGGATTAACCTTCCAGTACATACCGTAAGCAAATATTCGGAGAATATTTTCCTACAGCTCCCATAGCATCAAAGCTATCATAGACTTCATCATATGAGGTGAAAAATTCTTGCTCATGAGTTTGGAAGAAAATGGTGGAATGATTTATGAATAGTGGATGTCGGAGAAAAGAAGAAGTGTATTCTATGTTCTTTTCTTTTTCTATTTCAAAAATCCAGAGAGAGTGTTATATTAAAGTGTGTATGTCTTGTCATGTGAGAAAAATGTGGTTTTTAAGGTTATGTCTTTTAGCAGAAAAAATGAAAGAAAGGTGAGGTTATGCGTATGGTATACAAGTGTAAGTGTACAGTGCAGTTAGTATTTCACAAAAGAGTGGTCACTTTTATATAAACACTTCAACATGAAAAAAATCATTGTATCGAATATTATAACCTTTATATGTATGTATATAAATAACTAATGTACATGTGAAAGATCCAAAATAATTTTAATGCATGAAATGTTATCCCTCCCAGATCTAGTTGAAATGTTCGTTTGTCTCTGTGAGTCTCAGTGTCAATCCTAGTTTGTAAGGTTTGTCTTTATGTGAGTCACAGTATCAAACCTATGATATACATGTACGAGTACGAGTATCAAACCTATTTTGAATAAACATATTTATTTTTTTGTATTTTGTAAATTGGGGATTAAAAATAAGTAGCATTACACGATAAACATATTTGGTTTTTGCATTCTTGTGTCAGTATATGGCTAACTAATTCATCAACATTATGTAAATACGATGAGAGAAAATAATTAATCTGAGAAAATATGATGAGAAACTTACGTAAAAGGGATTTACCTCATCTTCCGCGAAGGGATTGGTGGCGGAGAAAAAAAAGAAGAAGAATGACGGACGGTGGCGGCGGAAGAAGAATGGTAGACGGTGGCGGCAGATGGAGATGGAGACAGGGAAGCGAAGAAGAAGAACGATAAGATATTTTTGAGAGTTGGAGAATCTTATGTTTTCAGATAGGGTTTTGGAATTTTAAGAAACATTTTTATCGATTGGCAAATAGACCTGAGGTAAAAGGTTTAATCAATTTTATTTAAATTTTTATTTAGAATCTTATTACATCAGTTGGGCTAATTGGCCTGATGTAAAAGGTTTAATAAATCTTATTTAATTTTTTATTGAGAAACTTATTACATCAGTTGGGCAAAATGACCCGATGTAAAAGGTTTAATAAATCTTATTTATTTTTATATTGAAAAACTTTTTACATCAGTTGGGCAAAATGACCCGATGTAAAACGTTTAATCCATTTATTTTTTTATTGAAAAACTTTTTACATCGGTTGGGATAAACAACCCGATGTAAAATGACTTAATCTATATTTTTATTAATATGAAGAAGCATCTCATAATATCGGTATTTTTTATACAATTTCATAATTAGTGCATGTGATCACATTTTATATGAATTTAAAAAAAATATAATCTAGATGATATATACTAAAGAATTGAAATTTTTGTTTGTTACAATATTAAAATATCATGCAATTATTATCAGTTAAATATAAATCACTTAAACAAATTTCAATTAAAATGACTTAATCTATTGTATTTATTTATTTATTGAGAACTTTTACATCCATTTATTTTTTTATTGAAAAACTTTTTACATCGGTTGGGATAAACAACCCGATGTAAAATGACTTAATCTATATTTTTTATTATTAATATGAAGAAGCATGTTAAATGACTTAATCTATATTTTTTATTAATATGAAGAAGCATCTCATAATATCTGTATTTTTTATACAATTTCATAATTAGTGCATGTGATCACATTTTATATGAATTTTAAAAAAATATAATCTAGATGATATATACTAAAGAATTGAAATTTTTGTTTAATCCTTTTATGTTACAAAATTAAAATATCATGCAATTATTATCAGTTAAATATAAATCACTTAAAAAAATTTCAATTAAAATGACTTAATCTATTTTATTTATTTATTTATTGAGGACTTTTACATCGGTTGGGGGTAAACGGCCCGATGTAAAAAATTTTATTATGAGTAGCATCACCAGTATCTTTTATTTATTATTTATTATTTTAATTAAGAACAACTTATGATATACATGTACGAGTATCAACCCTATTTTGAATAAACATAGAGAAACTATAGAGAAAATAATTAATTAGAGAAAATACGATGAGAAACTTACGGAAAAGGGATTCACCTCATCTTCGGCGAAGGGATGGGTGGTGGCGGAAAAAAAAAAGAATGACTGACGGTGGTGGCGGAAAAAAAAAAGAATGACTGACGGTGGCGGCGGAGGAGGAAGAATGGTAGACGGTGGCGGCGGAGGAAAAAGAAAAACAATGATGGTGGAAGCGAAGAAGAAGAAAAATGGAGATGGAGACGGTGGAAGCGAAGAAGAAGAATGATAAGAGATTTTTGGGAGTGGGAGAATCTTAAGTTTTCAGATAGGGTTTTGGGATTTTAAGAAACATTTTACATCGGTTGGGCAAATAGGCCTGATGTAAAATATTTAATCAATTTTATTTAAATTTTTATTTAGAATCTTATTATATCAGTTGGGCAAATTGGTCGGGTGTAAAATCTTAATCTATTTTATTTATTTATTTATTGAGGACTTTTACATCGGTTGGGATAAACAACCCGATGTAAAATCCTTTATAACAATTTTTTTTATTATTTACGACACTGCCACCGCATTATTTTTTACATCAGATGGGGTACATGACCCGATGTAAAATGTTTCACCCATTTTATTTATTTTTTATTGAGAACTTTTTACATCGGTTGGGATAAATGGCCCGATGTAAAATCCTTTATAACAAAATTTCTTATTATTTACGACACTGCCACCGCGTTATTTTTTACATCAGTGGAAATATATGTCTGATGTAAAATCTTTAAATCAAATATTTCTCACATCATATTGTTTATAAATCTGATGTAAAATCCTTTAACAAATATTTTTCACATCATATATCTAAAAATCTGATGTAAAATCATTTAACCAAATGTCTTATTTTTAGTAGTGAGCAACTCGGCAGGACGGTTCACAAACTCATGAAATCAATAGAAATAACAACTACAACCTTAATCAAACTGAAACAGCATCACATATACATACTAGTATCGTTAGGAAATCGATTCCCAGAACCAACACACAACAACAACTTATCATTCACTGCATATAACAAAATGTTGCCATGAAAACAGGTCGAAAAACAGATGCTTAACATCAATCCATACATTAGCAAGATTTAAGCCAAGACAACATACACATTAAAACCAATACAGATCAAGATCGCATCATACACGACTTGTTGACAATGTTCATCATGATATAAAATTAAACAAAACATGAATTACCAACAACAGTATAATGCAAAATATAAGAAACAAAAGATCATAGAGGACATTGGTACAAGAACAAGCAGCATAAGGTCAAGATAACCGGACACAAATCATGACCAAAATAAGGAGCCAATCACAGCAGCAACATCAATTTATTACAATACTGCAACAATAGATTCATCATGACATAATCTTAAAAACAACATTGCATAAACAGAAAGTTCTAAAGCCGAGAGTTACCGGGATAGCTTCGTCAATGTTGTTGCTGCAAATTTGTTGTCACTCATTGAATAGTGTCAATGCTGTCTAAAGCTCGCGGAAACAATGAAGATGATGTTGTTGCTAAATTGAATTCGTGCAGGATTTGAAGATATTGTGTTGTCGTTGTTGATTCAAAACAAATGAGCTCATCATAACGTTGAACAATATATCCTCTCTCTTCTTATCAAGCCAACGATTCGAGCTCAAAATTGCGGAGGGGAATGAGACTGATAGCTATCGTTGCTGCAGAGATTGTTGAGTTTGAATGCTTCCAAAACTGAGTTGTCGCTGCAGAACTTTGTGCGAGAAATATCAATGGTCGAAAAGGATTACTTTCATCAGAAATGGAGGTTTATTTGAAAAGGGTTGTGGACGGTTGTGAATATGGGGAAGAAAATGGGTTAGTGTGGCGGCGGTGATCTTTTTGGGAGAACAGAGAGTTTGTATGGAAGGGGATAAGGAAACGGCAGCGAATTTAGGAGAGGGTGGTGTTGTTGAGGTGATGGAGAAGGTAGGGTTGAATGGGGAAAACGATGATGATGATGATGATGATTGATGAGGGGAGGTCGAGTTACAGAGGTGTTGTGAAGGTGGAAATAAAGGCGCCGACGACTATTTTTGGGAGAAAAGTGGTGGGGGCAGCGGATTTGAAGAGGATAGATTTTAGGGTTTTCAATTGGGGGAGATGAACAATGTTCTCCCCCTTTTATACTAATTTCACCAACCCTAAATCCCAGCTCCTTCATCCGTGTCATTCTTTTTTCTTTTTTTTTTTAAATTTTCTTTCTTTAATTTAATTTTCTGAATTATCTAAACAAGTTTTAACTCTAATCTATCTAACCAAATTAATAAAAACAATAAATTCTAATCTAATTAATCAATTTAAAAAATATAATTCTACTTATTAAATAAAATTCTAATCAAATTAATAATTAAAAAAAAATTCAATTAAAATTCTAAATCTAACTCTAACTTAATTAATAAAATTAATTTAATTTCTAACTTAATTAATAATTCTATTCTAAATTAAAACTCTAATTTAAATTCCAATCTAAAGCTAATCCTATTTAAATTTCTAAATCTATTTCTATTTAAAATTCTAATTCTAATTTCTATTTAAAATCCTAATTAAAATTCTAATTACAATTCTAACTTAAATTCTAAATTCTAAAATAAAAATCTAACCTAATTAATTAATTAATATTAAAATTATATTGTATTAACACATTATAAAAAAAAATGAATTTATGGAACAAAAATAATAATAAATATATACAAAAACAAATACCACGTGGCACACTCTTATTGGCCTAAAAAGTAAAAAAAAATGTTTATTTTTGCTAAAAAAAACGTTACGCTGTACAAGCGGGGTAAATAAAAAATAAAGTCTGGCGGAGTGAAAATTCAAAATAGGTAGGACAAATTTGGGGTATGACAAAAGGGTTATAACTAACATTAACCCTATCATAAATTTTGATCAGGCTATTTTAATGACCCTTACCCGTCCTTAAACCTGAACAAATCCAATAATTTATAAGTTAGTTTTGACCGGGTTAATTTTAGATGATACCTAGTTGACCTGAAATATATTAAAATAATTTTTTAGTGTCTTAAAATATTGATTATAGAATTTTAAAACATACATTTAAATCATATATATGCATAAAATGATACTCGTATGAACTTTTTATTGACTTTTATTATACTCACAAAAGAATTGATCTTAAATTATAAAATAGTACTAGCATGAAATTTTTATTATAAAATAGATATAAAGAAATATATAATTAATTGATGCCAAAAGGAATTTATTGAATGAAACTCACATAAAGATAATAAGAAGCCAAAAAAAACTTTAGAGTTGTAGAGAAGGATATTAAGATGAAATGATGATAAAAATAAATAGAAAAAATATGACATGAAAAGAGAAGTCTGAATGTTGAAAGTGGGAAGGTATGTCATAAGTACATAAATTAAATTATGAAGTAGGAAGTGTAAAAGTGTCTGCAAAGTGTATTGAAACATTGGAATAATCTACTAAAACATTTAAAATGGTATTACATATGCATGCATAATATTAGGAGAAGTCAAGTAACTCGAGGGTCAACCCAAGCTCGTCCTGACCCGATATCGGATTCATATTTGGATTGTCTGTTTTTTCCATTTTTTTCATAAGACGAGAAAAGAACCATCCTGAAACTATTGGGTTGGGACGCGTCTTCGGGTTGAGTTGATTTCTGCACACCCCTAGTATCTATCATGCACATCCATAGATTAGTAATACGCTCATCTACTCAACATACAATACTACCACTTGTTACCCTTATTCGTCTCTCCTTTCGGTCTCCACATCGTTAGATTAGTGTATTAACCAATATAACGATATACATTACTATTAACCAACAAAGATCATTAAGTCCCACTGGCCGCAAAGAAGCGAGACATCACACTGATCCCACTACAATGTGTGTGGATATTGAGCCTATACATATTTCTAGGCTTAGTACTCAATATATGATTATCTTTGATCGAGTAATGACAAACACCTTTTGATGTCATGTCACACCATGAAAATAACTTTTATGTTGTAAAGCTAAAACAAGCATTACGATTAAATAGTCACCAATATTACAGCATGAGTAGATTTACATGGAACACCATGACCTATTTAGTACATGAATATAATGACTGCATCTAACCCCAACAATAAATTTTTTAGCTACGCTTATACATGGTTAGTGTAATAGTTGGTCTTTCTAGAGACGTCAACTTTAGAAACGGGATATCCATTGTCACCTAAGTTGCGCTTCTGCCTTCAAACTTCCCTTATTATCCTCTTGTTGCAGACCAAAGTGAACGTACTCTAATTTTGTACTCCTCTGATCCACCGAAACTCCCTTTGCACCAACTGAAACTTTTATTTATTAGCAAAATTATGAGCCTCGTGTTGGGTACCCCATTTTCTAACCCAACACGTCAACCCTGTTCTAACACCCTGACCAGCCAATTTTTCTTCTTCAGCAAGCAATGCTTGCATGTCTTCCACATGTCCTTAGCGGCCTTTGCTCACCCAGCATACCACCTATCGACTAGCGCACTAACCCTTGCTTCACCATAAAGTACTTGCACCTAGTGTTGCCACCTAGCTTTATAATATGCCTATCGCACTTGTATATGGGGCCTACCAAGCCTTGATCCTTCAGGGTTTTGCTTTCGCATGTTTTCTTCGTGCCGATTTGTGGTTTTCCAGTTCTTTTCACCTGTTTTTGATAAATACATACAAAAAAAGTCCAAACAGGTGTTTCCTTACTTTTTATAGGTAAATCAGAAGTTTTTGTGATGATTAGTTGTAAAATAAGAAGATAAGTGTCGACGTATTTAAGGCAAATTTAGAACTTATCACTACTATGGTACACCAACCAAATAAAGGAACTTATTTGTTTATGGACTTTAAGCTTCCATATCAACCTCCAATTATCTTCGCCATTTTGCCTACCAAAATTACACATTAATTTATAACTTGATGAAATAGTATATCCACCTTTATATCGCTTGGCCCACAACAAATATCTCTCCCATTATAACCAACATTCTTCCTCATATATTTTTCACGCATAATCTCATAAGAGAGAGAGAGAGAGAGAGATATTGTTCATTATTTTGAATGGCCCAATAATCTTAAAAAGACAAGCATTATTCATAACACCTAATCGCCTCATACCCAATCCTCCTAAGAACTTAGACACCATCATCATATCCCACTTCACCGAATGAACTTTTATATGCTTCTTGCTATCAATCCAGATAAAAGAACACTGTAACTTTTAAATCTCATACAAACAAGCTTTAGGAACGCTAGTATTCATCATAGCACTACTAGAAAATTCACTTTTAGTGACTGAAAAATTTCGGTCACTTTAGCCACTGAATTAGCCACCAAACTTTGACATCATGTTAATAAAATATTTAAAGACTCTAAATCGGTCACTAAATAAAGTTAGCCACCGAATTAGTGACCGAAATTTTGTGACCGTAATATTCAGTCACAAAATATATTTTTTCACAAAATAAATTTATTAAAATATTTCAGTGACCGAAATTTTGGTCACTAATAGTTTTGGTGGTTTTATTTTTTAAGTTACTACTTCCCCTCCTAATTTTCTCTCCTTTTTAAATATTTTAAGTTCATCTTAATTTATAGTTTTTAGTCAAAATTTCACATTTTTATTTTTATAACAAATAAAACATATATTTATATAAAAAAATTGATTAACATAAATTTATTAATTTAATAAAAAATGTAAATTAGATGACATTATAATAATTTAAATATATTTTTATAATGTATACCATTTTAAATATGAAATTGACAATTGTTATGATGTGTCCTAGTGGTAACGTGTGTACTCTACAACTCAAGGTCACAGTTTTGATACTTGAATGTGGTAGTTATTTTCATTTTATTTTTATTTCGTTAACACACTAAAAACGGTGGCTAAATTAGTCACTAATTCGGTCTCAATTTTGGTCACTAAAATTGGTCACTGAATAAGTTGCTAAAGGTTAGCGACTAACACTTTTTCAACCGAAAAACTGTGGTCACTTTATTGGTCACTAAACGTTATAGTGATTGATTTAAAGCTTTTTTTGGTATCTATTTTGGTCACTAAACGCAAAGTTTTTAGTAGTGTAGTATAGATAGGAAGGGCTTCCATAATAGCTATAGAGAGTGAAAGTTACCCGACTTGCAAAAGAAAGATGTCTAGCTTTCCAAAAGACCAACTTCGACTTAACTTTCTCTAGGATATCATTAAAATTAGATATTCTTTATGCTCTACCGAGGAAGGAGACACCTAGATATTTTCCAAGCGATTGTGTTTCAGAGAAGCCAGGCGTATTAACCAATTTGAGACGAACAGACACATACGTATTTCTAGAGAAAATAATGTGTGTTTTATTAATACTCATGTGTTGACCAAACAAAAAGAAAAATTGATTAATAATATCGAGCACACACTACATTTGAACATCTGTAGCTTGACCAAACAATAAAAGATCATCTACAAACATCAAGTGAGACATGAGAGGACCATTTATACTCGTCTTCATAAATTTCCAAAAGCATTGCTTCATACTATGAGAAATAAGATGACACAATTTATCCATACAAACAATAAAGAGGTATGGATAAATATGGTCTCCTTGTTTGATACCTCTTTGATGTTTGAAAATTATGATCTAGTTCCATTCCATTTCACATTAGTAGTCACAGTTGTTATAGAGGCCATAATAATACTGATTAGCTCTAAAGGAAATCCCACCTCCTTCACGATATTTTCAATGAAAGATCACTTTAGCATATCATATGTTTTAGTTTAATCAACTTTAATTGCAAAATACCTCATCTTCCCTTTCATCTTATGCATGATATGATCCATTTCTTATGGCACCACAATATTATCATGAATACTTCTACATGGTATAAAGTTTGTTTGAAAAGGAGAGACAATTTAAGGAAAAATAATCTTCAACCTATTTACAACCACTTTTCTAATAATCTTATAAAAATTATTCCAAATGGAACGAAACTAATTAATAAACTCGGGATGTGATACCTTAGAAATTAAGCAGATATCTATTTGATTAATCTCAACAAGCGCATCCAAATTAGGCCATGTTTTTCTAAAAAAATATAAGTATCTGATCCAATAACTTCCTAGTTTTTTTTTATAAAACCAACAGGATATTCATATGGTCCATGTGATTTCCAAGGTCCCATATAAAAAACCACCCACCTAACCTCTGTATCATTCACAACAACACTTAGAAGATTTAAAGTGTTAGACGATATGTTTCGATCTAGAGGGGGTGAATAGATCACAAATTTTACAACCAAAAACTTTGGGAAAAAAATCTATTTTCAAAATATAGTGCAGCGGAAAAACGACCCAGATCGAACCGTCTAACTAAACCTACTATCGAAAAGCAATATATGTAACATAAACCAAACAAAATGATAGTGAACGTAAATGTTCAACAATGATCAAGCTACGAGTCAATTAAATGCAATACTAATCATGAATTGTATATCTAATGAACGAAAACACAATAAAAATACACACAGATAATTTATCGAACACTTGGTGTGCAATCGATATCAATTGGAAGTTTAGTTTCTTTTATTGATGTTAAAAGTCGATCACAATCAAAGTGATTATGATTATATCAACAACAACAAAACTTTTAAACGATAATAAAGAACAATTTCCAATCTAATTGATCAAACAACTATGAACTCGATAAATTGCGAAATCGATAATAAAAGAGATAAAGAGATGAAGAGAGAGACAGACAGACAGACCAATATTTGTTTAGGCAATTCCCTAATTGGTGTCGCTATGGGTACGCCTGCCCTCAAC
Source organism: Lathyrus sativus (assembly GCA_963859935.3). Taxonomy (NCBI): domain Eukaryota; kingdom Viridiplantae; phylum Streptophyta; class Magnoliopsida; order Fabales; family Fabaceae; genus Lathyrus; species Lathyrus sativus. The sequence continues at coordinate 253,589,879 of OZ012737.1, read as the reverse complement.
TCAAAATCGAATTGAGATATTGTTATTAACATTGTCTTTGCAAAATTGTTTATACAAAAGATGAAGAATGCAAACCTCAAAAACCCTATTGTTTTGTGGTGATTCTTCCACCTCCAAACCCCTGATCAAAGCTTGATCAAGTGACCAACAATGCAGCTACAATCTTCCGATTATCCTGAGCGCATAACTTGTTGAAACCCAAGATTCCTGAATACAATTCACAGTTTCACGCTACTCCCTTGCAAGGAAACCACCTTATCTTAAGGCCTTCACTTGGTCAAATATGTGTTGACGTGATCTTGTCCAAAACCTTCAAATCAACCTTATCTTGAAGAAAACCCCACCTCGGGTTTCTTATTTAAAACACACAAAGTTCCTAATCCAATATTCTCGGTTATACCAAGCTTAATTGGACGTTATCAACCCTAATCTAGATGGTCACCCAATCGAAAAATGATTATGTATAGTTCAATTGTGTGTATGCATAGAAGAAGGGAGGAAGATGATGGGAAACTTTTTAATCTGGTTTCATTTAAGTTTTTACTCTTTAGAAAACCTTAGAAGAAGATGCATGTATGAGTATATATAATATGTGAATAAATTGGCAAAAGGAATGCAAAAAGTTGGAGTAAAACTGCAATTTATGGATGGAAAAACATATATCTCAGCCTATTAAAGCAATGGGTCGGCCTATGCGTGTTATTTAGGTCGACATGTGAAGGTCATAGGTTGGCCTATGAAGGTCATAGGTCAGCATATCAGGTAGCCTGTGAGGCGACCTGTGGGCAGAGCCTATAGGCTTTGATACTGCTCCATGGGAGTTGACCTGAAGGATCCACGTGTCGGCCTATATTGAAGCTGGGGCTCATACGGTCGGCATGTTCTTGCATAGGTCGGCCTGAAATGACTTGAATGCCCAAAACATGTCTTTCAATGCACATATGATGTTGACTCCTTTTAAAACTAATTTAAATGCTTCCTAATTTCAAGATGCATATCTAAAATGGGAGGATACCATCCAATATACATAACGCAATACTTTCCTAGTTTTAGTATCATTCAAAATATAAAAGCACTCACATACTCCCCCTTTTTTATGATAGTAAACCATGAGACGATGCGTTTAGTGACGTTGTTGTCTTTTTGAAGACTCCCCCTAAATATGAGCATCACCATTTCATCTTGTATACTTCTCCCTTTTGACAATATTAAGAAGAGAACAAGCAAACAATTAGAAGTATCAATAATTACAAACAAAGATAAAATACCACACAGAGGCAATTTGTAAAGAGAAGAACATCAATATGAAAGCACTAACATAAAATGATATGCATATTGATTTAGAATGCCTAAACATAAATACAATCACACTAAAAAAGAATAGAACATTATTGCCACTCAAAATGTTAAATAAGATAAAAGAACATGAAGAATGAAGGATATAACATAAAAAACCCTTGAGCTACTACAAAAGCAACATGATTACGTGACATATTCTTTTGGTGCTTCTGAAATGATGCACATGCATGTGCTCTAGCAAGGCGATAAACGAAGTCATCACCATTCAAACAAAAAATAGAGATGTAACCATAATGGTGACACACAACAAGAATTTATTTAGCATCATAACATGTTCAACCAAAGTTCATGACAAAATACATTACAAGCCAAATGTGTCGCAACTGCGAAAAACAACCGGCGGAAAAATAGAAGAGTCGCCACTTTCGTTATTTATCCCAAAGAGAGGGAAAGGAAACGATCGGAAAAACCTAACGAAAAAGGGAAAGACAAGGTCATCGCAACCATGTCTGGATTCGGGAGTCGGTTACGCAAGGGGAAGGTATTAGCACCCCTCACGTCTGTCGTACTCGACGGGATCCACGCATTGTTGTCTATCTAAAATGGTGTGTTGAAACTATCTAGATAAAGACTCAAGGACAAAAGAAAAAGGAAAAAGAAATGACTCGGCAGAGCAGTTCCGCTCTGTGCCTATGTACTCCCTCGTGCAATGGGAAAGTCAGAGTCAACGTAGTTCGACTAACTACGGGTCAAGAAAAGGGGAAGGTTTCTCTCCAAGACATCGCGTCTTGTGCCTACGTACTTTCATCTGGTATGGAAGATCAGAGCAAACGTAGTTCGGGCTAAAAGGACCACAGGTTGGTTCAAAAGCTTTTAGGCCCGAGTAGGGTTAACAAGTAGTTCTAGCAGTTGGTGTATGCAGCTCGACCATTGGAGACTTAGGCATTACCGTTTGCAGTAGAACTAAAAGTTAACAACACTCTTTTATCTAAAAAGATTTTCTTGATTAAGATCCCGAAGGATGAAAAAGGTTTGAAGTGTTTTTGTGTTTTTTAGAGAAGAAGTGTTTTGAATTTGATTTGTAACTCATGTCGCACTAGAGACTATGACCTAAGAGCGAATGCGTCGTATATCACCCAAAGGGTGTACACTAAACACTCTAGGTAATTGAGAGGAGGCCCCTCAATTACCCTTTTTCAAGTAGCTTAAGGCTCGTAGCGTGCCACACTTGTCATTCTTTATTAAATGTTTTATAAATGTTTGAAGATGGGGAGAGAAGAAAGAACACTAATGGGAGACTAAACAATCCTAAAAGTTATCATGCAAAGTGGACTTAAAGTTGGGATTTAAAAGGGAACTACCTAATGTTATCATGCATGGTTAGGAACCTAATGTCTATCATAACCTCAAGAGGTTAGAGAATTTATGGGGAGCATGGAAAAGAAAGCATAAGAAGAAGAAGAAGAAGAATGCATATGCAAATGAAGATGCAAACATAAGATGCACAAATAGAATGAAAGTGGGAGGAAAATAGTGTGGGACAGTAGCCTCCACAAGCTCATCTCAACCAAGAATGCATATAGAAATGCAAGAAAAGAGAAGAAAAAGAAGTGCACAAGAAAAAAATCAATCAAACAAGGACAGGTCACACAAAGATGCATCAAAAGTGGGATGAAATGACCTAAGTCAAACAACATCAACCACACCAACAAAACTATACCAAATGAAAGGTAAAACAAAACCCAAAGCCAAGTGAGGATGGGAGACCAAATGAGGGCAGCAAGGACCTCATAATAGGTACTCAACCATAAGCATCACTCATCAAAAGTAAAGAAGCACCAAAAGTGTCCTCAAGGATTCATCATTCTAGGTTTGCTTCAAATACCTCCAAAGAAGGGACCAAGCCACCTTAAATGACACTCCAAGGTCATTGGAAAGAAGGTAAAGATGAACAGGAAAGCTCAAAAGTAGAAGCAAAGCATACCAAAAGGAAACGAAAACCAAAACAAAAAGAGGATGCAAGCATACTGCACAATGAAACCCTAATTGAAAGTTCAAAACAAAACAAACAAAAGAACATGGAAGACACAATATCATGACCTAAAATTGGACAAACATCATCCTTAACATGTTAACAACATGAAACAAAAGGCATTGAGAGTTCAACGGATCCAAAAATGTCATATCCAAGTCAAACTAGGTCAAGATACATGTATGAACCTCCTTTGGAGGTAACTTGACTTGCAAGTTACCTCAAAAATAGGAAAATGGTTCAAAAATGATCAAATAAAATGCGCAAGGTACCTAAACATGTTGGCAAGCAGAGGCAAAAAGCTCAAAGCAAATATCCCCTCAAAGCACCATCAAAAGAAAATAATATTCAAGATGTACCACTTTGAAATGAGAGAATCGAGGGTCAAAAGAAAAGCACCAAAAGTCAACCCTAAAGTCAACCAACCAGGGGAAAAATAGTCCTCAAAAATTGTTCAACTCATCATATGTATGAGGATCAATTTTCATTCATTGGATCAAAAAGGAATGAGAGAAACAAAATAAAGAACAAACAAATCACAATTTAATTCTTTTAAAAACACCTCCAATGTTTAATTATATTTAAAAATGAAAAATAATCTCAAAAATAAAATAAAAAATGTCTAAAATTAATAGACATCTCAAGGTTTGTAAAAAATATTTTTGTGAATTTTTTAGAACATTGAAGCTATTTTTAATGAATTAAATTCAAACAAGAAATAAAAGAAAAACTAAAATAAAATAAAAGAAAAAGAAAATGCAAGAAAAAACAACAGCCAGTGGATCAGGAGACCAGTCAATGGATCTAACACTCACAAGCGCGCCACGTAGCACTGGGGGCACTTAAGTGAAACGGCGCGTTTCACTGGGGGGGTCCTATGCGCTTCAGTTGACTATGTACACCATGAGTCTTAATCCTGAGTGTTCACCTCAAAAGTATTACAATCCAATGATATACATCATGCCACGCATGCAAAACCCTTGTCAACTACTTGAAATCAAATCTCACACGTTGGATCCACATACTAGGTCAAGGGAGTCAGCCAGATCGTGTGGCCAGGGACTCATCTTCTTCATTCAAATCCTTAGATGGAACGAAATCTCAGGTGGTGGCCGGAGAAGACTCCGGTCGTCTTCTCCGGCGAGGGCAAGAGGGCTCTGAGCAAAACTTCACCAATTCTAACAAACCTTATATGGAAAATCATCTACAACTCACGAGGATCATGAATCCAAGGCTAGTTTCCCTTAATTCCTCATAACAAATCCAAATCGAAGACAAACAGATTTGCTCATCAAAACCAAAAGTTCACAAACCTCACTCAATTTGGTCCAGAAATCATCTAGAGGTCATGGAGATCATAGATCAAGCAACAATTAAGCAAAACAACACAAGAACAAGCCATACCAGATCAAAATAGTTTGGAGCTTCATCCAACAATCATCACAAATGCCAGTTTGTTTTAGTGACTAATGATCTACATGTTGTCTAGGTCTCAAATATGCAAAAGTGGCAGAGAATCATGGCATATTCAGAGAGTAAGGTTGATTTGTAAATACCTAGTGGAGAACTTCCACTGAGCCTTCAATTGATGCTTAAGCTTGAAGAAAAGTATCCAGAAACGTTCAGTGATCTTCAATGAAGCCTTTGCAACCTTTAATTTTGCTTGAATCTTGCTAAATTTCAAAAATCGTATTTCACTTGTTCTTCACTTTTTCAAAATGCTCTAGCTCCAATTCTCCACCCAATTCGTGTTCTGATGATTTGTTCATGTTGGAAAGCTTTTATGTGATGGATTTGGAAAGGAATAAAGCTCAATGGCAGTCCCTAGAGCCCAATTGAAATCCATGGAATTTGAGTTTTTCACCTTGGCCATGTGCACGAAATCTGTACCAATTTGGCTCCAAAATGATGCAAATCACTTGCTGGTAACATGAGGAGTGTGAATGGCTGGGATTTGAAACTTGTTTGATCTCAATGGTTGATATTTCAAGTGTGACTTAAGCTTGAAGAAAGCTTGAAAATGGCTCATCAAAACTCACCAAATTCAAATTATAACATTGTCAATGTGCTTAAAATATAGTTTGCACTCAAAATATGTATCTACTTGCACAAAAATGATCCAACATGAATTAAATCTAATTTTCTCATTTTAAATCTTTTTCCATGAAAATCACTTTGGGAATTCACCATTCTAAGCCAAATTAATGACTTCTCAAGGCTTGGTTGAACAATTGACACCATTTAGAGCACATTTTATGTTGGAAAAAACTTCATTTGAAGTGTGCAAGTTAGTGAAATGGACCTATAATTTTATGACCTATAATCTCACTTTCCCAAAATACCCCTGACTTGCAAGCCTCATAACTTGAGTTCTACAAATCAGATGAAAGACTTATAGTACTCTTTGGAAAGCTAAGACCATGACCTATAACTTTCATGTTTATCAAAAGGTGAGGAGAAACATGCTTCTAGGTCAAAAATGGCTTGGAAGTTGGTTGACTTTTGTTGACCAAAATCACATTCATCTGATGACCTGTAACTTGTCTGCATCATAACTTGAGTTCTATAAATCCAATCAAGGTCTTCTAGTACTCAAAATAAAGCTAAGAACATGCCCTACAAGTTTCATGTTAGTCAAAAGTTGAGATGAGACTTGTATCTTGAGATAGGTGGTCTTGAAGTTGGGCACTAAACAGGGGATTTTACACTAAGAACCCTAATTTAGTAACTTCTCACTCTCTTAATTCTTGATGAATTGATCTTGAGATGATGTCTCATGTATCTTAACATAACATACCATGACCATAAAGACTTAGAATTGAGTTTTAACCTCCTTTAATTTCACAGTTGACTGAGGATTTACCAGATGAAAACCCTAGATGCAACACCTTCAACTGTAACCTTTCACACTTAGTATAAACACTTGGATGAACTCCACAATGACCCTCAAGGCACTCAATGAGCTCTCTCAACATCTTATATCCATAATCATGAATTCCCAATCCTCTGATGATCTTGAACTGGCCTCCAAATTAGGAGCTGACCCACATACACCCATCAATCCTTTCACAAGACTAATGCCCACTTCTAGATGACCTGATGACCATTCAAACTTGATTAACACCCCTTGCTTAGGATCAACCCTCTGAGTAGACTCCTCTTGCTATGCACAACCTCTTGATCCCCTGTTCACTGAAAAATGCTATGCAATGCAAATGCTAGAAAGAAATGAAATGAAACAATAAACCAAGTTAAGAAAAGGTTGGGCAAATTTTGGGGTGCAACAGCTGCCCCTATTCAAACGACTTGGACCTGAATGAGTGAAAAGCGAACGACTTTCACGAAATCAAGGTAAAAGACGATTGAATACTAAAGAACCGGGAAATTTGCCAACCGCAAAGGATAAATCTGCAAACAAGAATCTCCGGAGATAACTGCTTTGATTACAAACACATTCCGCTGGGGAAAAGAGAAACTTAACGAGTAACTCTGCTTGGAAAAAAAACCTGAAATAGGGGAATACTTCAAATTTCCGGAATCTGGATATTCAACGAACAAAATGAATCAATGAAAATTGCCGGAGCCTAGATGCTCAACGAAAATAGCCGGAGCATGGACGCTCAATGAAATAGCCAGGGCCTGAATGCTCAACGAAAGATTGACCGGAGCCTGAATACTCAACGAACAACAGGATATATCATTTGCCAATTCACCAGAGCCTGGATACTCAATGGGAAAGCCCGAGCCTGGATGCTTGACGTAATAGTCGGAGCCTGAACGCTCAACGTAAGAGTCGGAGTCTGAATACTCAACGTAATAACCAGAGTCTGAATACTCAATGAGGATTGACCGGAGCTTGGATGCTCAACGTAAAATTGACCGGAGCCTGAATGCTCAACGTAAAATTGACCGGAGCCTGAATACTCAACGAACAACAGGATATATCATTTGCCAATTCACCGGAGCCTGGATACTCAACGGAGAAGCCGGAGCCTGGATGCTCAACGTAATAGCCGGAGCCTGAACGCTCAACGTAAGAGCCGGAGTCTGAATACTCAACGTAATAACCAGAGTCTGAATACTCAACAAGGATTGACCGGAGCCTGGATGCTCAATATAAAATTGACCGGAGCCTGAATGCTCAACGTAAAATTGACCGGAGCCTGAATACTCAACGTAAAATTGACCAGAGCCTGAATACTCAACGAACAACAGGATATATCATTTTCCAATTCACCGGAGCCTGGATACTCAACGGAGAAGTCAGAGCCTGGATGCTCGACGTAATAGCCGGAGCCTGAACGCTCAACGTAAGAGCCGGAGTTTGAATACTCAATGTAATAACCGGAGTCTGAATACTCAACGAGGATTGACCGGAGCCTGGATGCTCAACGTAAAATTGATCGGAGCCTGAATGCTCAACGTAAAATTGACCGGAGCCTGAATGCTCAACGTAAAGGCCGTAGTCTGAATACTCAACGTAAAATTGTCCGGAGCCTGAATACTCAACGAACAACAGGATATATCATTTGCCAATTCACCGGAGCCTAGATACTCAAAGGAGAAGCCGGAGCCTAGATGCTCGATGGAAAATTGACCGGAGCCTGGATACTCAACGGACAAAACCAAATACCGCCAATCAGAAACTCACCGGAACCTGAATATTCAACGGAGAAGGAGGACATCACAAAACTTACCAAGGTCTGGATACCCAACTGACTTTACCGGAGTCTGGATACTCAACGGAAAAAGCAATGATTCACAAATGGAACATTCACCGGTGGAGTCTAGATACTCAACGGAAAAAGCAATGCTTCACAAATGGAACATTCACCAGAGTCTGGATACTCAACGGAGAAACCGGAGTCTGAATGCTCAACGACATTGACCGGAGCCCGAATACTCAACGGACGAAGGGAAAATATCACAAATATACCCATCAAAATTGAACACCACACTGTCCTCACCGGAGTCTGGACGCTCGAAGGAAAAATACAATAATATCAATCACCATGGTCTGGATACCACAACCATCTTTACCGGAGTCTGGATACTCGACGAAAAAAGCAAAACCCTATCAACTGGGAAAGGACCGGAGTCTGGATACTCAACGGAAAAAAGAAATCACCATGAATGCTTATCATGATCCTTTGAGATCCGAAGATTCTGCTGGGGAATAACATGAGCCGGGGTCCGGATACCACGCGGGCTAAGAGAAATCACATGGTCTGGATACCAAGGGAAGAGATCAAACCTCCGAAGATACACCTGAAAAAAAGAGATAACAACCTGACTTATGTTTCACATGCATATGTTTGAAAATGGCGTAATGCTCCATACGAAATGGAAATGCTACGCATTTGGGTAGATGCTATGCACGCATGCAGATGCAACGGAACTGAATCAACAAAATAAATGCTGGAGATACAGACAACACCCTTCTGGGGCAAGAAAGTAACCCTATTGGGGGAATCAACGATTCTGCCAGAGATAGAGCACAAACTTGCTCATGCCAACAACGATTGGACTTATGCTGAGAAACGGGTCCTTGCTGGTTTCTGGGGATTGCTCCACCGGGGGACGACCCTAACCAGGCTGCACATTACTCTGCGGGAAGAAGATTCAATCATAACTCACTGGGGAATGCATACAAGCATGCACCTTGAGAGGATTAAATGTGCATCAACTGCCGAAGGAAAGCGTACATGCTAACTGCTCACTCAAACTGCATACAAACTCTACTGGGGATAGAGATACTGATTCCAAACGCTCAGAATGACCTCTGGCTAGGGAGAATAACCTTGCTCAAGTAACTGCCCCAGTGTAGTTCAGTTTGCCCCAGTCTCGTCCCTAGGACGATTTATCTTGGACAGAAAAACTTGCCATGAAACAACCTCGAGATGGCTTGCCCCTGGACTTGTAACATGAAAAGATTTGTCCCTGGTCGACTTACCCTAATGAGTTCTGAAGATATGGAGAAGAACAATTCTTTCATCTTCAATTTTTTTCCACAGCCTGTCGGCTCTCCACAACATCTTCCTCGACAGGGAACCTGAATCTCTGCACCCTAATGGTTTGATACGAACTGCTTCAACATTTTGAGTTTCGAAGGGGTGCTTCATATTAGTTGCCCCTTGGACAAGACATAGCTTATGCGCTCTCAGGGTGGCCTGCCCCAGTCTGCAATGACCTTGCCCCTGATTTGCTGATCTGTGGGGAAAATGCTTCTTGGTTGCGAAAGATTCACCGAATCTCAATTTGACTACCTCAAATTAAAATGACTTCTGGATGGCTGACTCCCATGCTATGATTATTTGATATAACTCAACAGAGTATTCAGACATTCTGCATTCTATCCTGATCGAACTTTCCGCTGCGGGAACTTTCCTGCTGTCAAGCGCTTACTCGTAAGTAAAACAAAATTGTTCTACATAACAAATATATTAAATGCAATGCATATGACAGTTTCCTAAATCCAATCTGTTCACTGGAAAAATTTGTGACATAAAGTGAATAAATCATTTATCAACATGTCAACATTAGCACAACATTGTAAGAAGAATCCTTTTAGGAGTCAGTTTCGATGCGATCTTTACCGAAGTATGCTTTCGAAACAAACCTGCTTCAATTAGGACTTTTTCAGGTTGTAACTTGGTCAGGTTCACGGTTTAAAAGGAAAGGATAAAGGATAAAAGTTTATTTTAACCCACCCATTCTCCATGATGTCCTCTAATCCTATATTCATCTAATTCGACGCTAGCGTTCACCTTTCAAAGGCTAAGGACAGGAGTGATGGTTTGGGAAACCACAAGTTTTTTGGAGCTACAGTCACTCACTTTTTCGGTCTTTTGGTGCCTGAATCACACGACTTGTTTTTCGTCATCATTTTTTCTAACTTTTGCCTGAACTGGCTCTTTTGAGCTTCTTTTGATTTCAAAGTCCAGTGGGATGCCCTAATTTTTGCCTGAGTCACTTGTTTTCAAGATCCGACTTAGTGGGCTTTTCTTTTGATTCTTTTCTTTTCTTTTTTTCGAACAAACCGTGCGACACCGGTTTGTCTGACTTGTTTGGAGGATTGTGATTGTTTCACTCTTTGGCCGGCAAGGGATAACCATTGAGGTTCTTTAGGCACGACCTATACAGGTGCATTTATCCTCGAACGGGAACAACTCCTATTGTAATTTGGATATTCGGTCAAATTAGCTGACATCTACCCTGCCCCAGGTTAAGATTTAGGGTTTTTTGTTTTCAGAAAGAAACTCCTACTACTAGGCTCAAAGGGGTTGACAAGGGATTATCATCCTTATATCTCCGATGTTTAGGAATTTGAAACAATTCCTGTACATCATCAACAGGTTTTATTTCAAAAGCATACAATCGGAAGCTTGCGCGTCTTTAAACTTCATCATCCTCCCCGGATTCCGCTTAAACAAGCGTATAACATCTATAAAAAGCAATTAGTGAACACAAATGGATTAAATCAAAACATGCATATTCATTTCATTATCAATATCAATTGAAAACAAACAGGTTTTACAAGCGAAATTTGCATTTAAACAGGAAAGAAACTACAAATGTAAAGAAATAACAGGATAAAACAAAGATTGCCAGCTTTTGGGAACCGGGCTCTCACATCTTGTCTTGCTGCTGAGTCAGCCATCTTCAGAATTGCTCGCTGAAGTCAGTCCGATAATCCTCTAAACATTTGCTTTCGGTGAGTTCTTCCACAGCATAAACTGATACACCCACCTGGCCGGATGCCGGCAGATCATTGATCTGAATACCTTGAGGTGTGATTGAGACCCGATTGGAATCCAGCAGAGTCTGAACTTGGCTTCTAAGCACCTTGCAGTCCTCAGTTGAATGCCCTTGTGCCCCAGCATGGTACTCACAGCAGGCATTGACATCAAAACCTGGCGGATATGGTGGAATCACGAGATTCATTTCCTTCGGCACTATTAATCCACCCTTGATCAAACATGGCAACAACTGACTATATGATATCGGAAACTGAGTAAAACGCCTCTTTGGCCTCTTTGGTCTTTGCCTGGCATGCTGACACGGATGATAACATCCTGACCGTTGACTCTGGCGAGAAGTCGATGTATGCTGCGAAGATTCAAAAGATCGTTGACCAGGAATAACTGAAACATCTGGGGACTGGGTCTGAATTATCAGGGACCCCCTTTGTTCAAGTATTTTCATCCTTAGGTTCGGCCCAGGAACCGACAATAGCTGTGGGCGCGGGGATTCAGAAATCATAAATTGCAAGGCATCCTCTTGGTTCATGACATCTTCAGGATGAATAGGAGGAACAACTGCCTCCTTTGCAGTGCATGGGATAAGACCACATGGTATGATTACGCCGCCCGACGCAAATTCAACTGCCTTAGCCTCAATTAATTCTTGAACTACGTGCTTAAAAGCTTTGCAATTCTCTACATCGTGCCCCGGTGCCCCAGCATGGAAATCACAGTGGTCACTTTCATCATAGCCTGGTGGTGGGGTCCCAGTAAGCGGAGACAGGGTCCGAAGTTTGACTAGCTGAAGCTGAAGCAGGAATGGTAACAGCTGAGCATATGTTATAGGAATCTGATCAAAAATTCTGGCAGACTGCCTCAGCCTTGGTGCATACCCTTCAGCCTTAGGACTACTCTGGGAGACCGGACATGGCCGTTGACGAAGAAATTCTGGAGCTTCAGGGCGTGTACAAGATCTCTGAGGCCTATCATGCCTTGGGAGAGGTTTCACCGACGAAAGCGGAACTAACACCTCTGTTGTAGTCTCAGGCACCTGATCCCTTCTTAGCACAACTCTCAACACTTCTGCCATGAAGCCCATTTGAGTCTTCAACTATTGGTTTTCCCCTTTAAGCCCCCTCTGCTCCATACGTAATGCTTGCATATCCCCCATATCTTGCCTCATCTGGCTCTGCATTTCCCTCAGCTCTGCTTGAACTTGCTCCATAGCTCTGCGTTGACTTCTGAACGTCTATCCTGAAACAACTAGTAAACCACAGGAAAAATAAGGTTAACAGTTCCAGTGCACCTGCGAATGCGAGAAAAATGCTAAAATGCAAACATGTATTTATGCAACAGGGACATTTCCCCCTCGATTCTAGTTTCCAGGAAAACAAAACAATGGAGAACCCTACAGACAAGCATAGAATACCAACTTCTCGTATATAGATCAAAAGCCAACAGGCAATGTACAAGCTACAACTGAGTACAAATAAGGAAAAGACCTCAACCAACAAGCCTGGTGATGGTCAATACAACAAATAACAAGAACTACAACAGAAATAAACAAGACGGTCAAGCAGGATGACGTGATCGAAAATCCTCTAACAGCCTCAACGTCTCAGGATGATCCGGCCTAGCAAGTAGTCCCTGAATAAGCAAATCCTGCTGGCTAACAGTATGTTGTTGACTATCAACATGATCCTCTAAAGCTTCTTCCCCGAAACATGCCTCAAGCCTGCGTCTCTTGGAGTTAACTCTCAACCTGAGATCCTCCAAGTTCGCGATCGCTTCATTCAACCTGTACTCACTGTCTCGTCTAAGTGATGCTTCTGTTGCAATCTCCCCATCTTTGGCATTAAGCTGCGCCTTCAACTTGCTGATCTGAAGTTTTAACCTGTCTTCACGCTCCTTGTTGTTAGTGAGCGTGGCATTCCATATTGATTCAAACTTGGAGATCCTCAAGTAAACCCTATCCAACTTTTCCTTCTTAGTGACGAGAACACTGTGGACGACATTCAAATCTCGGCCTGTACGCTCTCTGTCACTAGTCTCCTTAGTCAGGTCCGTACCCAGTTTGTTCACAAGCTCGGTTTGTCTCTTGAAAGAATTGACGACATCAATCTTCTCGCTTCGGAGCTGGATGATCTCTTTCTCCAATTCTTCATTCGCTTTTCTCAGCTCTTCCTTCTCTGACAATACCTGATTGTATTTCTGGATATCTACAGTAGTGGGTTCCTCTACCATGAGAGGATACAGAGGTGCGACTGCAGGAAATGGCATTGAGAACTTCGCAGCTCTATCATGAATCTAAGTCAAGTAAGGGTCATATGCTCGGCTGTTACTCTTCCCTAAAGCTAACTTCCCTTTCCGATGAATGTTATTCCATGCATGCTCAAGTCTGCCCAAAGTCTCGCCCTCCAATAAACCATTAAGATACAGAGATTCCTGTATCTCCTCTTCTTTAGGAGGTTCCCTCAATGCATACCCAAACTGTCTCACTAATAAAGAAGGGTTATAGTTGATGCAACCTTTCCTTCCGACCAAAGGGACGTTAGGAAAACCACCACAACTATAAACAATATCTGTACCCAACATGTCTCGATCAAACCAAACAATATTCTCTGCAGATACTCCCATCAACCTCTCTGACCATTTTGAAGTACTAGCAGTAGCCACAAATGGATTTGTCTTGGGCATATGACTAGCAAACCAAGCGTACAATAGAGGAACACAATAAGCCATATTCTTCCCCCTTCATTTCTCATTCTTGTAATGCACATAATGATAAACGTCTCCGAGAAGAGTAGGCACTGGGTTTCTCGAAGCCAGTATATGAAATGCATCCAAATCCACAAAGTCAGGGAGATTAGGAAACAATATAATGCCGTATATACAAAGAGTAAGAACAGTGTTAAATGCAATGCAGCAACCATCCTTAGTAAACTGTCGAGCTTTATAAACTAGGAAAGCTAGAGGAAAACCATGCACTCCATTCCACTCTGTCAAACCCCCCTGTAACTCTGAAGCAACCACATGTACTATGGCAGCTAGCTTAGCCAGATCAGGCTTAGCATTAATATGAACAAATGGCATCTGACTAAGAACAGGCACATCTAACAATACTGAGTACTCCTCCAAAGTAGGCGCTAGAATGTAGTCAGGAAAAACAGAGCACCTTAATTATGGATCGTAGAACTGCAGAAAGGCATAAAGGCCATCCGCCTCATGTGCTGAAGGCTTGCAGACCCATCTCAATAATCTCCCATAAGACTGCCTGAAATCCTCCATCACCTTCCCACTAGCCAGGGAAATCAAACTCAGCAAAGATCTAACATCTAGAGTTGGAAGCTTGTAATCCATTGTTCTCTTCAAGGACTCCATATCAGCAAGGAGAGAATATGATCACTAGAATCAGAGGAGAAATATGCACCTGCAACACAAATACATGTTAATGAAATGCAGATGAAAGTGAAAATGTAAATGCAAACAAGGGATCAAGACTGTTGTGCTGTTGGTCAAGAAGAAACAGCGTTTCACCTTAGCAAGAACAAAGTACCAACAATAGGACCCACTGATAAACAGATTCACGCTGTAAACAACCGGGTATTCTGAAAGCCAAGGTTTCCTGCATAACCCAATCCCTCTCACAGGTATGGATCTATCCACTGATATGGTTCGACATCCTATGCGTTTGCCAGCGTCACAGACTTTCAAGAAATAATGATACATTCACCATTTCTGGTTTAGCATCATAATCTCTTGAAGAGGCCTCACTTAACTGACTCACAAATGATCGGTCCCCAGAGTCGACAACCCTCAGATCCAAAATTCCTTTGAGCCCAAAGGGCCAGAAAGAAAGTTGTCAAAGAGAATCTCTTCCGAGCGTGAATTTCATGGTGAACTAGTACGAGCAAAGCAAGCACATCTACCACTAATTTCCACTACTAAACCTAGGTGTATACTCAAGCCCAGGTCCGACTTATCACTCAATGGAACTTCCCTCCCCACAGCACAACAGTAATGATATATGATGCGGAAAATAAATACGGGAAAGTAAAATGCGAAAGATATAGCACACATATACAACACCCAAAGATAAACAGACAAGCGCTAGGATTGACTCGCATAGGGAACCAGAATCCCCAGCTGTCGCAACTGTTAAAAACAACCAGCGGAAAAACAGAAGAGTCGCCACTTTCTTTATTTATCCCAAAGAGAGGGAAAGAAAACGATCGGAAAAACCTAACGAAAAAGGGAAAGACAAGGTCATCGCAACCATGTCTGGATTCAGGAGTCGGTTACGCAAGGGGAAGGTATTAGCACCCCTCACGTCCGTCGTACTCGACGGGATCCACACATTGTTGTCTATCTAAAAGGGTGTGTTGAAACTATCTAGCTAAAAACTCAAGGACAAAAGAAAAAGGAAAGAGAAATGACTCGGCAGAGCATTTCCGCTCTGTGCCTACGTACTCCCTCGTGCAATGGGAAAGTCAGAGTCAACGTAGTTCGACTAACTACGGGTCAAGAAAAGGGGAAGGTTGCTCTCCAAGACATCGCGTCTTGTGCCTACGTACTTTCATCTGGTATGGAAGATCAGAGCAAACGTAGTTCGGGCTAAAAGGACCACAGGTTGGTTCAAAAGCTTTTAGGCCCGAGTAGGGTTAACAAGTAGTTCTAGCAGTTGGTGTATGCAGCTCGACCATTGGAGACTTAGGCGTTACCGTTTGCAGTAGAACTAAAAGTTAACAACACTCTTTTATCTAAAAAGATTTTCTTGATTAATATCCCGAAGGATGAAAAAGGTTTGAAGTGTTTTTTAGAGAAGAAGTGTTTTGAATTTGATTTGTAACTCATGTCGCACTAGAGACTATGACCTAAGAGAGAATGCGTCGTATATCACCCAAAGGGTGTACACTAAACACTCTAGGTCATTGAAAGGAGGCCCCTCAATTACCCTTTCTCAAGTAGCTTAAGGCTCGTAGCGTGCCACACTTGTCATTCTTTATTAAATGTTTTATGAATGTTTGAAGATGGGGAGAGAAGAAAGAACACTAATGGGAGACTAAACAATCCTAAAAGTTATCATGCAAAGTGGACTTAAAGTTGGGATTTAAAAGGGAGCTACCTAATGTTATCATGCATGGTTAGGAACCTAATGTCTATCATAACCTCAAGAGGTTAGATAACTTATGGGGAGCATGAAAAAGAAAGCATAAGAAGAAGAAGAAGAATGCATATGCAAATGAAGATGCAAACATAAGATGCACAAATAGAATGAAAGTGGGAGGAAAATAGTGTGGGACAGTAGCCTCCAAAAGCTCATCTCAACCAAGAATGCATATGGAAATGCAAGAAAAGAGAAGCAAAAGAAGTGCACAAGAAAAAAATCAATCAAACAAGGACAGGTCACACAAAGATGCATCAAAAGTGGGATGAAATGACCTAAGTCAAACAACATCAACCACACCAACCACACCAACAAAACTATACCAAATGAAAGGTAAAACAAAACCCAAAGCCAAGTGAGGATGGGAGACCAAATGAGGGCAGCAAGGACCTCATAATAGGTACTCAACCATAAGCATCACTCATCAAAAGCAAAGAAGCACCAAAAGTGTCCTCAAGGATTCATCATTCTAGGTTTGCTTCAAATACCTCCAAAGAAGGGACCAAGCCACCTTAAATGAAACTCCAAGGTCATTGGAAAGAAGGTAAAGATGAAGAGGAAAGCTCAAAAGTAGAAGCAAAGCATACCAAAAGGAAACGCAAACCAAAACAAAAGAGGATGC
The DNA here is from genome assembly GCA_963859935.3 of Lathyrus sativus. NCBI lineage: Eukaryota > Viridiplantae > Streptophyta > Magnoliopsida > Fabales > Fabaceae > Lathyrus > Lathyrus sativus. The sequence continues at coordinate 253,573,017 of OZ012737.1, read as the reverse complement.
AAGCATACTGCACAATGAAACCCTAATTGAAAGTTCAAAACAAAACAAACAAAAGAACAAGGAAGACACAATATCATGACCTAAAATTGGACAAACATCATCCTTAACATGTTAACAACATGAAACAAAAGGCATTGAGAGTTCAACGGATCCAAAAATGTCATATCCAAGTCAAACTAGGTCAAGATACATGTATGAACCTCCTTTGGAGGTAACTTGACTTGCAAGTTACCTTAAAAATAGGAAAATGGTTCAAAAATGATCAAATAAAATGCACAAGGTACCTAAACATGTTAGCAAGCAGAGGCAAAAAGCTCAAAGCAAATATCCTCTCAAAGCACCATCAAAAGAAAATAATATTCAAGATGTACCACTTTGAAATGAGAGAATCGAGGGTCAAAAGAAAAGCACCAAAAGTCAACCCTAAAGTCAACCAACCAGGGGCAAAATAGTCCTCAAAAATAGTTCAACTCATCATATGTATAAGGATCAATTTTTATTCATTGGATCAAAAAGGAATGAGAGAAACAAAATAAAGAACAAACAAATCACAATTTAATTCATTTAAAAACACCTCCAATGTTTAATTATATTTAAAAATGAAAAATAATCTCAAAAATAAAATAAAAAATGTCTAAAAATAATAGACATCTCAAGGTTTGTAAAAAATATTTTTGTGAATTTTTTAGAACATTGGAGCTATTTTTAATGAATTAAATTCAAACAAGAAATAAAAGAAAAACTAAAATAAAATAAAAGAAAAAGAAAATGCAAGAAAAAACAACAGCCAGTGGATCAGGAGACCAGTCAATGGATCTAACACTCACAAGCGCGCCATGTAGCACTGGGGGCACTTAAGTGAAACAGCGCGTTTCACTGGGGGGTCCTATGCGCTTCAGTTGACTATGTACACCATGAGTCTTAATCTTGAGTGTTCACCTCAAAAGTATTACAATCCAATGATCTACATCATGCCACGCATGCAAAACCCTAGTCAACTACTTGAAATCAAATCTCACACGCTGGATCCGCATACTAGGTCAAGGGAGTCAACCAGATCGCGTGGCCAGGGACTCATCTTCTTCATTCAAATCCTCAGATGGAGGGAACTCTCAGGTGGTGGCCAGAGAAGACTTCAGTCGTCTTCTCCGGCGAGGGCAAGATGGCTCTGAGCAAAACTTCACCAATTCTAACAAACTTTATATGGAAAATCATCTACAACTCACGAGGATCATGAATCCAAGGCTAGTTTCCCTTAATTCCTCATAACAAATCCAAATCGAAGATAAACAGATTTGCTCATCAAAACCAAAAGTTCACAAACCTCACTCAATTTGGTCCAGAAATCATCTAGAGGTCATGGAGACCACAGATCAAGCAACAATTAAGCAAAACAACATAAGAACAAGCCATACCAGATCAAAACAGTTTGGAGCTTCATCCAACAATCATCATAAATGCCAGTTTGTTTTAGTGATTAATGATCTACATGTTGTCTAGGTCTCAAATATGCAAAAGTGGCAGAGAATCATGACATATTCAGAGAGTAAGGTTAATTTGTAAATACCTAGTGGAGAACTTCCACTGAGCCTTCAATTGATGCTTAAGCTTGAAGAAAAGTATCCAGAAACGTTCAGTGTTCTTCAATGAAGCCTTTGCAACCTTTAATTTTGCTTGAATCTTGCTAAATCTCAAAAATCGTATTTCACTTGTTCTTCACTTTTTCAAAATGCTCTAGCTCCAATTCTCCACCCAATTCGTGTTCTGATGATTTGTTCATGCTGGAAAGCTTTTATGTGATGGATTTGGAAAGGAATAAAGCCCAATGGCAGTCCCTAGAGCCCAATTGAAATCCATGGAATTTGAGTTTTTCACCTTGGCCATGTGCACGAAATCTGTACCAATTTGGCTCTAAAATGATGCAAATCAGTTGCTGGTAACATGAGGAGTGTGAATGGCTGGGATTTGAAACTTGTTTGATCTCAATGGTTGATATTTCAAGTGTGACTTAAGCTTGAAGAAAGCTTGAAAATGGCTCATCAAAACTCACCAAATTCAAATTATAACATTGTCAATTTGCTTAAAATATAGTTTGCACTCAAAATATGTATCTACTTGCACAAAAATGATCCAACATGAATTAAATCTAATTTTCTCATTTTAAATCTTTTTCCATGAAAATCACTTTAGGAATTCACCATTCCAAGCCAAATTCATGACTTCTTAAGGCTTGGTTGAACAATTGACACCATTTGGAGCACATTTTATGTTGGAAAAAACTTCATTTGAAGTGTGCAAGTTAGTGAAATGGACCTATAATTTTATGACCTATAATCTCACTTTCCCAAAATACCCCTGACTTGCAAGCTTCATAACTTGAGTTCTACAAATCAGATGAAAGACTTCTAGTACTCTTTGGAAAGCGAAGACCATGACCTATAACTTTTATGTTCAACAAAAGTTGAGGAGAAACATCCTTCTAGGTCAAAAATGGCTTGGAAGTTGGTTGACTTTTGTTGACCAAAATCACATTCATCTGATGACCTGTAACTTGTCTGCATCATAACATGAGTTCTATAAATCCAATCAAGTACTTCTAGTACTCAAAAGAAAGCTAATAACATGCCCTACAAGTTTCATGTTGGTCAAAAGTTGAGATGAGACTTGTATCTTGAGATAGGTGGTCTTGAAGTTGGGCACTAAATAAGGGATTTTCACTGAGAACCCTAATTTAGTAACTTCTCACCCTCTTGATTCTTGATGAATTGATCTTGAAATGGCGTATCATGTATCTTAACACAAAATCCCATGACCATAAAGACTTGGAATTGAGTTTTAATCTCCTTCAATTTCACAGTTGACTGAGGATTTACCAGATGAAAACCCTAGATGCAACACCTTCAACTGTAACCTTTCACACTTAGTATAAACACTTGGATGAACTCCAAAATGACCCTCAAGACACTCAATGAGCTCTCTCAACATATTATATCCATAATAATGAATTCACAATCCTCTGATGATCTTGAACTGGCCTCCAAATTAGGAGTTGACCCACATACACCCATCAATCCTTTCACAAGACTAATGCCCACTTCTAGATGACCTGATGACCATTCAAACTTGATTAACACCCCTTGCTTAGGCTCAACCCTCTTAGTAGAATCCTCTTGCTATGCACAACCTCTTGATCCCATGTTCACTGAAAAATGCTATGCAATGCAAATGCTAGAAAGAAATGAAATGAAACAATAAACCAAGTTAAGAAAAGGTTGGGAAAATTTTGGGGTGCAACAAAATGCACTAAAGAAAATGTTTCAAGTATATAGAAGGAATAACACAACATCACTATAAGCATGTAATTGATAAAGATCAATGGTAATTTTTGGAAGTGAGAGTTGATAAACTACTTCATTCATCAAGGATATTAGTCATTTGGAATACTCATAACAACAAGAAAAATCACTAAGCAAGAGAAAGAAAAAGGAACAATATTACCTCTCATGTTGATTGATGAATCATGCACTCTTATGAGATGAAACTCCCAATGAAGGTTAGAGTATACAAGGTGCAAGAAATAAAATTATATACTAGGCAAGATTAGAGATATCGTGTATCCCCAATTCCCTTCGGAGGTTGAAATTTTTTTTGCTCGCGAGTGGTTTTGTGAAGATATCTGCAAGTTGATGTTTACTATCAACATGCTCAAATACAACATCGCCTTTTTCAACATGATCATATAGGAAATGATGGTGAATCTCAATATGCTTAATGCGTGAATGTAGCACCGGATTCTGGGTAAGATTGATAGCGCTAGTGTTGTCGCACATAATGGGAATTCATTGCAAATTTATATCAAAATCAAGTAATTGTTGCTTGAGCCACAAGATTTGGACACAATGACTATCGACCACAACATATTCTGCCTCGGTGGTTGACAATGCCACAAAAACTTATTTCTTGCGATGTCAACTTACTAAGGCATTTGAAAACATGTGGCAAGTTCCACTAGTGCTTTTCCTATCCAATTTGCAACAGGAAAAATTGAGTCGGTGTATCCAACCAAGTTACAATCAGTTCCTTTAGAATACCAAAGCCCATATTGAGAAGTACCGTGAAGATACCTAAGAATACGATTTACGGCTTTTAAGTGAGATTATTTATGAGCCGATTGATAACGGGCACACATACATATGCTAAACATGATATCTGGCCTAGATGCGGTAAAATATAGAAGAGAGTCGATCATACCTCTATATTTCTTCACATCTACATTCTTACAATTTGAGTCTTTTTCCAAATTACCATTTGTGGCCATAGGTGTATCGATAGACTTTGCATCTTCCATTCAAAAGTGCTTTAGTAATTCTTTGGAATACTTTGTTTGACACACCAATGTAGCCTCTTTCAATTGCTTGATTTGAAGCTCAAGGAAGTAATTCAACTCCCTCATGAGGCTCATCTCAAACTCCCCCTGCATAAGCATAGAGAAATCTTTTACAAGTTGCATATTAGTAGAGCCAAATATAATATCATCAACGTAAACTTAAACTAGAAAGGTGTGCTTCCCTTTGTCACGGTGAGAATCGTTGACCATGGTTAGCAGGGTTCACAAAACATAAGATATCACCACCAAACATTAATTTATCCAAGAGAAGGAGAAAAGATCAAATAAACCCATAAATATGCAATTCAAAACAATGCAATAAAGAGATCTAAGGTATGGGGGTTGGTTATACTAAGGGAAGGTGTTAGCACCTTAAGTATCTATATTATCCTATATAAACCTCTTGTACTATTTCTGTTAGGATAAAAGTTGTTTGCTATTGGATTAATCGAGGAGACGAGAAGAGAAGTGTTTTTTATTGTTTTTGTGTTTGGCAAGACACAAACTCTTGTGTCTACGTACCAATGAAGGATCAAAACCTCGTAGTTCGGGGTACAAATTGAAAAGGGTTTGTTATAGCAGATTTTAATGAAGGAGAGATAAGTTGTCATCTTAAAGAGAATACTTATCCACTACAAACATGTGGAAGAATGATCTTTGCTTCACATTGAGAGAAGGACTCCAACTTGGATATAGAATCAACAAGTATGCCACATACCCCTCTCAAGTGGAATAAAATTAACATCTTTCTCAACAATGTCATGGGGTAGGAGAATTACATCTCAGCTTAGGATGAATCATGTATAATCTATTTGAAATTGTTTTAAATTGAAAAGCCAAAGTGGCAAAAGGTTTGGACAAGGTTTGTGTCTTTTAGTCTTGTGAAAAAAGTTTGAATATGCTTAAGATGTCTTAAAGCATTTATTGAGAAAATTTTGAAAACTCAATGACCTAATCTCAAGGTTTCCATTGAAAAGATTTAAGTTTGAGAAGAGGGGAACCAACTTGAACCAACTAAAGTTGAGTTATCCTAAAGGGAAACTTCCTAAGGGTGAACATGCTAAGGATAACAAATCACGCAAAAGATGTACAAGAAGATAAAGATGCATATGCAAATGACATGAAGTCAATAAAAAGCCCCTCCCTTGGATTAGGAAACACTAGAATAAGATGAAAATGTATATAGAAACACATATGACATTTAGCATACTACAAAACATCAACATGATCTTTAAACATTATGACTAAAGAATGAGCTACCTTAAAGCATAAGACATGGTTCAAGTATAACAAGATTGAAATGAATCAACAAACATACACATGGTTTACAAGAAACACATTTGGTCAAGGCATCTTTAAACCTAATCTAAAACTCTCATGTGAGCAAAGGACATGGATACAACAATCATACATAGAGAAAGACATGACTTAAACCAAGGTAGAATCAATATGAATTATCTAGAGAAAACAAGGTATATATCATCAATACATCATCACTATCACAACATGTTTACATAAAGTGAATATTAACACAAGAACAAAGGACAAAAGCATGGTTTCATCATGAATTTAGGTCAAGGAAGCAATCAACAAAACCTTAGATTTTAGACAAGTATGAACATCACAATTAATAATAATTTTAAAGTACTTTAAACAAATAATAAAATCAAAAGAAATATATACATGAACTTAAAAACTAATGGATAAACAAAAGGTGATTTTTAGGTATTGAAAATAGGAGGATAGAAATAAGAAAAGAAATAAAAATATTTTTATGATTTTTGGAATTAAATAAAAATAAAAGAGATAATTAATATTAATTAATATTATTAAAACTTTTAATGTAAACCAAAAATAAATAAGCAATAGAATAATAAAAATATTTTAGGTATTTTATATAGTATTAAAAAAATAAAAGGTTTAAATAAAATTGGAAAGAAAAGAAATAAAGAATTAATTAATTAAGAGAAAATAAAAAGGAAAGGAGAAGAAAAGAAAGAAAATAAGTGGTAAAAAAAGAATGGGGGCGCTGGGGTTTGAACCCACGCCCCTAAGGTAATAGCCAAAACAACTTAACCACCAGGCTAGAATTCGCGTCCAAAAAATAATATATTATGTAAATATTTGAAAATGAAAAACGCGTGAATGTTGTATCATTTTCAACCTTGAGACACCAAATTTCCAAAATTTAATTCTATGATTCAGGAACCAAACATAGCAAGTAGATACACTATCTCACTTAGAATTTAACAAGGAATCCAAATATGCATTCATATTTCATTTATTTTACCTACAACTTAAGAATTTCAGACATTACCATAAGAACCCTAATTCTTAAAACAAAAATTAAATACCATATATGTACAATAAATTAACAATAACTTAGGGTTTTTATTCCTCACATTATGACATGTAGAATGGTAACTTAAATGAATGCAAATGGTGCTTATATCATGGAGTTTGGGAAGTAAGAATACTTACCTACTAGAGAGTGTCCAATGCACCTTTAAAGCTACTCTAGGTGAAGGATGATGATACCTTTAGCTTTAATGAACTCCTAGAAAGATGTTTGAATGCTTAGCTTACCTTGAAATGCTTTCAATCTTTCTGCTTGAATCAACTTGCAATGGAAGAAATGTGAAAGTGGTTTTGATGTTAGAGGTGTTATAAATCATGTTTGATTATTTGGATGAGTTTTGTGATGTATTTGCAAAGTGCTTGGATGTATAAATTGAATGGAAAATACAGGAATCAAAAGATTCAAAGAAATGGTTTCTTGGTCAACAATGGAGGTTTATGAGAGTTGAATTTTGGTATGGGATTGAATAAAGGGTTCTAATGTGTTCCAGCAAGTCATGTGAATCCTATGTGATGTGTTTGAGTGAAAAAGTAAGGGTTTAGTGATTGTGATGAGTTTTGGCAGTGGCGTGGCAAAGTGAAGAACAATCAAGAATGCTTTAAGTGTTCTTGCTTAGTGTGCTGAGGTTTTTTATGCTTTTTATTGTGTATTTTTCATTTGATAAGATGTTCTTTTCATAGTGAAATAGTTCAAAAAATATGAAATGGTGGATATCATTGTTTTAAGAGTTTTTATCAAAAGCCAAAAGGTTGGATAACAAGTACAAAAGGTGTTTTTTTTGCTTTCTAGCTCCTAAGTTGACATTGCTTCACAAAGCTTCACAAGTTGTACAAGTTGTTTCTGGTGCAGATCAAGTTTCCTTGAATTATGGAAAGTGGTTTGTTGATAAAAAGCCACTTTTCATGTCATGTCCAAAGTGGTTTAAGATGACATATTGGACCAAGCTTTTATCCCTTGAATGGAGATCAAATTCCCAAAACTTTGGTACCATTATGAAGATCGCATAGAGAGGAACAAGTTTTAAGTTGATCATATATCTTGGAAATTCTTGGAAAGTGGGCTAAAAGAGACCTCTAGCTCGTGCACTTGAAACTGACTAGGACTTGGTAAAATTCTGGTTCCATTTGAACCAAACTGATCATGAAGAAATCGCAACTTTGGTCAATCATAACTTTCAATTGATAAAGGTTTTTGGATCCATTCTTCCACTAAAATGAAGTATGAAATATGGTCTTTAACTGTAGCTATAAAGCATCAAAAGATATTACTTGAATTGTTGACAAGGAATCCTCAAATTCATACACTTGACCATGCTGAAAACTTAGAAAAAATTCTAAGTGTTTTGGATTTTCAAACAACTTGAAACTCCAACTTTGAACATCAATAACTTCCAATCGAAGAAAGCTTTTGGATTGAAATTTTCACCAATTTGTAGTATCAAATTCCATGTTTTAAAGTAGTTCTCAAGTGTTTCCATTGGAGGCTTGAGGAAGAAGTTACAATCTTGGAAAGTAGGTGACTTGACCATGAGAATTTGTACTTAGAAAAATTCAAGAAAACCTTAATTTCATCAATTCTTGATCTTTGAATGATTTCTTTAATTTAACTTGATCAAAATCAACCATACTTCATATTTTCATGATATTTGACTTGTGGTGTCCATGTTTGACCAAAAATCCCAAAAGTCAAACTTTGACTTTGATCCAAGTTGACTTTTCTCAATTGAACTAGAACTCTTCAATTATCAATGAATCAAGCTTCTTGAATCAATCCAAACATATGAATGTACTAAGATGATGTAATTGAGGCCTTTGAACCATGTCTTGAAGTGTGAGATGATGCCTTGGTCAAAAAGTCAACCCTTAGCTAATTTAGGTCAAAACCCTAATTTGGTGTATCAGATGACTTGGAGCTTGGTGAACTTGAGTTGATGGAATTTCGCACTTGATTGTTGAGGAAAGGGAACTCTTGATCATGTTGAAGAGTTGAGGATCATAAAAATATGCTCATGATATGATATGATATGAATGTTATGAATGCAATACAACAATTCTACGGAGAATGATGCCACAAGAGATGCATATATTGAGGAAAAGGTTGTAACTCGACTAGGGAAAGAATGACAACTATGACAATTGGAATAATAACAAATCCTTATATCTGTAATAGGATTCAGTTTCAAATAATCAAATAATATGCTTGAAAGGTTAATAAATCTCCCCACGCCCTGGGTCGTAAGCCACGAACGGGTCTCAATTTCTTCTTTAATCAAGTATTCCACTTGAAAAGGTTGATAATAAACTTCCCCAAACCTTAGGTTACAAGCCGCGAACGGGTCTCAGTTTCTTATTTGATCAAGTCTTCCACTTGAAAAGGATAACAATAAACCTCCCCACGCTTCGGGTCACAAGCCACAAACGGGTCTCAGATTCTTCTTTGATCAAGTCTTTTACTTGAAAAGGGTAAAAATAAACCTCCCCACGCTTCAGGTTATAAGCCACGAATGGGTATCAATTTCTTCTTTGATCAAGTCTTCCACTTGAAAAGGATAACAATAAACCTCTTCACACATTGGGTCATAAGCCACGAACGGGTCTCGGTTTCTCCTAATCAAGTCTTCCACTTGAAAAGGGTAAAATACAAGCTCCTAGAAGGTAATCACTTGTAGGAAAGTATCTTCACAGGGGATTAGGAATTTCACTAGAAATTTATAACTTCACCGGGGATCTTAAAAAGAGATGCAGGTCGGTTGACTCGCAAAACATGTTTTCTCAAATAAAGAGAAAAGGCCATCTAAATCTTCACCAAACTTCTCGGAGATATGCCATTTGATGGAAGCAATTTTTTATAATGAGATCATTAGGGAAAGCATTGTTAGCTGTAGTTGTAAAATTACATTGGAGTACATAGAATTTTGGTAGCAGGATATCTCAAATAAAGAGAAAAACCATTTGTAGAAGTCTTCAACAAACTTCTCTAACGGGCTTCCGAAGAGATGCCATTTGATGAAAGAAAAGATGATAATCTTGATAATTTCACTAGGGACAGAAAATTTTCCTGAAAAAGAGAATGCCATTGGACGCCTAATATAAAGTCCGAGAACATAACAAGCTACTCAAATAAAGAGATTGCCACTTGTTTCCTGGTGTAAATTCTGAGAAAGTGTTACAACAACACTGTTGAGGAGTAAAGATTTGTCTTCAATGGAGATCCATAAATAGGTTCTTCTTTGAGAGACAAAGTTTTCAAAGGTGCAAAATAAATGCACCCTCGATCTAGGTTTAACAGCCTAGAGAAATCAAAACCAAAATTGTTAGAGACCAAAGTTCAATTTAGAAATAAACTGGAGAGAAGCAGTCAAATAAGACTCTACCCAATGAGGAATGAGCTCAATTGGCGATTTATACTATCCAAGTGTGGAAAGGAAAACTAGAGCAAAAGCTTCCATGAGGAATAAACCTAGTGGGAAATTAGAAAGGGTGTACACTTTCTGCTTAAGGTTGGCACTCTATTGGGAGGGAGAGAGAGAGAGAGAGAGAGAGAGAGAGAGAGAGAGAGAGAGAGAGAGAGAGAGAAAGAGAGAGAGAAAACAAGTCACCTGAGGATAAATACAACCAAAGTGGATGAAGTAAATAATATCATGAAAGTGTAGTATGCACATGTATCATGTATTGGAGAAGGTTGAGTTTAAAGGAAACAACTGGGAAATCTCCTAGGTCACACACCGAACACGTCACAATTTACCTGAAGTAAAGACTTATCACTGGAGATATGCACAAGGAATATTATAAGAACAACATAGTTCTGCATTTTGAGGTTTAACCATTCTTAGAGTAATCGTTGATGTCCTTTTCGTGTTCACAAGTCAAAGTAAAACACACACATATTTTTAAAAGCAAGAGCATAAATTTAACTTTTGTTTCAAAAATGCTATAAAAAATAAAAGACATTTGCAAAATGAAAATAAAGATAAGAGCTGCAAATGAATGGATAAGACTCAAATTTAATTAATTGTATGGTAGTCCGCAAATGGCGTGACTCCATGGATCATTACAAAATTTGAAAAATGGTAAATAAAGAAAAAGGTTGCATAAAAAACAATGATCATTATTCTCCCTAATAACTTTGATTCACATGCTCTTAAGCTTCTGATGATTGGTTAAGAAATCCTTGATGATAAAGGTTGCTTTCAAAAATCCAGTCTGATTTAATGTAGTTACTAGCCACAATCTTTAACTTTTTCCTAGATTGCCTTTTCAGGTTTTCAATCTACTAGGATGATATTTTTTGTTCTGTCTCTAACTTTTTCCCGGACCGCTCTTTCAGGTTTCCAGTCTACCGAGATGCTCATTTTTTTTGCCTAAGTCGCCCTTTCAAGTTTTCAACTTAGCGAGTTGTTCCTTTTTTATTTTAGGCATAATATTTTTTGACTGCATCGATATTCACAGGACGAGTGATCTCCTCTCCATCCATAGTTATAAGAATTAATGCACTGCTAGAAAAGGCTTTTATTACAACGTATGGGCCATCATAGTTAGGAGTCACTTGCCCATAGAATCGATGCTGAAATACTGGATTTTCTTGAGCACAAGGTCACCTTCTCTTAATTCACGAGGTCAAACCTTTTTTGTCAAAATCCTTCTTCATCCTTTATTGGTAAAGTTGACCATGGCATAAAGCCGTCATTCTCTTTTCTTTGATTAAGTTCAGTTGATCGTACCTGCTCTGACACCATTCAGCCTTAGATAACTTAGCTTCCATCAGAACCCTTATTGAAGGGATCTCAACCTCCACGGGAAGCACTGCTTCTATGCCATAAACTAAAGAGAAAGGTATTTCCCTTGTTGATGTGAGGACGGAGGTGCGATACCCATGTAGATCAAATGGAAGCATCTCATGCCAGTCTTTGTAAGTTACCACTATCTTCTGGATGTTCTTATTAGCAGCCTCGACACCACCCTTCATCTTTGGACTATATGGGGAAGAGTTATGATGTTCAATCTTGAACTCCTCGCACATCTATTTCATCATATTATTGTTTAAGTTTGATCCATTATCAGTGATGATCTTATTTGGGACCCCATAGCGGTAGATAAGCTGATTTTCGATAAACATGACGACCACTTGTCTGGTGACGTTCAAATATGAAACAACTTCTACCCATTTGGTAAAGTAATAAATGGCCACCAGAATGAAGCAATGTTCCTTCGAAGCTTTCTACTTTATCATGCCAATCATATCAATTCCCCATATAAAGAAAGGCTAAGGAGAAAAGATAACATTAAGAAGAGTTGGCAGCACATGAATCTTGTCAGCATAAATCTGACATTTGTGGCATTTCTTTGCATAATTGCAACAATCAGACTCCATTGTTATCCAATAGTTTCCTTCTCTTAATAATTTCTTCACCATTGCATGTCGATTGGCATGAGTGCCAAAGGATCCTTCATGGATTTCTGTCATCGACATGTCTGCTTCTCGTTTGTATGCACATCTAAGCAAGACCAAGTCGAAGTTTCTATTGTATATCACATCATTGTTAAAAAATAAGTTACCAACCAAACTTCTCAATGTCTTCTTGTACTTGTTCGATGCCCCATGTGGGTACTCTTATCTTCGAACAAAACACTCAATATCATGATACAAAGCTTTATCATCAATGACCTCTTTTACTGCAAATACATACGTTGGTTTATCGAGACGCATAACATCAATCTTAGGAATATCATTATGATGGTTGATAATAATCATAGAAGCCAACGTTGCCAAAGCATCTGCAATTCGGTTCTCGTCATGGGGAATATGACGAAATTCAACTTTGTTGAAGAAAGGGAGCAACCTTCTTGCATAATCTCTGTCAGGAGTTAAGCCAGTTTGGCGAGTTTCCCATTCTCCCTTGATTTGGTTGATCACTAAGGCATAATCCCCATACACATCCAAATTCTTTATTCTCAAGTCAATAGCCTCTTCAAGGCCCATGATGCATGTTTCATATTCAGCCATATTATTGGTGCATTCAAATGTTAACCTTGCGATAAATGGAATATGGGAATCGTGAGGAGTCATAATGATTTCTCCAATTCAATTTCCATAAACATTAACAGCTCCGTCAAATATTAAACCCCATTGGGGTCCTAGTTCAGGCCCTCCATCAGGTAATGGCTCTTCACAATCTTTCACCTTCAGGTACATTACGTCCTCATCTGGGAAATCAAATTTGACAGACTGATAACCTTCTATTGGCTTATGAGCCAAATGATCAGCTAAGACACTCCCTTTTATAGCCTTCTGAGTGTGATACTCAATATCATACTTTGACAACAACATCTGCCAACGGGAAATCCTTTCAGTCAAGGCGGGTTTCTCAAAGATATAATTAATCGGGTCCATCTTAGAAATCAATCAAGTAGTGTGATTCAACATGTACTGACGAAGACGTCGAGCAGCCCAAGCTAAAACACAATAGTTTTTCTCAAGCATAAAGTATCAAGATTCACATTCGGTGAATTTCTTACTCAAGTAGTATAGTGTCTTCTCCTTTCTTCCCGTTTCATCTTGCTGACCGAGTACACAACCCAATGAATCTTCTAAGATAGTCAAATACATAATCAAGGGCCTTCCTTCAACTAGAGGGATCGAAATTGGAGGTTCTAGGAGATATTCTTTGATATTGTCAAATGCATTCTAGAAATCGTCTGTCCAAGCACAACCCTGATCCTTTTTTAGGAGTTTAACAATTGGCCCACAGGTGGAAGTCATATGTGAAATGATCCGGAAGATGTAACTCAGGCGTCCAAGAAACCCTCTGACTTGCTTTTTTGTTGTTGGCGCAAGCATCTCTTGAATGGTTTTAACCTTATCAGAATCGACCTCAATTCCTCTTTGACTAACAATGAAATCTAAGAGTTTCCTTGAACGGACCCCAAAGGTACACTTGCTTGGGTTTAAATGGAGTTTATATTTCCTCAGTCGTTGAAATAACTTCAACAAATATTCCATATGGTTTTCTTCAGTCTTAGACTTAGCAATCATGTCATCTACGCAAACTTTTATTTCTTTATGCATTATATCATGGAAGAGAGTAGTTATAGCCCTTTGATATATTGCGCCAACATTTTTCAGACCAAAAGGTATCACCCTATAGCAAAATGTGCCCCATGGTGTGATAAACGATGTCTTCTCCATGTCTTCGGGTGCCATCCTGATTTGGTTGTAACATGAGAAACCATCCATAAAAGAGAATACTTTGAATTTAGCAGTGCTATCGACCCACATATCAATATGTGGAAACATGAAATCATCTTTCGGTCTGGCCTTGTTTAAATCTCTGTAGTCATCACACATGCGAACCTTACCATCCTTTTTAAGGACTGTCACTATTTTGGTCAACCATAGAGGATATTTGGATGTGACAAGAAAACACGCATCAATATGTTTTTGCACTTCTTCTTTGATCTTGAGGGACATGTCTAGGCGAGTTTTTCTTAGCTTCTGTTTAACCAAAGGACACTCTGGCTTCAGCGGAAATTAATGCTCCACAATGTATGTGTCTAACCTTGGCATATCTTGGTAAGACCAAGCAAACACATCAACATACTCTTTGAGTAACTCAATCATTCTTTCTTTGACGGCTTGAATAAGTAGTGCCATTTTTCAAAAAAAGCAAAAAGTAAAAACAATAAGATGGAACACAAAATGTCAATTTTATTGATGATAGACATTTTTAAAACAAAGCCCTAATATAAACACACTTTTGGCTTGGGCAAAGCAAAATGAAATTATTAAATAAAGCCCACACAACTACTCTTTCGCCTTGGGCAGAGCGAAAGGAATTTAAAGCAACAACAAAGAAAATTACTTAATATATGGACAATAGTGGGGACATCAACGAAAATCCAATTTTGGCACACCGCTTCATGCACTATGAAGTCTGACAAATCCTCTTCAGGATCATCTTCAATAATAGCATTTACTTCATGCGGAGTTGGATTGATGAACCCTGCACTGCTAAATCTTCTTGAATAGGACGGGTGATCATGTCTTTTGCAACATCCTTTGTAGAACCATCAGAGAAGCCAAGACCTTTTCAGAATTTATTCTTTGGTAAGTTCAAAATCTGCCCCCATCCATTGGCAGAGTGTCGCTACTGCGAAAATCGGCGCCGGCTGACAGAAGAGTCGCCACCGTGCGTTATTTATCCCTCAGAGCGGGAAAGGAAACGCTCGAAGTAAACCTCGCAAAAAACGGGGAAAAGGTATGGTCATCGCAACCATAGCCTGGGTTCGGGAGTCGGTTACGCAAGGGGAAGGTATTAGCACCCCTCACGTCCGTCGTACTCGACGGGATCCACGCTTGCTTGGGTTGTCTACTGGATGCTAAACAATCTATCTACGGCTGCTAAATCTAAACGGAAGGGAATTGACTCGATAGAGCATCGCACTCTATGCCTACGTATTCTCAAGAGAGAAAGTCAGAGTCAACGTAGTTCGGGACTACAGGGAAAAAATTGGCTCGCCAAGACATCGCGTCTTGTGCCTACGTACTTCCACTGGATGGAAGATCAGAGCTTTACGTAGTTCAGACTAACTATGACTAAACAAACACATTCTCACACAACAGTGAGAAAAACAACTGGCTTCACAGGGTCGGGAACCTATGGTCAAAACTATGGCTGAGTCTCAAATGCACTCGGGCAAGAGAGAAAAAGGGGTACTCAATTAATTGTCAGCGGGAAAGTCTCGATCGCACAGCCGCGAGAGAACAACAGTTAGTCGTTAGTGTGCTCGCTAGGATATCGCATCCTATGCCTACATATCTTCGTCTGGTACGAAGAATCAGAGCAGCTGTAGTTCGGCTACTATCGGTCCACAGCTCAAATCTCGTTTTATTCATCTCTGAAAAAATGATTACAATGGGTTGAATATCGAAATAAATCTCCTAGGAAACGCTATCCTATTCTATCTTGAAAAGTCGAATGAAAACAGCCCCCTAACAAATGGGCCTCTAATTCTATCCTAAAAGTCGAAAAATAAAGTCTATGAAAATATCCCTAAAAGAAATGCTTGAAAAATATTAAATCGAAACTTTAATATTTTTTCTTTTTTCTCCTTTTCTTTTCTCCTATTTTTCTTTTCTCAAAAATATTTTCTTTTATTTTTCACAATATTTTTTCTTCATATTTTTTTCAATATTTTCTTTCCATATTTCTATATATTTTTTTTCCACAATATAATAAGAAAAAACAAGAAAATGGGGCTGGGGGGTATGTTGTTACAGGGGGGAGTATAACAGAAAAAATAAAATAAAAACTGAATTTGAAATGGGCCCAGCCCAATCCTCTTCACAAACAAAACGCAGGGGGGTGTGTGTTGTGATTCTGGGTGTGTAAGCCAGAAGGATTAGGCCCAAAGCCCGTTTCAGCCAAAAATTGTGAGGCGAGAGGTGCCAAAAAAAATGGTTTGGGCCAGGCCCAATCTTCTTTCCTCTCCGTCTCCCTCTCTTCCTTCTCAAGTTCTGAAGAAACCCTAGTCTTCTCCCTTTCCTTCTTCCCAGCGCCGCCGCCATTGACGTCCTATCTCCTCCGTCTCTCTCATCTCTCAGTCTCGTTCTCACTCTCTCTCTCTGTTTCAAAATCTTTCCCTCCCATTATTCTTTCTATCAAATGATCTTACACCAGACGCATCCTGAATCAGATCATCAAAGAACTTGAAGATCCATCCTTGTTGAGGCTCGTTGGATGAAGATCCCTGGACGAAACGGATCTACATGGACGGTGTTGGTGAGGACGTTTCTGGAACATGACGAATGTTCTTGAAAGATTGGATTTCTGGAGGTGTCCGTTTGAAGGAGATCCTGGAGAATTGTGGCTGAGGATCGCTGATGAACAAATTGGAGATTGGTTGAAGTTCTTGTGGTGTTGATGAACTTTGATGATGGAGATTCGTTGAAGTTCTGGAGAATAAAGAAGAACGTGATGAACGTTCGATGAAGGTGGATGAACATGTGAACGTTGATCTGGAAAAATGACGATGGATGATGTTGAAGTGTTCTTGTTGTGGATCGGTTGTTTCATGGTGGTGAATCAGAGGAAAGGATGGAAGTTTCTGGTATTTGATGGTTGAGAACGACGAAGATCATAGGTTTTCTGGTGATGAGGGTTAGGGATTTGTGGTGGCCGGATTCTGGATTTGGTGGTTGAAGAAAGGGCGTGAATGAAGAAGGATCGTAGTAGAAGAAGGAACTGTGTTCATGGTGAATTGGTTGTTGTATCTGAGTTTTCTGGCGGCCGGAGAAGGAGGAAGACGAAGATTAAGAACGGAATCTGGAGAGTTTGAGTTCGCCGGTAGGGTTGTGGTGGCCGGAGCACATGCACGGCGGCCGGTGGGAACTCTTCTGGTGAAGCGTGTGATGGATGACGCGTGGTGGAGGGCGGTGGAGTGGAGGCTTGCATGCCCTCCACGTGGGGATAACGTGGCTGAGAGAGAGAGAGGATCTGGGGTTACGTGGCGTGGAATGGTGCAGCGAAGTGGGACCCCCCTCTAGTGGACACGTGTGAGCTCGCTGGTATTTATACTGAACCGTTCGTTGGAAGGTTCTGGACCCTTCTGGAGGACGCTGGAGAAATCTGGCATATGGAATATTCGCTGGATTATTGGATGGGCCTTTTTTGCTGAATCATTCCTGGACAAAAAATTGAACTGGGCTGCGAAAATGAACTAAGCCCAACACAACAATGAACAAAAAACTTAAAAAAACTGCATTACTCTAATTAAACCCTAATCAAACACTAAATCCAATTAACCCCTAATTAATAAAATCCTAATAAACCTCTAATCTTTTATTAGACTCTAATTAAATTCTAAAAATCTAATATTCTATAAAAGAAAATAAAACCTATTTATTTTTAATAAGGAAAAATCTATTCATTTATTATTATTATTTCTATTTAAATTCTATCTAAAAATTATACTAATATTCTAAAAAATCCTATATTATCTAAAAATATTAAAATCTATAAAAGATTTCTACAAATGATTTAAAATCTATTTAAAGGAATTAAAAACCTATTAAATTCTAAAATGAATTTAAAAATCTATTTAATTCTACAAAATGCTAAAAAATTGATTTAAAAAGAATTAAAAATATCAAAAATTCTATTAAATCCTAAAAAATGATTTAAAAGCTAATTAAACCCCTAAAAAATCCTATAAAATCCAGAAAAATCAAGATAATTCCCAGAGGGACAAAATGAGCACCGAACGACACAAAAATAATCGGTAAAAATAAACGGGCACCGAAATATCCCCAAAAACAATTCTACTGATTAAAAACACCTGAAACACGAGACGGGAGCTGTGATCCCTGATAAAATCAATACAAATGAAAAATGCAATGTATGCGATATGCAGATGCGAATGCGGTTATGCGTCGAAACATCGAGCCAAATGCGAGACCCGGTTGGTCAAATTTTGGGGTGCAACAGCTGCCCCTATTCAAGCGACTTCGACCTGAATGGGTGAAGAGCGCTTAGCCTTCAAACATTCAAGGTAGATGACGGTTGAATATAAATGGAACCCTGAAATTTGCCAACCGCAAGAATATACTGCAAAACTGCCTGAGGAATAGCTTCCGATAAACTGAAGTTTGGTTATCACGGCAACATCTGGTCAATTTTCGGATAAAATTTTCTTCTTCTCTTCAACACCTGTGTGACGCCACAAGTATTGAAATAATGCTTCATAAAGCAAACACTTTGATTCCCATCTCTCTCGTGGGATCAAATCTGGTCAACTCACAGTTCATTGCGAACTTGAGGACAATTCTCCAGAGGGATTCTGAATGGAACTGCCTGGCACCTGTTTTGACAAAGGGGGCAGCTTCAGAAGTCTGATATATGTCAATCTTTGTTGTTGTTGTTGTTGTTGTTTTTTTCCGATGCTGACGTAACAATCAAATGAAGAATCACTCCGCTGGGGAAGTCGAGAAGCTGAACCACACAACTCTGCAGGTGAACAAATTCGACATCCAATAGGTAACCATCTTGGTCTATGTTTCGACATGCGTATGCTTGATAATGATGAAATGCCCTATATGACATGAATATGCTATGCGTTTTATTTGAAAATGCGATGCCCAGACGGCATGGATATGCTATATGCTTGTATAAATGCTATGACTATATATGCAAATGCTAATGCAAGCCCGAGCTGCCAGAGAACACCAGGT
Source organism: Lathyrus sativus (assembly GCA_963859935.3). Classification (NCBI taxonomy): domain Eukaryota; kingdom Viridiplantae; phylum Streptophyta; class Magnoliopsida; order Fabales; family Fabaceae; genus Lathyrus; species Lathyrus sativus. Next base: position 253,554,046 of record OZ012737.1, on the reverse strand, counting down.
CTGAAAACCACTTGGCAAAATAAATGCCGAAGGAAATGCCAACTCTACTGGGGATGACCTGAAGTCACAGAACCATCTCAGCAAAATAAATGCTGGAAACGAGAAATCAAATCCGCTGAGGATAACTGCCCTGCTGGATAAATGAAAAGGCAACCCTGCTTGACGACTTCACTGGGGAAAGAAAGAGAACTCTGCTCGGGGATGCTTTCTTCAAACCATTGGCAACTGATTGCGCTCTGCGGGGATTGACCCAAACTGAGGTTGATTACGCGCAGCACACTGCTGGAAATGCTCCTACTATCAAGGATATCAATCTTAATCTGCTGCAGATACTCCTGATCCTACTCTGATACGGGGTAAAATACCATCTCGACTCTTCCGGGGATAATAAGCAACTTTCATCTGCTGAAGAGTGGCGATTCTGATTTAACAACATCTGCGAGGAATTCAAACATTACTCGGAGCACTGGCATCCGTCGAGCTTCGTATCGGGAAACATGACAACATGCGGGTCATTGGGAAATATTGTGTCAGATACCTTTAGATTTTTGTGCTTTGCTTTTCTGGTTTAGAATAAACATGGACTATGTACACAGGGAAATGGAAATACTAGACGAGAACTAGCATTCAAAGGTAGACTACCAGGCGAGAACTGATAGGAAAATAGGTTAGAAAAATTGATTTTTGTGTTTTTTTTGACATCAGACGAGCTGACTGGATAACAAACTGAGGTATAGACAACCAGGCGAGAACTGGCTGAAAGCTAACGTACACCAGGCGAGAACTGGTATAACACTTGAAGAAACGGTGACCAAACGAGAATTGGTTACCAATAAACTGCACCAGGACGGGAACTGCTGCTTACATTAAACTGCACCAGGACGGGAACTGCTGCTTACAATAAACTGCACCAGGACGGGAACTGATGCTTACGGATGGTGGGCCAGACGAGAACTGGTTACCGATTTGCCAGGCGAGAACTGGACTTTGGAAACGACTGGTTACTGACACGCAACAGGTTTAAACTGCAGGATAATGATCCAACGACAACAAGGCCTTCTTATTTGAAAGGTTAAGGTTTTCGATAAGGGTATTGACATGATTCCCCGATACTCAACTCTGGCTGGGGATAAACAAGCGGGTTTGAACAACTTGCTTCAGTGCACTCAGCTGGGGATAACAAGACTATCTTGCACAACTTGCCCCATTACAATTCAACTTGCCCCAATCTATCTCCTGGGAATACTTGCTCTGAACAGCTTGCTACGAGAAAACTTCGAGAATTTTGCCCCGGTATCTGCACGACAAAAGAATTCAATTTCCAATTAAACACCTAACAACCCAGTTGATTTCAACATTCTCTGCGATGACTTGCCCCTGAATGAGCGTTCTAGCGACTTAACCCGATCTGATTATCCACTGGAAGCATCTGCTTTCAAATCTCAGCGCTCTGCATAATTGCCCCTGATTAGGTCTTGAGAAGACTCACCTCTTGATTAACTGCTTCTCCAACAACTGCCCCTGCTCAACTGAAGCTTCGGGACTTGTCCTTAGACTGACTGATACTGAACTTACTGGAAGATAATGCCCCTGATTCATTAGGCTTCACAACATACACCATTCTGGTTCAGACTGCTGAATTACTCAGTCCTATTTGATTATTCCCTGCTGGAATTTCTTTCATGCCAGCTACTAACCTGCAATTAGAATTGTCTATTCACGAATGGTAATCTTAATGCAATGGTTATGCAGATTTTGAAAAAAATTTTGAGCTGTCACTCATTTACATGCATGGGATTGTGAGTGACGAATGAACCAAAGTTCAAACGCAGTGCTTACGTGGTCAGTGAAAATACAACAAGATGTGACTAGCAAGTCAAGAAAGAGTCAGGTTACTCAACCTTATCGTAATGCGCTTCAGACTAACCCTACCTCAATTAGGTCTTTTGAGGGTTGTATCGTGGTCGGGTTCACGGTTCGTGAAACAAAAGGATATTTGGCTCAAATTTGATTTGTACCCACCCCTTCTACGTGATGATCTCCGATCCTAAGGTTCAGTTAACCTGGCACAAGCGCTCGCCTCTTCGAGAAGTATGTTGAATGGTAAGAACCTACAGTTAAGGAATTCACAAGCTTTTCTTCTAGAGTGATAGTTACTCCTTCTTCGCTTTCTGCGTCTGTGTACACGACTTTGTGATTTGCTGGGGAGAATTTCTTTTTAATCCCCCTTTTTCATTCTTTTGATTCCCTAATTTTTGCCTGGACTGACTCTTTTTGAGTTCTTTTTGATTTTTCGATTTCTTTTGAAGTCCAGCGGGATGCTCTGATTTTTGCCTAAGTATTTAGCTTTCCAGCTTTTCTTTTCTTTCTACTTAGCGGGCTTTCTTTCTTCCTTTCTTTTGGAACAAAGTCGTGTGACACTGGTTGTCTTGATTGCTCCGAAAGGATTGTAACTGTCTCACTCCTGATTGGTGAGATTTGACCTTTTGAAGGTATAAACTGATTGGTCCTTGAAAGACAACACTCCTCTGCAAGACTTGAATGCTCGGTCAAGCTAACTGACAACTACCCTGCCCCGGGTTAAGATGTGAGGGTTTATAAGTCCGAAAAAACTTCTACTTCCTGGCTCGAAGTGGTTGGCAAGGGACTAACTCCTTATATCTCCAGTGTTTGGGGAATTTGAAACAATGCCTTGTACGTCATCGGTACGGTCTTATCTGAAAGCATACAATCATTGGTTATGAGTTCAGTTTCGTCATCCTCCCTCCTAACCTTGCTAGTCACAGCGAAAAAATGGAGTGAAATAAATGCAAGTGTCAGTGCAATGCAATAAATGAGCGACAGCGACATGATTAATTCAGAAAAATGCATAGTCACTTTATTATTATCACCATTCAAAACATACAATGCTTAAAAGCAGGTAGTAACTAACAGAAAAAGAAACTACAAATGCAAATGATGTAAAAGCTTGAGAACTGCCAATGCTGAGGCGCCTGCCTGTCTGAACCACTGGCTTTTGCTGGGGAACACCCTTCTGAATCCACGAGCTTAGACAGCTGAACTGTTGGGATGGACAAACAGAAACCCTTCTCGAAAGGAAATACGATCCTGATCAATCAACTGCTGTACCTTCGCCTGAAATGCTTTACAATCTTCGGTTGAATGCCCCGGAGAGCCACCATGATAACCACACTGAACGTGGGGATTGTACCCAGGAGGGTAAGGTTCTGGAACTGGCTTAAGAGCTTTCGGCTCCACCAAAGACTTCTGAATCAAAGATGGTAGCAACTGGCTATACGGCATCGGCACTGGGTGAAAAGGAGCTTTCCTTCGTTCCAGGTTGTTGCGAGGTCTGTTCTGATTCTGACGCTGGTTCTGATAACCTCGGCCACGAGTTCGCTGATTTGCAATGGAAGCGACATAAGATTCCTGATAGAGTGCCCCAGGCACGGCGGTCTGTTCAGTATAACAAGCCACGGGAGGTACCGATCTCTGATAAGATGATGAACCAACAAAATTCACTGATTCGCTTGGAGGATATTCAACCTTTGGCATGACTGAGTTGATCACCACTTCTTCTTCACTCTGATAGTCACAAGGGTATTCAGTTTCACTAGCTTGCTCATATGACGTAATCTGAATTTTCCCCATTCTTATGGAGTACTCAAGGCGTTCTCCTAATGCTACCACGTCAGAGAAACTTGCCGGAACTCCGAGCAATCTTTTGAAGTACGGATATTGTAGGGAATCCACAAACATGCTTGCCAGCTCTTGGTCTAACAGCGGTGGACGCACTCTAGCAGCAAATTCTCTCCATCTCTGAGCATACCTCCTGATCGGTTCATTGATCTCTTGAGACAACTCTTGCAAATGCATGCGATAAGGAGCAATGTCTAGGTTGTAATCATACTGCTTCAGAAAAGCTCTGGCTAAATCCATCCATGACTGAATCTGATTCCTCTCTAACTGCATATACCACCTCAAAGATGCCCCAGTCAGACTATCTTGAAAGCAATGGATCATCAATTTGTCATTTCGCGCAAACGCAGTCATTCTTCGACAGAACATCATCAAATGCAGCTTCGGACAGCTATCTCCCGTGTACTTCTCAAATTTCGGCACTTTGAACTTGTAAGGCAACACCAGGTCAGGAACCAAACACATGCCTACAGCATCCAGGTTGACAGCATCTTTGGCTTTCAAAGCTTTCATTTGCTCTTCCAACACTCGGACTCTTCTAGCATCGTCAAGGGCTCTTGGATCTACCATCCCAGCTGCTGGAATATCTCTTCGGTAATTCATCACAGGGAAAGCAACACCTTGATTGTTGGCAGGAGGAGGACGCTCATTCTGGGCAACAAACTTCTCGTGTCGATCTCGGTTCTCAACAGAAGGCTGTACAACTTGGTCTGCAGCGACATTGTTCACTTGCGGGAAGTCTTCCGTAGAGTCATACAGAGGGTTGGACGCCATAGTGAACCCTGTCAAGGTGTTAGGAGACTGGAAATTGCCTTCAGACATGGCTACCAATAATCTTCAGCTGACTTCGACACTTGATTCTGCTCAAATCTACTCAACCCCTAGGTAGGTCTTCTGACAATCAACAGCTGCTCAATCCAAACTCCGGGTAATCACCTTCAGGAAACAAAGGCTGGATCAGAACTCTGGCTAGCTGGAGGATGATATGCAATGCAACACTGATATGCACATGATATGCAAAATGCAGCAAACAATGGGACCACAGCCCCCACACAAAATCTAAATACTGCTGCGCTGCTGACGGAGACGCTCTCTGAAAAGAGGACCAAAATAACGGGTAGGTTGGAAGTCAAGTTTCCTGCACAAAAAACCCCCCCACTCACAGGTGTGGACCTATATCTGACAAGGTACGACATCCTATGCGGTCGTCAGCGTCACAGACATTCAGAACTGACGATACGATTCCCAGAAGGAGTGGCATCATCGAATCCTGAAGAGGCCTCACTCAGCTAACTTCCAAATGATCGGTTCCCAGAGTCGACAATCCAACTAACCAGCAACCCACGCCAACCAAAGGAAGGGACAGGAGGCCAACCAGCAGAACCTCGTCTGAGTGTAGATTTCATGGGACACCAAAGCAAGGCAAAGCAAGCGGGCACCCACTAATTTCTACTCTAAGTCTAAGGTGCACTCCAAGCCCAGGTCCGGCTTCTCACTCAATATCATAGAACACCCGTAACACCCCAACAGCAACAGATAATATCGATAAATAGGCCCCAAATAGACAAGCAAACAAGCGCTAGGATTGACTCTCTCTTAGGGGACGTTGGATCCCAAATGCATAAGAACCATCGCAGTCCTTAGCAGCCAGGGGACGTTGAATCCCCAGCAGAGTCGCCAGCTGCTGGGGATTGCCCCAAACAGCCAGGAAAAAAACTCAGGCGAAGGGAACCGTTGGAGTCCCCAGCAGAGTCGCCAGCTGTCGCTACTGCGAAAATCGGCGCCGGCTGACAGAAGAGTCGCCACCGTGCGTTATTTATCCCTCAGAGCGGGAAAGGAAACGCTCGAAGTAAACCTCGCAAAAAACGGGGAAAAGGTATGGTCATCGCAACCATAGCCTGGGTTCGGGAGTCGGTTACGCAAGGGGAAGGTATTAGCACCCCTCACGTCCGTCGTACTCGACGGGATCCACGCTTGCTTGGGTTGTCTACTGGATGCTAAACAATCTATCTACGGCTGCTAAATCTAAACGGAAGGGAATTGACTCGATAGAGCATCGCACTCTATGCCTACGTATTCTCAAGAGAGAAAGTCAGAGTCAACGTAGTTCGGGACTACAGGGAAAAAATTGGCTCGCCAAGACATCGCGTCTTGTGCCTACGTACTTCCACTGGATGGAAGATCAGAGCTTTACGTAGTTCAGACTAACTATGACTAAACAAACACATTCTCACACAACAGTGAGAAAAACAACTGGCTTCACAGGGTCGGGAACCTATGGTCAAAACTATGGCTGAGTCTCAAATGCACTCGGGCAAGAGAGAAAAAGGGGTACTCAATTAATTGTCAGCGGGAAAGTCTCGATCGCACAGCCGCGAGAGAACAACAGTTAGTCGTTAGTGTGCTCGCTAGGATATCGCATCCTATGCCTACATATCTTCGTCTGGTACGAAGAATCAGAGCAGCTGTAGTTCGGCTACTATCGGTCCACAGCTCAAATCTCGTTTTATTCATCTCTGAAAAAATGATTACAATGGGTTGAATATCGAAATAAATCTCCTAGGAAACGCTATCCTATTCTATCTTGAAAAGTCGAATGAAAACAGCCCCCTAACAAATGGGCCTCTAATTCTATCCTAAAAGTCGAAAAATAAAGTCTATGAAAATATCCCTAAAAGAAATGCTTGAAAAATATTAAATCGAAACTTTAATATTTTTTCTTTTTTCTCCTTTTCTTTTCTCCTATTTTTCTTTTCTCAAAAATATTTTCTTTTATTTTTCACAATATTTTTTCTTCATATTTTTTTCAATATTTTCTTTCCATATTTCTATATATTTTTTTTCCACAATATAATAAGAAAAAACAAGAAAATGGGGCTGGGGGGTATGTTGTTACAGGGGGGAGTATAACAGAAAAAATAAAATAAAAACTGAATTTGAAATGGGCCCAGCCCAATCCTCTTCACAAACAAAACGCAGGGGGGTGTGTGTTGTGATTCTGGGTGTGTAAGCCAGAAGGATTAGGCCCAAAGCCCGTTTCAGCCAAAAATTGTGAGGCGAGAGGTGCCAAAAAAAATGGTTTGGGCCAGGCCCAATCTTCTTTCCTCTCCGTCTCCCTCTCTTCCTTCTCAAGTTCTGAAGAAACCCTAGTCTTCTCCCTTTCCTTCTTCCCAGCGCCGCCGCCATTGACGTCCTATCTCCTCCGTCTCTCTCATCTCTCAGTCTCGTTCTCACTCTCTCTCTCTGTTTCAAAATCTTTCCCTCCCATTATTCTTTCTATCAAATGATCTTACACCAGACGCATCCTGAATCAGATCATCAAAGAACTTGAAGATCCATCCTTGTTGAGGCTCGTTGGATGAAGATCCCTGGACGAAACGGATCTACATGGACGGTGTTGGTGAGGACGTTTCTGGAACATGACGAATGTTCTTGAAAGATTGGATTTCTGGAGGTGTCCGTTTGAAGGAGATCCTGGAGAATTGTGGCTGAGGATCGCTGATGAACAAATTGGAGATTGGTTGAAGTTCTTGTGGTGTTGATGAACTTTGATGATGGAGATTCGTTGAAGTTCTGGAGAATAAAGAAGAACGTGATGAACGTTCGATGAAGGTGGATGAACATGTGAACGTTGATCTGGAAAAATGACGATGGATGATGTTGAAGTGTTCTTGTTGTGGATCGGTTGTTTCATGGTGGTGAATCAGAGGAAAGGATGGAAGTTTCTGGTATTTGATGGTTGAGAACGACGAAGATCATAGGTTTTCTGGTGATGAGGGTTAGGGATTTGTGGTGGCCGGATTCTGGATTTGGTGGTTGAAGAAAGGGCGTGAATGAAGAAGGATCGTAGTAGAAGAAGGAACTGTGTTCATGGTGAATTGGTTGTTGTATCTGAGTTTTCTGGCGGCCGGAGAAGGAGGAAGACGAAGATTAAGAACGGAATCTGGAGAGTTTGAGTTCGCCGGTAGGGTTGTGGTGGCCGGAGCACATGCACGGCGGCCGGTGGGAACTCTTCTGGTGAAGCGTGTGATGGATGACGCGTGGTGGAGGGCGGTGGAGTGGAGGCTTGCATGCCCTCCACGTGGGGATAACGTGGCTGAGAGAGAGAGAGGATCTGGGGTTACGTGGCGTGGAATGGTGCAGCGAAGTGGGACCCCCCTCTAGTGGACACGTGTGAGCTCGCTGGTATTTATACTGAACCGTTCGTTGGAAGGTTCTGGACCCTTCTGGAGGACGCTGGAGAAATCTGGCATATGGAATATTCGCTGGATTATTGGATGGGCCTTTTTTGCTGAATCATTCCTGGACAAAAAATTGAACTGGGCTGCGAAAATGAACTAAGCCCAACACAACAATGAACAAAAAACTTAAAAAAACTGCATTACTCTAATTAAACCCTAATCAAACACTAAATCCAATTAACCCCTAATTAATAAAATCCTAATAAACCTCTAATCTTTTATTAGACTCTAATTAAATTCTAAAAATCTAATATTCTATAAAAGAAAATAAAACCTATTTATTTTTAATAAGGAAAAATCTATTCATTTATTATTATTATTTCTATTTAAATTCTATCTAAAAATTATACTAATATTCTAAAAAATCCTATATTATCTAAAAATATTAAAATCTATAAAAGATTTCTACAAATGATTTAAAATCTATTTAAAGGAATTAAAAACCTATTAAATTCTAAAATGAATTTAAAAATCTATTTAATTCTACAAAATGCTAAAAAATTGATTTAAAAAGAATTAAAAATATCAAAAATTCTATTAAATCCTAAAAAATGATTTAAAAGCTAATTAAACCCCTAAAAAATCCTATAAAATCCAGAAAAATCAAGATAATTCCCAGAGGGACAAAATGAGCACCGAACGACACAAAAATAATCGGTAAAAATAAACGGGCACCGAAATATCCCCAAAAACAATTCTACTGATTAAAAACACCTGAAACACGAGACGGGAGCTGTGATCCCTGATAAAATCAATACAAATGAAAAATGCAATGTATGCGATATGCAGATGCGAATGCGGTTATGCGTCGAAACATCGAGCCAAATGCGAGACCCGGTTGGTCAAATTTTGGGGTGCAACACAGAGCCACTCTCCACTACAAGTTGCACATCTTTTAAGGAAGAAATGGATGCCATATTATTCTTGGCATTGCCACTAGCAATCGAGAGAGCTTGGAACTAGGTTCTAATAGCTTCATCAGCGTCTATGTATGAAAATAAGGAGAGATAGCTTACTACCAAGGCTTGCTCTCTGCACACTTTCATACCCCAAATTTTGACCCCTTAGATCTTCATCATCATTTTATGATCATGTTCATATGTTTATCTAACCTTAACCCATTTCGAGTGGTCTTTGTCAAGTTACATGAGAATCAGGGTTTTGTACAGCTGAAATCGAGGATTCGAGGGTTAACTAGTCAATGTCTTGGATCGATTCTCTTTGGGATTGGGTCCCCACATCATCAAACATATTCCATTGGATCGAGCATGAATCCAATTTGAGGTTGTCACCCAGGAATCAAAAGTAGTGAAGGTCAGGATACCCGATCAGGGTTTTTTAAGTAGGAAAAGTCAACTGTGGTTTGAATTTTGATTTAAAAGGTGTTACAAGGGTGGGATCATGATCCATAAATCTCACATGGATTGGTAAAGTCCACTCAAGAAGTTTCAAAGCCTCAGAAGGTCCAGAGCATCAACAGTCGACTCGGTAGTCACCGATCGATCGTTCAGTTGACCTAAAAGTAAACTCTTCACTCATAAGGAATCTGACCTCAAGATGCGAATCAAAAATATTTCTAATGACATATTGCATCTACCCATAAAATTTCATGACCATTGGATCAAGGGTTGAGGAGTAATCGCAAAAGTCGGGAATTAGGGGTTTGAAAGGGGCAAGACCATAACTCCTTAACCACACATCCAATTGAGTTGGTTCAAAGCTCATTGGAAAGCTCTTGAAAAGTCCTACAAAAGTCCCGAAGTGGTCCATGATCAGAAAATGCATAGATTTGGAGTTATGATCAAATTCATTTCAAGAAGGGAAAATAACTTAGAGAAATTTCACTTTTAGGCTTGTTTTTCAGCAACTTTAGGAGGCTTTTTGGCCAAGCTCCTTTGAGAATCTGAAACTCATGAAAACATGAAAGTTATAGAGCTACATGAGGGCTTTCCAAATTGTGGTAGAACTCCTCCATAGCCCTTATGAGCTGAGAGTTATGAATTTGGCAAGATGGGCTTTTAACACTTGAGTCCCACATTGACAATTCTTCACAAATTCAAATTTCAACAACTTGGGCCATCCCCAACCATTGGATCATGTTTTATTCTGATAACTTGAGGCCTAGATGAAGAGAAAACTAGAAGAAATAAGGAATTGATGGACTTGGCAATTTGGAGGCAAGTTGACAATATAATATTCATAAAATTGGAAAGAGAAACTTTTTGCCACTTGCACTTGCAACTGCAGTTCCCTATTTGCCTAGACACTCTAATCATCTCATGTCATTAATTCTCACTTGACTAATTCATCAGTTGAGGCAAAGCTTTGAATCTTGCAGTTGTACCAAACCCTAAGCCAAGGGTTTCCTTTTCAAAATCCCTCCAAAATGCCAAGTTTACAAATCTGCCCTCACCTTACATTCTCCTATAAATAGGGGCTCCCTCTATGTCATTTTAACACCAGAGCACTCTTAGAAACCAAGAGAAACAATAGCTCTCAACTCTCCACCATTTTCACAAAAGCTTGATTTTTCAAAAACTTCAAGTTTCACTAAAAAGCTGTCTTGAGCAAAACTCTACTCAAACTTAGTTCTACCATTTCCAAGCCACCCAAAACCATTTTCACAATCCATAAACATTTTGTAGAAGGTGTCCATACACTCAAACCACCTAAAACCATCATTTTCCTAAAAGTCAACCTTCACACCTTAGTATGTTGACTTTCTTGCACTTTGGAAGCCAAATCCTTACTTGAGGCATTTCCCACCATTCCAACACTCCCAACACTTCATATACATCATATCTCAACTGTCCAAACTCTAAAAAACCAGCTGGAAACTTCACAACTCTAACTGTCTTGAAAAGTGGTTTATTGCTTCAAGAGGAAGCAAGCTTCAAATCTTTGCCAAGGAAGAAGGTCTATGGGTTTCTTAGCTTCTTAGCTTGCTCAAGACTTGTCTACAAGAGGTATGTGATGTTCAAACTCTTTATTGATCATACATTGTCATTTTTTATCATTTTGAAGTGATTTTGTAGAAAATGTAGTCTTGCTGCCCCATTTTAGTTCTTTGTCAAGAACTCATGTTTTATGGTTATGATATTTACTTTTGTTAGGGTATTTCATTTGTGAATGATATGTTATTGTTATGTTACCATATTGAGCTTTGATATTATGTTTAACTTGTCTTTGAAGATTTTGTCTATATGGTAGTTTTAAGGATCCAAATTTTGAAGTATGGTGTGTTTGCCCTAGAACTGTCAATTTTTGTTCATTGGTGATATTTGGATAATTTGTAAATTGTCCATGAGATCCCCCTGCCCTAGATCATGTTTGAATCTAGTGTGGCACTTGTTTTTTACACTTATGTTATTTTGTGTTACTTCACTTTACCATTACCATGAGCCTTGTGTCAAGATGATGTATACTTGACATGTTGTGTCTTAAATGTTCTAAACCATTGATTTATGTTTACATGATCTTGCTCACAATGTTTGAATTGGTTGAAATATTGAGAACATGAGATTTGTACTTTAAGGCTTGCTGTGAGATTTTGTTGTTCTTGCTGCCAATGTTTTGAACCAATGTATCATATTCTGTTTCAATTGATTTCTACTTGATCCATGTATCTAGAATCAATGTCTTACATGTTTGAAAATTGTATGTGATGCTAAATCTTCTAAACTGCTATGAATGTACCTGCTGCCTGAATGAGTTTAGTTCTTTGCATATTCACGAGCTTCAAATGTCATATTCTATTTGGTAATGTTTTGATCCATTTCTTGAGCATGTTCTCATCTATTAGCATATTTATGGTATGTGTATAATATTTGTTTCATCATAAAACTCATTGCTTGCCAAAATGCCCTGCATATACCAAGTTCTGTCTCAAAACAATTTTTCATAGCCATCACTATACCATGTTTTGCTCCAACTGTCATATGCTTGAACTTTGAGTTAAAACTCATCCATTTTCATGATTTTAAGGTGTGCATATTGTTGGTTTGATCTATTCTTACCTGTTTCTCCATTTCACTTCCAATTGCACTTTCACACCAAAATCTGCCATGAATGTGTCAAGATCGTTTTTGCTTGTAATGTGTTTGTTTTTCTGAGTTGAAGCTCCTCCATTGTCATATGTATGATGTGTATTTGCGTTGAATCAACATGAAACCCCCTACTTCCACTTGACCAGTTTATACCAAATTCTGCCGCCTAACTGTTTTGAAACCAGCTGCACACACCTCACTTTTTCTGTTTAATTGTTTTAGGGCAGCTCATCTAGCATTATACCTCTAATAGTATTTAGGATTTGTGTGTGCATGAATCAACAGCTTTTTGTATGCTATACCTCTTTGCTTGACAGCCTACCTCACACATGTTTGCTACAATTTCAATTTGATAGTCATATTTCTGTTATGTGCATTTCATGATCATCTTAAGTGATAGACTCCTTCATAATCATATTTGAGACTTGTGTGTGGCATCCTTTGAGTCCCAATCTGTTCCAATCATGATATGTGTCAATTTGTGCATTTTATGCCTAAGTGAGCAGTTGATAGGGAACTTTCAATTCTAGGTTGTTTGTGGCCAATTTTGAGGTATAGACACATTTATTATCATGTTTATGGTTTGTGTGTGTGGTCCGCTCAAACAGATTATGCTTATTACACGATCTAGCCTCCAAGTTGCATTTTTCTTCAAATCTTCTACTTGGCATGACAGTTGTGAATTTGAGTTTGACATTATGATTGTGATCTCTGGTTCTCACATTGCATTTTATATGTTTCTTCATGTTTGCATTGGTTCTGATATGATCATGTTATAAGCTTCATTTATGCTTGGCCCTTATGTGTAAATTCTGGACAGCAGCAACATCATTGCAATTTCATGTGCCCTTCTTTGATTCAACATTGTTTTGATTAATATCATTGCTTGAACTCATTCCTAATCATGTTTGCATCTTGTTCACATCTGTCATCTCATCATACGTTTGGTTTGATCCATGTTCATTGAGTTGCATCCCAAAATGCCAATGTACTGTCTTGACAGCTTGCTTGTTTTTTCATGTTACATTTACAATCCATGAACCACTTCCTATTCTTTTGAGTTATGCTTGAGTTCTAAATGTACAATACCTCTGATATGACATGTGTAACTTGTGTGCAATGCCCTTTTGTGTATATGAACTCCGATTTGATGTGTTGTTTTCAAAATGCAACTCAATTACCAAACTTGCATCTTCTATCGTGTTTCCATTTAGAGGCATCATTTCAAATTTTTGTGGACACTATCTTAATCCTTGTAAAAAACAGTCAGGTTTGACTAAAGTTTCATAAAAAATGATTGAGTTTTGATCATGTTTGAATGCTTCACGTTTTTGGTTTGAGTGGCTTGCATTTTGCCTAGATTATCCACCATAGGTAACCTTATTTATTTATGGGGGTGGCTTTGTACTTGGATGTAGAGCCACCCCAGTGGTAATCAACTTGCGCGCATACTACCTTTCACTTGCCAATCCTGAGTTCAATCCTTGGGATCAACTCCTTTGGGCATTTTTATGTTCAATTTGTCATTTGATGATTTTCTTCTTCTCTTCCATATCCTTGCCAGAGCGCGCATGGTGCTTTAGTGGTTATTTGTTGTGTTTGTAAATACAAGGGCATGGGTTCAATCCCTACCCATGCCACTTTCTTTTTATGTGTGCTTTGTTTATTTTATTGTCATAAAATCAATCAAACTTCAAAAATTAATAACTTGTTCATTGTTCATCATTTTTAACCCGTTCTTTTTGCAAATTTTTCATTGTGATGTCTAGTTGTATTAAATGAATTGTAATATCATACTTGCTTGTTTTTACAATCTCCTTTTGCCTACTTGTTAGTCGGTTTATTCGTAGGTCGTTACCTCACGTCTCGATAAATTTCTCTTGAACCATATTTAATTTATCTTGTGAGATTTATTTGAATATGTTTCCTATGTGTTAGTTAACATGTTAGGTTTTCCTTTCTTGTTGGTGGTTACCATGAATTGTTGTCCTCTTCCTAAAATCTTGAGTTTAACTGTTGCGATTGTTCTTTACGTATTCGATTGTCATCAATGCCTAAATGTTGTTACCTTTGATACACTTTGAATTTATAACATGATTATCTTAAAGTTGTGACTTACTTGCAGGATTATTGTTTCCATCTTTGTTAAGATATTTGATTATCGGTTGTAACCATTTGTATTATTTGATCCTTGCCTATTGTGATATGCATGTTTACTTGATTGTAATCTTATTCGTCTTGCTTAATTGTTCATTTGCTTTTGTTAAGTATTTCTTCCCCAAGTGATGGAACTTTTTAGTTCTCATCCAAGTTGCCTCTCTCTCTCTCTCTCCTTCTAAAGGAAAAGTCTTTCCATTGACCCTTGGGTCATAAGCAACTCATCTCTCCCTCGACTTCGTTAAGTCATTCATACACTTAGTTAAGTGGAACTTGTCCTTTAGACTTTTCTTAAGTCTACAAAGCCCACCCTTGTTAGGAGTGCTCTTTCAACTAGAACTTAGGATAGAGTTTGTTAACTCTATGTAAGAATCATCGTCATGATTACTTACTTCCCCCTCTTGAATGTTCAACTTAGACCTAGAGAGTTTTCTTAAAACTCTACACAAGCATTGTCATGTTTGTTCCCCTTGGAACCTTGATCACAATCAAGTTTTCTTCAAATTTGGTGAGGTGAACTACGATTGCTCTGATTCTATCCTAGTTAGGATACGTAGGCAGAGGACGCGACTTCTTTGCGAGCAAACTTAGAAACTATCCTTAGGTCTTTACCTTCACCTTTTACCTAATACCAATCCTTAGCATACTTAGAAACTTAGCATGCAAACAAACAAAAGGTTCCTGTAGAGTACTACAGATGTTTAGGATGTGAAATACCTACCCTATGCATAACTAACCCCCGATCCCCGAATCTCTTAGCGTTGTTGTTACATCGCGCAAAAGGTTCTTTCTCTCTTTACACCTTACCTTTGGATAAATTAAAGTCCGGTTGTGAATTCTAAGAATTAAAGATTCAAGTTAATCAATAGCTTGATATGACGATTCTCACTGCAACAGAAATGGCGACTTCACTAGGGATGACCAAACTTGAGGGTTTAGCCTATTTTGTTTGTTTATATGCTATATTTGTGAATATTTGCTTTACATGTATATTTGTGTACATTTTTTTGATTGTTGGATCTTGGGACCTTTTGAGTGGTGAGACGGTCCTATACCCGGACTTGAGTGCAATTATGATAGGATGGTGGTATATTCAAGAAGGCTTATAGGGATTTGATTCCCGACCAAGCTAACTTGAGAAACCACCGCTCAGTGTAGGCCCTCTTGAGAGTTTAGTATTGTTGATCGAGTATTCGTGAAAACAACGCTACTTTCAACGAAGGAGCCCATGACACTGTGGACTTTTAGATTACATTCTACCCCACTTTGGCCTTACTAGGACGTAGTGTGATGGCTATAAGGAAGTATTTCCGAAATAGCTGATACGCGGTACTACACTTAGACGAGACTCTCTTTATAATATTATCGATTACCAAGTAATTTGGGAAGTTGATAATATCCGAAAGATGGGTTGATGACTCTGAGAACCATTTAGAACCCTGCTCTACACGTTTGAAATCCCTAGTACATACCTTATAAGGATGGGTAGACCTTGGATCCACGCTCGACCTTTAAACCTAGGCTTGTGTTTCTGTGCATATGTGTGATCTTTGCATTTACTTGTGTTTGTGCATTCTTGCATTCATAAACATCATATCATAGAAGTTTCATGGAACTCAGATTCTTTTTGTTTGTAAACATCAGAGATCACTATGGATGGTGAAAGAAAGAAAACATTAAAGTACACTTACAAAGGTTTTAAACTAGATGACCTAAGAAGGTTGGGTACCTTTGTAACAGATCCAGAGGGTTTCCAGAGTAGGTATGGGAAGATGTTGTTGTTATTGAAGATAAAAATGGACAATGGACTTCTTTCTATGCTCCTCCAGTTTTATGATCCGCTCTACCACTGTTTCACTTTCCCTGATTATCAGCTAGTGCATACACTAGAAGAATACTCTCAGTTGGTTGGTTTGCCTATTCTTGAAGATTCTCCTTTTCCGATCATGGAGAAGGACCCTAAAGAACAAGATATTGCCAAAGCCACACGTTTGGGATTGGTTGATATTCAAAAGAACATGATCACAAAAGGAGGAGTTTTTGGGTTGAGTGCAGAATTCTTGGTTGAAAAAGCTCAGTACTACGCCAATCATTTGAGTATGGATGCATTCGAAGCTATTCTTGCCTTACTTATTTATGGTATCTTTCTGTTTCCCAGCTTTGAGAACTTTGTAGACCTCAACGCCATTAAGATTTTCTTGAAGAAAAACCCTGTACCTACTCTACTAGCAAACGCGTATCATTTTGTTCATCTCAGGAATTTTCATAAAGGAGGGATGATTACTTGTTGTGCTCCTTTATTGTACAAGTGGTTCACTTCACACTTTCCTAAAACTCACGCCTTTTGGTATCCGAAGAAGGGGTGGTGGTCACAGAAGATTATGGCTCTCACGCACTCTGATATTGATTGGTATAATCGTGAATATGATGGGATAATGATCATTGACAGCTGTGGGAATTTTGGTAATGTACCTCTTCTTGGTGCCAATGGAGGAATCAGTTACAGCCCCGTCCTTGCCCGTCGACAGTTGGGATACCCTTTGAGAGATAGGCCCAACAATGTTCATGTGGAAAATATGGCTTTTAAAGAAGAGGGTAATAATCAAGAGCAGAAAGAGAGGATTCTAAGAGCCTGGGGTCATTTGCACAAGAGAGGAAAGAAAGACTTAGGAAAGCCTAATTGTGTCTCCTTGGAACCTTATCTCGAATGGGTTCGAAAGAGAGCCATTGAGTTGAAGATGCCCTATTCTCGACAAGAACCTATGGCTTTAAAAGAGGAGCCCACCTTGATCTTCATGTCTGAAGAGGAGAAGTTAATGATTGCTTTGAGCAAGGCACGACAAACCGAAGACGCTTGGAAGCACAAGTACCAAGTGGTTGTTGAAGAGAACGCAGAGCTCCAGAAGCGATTAGAGTTGAATAATGAAGAGGTACTCTCCTGCAAGAAGAGAAAAGCGCAAGAAGATTTATTTTCTTCTAGCCCTTAGTTGACTCCATGGAAGTTAATCGTGGACAAGCTCATTCTTGAGAAGGCACAGATGGAGAAGGAGATTGAGAAGCTTAACTTGAGGCTGTTAGGAGAACCTTCTTAGGACTTCTGTCAGCTTTTATTTAGATTTTTTGTTTAAAACTTTTTGTAGGATGTACTAAAATTTTGTAATCCAATGAATTTAAATCAACGATGTTTACCGAATCTGAGTTCCATGATACTTTGAGCATTTGCATTTGCATTTATTAATCATTCAAGGAACTAAAGATTTTTTTGCAGATATTATAGGATGGATTCTGGAAAGAAAGCAGAGATTGTGTTCCGAAGCCCAAAATTGGAGAACCTGAGGAAACTGGGAAGTTTAGTAGAAGACCCCGAGGCGTTCAGAGAGAAGTATGGGAATATGCTGTCTTTACTAGAAGTTCAAGAGATGTTGTCCGCGCTCGTGCAGTTTTATGATTCAACCTATCATTGTTTCACATTTCCAGATTATCAGTTGCTGCTAACCTTGGAAGAATATTCTGCCCTGATGGGAGTAGGCGTCACTCCTAGGCCATTTTCTGGAAGAGAAGGGACTCCTAATGAAAGAGTAATTGCAAAGGCCGCGTATTTGGAGGTGAACGAAGTACAATCTCATATGACTGCTAAGGGAGGGCTATATGGATTTCCAGCTATGTTCCTGTATGAAAAAGCTCAAAGTTATGCCGAGTCGAAGAATTCTGAAGCATTTGAGGCCATTCTGGTTTTACTAATTTACGAACTTTTCCTGTTCCCGACCGCTAATGATTTTGTGGACGCAAATGCAATCAACCTCTTCTTAATCAAGAATCTTGTACCTACCTTATTGGCCGATGTGTACTTTTCCATCCAGCGTAGGAACCGTCATGGAGTTGGTTAGATTGAGTGTTGCACCGTTCTCTTGCACAAGTGGTTTATTTCGCACTTGCCAAGACTTCCAGCACTCTGGGATATGCAGAATGGACTCTCATGGATAGAGAGGTTGTTGTTACTCAAACATTCAGATATTAAGTGGTATGAACCTATGTATGGGGGGATTGCCATGATTCAAAGTTGTGGGGATTTCCCGAATGTACCGCTTATCAGCATTAATGGTTGCATTAGCTATAATCCTATTTTAGCTCGTCGCCAGTTGGGGCACCTGATGGAGAATGAACCAGACCCAACCCTTTTGAGAAGCTTCTACATTGAAGAGGGGAAGGATCCTGCTTACAAGGCTTAGACTGTGTATGCTTGGCGTCACATCCACACAAGAGGAGTAACTGCCCTAGGTTACCACGACACTGCTGTTTCAGAATCTTACTTATCATGGGTGAAAGAAGCAGCATTGAAGATGTTCTATACTCGCTTTGAGCCCGACTCAACCAAACTTACTCTCATAGAAGAATTGAAAGCTGCTTTGGCAAAAGCTGAAAGAGAAGGAAAATATTGGAGAGATAAGTATTTCAAGGTTATGCAAGAGAAAGAAGAGCTTCAAGAATTGATCCGTCAAGGTGGGAAGAAGAGTCAACCAGAAGACGAAGGGCCCTCCAGCCAGAAGATCTAGGATCCTTTTGTTTTCTGTTTGTTTTGTCATGTATCTGTATTGAAGATTTGTGTTCTAGTTTCGAATTATTGTTGTAAAACTCCCAGTTATTAATCTATGAAGACTTTGAATTTGCTTTATTTCCCCATTGTTATAATTTTTGCAAATATTTCTTTGGATTCCTTGAATGATTAGCTTTGCATTTGCACCTATAGCATTTCATTTGCATTTCCTGTGCTATGTCTCATCTCGCTGTCTTATCTCTAGAATCATACTGAATCCTCGTCATCAATACAACACACGAGCCCAAGCTCGCCAAAGAATGGAAGAACACAATGCGGCTCTAGATAGGGTTGACAACGAACTTGAAGATTTACGAGGAAGCGTAGGACGAATCATGGAAGTCTTACAAGTCATTAATGCAAAAATGGACACTCAGGCCACTGTAGTTTCTGAGATCACTAATGTAGTTGTGGAGCCAATCCCAATGGCAGTCACTGTTGCAAGTATTCCACCATATGGGTTCACACCAGGTTTTGTACCTCCGCCACCAGTCAGTCAACAATCAGTTCCTCTAGGGGCAAAAATTCCCCGAGCTGTTCCGACTTATACTCCAGCCTCTGTACAGACTCAAGTGCGCCCTGTTTTTCACAGTCATCCACAAGTGTTTGAAATTCCTGATGGGTTTGAAGAAGAAAGTGGACGACATGATAAGTTGAAGGAGAGTGTAGAAACTATAGGGAGGAAGTTTAGAGCAATGGAAGGAAATGATATCTTTGGTACTGATGCCAGAGATATGTGTTTAGTGTCTGGATTGGTAATTCCGCCAAAATTCAAAATCCCCAACTTTGATCAGTACACTGGTGCTACTTGTCCTCGAACACATTTGATCATGTATTACCGAAGAATGGCCGCACATGTAGAAGATGATAAGTTGATGATCCATTGTTTCTAGGATAGCTTGAAAGGAGCCCCTCCTAAGTGGTATTTGAGTTTAGATCAGTCTCGCATTCAGAGTTTCCAAGACTTGGCCGATGCTTTCATAAAGCATTACAAATACAATATGGACTTGGCCCCAGGCAGAAGACAGTTGTTGAGTATGACACAAAAGAGTTCCGAATCGTTCAAAGAGTATGCACAACGTTGGAGGGAGACCGCCTCTCAGGTAGAACCTCCTTTGAATGAGAAAGAGTTGACAGATTGGTTTGTGGATACGGTGAGACCTAAATTTTATGAGAAGATGATTAGCAGTGTAACATCGAGTTTCTCTGACATAGTAGCTGTGGGAGTGAGAGTAGAATTGGGATTGAAGAATGGAAGATGACTAGTAGTTCCAGTGATTCCAGCAATAACAATGTCAAGAAGTTCAGTGGTAATTTTCATAAAAAGAAAGAGGGAGAAACAAACGCCATAACAATGGGGAAAAAGAATCAGACTTGGAAGCAGCCCTACCAACGACATCAACGACCTCCACAAGGTTATATTCAGCGACCTCCACAAGGCTATGTTCAGCAGCCTCCACAAGGCTATGTTCAGCAACCTCAGCAAAATTTGACACAACAACCGATGTATCCAGTACAGTATGATCAACAACCATATGTGGCAGCTATAACGCCCGCTTTCAATCACCCTGTTCCAAGTTATCAGACAATGCGACCAACACCCATGTATCAACCAGTTCAGCAACAAGGGTATCAACGAGCGCCCAACGCTCCACCCTATCAGCAATATCAACAGCCCAGGGCTCAGGCACTAAGGCAGAATTACCAAAATCGAAGACCAACAACGAGTCCTCCATTTCCTCAGATACCGATGACTTACACAAAGTTGTACCCAGCTTTGGTGCAACAAGGGTTAGTAATAACACGACCATTGAATACACCATCGGACACTTCATCACCTCATTACAATCCAAACGCTCATTGCGCCTTTCATGAAGGTGCTGCCAGTCATAACTTAGAGGGGTGCCTTGGTTTGAAACATATTGTCAGAGAGCTCATAGAGAAGAAGATTTTGTCTTTTGATGATGTACCGCCTAATGTTAAAAGTAATCCATTGCCAAATCATGGAGGAGTTAATGCTATAGAAGAAGTTTCAGATGAAAGGTTAGTTTGTGATGTGTCAGAGATCAAGACTCCGTTGAGGTCACTTCATGAGAAACTGTTGAAAGCAGGGTTGATAGAAGGTACCCATAATGACTGTGAAGAATGTTCTGTTAATCTTAAGGGGTGTGGTGTGGTGCATAAAGATGTGCAAGGTCTGATTGATGATGGATTATTGCAAGTAGGTATCAAGGTAAAGAAAGAAGAAGTTTCGGTGGTTGAGCCTGTTTTCAATCTACCAAAGAAAAGCGAGAAAGTCCCTGTGTTTAATATGATCAGTAAGAATTTGAAGCCTGTTTTTGACAAATCTGTTGTTGATCAGCCTCGACCAGTTGTTATTCGGAAGCTAAGATCATTTCCTTTTGAGAATACGAAGGCAGTTCCGTGGAAATATGATATGGTGGTGTTAGACCAAAGATCTGGGAAGGTTATTCAGAATGAGAAAGTGAAAGATGACCAGGTTGATGTGACAAATATTACAGGAACAAGCAAGATGACCCGTAGTGGTCGAATATATCAGCCCAAGATAACTGTAGTTACTCCAAAAGAAGTTACCCCTGCCGTGACGACCAAAGACAAAGAAATACCAATCACAGAAGGAGACGCTGAAGAATTCTTAAGGATTATCCGAAAAAGTGATTACAAGGTTTTTGATCAGCTTCATCAAACTCCCTCCAAAATATCAATTTTGTCTCTCCTGATGAATTCCCCAGCTCATAGAGAGGCTCTACAAAAGGTGTTAATGCAAGCACATGTGACAAAGGGTATAACCCCTGGCCAATTTGATTCGGTGATAGCCAATATTACAGCTTGCAATACTCTGAGTTTCAGTGATGAAGAATTGCCAAGAGGAGGACGTAATCATAATCGTGCTTTGCACGTATCTATCAGATGTCAAGAGGACATGTTGGCGCGAGTTTTGGTTGATACTGGATCTTCGTTGAACGTGTTACCTAAAAGGTCACTCGCAAAGTTAGCATATGCAGGGGCAGAAATGAAGCCGACGTCGTTGATTGTGAAAGCTTTTGATGGATCGAGAAGAACGGTTGTTGGGGAAGTGGAGTTGCCAATTATGATAGGCCCTCACGTGTTTGATATCACATTTCAGGTAATGAACATTAACCCGGCTTACAGCTGTTTGTTGGGATGGCCTTGGATTCACGCAGCAGGGGCAGTGACTTCCACTTTGCATCAGAGGATGAAATTTGTGGTGAATGACAAACTGGTAATTGTGCATGGTGAAGAAGACTTGATGGTGAGTAATTTATCGTCATTCAGGTATATCGAGGCAGATGAGGATGCGTTAGAAATTTCTTTCCAGGCACTTGAAATAGCTAACGCAGTGATGATAGAAGATACAGTGGCAAGGAGTGGTCCATCTTTTGCATCCGCTCAAAGCATCAAGTCTACATTAGAAGAAGGTACTCCTGCAGGTTGGGGAGAGGTCATTGAAGTGAAAGCAAGACTGGGTCGCCAAGGATTGGGTTACAAGCCAACTCATGTCGAAGCATCAACACACGTCGAAGGACATCCGAAGACTATCCAAGAGGTGTTCATCAGTGGAGGATTCCAAGTCAACGCCGTAGGAGAAGATTCTGAAGAAGAGGATATTGAACATTTGGTGTATCATTGTGAAGGTGCTT
The DNA here is from genome assembly GCA_963859935.3 of Lathyrus sativus. Taxonomy (NCBI): domain Eukaryota; kingdom Viridiplantae; phylum Streptophyta; class Magnoliopsida; order Fabales; family Fabaceae; genus Lathyrus; species Lathyrus sativus. Next base: position 253,531,626 of record OZ012737.1, on the reverse strand, counting down.
TAGGCAATTGGGAGGCTATTGAGATGCCCGTGATCTTTCCTGTGTCGAAGTAATTTGTTTGTTTTTCTTTACTTGTTGTTGCTTTTTATCTTTAAACCTCCATAGTCGTGCCCAAGGCTATAGGATGCATTTTGTAAGGGCCCCGTGCTTTCATGAATATTATGATTAATGAACTGTTTTGTTAAATCCTTTTGTTGTTGTTCCCTTATTTGCTTTTGTTTCCATGTTAAAAAGAAGATGGCAATTTTCTATAAAAAAAAATCATCAAAACATTTTTCTTGATTGCTGCATTCGTCTTTGTGTGTTTTAATAAATTAAGCCATTCCAATATGCAGTGATACCCCAAAACCTATTGAATCCATTGACTTTTCTTTCCCTCCTGACTTTGACTCGCCAATATACCAAGCCGAAGATGAGAATGAGGATTTTGAGATCCCTAATGAACTGGAAAAAATGGCATGTTATGAGCACCCAAAGATTCAACCTCACAAGGAACAGGTGGATGTTATTAATCTTGGCACTGAAGAGGACAAGAAAAAGATCAAGATTGGGGCAACACTTGGGGCAGAAGTCAAGCAGCATTTAGTAGAGCTTTTAAAAGAATATGTGGATGTATTTGCTTGGTCATATCAGGATATGCCAGGTTTGGACACAGACATAGTGGTCCACAAGTTACCGCTCCGACCCGAATGCACGTCAGTCAAACAAAAACTCCGAAGAACTAGACCTGACATGGCTCTCAAGATTCGAGACGAAGTGAAAAAGCAGATTGATGCAGGTTTCTTGGCAGTATCCAAATACCCTGAATGGGTAGCTAATATTGTACCTGTGCCGAAAAAAGATGGGAAGGTCAGAATGTGTGTGGATTATAGGGATCTGAACAAGGCCAGTTCGAAAGATGATTTCCCTTTGCCGCATATTGATACATTGGTGGATAATACGACTCGCTTTGCGGTTTTCTCATTTATGGATGGTTTCTCCGGATACAACCAAATCAAGATGGATCCAGATGATATAGAAAAAACCACTTTCATTACTCCTTGGGGAACTTACTGTTACAAAGTCATGCCTTTCGGTTTGAAGAATGTCGGTGCCACTTATCAAAGAGCCATGGTGACCTTATTTCATGACATGATGCATATAGAGATAGAAGTGTATGTTGATGATATGATCACCAAATCTCAGAGTGAAGAGGACCATTTGAACCATTTGTTGAAATTGTTTGAGAGACTCAGAAAATATCAGTTGAGGCTAAACCCAACCAAATGTACTTTTGGGGTGAGATCTGGGAAATTACTCGGTTTCATTGTTAGCCACCGAGGGATTGAGGTAGATCCAGATAAAGTTCGAGCCATTCAAGATATGCCGGCTCCGCAAACTGAGAAACAAGTCAGAGGTTTCCTTGGAAGATTGAACTACATATCCAGATTTATTTCCAATATGACTCCTACTTGTGAGCCCATTTTTAAATTTTTACGAAAGGATCAAACAGTTGTTTGGAATTCAGATTGCCAGCAAGCATTTGATAAGATTAAAGGCTATCTTCAAGAGCCTCCGATCTTAATACCTCCTATTCTGGGAAGACCTCTATTCATGTATTTGACAGTACTCGAGAATTCAATGGGTTGTGTGTTAGGTCCGCAGGATGAGTCCAGACGAAAGGAACATGCCATCTATTATTTGAGCAAGAAATTCACCGACTGTGAGAGCCGATATTCACTTTTAGAGATAACTTGTTGTGCTTTGACATGGGTTGCCAGACGTTTGAGGCAGTACATGATTTGTCATACTACTTTATTGATTTCAAAAATGGATCCGATAAAGTATATCTTTGAGAAGCCCGCTCAGACAGGAAGGCTTGCCCGTTGGCATATGTTGCTATCAGAATATGACATCCAGTATGTAGCCCAGAAGTCAATCAAGAGCAGTGTTTTATCAGATTATCTTGCAAATCAGCCAGTTGAAGATTACGAGTCTCTCAAGTTTGATTTTCCAGACGAAAACATTATGTTGGTAAAAGATTGTGAAGAACCAGGTCCTAATGAAGGTCCTGAGCCGGGTCTTTGGTGGAAAATGATACTTGATGGTTCCTCAAATTATAGTGGGCATGGCGTAGGAGCCGTTCTAATGAATCCCGAAGGTGGTTATACTCCATTTACAGCAAGATTAGACTTTGAATGTACAAACAACATTGTCGAATATGAAGCATGTATTCTTGGCCTCGAAGCAGCTATTGACCTCAAAATCAAACTTCTCGAAGTAAGTGGAGATTCAACTTTGGTTATTTATCAAGTTACAGGGGAATGGGAGACCAGACATGAAAATTTGATCCCTTATAGAGCCTACATCATTAAAATGATTGAATATTTTGATGAGATCACCTTCAAGCATGTTCCGAGATCTGAAAATCATATTGCTGATGCTCTAGCCATGTTAGCCTCAATGTGGAAAGTCAAGTACCTCAATGATGCTACTCTCATTTGAATTGAACGCAAGACTGAGCCAGCCTACTGTCAGATGGTTGAAGAAGAAGTTGATAACAAGCCATGGTTCCACGACATAAAGAATTATCTATTAAAGTAAGAGTATCCGGTCGATGCTACATCACTTGATAAGAAAACCTTGAGAAGATTGGCCTCTAAGTTCTTTCTTAGCAATGGTGTGCTCTATAAAAGAAATCATGACATGGTTCTGCTTAAATGTGTTGACAGACGAGAAGCAGATTTGTTAATGCAAGATATTCATGAAGGAACATTTGGCACTCACGCCAATGGATATGCCATGTCCAAGAAGATTTTGAGGGCTGGGCATTATTGGTTGACTTTGGAAACTGACTGTATTCAGTATGCCAGGAAATGTCACAAATTCCAGATTTATGCGGATAATATGCATGTGCCTCCGACGTTGTTAAATGTGTTGACATCACCTTGGCCGTTCTCTATGTGGGGCATTGATATGATTGGGGCAATCGAGCCAAAGGATTCTAACAGACACCGATTTATTTTGGTCGCTATTGATTACTTCACAAAGTGGGTTGAAGCCACATCCTACACCAATGTTACTCGACAAGTGGTGGCCCGTTTTTATCAAAAAGGAGATTATCTTCCGATACGGAATTCCAAGTCGAATCATAACAGATAACGGTACTAATCTGAATAACAAAACCATGAAAGAGCTGTGTGGTGACTTCAAGATTGAACATCACAATTCTTCTCCTTATCGTCCCAAGATGAATGGAGCGGTCGAAGCTGCGAAAGATGGTGAAAACATATAAGGATTGGCATGAGATGCTGCCATTTGCCTTGCATGGGTATAGAACGTCCGTTCGCACTTCAACAGGGGCAACCCCTTTTTCCTTGGTATATGGGATGGATGCAGTACTTCCTATCGAGGTTGAGATACCTTCCTTGAGAGTCATAATGGAAACTAAGCTTGAAGAAGTAGAATGGGTGAGGGAAAGATTTGACCAGTTGAACCTTATTGATGAAAAGTGCATGACTGCGGTATGTCACGGGCAGTTATATCAGAAAAGGATCAAGAGAGCTTTTGACAAGAAGGTTCGTATCCGAGAATTCTGAGAAGGAGAGCTTGTACTCAAAAGGATTTTGCCAGTTCACAAAGATGCACGGGGAAAATGGATGCCCAAATATGGTGGCCCGTTTGTTGTAAAAACAGTCTTCTCAGGAGGCTCGTTAATCCTCACAACAATGGATGGGGAGCAGCTTACACACCTGGTGAATTCTGATGCAGTACAAAAATATTACGCCTAAAAAGAACCCGATAAGTCGAAAACCCGCAAGGGCGGCTTATGCAATAATGGGTATCCCGCTGGATCATAACCTATGATGGAGGTCCAGGCAAAAGTTAGGGATGAAATAAAAAAAGATAATGAGCTGGCTAAGTTGAAAACCCGAAAGGGCGGCTTAGGCAAAAAAGAGCATCCCGGTGGATTGAAAACCTGAAAGGGCAATCCAGGCAAAAGTTAGGGAGAAAGGCGTTTCACTGCATCAGATGGGTTGTTACCTCTGCAAGAAGATTTTACAAGGAAGTTCATTTCAACCGATCTTGTCAGAAGCAAGGTTTTGGAAAGTTTTAGTCATTAGGGGTAGAATTGTCAGTGGATTCAATGTAACCTTTTTCATGTTGTCGTTTTCAATTGTAAAAGTTCCATGGAGTTTCGTCATTGACAAGCTTCCATTCTTAAATAAAATCAGTTTTTGGACCATTCTTTTGCAATTTACCATTTTCTTTGTTTCCTTTGTTATGCAAACATCGTTTATTGATAAATGATAATTTTGAAAGCACCAGGTTCGAATTTAAAAATAACTTTTGAAGATTAACAAAACATAAAATACTTTGGCTTACGGAAAGATTCGGTGGAAATCATACCCCTCGAAAAGTCTTAACGTGGTAGAAGCTTTGATGTGCAATCTCAATACATCTCTCATTGAAACGTCAGTTGAATTGATTTGTTAGGTTGCTCATTCGGTCGTGTGTAGTTACCAAGATTGAAGACCATATCCCCAGGTTTCTTTACGAGATACATTCTGGTAATAGTAGACTCATCCTCAGTGGCAACATTCAGAGCATATATTCAGAGTTATGTTGTCAATCCTGGCCAGCATCCCTGAAGCTTTTTCTCCAAGCAGAGTGGGTTTATTTCCCAAAAATCTACAGACACCTTTGTTTTGTGAATTCAGTGTGATTCATTGCGTCCCCAGTGAGATAGATGTGTTTATCTATCTTTCCCCTTGAGTCTCCAGTTTCTTCTACTTCTCGTCAGAGTCAACTCCTGCATACCCTTAATCATTGGCATCATGGCATATCATGTGCATTTGCCTGGCCTCCATTGGTCTTTGTTGTTACCTTTTGTCTTGATTGTTTCTTGGTTGTTACCAGTGGTCTTGTTTGTTGTTCTTTGGGCATCCTCTGTCCTTTTGAGGTGTTGGTCGTCACCAATTTCTCTACCTCGGTTGTTACTAAGTTTGTGTGTGGTTATAGGTCGTCACCTGTATCCCGCTTGTTCCTGGTTGTAACCAATACCTTTGGATGTCCTGTTGTTACTAGTATTGTTTGCCTGGTCGTCACCAATTTCTCTCCTTGAAGTCTAGTCGTTACTAGAACCCCCCATATCTTCTGAAGGTCCAGTGGTAACTGGCATTGTTGAAAGTCCAATGGTAACTGGCACTGTTTAAAATCCAATCGTTATTGGTATTGTAGCTCTGGTCGTCACCATGTCTCTTGAAAGTCCAATGGTAATTGGCATCTCTTGAAAGTCCAGTGGTAACTGGCATTGTTGAAAGTCCAATGGTAATTGGCAGTTATTTGGAAAGTCCAGTGGTAACTGGCGCTGTTTAAAACCCAATCGTTATTGGTATCGTTGCTTTGGTCCTCACCATAGCTTTAAAAATTCCAGTGGTTATTGGCTCTGCTTGAAAGCTAATCGTTATTAATACCGAGATTTGGTTGTTACCAATTTCCCCAGCCAGAGTCCTGTATTGTATCAATGCAATTCGGAGCTCCCATTTTGTTTGGTCGTCACCATCACCCCCTGTAAGTCTAGTAGAAGCTAGCACCCTTTGATTGTTGATTGTTCTGGTCGTCACCAGTATCCCCAGTAAAGCGTTGCTTTCCCATTCGAGTCTCGGAGATCTAGTCGTTACTTGCATCCCCAGTGCGTCTGGTCTTGTTTCTGTTCTTTTCCTGAAGATCCCATTCGAACTCTTCGCTATAGGAGATTCCTTAGCTGTTTATCCCCAGTGAGGTTTGCGTCTCTTTTCTTTTTTCCCAGCGGAGTGTCACCTCCTTTTCCCCAATGAAGTTTTGTCTTCCCTGTTGGAGTTGGCGTCCCCTGTGTGAAAGATTCCCCTGAGTAGCATCTTTAGTCACGTTTGAACTATTTTTGTTTGCCCCAGTGTGTGGGTCCCCCATGAGTAGTTACTCGTTGTATTGCCGTTCTTTTATCTTTGCTCGCGTGTCTGCATCTGTCTTGCATTCAAACATCATAAAGCATCATCTAGATTCATAGCATATCCGCATTTGTCCTTTTGTATACCATTGGATCTAAGGGACACAATTTTTGGTTCGCTATATTTAAATACCTTTCACTACGATTCCGCGAGGATTGTCATCTTTCGCCGCCATCCAGTGAAAGATATTTAAATAGGGGCAACTGTCATACCCCAAATTTTGACCCCTTAGATCTTCATCATCATTTTAGGAGCATGTTCACATGTTTATCTAACCTTAACCCATTTCGAGTGGTCTTTGTCAAGTTACAGGAGAATCAGGGTTTTGTACAGCCGATATCGAGGATTCGAGGGTTAACCAGTCAATGTCTTGGATCGGTTCTCTTTGGGATTGGGTCCCCACATCATCAAACATATTCCATTGGATCGAGCATGAATCCAATTTGAGGTTGTCACCCAGGAATCAAAAGTAGTGAAGGTCAGGATACCCGATCAGGGTTTTTTAAGTAGGAAAAGTCAACTGTGGTTTGAATTTTGATTTAAAAGGTGTTACAAGGGTGGGATCATGATCCATAAAGCTCACATGGATTGGTAAAGTCCACTCAAGAAGTTTCAAAGCCTTATAAGGTCCAGAGCATTAACAGTCGACTCGGTAGTCACCGATCGATCGTTCGGTTGACCAAAAGTCAACTCTTCACTCATAAGGAATCTTACCTCAAGATGTGAATCAAAAATGTTCCTAATGACATATTTCATCTACCCATAAAATTTCATGACCATTGGATCAAGGGTTGAGGAGTAATCGCAAAAGTCGGGAATTAGGGTTTTGAAAGGGGCAAGACCATAACTCCTTAACCACACATCCAATTGAGTTGGTTCAAAGCTCATTGGAAAGCTCTTGAAAAGTCCTACAAAAGTCCCAAAGTGGACCATGGTCAGAAAATGCATAAATTTGGAGTTATGATCAAATTCATTTCAACAAGGGAAAATAACTTAGAGAAATTTCACTTTTAGGCTTGTTTTTCAGCAATTTTGAGAGGCTTTTTAGCCAAGCTCCTTTGAGAATATGAAACTCATGAAAACATGAAAGTTATAGAGCTACATGAGGGCTTTCCAAATTGTGGTAGAACTCCTCCATAGCCCTTATGAGCTGAGAGTTATGAATTTGGAAAGATGGGCTTTTAACACTTGAGTCCCACATTGACAATTCTTCACAAATTCAAGTTTCAACAACTTGGGCCATCCCCAACCATTGGATCATGTTTTATTCTAATAACTTGAGGCCTAGATGAAGAGAAAACCAGAAGAAAGAAGGAATTATTGGACTTGGCAACTTGGAGGCAAGCTGACAATATAATATTCATAAAATTGGAAAGAGAAACTTTTTGCCACTTGCACTTGCAGCTGCAGTTCCCTATATGCCTAGCCACTCTAATCATCTAGTTTCATTAATTTTCACTTGACTAATTCATCAGTTGAGGCAAAGCTTTGAAGCTTGCAGCTGTACCAAACCCCAAGCCAAGGGCTTCCTTTCCAAAATCCCTCCAAAATGCCAAGTTTACAAATCTGCCCTCACCTTGAATTCTCCTATAAATAGGGGCTCCCTATATGTCATTTTTACACCAGAGCACTCTTAGAAACCAAGAGAAACAATAGCTCTCAACTCTCCACCATTTTCACAAAAGCTTGATTTTTCAAAAACTTCAAGTTTCACTAAAAAGCTGTCTTGAGAAAAACACTGCTCAAACTCAGTTCTACCATTTCCAAGCCACCCAAAACCATTTACACAATCCATAAACATTGTGTATAAGGTGTCCATACACTCAAACCACCTAAAACCATCATTTTCCTAAAAGTCAACCTTCACACCTTAGTATGTTGACTTTCTTGCACTTTGGAAGCCAAATCCTTACTTGAGGCATTTCCCACCATTCCAACACTCCCAACACTTCATATACATCATATTTCAACTGTCCAAACTCTAAAAAACCAGCTGGAAACTTCACAACTCTAACTGCCTTGAAAAGTGGTTTATTGCTTCAAGAGGAAGCAAGCTTCAAATCTTTGCCAAGGAAGAAGGTCTCTGGGTTTCTTAGCTTCTTAGCTTTCTCAAGACTTGTCTACAAGAGGTATGTGATGTTCAAACTCTTTATTGATCATACATTGTCATGTTTTATCATTTTGAAGTGATTTTGTAGAAAATGTAGTCTTGCTGCCCCATTTTAGTTCTTTGTCAAGAACTCATGTTTTATGGTTATGATATTTACTTTTGTTATGGTATTTCATTTGTGAATGAATGTTGTTGTTATGTTACCATATTGAGCTTTGATATTATGTTTAACTTGTCTTTGAAGATTTTGTCTATATGGTAGTTTTAAGGATCTAAACTTTGAAGTATGGTGTGTTTGCCCTAGAGCTGTCAAACTTTGTTCATTGGTGATATTTGGATAATTTGTAAATTGTCCATGAGATCCCCCTGCCCTAGGTCATGTTTGAATCTAGTGTGGCACTTGTTTTTTTACCCTTATGTTATTTTGTGTTACTTCACTTTCCATTACCATGAGCCTTGTGTCAAGATGATGTATACTTGCCATGTTGTGTCTTAAATGTTCTAAACCATTGATTTATGTTTACATGATCTTGCTCACATTGTTTGAATTGGTTGAAATATTGAGAACATGAGATTTGTACTTTAAGGCCTGCTGTGAGATTTTGTTGTTCTTGCTGCCAATTTTTTGAACCAATGTATCATATTCTGTTTCAATTGATTTCTAATTGATCCATGTATCTAGAATCAATGTCTTACATGTTTGAAAATTGTATGTGATGCCAAATCTTCCAAACTGCTATGAATGTACCTGCTGCCTGAATGAGTTTAATTCTTTGCATATTCACGAGCTTCAAATGTCATATTCTATTTGGTAATGTTTTGATCCATTTCTTGAGCATTATCTCATCTATTAGCATATTTATGGTATGTGTATAATATTTGTTTCATCATAAAACTCATTGCTTGCCAAAATGCCCTGCATATACCAAGTTCTGTCTCAAAACAGTTTTTCATAGCCATCACTATACCATGTTTTGCTCCAACTGTCATATGCTTGAACTTTGAGTTAAAACTCATCCATTTTCATGATTTTAAGGTGTGCATATTGTTGGTTTGATCTATTCTTACCTGTTTCTCCATTTCACTTCCAATTGCACTTTCACACCAAAATCTGCCATGAATGTGTCAAGATCTTTTTTTCTTGTAATGTGTTTGTTTTTCTGAGTTGAAGCTCCTCCATTGTCATATGTATGATGTGTATTTGCTTTGAATCAACATGAAACCCCCTACTTCCACTTGACCAGTTTATACCAAATTTTGCTGCCTAATTGTTTTGAAACCAGCTGCACACACCTCACTTTTTTCTGTTGAATTGTTTTAGGGCAGCTCATCTAGCATTATACCTCTAATAGTATTTAGGATTTGTGTGTGCATGAATCAACAGCTTTTTGTATGCTATACCTCTTTGCTTGACAGCCTACCTCACACATGTTTGCTACAATTGCAATTTGATAGTCATATTTCTGTTATGTGCATTTCATGATCATCTTAAGTGATAGACTCCTTCATAATCATATTTGAGACTTGTGTGTGGCATCCTTTGAGTCCCAATCTGTTCCAATCATGATATGTGTCAATTTGTGCATTTTATGCCTAAGTGAGCAGTTGATAGGGGACTTTCAATTCTAGGTTGTTTGTGGCCAATTTTGAGGTATAGACACATTTATTATCATGTTTATGGTTTGTGTGTGTGGTCCACTCAAACAGATTATGTTTATTACATGATCTAGCCTCCAAGTTGCATTTTTCTTCAAATCTTCTACTTGGCATGACAGTTGTGAATTTGAGTTTGACATTATGATTGTGATCTTCTGGTTCTCAAATTGCATTCTATATGTATCTTCATGTTTGCATTGGTTCTGATATGATCATTGTATAAGCTTCATCTATGCTTGGCCCTTATGTGTAAATTCTGGACAGCAGCAGCATCATTGCAATTTCATGTGCCCTTCTTTAATTCAACATTGTTTTGATTGATATCATTGCTTGAACTCATTCCTAATCATGTTTGCATCTTGTTCACATCTGTCATCTCATCATACGTTTGGTTTGATCCATGTTCATTGAGTTGCATCCCAAAATGCCAATGTACTGTCTTGACAACTTGCTTGTTTTTTCATGTTACACTTACAATCCATGAACCACTTCCTATTCTTTTGAGTTATGCTTGAGTTCTAAATGTACAATACCTCTGATATGACATGTGTAACTTGTGTGCAATGCCCTTTTGTGTATATGAACTCCGATTTGATGTGTTGTTTTCAAAATGCAACTCAATTACCAAACTTGCATCTTCTATCGTGTTTCCATTTAGAGGCATCATTTCAAATTTTTGTGGACACTATCTTAATCCTTGTTAAAAAACAGTCAGGTTTGACTAAAGTTTCATAAAAAATGATTGAGTTTTGATCATGTTTGAATGCTTCACGTTTTTGGTTTGAGTGGCTTGCATTTTGCCCAGATTATCCACCATAGGTAACCTTATTTATTTATGGGGGTGGCTTTGTACTTGGATGTACAGCCACCCCAGTGTTAATCAACTTGCGCGCATACTACCTTTCACTTGCCAATCCTGAGTTCGATCCTTGGGATCAACTCCTTTGGGCATTTTTATGTTCAATTTGTCATTTGATGATTTTCTTCTTCTCTTCCATATCCTTGCTAGCGCGCGCATGGTGCTTTAGTGGTTATTTGTTGTGTTTGTAAACACAAGGGCATGAGTTCAATCCCTATCCATGCCACTTTCTTTTTATGTGTGCTTTGTTTATTTTATTGTCATAAAATCAATCAAACTTCAAAAATTCATAACTTGTTCATTGTTCATCATTTTTAACCCGTTCTTTTTGCAAATTTTTCATTGTGATGTCTAGTTGTATTAAATGGATTGTAATATCATACTTGCTTGTTTTTACAATCTCCTTTTTCCTACTTGTTAGTTGGTTTATTCGTAGGTCGTTACCTCACGTCTCGATAAATTTCTCTTGAACCATATTTAATTTATCTTGTGAGATTTATTTGAATATGTTTCCTATGTGTTAGTTAACATGTTAGGTTTTCCTTTCTTGTTGGTGGTTACCATGAATTATTGTCCTCTTACTAAAATCTTGAGTTTAACTGTTGCGATTGTTCTTTACGTATTCGATTGTCATCAATGCCTAAATGTTGTTACCTTTGATACACTTTGAATTTATAACATGATTATCTTAAAGTTGTGACTTACTTGTAGGATTATTGTTTCCATCTTTGTTAAGATATTTGATTATCGGTTGTAACCATTTGTATTATTTGATCCTTGCCTATTGTGATATGCATGTCTACTTGATTGTAATCTTATTCGTCTTGCTTAATTGTTCATTTGCTTTTGTTAAGTATTTCTTCCCCAAGTGATGGAACTTTTTAGTTCTCATCCAAGTTGCCTCTCTCTCTCCTTCCAAAGGAAAAGTCTTTCCATTGACCCTTGGGTCATAAGCAACTTATCTCTCCCTCGACTTTGTTAAGTCATTCATACACTTAGTTAAGTGGAACTTGTCCGTTAGACTTTTCTTAAGTCTACAAAGCCCACCATTGTTAGGAGTGCTCTTTCAACTAGAACTTAGGATAGAGTTTGTTAACTCTATGTAAGAATCATTATCATGATGACTTACTTCCCCTTGAATGTTCAACTTAGATCTAGAGAGTTTTCTTAAAACTCTACACAAGCATTGTCATGTTTGTTCCCCTTGGAACCTTGATCACAATCAAGTTTTCTTCAAATTTGGTGAGGTGAACTACGATTGCTCTAATTCTATCCTAGTTAGGATACGTAGGCAGAGGACGTGACGTCTTTGCGAGCAAACTTAGAAACTATCCTTAGGTCTTTACCTTCACCTTTTACTAATTCCAATCTTTAGCACACTTAGCAACTTAGCATGCAAACAAACAAAATGTTCCTGTAGAGTACTACAGATGTTTAGGATGTAAAATACCTACCCTATGCATAACCAACCCCCGATCCCCGAATCTCTTAGCGTTGTTGTTACATCGCGCAAAAGGTTCTTTCTCTCTTTAGACCTTTCCTTTGGATAAATTAAAGTCCGGTTGTGAATTCTAAGAATTAAAGATTCAAGTTAATCAATAGCTTGATATCAAGATTCTCACCGCAACACACACCATCACCAGCTTCCCTTCCTTGACAAACTTTAACTTTTGATGGAACATAAAAGTTACCGCTCCAGCCTAATAAATCAACGGCCGACCCAACAGACAGTTGTAAGCTGCACAGACATCTATCACTTAAAAATTTATTTGAAATGTGTGAGGTCCAATGGTCATAGGTAGATCCACTTCGCCAATAACAGTTTTTCTTGACCCATCAAAAGATTTAACAATTACCCCACTTGGCCTTATGGGAATACCTTGATATGACAATTGGGATAAAATGGTCTTGGGCATAACATTCAACGAGGATCCAGTGTCAACTAGCACACTAGATAATGCATCATTCATGTAATTCATTGGGATGTGCAACGCCAAGTTGTGGTTTTTCCTCTCCTCTAGGAGCTCTTCTTCACAAAAACCCAAATTGTTGCATGCAGTTATGTTGGTTTTACCAAATTGGTCAATAGTCACATAATAATCAACATATGCTTGTTCAAGGAATTTTTGTAGAGCTTCTCTGTATGCTTCATAACTCATTAATAATGACAACACATAGATTTTAGATGGGGTCTGAAAAAGATGGTCAACAATCTTATAATCACTTTTCTTAGTAAATTTCAGAACTTTATTAGAATCAGAGTTGAGACCAGTCCCACAACAGAATTTGATCCATCATTCACAGCAGGAACTTCAACCCTCTTCGGAGGCTGTGTTGCAAACACACGCCCACTTCTGGTAACTTTACTGACATTTGCAATGTTAACAACCAAAGGAAAAATAGGCAATGGTACTTCTTTCCCATCTTCCAGCATGGTAGCATTATACTTGTAAGGAACTGCCCTATCAGAGACATAGGGAGTTGGGCCCGACGTACAGATTACCATAGGGGTTGATCGAGACTTTGCGTATTGGTCGGATTACTACTGCAAGTATACAGTTTATCACGTAGTTTTAAAAGATTGTCGAACCCACAAGGACTAATAATCAACCTAGAGTGATCAATTGTTGCGGTACAAAGCTAAGGCTTGATTTTTTTGCACTAAAAGGAGCTCAATTATAACGGGATTTGAAAAAGATAAAGAAACGGGTTCGAAGAATGATCTACGTGCTCCTAAGGGACTCCGTAGATCTTGGGTGTTAACAAAGGTCTCATAGTTATTCTGTAGGAAAAGTCGGTTTAAAGATTCGATCTCACACTCTCGCGCTATTGACCTAACCGCACCTGGTAACCCTAAGATTTTGCTCTCGCTAGCTCGGTAGTTAAAAGGCACACTTTGAAAACTAAAAAAGCCTAACTTAAACCTAAAGCGCTCTCGCTGTGTTCAGGCTCAGTGTTCGGTATGTACTATTCGGTGATCACCTCAAACTCTCGCTCTATCGGACATGCCTTGGTGCATTTCTCACTCTCGTGAAAAAACTCTATTAACCAGCCTCTCGCTCTCATGACAAGACTGCCTAAATTTAGGTTAAATACCAGAACCGGAATTAAAACGATTAAGTTAAACACCGATGGTTTCTACAGAGTCCCGTCGAAGCGACGATCCTCAATCTACGGACTCCGACGAAATTACTCGCACATATTTATCTTTAAATTTACCATACTAAACATGTTGTAAATTAAAACACACGTAATTACAAGTAATATAGAATTGAAAATGCAATAAAGCAGAAATTTAAATAACCTGAGATAAACTGAAATAAAACAACTTCAAATGAATTTCAATATTGATCCAAGTCTACAATCAGCAACAGAAATAAGAAATACAACAGTGCAGCAATCACTCAGTATGAGCAATTACTACTTTAATAAGTGAATATGTGGCTAAGTCTAAGGAATTTTCTGCAGCGCTTCTACAGGGTTTCTTGGATATAAAAACTGACCTACAAGGGTCTATATATAGAGAGGGGTGGGTTCCAGGAGGGTTAAATTCAAAAACCATCAGAATTGCCAAAACTGGTCTGCAAAAACTGCTCCCGTGCTGTATGGCAACCGTCGTGTGCATAATGGCGACCATCATTTGCTTCAAACTAGGATTCCCTCCTTTTCTTGCACGGAGACCGCCTTCCTCAGGCCATGATGAGCGCCATTGCCCTAAGGAGGCCAGAACTTGACTTTTTGGTGGGTTTTCTTCATTTCCTAGCTCATCTTTCGATCTTTTTCTTCTATGTTGTTGATATAACACGTATTAAGTAAAAACAGAAGAAAACATAAGTGATCAATAACTAAAACGATAATGACTCGATAAAACAACGAATACAAATGCGCAAAATGAATCAAAAAATACGATACAAAGTCGAGTCATCAAACTCCCCCACACTAAGATCTTTGCTTGTCCTTAAGCAATCGACCAACATGGTAAATAGAAAGTAAGCATGGTCTGAAACATTGGCACAACAAAACTCTGATCATACACGGCTGCTAGGCTAATGTTCGATCGATAGGTACTAAATAGTGAAAACAAGGATATCATAATGACACATCTCCACATTTGCGGACAAATACTCCCTTCCTATGCAATACCAATTCAAATCATGAAATTATGACCAGGCCTATATCCTTCATCCTATTTCACCTCTTTTTCATTCTCGCGCAATCACATTAAGCCCGTTATCCCTTGCACTTACATGGTAAGCGAACCTGTTTGTGTTATATGATCTCTAAATTCATTTTTTTTTCATTTTCGCACATTATGTTTTATTTTGCTTATGAATTTAAAGAGTCCGAACCTTTAGGATAAATGGCCTCCACGATGGTGTCTGTCCTGTCTGATAGTTAGGTTGTCCTGTGGGACATGTTGGACACAGTCTGCAATATGGGTTACCTCTCTGTGCAAGCCTGCCATCTCGGAGACAACGTCTCTCAAGCCCAACTTGGTTCTGCCCATAAACTCATATTAGCGCCTCTGCATCTCTTGCATCACGCTCGGTATCCCTCTCTTTCTGCTGCCTGAGTCCGATAAGATGTCATCCAACAATGAGCGAATACCTGCAAAATCAAAAAAAGGTGCAATGTGTTCTTTGGAGCTAGACCCAAGTGTGTCAGCGGTGTGTCTACGAGTATGGGGCCGCTCGGAAGGTTGTCCCACAACCTCACAATATTGTCTCTCTATGTTTTCCTCCTCTAAATCTTCCGCACCGAAATCAATCAACCAATTAGTGTGTTGGTGCACATCAATACGCTCAGAACAAGGTAAAGAGAAACCTTGGAACTCACTGGTATGAACCATAATGTGATACTTACCACTAGGCAAACTTTTGACAAGCCGCATATGATGGTAAAATTCAATATCAACGTAGAGGCATGGTATACTTTCGGTAGTTTCTAAATCGGCCTCTAAGTTTAAAGAGCAGGCAATAGCAGTGACGATACCGCCAATGCATATGGGACCACTAGTTCTATTTGATACACTAATAAGATGGGATAGAAGGAACAGTGTAAGTATCGGATGGGTGGGTTGTAGATGGTAGTGGCCTTTAGGCGTTCCCATTTGATGGTTGTGGTGTTGGTAATTTGATTCGAAAATTGAAAAGCCACGTCCTCCCAATCACTTTCTAGAGGTGCTTGAGTAGCAGATCCCTCGTTGGCGGGAAAACCAAAATATTCTGCTATCTGCTCATGAGTTAGCGAATAATCGACATTAAACAGTTTGAAATGAATGGTTTCGGTGGTGCACGAAAGGTCATAGACATACCGGAGCAAACTAATAAATTCATAAGTAAGCCTAACGGAAAAAGCATTAAACATGGAGCAGAAATGAGTCCTACTGAGGTTCTTGAGCATCTAAGAGATGCTTTGGTAGAGACCTAAGGTGCGAAGAGCTTCCGATTCAGGGTACCTTGTCGCATAGATGGGTCGCGTGGAGATTCTGTGAAAGTTTGTGCGCATGGTGTTTCTGAGCACTCCTTCGGGGAACTCAATGCCCATGTAATTGATTTATTGGTTGGCTTCCATTTTTTAGTTTCTAAGATGGGTGGAAAACGAAAAATGGTTTGAGAGGGATGATGGAGAGTGTGAAGTTTAGTGGGTTTAAATAGGTATTGAATGATGAAGTTGGATGGTTAGAAGTTAATGTGGGATGATGAGGAGCTTGTGGGGTGGTTAATGTGCAAAGGGAACATGCAAGGGTGATAAGAATGGAAAATGAAGAGGCAAAGTGTGTTTTAAAAAATTTAAAATAGTTCTGTCCCAGGGACCAAACGGCGAGCGTCGTTAGGCTTATGGCGACCGCCATTTGCCTCAGGCACGGGTTTTGATTCTAGGCTTGGCAGAATGCTATTCTGTTGGCAAATTTTTGGTGTTTTCTTGTTTTCTTTTATAAACAATGAAATGCTATACTAAAAGGAATTATATAGGGCTTTAGAACACTTAAAACAAAATTACTTAAAAGAAACTTGCATTAAACGAAACTTAAGTACATTACAACTACGCGTCGGCATTCTGGCGGTATACAGTGGAGTGAAAATTAACAGTACAGACAATACAGGAATGGGAAACACTATACAGAGAAACAAATTATCCTAAGAAAAACAGGGGAAAAGATGCATCTTGGCCTTCATCTATGGTGTTGTGCAGGGGAATAGACCATCTGAAACAAATGGTCCAACTCCTCACGGACAACATCCATAAGTCCAATGAAATTGATTCTGAGGGACGAAATCTCATTCCGAACGAAATTAAATTCGGATTGGATGCAGTTAATAGTGGAAACTATATTAATAATTGGATCAGTGGGATTAATCTCGGAACATTGAGTGGCAGAGGCAGACATAATAGTATCATGGTTCTCGTAAGCTTGGGGAGAGTCAGGTGGAGTCAGAAACTCATTGGAGACCTCCAAGTCATAGAGCCAGTTATTCTTGTTATGTACACTTGTTTTTTCATGGTTGAGCAGGGTAAAGGTATGAAATACAACATTATCGATAAGCAACTCAAATTCAACAGGGCCAAGATTTGCAATTATGCATCGATTTAAACAATAGTTAATGTCCATCAAACGGACGCCACCGAAAGCAAAGGAATGACTCAGATGATACCTCATTCTAATTGCATCAGCAATCACCGTTACCAACCCACCTATTAAGATCGGCTCAAAAGAATCACGAGCAAGATGGCTAAAATTTGCAAGCAGGAACGGGCCAACATTGATAGGTTTTCCTTGGCATGCATAAAGCAAGATATACAACTCGTCCCTAGACATAGAGGTGATGTTCTCTTCCTTACCAAAGAAGGTGTGAGCAATAATCTTATGAAAATATCTCCATCTTGGGTTGTGGATGCTCTTAGAGAACATAGCATCAGGTTCCGCATTACTGTTTCCAGATAAGATACCCCATAATTGTCGAAGATCAAAACTAGTAAAGGTATCAACAAGAGTTTTGGTTACAACATTGGGCTCATTAGGGAAACCTAACAAGTCAGCAAATTCATGATGTGTGAAACTATACTTGTTTCCAAACAACCTGAAAGTAGCCAGTCCACGGCCAAATCCGAAACCACAGTTGGGATCGAAGTAGGGAGAGCTGAGGAACTCCAAAGTCAAGTTACGATAGGTGTTGGATTTCTTTTCTAAGGCAAAGTGGGTCCAACCTATTTGGCTCATAAGGTAAACAACAATGTCCCGGATACTAAAGGTTTGCATAGCAGAGCTATCAAGGTAGATGGACAGACTAAAATCTCTTTGAGACAAAGCCTCAAATCGACATCTCTAGACATCATTCCTGAAGGTGACAGTATGGTCTCGAATGTCTGCATGGTCTCAGGTCAAAGGAATCCTAGAGAGGGTTATCCTAGAGATCAAAAGAAAATAATACACTATTAGGGAAATAATACTACTACACGTTAGTACAATTAAGATAGAGATACTAATGGTAAAATAATAATAGTGACAACATTGGAATGCATAAGAGATAAATTCTATACTAATCATGCATACGATGTCTTGAAACTAACAAAACAAATAGCAAGAACTAAAAATTGTGGTTTAGCTCCCACAGAGCGCTCTATTTAATGTCGGAAGCTCGACATTAGATCTGAAAAAGGTGTCATTAGTCAGGAAGAACGAGAGGCTATTCCAACCTGTAGTATGTGCAGAATTCCTTGTTTTCTAATGAGTGGTATTGCTTGAGTCTTTTGTCGTTCACGATTAACGTCTATTTGACTTTCCTTTAATTTCAACTGCTTCACTCTATAGGAATTTTGTAACTTTAAAAGGACCAGACCACCTAGAACGTAGTTTTCCAAGAAAAAGTTTAAGTCTAGAGTTAAATAGAAGAATTATATCTCCTTCATTAAACTCCTTCTTCTCTATCCTTTTATCATGCCATTTCCTGGCTCTTTCTTTGTATATTCGGGCATTTTCATATGCATCTAGTCTTAGTTCCTCTAGTTCATGGATATCCATAATTCTTTTCTCGTCGGCTCCCTTATAATTCATATTCAGGGTCTTAATGGCCCAATAAGCTTTGTGCTCAAGTTCCACGGGCAGATGGCATGATTTTCCATAAACTAGCTTGTATGGTGTGATCCCTATAGGGGTCTTGTAAGCTATTCTATAAGCCCACAGAGCTTCATGAAGTTTAGTAGACCAATCTTTCTAGAGATTGCAACTGTTTTTTCTAAAATTTGCTTGATCTCCCTATTTGACACCTCCACTTGTCCGCTTGTTTGAGGGTGATAAGGTGTTGTTGCTCGGTGTCTTACTCTGTATTTAAGAAATAGTTTCCTGAAGACATTTGAAATGAAATGGGAACCTCCATCACTAATGACAATTCTTGGTACACCGAATCTGGGAAAGATTATGTTTTTGAAAAGTTTGACCACCACTCATGTATCATTTGTAGGAGAGGCTATCGCCTTGATCCACTTTAATACATAATCAACTACTACAAGTATGTATTTGTTTCCAAAGGAAGATGGATAAGGTCCCATGAAATAAACGCCCCATACATCAAAGACTTCAACTTCTAAGATTCCCTTTTGTGGCATCTCATTGCATCTAGAAATGTTCCCAGTGCGTTGACACCGGTCACAGCTCATAATAGCGATGTGGACATCCTTCCAAAGGTTTGGCCAAAAGAGGCCAGATTGTAATATCTTCGCGCATGTTTTTGGCGTACTGGCATGTCCTCCATATGTTGTAGCATGGCAGTGGGATATGACATCCACTACTTCCGATTCAGGGACACATCAACGCCTCTCTTAAATAGTAGGGGTTCGTCCCAATAGTAGTGTTTGAGGTCATGGAAGAACTTCTTCCTCTGTTGGTATGTTAGATCCGGTGGAAGCACTTTGGATGCTAGGTAGTTAACAAAGTCAGCATACCATGGCAGCATGGTTTTAAGACAAATTGCTTCTACTGCTTCATATGTTTCTGCATTGTTAAATAACAAGGAATGTTCTATAGTGTCGCCTTCGCTTTCTAATTGGGCTACTAGTCTATCGTAAGGGAATGCATCGTCTATAGGCACTTCTTCGGGTTCTAGACCCTCAATCCTAGATAGATGGTCTGCTACCATGTTCTCTGTGCCTTTCTTATCCTTAATTTCCAAATAAAATTCTTGCAAAAGTAAGATCCATCTCAAGAGTCTTGGTTTGGCATCCTTCTTAGTCAACAGGTACCTAATCGCGACATGATCGGTATAGATAATGATTTTTGCTCCTACTAGATAGGAATGAAATTTATCTAGGGCGAATACAATGGCCATGAGTTTCTTTTATGTGGTTGCGTAGTTCATCTGTGTGTTGTCCAGGGTTCTACTTGCATGGTAAATAGCATGAAGCGTTTTGTCCTTTCTTTGTCCTAAGAAAACGCCTACAGCATAATCACTAGCGTTGTACATTATTTCAAACGGTAGACTCCAATCAGGTGATTGCATGATGGGTACGGTAATAAGAGCACCCTTCAGATGTTCAAATGCTCCCAAGCATTCTTCATCGAATATGAATTCAACTTCTTTCATTAGTAGTCCAGTCAGAGGCTTTGTAATCTTTGAAAAGTCTTTAATAAATCATCGGTAAAAACCGACCTGTCCTAAAAAGCTTCACACTTCTCTAACTTTTTTGGGAGGTCGAATATTTTCTATGACTTCTATCTTTGCTTGGCTACTTCAATACCTCTATAGGATACTACATGTCCAAGGACTATGCCCCGTCGCACCATGAAGTGACATTTGTCCCAATTCAACACAAGGTTCACCTTAATGCATCGTTCAAGTACCATCTCAAGGTTTGACAGACAGTGTTTGAAACTTCCCCCACACACAGAGAAATCGTCCATGAACACTTCCATTATGTCGTCTATGAAATCTACAAAGATCGACATCATGCATCTCTGAAATGTTGCGGGAGCATTACACAGTTCGAACGACATTCGCCGATATGCATATGTGCCATATGGGCAAGTAAATGTAGTCTTTTCCTGGTCATCAGGATGGATAGGTATTTTAAAGAATCCTGAGTACTCATCTAAGTAACAGAAATGTGAATGTTTGGCTAGCCGTTCAAGCATCTGGTTTATGAAGGGTAAAGGAAAATGATCTTTTCTAGTAGCCTTATTCAGCTTCCTATAATCTATACACATCCTCCATCCAGTTTGAGTTAATTTTGCTACGGACTCGCCCTTTTTGTTAGTCACAACCGTAACACCACCCTTCTTTGGTACGACATGTACTGGGCTTATCCAGTTACTGTCAGATATCGGGTATATGATTCCTGCTTCCAATAGCTTTTGCACTTCTTTCTTGACTACATCGCCTAAGATAGGGTTCAACCGTCTTTGATGTTCTTTAGACGTCTTACAATCTTACTCCATAATAATGCGATGCATACATATAGAGGGACTTATCCCTTTTAGATCAGAGATGTTGTATCCAAAAGCTGAGGGATATTTCCTTAAGACTTCCAACAGTCTCTCTGTTTCTAATTGTCCCAAATTGGCATTAACTATCACGGGTTTTTCAATTTCAGTATCTAGGAATTCATATCTCAACTCCTTGGGTAATGTTTTAAGTTCCACAAATGGTTTTTTAGGGCATGGCATTAGATCGGGTGTGAGTGCTAGACATTCTCTTAGACTGTCATCTTCATATGTCTCACGCCAGTTATCGTCCTCGAATATTGGAGGGGTTGGAATCTTCAGTACTTCTGTGTACCTTGTTGGTTCCTTCTACATTTCTTTTACGCATTCGTCGATAATGTCTAGAGAGCAACATGTATCATCTAAAACAGGGGCATTTAGGAATTGGGCTAAGATGAATTCAATTTTTTCTTCCCCTACCTTGAAGGTTAACTTTCCTTGCTTCACATCTATTATAGCTCCTGTTGTTGCTAAGAACGGTCTACCTAAGATGATTGGCATATTAGAATCTTCCCCAATGTCCATTATCATGAAACCTATCGGTATATAGAACCGACCTATCCGAACTGGCACATTTTCTAGCATACCTACTAGATACTTAACCGAGCGATCTGCTAGCTGTAGAGACATTTTCGTCGGTCTAAGTTCTCCCAAGTCGAGTTTCTTACATGTGGATAAGGGCATTAGACTAACACTGGCTCCTAGATCACATAATGCTTTATCTATTACAGACTTTTCGATTACGCAAGGTATGGAAAAGCTACCTGTATCTTTTAGCTTAGGAGGCATGTTATTCTGAAGTATAGCACTACACTCAGCAGTGAGCATAATGGTTTCGTTGTCTTCTAGCTTTTTCTTATTTAACAGGATCTCTTTAAGAAATTTAGCATATGAAGGCACTTGTGTAATAGCTGCTGTGAACGGTATGGTTACATTCAATTTCTTTAGAAGCTCTACAAATTTCTTGAATTGTCCTTCGTTTTTTAATTTAGCTAGTCTTTGAGGATAAGGTATAAGTGGTTTGTATGGAGGCGGAGGCATATAAGGTGTTTCTTTCTCTGCGGCCTCTCCGCTTTCATCTTCCTTCTTCGTATTTGGTTCTTCTCCCTTCACGGTTTCCTTTCGCACATTCTGGTGCATGGCTGAATTTTGGATTCTCAAATCGACGGGTCCATCGTATTCTGTTCCGCTTTGCAAAGTAATAGCGTTAGCACGACCTTTTGGATTTGGTTGCGGTTGGCCAGGAAATGCTCCAGCAGGGGCTGTTATAGTTTATTGTTGTTGGGCTACTTGAGTGATTTGAGTTTCCAACATTTTGTTATAAGTAGCCACAACATCAAGCTTGCTTGACAATTATTTCATCATTTCGCTTGTATGAGCATTTTGATTTGCGAAATCTCTGTTTTGCTGATTTTAAGCATTCATAAAGTTCTCCATTAGGATTTCCATACTTGATTTCCTAGGTGGTTGTGGTGGAGTGGATTGCGCTCCTTTCTGAAATCCATGTGGAACAACATGTGTTGAGATCGGTGGATGTAAAACATTGTTATTCTTATACGAAAAGTTTGGGTGATTTCTTCAGCCAGGATTGTAGGTGTTTGAATATGGGTTCCCTTAAGCGTAATTCAATTGGTCGGTTGGAGTACTAGCCAACACTTAACATTCAGCATTTGTATGCCCAGGGTTTCCACAAATTTCACAATTTGGAGTCACCGCAGCTGCGGTAGCCGCTAGTGGTGCTATTGCTAAATGTTCGATCTTTTGAGCAAGTGCGTCCACTTTAGCATTGGCTCGGTCTATACCGTTGACTTTGTGCATTCCCCCTTTCAGAGTTAGTCTTTCTACTTTAGAGGACGGTCTCTCGGTCATTCATCCATGTTTCATTCTGGTTCTAATTCGGTTTCCGAATCTGAATAAGGAATAATAGGTTCTGGGGTGTTATGTCTCTGAAGGAAGTCGTTGATTCGGCGTCTCAGAAGTGTGTAACGTTCGATTTTGTTGATTGGTTGTTCCAACTCTTCACCTCATGAGCGAGTGTCTGGCATATAATCGACTAATTGAAAAGGAAAATAAAATAAATTTCCTTAGTCTATACTGTGCAACTGAATTATCACAATATTGACTAAATTAGTCCCTGACAACGGCGCCAAAAACATGATCGCGACTTTGTGTATTGGTCGAATTACTACTGTAAGTATACAATTTATCGCGTAGTTTTAAAATATTTTTGAATCCACAAGGACTAATAATCAACCTATAGTGATCAATTGTTGCGGTGCAAAGCTAAGGCTTGATTTTTTTGCGATAAAAGGAGCTCAATTATAACGGGATTTGAAAAAGGTAAAGAAACGGGTCCGAAGAATGATCTACGTGCTTCTAAGGGACTCCGTAGATCCCGGGTGTTAACAAAGGTCTCAGTTATTCTGTAAGAAAATCCAGTTTAAAGATTCGATCTCACACTCTCGCGCTATTGACCCAACCACACCTGGTAACCCCAGGATTTTGCTCTCGCTTGCTCGGTAGTTAAAAGGCACACTTTGAAAAAACTAACAATGCCTAACTGAAACCTAAAGCGCTTTTGCTCTGTTCAGGCTCAGTGTTTGGTATCTACTATTTGTTGATCACCTCAAACTCTCACTCTATGAGACACGCCTTGGTGTGTTTCTCACTATCATGACAAAACTCTGTTAGCCAGCCTCTTGCTCTCACGACAAGACTGCCTAAATTCAGGTTAGATACCAGAACCAGAATTAAAACAATTAAGTTAAACACCGATGGTTTCTATAGAGTCCTGTCGAAGCGACAGTCCTCAATCTACAGACTCCGACGAAATTACTCGCACATGTTTATCTTTAAATTTACCATACTAAACATGTTGTAAATTAAAACACACGTAATTGCAAGTAATACAGAATTGAAAATGCAGTAAAGTAGAAATTTAAATAACCTGAGATAAACCGAAATAAAAACGACTTCAAATGAATTTCGATATTGATCCAAGTGTACTATCAGCAACAGAAATAAGAAATACAATAGTGCAGCAATCACTCAGTATGAGCAATTACTGCTTTGATAAGTGAATATGTGGCTAAGTCTGAGGAATTTTCTGCAGCGCTTCTGCACGGTTTCTTGGATACAAAAATTGACCTACAAGGGTCTATATATAGAGAGGGGTGGGTTCTAGGAGGTTTAAATTCAAAAACCATCAGAACTGCCAAAACTAGTCTGCAAAAACGGCTCCTGCGCTGAACTGCAACCACCGTGTGCATAATGGCGACCGCCATTTGTTTCAAACTGGGATTCCCACCTTTTCTTGCACGGCGACCGCCTTCCTTAGGCCATGGCGAGCGCCATTTCCCTGAGGAGGCCAAAACTTGACTTTTTGGTGGGTTTTCTTTATTGCTTAGCTCATCTTTCGATCTTTTTCTTCTATGTTGCCGATATAACACCTATCAGGTAAAAACAGAAGAAAACATAAGTGATCAACAACTAAAACGACAATGACTCGATAAAACAACGGATAAAAATGCGCGAAATGAATCAAAAAGTACGATACAAAGTCGAGTCATCAGGGGTCACTGAAGATCTTCTACTGTCGTAAGTGATCTCCACACATTCAAGCTCGTTGAACTGTGGCAATATGACAAACACCTCATTATCATCATCATTAGCATCAGGGTTCTTGTCATAGGTAATTGTGATAGCCCTTCGATCCAAAAATTCTTGAATATCACATCGCACAAGAGGACATCCTCGTGGATTCACGAAATAGATTCTGCAAGCAACATGATTGTGGCGTTCATGGTCAAAAAAGGCAAGCCTGGTCAAGCTAGCATGAATGCTTACTAGTGATTCTCTGACAAATATGACATCATAGACAACATATTTTCCTGGACAACCATGTACCATATTTATCTTAGGGAAATTTTGTGGAAAATCTCTATTTCTGTAACATTTAATGAGTCCTTTATCCATTAGATCTTGAAGGCTATCGATCACAACTCAACACTCTCGTTAATTTCTAGAACAAATCCTGCAAGAAGTATAATTATGGGGTGGCAAAATATTGCATCTGACCAATCTCTCATGCATTCGGACCAGACTATCATTTAACAAAAGCACATCAAATATTCTAAAATCTCCGGGGCAGCCATACACCATATTTACAGAGGCTCCTCCATGTTGCGGTAAAGAGTTAACTTAAACATTTGGATTAGTGTCTTTGAAAGACAAAATCCCACATTTGATTAATCTTTGTACATCTTCCTTCAAACCATATCAGTTTTCATTATTGTGGCCTGGTGCTCCTTGATGGTACGCACAAAACTGACCTGCTTTGTACCAAAAAGGATATCTTTGGGAACAGTGGGCAGAGACTTTGTATGAATATGGCCTTTTTGCAATAAGACTAGGAACAATTATGCATAAGTCATGGGAATCAGATCAAAGTTGGGTCTTTGCTGAACACAACTTTGATTGTTATACTGGTAGCGGGCCTGTTGAAAAGGCTGTTGATGTTGTTGATTTGGTTGTTGAACCTGTTGTTGAGTAAATTGTGGTTGTTGTTGTGAAAGTTGCGGTTGGTAGGTGGGGGATACCATTGCAGGATTAATAGTTGGAGATACAACTGCAACATGCTGCTGTTGTTGATACCTTCTTCTCATTCTGCCATGCTAAACGATGCTAACATATTGTTTCTCTTTTTTAGTAAAACTACTTCCATGCTTCTTTAAATTGCTAGAAGCTCCTCCCTCTCTAGATAATCTGTCTTCTCGGACACCCTCTTCTAGCCGCATCCCCATGTTCACCACTTCGGTGAAGTCATTAGGTGTGCTAGCAATCATTCTTTCATGATAAAACGAGCTCAAAGTTTTAAAAAAGATCTTGGTCATTTCCTTTTCATCAAATGGAGGACAGATCTGGGCAGAAACCTCACGCCAACATTGTGCATACTCTTTAAAACTTTCTTTGTTCTTCTGAGACATACCTCAAAGTTGGCCTCTGTCTGGCACCATATTTATGTTGTATTTATACTGCTTGATAAATGCTTCACCTAGGTCATTGAAAGTGCGGATCTTTGAACTACCTAAACCCGTGTACCATTTGAGAGCGACAGTGATTAGGCTGTCATGAAAATAGTGGACTAATAGTTGGTGATTGTCTGTTTGGGTAGACATTTTCTGAGCATACATTACCAAGTGACTCTAAGGACATGATTTGCCTTTGTATTTCTCAAAATCTGGTATTTTGAACTGATATGGAATCTTGACATTGGGTACTAAATAGAGATATGAAGCATTCTTGCCAAATAAGTCTTTTCCTCAGAGGGCCTTAATTTCCTTATGCATTTCCAAAATATGATCCTGAAATTTGTCTAACCTTTCGTCCACCCCCAACACTTTCACTTGGAGCGGTGTGGAACACAAGATCTTCATTTTAAGGAGTAACATGTACCACGGGAGGTGGTAAAGATATCACAACAGTAACAACTAGAGCTTTAGTAACTTATAGACGACACTCATATGGCATGTAGTTAAGAGGCATGCTCCAAGGAAAACCAGGAGGCATTTGATACTGAGGATCCCTGATTGGTGCCATAGAAATGGGCATGGATATGATCTTGGAGATTACGATCCTTTGGACAGGCTCTTGATAGTTAGGTGACGCCTGATTCTGAGTAGCCACCATTGCTTCTATCATATTAGCGAGTCTCTCCAAGCTATCCTTCAAGGTGGTAACCTCTTCTCTGAGTTCTCGGTTCTCTTGCTCAAGCTTATCCATTCTCCTCTGGCAGTCGACTCGAGTGTTATATGGATGATACAACTTGACTATTGGAGAAAAGATAGGGGTAAGGACCCGAAATGCAAGAAAATGCAATGTTAAATGATGCATGTGGTGCAAGTGCAAATGAATTTCAAGGAACTTAACATTATATTTGCAAACACCATAAAATGGATAACATTTTTGAATAGTTAAAAACCTCATTTCATTAATAAACTAAAGGATTACATTGAAGTAC
This sequence comes from Lathyrus sativus, assembly GCA_963859935.3. Classification (NCBI taxonomy): domain Eukaryota; kingdom Viridiplantae; phylum Streptophyta; class Magnoliopsida; order Fabales; family Fabaceae; genus Lathyrus; species Lathyrus sativus. The sequence continues at coordinate 253,504,536 of OZ012737.1, read as the reverse complement.
AACTTTCAAAAGTCCTAACAAAGTAGAAAATACAAGTAAATAGAATCTAGAAATCCTATGAGAAGATCCAACCCCTCCTTGCTACTTCCTAGTGAGTTTCTTGATCTGTTCCTTCATCCGAGTCTTCTCAAGTATGAGCTTATCAACGACCAACTTCCAAGCAACTGATGATGGAGGAATGTCTGTGCTCTGCTGAATAATAGGAGCTAACTGAATGTCATAGGAAAATAAATCCTCTTGGACCTTCCTCTTCTTGGTAGCAAAGTCTTCTTCACTCTTCTGCTTCAAATGCTTCTGTTCTCATTGCTGACAACTTGGTATTTGTTCTTCCAAGCGTCCCTTTCTCGATGCGCCTTAGTCAAAGCAATCTGAAGCTTACCTACATCACTCATGAAAATTAGAGTAGGCTCTCTATCAGCTATGGGAAAAGGCTTCTGGCAAGGATAATGCATCTTCAACTTAATAGATCTATCTTGTACCCATTGGATATAAGGCTTCAAAGAGACACAATTTGGCTTTCGTAACACTGCTCTTCCTTTTTTATGGACATGACGCCAGGCATGCACGGCCTTTTCCTTAAGCGCTTTGTTGTCTTCACCTTCTTTGAAGAAGAAACCTTCCAAATGGATGTTGTTTGGTTTGTCCTTCATGGGATAACCAAGTTGATGATGAGCTAAAATCGGGTTGCAGCTAATGCCTCCTTTTGTACCAAGAAAAGGTACATTAGGAAACTCACCACAACTATCAATGATCATCACTCCATCATAAGCACAATTATACCACTCAATATCAGAATGGGTGAGAGACATAATCTTCTGTGACCATAGTAAACCATCCTTAAGATCCCAAACGGCAGTAGATCGAGGCAAGTGCGAAATAAACCACTTGTACAACAATGCCACACAACATGTAATCATTCCTCCAATATAAAAATTCCTGATATGAACTGAATGGTAGGCATCTGCAAGCAAAGTAGGAACTAGATTGCCAATTAAGAATATCTTGATGGCATGAATGTCAACAGAATTGTCGACATTTGGGAAGAGGAATAATCCATAAATAAGTAAGGCAAGAATAGCCTCAAAAGAATCCAACTCCTCATGCTAGCATAATAATGAGCCTTGTCTATCAGAAACTTAGTGGGTAACCCAAGAATTCCTCCTTTGGTGGTTATGTAAGCTTTGATCTCTGACATCTTCAAGTGAGTAGCTTCTGCAATGGCTTGAGGTTTAGGGATCTCCTCCAAACCAGAAAACGGGTCTTGATCAGAAACGGGTAATCCAAGAAAATAAGAACACTCCTCTAGTGTAGGCATAAGTTGATAATTTGTAAATGTGAAGCAATGATACACCATATCATAGGACTGAACCAAAGTAGAAGGAACCTCATCCACCATGTTGAGCTTCAAGAGAGACAAAAGTCTTCCATACTTGTCTTTGAAAACCTCAAGATCAATAACTAAACCTCCTAACTTTCTCAGATATTCTATTTTAGGACTCTTGAAATTATACTTTTGAGTTCTTCTCCTTCCAAAATCCATGGTAAATGCATATGATGTTTGCAAAGAATAACCCTAAGTTCCTTGAAGACTCGGTTAGAAATGATGCTTATGAATGCATGAATGCATGGATGCACAAACACAAGCAAGAGTGTAAACACATAAGGGTCCAAGGGTTCGACGTCACGAGCATGAAGTCGTGGGTCTAACCATCCCAAAGGGTATGTGCTAAGGTTGTATGTACCTGCAAGACAGAGTTCTAACAAGTTCCCAAAGTCATTGATCCATCTTTCAGATATTACTACCACACCGATTACTCGGGAATTAATAATATTCTCAAGAGAATCTTGTCTGAGTGTAATATCACGTATCAACTATTTCAGGTTTACACCCTCATATTCATCGCACTATGTCCTAAAAGGCCAAGTAGGGTAAGGGGATACTAAGATACTCAGCTTCTCGGGCTCCTAGGTCGAAAGTAGCAAGTTTTTTCACAATTGCTCGTTTGAAAAATACTACCCTCAAAAGGGCCTCCACTGAGCATGGGATTATCAAGTTAGCTTATTCGGGATTACTCCCTCAAAGCCTCTTTGACTATACCACCCTCCTAACTTATTTATGTTCTCAAGTCCGGATTATGACTTATCTCACCAAATATGTGAAATTCTGGTATGCAGATCACATATGTCCCAAGAGATGTCGAGACATTGATCTCTGCTATAAACTGAACAAGGATAGAACATAAACATTCTGTTCTCTTAAAATCAAGAACACTCTGAATCTTCAAGGTCAAAGCAGTGTCATGACAGATGTTTCAACATCTGTTAAGACATGTATTTTAGAACTCAAGAGTAGACTGAATTTAACATAACAGAAAGATAAAGAACACCAAGATATGATGACCCAGTTCGGTGAACAACAACACCTACATCTGGGGGCTACCAAGCCAGAAATGAATTCACTATTAGTAGTATTAATTTAGAGCTAAACTCCTTGTTTACAACTTCTCGCTTAATCCCTACCTAGTACAATTCTATCTAGAAATCACCATCTAGATAAGAGAAACCCATCTCAATTCCTAAATCACCTCAGTGATATCTAACAGTCACAACCTCTTGTGACTGTATCAAATTATTCAATTGAAAGACACCCCTCTCAATACAATATTCATTCAAGACTCTTGACTAACAATCATGCACGGATTTGCTTAAAAGCTTCACCCAAGAACAATATACAATTCATTACCTACAAGTTTTTGAATATGTAAAACTATGTCTACCACAATGTATCAACCAATACAAAGGGTGACTTACAACACAAGAAAGTAAACGACTTTCAAAACCCTAAACCCTTATAATTACTTTACAAGAATTAGTTACAAGGTTATCTCTCTTACGATCTATATCTATGCCCTAGGTCTTGGTCTTCCTTTTATAGCCTTCAGCAGTCCATGAGCTTCGAAGTCTCTGTCCAATCTTTCCTTGATCCATGTTCTGATGGCACCTTAAATCTTGGAACAAATCTGGAACAACCTGCTATATCAAGCCAAGATGTCGAGTCCATAATGCTAGGGCATCTTGTCTGACATGTTGTTTTATATATATTTCTTCTTGTTGGAACATCTCGTGAAACATCATGTTTTACCAAAATTTAGTTAAATCTTTAGAGCCTTCAATCTCCCTCTTTTGATAAATTTTGGCTAAAACACCTTTGCACAATAAACCCAGGATGATACGAAGGGAAGGATTAGAAAGTCATGAAGTCATTTCAGTCAGCCTGTGGCGACTCCTGAAAGCTTTCATTCTTCCCATATGGAGCACACCACCTGTTGTATACCGTGTACCCTTTGACCCGGTGTACAGGAGGAAGAAGATGCACGAGACTCCCCCTCAAAACCAGTTCTAATTTACCATCCTCTATTATCCAGACCAGGGCTTAGAGGAGCAGACCCCAATTCTGGGTAACTCAGAACACAAGACACAATTGTGTTCATAACTCAGATCATAAGAGACAAAGAAGGACTCAAAAAAGAAACTGAGACACATATAGAATGTTAGAAAATCTTATCCAACATCTTTTCAAAACAACTGCAAGGATGGATTCCATACCATATCAGTTATATGTTGTAAGGACCAACACACAACTGAGATGAATACACACCCATTCTCCCCCTTTTTAGCCAAAAATTGGCAAAAGTAACCAACATAGTTCCAGACCCACATGGTACTTACCCAAACCCGGATAAAAGCCATGAAGACATGACACAACAAAAGAAACATAATATAAGACTAACGAAGCACATACCCCCTTTAAATACCCAAGCAGTTACTCTAGGAATTAACATTCCATAGAAGTTACCTAAGAACAGTTCAATAAGGACATAAATTTAGATAGATAAATTCAACATAAATGACTGTGCACCGCTCAAATCAGATTTGTCTATTTCCACTTTAAGGAGAACTGTCCAAGGAATGCGCATGTACTAGAACAGATGTTTAACACGCCTTCTCTTAGGCACGCTCTCCATCGTCCAAGGAACACCATCCAAATAAACTTACTTAGAAATAACCACAAGTCCTAAGCAATGTCTAGACATCTGGTCAGACTTTTTCTAGTCTCTCATATGGCCTCTGAGACATAGATCCTTCAGGTAATCCCAACATGCTCTTTTCAACCAAGAGTTGACTAAAATATCAGGGCATCATGTCTAACATCTTCCAACAAGGGCTCTCATGAATCTTAACTCATTTTACAAAGAAAAATAAATTCTCCCAGACAATATCCAATCTTATTTTTCATGTCTCTCCTAAGAATTAAGAACACAATTGATAAATTCAGTAGCCTTAACAGCTCAACCTTCCATGAGAGCTGACAAAGCCATAAAATCAACACACCGCGATGTTAAGACATCTTGCCTGACATCACATCCTCACAAGAATCACATGAGCATCTTCTTGTTCATAAGTGAGAAAAATACCAGGACCACACTCCTTGTATCATAACCAGAGAACTTTGGATTAAGACCAAATAACACCATTGGTCACTCTACCCCTGAACACATCCATCCATTATAGAAATTCCTCTTAAATTTTACAGCCATAGACAAGCTTGTTCTTGAGAATAAATCCAATCAAATCTGGCGTGCTCACATCCACGAGTTCTCTTAACTCCTTAGTTAGGCACGATGTTATGTACTCCTGGTTTGACACCAAACACATTCCTCGTAACGATTCTTCACCCTTCTCCCTTCACAAGGTTCAGGATAATACAATCTCCTTCTGAAATACATGCAGCAAGATTATTTCCTCACCAATAGGCTGAGCGCCACAAGGATCAGAACACATGGTCTGATATACTTAACGACTGACAGCCATGACATACAACCTTACCATACTCCACTTCAAAATTGGTCAGTATCTCCATAACATGAACTCCAAATTATCTCTGATGGATACACAACTTTCCTTTCAGAAGAGATAATCAACAAAGATGATGTTGTAACATCCATTAAGACATCATTCTCAATCATAGTAATCATCTACCTTGGTTCTTGAGACACCATCCAGGAATTACTAACCATACACTTCCCTTTGGAAGAAACACATAAGGATCACAAAAAGTCACAGCAGTAGTAGATCATAGACCAACACAGAATACCACAAAGAGAAATAAACTCTCACTTGCCTCAAGAAGCTTTAACCCAGAAGCACGAAATTTAGACATACTGTTTGACATTACAAAGTCAGCACAGCATCCAAAGAGGAGATTCCCTTTAACAGATACCAGTATGAATGACAGTAAGCATAAAGGTATAGGTTGAGCATAAAACCAAAAACAAACTTTTCTACGAGGTATGCTTCTCCTCTACCCTTCAATCTTCTACCATTCTTGCACAGTCCACCACAAGACAAAGTACATAAGTACTAGAAAGGGTTAACGCTTCAACAGGTGATGACATCATAAGCCTAGAGCAACATACTTGAGCAGGAAGTTTCTTGAGGCACACTTATATACCACCTTCCTTCATAAGTGACCAACCAGAATACCTGTCACAAGGTCCTTGATCATGTGGGAACAACAAAACTAGAGCTTCCAGTACTAACATCCCCTTACTCTAGACAGAACTCTAGAACACTCATATCAAACATCTTATATGAGACTTCAAGAAGAAGATATGAAGACACCAAGCAATCAACAACTCCCTTGAGCTCTTAGCTATTGCCTGATCCAAACAGGATCAGATAGACTTAGGAAATAACCATATAGCTGAAGAGCATCCACTCCTAAGAAGACCAACACATACAAGATGATATAGATCCACTGCACACCAATGACTTCAGCATCAACATCCAGATGTTTAGTCCAATGTATGAACATTTGATTTACATTAATGACTTCACTAGCCAACTGATGAAATCACACATGCCTAAAACAGTCTTGAAGATCTAACCCTTAGACTTCTACATGATATCCCTCATTGAATGGCCTTTCTATCATAACATAACAAGAGTTCAATGTTCTCATAGACTTGATCATGAAATCAAGTTTGAGAAACAACCTCCATCCTGAATATGCGATAGAAAACCAACAACCACTCCTTCAAGCATCATTCTCCAAGGGAATCATCCACACATGATTCCATGCCATAACCAAAACAAATACACACAACTATCTGCATGATCACTAGGTCATCTAGAAAAGTATTTAAGATGTCAGGTTGAAGTCCTAGACATGCTTCCTTGACTTTCAAATGCACAAAATCTGGTAGAGATGTCTTCACACCCCTTCAGCGTAAAACACGCCGTAAGCTTCTTCAAAGGATAACCATGCACCTATCTCCAGATCAGAAATAAACTGGCCTAAAGACAACTGACTAAAGCTGATGGTGTCTTGATCTTCATCTTCACCAGCATACATATATAAGAGAAAACTCTTGGATAGAGGCATCCTAGATTATAGACCGAAAGACTCTTCATGATCATTCTGAAGAAGATTCCCAACACTATTGATAAACACAAATTTTTTGTCCTTCATAACATATGTGGCATCTCGCCTTTGTCTGAGAAAATCACTTCTTGGATCAACAAGATTCTACACACACTCTTTAAAAGTGATGTTCCAACATTTGGTTGAACATTAGGTCCTTTTCCCATGAACAAGTCATTGGATCTTGAGAACTTGCACAGTCTGAAGCTTCACCTTCATAAGTGACACTCAATCTACAACCTAGAGAGAAATCTTCAAGGCATAAATATTCATGAGAATACCATCCTTTCATCTGAACATATTCGGCAATGCCTTTATGAGTGGATTTAGAGAGGCCTAAAGTATCTTGGGCTACCTAAAATATGACAAATAGTGTTTACCAAATTCATAGATCATGAATTTGATATAGAAGGCCTCAACTCAACCTTTTTCCTCTTATTACCCTTCATGGTACCTGGTTGACCCCATCTCTCAAGCAACATAGGACGATTCTTCAGAGGAATATAGATCACAGTGTTATCTCAGTCTATTACTCTTAGCTAAAGGTAATAAGAGCAACCATAATAACTAACTCCATACTCAACATGCCCCAGGTAAGATGTCAGAACATCTTATAAGGCATCATGTGAACAATAGCATCATTATCAACAACAATGGACGAATCATTACAGAGCGCTCAGCCAACCATCAATAGTTGTCAGGCCAGATTCAGAACACTATCCTCCTAGCTTCCAATCTCCTTGAGGACAACAATAATGGATGGTCTGATTACATAATCTCCTTCCTTGTTCAAAAGACCATAAAGTATCATCCCTAGAACTCATTCAGAAACATAACAAGATGTCTACTCTGATACCAATTGAAATTCTAGTATGCAGATCACATATATCCCAAGAGATGTCGAGACATTGATCTCTGCTAAAAACTGAATAAGGACAAAACATAAACATTATGTTCTCTTAAAATCAAGAACACTTTGAACCTTCAAGGTCAAAATAATGTCATGATAGATGTTTCAACATCTGTTAAGACGTGTATTTAAGAACTCAAGAGCATACTGAATTTAACATAACAGAAAGATAAAGAACACCAAGATATGATGACCCAGTTTAATGAACAATAACACCTACATCTGGGGCTACCAAGCCAGGAATGAATTCACTATTAGTAGTATTAATTTAGAGCTAAACTCCCCCATTTATAACTCCTCACTTAATCCCTTACCCAATTTAATTCTATCTATAAATCACTATCTAGATAAGAGAAACTCATCTCAATTCCTAAATCACCTCAGTGATATCTAACAGTCACAACCTCTGGTGACTGTATCAAACTGTTCAATTGAAAGACACCTCTTTCAATACAATATTCAGTCAAGACTCTTGACTAACAATCATGCATGGATTTTCTTAAAATCTTCATCCAAGAATAATATACAATTCATTACCTATAGGTTTCTGAATATGTAAAAATATGTCTACCATAATGTATCAACTGATACAAAGGGTGACTTACAACACAAGAAAGTACACGACTCTCAAAACTCTAAACCCTTATAATTACTTTACAAGAATTCGTTCTAAGGTTATCTCTCTTATAATCTATATCTATGCCCTAGGTCTTAGTCTTTCTTTTATAGTCTTCCACAATCCATGGGCTTTGAAGTCTTTGTCCAATCTTTCCTTGATCCATGTTCTGATTGCACCTTAAATCTTGGAACAAATCTACGAGAACCTGCTATATTAGACCAAGATGTCGTGTCCACAATGCTAGGACATCTTGTCTGACATGTTATTTTATACAGATTTCTTCTTATTGGAACATCTTGTGCAACATCATGTTTTACCAAAATTTAGTCAAATCTTTAGAGCCTTCAATATGGATCACCAAAAGCCCAAGCAACATATCAAACAACATAACAACAATAACACAAATATAACACGATAGGTTTAACCCTCTTGGGAACTTTTTTCCCCAGTGAATTCGTCATTTATGTCACGGTAAGAATCGGAGTTCATAGCTATTTGGTTAGCTAGGTTCACAAAACATAAGATATCACCTTTGAACTTTAATTTATCCAAGGGAAGGGGAAAAGATGAAATAAACCCATAAATAAGCAATGTAAAATAATGCAATAAAGAGATCTAAGGTACGGGGGTTGGTTATACTAAGGGAAGGTATTAACACCCTAAGTATCTATAGTATCCTATAGGATCCTATTGTATTATTTGTGTTAGGGTAAAAGTTGTTTGCTATTGAATTGATTGGGGAGATGAGAAGAGAAGTGTTTTTTTATTGTTTTTTTGTTTGGCAAGATACAAAGTCTTGTGCCTACGTACCAATGAAGGATCAAAACCTCGTAGTTCGGGGTACAAATTGAAAAGGGCTTGTTATGATGGATTTTAATGAAGGAGAGGCAAGCTGTCATCTTAAGAAGAATATTCAACTTATCCACCACAAACATGTGGAAGAAGGATCTTTGCTTCACATTGAGAGAAGGGCTCCAACTTGAATATAAAATCAACAAGTATGCCACATACCTCTCTCAAGTGGAAAGTAATCAACATCTTTCTAAAAAATTTCATGGGGTAGGAGAATTACATTTTAACTAGGGATGAATCATGTATAATCTATTTGAAATGGTTTTAAATTGAAAAGCCAAAGTGGCAAAAGGTTTGGACAAGGTTTGTGCCTTTTAGTCTTGTTACCGTAACCCAAAATTTGACCTCCCTTTTTTCCTTTTTGCACGAGCATGTGCATTTGCATTGCCAACATATGCATTAGCATTTTTTATTTGTGGCTTTATTGCAGGAGTATTCAGAATTTTAGAGCCTGATTAATCGCATCCTCACAAAGTCATCACATCATCAATACAAGCAAAATACAAGGGTTTCCATGCTATTTATCAAATCAAAGAGTCAAATATCAAAGCCACGACCATAACACCTTGCTTCAAACCAAATTGGGCAAGTTTTGGTTGTGGTAATAGATTAACCATTTGCTATGCAAAATGTGTTAATCGATTAACACATGTAATTTGGTAGATTTTTTGCATTTTTCATGACAACGACTTTTATTCTACTTCTTTGGGGTTCACTTGGTTCTAGTTTCATGTGGAATATTCTAGACACTTCAAGAATCCACTTGGATTTGCTACAATACATCATTTCCAATCAAGACTACCATACACCTTTGTTTCCAAACATGAGAACCATTGGATTTTGGACTTGCATTGGGATGCTCCCACCGAGTTAACAAATAACTAACCAAGTCAACTTCCGACTTAGTAAGTTAGATGCAACTAACTCTAAAGTTAGATCTAAAGCAAACTCTAAACCTAGCCTACTCCAAAGCTAGCTTCTATTTAAGAAAACTTTCACACTTTCACTTGGGGGCTTAATCATTCTCAACCATTTTTACTCTTCACTCTTAATTCTCTATCATTTTCACTCTTCTCTCTCAATTCTCTCTGAATTTTCTGCAATTCATCTTCATCTTCTTCACCAAACCACACACAAAAGCTCAATTTCCACCATTAGAGTATAACAATCTTCACATCGAAATTCTTATTTCTATTGAGATAAACCTCCATTCCACTACATTTCTACTCGAGTTTAGGGATTTACAGTAGTTTTACTCCTATTCAAGTAATCATCTCAATCTTTTTGGTGAAAATTCATATTCAGAGCATTTATCGCGTTTTTATCGGTATCGCTGCGATATGATCTCAAGCTTGGAATTCTCTGGTTTTCTTTACTTATTCTGACTACATTTCACTTACAACGATCACCAAGGCTATCCTCCACCTTGTAGGCTGGAAATGCTCGCTCGATTTACTGTTTTAGTCACTTTGGCATGTTCACAATGTAGATATAATGGCATTTTGGTGCGAATTGATCATTCATTTGTTTGATTGTTGATCTTGATGTTTGATGGATTAAATTGATGCTTAATTGTTGCTACTTGATGTAATTTTCGTGTATAATTGCATGCCATAACATGTGGATGATTGGAGAAGTGATTAGTTGCTGGAAGTGCTTTTGAAAAGTTGTTTTTTTGTCACTATTATAGGGTTAATAGATAACCATTTGCTAGAAAAAATGTGTTAATCGATTAACACCTCTGTTTTAGGCAAATTCTTCTATTTTCAAAGGGTTAATCGATTAACCATTTACAAGGCAAAAATGGTTAATCGATTAACACTGTTACAAAAGCTGTTTTTTGTGCTTTTTAATGCTTGTTTGGTTTTCTTTCCTCATTTAACTTCCATGGCTTGATATACTTGATATTTGTGGATGTTTTATGAGATGTTTATCCTCTGGTTGAAGTATGTATGCCAACTTTTGTGCACATGTTATCTATTATGGAATTGTTTGCACAATCATGTTGCTTTTTGTACACTTTTGTTTACATGATAACATGATTAGTGATGCACGCTAATTGATTCTTGTTAATGCTTTGCATTTCATTCTTGATTGCATTAACTTTGTTCTTTATTGAACATATTTAATTTTGTATAATCATTACTTCACACGCTTGCTTTGATGATCTTTCGACTCACTTGAATGATTGTTGGCTTGTTCTTTCCCTTTGATTGATCGATCAAAACCTTGTTTCAATTAGTTAATCGTCCTTTTGCTCTTCTTTTTAGGCTTCCTTTAGAACTTCTTCTTCTTGGTTCCCTGCGGAGCTAGGGGTATGCACAACATATTAGAGCACTGTACAAGATTGTGTTGTTACTCTGTCGGTTTCAATTTCTGCACTATACTAGAATAATCGTCTCTATCTCCATACTGCAGTGTCTCCCATTTCCCAATCGAATCGATCTTTGATCAATCTTGTCCTTTTAATCTTTTCTTTGATCAATCATTATGTCCCTGGTTCAAGATCTTTGTTTCTTGGGTTAATCACCTTCTCTTGGTTAATTACTCATTATTTGGTTGATATAAATCCTTTTCTTCCCTAGAGAATTTGCAATCCTTTTTCTTCGGTTAATCACAATCTATCTGTTAACATACCGAGTCATCCTTGGGTTAATCACCTTTTCTTGAGTTAATCACCGTCTCCTGGTTAATCAATCTTTCTTTTTTGTTAATCACAGTCTTTTTGTTAAAACCAATACCCCTGTGAATTAGTAACCTTTTTTTTTCAAATACTCACGCCTCTGGGTTAGTAACCTTCTTTGGTTCGAATACCATTTTCTTCGGTTAAGTACTGCTAGTTCAGTCAGTGTACCAAACTCTTTTTAGGTCACAACCTTCGCTTGGTTTCACACCTGTCCTTTTTGGGCCACAAACTTCGCTTGGTTCCACACCCGTCCTTTTTAGGTCATAACCTTCGCTTGGTTCCACACCCTTCCTTTTTGGTTAATCACCGTCCTTCAGTTAGAAACCAATTCCTTTCTCTTTTCGGTTAACTGTTGTCCGTCAGTTAACACACCGAGCCCCCCAAAGAGTCAAACACATTCTCTTGATTCAATACTCTCTTTTTCTAGTTGATCATAGTCTGTCTGTGTCGCGGTGAGAATTGGATGTTAAATTATTAATTAATTTGAATCTTAATTCATTAGTTCACCAACGGTCTTTTATTTGTCCAAAGGAAAGGAAAAAGATCGAATTACCCACAATGCAATGCAAATGCAAAAGCTAGAGAGTTTAGGTTCGGGGGTGGGTTAAACTTAGGGAAAGTGCTAGCATCCTAAGTTTTTGTAGTACTCTACAGGAACCTCTTGTTTTAATGATGTTTATTGCTAAGGGTTATCTGCTTAAGGGTGAAAGACCTAATGGTTTATTTTTAAGTATACTCACCAAGATGTTGCATCTTGTGCCTACATATCCTGACGGGAGTGGAATCAGAGTATTTGTAGTTCCCCTAAAGGGTTTGAGGAATCATTGACTGTTGGTCAAAGTTCCAAAGGGATAAAGTTTGTTGATTGATTGATTCTAGGAGAAAAGACGAGTCGTCATATTAAGGGAGAACACTTGACTTAACCACCACAACTTGTAGGAGATGATTTTTGCATCGTCTTACGAGAAGGGTTCAAACACTCAGAATTATCGACGAGTATGCCACTATCACTCTCAAGCGGAAAAGATCTTATATCTCGATTGTATTGTTATGGGGCAGGAGAATTATATCTCGACGGTCAAGATGACTAACGTCTAATTCTCTAATTGGAGAATAATTTGAATTGAGTTGAATTGCTTTATCCTAAGTTGTAAAAGAAAAAGGTCCTCCTTATGGGGCAGGATTTAAGCTGATCAACTTGAAAAGGATCAAGGATCGAGCGGGAAAAATGATGCAACATGAAATGCAATACGCACAAGTGTTAAGTCATGCACAAGTTCTTCCTTTGGACATTATGCAATAAAAATAAATAACAGTAAAATAAAAGACAAATGAATAAATCCATACAAACAAAATATAAATGCGAAGAAACGAGCCAAGCGCAGGGCGTGAATATTAAGTCGTTGCTGAGCATGGAAACATATGCGTGTGTTGATTAAGTTTTAAATGTGAAATTGATTTTAGGAGGGTTCACTTTAAGAAAAGTTATATTAGATTTTTCATGAAATTAGATTATAAATGAATTAGATTTTTATAGGAATGATTTTAAATAACTATTGGTGTTTAGAAAAAGTTTTTAATAAATAAAATGGGTTTTATTGAAAGGGTTGAATAGTTTTATTATTATAGATTATGAATTATCAGGTTATAAATTAATTAAATTTAGTTTAGAAATAAATTAAGTATGTAAAAAAAGTTCCCTTATTAAATAAAAGTTTTTGTTATTATTATTAAATAAAAGTTGATTAAGTTTGAAATAGGTTTTTAGTGAGCAATTTTTTTTTTTTAAAAAAGGGTATTAAGTTGATAAATTAAAAAAAAAAGAGTGAAATAAGTTAATAAAGGTGAGTTGATTAGATAAATAAATAGGCTAAATAAAAAAGAAGAGTTAATTAAAAGAAGTTTATTAGTTCAATAAAAAACTTATTTTAAAAAAGGTTAACTAAGGTTAATTAATTAATTAAATAAAAAAGTGATGATTATATTAATTAAAAAAAGAAGATTAAAGGTTTAAATAATTAAAAAAGAATTAAGTTGTGATTAATTGGATTAAGTGCACGTTAGATGGTTAATGGGTGAGTAATGGTGGATTAGAGTTAATTAAGACAGATTAAAGAGGTTAGTGGGCGAGTGATCTGATGGGGGTGCGGGTGCATGGGTGTATCGTGGGCGTGCAAGTATGGTGCGTGATGAGATCTGATGAAGAAATACACGGTCGTGATGGTGAGGGTTCACGATAGGAACGTGCACGTGCGCGTGTGCGTGTGCGTACGTGATTACAACATATAATAAAAAAAGAAACCCTAAAAAACACTCCTTCTTCTCCACTCCGCCGTCTCCCTTCTCCGTTCTCATCTCTCCCCCTCTTTCGTCCGCCTCATCTTCTTCTTCTTCTCCAGTTTCTCTCTTCTCTTCCATCTGCCTCTTCTTCCCCTATTCTTCTTTCTTTCTCCTCGCGATTCTGTCTGTCTCACCTTCTTCTCCCTCTCGTTCTTTCTCCTATTCTCTGATCTCCTACCTGAAACACATAAAAAAACAGATCAAATGTTAGCCAAATACTCACGTTTAAAAATGGGTTTTGCAGGTTCCGACGGTGGTGGTCGAGGGCGGCTCCAGAATCAGCGATTCGCGACGAAACGAGTTTCCGGCGGGATTTTTCTGGCGATGTGCGCTGCGGAGTTAAGAAGGTAAGTTCTTATTTTTCCGATTTTAGGTTTTTGAAAGGGTTTGCTTCGAATCTCTCTGTGTGGGTTTTTCGTTGGATTTCAGCGTTTTGATATGAGTCCCTTTTATAGTTTTCACCAATTTTGCCAATCAATTCACGGTTAACTCTTTTCTAAATCCGTATGAACATGCTTGTCCGAATTTGGAAAACGTATTAAGACTCTGTCCCACTTTGAATGGGTTCATATGGAAACTTTCTATTTTGAGTTGTGTCCATTAACGAGGATTGATTGTCGATGATTATATTTGAGACATCCTGATTTCTTCCTTAATTAGAACTCCCTTAATTGTTCAATGTTGGCTGTTGCAGAAACTTGAAGATATTGACAATAAAAACAAGGCTCTAACGTGCCATTTCCTTGTTTAGGAACTCGGTTGCGGGTTCATACATGAAGACTGAGGCTCTCCCAAATTTGTGATGATGATGACATCTTGTCTGAACAAATCTGCAGTGCTTCTTTTACCTTTGATTAAACTCGACATTATTGGTTTTTATGATGGGTGCTTTGTCTGCTCTGTTTGAAGAATGGTTTAGAACGGAATTTTCAGATTTTTTTTTGAACCGTATTAACATTTCTTCTTCTTCTTCTTTCAGGACGCCTCTTTAGTTTCAAATTTTGCCTGTCTTATGCTGTCCATAAAACGTTTTGATGCTCGGTGATAATGACATGATAGTCTGAACCATGAGTGCTTGAGATTGTTGTTGTTGCCTTTCATACTGTTTGGTGTGTTAAAATGCTCCCTTTCGGGTTGGAATTGTCCGAAACCGTTTTTCGATGCTTTGTTGGAAGCTGGCGGCGGATTCGTTGCCCTTCCGGCTGCTCGAGTTCGCCCGATGATGATTCTGAAATCTGAGGGCTGAACCTATTTCATCTTTTTCTTAATTCTAATCTTCAATTTATTTATGTTAATGGCATTTTGTAGAGATATCCATGTTGGCTAGTCTTCTTCCAAGAGCATGCTCCAAGTTTCTGCCTCTTTCTATTGTATTTGTGATGTTATGATAAGTAATAACATTCATTAGACCGTGAAGTGTTCTTATCCAAGCAGTAACACCTTCTCTTATCAATGGTCAACACCTTGTATCGGCCAACTGCATCCATGGTTCCTACTCGTGATACATCAAGTTCGTTATCATGCCGGTGGCATCGCAAATTGGATCCTTGTAGAATGCAATGTAGGAGGATTCCTTAGAAGTTGTAATTTTGTATTCCGTTGTAATATGTACTTGGTTTAGCTTGTCCTTTGGCATTTTTTTGCATGTTTTGAATTGTGTTAAGCTTATCTTGTAAAACTTTGGGATTCTATCAATGTGCCCATTTCTTCAATTGGAGACAACTTAAATGTAATTATGTCGACTCTTTTTTTGTAGAAATATAATGTAATTCCCTCATTGTAATCATAACTTTATTGCCTTCACAGTTGCGTTGAGATTGTTGAGATTTTGGGATTCATGGAATGATTACGAAATCTTGTATCCTGTAAACAACTTATAAAAACTTGCTCGAATTGCTTTTAAAATATAGACTCCAGCACACACACTTCTGTGAAAAACGAAAAACTCCTTAGTCCTCGTAAGGTGACCTTGTATAGAATTGTTAATTGGCATGGAATTCTTCTAATAAGTTTGGAATAACGAACATCCCGTTTGTGAAAGAGTTTGAATCGGAACCTTAAAGCATAAACTCGACTTTAAACTCTTGATGAAAATAAGGATGGGTCTTGAAAATCTTGAATCTTGAATATCCCTTGAATTGGTTCTTGTGAGATTCCATTTTGCGTAGCCTGCATCTTTACTTGCAAAATATGCGACAACTTAGTAGTATGAATTTAATCATGAGCTTGAACATGATAAACTCCCCACGGTAAAATAAGACCCAACTTTTCACACATCAATCTAGACTTCCTCTTGATCTTCGGAGCCAAATAAAACAATTGGAATTCAAATCAGCTTGTGAGCTTGTTGTGAACCTTGATAAAAACCTGGCTCAAGATTTGATAAACCATATGAGAATCTATCTGAACCTGTCGCTGGCTACTTAAACGATGAAATCACCATAGGCATATCTTGAAAACAAATCAAACAGCCATGTCGGGAAGGCATGGATTGTAAGTGTCATCTCCATTTTAATGCACCTGCACGAGCTGGTTAGCCGTAGTAAACACACACACAAAAGCAAAAGAAAACATGTTGTTGCACCCCAAAATTTGCCCAACATTTCTTTACTTAGCTTATGTTTCATTTCATTCACATTAGCATTATCATTTGCATTTCATTGACATGTATGCAGGAGATTAAGAGGTATTATTATCAATCAAGACTATGAGGCTAGCTAAGAAGGTTATTCAAGTGTTCAAGAGTTGATATCCTTGTCAGAGAAGTTAAAAGATCCTCAGAGATAGTGGTTGAAGCCAAGAGTGTAGGTCCCCTAACTTGAGAGTTGTGGAGAGCCATCAGATGATTCTGAGACCATGAGATGGACTTGAGGTCTTGAGAGAGCTCATGAGAAGTTTTGAAGATCACTTTGAGGCCTAGACAGGTTATTGTGCAAGAATAAGAAGCCTCAGCCATGAGTGGTGTAGCTAAGGTTTGACTGGGTCAACCCTAAGTCAACTGAGGGTTTGAAGGAAGTTGAGACTTAATTCAAGAGCCATGTGATCATGGATTGATACATTGAGATGTTATAAGGATGATTCTAAGGTTAACTCATCATGATTGAAGAGTTTGAGAAGTTTCAAGCTAGGGTTTCTAAGGCTTGCAGGTATAGCCTATTCCAGGCGGTACGCCGTATGCGTCCCCAAGCTGAGAAGATTCTCTCCCCAAGAAGATGTATCCTGAAGGATCGTCGTCTCCCCAGCTGAGTCATATAATAAAGTGTGTAGCACTCGATAGTACAGGCTGAAGTCTTCAGCGGAATTGAAATTCCCCACAGAGTTGTACTCTCTCCTGTAAGCAGGATGATTCCTACTTCCCCAGCCGAGTTTGCAGATCCCCAGGAGAGCCATGTTCTTGGAAAGCCGTTGAGGCCATGAGTGGTTTTCCCCAGTAGAGTGTTGAATAGTTGATGCAGTATTTCCCCACCGGAGTCGTTATCTCTAGGAAAGCTTTGCCGCGAAGGTCGTGTAGTTTATTTCTACGATTGATATCGTTCCCTCAACAGTTTGTGGTTTGAATACCCGGTTGAGCGAGTCCAAGTTCTCGGAGAGCTTTATTACTCTGCAGCAGTCAACTGAAGATCATTTCCCCAGGCGGAGTCCAATTGAGATTGGTGTGACTTCTTCTCCTTGGCAGGATGAGTCCATCCTCCCTACCAGAGTGTTTCTTTCTCCTCGACCGGAAGATTCTCCCTTCGGCATTTATTTTGCTGATGGGGCCATAACATTTTGCATGATTGCATGGCATTTACCCTAAACGCGTAGCATTTCCACCGTGTGGAGCATTGTGCCATTGACAATCATATGCATATGAAACATGAGTTAGGGCGTTACCGTTCTTGTTTTGCAGGTGTTCCTCCGCAGAATGGTTTGCTCAAGATGATTCTTGAATTCCCCAGCAAAGTGGTTTGCTTAAGATGATTCTTAAAATCCCTAGTGAGGTCGCCAGAGTTGGTTGCTCAAGTTGATGCTTAGAGTCCCCGACAGAGTATTTGCTCAGGATGAGTCCTGAAATCTCCACCAAAGTTATTGGTTCAGGATGAGTCTTGAAGTCCCCGGCGGAGTTATTTGTCCAAGATGATTCTTGAAGTCCTAAGCAGAGTTGATTCACCCAGAATGATTTTTGGATCCCCCGGAGCAGAGTTACTTGATAGTTATCCAGAATCCCCAGTGGAGATGTGTCATCCCCAGCAGGTTTTAAAAAGAGAAGTTGAAATTTCCTTGAAAACTGAAGTCCGGAAGCGGTGCCGAAACCCCAGACTTACTGATGAAGTCCAACTGTATTGACGAAGCAGTGCCCTCAGCTGACGCGGATTGCCTGATGGCAGAAGAGTAGATATCCCTATTGAGTTCATGATTGACCGAGAATTATATTCCCGACTTACTGACGAAGTCCGACTGGCGCCCGAAAATTTCTTGGAATGCCCGATGGCATAATTATAGAGATTGTAAAAAGTTCCTAATGACCTGATGAGTCCCGAGGAATCCTTCTGCCGCAGTGACGCAGAATGCCTGACGGCATAATCGACCATCCACTACCAGTTACCGCGTAACTGGTGACCCCTTGATGACTTGAGGACGAATATCTACAGCAAAATCAGATGATCATCCTGACGGAGATTTGAGATTAGACCTTTCACCGGTTACCGTGTGACCAATTCCCCAGCAAGTTGCCGCGCAACTATCATGTTCAGTTTTGAAGATGTTCATACCAATCAGAGTATCGTTTACCCGTGCGTGGTTGGAAAATCATAAGTTACCGTGTAACCAGCGATCCTTCGACGATTTGAGGACGTAGTGATATCAAATAAATCAGAGAATTATCCTGGCGGAGATTCAGATTAGTATTCTCCAGCTAGTTGCCGTACAGTTATTATTTCAGTTTCCGAAGATTTGTCCCCATCAGAGTACCGTGTACTTGTGCAGTTGGAAAATTTCCGGGTTTGTTGGTATTCAATAGTCTTTTACCTTGATTGTGTGAGAGTCGTTCGCTTCTCACCCAGTCAGGTCCAAGCCGTTTGAATAGGGGCAGCTGTTGCACCCCAAAATTTGCCCAACATTTCTTTACTTAGCTTATGTTTCATTTCATTCACATTAGCATTATCATTTGCATTTCATTGACATGTATGCAGGATATTAAGAGGTATGATTACCAATCAAGACTATGAGGCTAGCTAAGAAGGTTATTCAAGTGTTCAAGAGTTGATATCCTTGTCAGAGAAGTTAAAAGATCCTCAGAGATAGTGGTTGAAGCCAAGAGTGTAGGTCCCCTAACTTGAGAGTTGTGGAGAGCCATCAGATGATTCTGAGACCATGAGATGGACTTGAGGTCTTTAGAGATCTCATGAGAAGTTTTGAAGATCACTTTGAGGCCTAGACAGGTTATTGTGCAAGAATAAGAAGCCTCAGCCATGAGTGGTGTAGCTAAGGTTTGACTGGGTCAACCCTAAGTCAACTGAGGGTTTGAAGGAAGTTGAGACTTAATTCAAGAGCCATGTGATCATGGATTGACACATTGAGATGTTATAAGGATGATTGTAAGGTTAAATCATCATGATTGAAGAGTTTGAGAAGTTTCAAGCTAGGGTTTCTAAGGCTTGACAGTGTAAAATCCCCTAGTTTGACCCCTATCTTCAAGGCAATTTAGCTCAAGATGTGAATGTCATCTCATCTTTCCCCCAACATGATTATTGTATAGCATGATCTTAGCTTTAATTTGAGTGCTAGAAGTCTTTGATAGGATTTGTAGAACTCAAGTTATGGCTTTGACAAGTTACAAGTCTTCTGAGGTATGTGAATGTGGAGCTTGAAAGTTGCCCAACTTGCATGAAACTGTTGCCCTAGAAGGATGATTCCTATGAACTTTTGGTCAACATGAATGTTGTTCCTTATTCTCTTAGATTTCTAGAGAGTACTAGAAGTCCTTGATAGGATTTGTAGAACTCAACTTATGGCTTGGACAAGTCAAGGGTATTTTGGACATTTGGTGATTATAGGTCATTTGTGATCATAGGCCATTTTCACGGCCTCAAATGAAATTTTTTTCAACTAGAAAGTTGCTCCAAGTGGGGTTTTAACCTTGACCATGCATCAAGGAGGCATTGAAATGGCTCAAGGAGAGATTTGGTTCAAGAAATTTTGAAAAAAGGAAGAATTAAAAGGATTAAATGACCAAAAATTCAAATAATTCATTTTGTGACCAAATGAAGCAAAATTATAGGTCAAATTGATTGTAAAAATGATTTTAGAAACAATGACAATGTTAGAATTTTGATTTGAGGTCATTTCCATACCATTCCATTTCATTTCTTCATGATGAAGCAACATAATCAAACTCACACCATTGGATTACAAACAAGGAAACAATCACCACCATCCAATTCCTTAGCTCATGAGGAGTGCAAAGCAAGCTTGCTGAGGCCCAAACAGAGGAGATATCGCATATGCCATGAATGATATTTGGAGGAGAAATTGAAAATCCAAAATCTCATTTGGATGGCTCCAGAAGTTTCTAGATGATTCTAAACACTTCTATATAAGTCATTGAGTGAATTCAGTGCTTTTTTTGGAAGAGATTGGTGCTGGAAGCAGAGAGTGGAGTTGAAGTTTCATGAATGCAAGTTGAAATCGTATTCTGAGATTGAAGAAGAATCAAGCCAATTTGAGGTGTGCATTAGCTTCAGAGGAAGATTTGGAGCGAATCTGGATCATTGTGGAGGCTGAATCGTGCAAGAACCACTTCTGTTACAAGCTTGAACATAGGTTGGTGAATTTCTTGATTATGCATGATTTAGGCAGTGATAGATAGAAATTCATATGCGGTTAAGATCTTGATGGTGAGTAGTTGGATTTAGGATGATCAATTGCATGATTAGAGACGATTTAGGTTGGATACCATTTTCGGTTGAAGTTGATATTTCACGATTCATGCGTTTTGAGGATGAATAATTGGTATGGTTGAATTGCTGGGAAAATTTTAAGCAAGATCCATCCAGGAATCGTGGCGAATGGTTGGCTGTAGACGAAGTTAGGGTTGGGGCAGGGTGACCGGAAATGTCACCGGAGGTGGCCATGGCTGCGCGCGAATGTGCAGAGGTTCAAATGAAGAAGATGAAATATTCACCTTTCATCTGTGTGGAAATTTTGACTTGGTCTGGTGATCCAAGCGCGTGTGTGGCGCCACGTACCCCCTCCCCCCTCAACGCAGCGTTTCACTTATGGGAATTCAGACCTTGTGATGAGATACGTACACCCAAGGGAGCGTGGGTTCGAAACTTGGTGTGCATTCTTTTCTTTTGTTTCAGTTTGATAATTGGAGATGAATGTGAGTGCCTGGGCCTAGTGACAGATTGATATCAACACCCCTTTTTGGCCCAATCCAGAAATTGAACGTGAAATATTTGCTATTTACCACGCATGTTTACCAATTTCCATTTAATTTCTTTTTAATTTCATCATTTCATATGGTTTAGAAAATAATTCACAAAAAATAGGAAATTAACTCAATTAATTCCAAACTTTTTTCCCCTGATTCATGATTGAATCTAGAATTTTATAGATTAAAAATATTAGGAATTCATGCATTTGTGATTTTATTTGCATTTTTTGAATATTAATTGATATTAAAATGGCCATGGTTGATACCTTGTTTTGTTCAATTTTGTTTGATCATTTGGTGATGATTCTTGACTTGATTCTTTTGGGTGTAGTTAGCATAGATATGCATGTTCCCCTAGCATTTTTATCACATTTTTGTGATGAAATTAGATAGTGGTTTTAAGTTGAAAGTTTAGGTGCTCTAATTTTAGGGTTTAAGCTTAGTAACTTGTGATTTAGGTTTTATTTCTAGTACTTTGTGGATGATTCAACCCCTGGAATTAATATGGTAGATTCATGATTGAATTAGGTTCCCATAGTTATTTTTGTAGGATTTTACAATTGGTTTTAGTATTTTAGTTAGGATTAACTTTAGTACTAGGTTTTAGGTGATCCTAACTTGCTAACTCAACTAGAATGAGTTCTTTAGCTCCCTTAGATTAGGGTTTTGCCTCTCTTGCTCTTGGCTAGTGTTGAAGACAAGCTGGGCTACTATGGAGTGCTTGAAGAAGCTTGGATGTGAAGATTTCCCTTCTTGGGTTTGAGTGTTGTTTAGGTGATAAGATTAGGGTTTGTAAGTAGAGCTTCTAGATAGATTCTCTTCTTTCATAAACATGGAAGGTGTTGATCACTTCCATCCCTCCCTATGATATAAGGTCCCCTTGTAAGGGCCTCATCCCTCCTTTGGTAGGATGTGTGGCTCTTCACAAGTTGGTAGAACCTTTGAGGGTTCCCTTCTTTGATAATGGAGTGCTCAGTGGTGACCTTTGGTCTTCACTCTGCTGTCTATTATCCAAACCTTGCTCTTGTCAGATGAATCTTTCTCCCTTGCTAGAGGATGGAGTTCCTTGCTAGAAGATTGAATATGCTAGAAGTTGCACTTCCCTGTGTTTGAAGACTGCCATTGGAGCTGAAGCTTGAAGACCAGGAAGAACAAGTTGACACTTGTGAAGAATATCCAGTTGAGATCAAATGAAGAGCTGAAGCTTGAAGTTGGAGAACAAGTTGATACTTGTGTATTTGATGCATTGAGAGCCTGAAGGAGAAAGTTGACACTTGCTATTGGGATTGAAGCCTGAAGGTGGAGTCTGTTTTGGAGCTGAAGCTTGAAGAAGGTGAAGAACAAGTTGATACTTGTGTGTGAGGTGTTGAAAGCTTGAAGAAGCAAGTTGACACTTGCTATTGAAGATGAGAGCCTTGAAGAACAGTTACAGACTGAGGACTGAGCTGATGTCAGAGGAGCTTGGCTGTGAAGCTGTGGGATTGGTTGATCTGTTTTCTTTTCTTGTCTGTTTGCTTGTTGTGCAACTGTATTGATGTGATTTGTTTGATTTGCTTGATGCATTAGAATAAGTTCATGTTTAGATTGTGTTAAGCTAGGAGCATGATTGCACTAGAGGTTGAGTTGCTCCCTCTGCTTGTATTTTTACTGTGTGGCTTTGCTTGCGGGTATTCGGTAGAGCCCTGCTCCCTTGCCCATGTGGTTTGTAATTTGCTTGATGGCATTTTATTTTCCTTCATGATTGCAGTTATTCATATTTGGCTTGAGGTCGAGACGAGCTTGTGGAGGCTGATGCCCCACACACATTTCCTCCCTCACTTGCATTGCATGCATTTTACAATCGTTTACTGTTTACTGTTTAAGCTGATGCTTTATCTGTTTCTGTTTATCATTGACATGATCCCCTAGGAATCTCACTTCCTTTGATAAGGAAGTGATGATAGAACTTTAGGTTGAAACCTATGCATGATAACTTCTAGGAGTTCCCTGTTTCAAACCTCAACCATAGGATGAATCCTTGGCATGACAACATTAGGACTTGATAGTCTCCCCGTAGTTGAACCTGTTCGTTCTCTCTTCTCATCTCAAAACTAATTAAAATACAGTAATAAAGGTTAACTGATGTCGTACGTTACGAGCCTTAAGCTATCTGAGAAAGGATTGTTGGAGAGTTTCTTTTCAACAGTCTGGATGTTTAGTATGGTACCCTTTGGGTGACATGCGACGCATTCACTCTCAGGTCATAGTCTCTAGTGCGATATTGGTTGCAAACATCCATAAAAAAACAGTTCTTCCGTAAAAGACAGAAAATAAACTTCAAACCTTTTACCCCGTAGGCCCATAATTCAAAGGAAGCTTTTCTGAAGAAAAGAGTGTCGTTAACTCCCAGTTCTACTGTAAACGGTGACGCCTAAGTCTCCAAAGGTCGAGCTGCGTACATCCAAACTGCTGGAACTATTTGATAACCCTACTCGATAAAACAAATGAATCTGAACACCCGTAATCCGTATCATCCCGAACTACGTAAGCTCTGATCTCTCAAGCCCGTTGAGAGTACGTAGGCATAATACTGACGTATTGGCGAGCCACCTTCCCCGTAACCCGTAGTTAGGCGAACTACGTTGACTCTGATTTCTCATTCTCTGATGAGAATACGTAGGCATAAAGTGCGACGCTTTGCTGAGTCATTTTCTTTTCTTTTTAAGCCAGCCTTGATAGGTAGATAGATAAAACCAACCCGTCAGATAAACACAACAAGCGTGGATCCCATCGATTACGATGGATGTGAGGGGTGCTAATACCTTCCCCTAGCGTAACCGACTCCCGAACCCAGACAATGGTTGCGATGACCTTGTCTTATACCTTTTCGTCAGGTTTTTTCCGATCGTTTCCTTTCCCGTTCTGAGGGATAAATAATGAAAGGTGGCGACTCTTCTGTTTTGCCGACACCTTATTTTCGCAGTAGCGACAGCTGGCGACTCTGCTGGGGACTTGATAGTTTCCTGGGATCCAACGTCCCTTATGCGAGTCAGTTTGGGGATCCAACGTCCCCTGCGAGAGTCAATCCTAGCGCTTGTATGATTACTTGTTGGGTTGTGTTTATTTATCACATTTTATTTCCCGCACTTTATTTTCAGTATGATATGATTATCTGTGCTGTTGTGGGGGGGGGGGGCATTCTGATGAGTGAGAAGTCTGACCCAGGCTTGAATGTACCTAGCATTAGTTGTGGAAATTAGTGGGCGCGTGCTTGCTTTGCAGGCACTAGTGTCTCATGAAATCCACGCTCAGACGAGGTTCCCCCGGTTGACTTATTTTCCGGCCCTTTGGGCCTGAGGGGTTGTTGATTTGGAGGATTGTCGACTCTGGGGACCGATCATTTGGGATTCAGCTAAGTGAGGCCGCTTCAGGAGATGGTGATGCCACACCTTCTGGGTATCGTATCATTTCTCTTGAATGTCTGTGACGCTGATGACCGCATAGGATGCCAAACTTGTGTCAGTTTAGGTCCATACCTGTGAGCAGGGTTGGGTTTGTTGCAGGAAACCTTAACCTTCAGACTACCCGGTTTTCTTGATAGTGAATCAGTTTTGTTGGTATCAGAGGTTCTCATCATCAGATGTGTATTTGTTCTTGACAGAGCAGGTTTATGGTCTGATGTCAGAGGGTCTCATAATCAGATATACGGTTGTTCTTGACAGAGCAGAGTTATAGTCTGACATCAGGGGTTTCTCCTCATCATCAGATATGTGTGTTCTTGACAGAGCAGAGTTATAGTCTGACATCAGGGGTTTCTCCTCATCATCAGATATGTGTGTTCTTGACAGAGCAGAGTTATAGTCTGACATCAGGGGTTTCTCCTCATCATCAGATATGTGTCTTCTTGATAGAGCAAATTTATGGTCCGATATCAGGGTTTCCCCTCATGAGAGATAGGGTTGTTCTTGACAGAGCAGTATTGTGGTTTTGTTGATACAGAACCTTCATCTCTTCAACAACACAGTCGTTAACGTGTGTCTGTGTTGCAGGTACCGTTTCCCCCGGTTCAGGTTTTCTTGCCGTCTGTTGTGCTAGTATGGGTTCTCTGAGGAAGACCGTGGCCTACAAGCTCCCCACTCCTGATGTTGTTCAGCTGTCTAGTTGGATTACTTTGGCAGATGATTCTGTGAGAGGTGAATTCAGAAAGTCTTATGGGAAACTCCTCAGCTTGGTTCGTAAACCTTCTGTGTTTGAGTTGAATGGGTTGCACGCCTTACTGCAGTTCTACAATCCTCCTTTGAGATGCTTTACTTTCCTAGACTTTATTCTCGCACCCACACTAGAGGAGTATGCTGATTTGTTAGGCGTTCCTATCAAGAGTCAGATGCCCTTTGTTCATATGGATGCTGAGCCTAATCTGGCTAGTCTAGCTCTTTCACTTCATCTGGATGCCTCCGAGTTGGTCTTGTCTAGTTGGAACAGGGTTCCCGGTTTCTCCTTGCAGTTCTCAGTGGGAAAGGCCCAGAAGTGTGCCAAAGACGGTTGTTGGATCGTGTTCAACGCTATTCTTGCTCTTTGCATATACGACATCATTTTGTTCCCTAATATGCCTGACTTTGTAGACTTCGACGCCTTTCACATCTTTGCAGCAGGGAATCCAGTCCCTACATTGATTGGAGATGTTTACCATTCCGTCCACTACAAAAACGAGAACAGAAGGGGCCAGAATGTCTCGTGCTGTGTTCCCCTACTCTATAGATGGCTTGATAGTCACCTACCCAAGAAGGGTCCATTTGCTTCGTCTACAGCCACAGCTGAGTGGTCTGAGCGTTTGATGAGTCTATCAGCAGAGGATATTGCCTGGTTTGATAGAGATAGGTTGGGCACTGAGATTATCTTCAGCTGCAGTGGGTTTCTGAATGTGCCTTTGGTAGGCAGGAAGGGTTGTATCAACTATAATCCATCTCTGTTGGTCCGACAGTTTGCGTATGCTTTGAGAGCTCCGCCGAAGAATGAAGAGGTGCGGGAATCTCTGTACCTCACTGGTCTTCTAGAGGGGGATATGTTATCTAAGCTTCAGCACGCTTGGAATGGTATCAGTAAGCGGGGAAAACGGTTGCTGGGAAAAAGTAATAGCCAAGCCTACGCTCCATATGTTACCTGGATCAGAGCCAGAGCAGATATCATAGGGATGCCGTTTCCTCCTGCCAAGCTAGAAAGCCCTCTAGTGATTGAAGAGTCTACCACCGTGCCCATTCAGCAGCATAATCAGGTGTTAGCGGAGAGAGATGAGCTGAAGAAGGCAAATGAAGAACTGGAGAAAGAATTGGCTCAACTCAGAAGCGAGAGAAGCGAAGCCGTCCATTCCTTCAAGAGTACTGGCCACTAAGAAGCAGCACTTGGATGAAGCGTACCGGAGAATATCCAAGTTTAATCAGCATTGGAAGGCCACCCTAGCCAACGGCAAGGAACGAGAGGATAAACTGAAACAGCAGATCTCCAAGTTGAAAGCCCAGGTGAAGGCTAGTGAGAAGAGGTTTGATGAAGAAACCGCTCGCAGATATGCCGCTGAAGGCCTGCTCAACAAGGCTCTTGCTAACCTGAAGGAGCACAAATTGACGTTTGAGTCCAAGAAGCGGAAGTTAGAAGATTGTTTCGGCGAAGGAGCATGGGAATACTCAGTTGAAGGTCTCCAATACACTATGAGGCAAAGGGAGTTACTCGTCGAGGGGTTGCTCACTCGGCCTGATCATCCAGAAACGAGGGATCTGTTAGAAGAGTTCCGCGCCCGTGGCCGTGCTTGACTATATTTGTAATCCTTTTGTTTTGATCATTGTTGTATGCTGACCATCACCAGGCTTGTTGGTCGGGGTCATGCTATTGATTCTGCTTGTACTCAGTGACGTTGTGTACCGCCTTGATGGGCTTTCTTTATATATATGAGATGTTATTTCCATGACTGAACTCGAACTTCTTATTATCAGCACTGGCACTCAGGCACTAGGATCGGGGGGAAATCTCCCTAACGCACAGACACACGTTTGCATTTGCAAGAAGCATTTGCATAACGAGCCCGTTGTCGTTTTTCTAACCCTTTGTGTATGCAGGTTGTTCCAGGATTGATCGAAGGCCAATCCACCGCTATCCGACCAGAGCAAATCAAGATAGAGCAATGGAACAAGTGCAGACTGATGTTCAGGAACTCCGAGAGAGGATGGACCGCTTCATGGAGCTCATGCAAGTGGTTGCCAACGGCCAAGACCAGCTCAGAACATTGGTCCAGCCTCTGATCTCAAGGGTTGACAGCAATGGTGTACTCCATGGTGGGAATGTTCCAACCCCTCCACCTGTTGAAACTCCTCAGAATGGCATCCCCATGATCGGGGGGAACGGTAGTGGTAACATCAATGTGATCGCTAACATGGGGGATCAATGGTAATACGACTGGCGTCGGTAATGGAAATTTTGAAGCTAATGTCAATGTTGGCTTGGGCAACGGCAACACAGGTGTTGGAAATCTGTATGGGCCTCAGCCATGGTTAGAAGACCGTCAAGAAGATTTGTTCTTACAGAAGGGTGCTAAAGGAGAGCTGACCGCTGAAGCACGTCTGAGGTTTAAGGCACTCGAGGACAAGATGAGGAATTTCGAGAACCTGAACACTATGGGAGTCGACATGTCTAAACTAGGATTGATTGCTGATTTCAAGGTGCCTCCCAAATTCAAGGTACCCGACTTTGAGAAATACAAGGGTACCACCTGCCCTCGTGTCCACTTAAGGTCATACTACCGAAAGATGTCCGCTCACTCTGAAGACGAGAAGTTGCTGATGCACTTCTTTCAGGATAACTTGTCCGGGCCATCCTTGGAATGGTACATGAGTTTGGAGCCTACCAGTGTGCGCACGTGGAAGGAACTTGCTGAGGCATTCATGCACCATTACCAATATAACAGTGACTTGGCTCCGAACCGAGTACAACTGCAAAATTTGTCACAGAGGAACAATGAAGGGTTCAAAGAGTACGCCCAGCGGTGGCGTGAATTGGCAGCTAGAGTTCAGCCGTCGATGGTTGAACGGGAGCTTGTCGAGATGTTTGGAGCCACCCTCCCAGGGGTTTATTACAAGAAATTGGTCAGTGGTATGTCTGGAAGTTTCTCAGATCTCATCATCACCGGTGAGCACATTGAAAATGGGATCAAACTGGGAAAAATTCAGGATGTTGATCTATCCTCAGCTGGAGGAGGAAAGAAACCCTATGGTAACAAAAGGCGTGAAGGAGAGGCGAGCGCCGTGTCTAACGCTCGAAGGAAAGGCAAGGGCCAGCGCCAACAGGTGGCTAGCATAACCATCCCCGCTGTCCAACAACCCCAGCTACAGCAGTAGCTGCAACAGCAGCAGCCAAATCAGCAAGGGTACAAGAGGTATCAGAACAGGGCACCTCTGTCAAGTCGTCACCTTGAGACACCACCCATGTCGTATGCCCAGCTGTTACAAACTCTGCTTCAATTACAGTTAGTCCAGAAGAGAACCTTGGCTCCCTTGACAGGGGCACCTCCGCCAGGTTATGATGCGAATGCAACTTGTGATTTTCACTCAGGGGCACCAGGCCACACGATAGAAAACTGCAAAGCCTTCAAACACAAGGTGCAAGATATGGTGGATGCTAAGATCATCAATTTCTCAGATAATGTGCCAAGTTTCACGAAGAACCCTATGCCGAATCATAGGGGATGTGGGGTGAATGCCATTATTGAAGAAGAGGATTTAGACGTGTTGACTGATGTCAAGGGTCTGAAGACACCGCTTAGCTTCGTTAAAGCTAAACTGATAAAGAGAGGCTTCTTTCCGGGCTGTGGAGAACTATGTATGGGCTGTGCGACTCGTCCTGATGGATGTGAACAGTTGATAGAGGGGATTCAGAGTCTGATGACCGAAGGAATCTTGCAGTTTAGCCGAAGGGCCGAATGTGGATCTGGAAAGGTAATGCAGAGGCAGGATGATGAGGTTGCCACCATCACCATCCCCCACCGGACGATCACCATTTCTGCACCCAGACCGCCCACGATACCTTTTGAAAGCACTAATGTTGTCCCATGGCACTATGGGGCACACGTCTACTGTAACGGACAGAAGTTGGAACTGGAACCATCTGGGCAGTCTGTGGATAACCTAGTGGGCACTGGTGGAATCACACGCGCGGAAGGGTATTTGCTCCACCGGAGGTTGTGGTGAACAAAGCTGAAGTAATCGGTAAGGGAAAGAGTAAAGTCGTTGAGGAAACCCCTTGGGGAGTAGAGAAGGACTTACTTGTTAAGGATGCTGAAGAGTTCATGAGGTTGATCAAGAAGAGTGACTACAAGATCATTGACCATCTCCATCAAACACCCTCGAAAATCTCCATCCTGAATTTGTTGTTGTGTTCAGAGTCACATCGCAACGCGCTGTTAAAGGTTTTGAATGCCACGTATGTACCACAGGAAATATCGGTCAACCAGTTGGAAGGGGTCGTAGCCCACGTGAATGCTGGAAACGGGTTAGGGTTCACTGACCTGGAGCTGACGCCGAAGGGAAGAAACCACAACAACGCCCTGCACGTCTCGATAGAGTGTAGGGGAATGATTATGTCTCATGTTTGGTGGATACAGGGTCATCGCTCAATGTTCTTCCGAAGAAGGCATTGATGAAGTTAGATACTCGAGGATTGATTTGCACACCCAGTGATCTGGTTGTGAAGGTTTTCGATGGAACCAAGCGTCATGTCTTCGGAGAGGTAACGTTGCCAATCCAAGTGGGGCCGGAAACATTCGACGCAGTCTTTTACATCATGGATATCATGCCTGCCTACAGTTGTCTCTTAGGCCGGCCATGGATCCATTCTGTTGGCGTCGTGACCTCCACGTTGCACCAGAAACTCAAGTATGCTGTCGGAGGCAGCAGCGTGACTGTTTGTGGCGAGGAAGACATAATGGTGAGCCATTTGTCGTCCTTCAAGTATGTTGAGATGGATGGGGAAATCCATGAAACCCTATGTCAGGCGTTCGAAGCTGTTAAAGTCAAGAACGTGGCTCCTGTAATGACTGAAAAACCAGAGATGACTCTCTCTTCCTTCAAGGGAGCCTGGGCCGTTGTTCAAGCCGGATCTACCCCAGGCTGGGGGCAGGTTCTAGAAATACCTAACAAACAGGACAAGTTTGGGTTAGGATACTCTTCTACGGCTGAAGCCTCCTCTTCTCACAGTGCGTCGCGAGGTAAAGGGCCGATCCAGTTTACCAGTGGCGGGGTCATATTTGAAAGTGTCAACGCAGTGTCTGAAGACGGCGAGGACAGTGATTGCGACCTAGACTCTTGGATCCAGCCAAGCAAACCAGGCCAGAGCCTCACCAACTGGTCCATCAGGGATACCATCCAAGTGATAGGCAAAGAGTAATGATTTACTTTCTCCATTCATTGTACAACCCTATGTCCTACCCGGGGCATAGTGGTTTTATTGTCAGGGCCTTGTTTGGTTATGTACATGCATTTTACCAATAAATCAAAAGGAGTTTTTCTTCGTATTCAAATATTGTGATCTCTGTTATTCTTGTTTTATATTTGTTTTGAAAAACAATAAAATGGCAATAGGGTTTGTGCTAACCTGCATATCCTTGTTCTAAGCTTAACCCTTGTTATTGCAGGATCCACATAGTAGATGACATTGACTCTGGACCTTCTACGACTCACTTCGACTTCGATTGCCCGATTTATCAAGCCGAAGAAGAGATTGATGAAGACGAAGACCTTCCAGAAGAGTTGGCCCGCTTGTTGAAACAAGAAGAGAAAGTTATTCTGCCTCACGAAGAAGAGATTGAGATTGTGAATCTGGGTTCTGAGGAGCTAGTCAGGAATGTCAAGATAGGGGCTGCATTACAGAGTGATGTCAAGCAGAGATTGGTCGAGATGCTAAGAGAGTATAGTGACATCTTTGCTTGGTCATATGAAGATATGCTCGGACTTGACACTGACATCGTGGTCCACCACTTGCCGCTGCGAGAAGATTGTCCTCCTGTTAAGCAGAAGCTTAGAAGGACACGACCAGATATGGCCGTTAAGATCAAAGAAGAAGTACAAAAGCAGCTTGATGCTGGCTTCTTAGCGGTCACCACTTACCCTCCGTGGGTCGCCAACATAGTGCCTGTACTGAAGAAGGACGGTAAGGTGCGAATGTGCGTCAATTATCGGGATTTGAATAGGGCGAGCCCTAAAGATGATTTCCCACTCCCTCATATTGATGTGTTGGTCGACAATACGGCCCAGTTCTCCGTATTTTCGTTCATGGATGGCTTCTCCGACTACAATCAGATCAAGATGGCGCCAGAGGACATGGAGAAAACTACGTTTATCACTCCTTGGGGAACATTTTGCTACAAGGTAATGCCTTTCGGTCTGAAGAACGCAGGGGCCACTTACCAACGAGCAATGGTTACTTTGTTTCATGATATGATTCATCATGAGATTGAAGTCTATGTTGATGACATGATTGCGAAGTCCCAAACGGAGGAGGGACATCTGGTCAATTTGCTGAAGCTTTTTGAGAGGCTTAGGAAATTCAGGTTGAGGCTGAATCCTAACAAGTGTACTTTTGGAGTACGGTCCGGAAAACTATTGGGGTTTATCGTGAGTGAAAGAGGCATCGAGGTTGATCCTGCGAAGATAAAAGCAATACAAGAGATGCCAGCGCCAAAAACCGAAAAAGAAGTTCATGGTTTCCTGGGCAGAATAAACTACATTGCAATGTTTATTTCTCAGCTCACGGCCACGTGCGAACCGATGTTCAAACTACTAAAGAAAGATCATGCGATTATTTGGAACGAGGATTGCCAGAAGGCATTTGATAAGATAAAACAGTATCTGCAGGAACCTCCAATCTTGATACCCCCAGTGGCCGGAAGACCCTTAATCATGTAATTAACAGTTCTTGAGAATAGTATGGGGTGTGTTCTCGGTCAGCACGATGAGACGGGCAGAAAGGAGCATGCCATTTATTATTTGAGTAAAAAGTTCACAGATTGTGAATCTCGTTACTCGATGCTGGAGAAAACGTGTTGTGCACTAGCCTGGGCTGCCAAACGTTTACGACAGTACATGCTCAATCACACAACCATGCTAATTTCGAAGATGGATCCGATCAAGTACGTCTTCGAGAAGCAAGCGCTTTCGGGCAGGATTGCCAGATGGCAAATGGTGTTGACGGAATATGACATTCAGTACGTTTCCCAGAAGGCCATCAAGGGAAGCGTATTGTCTGAATACCTTGCCGAACGGCCGATCGAGGATTATCAGCCGATGAAATTTGAATTCCCTGATGAGGATATCATGTTTCTCAAGGTGAAAGATTGCGATGAACTGTTGCCCAACGAGGGTCCAGACAGGAAATCCCAGTGGAAATTGATATTTGATAGGGCGGTTAATTCTTACAGAAGTGGCATTGGGGCAATCATCATGACTCCCCATGGATCCCACATCCCGTTCACTGCGAGACTGACGTTTCTGGTCACCAATAATGAAGCGGAGTACGAAGCATGCATCATGGGTCTAGAAGAGGCAATTTATTTGAGAATCAAAAACCTAGATGTATATGGTGACTCGGCACTTGTGATTAACCAGATTAAAGGGGAGTGGGAGACTCACCAATCGAATTTGGTGTCGTACATGAACTATGCCAGAAGGCTGCTTCCGTTCTTTGATCGAGTGGAACTCCATCATGTGCCCAGGGCTGAAAATCAGATGGCTGATGCCTTAGCCAAGTTGGCTTCGATGTATAAAGTCAATTTTTGGAATGAAGCTCCAAGAATTGTCCTTTCTCGTCTTGATAGACCTGCATTCGTCTTTGCGATCGAGGAAGCCTCCGATGGCAAGCCATGGTTCCTTGACATCCAAACCTTCCTTATGAATAAGGAGTATCCTGCAGGCGCGTCAACCCAGGGTAAGAAGACTCTGAGGAGGTTATCTGGGAGCTTCTATCTCAATCCTGACGGAGTTTTGTATAAGAGAAACCACGATCTCGTGCTACTCAGATGTGTAGATGAGAAAGAAGCGAGTATGCTCATGGAAGAAGTCCATGAAGGCACATTTGGTACGCACGCCGGCGGGCATGCTATGACAAGAAAGATCCTGAGAGCAGGATATTACTGGTTGACGATGGAATCAGATTGCTTTAAATTCACGAAGAGATGTCATAAATGCCAGATTTATGCTGATAAGATTCATGTGTCGCCATGCCCGTTAAATGTCATGTCCTCCCCATGTCCGTTCTCCATGTGGGGCATCGACATGATAGGCAAGATCGAGCCCACTGTATCTAATGGTCATCGCTTCATTCTAGTAGCCATCGACTACTTCACCAAGTGGGTGGAGGCAGCCTCATATGCTAATGTGACCAAGCAGGTGGTGGCTAGATTCATAAAG
The DNA here is from genome assembly GCA_963859935.3 of Lathyrus sativus. NCBI lineage: Eukaryota > Viridiplantae > Streptophyta > Magnoliopsida > Fabales > Fabaceae > Lathyrus > Lathyrus sativus. Next base: position 253,470,806 of record OZ012737.1, on the reverse strand, counting down.
AGGGACATCATCTGCCGATACGGAATTCCCGAACGGATCATTACTGATAATGGTTTGAATCTGAATAACAAGATGATGAAGGAGTTGTGCCAGAGTTTCAAGATTGAACACCACAACTCATCTCCTTACCGGCCGAAGATGAATGGCGCCGTTGAAGCGGCTAATAAAAACATTAAGAAGATTGTGCAGAAGATGGTTGTGACCTACAAGGATTGGCACGAGATGCTGCCATTTGCACTGCACGGTTATTGTACAACGGTACTTACATCAACCGGGGCAACTCCTTTCTCACTGGTGTATGGTATGGAAGCTGTCCTACCGTTGGAAGTTGAGATTCCTTCTTTACGAGTTTTGGTTGATGTGAAACTCGATGAGGCAGAATGGATTAAGAACTGACTAAACTAACTCAGCCTGATGGACGAGAAGAGGTTAGCATCAATCGCATATGGTCGTCTGTACCAAAGTCGAATGAAGAAAGTTTATGATAAGAAGGTGCGTCCTAAAAGCTTTTAGACGGGTGATCTCGTCCTGAAGAAGATTCTTCCTCCACACTCCAATCACCTTGGGCAAGTGGACTCCCAATTACGAAGGTCCGTACGTCGTCAGCAAGGTCTTCTTGGGAGGAGCCTTGTTGTTATCCACAATGGATGGCGAAGATTTTGCATCCCCGGTGAACGCGGACGCAGTTAAAAAATACTTTGCTTAAAAAATGACCCGCTGGAAAGAAAAAGAGTATCCTGGCAAAAATGGGGCATCCCGACGAACCATAAAAAAGGAAAAGGTTCGGGCAAAAATTAGGGATATAAAAGAAAAGAATGTACACCCGCAAAGTCGAAAACCCGGAAGGGCGACTTTGGCAAAAAAGGGTATCCCGGTGAGTCGAAAACCCGAAAGGGCGATTCAGGCAAAAGTTAGGGATTTGAAAAAGCAAATGACTGCGTTCCGCGTGTGGACTGTATTTGTTTAGTGGCTTGGAGGACCTGAGGGCCGTTTATCTGAATCAATCTCTTCTGAAGCTGAAGCATCAGAGAAGTATCGAAGTCGAGTGGGTCATAGAGGGATCAACTCATGGTGTTCGTCTACGCCTCATTGCCGACATTTGTGTATATACTAATGTATATTTATGTTTTTTATATTTGCGCAGCTGCCTCATTCCAGGAGCTTGCATCTGTTGTAAAATATTTTTGCCCATTCAGGGGTTCGTCATCAATAAAATATATACTATTCAGCAATTCTGTTTGTTTGTTTAGCATTTAACTGTTTTGTTTGCGAAAAAGAACGCCAATATTTTTGATAAAATGTGCATACATAAACTTACTGGCCTAGGCCACTGATTGTTGAAACAATGAATTACTTGAACATTGTCACAAGATGATAACCTTGATAGGTCCCTTTGAGAAGGGTATCTTGTCTGTTTGTTTGTGTTGTTGCAGGTATAGCCTATTCCAGGCGGTACGCCGTATGCGTCCCCAAGCTGAGAAGATTCTCTCCCCAAGAAGATGTATCCTGAAGGATCATCGTCTCCCCAGCTGAGTCATATACTAAAGTGTGCAACACTCGATAGTACAGGCTGAAGTCTTCAGCGGAATTGAAATTCCCCACAGAGTTGTACTCTCCCCTGTAAGCAGGATGATTCCTACTTCCCCAGCCGAGTTTGCAGATCCCCAGGAGAGCCATGTTCTTGGAAAGCCGTTGAGGCCATGAGTGGTTTTCCCCAGTAGAGTGTTGAATAGTTGATGCAGTATTTCCCCACCGGAGTCGTTATCTCTAGGAAAGCTTTGCCGCGAAGGTCGTGCAGTTTATTTCTACGATTGATATCGTTCCCTCAACAGTTTGCGGTTTGAATACCCGGTTGAGCGAGTCCAAGTTCTCAGAGAGCTTTATTACCCTGCAGCAGTCAACTGAAGATCATTTCCCCAGGCGGAGTCCAATTGAGATTGGTGTGACTTCTTCTCCTTGGCAGGATGAGTCCATCCTCCCTACCAGAGTGTTTCTTTCTCCTCGACCGGAAGATTCTCCCTTCGGCATTTATTTTGCTGATGGGGCCATAGCATTTTGCATGATTGCATGGCATTTACCCTAAACGCGTAGCATTTCCACCGTGTGGAGCATTGCGCCATTGACAATCATATGCATATGAAACATGAGTTAGGGCGTTACCGTTCTTGTTTTGCAGGTGTTCCTCCGCAGAATGGTTTGCTCAAGATGATTCTTGAATTCCCCAGCAAAGTGGTTTGCTTAAGATGATTCTTAAAATCCCTAGTGAGGTCGCCAGAGTTGGTTGCTCAAGTTGATGCTTAGAGTCCCCGGCAGAGTATTTGCTCAGGATGAGTTCTGAAATCTCCACCAGAGTTATTGGTTCAGGATGAGTCTTGAAGTCCCCGGCGGAGTTATTTGTCCAAGATGATTCTTGAAGTCCTCAGCAGAGTTGATTCACCCAGAATGATTTTTGGATCCCCCAGAGCAGAGTTACTTGATAGTTCTCCAGAATCCCCAGTGGAGATGTGTCATCCCTAGCAGGTTTTAAAAAGAGAAGTTGAAATTTCCTTGAAAAGTGAAGTCCGGCGGCGGTGCCGAAACCCCAGACTTACTGATGAAGTCCAACTGTATTGACGAAGCAGTGCCCTCAGCTGACGCGGATTGCCTGATGGCAGAAGAGTAGATATCCCTATTGAGTTCATGATTGACCGAGAATTCTATTCCCGACTTACTGACGAAGTCCGGCTGGCGCCCGAAAATTTCTTGGAATGCCCGATGGCATAATTATAGAGATTGTAAAAAGTTCCTAATGACCTGATGAGACCCGAGGAATCCTTCTGCCGCAGTGACGCAGAATGCCTGACGGCATAATCGACCATCCACTACCAGTTACCGCGTAACTGGTGACCCCTTGATGACTTGAGGACGAATATCTACAGCAAAATCAGATGATCATCCTGACGGAGATTTGAGATTAGACCTTTCACCGGTTACCGTGTGACCAATTCCCCAGCAAGTTGCCGCGCAACTATCATGTTCAGTTTTGAAGATGTTCATACCAATCAGAGTATCGTTTACCCGTGCGTGGTTGGAAAATCATCAGTTACCGTGTAACCAGCGATCCTTCGACGATTTGAGGACGTAGTGATATCAAATAAATCAGAGAATTATCCTGGCGGAGATTCAAATTAGTATTCTCCAGCTAGTTGTCATACAGTTATTATTTCAGTTTCCGAAGATTTGTCCCCATCAGAGTACCGTGTACTTGTGCAGTTGGCAAATTTCCAGGTTTGTTGGTATTCAACCGTCTTTTACCTTGATTGTGTGAGAGCCGTTCGCTTCTCACCCAGTCAGGTCCAAGCCGTTTGAATAGGGGCAGCTGTTGCACCCCAAAATTTGCCCAACATTTCTTTACTTAGCTTATGTTTCATTTCATTCACATTAGCATTATCATTTGCATTTCATTGACATGTATGCAGGATATTAAGAGGTATGATTACCAATCAAGACTATGAGGCTAGCTAAGAAGGTTATTCAAGTGTTCAAGAGTTGATATCCTTGTCAGAGAAGTTAAAAGATCCTCAGAGATAGTGGTTGAAGCCAAGAGTGTAGGTCCCCTAACTTGAGAGTTGTGGAGAGCCATCAGATGATTCTGAGACCATGAGATGGACTTGAGTTTAGAGATCTCATGAGAAGTTTTGAAGATCACTTTGAGGCCTAGACAGGTTATTGTGCAAGAATAAGAAGCCTCAGCCATGAGTGGTGTAGCTAAGGTTTGACTGGGTCAACCCTAAGTCAACTGAGGGTCTGAAGGAAGTTGAGACTTAATTAAAGAGCCATGTGATCATGGATTGATACATTGAGATGTTATAAGGATGATTCTAAGGTTAACTCATCATGATTGAAGAGTTTGAGAAGTTTCAAGCTAGGGTTTCTAAGGCTTGACAGTGTAAAATCCCCTAGTTTGACCCCTATCTTCAAGGCAATTTAGCTCAAGATGTGAATGTCATCTCATCTTTCCCCCAACATGATTATTGTAGAGCATGATCTTAGATTTAATTTGAGTGCTAGAAGTCTTTGATAGGATTTGTAAAACTCAAGTTATGGCTTTGACAAGTTACAAGTCTTCTGAGGTATGTGAATGTGGAGCTTGAAAGTTACCCAACTTGCATGAAACTGTTTCCCTAGAAGGATGATTCCTATGAACTTTTGGTCAACATGAATGTTGTTCCTTATTCTCTTAGATTTCTAGAGAGTACTAGAAGTCCTTGATAGGATTTGTAGAGCTCAACTTATGGCTTGGAAAAGTCAAGGGTATTTTGGACATTTGGTGATTATAGGTCATTTGTGATCATAGGCCATTTTCACCAACTTAGAGGCCTCAAATGAAATTTATTTTCAACTAGAAAGTTGCTCAAAGTGGGGTTTTAACCTTGACCATGCATCAAGGAGGCATTGAAATGACTCAAGAGAGATTTGGTTCAAGAAATTTTGAAAAAAGGAAGAATTAAAAGAATTAAATGACCAAAAATTCAAATAATTCATTTTGTGACCAAATGAAGCAAAATTATAGGTCAAATTGATTGTAAAAATGATTTTAGAAACAATGGCAATGTTAGAATTTTGATTTGAGGTCATTTCCATACCATTCCATTTCATTTCTTCATGATGAAGCAACAAAATCAAACTCACACCATTGGATTACAAACAAGGAAACAATCACCACCATCCAATTACTTAGCTCATGAGGAGTGCAAAGCAAGCTTGCTGAGGCCCAAACAGAGGAGATATCGCATATGCCATGAATGATATTTGGAGGAGAAATTGAAAATCCAAAATCTCATTTGGATGGCTCCAGAAGTTTCTAGATGATTCTAAACACTTCTATATAAGTCATTGAGTGAATTCAGTGCTTTTTTTGGAAGAGATTGGTGCTGGAAGCAGAGAGTGGAGTTGAAGTTTCATGAATGCAAGTTGAAATCGTATTCTGAGATTGAAGAAGAATCAAGCCAATTTGAGGTGTGCATTAGCTTCAGATGAAGATTTGGAGCGAATCTGGATCATTGTGGAGGCTGAATCGTGCAAGAACCACTTCTATTACAAGCTTGAGCACAGGTTGGTGAATTTCTTGATTATGCATGATTTAGGCAGTGATAGATAGAAATTCATATGCAGTTAAGATCTTGATGGTGAGTAGTTGGATTTAGGATGATCAATTGCATGATTAGAGACGATTTAGGTTGGATACCATTTTCGGTTGAAGTTGATATTTCACGATTCATGCGTTTTGAGGATGAATAATTGGTATGGTTGAATTGCTGGGAAAATTTTGAGCAAGATCCATCCAGGAATCGTGGCGAATGGTTGGCTGTAGACGAAGTTAGGGTTGGGGCAGGGTGACCGGAAATGTCACTGGAGGTGGCCATGGCTGCGCGCGAATGTGCAGAGGTTCAAATGAAGAAGATGAAATCTTCACCTTTCATCTGTGTGGAAATTTTGACTTGGTCTGGTGATCCAAGCGCGTGTGTGGCGCCACGTACCCCCTCCCCCCTCAACGCAGCATTTCACTTATGGGAATTCAGACCTTGTGATGAGATACTTACACCCAAGGGAGCGTGGGTTCGAAACATGGTGTGCATTCTTTTCTTTTGTTTCAGTTTGATAATTGGAGATGAATGTGAGCGCCTGGGCCTAGTGACAGATTGATATCAACACCCCTTTTTGGCCCAATCCAGAAATTGAACGTGAAATATTTGCTATTTACCACGCATGTTTACCAATTTCCATTTAATTTCTTTTTAATTTCATCATTTCATATGGTTTAGAAAATAATTCACAAAAAATAGGGAATTAACTCAATTAATTCCAAACTTTTTTCCCCTGATTCATGATTGAATCTAGAATTTTATAGATTAAAAATATTAGGAATTGATGCATTTGTGATTTTATTTGCATTTTTTGAATATTAATTGATATTAAAATGGCCATGGTTGATACCTTGTTTTGTTGAATTTTGTTTGATCATTTGGTGATGATTCTTGACTTGATTCTTTTGGGTGTAGTTAGAATAGATATGCATGTTCCCCTAGCATTTTTCTCACATTTTTGTGATGAAATTAGATAGTGGTTTTAAGTTGAAAGTTTAGGTGCTCTAACTTTAGGGTTTAAGCTTAGTAACTTGTGATTTAGGTTTTATTTCTAGGACTTTGTGGATGATTCAACCCCTGGAATTAATATGGTAGATTCATGATTGAATTAGGTTCCCATAGTTATTTTTGTAGGATTTTACAATTGGTTTTAGTATTTTAGTTAGGATTAACTTTAGTACTAGGTTTTAGGTGATCCTAACTTGCTAACTCAACTAGAATGACTTCTTTAGCTCCCTTAGATTAGGGTTTTGCCTCTCTTGCTCTTGGCTAGTGTTGAAGACAAGCTTGGGCTACTATGGAGTGCTTGAAGAAGCTTGGATGTGAAGATTTCCCTTCTTGGGTTTGAGTGTTGTTTAGGTGATAAGATAAGGGTTTGTAAGTAGAGCTTCTAGATAGATTCTCTTCTTTCATAAACATGGAAGGTGTTGATCACTTCCATCCCTCCCTATGATATAAGGTCCCCTTCTAAAGGCCTCATCCCTCCTTTGGTAAGATGTGTGGCTCTTCACAAGTTGGTAGAACCTTTGAGGGTTCCCTTCTTTGATGATGGAGTGCTCAGTGGTGACCTTTGGTCTTCACTCTGCTGTCTATTATCCAAACCTTGCTCTTGTCAGATGAATCTTTCTCCCTTGCTAAAGGATGGAATTCCTTGCTAGAATATTGAAGATGCTAGAAGTTACACTTCCCTGTGTTTGAAGACTGCCATTGGAGCTGAAGCTTGAAGACCAGGAAGAACAAGTTGACACTTGTAAAGAATATCCAGTTGAGATCAAATGAAGATCTGAAGCTTGAAGTTGGAGAACAAGTTGATACTTGTGTGTTTGATGCATTGAGAGCCTGAAGGAGCAAGTTGACACTTGCTATTGGGATTGAAGCCTGAAGGTGGAGTCTGTTTTGGAGCTGAAGCTTGAAGAAGGTGAAGAACAAGTTGATACTTGTGTGTGAGGTGTTGAAAGCTTGAAGAAGCAAGTTGACACTTGCTATTGAATATGAGAGCCTTGAAGAACAGTTACAGACTGAGGACTGAGCTGATGTCAGAGGAGCTTGGCTGTGAAGTTGTGGGAGTGGTTGATCTGTTTTCTTTTCTTGTCTGTTTGCTTGTTGTGCAACTGTATTGATGTGACTTGTTTGATTTGCTTGATGCATTAGAATAAGTTCATGTTTAGATTGTGTTAAGCTAGGAGCATGATTGCACTAGAGGTTGAGTTGCTCCCTCTGCTTGTATTTTTACTGTGTGGCTTTGCTTGCGGGTATTCGGTAGAGCCCTGCTCCCTTGCCCATGTGGTTTGTGATTTGCTTGATGGCATTTTATTTTCCTTCATGATTGCAGTTATTCATATTTGGCTTGAGGTCAAGACGAGCTTGTGGAGGCTGATGCCCCACACACATTTCCTCCCTCACTTGCATTGCATGCATTTTACAGTCGTTTACTGTTTACTGTTTAAGCTGATGCTTTATCTGTTTCTATTTATCATTGACATGATCCCCTAGGAATCTCACTTCCTTTGATAAGGAAGTGATGATAGAACTTTAGGTTGAAACCTATGCATGATAACTTCTAGGAGTTTCCTGTTTCAAACCTCAACCATAGGATGAATCCTTGACATGACAACATTAGGACTTGATAGTCTCCCCGTAGTTGAACCTGTTCGTTCTCTCTTCTCATCTCAAAACTAATTAAAATACAGTAATAAAGGTTAAATGATGTCGTACGTTACGAGCTTTAAGCTATCTGAGAAAGGATTGTTGGAGAGTTTCTTTTCAACAGTCTGGATGTTTAGTATGGTACCCTTTGGGTGACATGCGAGGCATTCACTCTCAGGTCATAGTCTCTAGTGCGATATTGGTTGCAAACATCCATAAAAAAACAGTTCTTCCATAAAAGACAGAAAACAAACTTCAAACCTTTTGCCCCGTGGGCCCATAATTCAAAGGAAGCTTTTCGGAAGAAAAGAGTGTCGTTAACACCCAGTTCTACCGTAAACGGTGACGCCTAAGTCTCCAAAGGTCGAGCTGCGTACATCCAAACTGCTGGAACTGTTTGATAACCCTACTCGATAAAACAGATGAATCTGAACACCCGTAATCTGTATCATCCCGAACTACGTAAGCTCTGATCTCTCAAGCCCGTTGAGAGTACGTAGGCACAATACTGACGTATTGGCGAGCCACCTTCCCCGTAACCCATAGTTAGGCGAACTACGTTGACTCTGATTTCTCATTCTCTGATGAGAATACGTAGGCATAAAGTGCGACGCTTTTCCGAGTCATTTTCTTTTCTTTTTAAGCCAGCCTTGATAGGTAGATAGATAAAACCAACCCGTCAGATAAACACAACAAGCGTGGATCCCATCGAGTACGATGGATGTGAGGGGTGCTAACACCTTCCCCTTGCGTAACCGACTCCCGAACCCAGACAATGGTTGCGATGACCTTGTCTTATACCTTTTCGTCAGGTTTTTTCCGATCGTTTCCTTTCCCGTTCTGAGGGATAAATAACGAAAGGTGGCGACTCTTCTGTTTTGCTGGCACCTTATTTTCGCAGTAGCGACACATGCAAAAACACAAGCAGGTGGGATCTTAAGGTCAAAAATTAGGGTGTGACAATATGTTAAAACCAATTTATTTCCCCGCATAGTCAATCTCTTTTCTCCTTTTTCTGGTTCTTCACAGTTTGTCTGTTGACACCAACCCTTCCCCCCCCCCCCCACAGAATCATAGTCTTTTATTGCTTCGGTTAACCAATGCTTGTTACTTAATATATCGACCCCCCCCCCCCCCCCCCCGTGGATATTACCTTATCTTAAATCAATTCCCTTAATCCTTTATTCTCTTGGTTTCGACACCATTCTTTTGCCTTTCTTTCTTGGTTTTAACACCATTATTTTGTCTTCCCCAGTGAAGTATTTCCTTCTATTTTCGCTCTTGTTTTTGACATTATTTTCCTTTTCTTTCTCTGTCCTAGTTCCCCAAACTATGGATCTCTGACTTCCTCATTGCACTGTGAGGATATGTAGGCATGAGATCGCGAGACCTTCGCGAGATACCTTCTACCTTTTTTTGTTCTTCTTCCTCGTCTCTCCTTTCCTTCCTTGGTTCCATGAACTACGAAGCTCTGAATTCCTCATTGTACTATGAGGATATGCAGGCACGAGGGCCCCAATCCTCCGCGAGCACTCTCTTCGTCCCCTTCCCTCTCATTCTCTTTAGTTAGTAGCCTTTAGATAGATAACCCATCCAAGCTTATAAGTAAGCAAAACGGTTCTTGTCGAGTACGATGGATGTGTGAGGTGCTAGTACATTCTTCTCGCATAACTGACCCCCTTACCCGTTTCTATTTCCCTTGGGTTTTATCTATATTTTCCCTGTCCTTTGGGACTAAATAAATTTTGGTGGTGACTCTGTTGTATCTTTGAGTGTGTGATTCATTCGGGTATAATCCCGCTAGCTTCAGCTGGCGACTCAGCTGGGGAGTCCTGCTCTTGCAAGTTGGAGTCTCGCCTAGTTTGCTTGTTTCCTGGCTAGCTGGGACTCCCCAGCTTCAGCTGGCAACTCTGCTGAAGAGTCCTTGCTCTCGCAAGTTGGGGTCTCGCCTAGTTTTGTTTGCTTTCTTGCTTGTTTGGGTGTTTATCTTTATGCTTTACTTGATTTATCTTTATGTTATTTACTACATTTCTTTACTGCTTTAAATATTCATATGCTACATACTCTAGATATCTGCTATATTTTCTGCTGTTGTTGGAATGGGTAGATGTTACTTGAGAGATAAACCCACTACACAATCTTGAGCGTACACACAGGATAGAACCGTGGATAGTCGTGACACCTACGTTTTGCGTGTTGGGTTATCACGAGAGACACACTCATACTAGTTTCGCTTAAGAATACCTTCATCCTGCGAGAATTTGCTACAGCTAGGTATTCTCATTTTTTCTGGAGGAAACCAAGACTCTTCATACCTTTTGTTCTCTCGTACACGTTATACCTTTGAACCTGCATTGAGCAGTATATGCAGACTATTCAAAAGATGTTGGATCTCTAATCTACATTATCGCATATTATTATTTCATCATCATGTATGCCGAGCTTTCGAATCTAAGTTATTGCATTGTGTATATGTCAGACTTTTGCATCATCAAACGTGTGAATAAATGAATGTTGCATATCCATTTTCATTCCATCTGCATAAACAACATATGCACACATACATTCGCATTGCATGCACACAAACCAGAAAAAGCTCACTTTCTTCCCTTCATCAACCAGAAGGTAACGGCGACCCGACACCAGTACTCCATCAGATCTAACGAGTTAAGAATCGTGGCTGATTATGAGAATATCGCTTACACAGAAACCTTGGCTCAGTTCCAGGGTAGGACAAATCAATTTTGAGGCAACATGGACACCATCATGGAACTCCTCCGTACTTAGAGGGATACCATTGTTACCACTACTGTTGTCGCAATGGTCACTGATGCAACTGTTGTCACTCTTGTTGTTACTTCTTCTCCTGCTGTTGTTGAAGCGTTAATCAAAACTATGATTCAACTGGTTGTCAACCTACCAAACTCTCAGCCTGTTCCAAATATGCTTCCAGCAACCTATCCATGGGGAATGCCTCCAAACTTCACTTCTCAGATTGCTAATGGGGGTGCCTTTGTGCCTTATCAACCTTTTCCCATGCCCAATGGAAATTCTGCTGCTTACCCATGGGGTATGCCTACTATGCTTCCACATCCCGTGGGTAATACTGATGATCACGAGATTCCTCAAGTGCAAGCTCACCAGATTTCTGTGCCAACTGATGTTGAAAATCCTTATGAAGATGAGCATGTGTACATGGGTCCTCCTATTCGTGTTCCAAGTCTTCCTCAATCTGCTCAAAATGTTATTCAAATTTTCCATTATGGAATGTCCTACTATGGGGTATCCTCTGCTGCTGTGGTACCTCCTCTTGGTTATCCGTATGGTATTCAGATGGGTCAGAATTCTGGTCAGATGGTTAATTCTAGGTTGGTATATTCGTCTTAGTTTGCTTCCCCTCTAGTGCTTGCTCCGACCGCATCACAACTTCCATATCCACAGACTCTTGTCAGACCTGCTGATCATAACAGACCAGCAAACTATAAACTATTAGATGAAAGGATCAAAGCTATCGAAGGTTATTCTGCCTTTGGCATGGAGGTCAAAAATTTGTGTCTGGTTCCTAATATTGTGTTGCCACAGAAATTCAAGGCACCTGATTTTCCTAAGTACAAGGGGTTGAGTTATCCACAAAGCCACATTACATGTATTGCAGAAAAATGGCGTCCTACATAGACAATGATGATCTGCTTATCCACTATTTCCAAGATAGCTTATCTGGGGCTTCCCTGGATTGGTACATGAACCTTAAGTAAGGTAAGATCAGAACCTGGAAAGATCTATCTGAAGCATTCTTAAAGCAATACAAGTACAACTTGGATATGACTTCCACCAGGTTGTAACTCCGAAATCAAGCTCAGAAAGCTGGTGAATCATTCAGAGAATACACTTAGAGGTGGTGTGAGATAGCTTCACGAGCTCGGTCTGCTCTATCTAATACAAAGTTGGTTCACATATTCATGGGCACTCTTCAGGGTTTGTACTATGAGAAGATGGTTGGTAGCTCATCGTCCAATTTCGCTGATGTTGTGACCATTGAGGAATGTATTGAGAATGGACTCAAAACAAGGAAAATTACAAGCACTGTGAATAAACAATCAGGGGTTAATAAGCCATAAGGTGGGTTCTCTAAAGAAAGGGAAGAGAAAACAAGTGTTTTCATGGCAAATGTCCACCTTCAAGCGCAAAGTCCCCTGGCTCCTATGCCATATTATTTGTACCCATATGTTGTTGCTGCCCAGTACCAATAACCACCATATCAACCGCCTTCTCAGGCTCATAATCAGTAAGCCTAAGGCCGAGAGTGTCAGAACCAACACAAACCCCAAAATAATCTCGAACAAAGGAATGCTCCTATAGATCTGATTCCCGTGACATACAGTCAATTTCTCTCATATCTGATTCAAAACTCGCTGGTGGTTCCCAAAGCTCTGAAACCCCCACCATAACCATTACCACCTGGGTATGATCCCAGTATGCAATGCGGATATCATGTTGGGCCGGCTGGATATTCGATTGAGGACTGCAATGCTTTCAAAGCTAGAGTCCAACAGTTGATTAATAAGAAGTACTTAACTGTTCAAGATGAGAAACTATGAGAAACAAACAGGCGTCACATGATTTTGTTCCAAAAAAAAGAAAAAAAAAACGAGAAAGTTAAAAAAAACAAACAAGAAGAAAAGAAAGCCCTCTAAGTCAAGAACTAAAAAACAAATGACTTAGGAAAAAATTAGGGCATCCCGGTAGACTGCAAATTCAAAACAGTTATTCTACGTAAAAATTAAAAAGAACAAAAAGAGAATCAAAAAGAAAAAATCTTAGCAAAAATAAGGTCATGTGACTACAAACAAACAAAATAAAAGATGAGTGACTGCAGCTCCAAAAACCTCACTGGTTCCTCTACCACCACTTCTACCATTCAAAATTCTTTTGAAAGGAGAATGCTTGTGTCAAACTAGCTGAACGTAGAACTGGAGACCATCAAGGAGAATGGTTGGGTTAAAATAAATTTTGAGCCTTATATCCTTTCTTTCTGAAACCGTGAACCAAGCCACGTTACAACCCTCAAAAGACTTAATTGAAGCAGGGCTTATTTTGAAAGCATACTATGGTAAAATCGCATCAAAGCTGACTCTTAAAGATTTGCTTATCATTTGTGTTGGTATTGACATGGCATCTTAACTAGTGATCTGTCACTATATGTCATAATCTTAGTGAACACACTTGGATTTCAAAGTTGACATATGCATGACATTAGCATTATCATTTTCAAAACAAACATTTTTACTTGTGAACAAGCACTTGACATCAAGAAAGTTTCCACAATGGGAAGTTTGATCATGCACAGGGGAAAAAATTCATGAGCACTCTATTGAGCAAAAGGGTAAGCCACCTTAAGTTTCAGTCAATCTGGACTAATCAAGACGAGACTCGACAAATCTCTCAAAGATCAGCCAGTCAGGGGCATTCCTCTAAAAGATCAATCAACCAGGGAAAAATCACTTCGAGGCTCACATTAGAACATGCCACCTTAAGAGCACAATAAGTCAACCTCTCCAAGAGATGGTTAATCAGAGGCATGCGATTTTAAGATACTGGGGTAAGTCAGATCAAGATCGTCATATGACAAGGTTGTTTCTTGACTTGTGACTAGGGCAATCCATGTAAATACCCAATAGACTGGGGCAAAGATAGGAAACCAAAGTACAAGTTCTCTCCCTATTTTGAGGCAAGAGAAATGGTAGTTCAACAATTGTTGATCCTGAAGTAGGTGTCGGGGAATCAAGTCTTTATGGCCTACACCCTAACTTCAATTCTTCCATCTCCTGCAATGAAAGCACTTGATAGATTCTAAAAAAACTGTTACATAGACCATCCTTATGCATTAATAATGTTGTTTCACTCATGCATATCATTCATCTGGCATAACATGAAGCCTTGACATGAGCCCAATCATACTCGACATCTCTGCAAAACCCTATTACTGACATTCTGCTATAGTAATCATCATCGTATAGAATTGCATTCTCAAATGTGTATCATATCCATCAAGGTGGAGCATTACGCCATACAGGTTCGAACATGCATCCCAAACGAAACCAGTTCCAGTCTGGTAGTCAGTTCTCGTCTAGCTTAATCAAAATCCAATTCCCGTCTGGTAGTCATTTATCGTCTATATTATTCAAAAAAACTAGTTCCCGTATGATAGTCAGTCCCCGTCTTTACAAAATCTTGTTCCTGTCTGGTAGTTAATTTTCGACTGATTTATCCTTACAAATCTAGTTCTCCTCTGGTAGTTAGTTCCCGTCTAGCTTATCTTTTCAAATTCCAGTTCTCGTCTAATAGTCAGTTCTCGTATGGATTAATCAAAATCCAGTTCTCATCTGGTAGTCAGTTCACGTCTGATTTATCCTTGTAAATCTAGTTCTCTTCTGGTAGTCAGTTCCAATTTGGCTTTTCCTTGTAAAATCAAGTTCTCATCTGGTATTCAGTTCCCGTTTGACTTGTCTCTTCAAACTCAAATTCTCGTCTAGTAGTCAGTTCACGTCTGATTTATCCTTTCAAAGTCTAGTTCTCGCCTGGAAAACTTTTTCAAAGTCTAGTTCTTGTCTGGAAAACATTTTCAAAGTCCAACTCTCGTCTGGCAAACATTTTCAAAGTCCAGTTCTCATATGGCAACCTTTTTCAAAGTACAGTTCTCGTATGGCAAACTTTTTCAGAACCTTTTCAATTCTTTGGTCCACCCAAAGTCTTGCTTTCACTCTCGCTGGTCCGCCCAAAGCCTTTATTTTGGTTTGCCCAAAGTATTTCCTTTCTTTGGTCCGTCCAGAATCTTTTCAGTTTATCTTTGGTTCATCCAGAATCTTTTCGACTCTTTGGTCCGCCCATAACCTTTTTAATTCTTTAGTCCGTCCAAAGTTCTTTCAATTCTCTGGTCCATCCAAAATATTTTTATTTTTTCTAGTCCGACCAGAATCTTTCCAATTTTCCCTGGTCCATCTAGAACATTCCCAGTTTCTTCTTGTCCATCAGGGATATCTCCTTTATCTATGGTCTATCCAGAATCTTTTCTTTATTGAAAGGCTGATTCTTTCCCCAGTGGAGGATGTTGAGTCTATTTTGTTACAATCCTTACCTACCCGCTGTTATACCCCAAATTTTGACCCCTAGATCCTCTCATTATTCTAGGAGCATCAACATTGTTTATCTAACCTTAACAGAGTTCAAGTTTGTCTTTGTTAAGATGCAGATGAATTAGGGTTTTCATACAGTCAGAAATCAGGGTCTCTTTGGATTGATCAGTCAAGGTTTTGGATTGATCCTCCATATAATAAGTCTATATATCATCAAGGACATCACATTTAATCAAGGATGAGTTCAATTTGATGTGGTCACCAAGAGAATTGAGACAGTGCAGAGCAAGAACACTAATTAGGGTTTCTTGATGAAAAAGTCAACTGTAACTTTGACTTTTGACCTAGAGAGGTCTCCAATGATGGAGTTATGGTACATGAGGCTCATAGGACCTATTTCGGCCTACTCAAGAAGTTTCAAAGGCTCAGGAAACTCAGAACATCAACAGTTGATCCAAAGGTTTTTGATCGGTTTGGTTCGTTTGACTGAAAAGTCAACCCATTGACCTTCAGGGTTTTAACCCCAAATTATGGCCAACTTATTTTCTAACATAATATCACCTATAATCTTGAATTAAGCTTGCATTTTGATGGTTATGAAGTTAATGGAGAGGATTAACACTAGTTTCCATGAGTTAAACTTGTGATGTGATGTAAATATTATTTAAATCCAAGATAAAGTGCAACTTGCAAGAAGAGAGAACATTTGTGGCTACCATGAGTAGAAACACCCACTATGTTGCAAAAAGTACTCTTCCATCCCATCAGACATATTAGCCCTAGTTTCCATGAGTTTAGCTTGTGATGTGATGTAAATATTATTTAAATCCAAGATAAAGTGCAACTTGCAAGAAAAGAGAACCTTGATGGCTATCATGAGTAGAACCACCCACTATGTTGCAAAAAGTACTCTTACATCCCATAAAACATGTTGAATATGAAACCTAGGAGATGAACAAACATAGCATAGAGTGGTTACTAGATGATATCAAAGATTCACATTGAAACTCACAAGATTTTGTTCAAAAAGGGCAAAATGGACAAGAACTTCACTTCTACCCATGCCTCTTGTTCAAACTCCTTGGCTATAAAAAGGCCCTTGCAAAACCATATTAGACACACGAGTTCTTTGACAAAACCAACTAGAACTTTCCCTCCCACTCTATCACAAAGTTCTTGCAAAATCCACCAAGTTTCCAAAACTAGCTCAAAAAACTGTTTTTGCAAAACTCTTCCAAAACCATCTCCAATCATTTTACAGCTCAAGTAACCCTTATAACACACCATAAATGATGTGTTAGAACTTCTCAAACCCTAACCATATCCAGAAATCACTCTAACAACTATTGAGCAAGTTCCCTCTTTTGGAATCTTTGGATTTTTGGAAGTTTTGCTTAGCATTCAAGGCATTTCTGACCAACTGGACTTGGAGCTTGTTTGGATTATTTTTGTATCACTATTGTATAATTTGTAGACATCTAAGAAGCTTGTTAGATCTTTGGTATTCTTGTTTCTGACTCTTGCATCAAAAGGCCACAAGAGGTAAGCCTATGCTCTCATCTTTTTAGCCATGCTATTCATTTTCTGTTTATGCAATGCCTAGACATGTTAGGATTGTTGATTTGGTCATGTATGAACCAATGTTTGATGATGAATCCATGCTATGCTTGCTTCCATACTTGTTAGCCAAGATTTTCAATGTTGTTAGTTTAGGTTGAAACATGAAAATGTGCATTAACTTGACTTACCTTGTCTAGGCCTATTTTACCAAATTTGTGATTTATTTCCCAATGATCATAACTTGCTCATTTTTTATGCTATTGATGCCATTTTTTTTAAAACTACTCCTTATCATGTCTATTTTCATTGAGTTAGGAAATAATTCAAGGATTGTTATCCTAGAAATACGTTTATCCACTTGAATAGCATGTTATTTTTAGTGTTTCTCCATGGGGTTCATGAACTTTTTCAACTTATAACTTGATTTATCTTGTGGGGTTGATATATGTTTGTTAACATGTTTAAATACTTGAAAGTGTTTGATTCATTTCTTTAACATGTTCATGTTTTCCTTGGTAAATGCATATGTGAAAATGGCCTGTTGAACTTCATTTGTCAACTTTAGCTTGACTCTTGATGTTGTAACTTCTTGAATATGTTTATCATGCCTTATTCAACTTTTTTATGTGTATTATTTGAAACATACCATGCTAGGTTTTGATTTTAAATTTGGTTGTTACCATAAAACTTGTATGTTTT
Source organism: Lathyrus sativus (assembly GCA_963859935.3). Classification (NCBI taxonomy): domain Eukaryota; kingdom Viridiplantae; phylum Streptophyta; class Magnoliopsida; order Fabales; family Fabaceae; genus Lathyrus; species Lathyrus sativus. Next base: position 253,453,642 of record OZ012737.1, on the reverse strand, counting down.
CCCCATGAAGTTATGAATTTACACTTGAACTGTTGTAACATCTCTTGTGTTTTGCTTGATTGGTTGTCCTCAATACATGTTTGGTTGGTATTATGTCGTTACATTTGATCTTGTTTGATTCTTATTACATGATTGCTTCAAGTTGTAACTTGTTTGCATCAATTTCATATGAATGTTATAGATGAACTTGTTGTTGTTACACATGTTCTTTGCTTACATTGTTGGTTATTACCTCTATGTCTTTTGATCTTTGTTAAGATATTAAATGTTGATCTTGATTGTTATCATGATTGTTTACATGCTCTTACTTTATTTCTTCAACTTTGTCAAGTTATTCCCCAGTGATGGAACTTGTTAGTTCATATCAAGTTGTCTGTATCCCTTGTGTCCAAAGAATAGTCTCTCTATTGACCTCTGGGTCATAGATAGCTTATTACCCTTATAGGCCTTGATAGAGCCATTTACCCTTTAGAACTTAGGTTTAGAGTTCTTTTTCTTTAGTCATGTCTGAACTACGGACGCTATGATTTCTCATTGGTTAATGGGAATACATAGGCACAAGATGTGATATCTTGAAGAGCACACCCCTGACGCGGTCATAGTCAACCCTTATAGGCCTTGATAGAGCCATTTACCCTTTAGAACTTAGTTTTAGAGTTCTTCTTCTTTAGTCATGTATGAACTACGGACGCTCTGATTTCTCATTGGTTAATGGGAATACGTAGGCACAAGGTACGATATCTTGACGAGCACACCCCTGACGTGGTTAGAGTCAATCCTTATAGGCCTTGATAGAGCCATTTACCATTTAGAACTTAGGTTTAGAGTTCTTCTTCTTTAGTCATGTATGAACTACAGACGCTCTGATTTCTCATTGGTTAATGGAAATACGTAGGCACAAGGTACGATATCTTGACGAGCACACCCCTGACGCGGTTAGAGTCAATCCTTATAGGCCTTGATAGAGCATCCTCCCTCCTTTTGGTCTGGATAGAACCAATTGGTCTTACAAAGTAGAATTAGGTAGAGTTGGTTTACTCTATGTAAGAATCATGGTGATGATTACTTACTCCCTATTCTTGAGTGCTCAATATAGATCTAGAGAGTTTGTTTAAACTCTACACAAGCATTTTTATGTTTATTTCCCTAGAGTCTTGACCATAGTCAAGTACTTTTTAATCCTCGGTGAGGTAAACTATAATTTCTCTGATTCTATCCTAGTTAGGATACGTAGGCAGAAGATGCGATATCTTTGCGAGCAAACTTAGAAACATCAACCTTATGTCTTTACCTCAAAACCCAAACCCTAATCTTAGTCCACAGCATAACCACTAGCAAGTTTATCATACACACACACACAAAAGGTTCCTGTAGAGTACTACAGATGTTTAGGATGTGAAATACCTACCCTAGGCATAACCAACCCCCGATCCCAGAATCTCTTAGCATTGTTGTTACATTGTGCAAAAGGTCTTTCTTTCTTTAACCTTTCCTTTGGATAAATCAAAGTCCGGTTGTGAATTTAATGAATTAAGATTCAAGTTAATCAATAGCTTGACATCATGATTCTCACTGCAACACCTGCAACACAGTATCTTAACCTGCACTGTTGCATGACATATCAAGCATCATATAAGTTCAAACATACACAGCATATGCATCAAGCATACTCCCCGTTGACTGATTCGTCTCCACAGCAGATTTTAGCCAAACTTCTTAATCAATCCCTCCACACATTCACCTTTTCATCTCTTATCACCGTCGACCAAATTTTTGAGCTACTCTTTTATTTAATCCCCTTCCACCTCGAATAATTGAAAAGTTGACGCAATTCGAACATTTAGGTCCAAGAGGATTAAATATGGACAACTGTCGAACCCGAAATTTGACCTCCATTTTTGTTTTTTTTGCATGAGCATGTGCATTCGCATTGCCAACATACGCATTAGCATTTTTCTTTGTGGTTTTGTTGCAAGAGTATTCAGAATTTTAGAGCCTGATTAATCGCATCCTCATAAAGTCATCACATCATTAATACAAGAAAAATACAAGGGTTTCCATGCATATTTATCAAAGCAAAGAGTCAAAGATCAGAGCCACGACCATAGCACCTTGCTTCAAAACAAATTGGGCAAGTTTTGGCTGTGTTAATCAATTAACCATTTGCTAGGCAAAATGTGTTAATCGATTAACACATGTAATTTGGCAGATTTTCTGCATTTTTCATGACAACAACTTTTCTTCTACTTCTTTGGGGTTCACTAGATTCTAGTGTCATGTGGAATATTCTAGACACTTCAAGACACTTCAAGAATTCACTTGCATTTTCTATAATACATCATTTCCAATCAAGACCACCATACACCTTTGTTTCCAAACATGAGAACCATTGGATTTTGGACTTGCATTGGGATGTTCCCACTAAGTTAACAAATAACTAACTGAGTAAACTTTCGACTCAGTGAGTTAGATGTAACTAACTCTAAAGTTAGCTTCAAAGAAAACTCCAAACCAAGCATACTCCAAAGCTGGCTTTTATTTAAGAAACCCTTCACATTTTCACCTGGGGGCTTAATCATTCTTAACCATTTTTCATTCTTCACTCTCAATTATCTCTCAGTTTTTCTCTCTCAATTCTCTCTGAATTTTCTGTAATTCATCTTCATCTTCTTCACCAAACCACACACAAAAGCTCAATTTCCACCATTAGAGTGTAACAATCTTCACATTGAAATTGTTAGTTCTCTTGAGCTAAACCTCCATTCCATTATATTTATACTTGGATTTCTGGATTTACAGTAGTTTCTACTCCAATTCAAGTAATCATCTCAAGCTTTTTGGTGCAAATTCATATTCGGAGCATATATCGTGTTTTTATCGGTTTTGCTATAATTTGATCTCGATCTTGGAATTCTCTGGTTTTCTTTGCTTATTCTCACTATGTTTCACTTAGAACAATCACCAAGGTAATCTTACGCCTTGTAGGTTGGTAATTCTCGCTCGATTTACTATTTTCGTCACTTTCGCATGTTGACAATGTAGATCCAATGGCTTTTTGGTGTGAATTGATAATTCATTTGTTTGATTGTTGATTTTGATGTTTGATGGATTAATTTGATGCTTAATTGTTGTTACTTGATGTAATTTTCGGGCATAATTGCATATCATAACATGTGGATGATTGGAGAAGTGATTAGTTGCTGGAAGTGCTTTTGAAAAGTTTTTTTTCTGTCATTGTTACAGGGTTAATCGATTAACCATTTGCTAGTGTCGCGGTGAGAATAGGATATCAAGTTATTAATTAACTTGAGTCAAAAATCATAATTCACCATCGATCTTTAATTTATCCAAGGGAAGAAAAAAAGAACGAATAAACCCATAAATATGTAATACAATACAAAGCAAAAAAGAATCTAAGGTCCGAGGGTTGGTTATACCAAGGGAAGGTGCTAGCACCCTAAGTATCTGTAGTACTCTACAAGAATCTCTTCAGAGCATTCGTAGTTTCCCTTAATAAGGGTGAGGAACTCTTGAATATGGTCAACATTCTAGGGGGAGAGGTAAGTGTCTATGGTAGAACACCTACATAGAGTTAAGAAACCCAAAACCTAAGGTTAGGTTGAAAGGGAGCTAAGTGTTTTTATTAAGGTTTCTGAAACAGATTAGAAATATGATTAAAGTATTTTTGCATTTTTGAGAAAAGAAAGAGATTTTAGTTTTAAGAAAAGAAATACTCGATAAAAGGCCAAGGTTTGAATTTGCGTGATGTCGATTGTAAAAGGCAACCGACTTATGAGGAAAGTAACCACTTGACGTTGGATCAAAGGTTTAAGAAAAAGTTAGGTCGATTCCTAGTCCCTAAGGGTGCTCCTAGTAAACGAAACCACAATCAAAGAAAAGGTGCAAATGTGTGCATGAGGTTGATTGCGATGCTAAAAATTAGTCGGCTTACAAGTTAGGGTATGAATTGATATATGCGTCAAGAATGTTTTGGGTTTGGTTGATGGCGATCGTAGAAACAATCGACTTACAAAGGTGTTTTGAAAAAGGGCTCGATATTGAATCGAGAATTAGTATGAAAATGGTTTGAGCGTGTAAGTGAGAGATGAATAAAATATTAAAATACAACCAAGATGAAAGCGATAAAATTATTACACTTAACGGGAACAGGGTACATTTTTTCGGATGGGGATGAAATGAGAAAATTATAAGAAAACCCAATTAAAGAAACAAGTGCAAACACGAAAATAAAATGAGCTCGTTGGTTTTGACTTGAGAAAAAGTGTCTCGACATTGGATCGAGTATTTATTATTTTTTGTTCTTTTTTTTATATATAAAAAGTTGATTTTATATTTTTTTGTTGTATTTTATCTATTATTCAATTAATTACTTTTTCTAGCTAATGGAAAATAAAAGCAATAAATATAATTAAACAATCGCAAACAAAACAATAAATAATAAAATTAGACAACCCACATAAATCTATATAAACAAAGTAAAAGAAAATTAATCACAAACATTAAGATAAAATGCTTGTTATATTTTAAAAAAAATTGTCATTTTTTTTTATTTTAAAAAAAAGTTTTGTTTTGATAAAAAGAGAAAAAAAAGATTTTTAAACACCTAACATATTAATAAAAAGATTTCTAAAAATTAAAACAAATAAAATCAATAAAAAAACTTATGAACATAAAACCAAAGGGATAAGGGAAAGCTACCACAAATAGAGGTTGAACGATGTCAAAGGTGTGCATGAGTGCAGATGTTTCAGTTTGTTATGTAGAGATTTTCATGGTGCTTTGCAGATTTGTTATGAGCTTGAAAGAAAAACGGCTTTGTTGATGTTATTCATGAGCTTGTGTGAAGATGAAGTATGACATCTCTTTGATTTATTTATTTTATTTTAGAGAGAGAGAGAGAGAGAGAGAGAGAGAGAGAGAGAGAGAGAGAGAGAGAGAGAGAGAGAGAGAGAGAGAGAGAGAGAGAGAGAGAGAGAGAGAGAGAGAGAGCAATGAGGGGACATAGGTTTTTTTTGTTGTCTTTTTGTTTTTTCTAATGCATATATATAAGATTAGAAAATAGACAAGAATGATAATAACAATTAACACAATGTTTTTTTTTTTGGTTTTTATAATAAGATAAGAATGAAATGAATTAAAAATTATGTTTTTGAGTTTTTTATGATAAGACAAGAATAAAATGAATTAAAAATTATGTTTTTGTGTTTTTTTATAATAAGACAAGAATAAAAAGAATTAAAAATCATGTTTTTTTTGTGTTTTTTTATGATAAGACAAGAATAAAAAGAATTAAAAATTATGTTTTTGTGTTTTTAAAAAGAAGATATTAATAAACAAATTAAAAATAAAATTAATTAATAAAAATAAAAATTTACATTAAATATCTAATTAAATCTATATAAATTAAATGATTATTTAAATAAAAATGATTAAAAAACGAAATAAAAAGTCGGGCAGAAAAGTGCTCGAAAAAAATAAAATGAACACACCAAAATAATCAGCGTGAAATAAACATATTGGAAAAATATAGCGTTTGGTCAAATTTTGAAATAAATTTAGACTGGTTTGTCTGTAAATCCAACAAATTTATTCTGACTGACATTTTGGATACTATGCAAGATGAAGTGCATGATATGTTATGCAGATGATGCAAAACGAAAAATAGAATCTTAGGGGTCAAAAATTAGGATATGACAGATGCCCCTATTTAAGTTTCTTCTATTCAAAGATATGGAGATTAAAATCTTCGTCGATGTGATAGGAGAGATTTAAATACAAACATGCATAATTTTTGGTCCTAAGATGCCAAAAGATGCACATGATATGACATAAAATGATATGAATGCAAGACAGAGACCTGTGACAGAAAAGATGCCACAGGAGATAACTGTATACGGACAACGTTGAAACACAGTTAAAGAATGAAAGACCCGATGAGGAACAAATTAGCAAAGCAAGACTCCACGGGGAAAAGATCCAACTCCACCGGGGATGAGACTCAAATCCACTAGGGAAGAGATTACCAACTGACAATCACAAGGTATCTTAAACATATGATGATGAAATTGTGACGAAATCTTTTTAACAAAATCCACTTGGAGAACCTACTGTCGAGGTCAACTGTGGGGATTTCAAGAAATATCAACTAGAGGAGTCTACTATCAATACTTAGGACCTTATTTGGGAATACATTCTGCCAAGATTTTAATGAAAAATGTGTCAACTGTCAAAAATTTACTGGAAAATCTGTTGCCGAGATTCTAAAAAGAAACAATTGTGTATTGAAGTTTAAAGAAGCATCAAAGTTAACCATAGAATCTACTGCCAAGATCCTGGAAACAAAGAAACATCTTCTGTTGAAGTCTGCTGGAGATCTACTATCGAGAATAACCAGAGAATTTACAAAATGAAACACCTTCTGCCGAGGTCTACTGGAAATCTTCTGCCGAGACTTACCAGGAAATAAAAAGAAAATACCTTCTACCGAGGTTTGATGAAAATTCTATTTTAAAAATTTATCGGAGAATCTATTGTTGAGATTTACCAAAGAATATGAAATAGAGCCACCTTCTGCCGAGGTTTGCTGGAAATTAAAAAGAAACACCTGCTGCCAAGGTTTTGTTGAATGAAAGTAACTACTGATCACAAAATAAACTGACCAAAAGGAAAGGTGTACTACCTACTATCAAAACATATGATAGCCTAAGCAAAGGTAAATATAAAAGGAAAGATGACCTACTACCAAACCTGGTAGCCTAAGCAAAGGTATCTGACCAAAAAGAGATAGACATACTACTTACTAGTAAACATATGATAGCCTAAGTAGAGGTAATAGACTTGAAAAAAGAGATCACCTACTACCAAACATGTGGCAGCCTAAGCAAAGGCGTCTGACCAAAAGAAATGTGTATTACCTACTATTAAAACATATGATAGCCTATGTAAAGGTAATAAACTTAAAAGGAGAGATTACCTACTACCAAACATGTCGTAGCCTAAGCAAATGTGTTTGACCAAAAGAAAGGTGTATTACCTACTATCAAAACATATGATAACCTAAGAAAAAGTAATAGACTAACATAAGCTTTCATGATCAGGGTATGATCCAGCTTTTTCTTTAACTAAATCATCCATTTAAAAAGGGTGAATAAACCTCCCTAAACTTCGGTTCAGGACCTTGATTTTTGCGGCTTCAGTCCCATTGTGCGGATGAGAGGTATTTTGTTGTGCTCCGGTTCTCGTGTAGAATCGATCCTACTGTTGTGGATCTATGGAGGGTTTATGGCATAGTGTCCATCGAATTTTGTTGATTGGTACCACATGCATGAGTCTTGTTGCATTTGCATTTATGCGACATTTTGATGTAATTTATAATGTTGTGGCCTTTGATGTTCCTTGATGATTATGATGATTTTTGAATATGAAAATGACGCTATTTTATGTATTGATTCCTATATTGATTATTATGAATCATTTTATTCACCCTGCCTATTTGAATGTTGCCTCCACGTGGGTAACGTGCAGATGACCAGGTTTAGCCGAGGATGCCATCGAGGACTTTTGAAGTTTTTGGATCGTTGGCCATTGTGGTAGACTTAGAGGGTCTTGCTCTGATAGTATAACATCGGGTTGGGGTCTTTGAGTCAAACTATATTTTATTGAGTTTTTGTTATGTTGATTGCCTTGCGGCGCAAGGAAAATTTTGGATTTTGCCTTTTTGAGTTCCGCTGCCTTTTGAGTAATATTTTGAGTAATTTTGGGAAAACCCGTTGTTTATGGAGCATTGACTATATTTGAATTATTGTGAAATGTGTGCCCTTTTGAGATGATTTTATTGCGTTTAATATTTTACTCTGATAAATATGATTGATTTTGCCATTATATTTGTGGGGTAGAAAAGGGTGTTACATTAGTAGTATCAGAGCAGGTTGGTCCAACCAAATTTTTATGTTGCTAATCCCCTATCAGTCAATAGTGTGAGAACACTGTTGGATGAGTTGTTTTCTTCTAACCCTTTTGGTGGTTGCAAATGGCTGGAAAAAATGATCGTGCTATTGCTGATGCGCTGGAATCGCTTGCCCAAGTGGTGACCCAGAATGGTGGACCTCCAGATGAGTTTCGTGCTCTGGGGAAGTTCCAGAGGAACAATCCGCTGACTTTTGTGGGCACCATGATCCTGATGGTGCGTAGAATTGGCTGAAAGTGATTGAGAAGATTTTTCGAGTTATGGCGTGCACTGATACTCAGCATGTGCAGTTTGGTACGCCTATGCTAGTAGAGGAAGGTGAGGACCGGTGGGATAACACTCGTTAGAGATTGGGAGGTGTTGGCATTGCAATAACTTAGGCTGTGTTTAAGGAAGAATTTTTGAGGAAGTATTTTCCTGAAGATGTTCGGGGCAAGAAAGAGGTGGAATTCCTTAAGCTGAAGCAAGGGAATATGGCTGTGGCTGAGTATGCGGCAAAGTTTGAGGCTTTAGTGAAGTTTTTTCTGTATTACAATCGTGATAATGCAGAGATGTCGAAGTGTCTCAAGTTCGAGAATGGATTGAGACCAGAGATTAAGTAGGGAATTGGGTACCAGCAGATTTGTCTGTTTACGGAACTGGTGGACAAGAGTAGAATTTATGATGAGGATAGTCGAGCTTGATCTACTCACTACAAGCAGCTGAGTGAGAAGAAAGAGAAAGGACAGTATATAAGGAAACCATATGTGACTTTTGGTGATAAAGGGAAGCAGAAGGCTTCGGATGGGAAAAAGTCAAGTGGGGGAGCGGCTACTGCTCCAAGCAAGTGTTATAAGTGTGGCGAGCAAGGTCACCATGTTGAGGTTTATAAGGTGCTTAGATGTCATTGTTGTGGCAAGAGAGGTCATAGAATTACTGACTGCAAGGATGAAGCTCCAAATTGCTTCAACTGTGGAGAGAAGAGTCATATCAGTACCCAGTGCCAGCAGTCGAAGAAGACTGCTACTACTGCTCAAACGAACGATAATGTTTGCTTTGAGCGATGCAGAAGTACCCAAGACAGATAACTTGATCAGAGGTACTTTCCTTATTAATTATGCTGAATTGATTGCTATAATTGATATTGGTGCTACCCATTTCGCTTGAATGTGATGCGAGATTGAATTTGAAATTATCTTCTATGGTTGGGAGTATGGTTATCGATATCCCGACTAATGGTTCTATGACTACTGCATTAGTCTGTTAGAGCTTCCCTTTGACTATTTATGATAAGAATTTTGTGATGGACTTGGTTTGTCTGCCTTTGCATCGAATTGATGTTATTCTTGAAATGAACTGGTTGGAGTTCAACTATGTTCATATCGATTGCTACAACAAGATTGTGAGGTTCCTAGAGTTTGGTGATTACGGAGAGCTGATGTTTGTATCTGCTAAGCAAGTAGAAGAACTCTTAGAAGATGAGGCTCATATGTTTTCATTGTTTGCATCACTTCAAGTTGATTACGAAGCAGTGAGCGTGGAGCTACCAGTTGTTCAGGAATTTCCAGAGGTGTTTCCAGACAACATGAGTGACTTACCTCCTAAGCGTGAGGTAGAGTTTACTGTTGATGTGATACCGGGCACTAGTCCTATGTCGATGGCTCCTTATCGGATGTTTGCATCTGAGATAGGAGAATTGAAGAAACAATTGGAAGAACTGCTTGAGAAGAAGTTTATTCGACCGAGTATTTCTCTGTGGGGTGCTCCTGTATTGTTGGTGAGGAAGAAAGATGGTAGCATGAGATTGTGTGTGGATTACCAACAATTGAATAAAGTGATGATCAAGAATAAGTATCCACTTCCAAGGATTGATGATCTGATGGATCAATTGGTGGGTGCTTGCATGTTCAGTAAGATTGATTTAAGGTCTTCTTATCATCAGATTCACGTTAAGCCTGATGATATTCCGAAAACAACTTTTAGGACAAGGTATGGACACTATGAATATACGGTAATGTCGTTTGGTGTATCTAATGCACCTGGTGTATTCATGGAGTATATGAATAGGATTTTTCATCCTTATTTGGATCAATTTATGGTAGTATTCATAGACGATATCTTGATATATTCGAAGTCCGAGGAAGAACATGCGCAACATCTAAGAGTTGTATTGCAGGTTTTGAGGGACAAGAAGTATTATGCAAAGTTGTCCAAGTGTGAGTTTTTGATGAAGGAAGTGAGTTTCCTTGGCCATGTGATTTCTAGATGAGGGATTGTTGTTGATCCGTCCAAAGTTGATGTTGTGTTGCAGTGGGACACTCCGAAGTCTGCTACTGAGATTTGAAATTTCCTTGGGTTGGTTGGTTATTATCGCAGGTTTATAGAAGGCTTTTCAAAGTTAGCACTGTCATTGGCTCAGTTGACTCGGAAGGGTCAAACTTATGTGTGGGATGTTGCATGTGAGAAGAGTTTTGTAGAACTCAAGAAAAAGTTAACAAGTGCTTCAGTGTTGATCTTGCCAAATCCGAGTGAGTATTTTGTAGTGTATTATGATGCATCGAAGATGGGTCTTCGTGGCATACTGATGCAGAATGGTCAGGTCGTTGCTTATGCTTTCAGACAACTGAAGGTTCATGAATGGAATTATCCTACGCATGACTTAGAGTTGGCCGATATGGTGTTTGTGTTGAAAGTTTGGAGACATTATCTTTTTGGGTCAAGGTTCGAAGTGTTCAGTGATCACAAGAGCCTGAAGTATTTGTTTGATCAGAAAGAGTTGAATATGAGGCAGAGGAGATCGCTTGAACTTTTGACGGATTATGATTTTGAATTGAGATACCACCCTGGTAAGGATAATGTTGTAGCTGATGCCTTAAGTAGGAAGTCCTTACATATATTGATGCTTATGGTTCGAGAGTTATAACTGATTGAACAATTCAGAGATATGAGTCTAGTGTGTGAAGATACTCCTAACAGTGTGAAGTTGGGTATGCTAAAGTTGACTAGTGGTATTCTCCAAGAAATCAGAGAAGGTCAAAAATCTGATTTGAGTTTAGCGGATCGTCTCACGTTAATCAACCAAGGTAACGGGGGTGATTTTCGGGTCGATAAGAATGGTGTGCTGAGGTTCAGAGATAGAGTGTGTATTTTAGATGTGCCAGAAATTAAGAAGAGTATTCTTGAGGAAGGTCACAGAAGTGGGTTAAGTATTCATCCGGGTGCCACAAAGATGTATCAAGACTTGAAGAAATTGTTTTGGTGGCCACGGATGAAGAAGGAAGTGACAGAGTTTGTGTATGCTTGTTTGACTTGTCAAAGTCGAAGATTGAACATCAAAGACTGTTGGGTCTGATGCAACCGTTGAATATTCTAGAGTGGAAATAGGATATCATTTCTATGGATTTTGTGACAGGTCTACTAAAGACTTTGAATGGATATGATTCAATTTAGGTAATTGTCGATAGATTGACCAAATCGGCTCATTTTATATCGACGAGGATCAATTATTCGTTACAAAAGATGGCCGAATTGTATATTGATGAGATTGTGAAACTGCATGGTATTCCTTCAAGTATTGTGTCTGATAGAGATCTGAGATTTACATCGAGGTTCTGGGAGAGCCTGCAGACAACTTTGGGTACTAAGCTAAGGTTGAGTTCTGTTTATCATCCGCAGACGGATGGACAGACAGAGAGAACCATCCAGTATTTAGAGATTTGCTGAGAGCTTATGTGTTGGATTAAGGTGGATCATGGGATAGACATTTACCATTGATTGAGTTTACCTACAACAACAATTACCATTCTAGTATCACAATGGCACCGTATGAGGCATTGTATAGTAGGAGATATAGGACTCCATTGTATTGGTATGAATCAAGCGAGACTATTGTACTCGGACCTGAGATTGTGTAAGAGATGATTGAAAAGATCAAGATGATCCAAGAAAAAATGAAAGTGTCGCAGAGTCGTCAGAAGAGTTACCATGATAAGAGAAGGAAAACACTTGAGTTCCATGAAGGAGATCACATGTTTTTGAGAGTTACGCCGGTAACTAGTGATGGTCGAGCTTTGAAGTCCAGAAAGCTCACACCATGTTTCGTTGGTCCGTATTAGATTTTACAGAGGGTGGGAGAAGTAGCATATCAGATTGCTTTACCGCCGTCGCTTGTGAATTTGCATGATGTGTTTCATGTGTCTCAGTTGAGGAAGTACATTTCAGATCCGTTATATGTGATTCAGATGGATGATGTACAAGTGAGAGATAATTTGACTGTTGAGACATTGCCAGTTCGGATTGATGAACGAGAAGTGAAGCAACTGCGAGGTAAAGAGATTTCCTTGGTAAAGGTAGTTTGGGGAGGACCAGCTGGAGGAAGTATGACTGGGGAGCGTGAGGATCATATGAGGGAGTCTTATCCGACTCTGTTTCCATGAGGTAATTTTCGAGGGCGAAATTTTTTTTAAGTGGGGGAGAGTTGTAACACCCCAAATTCTTGGAATATTTATTTAAATATGAATATTCGCATTTTTGGTGATTTTCAGTGGTTGGTGTGAATATTGGGAATTTTGAATTTTGAGTTATTTATTTAAATAATAGTATATAATATGAATATATTGGTATTATTATTAATTTAAATAAATATAAGTGAATTAAGGGCAAAGTGGATATTTGAGGAGGAATTAGTGAGGGTGAAGTTGGAAAGCCCAATTTTAAGGCCCAAAGTTAGCTTTAACAAAAAGGAATTTTGAGGGAATTAGGATTCTTTATTGTTATACCGTGAAAAGGGAAGAAATAGAGGCTAGAACTCTGAGGAAGAGGATTGAGGCAAAAGCTTCACAAGGTTTCCAAGAATCAATGAGAAAGGCTTAGAGTCAGCAGTTAAGGTATGGGGAGTATTACCTTCATGATTTTCAATATGTGATTCAATGTGTTTAAAGTTGATTTAAAGGTTTAGGGATTTTGGGTATTAAATTGTTGTTGCCTTTCTGATGGTGAGTTCAATGAGTTTGAGGGATTTGAACTGATGGTCTGATAGGTTTGAGGCTGATTTGAGAGTAAAGGAAATTAGGCCTTCGTGGCCAAAATCTGTTGATGAGGTTTTAACCATAGAGGGTAAATGATTGCGAGAACCTTAATGACTGTAGGGTAGTTGTAAGAAATTATGGGAGTTGAAGGCATAAATATGATACAGGATTGGCCTAATAAGTCGTAGATTTTGTGCCTTTATCGCCATAATACCTTAGGAATGATTTAGGGATGTTTTTAGGGCATTCGAGAAGGAAATCGTAGAGGTTTTTGGACTGGTTTTGGTGCTGGTGCGTAACAACAATTTTTTGTAATCGCGAGTTTGCGCAGCAAAGAATCCTTCGAACAACGAACATTCGCCCCAGACTCGCACAACGAACTTGCTAGCGAATGTAGCAGAGTTTCACGAATTTTGATCTTGTGCAGTGATGACTTGATGTTTTGATGTTGTGATTTCTTTGATGAATTACCATTAGTATGACTATGATTTCTATGTGAATATTACATGATTGTATGATGATTCCTATGAGTAATGGTGATGAGTTATAATGTTGATTCCATGAATTTTGATGATTATATGATGACATGATTATTATGATGATTTTGATGAATGATAATGCACCTAATGAGTTTATTATGAGGATGATATTGACGTGTGCATCATGCATTCATATGCATCCAGACTTCAGTTAAGGACCTTGATTTTTTTTTTGCTTCAGTCCTATTGTGAAAATATGAGGTATTTTGTTGTGCTCCAGTTCTCGTGTAGAATCGATCTTACTATTGTGGATCTATGGAGGATTGATGGCCCAGTGTCCATCAAATTTTGTTGATTGGTACCACATGAATGAGCCTTGTTGCATTTGCATTTATGTGACATTTTGATGTAATTTATAATGTTATGGCCTTTGATGTTCCTTGATGATTATGATGATTGTTGAATATGAAAATGACACCATTTTATGTATTGATTCCTATATTGATTATTATGAATCGTTTTACTCACCCTGCCTGTTTGAATGTTGCCTCCACATGGGTAATGTGCAGATGACCAGGATTAGCCGAGGATGCCATCGAGGACTTTTAAAGTTTTTGGGTCGTTGTCGCTACTGCGAAAAAAGGTGTCAGCAAAGACAGAAGAGTCACCACCTATCGTTATTTATCCCAAAGAAGGGAAAGGAAACGATCAGGAAAAACCTAGCAAAAAGGGATAAGATCGGTCATCGCAACTAAACCTCTGGGTTCGGGAGTCGGTTACGCAAGGGGAAGGTATTAGCACCCCTCACGTCCGTAGTACTCGACGGGATCCACGCTTGTTTGTTTATCTGACGGGTTGTTTATCTATCTACCTATCAAGGCTGGTTCAAAAGAAAAAGAAAGGACTCAACAGAGTGTCGCTGCTCTGGGCCTACGTATTCCCTCGTGCAATGGGAAAGTCAGAGTCAACGTAGTTCGGCTAACTACGGGTGATGGGGGAAGGTCGCTCGCCAAGACATCACGTCTTGTGCCTACATACTCTCAACAGGTATGAGAGATCAGAGCGAACATAGTTCGTGATAAAACGGAACACAAGTTTGTTCAATTGTTTTTACCCGAGTAAGGTTAAACTACAGTTCCAGCAGTTAGGGACAGTGCCTGTTTGCGGTAGAACCGGAGCTTAACAACACTCTTTTCATCAGAAAAGGTTTTCCTTGAATTAAAGGGCCCCAAAGGGCAAAAGAAGTTTGAATGTTTGTTTTTTGTCTTTTGTCGGAGAAGAAGTGTTTTTTATGAATGTTTGTAATTCATACTGCACTAGAGACTATGACTTAGGAACGAATGTGTCACATATCGTCCTAAGGACGTATACTAAACACTCTAGGTAATTGAGGAGAGTCTCCCTAATCACCACTTCCTAATTAGCTTAAGGCTCGTAGCGTACGGTACAAATTTGCCTTTATTAGATGTTTAACTGTTGTTTGAAGATGATAAGGAGAAAAGGACTCTACAGGGGAAACTATTAAGCATCCTACTGTTGTCATGCAATATGGTCCTAATGTTGAGTTTGAAAAGGGAATCTATCCTATATGTTGTCATGCATGGATTCAACCTAGAGTTCTATCATCACTCCTTAAACAAGGAAGTGAGAATCCTAAGGGAACATGCCAAAGAGAAATAAAACACAACTATCAAGCAGATGAAACATAAAGTAACTGGATGCAGATACAATGCAACAGTACAAGCAAGGGAGACAAGCTCAACCTTAGATGCAAACATGGGATGCAAACAGAGATGCATTGAGAAAACACTAAAAGCAAAGCTCTAAAGGACATCTATCCTAATGGAGCTATGGATATGATAAGGACTTGAAAAATACCCTACAAAGGTCTCAACCTAGGTACTAAGGGTTCATGTAGTGATTGGGTGTCTAAGGTTTGCTAAAAGTTCACTTAAAGGCAAAACTAGGAGAAGTTCATGTGTAGGACACACTAAAAACAGTCATAAGGTAAAATCTAAGAAAAATAGGAAATCACTCCTAAAAAATCTAAGAAAAGTTATAAAGATCACTTAAGGTATTAAGAGTCTAGGGTTAAAATATTGGATCAAAATTCTAATCCTAAGGGCATTAACAGAGAGCAGCATCCTAAGGTGTACTATGGAAGGTGTAAATGGGAAGGGTCCTAAAGACCTAGTTCAAGACCTAACCTAAAGGCCTCGAAAAAATCAGAGAAAAATGCTAAAATATCACTCAATATGTGCAAAACGTACTCAAGAAAAATCAGTCATTTATTTGGATTATTGAGCAAGAAAGAAAATCATGAAGATGAACATGCTATCTAACATTTATTAGAAAGCATATTCAAAGAAAATGCAATATTAAATGGAAAAGAAATGAAAAATCAAAATAAAAAATATGATAAATTTCTACACATGTCAAGGTGTCTAACATATTTTTTCCATGGTTTATTGAATTATTTATCATTTTCAAATGAATTAAAATGAAACAGAAAAATAAAAGAAATAAAATGAGAAAAGAAAATAAAGGTAAATGTTTGGGTGTGAATAGCAGCGAAATCATGTTGATTTGCATTGGGCTGCTACGCTAGGGGCTGCCAGTAACAATTTCAGCCCTAAGCCCAAGTTAACAAATGGTAAACGGATGGATCCCACGTGCTTCAGTCAACACAGGACCACCATGGGTCTTAATCTTGCGTGTTCAATTTTCTAGTATTCAGATCCTATGAACTACGAGCTGCCACGTCAACAGTCAATGGTCAACTTAACTAAAACTCACTCACAGGCATTGGATTAGGATACTAAGTCAAGAAGGTCTCGAGATCCTACGGCCATCATGCAAACTGGGAATTTCAAACTCAAAAATGGAGGCAAAGTCCAGACGGTGGGGGCTCGCTCACAGACGGCGGCCGGACTTGCTCCGGTCGTCTTCAACCTCACGACCATGAACAGTGGAACCTCAAAACTCAACCAAAACTCGTGATTTTTTAGCCTAAAGTGATCTACGTTTCACGCTGATCATGAAGCTACCAATTCTTTTCATTTTCTCTCAATAAATAAGCTAACCCGAAGCCATAAAGAAAGTGTGCATCATCAAGAATTCTCACAATCAGGCCCCTAGTTGACTCAGGGTTGACCCGGTGAAAACCCTAGTTGCACCAACTTTGACTGTGGCCTCTTGCACTTTGAATAATGACATGGATGAGCTCTATAGTGATCCTCAAAACATCCCATGAGCTCCTATAATGCTTTACACCCACATCCATGGATTCAAAATTATCTGCTGAGCTTTTCATGGCCTCCAAGATAGGAGGTGAACCACATTCAACTCTTTGACTTTTTCTGATGGTGATGATAAACTCTTGAATAGCTTGAATACAACCTCTTGATTAGGTTTGGGCTTTGATAACCTCTTCTTGATGAGCACACCCCCCTTGATCCCCTGTGAATGGATAATGATATGCACAATGCTAATGATATGCTATGATATGCTAATGCTATATGAATGCAATGAAACAAAAGCCAGGTAAAGCAAAAGGTTGGGCAAATTTTGGGGTGCAACAGCTGGCCCTATTCAAACGACTTGGACCTGACTGGGTGTGAAGCGAACGACTATCAACCAATCAAGGTAAAAGACGGTTGAATACCAAAGAAACCCGGAAATTTGCCAATCGCAGAAATAAACTGTGAAATCTGAAAAGGTGATAACGATTTTTGGAAAACTTGGAGTGACAGTTGCACGACAACATCCTAACAGACCAGGCATCTATGTAACATCACAGGCATCGAACCCGAAGGCCGGATCAATAACGATTGATGAGGATTTCTGACATCATTGCCATACATCTGCTTATGTCAAGAGATACGTCGACTCCAAGGCTGAATCCGCTAAATAAAAGCGAGCATCGAACTAGAAGATCGGATCAACCGAAGTTGACAACATCTATCTTGATGAATCACAAGAATATGCCGTTAGGAAGAGAGAGAATTTGAACAAGTTACTCTGCTTTGGGGATGCGAGAAACCTGGTTAGGCTACTCTGCTGAGGAACAAAGAGGGACTTAAACAAGAAACTCTGTTGGGGAGAACCTATCTCTGCTTGGGGAGACAACTCAATGCTCCCAATCCAATATTCAGACTCTGTGGGGAGACCCAACTAAACCTGCTGAGGGGACTTTACTCCTGCTTGGAAAAATCTGTCATGAAACGAACTCGAGATGGCTTGCCCCAGAATATGTACCAACTTCTGATAAACTTTGTAGATATGGAGAGGAACAATCCCTTCATCTTTGACTTTGCCCCAGCCCGCGGGATCTCCGTAACATATTCCTCAAAAGAAACTCCAAAATCTTTGTATGCTGATGGTTTGACATGAACGGTCTCAGCACTTTGAACCTCACAGAGGTGCTTCAAGTTAATCGTCTTCAAGATAAGGATAGCTTCGGCGCTCTCGGGGTGGCCTGCCCCAGCCTTGTCATGACTTTGCCCCTGCTTGGAAGATTTGAGGAGCAGTACCCTTGGCTGCGAGAGATTCCCCGATTCTCGACTTGATTGCCCCAGATTACTGACTTTTGGATGGCTGACTCCCATGTTGTGATCATTTAATATAGCTTGCCCCAGTTCACCAGAATATTCAAGCGTTCTGCGTTCTATCATGATCAAATCTTTCCATCGTGGAAACTTTTCCGTTGTCAAGCGCTTACTCGTAAGTAAAACAAACTGTTCTTCATAAAAGACATATCAAATGCAATACATATGACAGTTTTTAAAATCCAGTTCGGTTCATTGGAAAAAAATTTGTGACATAAAATGTATGAATCATTCATCAACATGTAAACATTAATACAATGCTGTAAGGGGAATCCTTTCTAGGAGTCAGTTTCGATGCGATCTTTACCGAAGTATGCTTTCGAAACAAACCTATTTTAATTAGGACTTTTAAAGGTTGTAACGTGGTCAGGTTCACGGTTAACAAGAAGGGATATAAGGCTCAAAATTCATTTTAACCCACCCATTCTCCTTGATGTTCTCCGATCCTACGTTCAGCTAATTCAACCTTAGCATTCTCCTTTCAAAGGTTGAAGTGATAGTTCAGGAAATCACACTTTTTCGGAGCGACAATCACTCGCTTTTCGTCTTTGGCGTCCGGAGCCACATGACTTGCTTTGTTCGAGGATTTTTCTTTTGTAATCCTTTTAACTTTTCGCTTTTTCGTTCCCTAATTTTTGCCTGGACTAACTCTTTTGAGTTTCTTCGATTTTGAAGTCCAGCGGGATACCCTAATTTTTGCCTAAGTCGCTTGTTCGCAAGATTCGACTTAGCGGGCTTTTCCTGTTGATTCTTTTCTTTCTCTTTTTTTTTTTGTTGAACAAATCGTGTGACACCGGCTCATATGATTTATCCATCATGGATCAAAGATTGTGACTGTTTCACTCCTGATCGACCAGGTTCAACCATCATGGTTTTTTAGGTACAACCTATATAGGTGTGATTTATCCTCGAATGGGAACACTCCTGTTGCAATTTTGAACGCTTGGTCAAATCAACTGACACCTACCCTTCCCCAGGTCAAGATTGAGGGTTTTTTTTCATTTTCAGAAAGAAACTCCTACTACTAGGCTCAAAGGGGTTGACAAGGGATTACCTTCCTTATATCTCCGGTGTTTGTGGATTCGAAACAATGCCTATACATCATCAACAGGTTTTATTCAAAAGCATACGATCGGGAGCTTGCGCGTCTTTCGATTTTGTCATCCTCCCCGGATTCCACTTAAACAAGCGTTGGAAATAAATGAAAAGCAATAGAGTGAACATGAATGGATTAATTCAAAAACATGCATATTTATTTCATTATCAATATCAATTGAAAAACAACAAGTTTTACAAATGAAATTTGCAATTAAACAGGAAAGAAATCACAAATGTAAAGAAATGACATGATAAAATGCAGATTGCCAACTTCTCAGAACTGGGCTTCTTGTATCTAGACTTGTTGGCGAATCAGCCACCTCCAGCTTGTCCGTGGTTTGGCAGAGGATTCTGTATAACGTTGGGAACATCATCGGATGGGTAGAAAACATGTCCAGTAGCCATTGTCTACCTTCCCTAGGGGGTTCGCTAGGCGAGCGTTCACTAGGGCTTCGCTAAGCGAATGAGCCAGCGAGCGTGACAAAACTTGTTTTATTTTGTGGTTCCATCCAATGTTGATGTTTTGTAGGACCCTTTTGGTCGTGATGAGTATAGATATGGTGTTTAGTGGTAAAGAGTGTATACCTGATGTTAAAGAGGTGAAATTATGTAGATTGACTTTAATTTGATTAACATGATTGATTGGTGTATAATACATAACGAATATGATGTATGGTGATGTGATCAAGAGGATCGTGTGCACTTAGTGGGCCTGAATTTATTGGTTGTGTATGGTAATGTGATCAGTAGGATCGTGTACGCGTAGCGTGCTTGAGTTATTTGTTGTGTATTTGGTGGCGTGCATATCATGATGTTTTGGTGGGATGAAATCGTTTCTTAGGAGGAGTGCATGCGATCATCCGTACTCCTTGTGGAGAATGGTGGGGATAGATCATTTCCAAGGATGGGTGTATGTGATCTATTCGGGGTTCAATTGAATAAACCAATGAGTCGGTACCGCATGCATGGTGTTGAGTTGCATATTTGCATTATTGGGTGTTGTATTTGATGATTGGACAGTAGGTCGTGATTGATGTTGGTGGGGTGATGATTTATATATTTACTGCCTTCTATTCATGTATCTTATTACCGATAATTTTGATCATGTTTTCTCACCCCTTTGTTGTGGTCGTGGTCTGTGCTTCTTCGGAGGTACAGATAATCCAGGTACTTAGCTAGCTTGGATAGCGGTGTACGAGTCAAGTCTTAGGATGCTCTGATACGTAGCACGGGACTTGGGTGTTTTATTTGTTTTATGTTAATTTTGTTTCATTCCTGTGACGTATTATTGTGGTGAACCTGGTTAATGAATACTTTGGTGTATTTTGGCGGATGGCCGTGAATGATGGATAATAATAATTTTCCGCTGCTTTATTTTGAAAATCATATAATGAAGAATTATGTTGAACTATTTGATGTGATATCCCACTTTTGGGGGAAAACTCTGATATTATTTTGAAATAATTGTATTTTATTAAATTTTGGGAAGTGGGGTGTTACAATTGGTATCAGAGCAGATTGGTCCGTCCGGCCAGTGTAGTAGTTGAGGCTGTCCTTAGGATAGAGATGGTGTACCTTTTAACCTGGTGTTGTTATTGTTAAGCAGTATGGCAGGAAGGAATGATGTTGCTTTGGCTGCTGCTATGCAAGCGATGGCGCAGGTGGTTGCTAATCAGAACCAAGCTGCGGGTGCGCAATTCCGAGATTTGGCACAGTTTTGGAGTAACAAGCCACCGACGTTTGAAGGAGGAATTTTGAATCCTGAAGCTGCACAGAAGTGGCTGAAGGCGATTGAGAAAATTTTCAGGACAATGGGATGTAGTGATGAGAAAAAAGTGAAGTTTGGTACTCACATGCTGGAAGGTGAAGCTGAGGCTTGGTGGGATAACAGTCGCCGAAGATTGGAGACTGCTGGAACTGCAATTATTTGGGAGGTGGTTCGAACTGGTTTTCTGGAAAAGTATTTTTAGGAAGATATACGAAGTGCTAAGGAGATAGAGTTTTTAGAGCTGAAGCAGGGTAATCTGACTGTAGCAGAGTATGCTGCTAAGTTTGAAGAGTTGGTGTAGTATTGTCCTCATTACAATACTGAGGTGGCAATGACTTACAAGTGTTTGAAGTTTGAAAATGGGTTGCGTCTGGAAGTCAAGCTGGGGATCGCTTGTCAGAAGATCAGGAATTATCTAGAGCTGGTAAGCAGAAGCAGGATTTATGATAATGATAACCGGGCCAGGATTGCACATTATAAGGCTGTGAATGACCGTAAAGGTAAGCAGAGATTTGGTGGTACTCCTTACATGTTCCTGCTGATAAGGGAAAACTTAAGGCCGCTACTGATATGAAGTCTAGAGAAGGGAAGACATCTACTGATTTGAAATGTTTCCGGTGTGGTGGTGCGGGTGATCGTGCTAATGAGTGTCCTAATAAGGTGAAGAAGTGTTTCAAGTGTGGTAAGCCAGGCCATGTGATAGCGGATTACAGGGCCACTGTGCCTACCTGTTATAACTGTGGTGAGAAAGGTCATATCAGTACGCATTGCAAGAAGCCGAAGAAGTCTCAGGCGTCCCAGGTCGGCGGTAAAGTATTTGCTGTGGTAGGAACTCAATCTGATGGTGAAGAGCGTTCCATCAAAGGTACTTGTTTTATCAATAATATTCCTTTGACTGTTATGATTAACACGGGTGCAACCCACTCGTTCATTTCTGTTGAGTGTGTGAAGAGAGTAGGATTGGTGCCGTCTACTCTTGAGCGACGAATGACTATTGAAACTCCCTCTATTGGTTCAGTGACTACTTCTTTGGTGTGTTTGAAGTGTCCACTGACTATTTTTGGTAGAGACTTTGGAGTAGACCTGATTTGTCTGCCACTTGGTAATTTGGATGTTATTCTGGGTATGAACTGGTTGGAGTTCAACCGAGTCTACATCGATTGTTTTCGGAAGGTGTTGTTGTTCCTTACTCCAGAAGAGGAAGCATTGGCGGATTCCTTGTCTAATAAGGAATTGAGGAACTTGTTGGAGGAAGAAGCAAAAATGTTTACTTTGTTTGCATCATTATCTGTGGACAGCAAGACGTCAATGGAAGAGTTGGCGGTGGTGAATGAATTTCCCGAAGTGTTCCCTGATGATATTATAGAATTACCTCCGACAAGAGAAGTTGAATTTAGCATTGATCTTGTTCCTGGTACGAGACCTATATCTATGGTGTCGTACAGGATGTCGGCAGTGGAATTGGCTGAATTGAAATCTCAGATTGGAGAATTGTTGGATAGAAAGTTTATCAGAACGAGTGTGTCGCCGTGGGGAGCTCCAGTGCTGTTGGTAAAGAAGAAGGATGGTAGTATGCGCCTGTGCATCGATTACCGTCAGTTGAATAAAGTGAACATTAAGAATAAATACCCTCTTCCAAGGATTGATGATTTGATGGATCAATTGGTGGGAGCTTGTGTGTTCAGCAAAATTGACTTGAGGTCGGGCTACCATCAGATTAGAGTGAAAGAAGGTGATATTCAGAAGACAGAATTTAGAACCAGATATGGACATTACGAATATGCTGTAATGCCTTTTGGAGTGACTAATGCGCCAGGAGTATTTATGGAGTATATGAACTGAATCTTCCATTCTTATTTGGATCAGTTTATTGTTGTGTTTATTGACGATATACTGATTTATTCTAAGTCTGACGAAGAGCATGCAAGACATTTGAGAATTGCTTTGCAGGTGTTGAAAGATAATAATCTGTTTGCTAAACTATCAAAGTGTGAGTTCTGGTTGAAGACAGTGAGTTTCTTGGGGCATGTAATATCTGGTGATGGTATATCGGTGGACCCATCGAAAGTGAGTGCAATGTTGCAGTGGGAACCGCCGAAGACAGCGACGGAGATTAGAAGCTTTTTGGGTTTGGCAGGATATTACCGAAGGTTTATTGAGGGGTTTTCTAATTTGGCGTTGCCATTGACTCAATTGACGAGAAAGGATCAAGTTTTTGTGTGGGATGCTGCTTGTGAAGAAAGCTTTGAAGAACTGAAGAAGAAGTTGACTACGACACCGGTGTTAGTGTTGCCGACTTCGAGTGAACCTTTTGTGGTGTACTGTGATGCGTCTAAGATGGGATTAGGCGGAGTTCTTATGCAGAATAGTAAGGTGGTGGCATATGCTTCGCAAAAATTGAGGGTGCATGAAAGGAATTACCCTACTCATGACCTTGAATTGGCTGCGATAGTTTTCGTGTTAAAGATCTGGAGGCACTATTTGTATGGTTCGAGATTTGAGGTGTTCAGTGACCATAAAATTTTGAAGTATCTGTTCGATCAGAAGGAGTTAAATATGAGACAGAGAAGATGGTTGGAATTCTTGAAAGATTACGATTTCAATTTGAGTTATCATCCAGGAAAGGCGAATGTAGTAGCCGATGCTTTGAGCAGAAAAATGATTCATATGTCGGCTTTGATGGTGAAGGAAATGGAACTAATTGAGTAGTTCAGAGATTTGAGCATGGTTTGTGAGACAACGGCAAATGGTGTGATGTTGGGCAAGTTGCAAGTGAACAATGATTTCTTGGATATGATTAGAGAAATCCAAAAGCTAGATGTGAAGTTAGTGAATTTAATGCCTGGAGTAGGAAGTGACTCCGATAGTGATTTTGAGTTGGATAGTACAGATGTGTTGAGATTCAGAGGCAGGATTTGTGTGCCGGATAATGATGAACTGAAAAAGTCAATTCTGAGTGAAGGACATCATAGTAGTTTGAGTATCCATCCGGGAGCTACGAATATGTAGCACGATTTAAAAAAGTTATTTTGGTAGTCTGGTATGAAAAGGGATATAGCTCAATTTGTTTACGCCTGTTTGATATGTCAGAAGTCGAAAGTGGAACATCAGAGACCTTCTAGATTTATGCAACCGTTGGAAATTCCGGTTTGGAAATGGGATTGTATAACCACGGATTTTTTTACGGGTTTGCCGAATACGGCGAGAGGATTTGATGCTATTTCGGTAATTGTGGATCGACTTACGAAGTATGCATATTTTGTACCTATTAATATCAGTTTTCCGTTGGTGAAGCTGGCAGAGATTTACCTTCGGGTAATTGTGAAGCTACATGGTGTTCCGTCGAGTATCGTGTCGGATAGAGATCCGAGGTTTACTTCAGAATTTTGGAGGAGTTTACAGGAAGCTTTGGGTACTAAGTTGAAGTTGAGTTCAGCCTACCATCCGCAAACTGATTGTCAATCAGAGAGGACTATTCAATCGCTGGAGGATTTGCTAAGAGCTTGTGTGTTGGAAAAGGGTGGTGCGTGGGATACTCATTTACCGTTGATCGAGTTCACGTAAAACAACAGTTACCATTCTAGTATCGGGATGGTGCCATTTGAAGTTTTGTATGGTAGGAGATGTAGAACTCCTCTGTGTTAGTATGAAACAGGTGAGAATGTGGTATTGGGACCAGAAATTGTGCAGCAAACTACTGAGACCATTCAGATGATTCGTGAGAGAATGAAAGCGTCTCAGAGTAGGCAAAAAAGTTATCATGATAACCGAAGAAAAGAACTAGAATTCAATGAAGGTGATCACGTATTCCTAAGAGTTAACCCAGTGACTGGTGTGGGTCGTGCGTTGAAGTCTAAGAAGCTGGATCCTAAGTTTATTGGACTGTATCAGATTTTGCAGAGAATTGGTGTTGTAGCTTATAGAGTGGCGTTACCGCCTGAATTGTCAAATTTGCATGACGTGTTTCATGTGTCGCAACTTCGAAAGTATGTCTCAGATCCATCTCATGTGATTCAGAGGGATGAAGTTCAAGTCCGGGAGAATCTTACTGTTGAGACGATGCCGTTGAGGATCGAAGATTGTAAGATGAAACAACTCCGAGGAAAGGAGATATCTTTGGTGAAAGTGGTTTGGGGAGGTGCTGCAGGAGGCAGTGTGACCTGGGAATTGGAAAGTAGGATGTGGGAAGCGTATCCGGAATTATTTCCATCAGGTAATTTTCGAGGACGAAAATAATTAAAGTGGGGGAGAGTTGTAACGCCCATTTTAATTATTTAGTCTTTTTGGTGTTATTTAATTTTGGTGTGTCATTATGTGGGGGTGTGTCTGAGAGTGTTGGTGGGTACCCTAAAGTTATGGGAATTATTTAATAACTATGGAGTTTAATATTAATATAATATGATTAATGGTGGTGATAATTTAATAATTAATAGTAATATTATTATTATTATTATTATTATTATTATTATTATTATTATTATTATTATTATTATTGGAATAAGTAAAATAAGGATTTAAGGAGTATTAGAGAAGTTTTGGGGGAGAAGGGGAAAGAACACGATAAAACCAGTTTAGAGGAAGGAGAGAAGGAAGAGCAAGGAAGGAAGAGAGACAATGTTAGGGCTGTCAAATTCTTCAGAGTTCTTCGTCAATCTGAGCATCTAATCGAGGTAAGGGGGAACAACTGATTGGGATTGATATTTTGCATAAATTGGGTAGAGGGGATTCCTTAACCCCGTAGGGATTTGATGAATAAGATTGGTATGTTGATGATTGTTGCTGCCATGGATGAATTTGTGCATATGTTGTTATGAAATTGGTGAAACTCTGTGATTCCATCCTTGCATGTGATTATGTAGGGATTGTTTGGGTGTTCTGAGTAGTTTACCATTTTAGGTCGGAAATGGTTTAGTCGGTAGAATTGATGTTTTATTGGGTAAAATCTAGATTAAGTCGTGTAGTTTAGTCGGGGAATGTTGGGCTAAGGCTACAGGAACTGGTTTGGTGAAAATCGGGTGATCTATGAGCTCTGATGATTTTTGGACAGTGAGGGTTTTGAGTATCGCAGACGCTCGCTAGCAGGTTCGCTAGGCGAGCAGGTCGCGAGCATTCGCTATGGACTCGCTAGGCGAGCTGGGTAGCGAACATGTCAAGTAGCCACTATGTGCCTTCGCTAGGGGGTTCGCTAAGCGAATGAGCCAGCGAGAGTTACAGAACTTGTTTTATTTTGTGGTTCCATCCAATGTTGATGTTTTGTAGGACCCTTTTGGTTGTGATGAGTATAGATATGGTGTTTAGTGGTGAAGAGTGTATACCTAATATTAAAGAGGTGAAATTATGTAGTATTGACTTTAATTTGATTAACATGATTGATTGGTGTATAATACATAACGTATATGATGTATGGTGATGTGATCAGGAGGATCATGTGCACTTAGTGTGCCTGAATTTATTAGTTGTGTATGATAATGTGATCAGTAGGATCATGTACACGTAGCGTGCTTGAGTTATTTGTTGTGTATTTGGTGGCGTGCATATCATGATGTTTTGGTGGGATGAAATCGTTGCTCAGGAGGAGTGTATGCGATCATCCGTACTCCTTGTAGAGAATGGTGAGGATAGATCATTGCCAAGGATGGGTGTATGTGATCTATCCGGGGTTCGATTGAATGAACCAATGAATCGGTACCGTATGCATGGTGTTGAGTTGCATATTTGCATTATTGGGTGTTGTATTTGATGATTGGACAGTAGGTCGTGATTGATGTTGGTGGGGTGATGATTTGTATATTTGCTGCCTTTTATTCATGTATCTTATTACCGATAATTTTGATCATGTTTTCTCACCCCTTTGTTGTGGCTGTGGTCTGTGCTTCTTAAGAGGTACAGATAATCCAAGTACTTAGCTAGCTTGGATAGCGGTGTGCGAGTCGAGTCTTAGGATGCTCTGACACGTAGCACGAAACTTGGGTGTTTTATTTGTTTTATGTTAATTTTGTTTCATTCCTGTGACGTATCATTGTGGTGAGCCTGGTTAATGAATAGTTTGGTGTATTTTGGCGGATGCCCGTGAATGATGGATAATAATAATTTTCCGCTGCTTTATTTTGAAAATCATATAATGAAGAATTATGTTGAACTATTTGATGTGATATCCCACTTTTGGGGGAAAACTATGATGTTATTTTTGAAATAATTGTATTTTATTTAATTTTGGGAAGTGGGGTGTTACACATGGGATCAAGGTACTCCTGTGACTCAAGTTCATTTCAGCGCAAGAAGACGGAACCACGAACAGCGAGCATCAATGGCTCGGACATTTATTTTGTCCAGCGGTCAGGTGGCCAATTTTATTTTATTTTGCAGGAGAACAGCAGTTCAGAAAGCAGCACTCAGGCTCATGTCAAGTATTTTCACAGTGATAACGGTCAAAAATGAGGTTCAGAAGCTTAACAGAGCTCCAAATAGTTGAAACAGGGCAAATGGACAGATTTCCCTCCAAAAGGCGCCAAAATTCAAAATTTGAAGGTGTTAATCAGTTAACCTATATGGTTAATCGATTAACCAAAGGAAAATTAGCCCAGATTTGAAATTTTAACAGTGTTAACCGGTTAACGCATATGGTTAACCGGTTAACCATAGCAGATTTTTCCCTGTACGTGATTTTGCAAGCCAATTGAACTTGGGGTCCAATTTTGATCACCTTGGAATTCAAATTTTCACTTGGGAAGGATCTAGAACATCTTTAAATTTCAGATTTCCCTCCAAAAACCCATTCCACATTCCAAACCTTGATTTCCAATCCAAATTCCAAACCTTGCTTTGGATCCAAACCTAAGTCATACTTAAGTGATTTACTCCAAAACAAACCATCCAATTCTCATTTGTCACATTCATTTTTCAGAATTGATCAGAATTCTCTCAACTTCTCCATTTCCAAAACCCGCACTCAAAGCTCTTTTTCATTGGAATTCTTGATTCTTCATTGGAATCAATGGATTCTTGAGCTAGAACCTCTTTCCATCATCATCATTGAATCAATTTCCTTCTTCAATTTTTGTGCAAGCATGGATCTGAATCTGGAGCTGGATCTAGAAGTGTTTATTTGAAGCTTTTTGTGGATCTTGAAGTTTTCCGGATTTCTAGCATTGGATCTACTCAAATTCAGTTGATCAACATTTACCGAATCAAATCTCCGCTTCAAAGGTTGGAATTCTCGATCCGATTTAATTTTTGAGCTTATCATGTTAATCTTCATATTCGATTGAATTTTGGTTGATTTCGATCTGTTCAAATTGTGATGTTGCTGTGTAATTGTGTATCCATGTTGTTGGATCTCTGTTTTCTGTTGTTAATTTCGTGCTTAATTGATAAGTTGATCTGTTGGAACCTTGGATAAGCTGTTTTGGTGCTAGAAGTGATTTTCTGCCGCTGTTTTTAGCTTCTGGTGCAGTGTTAATCGGTTAACCTATATGGTTAACCGGTTAACCATTTCAAACTTTCAAATTTTTTTCAAACGTTAACAGTGTTAATCGGTTAACGCATATGGTTAACCGAGTAACCTGTTCAAAGTTCCAGATTTTTCAAACTTTTAAGGTGTTAACCGATTAACAGTATGTGTTAACCGATTAACATTGTGCCAGAATGTCATATTTGCTGTTTTGTTTGCTTGTTTGCATACCGTTTTGATTCGAATCATCATAGATCAGTGTGATGCATTAGGATTGAAATGTTTTGGAAATTTGTCACTATTTGTGGTTGATTAATCATGATTTTGTTGACATGTATGTTCATTTTCCACTCGGTTGCATGCTTGTGTATGTGGATCGAAGTGATCATTTGTTGGCATATTTATTAGCTTTCGTCTCTTGTTTTTCTCCACATGTTTTCATCATTCTTGCATCGCTGTTGAGGTCGAGACGCACTTGTGGCGGCTGCTGCCCCGCACATTTTTTCCTCCCTCCCACCATTCTAAATGTGCATTTTCATGTTTGCATCTTCTACTTGCGATTGAATTTACTTGGTGCTTTCTTGTGCTTTTTGCCGTGATCCCCATAGGGTTCCTAGTCCCTCTGTTTAGGATGGGAGTAGGAGAGACATTAGGTGTTCAATTCAAGCATGCTAACATTAGGGTAGATGTTCCCCCTTTCAATCCAAACTTTAGGACCACTTTGCATGACAACGTTAGGGCCGAGTTTCCCTTAGACCTTTTGTGCGTCTCTTTTCTCATCTCAAACCATTCTAATTCATCTAATAAAGGCGATAAACATTGCGCGCTACGAGCCTTAAGCTACATGGGGAATGATGAATGAGGCGTCTCCTCTCGCTTATCTAGGGTGTTTAGTATACGTCCCGTTTGGGGGTGATATATGACGCATTCTGTAACACCCCCTTTCTATACCCCCAAATAATACAATTAATTATTTAGGCACGATTCAAAATTTCATCAGAGTAAGTTTATAAAACGGTATAAAAGGGACATGCCACATTATCCGAAAACCACACATATAAAACACCTGCTCATATATAATGATATGCAACAACGGGGTAACACCCACGAGAAAATATCTAGAACAAAGGCGGAACATCCAGATATTTCATAATTCTCTAACACATGTATTCATATATACAAATCATCAACCAACATGGTTACATAACTTTCATCAGCAGATACATATACACATGCATCACAAAAGAAACAAAACAACTCCTAGCTACCCGGTGCTACATATCAGAGCCGACCAACTAAAGGATGAAGCCACGCCTCACAAAAGATCTCCAGCAATCTAATCTGCAATGCCTCATAGAGCATTATAAAACAGCAGAAGGGTGAGAAACAAAATCATAACAAACAATGCATAAAGGCATATATACATATATATATATATATATATATATATATATATATATATATATATATATATATATATATATATATATATATATATATATATATATATATATATATATATATATATATATATATATATATATATATATATATATATATATATATATATATATATATATATATATATATATATATATATATATATATATATATATATATCATATCCACAATCATGCATCTTACGCTTTCTCACCACGACTCACATCGTACATCGCAATGTATCCATTAAAGTCTATTTACAAATAGAACATCAAGCATAAACAATATGCATCATTAAGGTTTATATCCATTCAGGAACATTCATACATGTTACACACATATACATATATACATATATTCAGTCATATATATATATATATATATATATATATATATATATATATATATATATATATATATATATATATATATATATATATATATATATATATATATATATATATATATATATATATATATATATATATATATATATATATATATATATATATATATATATATATATATATATATATATATATATATATATATATATATATATATATATATATATATATATATATATATATATATATATATATATATATATATATATATATATATATATATATCTTTTCAAGCATTTCATTATGTCATTCACACCTTTCACATTATTCTAATAAACATACACAACATGCTTATTTCGCCATACATCATGCACAGATGTCAACACGCAAATCATAGAGGCCAACTCGCTACACTACGCAAATGCAACACATTATTGACTTAATCGTCCATC
This sequence comes from Lathyrus sativus, assembly GCA_963859935.3. Classification (NCBI taxonomy): domain Eukaryota; kingdom Viridiplantae; phylum Streptophyta; class Magnoliopsida; order Fabales; family Fabaceae; genus Lathyrus; species Lathyrus sativus. The sequence goes on along the minus strand of OZ012737.1, from coordinate 253,423,008 downwards.
AGATTCTCCTAAGAATTAATTTACTCTCACCCCTCACGGGTACCCTATAACTCGTCAGATTCTCCTAGAAATCACAACATTCATCAGACTCTCCTAGGAATCACACCATTCATCAGATTCTCCGAGGAATCACACTGCTCGTCAGATTCTCCTAGGAATCACATCGTACATCAGATTCTCCGAGGAATCACACCATTCATCAGATTCTCCGAGGAATCACACCGCTCGTCAGATTCTCCTAGGAATCACATCGTACATCAGATTCTCCGAGGAATCACACCATTCATCAGATTCTCCGAGGAATCACACCGCTCGTCATATTCTCCTAGGAATCACATCGTACATCAGATTCTCCGAGGAATCACACCATTCATCAGATTCTCCTAGGAATTAGGTCATTCAGCAGATTCTCCGAGGAATCACATCTCTCATCAGATTCTCCTAGGAATCAGGTCACTCAGCAGATTCTCCGAGGAATCGCATCTCTCATCAGATCCTCCTAGGAATCAATTCACTCTTCAGACTCTCCTAAGAGTCATATCACTCATCAGACTCTCCTAAGAGTCAACAGCACAAGAATGTACTTCCTACACTTCTTGAAATGCATACATGCTTACAAACATACTCATGCATTCTTCACATTCATCGCATATATATATTATGCACTCAACATATATGTATCAAAAAGAAAACATATATATATTCATCATCCATTCAAACCAATCGTACATGGTTCACATTCACAAACAATTCCTTCATGCATTTCTAATCAATTTAAGCAAATACACAAAATTGCCAAACGGCTACACCTCGCACCTCACAAATCATAAACTAGGATTCACGCCATACGGCTATCCACAACACATATGACAACACATAATCAGTCATCTCTGACAAGGAATGATCACAACCAAACCACACAACCAATCCTCAATTGGAAAGCACAGGAAGATAAAATATGTTGCTGCATTCGCCAACCTTCGCCTGGCGAAGCCACGCAGCGAATGCTCGCTGGCCTTCGCCTGGCGAACTTCCCGGCGAAGTCCACTGGGAGTAATTCTGGAATTACTCGCTGAGGCTCGCTACACACTCGCCTGGCGAACCTTCGCCAACTAACCTCGCCTGGCGAACTTGCCAGGGAAAGCAGGGTGGATGTTTCTGACTTGCTTCGCTACAGCTCGCTGGACTTCGCCTGGAGAGCCTGCGAAGACAGAACTTCCATGGCTGTCTCAAGAGCCCAAACTCTACAAAATCAACCGATTAAATCCAAACCAGTCTCAGAGGCACAACCCAACCATCACCCGACTAAACTACATCATCTAATCCGAGTTTTAACCGATTAAAACCTCTTTCTACTCATCAAACCAACTTCTAACCTAAGTGGAAAAAGAGTAGAAACACTACAAAATCCAAACACATACACATACAATCATACACATTAAAGAGATGATGGAGTTTCACACCCTTACCTGATTAATCGCAAGCTAGGGTTTGATCTTGATGTTTTCCAAAGTTTCCTCTTCTTTCTCTCCTCTTTCTCTTCTCCTTCTTTCTTTCTCTTTTCTTTCCTTCCTTTCTTACTATCTTTCTTTTTCTTTTATTTCCTCTTTAATATCTTTTCCCTTATTTTTCCAAAACATCCACTAATTCAATATCTCATAAATATCTCACTTATTATTAAATAGGAAATGTCCAAAATACCCTCCAAACTATTTTCTCCGAAAACTCCCAAAATCGGTTAAAATAGAATAATATGCAAACTTAACATATTTCCACACAATTTCCACATTCAAATAATATTCGCCCAATTAAACCAAAAAGGACTCAACGAAAAAGGAATAGTCGAAATCGGGGCGTTACACATTCGGCTCCATGTCATAGTCTTTAGTGCAACGTGAATCACAAACCGAATTAATTCACTTCACTAAAAAACACAAAACAAATTTCAAACCTTTTTTCCTTCGGGATTAATCGAAAAATATTTTTTCAGAAAAGAGTGTTGTTAAGCTTCGGTTCTACCGCATACAGGCTTTGTCCCTAACTGCTGGAACGGATGTTTAACCCTACTCAGTCAGAACACTTAATCAGCCTGTGGTTTCGTGTCCGCCTGAACTACGTTTGCTCTGATCTTTCATATCAGATGAAAGTACGTAGGCCCAAGACACGATGTCTTGGTGAGCAACCTTCCCCCCTTCTCTCCCGTAGTTAGCCGAACTACGTTGACTCTGACTTTCCCATTGCACGAGGGAATACGTAGGCACAAAGCGGCGATGCTCTGCCGAGTCTCTTTTCTTTTATTTTTTTCCCACAAGCCTGTAGCTAGATAGATAAACACACCCTTAGATAGACAACAAGCATGGATTCCGTCGAGTACGACGGACGTGAGGGGTGCTAATACCTTCCCCTTGCGTAACCGACTCCCGAATCCCGGACTTGGTTGCGATGACCTTGTCTTTCCTTTTTTTTCGTTAGGTTTTTCCGATCGTTTCCTTTCCCTCTCTTTGGGATAAATAAAGAAAGGTGGCGACTCTTCTGTTTTCCGCCGGGTGTTTTTCGCAGTTGCGACAGCTGGCGACTCTGTTGAGGACTGTGATGGTTCCCTATGCGAGTCACTCCTAGCGCTTGTCTGTTGCGTTTTTGGGTGTTTATTTTTGTGCAGTTTTTGCTTTATGTATGTCATCTGTTGTATATTATTGCATTTTACATTCTTGTTGTTGTTGTGTTGTGGGTTGGGTTGTTCCACCGAGAGATAAGTCGGACCTGGGCTTGAGTATACACATAGGATTAGAGTGGAGATTAGCGGGAGATTGTGTGGCGTTTGGCTGGGCAATAGCTCGCGTGAAATTCACATTTAGACGAGGTTTTTCTTAGGAAATATTCTATCCTGTGCGTATGATGCAGTTGGGGAATATTGACTTAGAGAGACTGTCAACTCTGGAGACTGTTCATTTGGGAAGTCAGTTAAGTGAGGCCGCTTCATTAGACTATGATGTCAAACCGGAAACGGTGAACGTATCATCGTTTCTCGAAAGTCTGTGACATTGACCACCCGCATAGGATGTCGTACCTGTCAAGACTAGAACCCCCATGTGAGAGGGATGGGTTTTTATAGGAAACCTGGCCTTCAACCAACCCTGGTTTTCTCATCAGTGCAGAATTTTGATCCTGAGTGTTCTATCCAGTGTGTTATCTCAGTGTTCTGATTAGAGCGGAGCTCTGGTTGAATTCAGTCAACGGCACAGCAACGAGTTTTGAGCATTGGATACCTTGATCTCATGTGTGCATCTGCATAATCATTTTGCATTTAACATTGCATGTTTATGTGTGTTACAGGTTCTCGTCTTTCCCTTGATTCTGGTACTGGTCTTTTGCAGAGATGAAAGCTAGCAGAAAGAGGATTGTTGTGTACAAATTTTTGACACCTGAGTTGGGACCTTTATTTGGTCTGATTTCCCTGGCTGATCCTAGTGTTCTTGCAGCTTTTAGAGAACAGTATGGTGGAATTCTGAAGTTTGTCCGTAAGCTTACTACTCATGAGCAGGGAGTTATTCATACCTTGATGCAGTTTTATGATCCTTCACTGCGATGCTTCACGTTTCCGGACTATGTGTTGGTTCCGACTTTGGAGGAATTTGCTTACATATTGGGCGTTCCAATTTTGAACAAAGTGCCTTTCTTCAGCTCCGAAGAAGAACCTAATCTTGAGAAGTTATCCGCCGCTCTTTATTTGAGCGCCTCTGACTTGGCCGGTCATGTTATCAGTAGAAATGGAGTTTCCGGATTTACTTTACCCTTCCTGGTCGACAAAGCCCGAGAGTATGCTGAAAAGGGTTGTTGGGTGGTTTTCAGTGCTATCTTGGCTCTGTGTGTCTATGGCATTGTGTTGTTCCCCAATGTACCTGACTTTGTGGATTTTGATGTTTTTCATATCTTCGCTTCCAAGAATCACGTACCTATTCTTCTAGGAGACTTGTATCATTCAGTGTATTACAAGAACGAGAAAAGAAGAGGAAAGATGGTTTCTTGTTGCGCATCGTTGTTGCATAAGTGGTTTGTTGATCACCTTCCTCGCTCTGGAGCTTTTGTGGATTCCGCGAACTCATCTGAATGGTCGAAGAGGCTTATGGGTTTAACAGAGAAGAATATTGTCTGGTTCAACTGAGACTTTCCGGGTCGTGAGCTTATCTTCAGTTGTGGTAGCTTTCCTAATGTGCCCTTGATAGGGAGGAAAGGTGGTATCAACTATAATCCTTCTCTTGCTGTGAGACAATTCAGTTATGCTTTGAAAGGACCTCCGAAAGAAGAAGAAGTGCAGGAATCTCTGTACTTCACATGTGTAGCTGATCCTTGAATCTCGGCCCGATTCGTGGACACTTGGGGTAAGATTCACAAGAATGGAAAGCTTTCTTTGGGCAAAGGAGATTGTAGAGCCTATGATCCATATTCGGATTGGATTCAGAAGAGGGTTGAAGAGGTACTGTTGTCGTTTCCTGTTGAAACACCATTGTATCCCTCAGTCATTGAGCCGCCTACAACCGTCGATATCCTGAGATATACCAAGCTTTGGGCAGAGAAGGAAGAGCTGTGCAAAGAGAATGAAGAGTTGAAGCAGGAAATCAGTCAGCTGAAACATGATAAGGGTGAAGTTGTGTATTTGGCCAAGACAAATGCAAAACTGTTGACTAAGCTGAAGGAAGAACTTGCTAATCAGGTACAAGCACGGAAGCAAGCCGGTCTTGATCTGAAAAGCACTTGTGATGTTCTGAGGAGCAAGAAGGAGGATTTAGATAGAACCTATCTGAAGATATCCAAATTCAATGAGCAGTTGAATGCTACTGTGACTTCCAACAAGAGTAGGGAAGATCGGCTTCGTGTTCAGGTGGATAAGCTGAAAGCGAAATTCAAGGCCAAGGAGAGAGAGGTGTTGTTAGAAACATTCCGCAGAAGTAGGATCGAGCAGAGATACCAAGAGATTTTGTCAGCACTTGACGAGTTCAAGATTCGGGCAAAGGTGAAGAAACCCAGGCTTGAGGATGCCTTCGGCGAGGATGCTTAGGAAAATCATTGTCATTATCTCTGGGATGTGATACACAAGAGGGATGTCCTTATTCGAGAGTTGATGGAGAGGCTAGACCATCCCGACACAAAGGAGATGCTTGAAGAGTCTCAGGAGTGGCATAGAGATCATGGTTACTAGGAGCTTTATCTTTTGTAGTTTCATTTGATTTTGTATCTTGATCATCACCAGAGATGTTGGATGAGATCAATGCCTCTTTGTATGCGGATATTTTCTTATTTGGTGGTATTGTTTCAGCTTTACCTGATATATGAGAATATTTATTATGGTGTTCTTATCCATCTCTGCTGTTCTTGTTTATTGAAACCGGAATCAAGGGGAAGATCTCCCTGTGCATACATAGACATGTTTGCATTTTTCATCTTGCATTCTCATTTGCATCGCAGGTTGTTCTTGGTGGCCTTGTGTTCTTATCTCTGCTTGGTTTTCTTTAGTTCAGGATTGAGGAGTTCAGTTTCCACAAGTATTCTACTCGAGGGAATCAGCAGAAGGTGATGGATCAAGTTCAAGCAGAATTGCAGGAGGTCAGGGCTCGTATGACCCAATTCATGGAACTGATGCAGACTGTTGCTAGTGGATAGGAATAGTTGAGAACTCTAGTCCAGCCGTTGATAGCACGGGTTAATGAAGATGGTGTTTTGCACGGAGGAGCCGGTATTGTTCATCCTCCGGTTGGTGGATCTATTCCTCAGGGCATTCATACTGTTGTTGTACCTCCGGGCGGAGGAGCTGCTGGTGAGAATGGTAATATTGCTGGTAATGGCAGTGTGTGCTGTGCACGGGGTTGCTGGTCATCATTGGGAGGATAATCAGGATGATATATTTTCTGTGAAAGATCTAGAGGGCGGTTTGCCGACTGAAGCTGACCGAAGGTTCAAACTGATTGAGGAGAAGATGAAATCATTGGAGAATCAGAACTCTTTAGGCTTGGATATATCAGATCTTGGTTTGGTTCCTGGGGTCAGGATTCCCCCCAAATTTAAGGTGCCCGATTTTGATAAGTACAAAGGGACGACTTGTCCCAAAATGCACATTCAGGTGTACTTTAGAAAAATGTCTGCTTATTCCAGTGATGAAAAGTTGTTGATGCATTTCTTCCAGGATAGTCGAGCAGGGGCTTCGTTGGAATGGTATATGGGGCTTGAGAGAACCCATATTCGTAGCTGGAAAGAATTGGCTGAGGCTTTTGTGCGTCACTATCAATATAATAGTGATCTGGCACCCAATCGGGTACAATTGCAGAGTCTATCGCAGAAAAATTCTGAGTTTCAAAGAATACGCCCAGAGATGGCGGGATTTAGCTGCAAGGGTACAACCTCCTTTGGTTGAAAGGGAGTTGATTGACCTGTTCACGGCTTCTCTACCAGGTGTATGCTTTGAGAAGATGACAGGCTACATGTCTGCAGGGTTTTCTGATTTGGTAATTGCTGGTGAGCAAATTGAAAGTGGAATCAAGTCTGGTAAGATTTCAAATGGTGGTGGATCCTCTTCGGGAGGAACGAAGAAGTCATATTCTGCAAACCCGAAGAGAATGGAGGGGGATGAGAATGATATCTCACATAAGGGTAAGGGTAGAGCTCAGTCTCGTCAGCATCAGCAAGTTGCTACAGTAAATATCCCGGCCGCAGCTCTGCAACAAGGAAATGCTCTGCGACCTTATGCTGCTAGGCGCAGGATGCCTGATAGACAGTTCACAAATCCTTCGATACCATATTCTCAGTTATTACAACGGTTGCTGCAATTACAATTGGTTCAGAAGAGGACCTTGGCTCCTCTCACAGGTATACCGCCTCCTGGTTACGATGCAAACGCTCATTGTGATTTTCACTCTGGCGCCCTAGGCCATGATATTGACCATTGTAAAGCTTTCAAGCATAAAGTATAGGATTTGCTTGATTCCAAAGCTATCAATTTCACCAACGAGGGGCCCAATGTGACTCAGAACCCGATGCCGGATCATGGGGTGGCAGGAGCCAATGCCATTATTGAGGGTGAAAAGTTGAATTTAATAACTGATGTTGAAGATTTAAAAACTCCGTTGGGTTTTGTGAAGGGTTGTTTGTTAAAGAAGGGAGTATTTCCTGGTTGTTCTGCTGACTGCTCAGAGTGTGAAGCGCAGCCTAAGGGTTGTGATCTTTTAAAGAGGGGTATTCAGAGAATGATTGATGAGGGTTGTTTGCAATTTGATAGAGTCGTGAAAGAAAATGTCGAGCACACAGTGAGTGATGACGAAAACGAAGATGCCACGATTTCCATTCCATACCGGACAATCAATATTTCAGCGCCTGCTAGGCCCGCTCCGGTTACCATTACTGTACCAGGACCTATGTCGTACGAGAGCACTAGAGCTATCCCATGGAATTATGGGGGAGAGGTGTTCTGTAACAGGCAGAAACAAGAATTGACAGAATCAGCAAGCGGAAGTTCGTCGATTGAGAACATAGTGGGGGCCGGAGGTATTACCAGAAGTGGTAGGGTCTTTTCTCCACCAGAGATTAATGCTGATAAGAATGACAAAGGTAAGCGTAAGGTTGTGGTTGAAGAGAATGCCCAACCCTGGGTTGTTACTGATGATCTTTCAAGGGATACGGAGGAATTTATGAGGCTAATTCAGAAGAGTGACTACAAAATTGTGGATCATTTGAATCAAACTCCTTCGAAGATTTCTATCCTGTCATTGTTGATGAGTTCGGAGGCGCATCGCAATGCTTTGTTGAAAGTCTTGAATGCAGCATACGTACCCCAAGAGATTTCTGTTAATCAGTTGGAGGGGGTAGTCGCTCATGTGAACGCCGACAATGGTCTCGGCTTTACTGATTTGGATCTGACTCCTGCTCGGAGGAACCATAATCGTGCTCTGCATATATCTTTGGATTGTAGAGGATCTCTGATGTCACATGTTTTGGTTGATACACGATCATCCCTCAACGTGCTTCTGAAGAAGGCATTGATGAAGTTGGACATTCAAGGTTTGTTGTGCACGGCAAGTGATTTGGTCGTGAGGGCTTTTGATGTATCTAAGAGATTGGTGTTTGGAGAGATCACATTGCCTATTCAGATAGGGCCAGAGATCTTTGATGCAACTTTCTATATCATGGATATCCAGCCAGCATACAGATGTTTGCTTGGCCGACCTTGGATACACTCTGCTGGGGCAGTCACCTCAACGTTGCATCAAAAGCTGAAATACATGGTAGAAGGGAAGATAGTCACGGTGTGCGGTGAAGAGGACATTATGGTTAGCCATTTGTCATCTTTCAAGTACGTGGAAGTGGATGGTGAGATCCACGAAACGCTCTGCCAAGCATTCGAAACAGTCCAGATTCAGGGGAAGTCCCCTATAGAAGCCAAGGACTCAGAGGTTTCGATGTCGTCGCTCAAGGAGGCTCGTGCTATCGTAGAATCCGGCTCGTCTCCGAAGTAGAGCCAAGTTCTCGATGTTCCTGTCAAGTAGGACAAGTTCGGACTGGGATACAAACCCTCCGGTTCTTCTTAGATTCCGAGATACAGGGGACCTGTTCAGTTCACCAGCAGTGGTGTGATATTTGACAGGATTAATGTCGTTGAAGACGATGAAGGTGACAGTGACTGCGACATGGATGCGTGGATTCGTCCATGTACTCCCGGCCAGAAGCTGTGCAACTGGACTACCGAAGAAGTCATTCATGTTATTGTTGCAGAGTAATGTTCATTGTTTTGATTATATTCAGTCCTGCGTTCTGCCCAAGACGTAGTGACCCATTTGTGGGGCCTTCTTGTTATTTACAATTTATCATTAATAAAAGATGTTTCGCATTCAAATATTGTGATCCCTGTTTTTTTTGTTTTGTTTTACATTTATACTTAACAGAAAAATGGCAATGTGTTTGTTTGGTGCATCACATGATAAACATAACATACTCATGCAGGTCTTTTCTATCAGATGCCATCGATTCAGGTTCAGCTATGACTTCGTGTGACTTTGATAATCCCGTTTATCAAGCTGAAGATGAGACTGACAAAGACTGTGAACTACCCGAAGAGTTAGCCAGGCTTCTCAAGCAACAGGAAAGGGTTATTGTACCTCATCAAGAGGATATTGAGATTATCAATCTGGGTACCGAGGATGACAAGAAAGATGTTAAAGTGGGGGCTGCATTGGAAGGCAGTGTCAAGAGAAGATTGGTTGAAATGCTCTGTGAGTATAAAGATATCTTTGCTTGGTTTTACCAAGACATGCCTGGGCTGGATACAGATATTGTGGTACACCGGTTGCCTCTCAGAGAAGATTTCTCGCTAGTCAAGCAGAAGTTGAGACGGACAAGGCCTGACATGGCAGTCAAGATCAAAGAAGAAGTTCAGAAGCAGCTGAATGTTGGGTTTCTTGCTGTCACGAATTACCCTCCGTGGGTCGCTAATATTGTTCTTGTGCCTAAAAAAGATGGAAAGGTCAGGATGTGCGTTGATTATCGAGATCTGAATAAAGCGAGCCCAAAAGACGATTTCCCGCTCCCTCATATCGATGTGTTGGTTGATAACACCGCTCAGTATTCTGTGTTTTCATTCATGGATAGCTTCTCTGGGTATAACCAAATCAAGATGGCCCCAGAGGACATGGAGAAAACTACTTTCATCACACCGTGGGGGACTTTTTGCTATAAAGTGATGCCCTTTGGATTGAAAAATGTAGGGGCAACTTATCAGCGGGTGATGGTCACTTTGTTTCATGATATGATTCATCATGAGGTGGAAGTCTATGTTGATGACATGATTGTAAAGTCACATACGGAGGAGGGACATCTGGTCGATCTTCTGTAATTGTTTGAAAGGCTGAGGAAGTTTAAGCTGAGGCTGAATCCTAACAAGTGCACCTTCGGGGTGAGATCTGGAAAGTTATTGGGTTTCATTGTCAGTGAAAAGGGTATTGAGGTAGATCCTGCCAAAATAAAAGCTATACAAGAGATGCCTGGGCCGAGAAGGGAAAAAGAGGTTAGTGGTTTCCTGGGGAGATTAAACTACATTGCAAGGTTTATATCTCATCTTACAGCCACTTGTGAACCAATATTCAAATTTCTGAGAAAAGATCAAACGGACAGGTGGAATGAAAATTGCCAGAAAGCATTTGAAAGAATAAAATAATATCTGCAGGAACCTCCAATACTCATGCCTCCAGTTGCAAGGAGACCACTGATCATGTATCTCACGGTTCTTGAGAATTCAATGGGATATGTGCTCGGTCAACAGGACGAGTCAGGTAGAAAAGAGCACGCCATCTACTACCTGAGTAAGAAATTCACCGATTGTGAGTCGAGGTACTCGATGCTGGAAAAAACATGTTGTGCACTCGCCTGGGCCGCTAAGCCTTTGAGGCAATACATGTTAAACCACACAACCCTATTGATTTCGAAGAGGGATCCAATCAAGTATGTCTTTGAAAAACAAGCACTCTCCGGAAGGATTGCCCGATGGAAAATGGTGTTAACAGAGTATGATATTCAGTACGTTTCCCAGAAAGCCATTAAGGGAAGTGTCCTGTTGGAATATCTCGTGGAACAGCCGATTGAGGATTATCAGCCGATGAAATTTGACTTCCCAGATGAAGACGTCATGTTTCTGAGAATGAAAGACTGTGATGATCCTTTACCTGACGAGGGTCCTGAGAGAGAATCTCAGTGGAAACTGGTTTTCGACGGAGCAGTTAATTCGTATGATAATGGAATCGGTGCAATCGTTACTACTCCTCACAGGTCTCATATCTCGTTCACCGCCCAATTGACATTCGCTTGCACCAATAATGAAGCTGAGTATGAAGCTTGCATTATGGGTTTAGAAGAGGCCGTTGATATGAGGATTAAGAATCGGGATGTATACGGTGACTCAGCGTTAGTCGTTAACCAAATCAAAGGAGAATGGGAAACTCGTCAGGCCAATCTGGTGCCTTATAGAGATTATGCAAGGAGACTGCTGCCTTTCTTTGATAGAGTTGATTTTCATCATATGCCGAGGGCTGAGAATCAGATGGCGGATGCCTTGGCCACGCTCGCTTCGATGTATAAAGTGAATTTCTGGAATGAAACTCCTGCTATCACCATCATGTGTCTTGATAGACCTGTTTTTGTATTTGCCGTTGAGAAAGCACCTGATGGAAAGCCTTGGTATTTTGATATCAAGCATTTTCTCAAGACTCAGGAGTACCCACCTGGGGCATCCAGTAAGGATAATAAGACTCTGAGGAGGTTAGCTGGTAATTTTTATCTGAATAAGGACGATGTGCTCTACAGGAGAAACTTTGACATGGTCTTGTTGCGTTGTGTTGATGAACTTGAAGCCAACCTGTTGATGGAGGAAGTTCACGAAGGTTCTTTTGGTACTCACGCCAATGGACATGCAATGGCCCGAAAATTGTTGGAAGTTGGGTATTATTGGATGACTATGGAATCCGATTGTTTCAAATACACCAAAAAATGCCATAAATGCCAGATTTATGCGGATAAGGTGCATATGCCACCATCTCCTATGAATGTGTTGACATCTCCTTGGCCTTTTGCCATGTGGGGAATTGATGTGATTGGAAAGATTGAGCCGACTGCTTCTAATGGACATCGCTTCAATCTGGTCGTGATTGATTACTTTACGAAGTGGGTAGAAGCAGCGTCCTTCGCTAATGCCACGAAGCAGGTGGTCGCCCGATTCATAAAGAAGGACATCATTTGTTGTTATGGAATTCCGGAGAGAATCATTACTGATAATGGTTCAAATTTGAATAACAAAATGATGAAGGAACTGTGTTAGAGTTTCAAGATCGAACATCACAATTCTTCTCCATATCATCCGAAGATGAATGGTGTTGTTGAGGCAGCTAATAAGAATATCAAGAAGATTGTGCAGAAAATGGTTGTGACCTACAAAGACTGGCACGAGGTGTTGCCTTTTGCTCTTCAAGGTTATCGTACTGCGGTGCGTACATCAACCGGGGCAACTCCTTTCTCATTGGTGTATGGTACGGAAGCGGTCTTACCATTGGAAGTTGAGATTCCTTATTTAAGGGTATTGTCGGATGTAAATCTTGACGAAGCTGAGTGGGTGCGGACCAGGTTGAATCAGTTGAATTTGATTGATGAAAAGAGATTGGCGTCCATTACGCATGGTCGGTTGTACCAGAGTAGGATGAAGAAAGCCTTTGATCAGAAAGTGCGTCCTCGGTGCTTCTAGACGGGTGATTTGGTGTTGAAAAGGATTCTTTCTCCTTAGACAGATCACAGGGGAAAATGGACTCCTAACTATGAAGGTCTGTATGTGGTAAGAAAGGTTTTCTCTGGAGGAGCCTTGTTGCTATCTACCATGGATGGTGAAGATTTTTCGTCCCTTGTGAACGCGGATGTGGTTAAAAAATACTTTGCTTAAAGAGACCCGCTGGACACAAAAAGAAAAGTCCAGGCAAAAATGGGGCATCCCGGCGAACCATAAAAAAGAGAAAAGGTTCGGGAAAAAATTAGGGATAAAAAAGAAAAAGATGTGAACCCGCAAAGTTGAAAACCTGAAAGGGCAACTTTGGCAAAAATGGGTATCCAGGTGGATTGAAAATCCGAAAGGGCGATCCAGGAAAAAGTTAGGGGCTTAAAAAGCAAGTGATCATGGTCTGCGTTCGATCTGTAAGCTTGTGATCAGTTATCCCGAAGGAAAGGAATCAGTCTAGTCAGAAGAAGAAACGTGGGGAACATCGAAGACATACAGGTCATAGCCGAATCGACGCATGGTGGTTGTTTGTTTCCACATTACCGACATTTATATTGTATTTGTTTTCTTGTTTTTGAGCAATTATCTCTTTTCAAGAATTTCATATGAATTGTAATTTGCCTATTTACAAGCCTTTCATCAATAAAGTATTCACTTCAGTCAAAAAGTTTTCTTTTTCTTGTCCATTTTACTGTTTTATTTGCGAAATGTCTGTTATTTTGGTGAACATTGCAGGTTAAAGCAAGAGGCTGTACAGAGCATAACGAAAGCGCTGACTTTGCTTGAACGGCAAGTGTCATGGATGGTAACTGAGGTAACCATTTCACATGTAGAACATTTCTGGTGTTTTTCGTTGTTGCAGATCAACAGGTTTATCTAAGCCGAGTGAGATTTCCTTACCCTCAACAGTTCAAGATCGCAACAAATGGCAATTGTTGTTAGCCGGGTATTCTGAGCAGGTTAAGTGTGATACTTCCGGCAGAATGGACTTGTTCCCCGCAGGTTAAATGCAGTCAGGCATGAACAACTAAGAGGTTTGCTTCCCTAGTAGAGATTTCGCTTCCCCAATGAAGTGGTCATCCTCTATCCGGCAGAGTTGTATCCTCTCCCCGGCAGAAGCCGAGTATCAAGTTTGATATGTGGTATCTCCAGTAGAACAAAGCTTTGTCTTCGTGAGAAAGTGAGTCCCCAGTAGGGTGGAGTTTGTTTTCAGCAGAGCAGGATAGAAGTGATTCCATCAGCGGCAGGGTGGTTTGTAAACTAGTTTTCTTCTCCAACGGAGGCAGCGTCGGTGACGCCCTTTCCCCACAGAGTCGGTATTCAGGATTGTCTCCCGCAGAGTGCATTCCTGATTCCCTTGATAGAGTAAGTGGTGGAATAGGAGTGTGGAGTTTCCCCAGTAGATTCAAGTCCCCGTAGAGTAGGAGTATCTGATATTCCTCGGCAAGACAGGTTGATATTTGATTCCCGAGCAAAGTGGATTTTCTCCCCAAGCAGAGTGGCGTTTTCGGAAATGCCAGTCAGGGCTGATTCCCCGAGCAGAGTGAAGTTAATCTCGGCAGATGGTCGTACCTCTCCCGCAGGGACGGTTTCCTCAGCAAGAGGGGTTTGATTTAAGCAGAGAATTGCTTGTGTTCCAGCCGAGCTATTCAATTTCCTAGAAGAGTTGTATTCTAGAAGGCCATCCATAATGTTTTCCTCGATAGGATATGTTTTGATCCCCGACGGTGTGGATTTCTCTCCCCGGCAGGGTTGTTCTCTCTCCCTGGCGGAGTGGGTCTTTTCTCCCTAGCATTTATTTTGCTAGGTTAGTTCTTTTTCATTTGCATTTTTGCATTAGCATCCTCCCAAATGCGTAGCATTTCCATTTCGTATGGAGCATTACGCCATTTTCGAACATAAGCATCTGAAGCATAAGTCAGGTTTGGTGTTTTGGGACCAGATATCTTCTTAGCATAGATTGTTTGAATCAAGGGGATTTCGTGTTATCTATGTCATGATGGATTTTTGGGTTGGTTATCTTATCAGATTCTTCCCAGTTGAGTCCTTTGGGTAAATGTTTTCGCTTTCCTCAGGTGAGTTGCTTGCGAGTGTTGTCTTCCCTGGTCAAGCTTGTGGTTCTTTCCCCAACAGAGTCGTTCCAACTTTTGGTTGGTCATCGTTGTTTTATGTCAACTTTTGGTTGATGACCCAATGGCGTTTGGATGTTATTCCAACTTTTTGTGGTTATTCTTTATTTCTCTCAGCAGAGTCGAGGATTCCAACTCTTGGTTGGTATCCCTCCAGCATAGTTCAGATGATTGTATTTGGTGTTCCAACTTTTGGTTGGCCTAGAAGGTGATCCCAACTGTTGGTTGGTAATCTTTGGTCTCCCAGCGGAGTCTCTATTCCAACTTTTGGTTGGCAATCTTTGTTATTCTAACTCTTGGTTAGTAGTTGTTATCCTAACTCTTGGTTAGTAGCCTTTCATTTCAACTCTTGGTTGATAATTTGGGATGATCATCCCAACTTTTGGTTGGCAGTCTTCTGTGGTGGAGTCAGCTTCATTTAGCGTCCCCCAGCTATCCTAACTCTTGGTTAGTAGCTTTTGGTTCCGATTTATGGTCGATGAGAATCTTTCCCCAGCAATCATAACTCTTGGTTAGCAGTTTGTGTTCCGACCTTTGATCGATGGTGTTTCATGGTGATTCTAACTATTAGTTAGTACCTTTGTCTCCCAACTTTTGGTTGGATGTTATCCCTTGTTGGTTGCCCCAACTTTTGGTTGGTAGTCCTCCACTTTTCCTCAGCGGAGTCATTATCTCAACTTTTGGTTGATGGGGAGATCTGGCATTTTCCAACTTTTGGTTGGCGGTTATGGTTTCCCCAGTATGGTCAGTCATGGACATCAATTTGTTTTCCAACTTTTGGTTGGTAGTCTTTGATTCCCCGGTGAGGTCGCCATATCCGGTGTGGTCGATTTATTGACGTTTTTCCAACTCTTGGTTGGTAACCTTTGTTCTCTGATGGTGGATTCCAACTCTTGGTTGATAGGGATGATTTTGTCCCCAGAGAGTAACCCTCATCCCATCTTTTGGATGGTGCTGTTAGATTGTTATCTTGTGATGGGTGTTGATCCCATGCGGAGTCGTCTGGTTAGTCTACTCTTTTCCCAGGGGAGGGAGGTCGTCAAGATGTTTTCTTGCACGATACGGTTTACTTGATTGGTTTTCTCTTTTGTTCCCCGGCAGGGTTTGTTCCAACTCATGGTTGGTATTCCGAGTTTGCTATCCCGACTTTTGGTTGGTATTTTCTGGGAGAGTCTGTTCCAACTCTTGCTTGGTATCTTTTGGTCTTCGTTCCAACTCTTGGTTGGTATCCTTTGGGTATTTTCCCGACTTTTGGTTGGTATCTTTTGGATGAATTTCAGATTATATTGGATTGTTATCCCCAACGCGTCGTTTTCCGACTCTTGGTTGGTAGTCGCTGTTTTGCATTCACGCAGAGTGCAAATTTCTGGGTTCTTTTGTATTCAATCACCTTGTACCTTGAATGTTTGAAAGCGGGTGTTTTTCCTCCCTTCAGGTCCAAGTTGTTTGAATAGGGGCAGTTGTAGCACCCCAAAATTTGCCCTTCGTTTTATCCGTAACTGGCTTTTGTTTCTTTGGATTTGCATTTTTTGCATATCATAGCATTTGTCCTCGAGGCATGGTGTAACTCCCATTTTAATTATTTAGTCTTTTTGGTGTTATTTTCTTTTGGTGTGTCCTTATGTGGGGGTGTGTCTGAGAGTGTTGGTGGGTACCCTTAAGTTATGGGGATTATTTAATAACTATGGAGTTTAATATTAATATAATATGATTAATGGTGGTGATAATTTAATAATTAATAGTAATATTATTAATATTATTATTATTATTATTATTATTATTATTATTATTATTGGAATAAGTAAAATAAGGATTTAAGGAGTATTAGAGAAGTTTTGGGGGAGAAGGGGAAAGAACACGATAAAACCAGTTTAGAGGAAGGAGAGAAGGAAGAACAAGGAAGGAAGAGAGACAAGGCTAGGACTGTCAAATTCTTCAGAGTTCTTTGTCAATCTGAGCATCTAATCGAGGTAAGGGGGAGCAACTGATTGGGATTGATATTTTGCATGAACTGGGTAGAGGGGATTCCTTAACCCCGTAGGGATTTGATGAATAAGATTGGTATGTTGATTATTCTTGCTGCCATGGATGAATTTGTGCATATGTTGTTATGAAATTGGTGAAACTCTGTGATTCCATCCTTGCATGTGATCATGTAGGGATTTTTTGGGTGTTCTGAGTAGTTTACCATTTTAGGTCGGAAATGGTTTAGTCGGTAGAATTGATGTTTTATTGGGTAAAATCTGGATTAAGTCGTGTAGTTTAGTCAGGGAATGTTGGGCTAAGGCTACAGAAACTAGTTTGGTGAAAATCGGGTGATCTATGAGCTCTCATGATTTTTAGATAGTGAGGGTTTTGAGTATCGCAGATGTTCGCTAGCAGGTTCGCTAGGCGAGCAGGTCGCGAGCATTCGCTAGGGACTCGCTAGGCGAGTTGGGTAGCGAACATGTCCAGTAGCCACTGTGCTCCTTCGCTAGGGGGTTCGTTAGGCGAGCAGCTAGCGAGTGCTCGCTAGGACTTCGCTAAGCGAATGAGCCAGCGAGTGTGACAGAACTTGTTTTATTTTGTGGTTCCATACAATGTTGATGTTTTGTAGGACCCTTTTTGTCGTGATGAGTATAGATATGGTGTTTAGTGGTGAAGAGTGTATACCTGATGTTAAAGAGGTGAAATTATGTTGTATTGACTTTAATTTGATTAACATGATTGATTGGTGTATAATACATAACGTATATGATGTATGGTGATGTGATCAGGAGGATCGTGTGCACTTAGTGTGCCTGAATTTATTGGTTGTGTATGGTAATGTGATCAGTAGGATCGTGTACACATAGCGTGCTTGAGTTATTTGTTGTGTATTTGGTGGCGTGCATATCATGATGTTTTGGTGGGATGAAATCGTTGCTCAGGAGGAGTGTATGCAATCATCCGTACTCCTTGTGGAGAAGGATGGGTGTATGTGATCTATCTGAGGTTCGATTGAATGAACCAATGAGTCGGTACCGCATGCATGGTGTTGAGTTGCATATTTGCATTATTGGGTGTTGTATTTGATAATTGGACAGTAGGTCGTGATTGATATTGGCGGGGTGATGATTTGTATATTTACTGCCTTTTATTCATGTATCTTATTATCGATAATTTTGATCATGTTTTCTCACCCCTTTGTTGTGGTTGTGGTCTGTGCTTCTTCAGAGGTACAGATAATCCAGGTACTTAGCTAGCTTGGATAGCGGTGTGCGAGTTGAGTCTTAGGATGCTCTAATACGTAGCACGGGACTTGGGTGTTTTATTTGTTTTATGTAAATCTTGTTTCATTCCTGTGACGTGTCATTGTGGTGAACCTGGTTAATGAATACTTTGGTGTATTTTGGCAGATGGCCGTGAATGATGGATAATAATAATTTTCCGCTGCTTTATTTTGAAAATCATATAATGAAGAATTATGTTGAACTATTTGATGTGATATCCCACTTTTGAGGGAATACTCTGATGTTATTTTGAAATAATTGTATTTTATTTAATTTTGGGAAGTGGGGTGTTACAATTGGTATCAGAGCAGGTCGGTCCGTCCGGCCAGTGTAGTAGTTGAGTTTGTCCTTAGGATAGAGATGGTGTACCTTTTAACCTGGTGTTGTTATTGTTAAGCAGTATGGCAGGAAGGAATGATGCTGCTTTGGTTGCTGCTATGCAAGCGATGGTGCAGGTGGTTGCTAATCAGAACCAAGCTGCGGGTGCGCAATTCCGAGATTTGGCACAGTTTCTGAGTAACAAGCCACTGACGTTTGAAGGAGGAATTTTGGATCCTGAAGCTGCACAGAAGTGGCTGAAGGCGATTGAGAAAATTTCCAGGACAATGGGATGTAGTGATGATCAAAAAGTGAAGTTTGGTACTCACATGCTGGAAGGTGAAGCTGAGGCTTGGTGAGATAACAGACGCCAAAGATTGGAGATTACTGGAACTGCAATTACTTGGGAGGTGGTTCAAACTAGTTTTCTGGAAAAGTATTTTCTAGAAGATATACGAAGTGCTAAGGAGATAGAGTTTCTGGAGCTGAAGCAGGGTAATCTGACTGTAGCAGAGTATGCTGCTAAGTTTGAAGAGCTGGTGTAGTATTGTCTACATTACAATACTGAGACGGCAATGACTTCCAAGTGTTTGAAGTTTGAAAATGGGCTGCGTCCGGAAGTCAAGCTGGGGATCGCTTGTCAAAAGATCAGGAATTATCCGGAGCTGGTAAGCAGAAGCAGGATTTATGATAATGATAATCGGGCCAGGATTGCACATTATAAGGCTGTGAATGACCGTAAAGGTAAGCAAAGATTTGGTGGTACTCCTTACAGTGTTCCTGCTGATAAGGGAAAACTTAAGGCCACTACTGATAAGAAGTCCAGAGAAGGGAAGACATCTGCCGATTTGAAATGTTTCCGGTGCGGTGGCGCGGGTCATCGTGCTAATGAGTGTCCTAATGAGGTGAAGAAGTGTTTCAAGTGTGGTAAGCCAGGCCATATGATAGCAGATTGCAGGGCCACTGTGCCTACCTGTTATAACTGTGGTGAGAAAGGTCATATCAGTATGCATTGCGAGAAGCCGAAGAAGTCTCAAGCGTCTCAGGCCGGAAGTAAAGTATTTGCTGTGGTAGGAACTCAATCTGCCAGTGAAGAGCGCTCCATCAAAGGTACTTGTTTTATCAATAATATTCCTTTGACTATTATGATTGACACGGGTGCAACCCACTCGTTCATTTCTGTTGAGTGTGTGAAGAGAGTAGGATTGGTGTCGTCTACTCTTGAGCGACGGATGACTATTGAAACTCCCTCTATTGGTTCAGTGACTACTTCTTTGGTGTGTTTGAAGTGTCCACTGACTATTTTCGGTAGAGACTTTGGAGTAGATCTGATTTGTCTGCCACTTAGTAATTTGGATGTTATTCTGGGTATGAACTAGTTGGAGTTCAACCGAGTCTACATCGATTATTTTCGGAAGGTGTTGTTGTTCCTTACTCCAGAAGAGGAAGCAATGGCGGATTCCTTGTCTAATAAGGAATTGAGGACCTTGTTGGAGGACGAAGCAAAAATGTTTGCTTTGTTTGCATCATTATCTATGGACAACAAGACGTCAAAGGAAGAGTTGGCGGTGGTGAATGAATTTCCCGATGTGTTCCCTGATGATATTACAGAATTACCTCCGACAAGAGAAGTTGAATTTAGCATTGATCTTGTTCCTGGTATGAGACCTATATCTATGGCGCCGTACAGGATGTCGGCAGTGGAATTGGCTGAATTGAAATCTCAGATTGGAGAATTGTTGGATAGAAAGTTTATCAGACCGAGTGTGTCGCCGTGTTGAGCTCTAGTGCTGTTGGTAAAGAAGAAGGATGGTAGTATGCGCCTGTGCATCGATTACCGTCAGTTGAATAAAGTGACCATTAAGAATAAATACCCTCTTCCAAGGATTGATGATTTGATGGATCAATTGGTGGGAGCTTGTGTGTTCAGAAAAATTGACTTGAGGTCGGGCTACCATCAGATTAGAGTGAAAGAAGGTGATATTCAGAAGAGGGAATTTAGAACCAGATATGGACATTACGAATATGCTGTAATGCCTTTTGGAGTGACTAATGTGCCAGGAGTATTTATGGAGTATATGAACCGAATCTTCCATTCTTATTTGGATCAGTTTATTGTTGTGTTTATTGACGATATACTGATTTATTCTAAGTCTGACGAAGAGCATGCAAGACATTTGAGAATTGCTTTGCAGGTGTTGAAAGATAATAATCTGTTTGCTAAACTATCAAAGTGTGAGTTCTGGTTGAAGACAATGAGTTTCTTGGGGCATGTAATATATGGTGATGGTGTCGTTACCGCAAAAATAAGGTGCCGGCAAAACAGAAGAGTCGCCACCTTTCGTTATTTATCCCTCGGAACGGGAAAGGAAACGATCGGAAAAACTTGACGAAAAGGTATAAGACAAGGTCATCGCAACCATTGTCTGGATTCGGGAGTCGGTTATGTAAGGGGAAGGTATTAGCACCCCTCACGTCCATCGTACTCGATGGGATCCACGCTTGTTGTGTTTATCTGACGGGTTGGTTTACTATCTACCTATCAAGGCTGGTCTGAAAAGAAAAGAAAATGACTCGGCAAAGCGTCACACTTTATGCCTACGTATTCTCATCAGAGAATGAGAAATCAGAGTCAACGTAGTTTGGCTAACTACGGGTTACGGATGGGGGAAGGTGGCTCGCCAATACATCAGTATTGTGCCTACGTACTATCAATAGATATGAGAGATCAGAGCTTACGTAGTTCGGGAAAATACGGATTACGGGAATTCAGATTCATCTGTTTTTCGAGTAGGGTTAACAAACAGTTCCAGCAGTTTGGTGTACGCAGCTCGACCCTTGGAGACTTAGGCGTTACCGTTTGCGGTAGAATTGAGAGTTAACGACACTCTTTTCTTCAGAAAAGCTTCCTTTGAATTATGGGCCCACGGGGCAAAAAGGTTTGAGATTTGTTTTCTGTCTTTCACGGAAGAACTGTCTTTTATGGTTGTCTGTAGTTTGTACAGCACTAGAGACTATGACCTGGGAACGAATGCGTCGCATATCGTCCAAAGGACGTATACTAAACATTCTAGACGATTGAGAGGAGGCCGCTCAATTGTCATTACCCAAGTAGCTTAAGGCTCGTAACGCGCTTGTACTAACTTGCCTTTATTACGTTTTTTACTGTTGTTTTGAGATGAGAAGAGAACGAACTCTATGGGGAGACTGTCAAGTCCTAATATTGTCATGCCATGGCTTCAACCTATGGTTGAGGTTTGAAACAGGGAACTCCTAGAAGTTATCATGCATAGGTTTCAACCTAAAGTTCTAATCATCACTTCCTTATCAAAGGAAGTGAGATTCCTAGGGGAACATGCCAGTGGTATACAGAAATAGACAAAGCATCAGCTTAAGAGTAAACAGATATACAGAAGAAAACAGGTAAACAGTAAAGATGCACATGCAATGCAGCAATACAAGCAGAGGGAGACTCACTCAACCTCTAGGAAATCAAGCAAAAAGGAAACAGACAAACAGAGATGGACAGACTCAACCTCTATTACTAATACACAGATGAAAATAAAAATAACACACAAGCAAGGGGAGGATCACCTCAACCCTTAATGCAAACAAGCAGAGGGAGACTCACTCAACCTCTAAGCAGTCATGCTCCTAGCCTAAAATAATCTAAACATTGACCTATTCTAATGCATCAAGCAATTCAAACAAGGGAGAGAAACCATAATGGGCAACAAGGAATTCATCCCAGGCTACATCAGCTTGGAGGTGTATCAACACTAGAGTCCATCATGGGCTCAACCTCTTGAAGAATGCACAGAATCCAACCAAAGGAAGGATTAGGCTCTCCCAAGAGGGATCCTATGTCAATAGGACAGAAAAGACTGGGTATTGGTCCTAGATATCAATCTAAGGGTAACTGATTGTAGTGTATCAACACAGAATGTCCATCTCAGGCTCAACCTGTTGAGGAATGCACAGAATCCAACTAAGGGAAGGATTAGGCTCTCCCAAGAGGGATCCTAAGAAAAGGACTTTGAGATGGATGACACCGTATAAACCAAGGGAATATACCATGCCAAGAATGTCAATCCAAGGCTCAACCTCCTGAGGAATGCACAGAATCCAACCAAAGGAAGGATTAGGCTCTCCCAGGGGGGCTGCTCATCAAGACTTGCAGGATAAGGATAGTACAAACCAAAGGAATGTACTATATTGGAGAATGTCAATTCAAGGCTCAACCTCCAGAGGAATGCACAGAATCCAACCAAAGGAAGGATTAGGCTCTCGCAGGAGGGATCCTCTTCAAGACTTGAATAAAGAATGTAGGGCAAAGCCCGAGGAAGATATCATATAGGGGACAGAAGGCAACACAGCACTCCTAAGAAACCCTACAAGCTAGCCACAAGGATCACCTAATCTAGGGGAATCAAAAGCTCTATCAAAGCTTTAACAAAGCTCTAATGAGGTATCTACTTACTTACCAATCTATCAAGAAGGAATACACTACGTAGAATCATCTAATGGCCATTTACAAGGTTAACCTATGAAGTTCTCTAAGTTAGGATCTCCTAAACTAAGGTTAATTTGTAAAATAGGGAACTAATTGAAAATCATTCCTAAAAATTCTAGGGAAAATACTACACTATCCTACATGTATCAACATTCTATGGTACAAAAATCAGGGGTCAAACCTAAATCAAAAGGTTCAAACTAAATCTAAAACTCAGGGGTACATTAAAGGGATCCAACAATGAACACTCGTAAATAACTACCCTAAAATCCTATTTAGAATCATCTAAAAATCAATACAAAAATCTCATAACATCATCAACATGTATATAACCAGCAGACAAAATTTCAAGATCCAACTCAAAAGCATGAATGAGAAATAAAATCATCAAGCTCAGTATACAATTTCTCAATTATTAAAACATACTAAAAATAAAAAATATGCCATAAATGGAAAAATGCATGAAAATAGAAATTAAAAATATGAAAAAAAATCCTACACACATCAAGGTATTCGCACTATTTATTTCAGGAATTATTAACAACATTTACTATTTTTTATGAATTAAAACTAACAAATGATAAAAGAAAAAATAAAAGAAAAAGAAATATAAAATGGAACAGGGGGAGGTGCACTCAGCAACTAGTTCACGTGTTAACTGAAATGGGTCACGCATGAGGGATAGGGCCCAACTGAGTTATCAAACTCAGCTTTTATTCACTAGTATATTGAAACGGTGCCAGGGGGTGTAACAAGCAATATTATCATGTGTTATGTTGGTTTGGGCCCAGAAACGGGGGTGGGGTTAGCGAAGTCAAGCCAAAACCCAACTGAAGAGTAAGTTATGTTGTGCGTTTCATTAATCAAAACGGTGAGTTTTGTGAGCAGGGTGATGTGGCACGCTTCTGGATGTTGGATTGAAATACTTTGTCAAGCTTCCAGACACGATCCAAGGGTGGATACATTATCTTCTTCGTTTGAATATGAAAGGAAGAGGGAAACCAGTCTGCCGACGGTGAGGTGGCCGGAAAACACGACGGTAACCCCCCTACAACCTATCTCACTCGTGTCTCAACCAAACATAACAATTCTTGAACCAAAATTGTAGCATTTCTCACGAGGATTGCAAATATGGTACTCAATCATGCTAAAACTCCAAGACCAGAGAGATTCATAACCAAACAGAAATTGGATCATGTCTTACTTTGTTTCTAAACTTCCAAATTTTGGTCCTAAATCCATCTAGGGTTCACATAGGTCCTATTCACATGCATCTAAGGTTCTGATTGTGCGTAAATAAGGAGAAAATTTGAGAAGTAAGAACCTGAGTTTGAGCTTCGAGCAAGGTGACTTTCAGGGCTCAATTCCCTTCCAAAGTGTGCAGATTGCTTCAATGGATGATGATGAACAAGTCTTGAGGTTCAATTTCTTCTGAAACTCCTTCAAACTCCAAATTCGAAAAAAAAACTCCAAGCTTCTTCCAACACTTGCTCTAACTGATTCTCAACAGAAAATGGCACTAGAAGCTTCTGAGAATGATCCAAAATCAATTTATAATCTGTTTGAAACCTTTGGAGGCCCAATCAAGGCCCAATTTGTGATTTCCAACTTTCAAGTTTCTTCTAAAAATCCACTCATGGTATCCACGATTTTGCCCTGCTCTTGCTCTCAATTCACTTCAATTCACTTGCTTGAGGGTTATGGAATGTAATTGGATGATTTTTCTCCTTTGATTTCAACCAAAGAGGTGTGTTTGATTTGTAACTTCATCATGAAGTAATCCACCAAAATGTCATGAAATGAGTATCAAATCAAAATTCTAATAATGCAAAAGTGTTTAGAATATCATTTCCAATTAAAATGAGCACAAATTTGGCTTGAAATCATTCAATTATCAATTGTTTTGAATTTTTCCATTTTAATTCATTAAAATGGTCTTTTTGTGAAATTCCTTCAACCAATGCTTGCTCAAATCCATATCCATGGACTCTTGATACTTGGCTGAGCTAAAAGCATCATTTTGAGCAACTTTTAAGTTGAACAAAACTCCATTTGAAGCTTGCAAGATAGTGAAATAGACACATAATTCAAAATGACCTGTAATGTCCAAATACCCAAAATACCCTTGACTTGTCAAAGTCATAACTTGAGTTCTACAAATCCAATCATGGACTTCTAGTACTCTTTAGAAAGCTAAGAGAATAAGGAACAACATTAATGTTGACCAAAATTTCACAGGAATCATCCTTCTAGGGCAAACGTGTCATGCAAGTTGGGTAACTTTCAAACTCCAAATTCACATGCCTCAAATGACTTGTAACTTGTCTGGCTCATAACTTGAGTTCTATAAACCCTATCAAGGACTTCTTGTACTCAAATTAAAGCTAAGATCATGCCCTACAACAATCATGTTGGGGTCAAGATGAGATGAAAATCACATCTTGAGTTAAGTGGTCTTGAAGTCAGGGGTCAAGCTAGGGGATTTTACACTGTCAAGTCTTAGAAACCCTAGCCTGAAACTTCTCAAAGTCTTCAATCATGATGAGTTAACCTTGGAATCATCCTTATAACATCTCAATGTATCAATCCATGGTCACATGGCTCTTGAATTAGGTCTCAACCTTTTTCAAATCATCATTTGACTCAGGGTTGACCCAGTCAAACCCTAGTTGCACCAATCATGGCTGAGGCTTCTTAATCTTGCATAAGAACTTGTCTAGGCTTCAACATGAGCTTCAACATTTCTCATGAGCTCTCTCAAGACCTCAAGTCCATCTTCATGGCTTCAACATCTAATGATCTTCCCACAACTCTCAAGTTAGGAGACCTACACACTTGGTTTCAACCACTCTTTCTGAGGATCTTAGACTTCTCTGGTAAGGATATCAACCCTTGAACACTTGAATAACCTTCTTAGCTAGCTTCATAGCCTTGTATAGCTCTTGACTGGTAATCCTTCCTCTTGATCTCCTGCACACATATCAATGAAATGCAAATGCTAATGCTAATGTGAATGAAATGAAACATAAGCTAGGTAAAGAAATGTTGGGCAAATTTTGAGGTGCAACAGCTGCCCCTATTCAAGCGGCTTGGACCTGACTGGGTGAGAAGCGAATGGCTCTCAAACAATCAAGGTAAAAGACGGTTGAATACCAACAAACCCGGAAATTTGCCAACTGCACAAGTACACGGTACTCCGATGGGGACAAATCTTTGGAAACTGAAACTATAGTTGCACGGCAACTAGCTGGAGAAATACTGATCTGAACCTCCGTCAGGATGATCCTCTGATTTAAACGTAGATCTTCGTCCTCAAATCATCAAGGGATCACCAGTTACACGGTAACTGGTGATTTGCCAACCGCACAGGTAAACGATACTCTGATTGGTAGGAACCTCTTCAAAGCTGAACATGACAGTTGCACGGCAACTTTCTGGGGAATTGGTCACACGGTAACCGGAAATTTACCAACCGCACAAGTACACGGTAATTTGGTAGGTAGGACAAACTTTGAAGTTTGAAATGGCAGTTGCACGGCAACAGGTCCAAATCTCCATCAGGATGATCATCAGCTTTCACTGCAGCTTCTTCCTCAAGTCATCAAGGGCTCACTGGTTACACAGTAACTGGTGATACATAGATGATTCTGTCGTCAAGCATTCTGCGGCACGGCAGCAGAAGAATTCCTCGGGACTCATCAGGTCATCAAGAACTTTTGACAATCTCTGTAATCATGCCATCGGGCATTCAAAGAAATTCTCGGGCATCAGCCGGGCGACAATCCTCAAGTCTTCAAGGAAGTTTCAACTTTTCTGTTTTAAGACTCGCTAGGGATGACATATCAATGCTGGGGATTCTGGAGAACTATCAAGTAACTCTGCTTCAGGGATCCAGAAATCATTCTAGATGAATCAACTCTGCTGAGGACTTTAAGAATCATCTTGGACAAATAACTCCGTCGGGGACTTCAAGAATCATCCTGAACCAATAACTCAGCTGGAGATTTCAGGAATCATCCTGAGCAAACACTCTGGCGGGGACTCTAAGCATTAACTTGAGCAACCAACTCTGGCGAATTCACTGGGGATTTTAAGAATCATCTTAAGCAATCAACTCCGCTGGGGAATTCAAGAATCATCTTGAGCAAACCACTCTGCCGGGGGAACATCTGCAAAACAAGAACGGTAACGACCTAGCTCATGTTTCATATGCATATGTTTGACAATGGCGCAATGCTCCACACGGTGGGAATGCTACGCATTTTAGGGTAAATGTTATGCAATCATGCAAAATGCTATGACCCCATCAGCAAAATAAATGTTGAAGGGAAGATCCTCCTGTCAAGGAGAAAGAACCGCTTTAGTGGAGGAAGGAGTCATCCTGCCTAGGAGAAGAAGTCACACCAATCTCAATTAGACGAAACCTGGGGAAACAAACTCCCGACGACTGCTGCGGGGGAACAAAGTTCTACGAGAACCTGGACCTGCTCAACTATGTGTACGAACCACAATCTGCTGAGGGGAACGATATCAATCGCAGAAATAAACTGCACGGCCTTCGCGGCTAAAACTTCCTGGAGATACGGACTCCGATGGGGAAATACAGCATCAGCTATTCAACACTCTACTGGGGAGCACCAATCATGGCTTCAACGGTTTCCAAGAACTCAGTTCTCTTGGGGAACTGCAAACTCGGCTGAGGAAAGGCAACCAGACGCTGGAATCACTCCTACCTGCCGGGGAGAGTACAACTCTGTGGGGAATTTCAATTCCGCTGGAGACTTCAGTCTGAACTATCGAAAACTGAACACCTGCGAATAGTCTTCTATGAGAAAACTACATATTGACCCAGTGTTGGGAATAGGTATACGCTTCAGCGCATGACTCAGCTGGGGAGATGATGAACCTTCCTCAGGATGCATTAGGTTGGGGAGAATCTTCTCTGCTTGGGGAGACATATCAATGCTTGCGGTCCCATGTTCATACTCCGTGGGGAGACGCTGTTGAACTTGCTGGGGAAGAAGGAATCATCCTACTTGGAAAACATCTGGCGTACGGCCTGGAATGTGTTGTACCTGCAACAACATGAACAAACAGACAAGATACCCTTCTCAAAGGGACCTATCAAGGTTATCATCCTGTGACAATGTTCAAGTAATTTAATGTTTCAACAATTATCAGCCTAGGCCAGCAAGTTTATATACGCGCATTTTATCAAAAACATCGGGCATTTTTTCGCAAACAAAATAGATAAAAACTAAACAAACAACAGAAATGCTGAATAGTATACGTTTTATTGATAACGAACCCCTGAATGGGAAAAATGTTTTACAACAGATGCAAGCTCCTGAAATGAGGAAGCTGCACAAGCATAATAACATAAATATACATCAGTATATACAAATGTCGGCAATGTGGCATAGACGAACACCATGAGTTGATCCCTCTATGACCCACTCGACTTCGACACTTCTCCGACGCTTCAGCTTCAGAAGATATTGATTCAGATAAACGGCCCTCAGGTCTTCCAAACCACTAAACAATGAAAGTCCATACACGGAACGCAGTGATTTGCTTTTCAAATCCCTAACTTTTGCCTGAATCACCCTTTCGGGTTTTCGATTCACTGGGATACCCTTTTTTGCCAAAGTCACCCTTCCAGGTTTTCGACTTTGTGGGTGTACATTTTTTTATTTATATCCCTAATTTTTGCCCGAACCTTTTTCCTTTTTTATGGTTCGCCGGGATGCCCCATTTTTGCCTGGATATTCTTTTTTCTTTCCAGCGGGTCATTTTTAAGCAAAGTATTTTTTAACTGCGTCCGCGTTCACAGGGGATGCAAAATCTTTGCCATCCATCATGGATAACAACAAGGCTCCTCTCGAGAAGACCTTATTGACGACGTACGGACCTTCGTAATTAGGAGTCCACTTGCCCCTGTGATCGGAGTATGGCGGAAGAATCTTCTTCAGGACGAGATCACCCGTCTAAAAGCTTCTAGGATGCACCTTCTTATCATAAGCTTTCTTCATTTGGCTCTGGTACAGACGACCATATGCAATCGATGCTAATCTCTTCTCATCCATCAGGCTGAGTTGGTTCAGTCGGTTCTTAATCCATTCTTCCTCATCGAGTTTCACGTCAACCAAAACTCGTAAAGAAGGAATCTCAACTCCCAACGGTAGGACAACTTCCATACCGTAAACCAGTGAGAAAGGAGTTGCCCCAGTTGATGTGCGTACCATTGTACGATAACCATGCAATGCAAATGGCAACATCTCATGCCAGTACTTGTAGGTCACAACCATCTTTTGAACTATCTTTTTAATGTTCTCGTTGGCTGCTTCAACCGCATCATTCATCTTCAGCCGGTAAGGTGATGAGTTGTGATGTTCAATCTTGAAGTTCTGGCATAACTCCTTCATCATCTTGTTATTCAGATTCGAACCATTATCAGTAATGATCCGCTCGGGAATTCCGTATCGACAGATGATGTCCTTCTTTATGAATCTAGCCACCACCTGCTTGGTCACGTTAGCATACGAGGCTGCCTCCACCCACTTGGTGAAGTAGTCGATGGCTACCAAAGTGAAGTGATGACTGTTAGATGCAGTGGGCTCGATCTTGCCTATCATGTCGATGCCCCACATGGAGAACGGTCACGGGGATGACATTACATTCAACGGGCACGGCGGCACATGAATTTTATCAGCATAAATCTGGAATTTATGACACTTCTTCGCGAATTTAAAACAATCTGACTCCATCGTCAGCCAGTAATATCCTGCTCGCAGGATCTTTCTCGTCATAGCATGCCCGCCGGCTTGCGTACCAAATGTGCCTTCATGGACCTCTTCCATGAGCAAACTCGCTTCTTTCTCATCTACACATCTGAGTAGCACGAGATCGTGGTTTCTCTTATACAAAACTCCATCAGGGTTGAGATAGAAATTCCCAGACAGCCTCCTCAGAGTCTTCTTATCCTGGGTTGACGCTCCCGCAGGATACTCCTTAGTCATAAGGAAAGTCTGGATATCGTGGAACCATGGCTTGCCGTCGGAGGCTTCCTCGATTGCAAAAACGAATGCAGGTCTGTCAAGATGAGAAAGGACAATTCTTGGAGCTTCATTCCAAAAATTTACTTTATACATCGAAGCCAACGTGGCTAAGGCATCAGCCATCTGATTTTCAGCTCTGGGCACATGATGGAGTTCCACTCAGTCAAAGAACGAAAGCAGCCTTCTGGCATAATTCATGTACGACACCAAATTCGATTGCCGAGTCTCCCACTCCCCTTTAATTTGGTTAACAACAAGTGCCGAGTCACCGTATACATCCAGGTTTTTGATTCTCAAATCAATAGCTTCTTCTAAACCCATGATGCATGCTTCGTACTCTGCTTCATTATTGGTGACCGGAAATGTCAATCTAGCAGTGAACGGGATGTGGGATCCATCGGGAGTCGTGATGATTGCCCCAATGCCACTTCCGTAAGAATTAACCGCCCCATCAAATATCAATTTCCACTGGGATTTCCTGTCTGGACCCTCGTCGGGCAACGGTTCATCACAATTTTTTACTTTGAGAAACATGATATCCACATCAGGGAATTCAAATTTCATCTGCTGATAATCTTCGATAAGTCGTTCGGCAAGGTATTCAGACAATATGCTTCCCTTGATGGCCTTCTGGGAAACATACTGAATGTCATACTCCGTCAACACCATTTGCCATCTGGAAATCCTGCCCGAAAGCGCTTGCTTCTCGAAGACATACTTGATCGGATCCATCTTTGAAATTAGCATGGTTGTGTGATTGAGCATATACTGTCGTAAACGTTTGGCAGCCCACGCGAGTGCAGAACACGTTTTCTCCAGCATTGAGTAACGGGATTCACAATCTGTGAACTTTTTACTCAAGTAATAAATGGCATGCTCCTTTCTCCTAGTCTCGTCGTGCTGACCGAGAACACACCCCATACTATTCTCAAGAACTGTCAAGTACATGATTAAGGGTCTTCCGGCCACTGGGGGTATCAAGATTGGAGGTTCCTGCAGATACTGTTTTATCTTATCAAATGCCTTCTGGCAATCCTCGTTCCAGATAATCGCCTGATCTTTCTTCAGTAGTTTGAACATCGGTTCACACGTTGCCGTGAGCTGAGATATAAACCTTGCAATGTAGTTTATTCTTCCCAGGAAACCACGAACTTCTTTTTCAGTTTTAGGCGCTGGCATATCTTGTATCTCTTTTATCTTTGCAGGATCAACCTCAATGCCTTTTTCACTCACAATAAACCCCAGTAGTTTTCCAGGCCGTACTCCGAAAGTACACTTGTTAGGATTCAGCCTCAACCTGAACTTCCTAAGCCTCTCAAAAAGCTTCAGCAAATTGACCAGATGTCCCTCCTCCGTTTGGGACTTCACAATCATGTCATCAACATAGACTTCAATCTCATGGTGAATCATGTCATGAAACAAAGTGACCATTGCTCGTTGGTAAGTGGCCCCTGCATTCTTTAGACCGAAAGGCATTACCTTGTAGCAAAACGTTCCCCAAGGTGTGATAAACGTAGTTTTCTCCATGTCCTCCGGCGCCATCTTGATCTGGTTATAGCCGGAGAAGCCATCCATGAACGAAAACACGGAGAACTAAGTTGTATTGTCGACCAACACATTAATATGAGGGAGCGGGAAATCATCTTTAGGGCTCGCCCTATTCAGATCCCGATAATCGACGCACATCCGCACCTTACCATCCTTCTTCGGTACAGGTACTATGTTGGCGACCCACGGAGGGTAAGTAGTGACCGCTAAGAAGCCAGCATCCAGCTGCTTTTGCACTTCTTCTTTGATCTTAACGACCATATATGGTCGTGTCCTTCTAAGCTTCTGCTTAACGGGAGGACAATCTTCTCGCAGTGGTAGATGATGGACCACTATGTCAGTGTCGAGTCAGGGCATATCTTCGTACGACCAAGCAAAGATGTCACTATACTCTCGAAGCATCTCGACCAATCTCTGCTTGACATCGCTCTGCAATGCAGCCCCTATCCTGACATTTCTGATAAGTTCCTCAGAACCCAGATTCACAATCTCAATCTCTTCCTCGTGAGGCAGAATGATTTTCTCTTCTTGTTTCAATAAACGGGCTAACTCTTCGGGAAGGTCTTCGTCTTCATCAATCTCTTCTTCTGCTTGATATATTGGGAAATCGAAGTCGAAGTGAGTCGTAGAAGGTTCATAGTCGATGTCATCTGCGATGTGAATCCTGCAATAACAAGGGTTAAGCCTAAAACAAGGATATGCAGGTTAGCACAAACCATATTGCCATTTTATTGTTTTTCAAAACAAAAATAAAAACAGGAATAACAGGGATCACAACATTTGAATGCAAAGACAAACGCCCTTTGATTTATTGATAAATTGTATATACATAACCAAACAAGGCCCTGACAATAAAACCACTATGCCCCGGGTAGGACATAGGATTGTACAATAATTGGAGAAAGTAAATCATTACTCTTTGCCTGTCACTTGGATGATATCCTGGACGGACCAGTTGTTGAGGCTCTGGCCTGGTTTGCTTGGCTGAATCCAGGAATCTAGGTTGCAATCACTGTCTTCGCCGTCTTCAGACACTGTGTTGACATTTTCGAATATCACCCCGCCTCTTGTGAACTGGATCGGCCCTTTGACGCGCGGAGCACTGTGGGAGGAGGAAGCATCAGCAGAAGGAGAATACCCTTGTCGCTCGCGCAAAAATAAGGTGTCGGCATGACAGAAGAGTCGCCACCTTTCGTTATTTATCCCTCAGAGCGGGAAAGGAAACGATCGGAAAAACCTGACGAAAAAGGGTAAGACAAGGTCATCGCAACCATTGTCTGGGTTCGGGAGTCGGTTACGCAAGGGGAAGGTATTAGCAACCCTCACGTCCGTCGTACTCGACGGGATCCTCGCTTGTTTGTTTACTTGGACGGGTTGGTTTCATTCTATCTACCTATCAAGGCTGGCTGAAAAAGAAAAGAAAATGACTTGGCAAAGCATCGCCCTTTATGCCTACGTATTCTCATCAGAGAACGAGAAATCAGAGTCAACGTAGTTCGGCCTACGAAGGGTTATGGGGGAAGGTAGCTCGCCAAGACTTCGCCATCTTGTGCCTACGTACTCTCAACAGGTATGAGAGATCAGAGCTCACGTAGTTTGGGAAACTACGGTTTATTTCCTGTCTTTTACGAAAGAAGTGTTTTTTATTGTGTTTGCGATTTCAATCGCACTAGAGACTATGACCTGAGAGTGAATGCATCGCATGTCACCCAAAGGGTACCATACTAAACATCCAGACTGTGGAAAAGAAACTCTCCCACAATCCTTTCTCAGATAGCTTAAGGCTCGTAACGTACGAAAGAAATCATTCATGATTACTGTATCTTAAACTGTTTTGAGGTGAGAAGAGAACAGGCCCAACTAGGAGGGAGACTATCAAGTCCTACTGTTCTCATGCCATGGATTCATCCTATGGTTGAGGTTTGAACATGGAACTCCTAGATGTTGTCATGCATAGGTTTTAACCTAAAAGTCTATCATCAAATCCTTATCAAAGGAAATGAGAGTCCTAGGGGATCATATCAATGATACACCAAAACAGACAAAGCATCAGCTTAACAATAGAATGCATGCAATGCAAGTGAGGGAGGAAATGTGTGTGGGGCTTCAGCCTCCACAAGCTCATCTCAACCTCAAGCCAGTCATGAAATAACAGTAATCATACTGAAATATAAACAACATGCTATCAAGCAATAAACAGTAAACTGCAATCATACAGATAAAAATGAAATGAAATGCCATCAGGCAAACAAACCACATGGGCAAGGGAGCTGAGCTCTACCGAATACCCGCAAGCAAAGCCACGCAATAACAATACAAGAAGAGGGAGCAACTCAACCTCTAATGCAATCATGCTCTTAGATTCTACTTATTCTAGATGAACTTATTCTAATGCAACAGACAAGTCAAGCAAAACACACAATACAGAAAAGAAAACAGAAGAAAGCCTCAGCTCCTCCAGCAGCGACTCAGTCTTCAGACTTCAGATACCCATTGCTTTTCCAGGTATCAACCTTACAACATGAGCATCAACTCATCTTCTCCCTTAAGCTTCAGCTTCTTTGATCAGCTCCACCTTCAGGCTTCACTTCATCTTCAGGGATCTTCAAGTATCAACTTGATCTTCATGCTCTTCACGCTTCAGCTGGAGTGGCAGTCTTCAAGGATTCACCCTCTTCAACAATCTTCAATGAAGTCTTCATCTCCATGTTCAGGATCAGCCTCTCAAGACAATCAAACAGAGAAAAATCATTTACTGGATAAGCTGGGGGATATTGAACTGCTTATTTGATCACCAAAGGTGACCTATAAGGGTTCAATATCAAATGAAGGGTTCCCTCAAAAGTTCTACCTCCTAGGTATAGCACTTATCCCTCCAAAGGAGAGAGGTGTATACCCTGGAAGGACTTTGAATCATAGGGAGGAATGGAGGTGAATGATACCATCCATGTTTGAGAAAGAAGTTTTCTACATCTAAGCTCTTCCTAATTCCTAACCCTAAAAACAAAACAAAAAGAAGAAAGAACAAGCTCCTCAAGCTCCCTCAATGCCTCTTCAAGTCTTCTAGAATGCTCCACCATGCTCCACAAAGAGATACCAAGCTCCTCAAGCCAAAGGAAAACTCCAAAGCAAAGCAAACTAACCAAACATGCCCTAAAGGCAACACAATCAATCATTCAATACAAAAATCAACTAAAAATAGCATATTATTCTATTAAATTCTAATATAAATGCTAGGGGACCCTACATATCTACCCTTAAGTCCCATATATTCCCCATAGACTAAATTGCCCTACAAACCCAAAATCTAAAATTGTTATTGGCCTATGTTAAAGTTTTAAACTAATTCTACACTACTTAGAACTACCTAATTAAAACTACCCTAAAAATTATCACAAAAATATGGCATTAATTCAGGGGGAACCTAAGACATTCATCTAACCATCCTAAAAATATTGAATTAAAAATACTAAGGGAACTACCCTAATTAAAATCTACAAAATTATGCATCAACTAAAAGAATTAAAAAAAACAATTAAAAGTATAAATGTGCAAAAAATATAAAAATGAAATAAAATGGCAATTTTATGGTTTTATATTTTTCTAGACAGAAAATGGAAAATGGGAAAAAAAAGTCTCATTAAAAAATATTCATTTTTCATTTTAATATGCATTTTCAAAGATTCAATTAAAATGAGAAAAAAAGAAAATAAAAGGGAAAAGCTGGTGGTGCGAATAGCAGAGAATTGATGTACATAGTGCGCATGGGCTTGTACCTGGAGGTGTGATTAGTATTCGTGTTAGGCCCATTAATGTTCAGAAAAAACAAATAAAGAAAAAGAAAAGCTGATGGTGCGAATAGCAGAGAATTGATGTTCATTTTCAATTGGGCCTCGCTTAGGGGGGTGTGGATAACAAATTCATTAAGGCCCAGACTGCATTTAATGAAACGCAGCGTTTTACGCTGCAGTTTCTTCCCTCTCCAATCGAGTTCGAATATCAGCCGTTGGATGTTCTTTTTCAGTCAAATGGTCCATGCGCATCT
The DNA here is from genome assembly GCA_963859935.3 of Lathyrus sativus. Lineage (NCBI taxonomy): Eukaryota > Viridiplantae > Streptophyta > Magnoliopsida > Fabales > Fabaceae > Lathyrus > Lathyrus sativus. The sequence goes on along the minus strand of OZ012737.1, from coordinate 253,387,854 downwards.
GAAGGTCCATACGTCGTCTCCTTCCTTGGCTCATTAGGGTTTGCAGCAACCACCATTAGAACACTCCATGCGCCAACTTTCCAGCTCATCGTGCTCACTCATCTCAACACTAAATTCAAAACTTTAAAAAGCAAACACAATTTATTTTTCTCCCTGAATACAACCCTAGTTTCAGTTTCCATTAAAACCCCCTAAAACGCAGAACCCGATAGTGCAACTTCAAGAATGCTCAAACTTCCACCTTCTTGTTTCTTTGATTTCTTTATACTAGAATACTCACCACACGTCCCTGATCATCCTAAGCTAATGCACTTGGATTAATACTCACTACAACTCCAGCTCTTGCTCAATAAAGAATTAGTGTCACCATGTCAAACTCCATCAATGGCTCCCAAACTTTCCAGCATTACTCACTAATGGTCTCTAATCAATTCTACACTAACCACTTAACCTAATAATACATAAATAAGGGTGTAGGAGTAGTTTTGCAAACCTGGTTAATGGCTATGGCAGAGGTAGTTTCTCTCCTCTTCAGCTCTTGTGCTCTTCCAGGATTACTCTTTGTATGCTTGTAGGAGTTCTGTTTGCAAAAGATTGTATGTAGCCAGCTTGTAGCACTGAATTCGAACCAGATTTGCTTCTTTGCAATTTCACCACCACACCTTCAAACCTTCATCCATGGCTCCTCAAACCAGTATGCATTTGTTCATTATGATGAATGGAGTGGATTTGTGTAGAAGAAACAAATGGAAATGAAGAAGAATAGAGGTTTGATCTTGAATTGCAAATGGAAGAAATTTGATCAATTCTCTCTTTTTTTGCACTAACCCTCACCAATTATCACCAACTATCACCAACCTTGAATCAATGCAATTCATATTCAATATATAGACTGATTTGGAAAGGTCTAGAACCATCTAGATCCATCTAGTAAGAACTTGAACTTTCCATGCCATGAGAATTTGCATTTCACTTCTCACCACATGATATATCATGACAAAAACTCTTGTAGCTTGGGTAAATAACTTGATTTTCTCCTTACATGAGAATTAGGGTAAGATACTATGCTTAAACACCTTGTTTATTAAGCTTTTCTTTGTTTTGGTTTGGTACCCCGTTATGCAAGCAACCAAAATACAAAGCAAGCCTAAGATTCAAGCCTCAAATCAAAATTGTGGCTGAACCATTGTTCTTAAAATGTCCTTTGGAGTCAAAATTACCTATCATATGACATGTTTAGGGTTTATAGCTTGGATTTTATGATTTTCCATTTCACTTGAATTAACTTATGCCTCATTTTTAGGCCATTTTTATCACTTTTTGATATGAGCCTTTTCAACATCTCATGACCTCCCTACTAGCCTTAAAACATCATTCTAAGCAAGTTTTATGTTGAAGATTTTTCCATTTGAAGCTTGGAAGTAGGAGATATGGCCATATGCTTGAAATGACCTATAACTTCCAAATGACCAAAATGCCCTTAGCTTGTCAAAGCCATAAGTTGAGTTCTACAAATCTTATCAAGGACTTATAGTACTCTATAGAAAGCTAAGAAGATGCTCTTCAACATTCATGTTGACCAAGAAACCATAGGAATCATCCTACTAGGGCAAAAGTTGTCTGCAAGTTGGGTGACTTTCAAGGACCTAGATTCACATACCTCAGATGACCTGTAATTTGTCAAAACCATAACTTGAGCTCTGCAAATCCTATCAAGGACTTCTACCACTAAAATTAAAGCTAAGAACAAGCTCTACAACATTCATGTTGTGGGGAAGATGAGATGACAATCACATCTTGAGCTAAAACTGCCTGGAAGATAGGGATCAAACTAGGGGATTTTACACTGTCAATCCTTAGAAACCCTAGCTTGAAACTTCTCAAACTCTTCAATCATGATGAGTTGGTCTAGGAATCATCCTTATAGTATCTCCATACATCATTCTATGATCACATGGCTCTTGGATTAGGTCTCAACCTTCTCCAAATCTTCAGTTGACCTAGGGTCGACACAGTCAAACCCTAATTCTACCATTCATGGTTGAATCTTCTGAATTCTTGCACAATGACCCCTCTGGGCTTCATGATGGCTTTCAAGACATATCATAAGCTTTCTCAAAGCTTCAAGTCTATCCCCATAGTCTCAGAATCATCTGAGGAGCACCCACAACTCTCCAGTTATGAGACACACAACTCTGGTTTCAACCAGTTCCTCTGAGGATCTCTTGAACTTTCTGATGAAGGTATCAACCTTTGAACACTTGATGGGTAAATAAATGTTGGTCAAATTTTAGGGTGCAACAGCTGCCCTTATTCAAACGGCTTGAACCTGACTGGGTGAGGAGCGAATGGCTCTCAGCCAATCAAGGTGCGAGACGGTTGAATACCGGTAAACCCGAAAATTTGCAAACTGCTCAAGTACACGGTACTCTGAGGGGAACAAACCTTCGAACACTGAAATGCTAGCTGCACGGCAACTAGCCGGAGAAATACCGATCTGACATCGTTGTCATTTATCCACATTAAATTCCTCTGACATTGTCAACAGACAACCAAAACACCCAACATCGCCGCTGGAAGACTAACCAATTCTGAAAAGCACCCAACATCGCCGCTGGAAGATCAAACTATTTGACATCGCCGTTGGACAACCAAACTATCCAACATCGCCGCTGGAGAACTAAAGAATATGACGTACCCAACATCGCCGCTGGAAAACTGAAGAATATGACATACCCGTCGAATCCAAACATCCAACATCGCCGTCGAACAACCAAGATACCCAACATCGCCGCTGGAGAACTGAAGAGTCTGACATCGCCGTCGAACAACCAAACATCCAACATCGCCGTCGAACAACCAAGATACCCAACATCGCCGCTGGAGAACTGAAGAGTCTGACATTGCCGTCGGACAACCAAACATCCAACATCGCCGTCGAACAACCAAGATACCCAACATCGCCGCTGGAGAACTGAAGAGTCTGACATCGCCGTGGGACAACCAAACATCCAACATCGCCGTCGAACAACCAAGATACCCAACATCGCCGCTGGAGAACTGAAGAGTCTGACATCACCGTGGGACAACCAAACATCCAACATCACCGTCGAACAACCAAGATACCCAACATCGCCGCTGGAGAACTGAAGAGTCTGACATCGCCGTCGGAAACAAACATCACTCTGAGAGACACTCGACATCACCGTCGTACAAACATCATCTCTGCTGGGGATTTAAAGAGTCTGACATCGCCGTCGAGCATAATCTTCTGACATCGCCGCCAAAACAGACATAATCTGACCTCGCTGTCAAAGCAAACATCCAACATCGCCGCCGGAAACAAACATAACCTGACCTCGCCGTCAAAGCAAACATCCAACATCGCCGCCGGAAACCAACATAATCTGACCTCGCCTTCAAAGCAATCATCCAACATCGCCGCCGGAAACCACATAATCTGACCTCGCCGTCAAAACAAACATCCAACATCGCCGCCGGAAACCACATAATCTGACCTCGCCGTCAAAACAAACATCCAACATCGCCGCTGGAAACAAACATAATCTGACCTCGCCGTCACAACAAACATCCAACATCGCCGCCGGAAACCAACATAATTTGACCTCGCCGTTAAAGCAAACCTCCAACATCGCCGCCGGAAACAAACATAATCTGACCTCGCCGTCAAAACAAACATCCAACATCGTCGCCGGAAACACACATAATCTGACCTCGCCGTCAAAACAAACATCCAACATCGCCGCTGGAAACAAACATAATCTGACCTCGCTGTCACAACAAACCTCCAACATCGCCGCTGAAGAACTACAAAGGAGCTGACATCGCCGCCAAACAAACAAATATCCAACATCGCCGCTGGACAACCACCTAATCTGACCTCGCCATCAGGATGAAGAAACTTCATTGGGGAATTGGTCACACGGTAACCGGTAATACGTAGTCGATCGTGCCATTAGGCATTCAAAGAAACTGTCGGGCATCAGCCGGACTTCAACCACCAGGTTGATCATGCCATCAGGCATTCCGCATTAGCTGAGACAACTGCTTTATTAACACAGGCAGACTTCAATCATGGAGTCTTCAAAGGAGATTTCAACTTCGCCGTCGAAAAACCTGCTGGGGAGGACGCTTCGCCGCTGGGGAATCTGGAGAACTATCAAGCAACTCCGCTTCGGGGGTCCGGAACTCATTCTGGATAAATCAACTCTGCTCAGGACTTCAAGAATCATCTTGAACAAATAACTCCGTCGGGGACCTTCAAGAATCATCTTGAACCGATAACCATGCTGGAGCTTTCAGGAATCATCCTGAACAAACACTCTGTTGGGGATTCCAGGAATTATCCTGGACAACTCTTGCCGGGGACAAACCAATCATAGCTTGAGCAGCCTCCAAGGATTCGGCTCTCTTGGGGCTTTAGGAATCATCCTGGGCGACCTTAGCTGGGGACTCTAAGTATCCACTTAAGCAACCAACTCTGGAGACTGCACTGGGGTCTTAAGAATCATCTTAAGCAAACGGCCCTGCTGAGGAATTCAAGAATCATCTTGAACTGAAGACTTCGCTGGGAATCTCAAGACTCTTCTTGAGCAAGCGACTCTGTTGGGGAGAATATCAGGAATCATCCTGAGCAACTGATCCTTCGGCAGAACACCTGTAAAACGAGAACGGTGACAACCTAGATCATGTTTATTATGCATATGCTTCGACGCTCTGCTCCACAGGGTGGAAATGCTATGCGTTTATGATGAATGCTATGCAATCATGCACAATGATGCGATCCCGTCAGCAAAATAAATGCCGAGGGGAAATTCTCCTGTCAAGGAGAAAGAACTACTCAGATAGAGGAATCATCCTGTTGAGGAGAACATGGTCACGCCAATATCAATTGGACTTCGTCTGGGGAAATGATCTTCAGTTGACTGCTGCAGGGCAAACAACTTCGGCTGCTCAACACTCCACTGGGGAAAACCAATCATGATCTGATCAACTCCCAAGGATTCGGCTCTCTTGGGTATCTGCAAACTCGGCTGAGGAAGGAGAAATCATTCTGCTACACTGGAGAGAGTACAACTCTGGGGGAAATACAGCATCAGCTGTTCAATGCTCGGCTAGGGAATACCACTCATGGTCCCTACTGCTTCCAAGGATTCGGCTCTCTTGGGGTTCTGCGGACTCAGCTGGGGAGAGAGAAATCATTCTACTTCACTGGAGAGTACGACTCTAATAAGGAATTTCAATTCCGCTAGGGAAGAAGGAATCATCCGACTTTGGGGGAGAGTACAACTCTGCAGGGGAATTACAGCATCAGCTGTTCCAACACTCTACTGGGGAAGGGGGAATCATCCGACTTCGGGAGAGAATACGGCTCTGGTGGGGAATCTCAATTCCGCTGGAGACTTCAGTCTGGCACCATCAGTTGCGGCATACTTCGGCGTACGAATTGCTTCCTACGAAGCCTGCACTTGTGACCCGGTGCGAGGGAGGATACGAGCTTCGGCGACTTTACTGGGGAAAACACGAGCTTCGGCACCCGAAAGTTTCTATGAAACCTGCACTTGTGACCCGGTGCGGGGGAATGAAGACATCATTCTTCGGTGCTTGACTCAGCTGAGGAGGTGACGTTCCTTCAGGACGCGTCTGCTTGGGGAAGAGAATCATCTCTGCCTGGGGAGACATATACATGCTCACGATCTTGCATGCAGACCCTGCAAGGAGAGGCTACTGAACTCTGCTGGAGATGGAGGAATCGTCTTACTTCAGGGATGCGCACGGCGCATTGTCTGGAATGTGCTACACCTTACGGAGACTGACCCTTCTGGGTAACATTTGCTGGACTATTAAGTCTGATGAGGAATACCTGTGTATCAACACTGCTGGGGATATCAATCCTTAGCTACTCATGATACGAATCTGCTGGAGATGTACTGATCCTATCAGGGCAACACCTCTGACATCTGCGGAAGATAACAATCGATCACTGAACTCGAATCTCACTTCACCGAGGAAGACAACCCTGAACGGTCTTTTTGAACACCCTAAGTCCTTATAGGGTACGACGCAATCTGCTGAGAGATAACTCTTCTCTGGCTGACATCAAAATCTACCCGTCTAGAGATTACTCAATGAGGGAATCACCGCCGACCTCTGCTGGAGGAATGAGTCAATGACCTAGACTCGGAGGGAAAGGGAGTCACACTCGGACTCTATGGGGATACAACATTGCATCAGTCCCACTGCTGGGGAAATAAACCCAAATCTGCCGGTCAGGGAAAGTTTCAGTCTAAACCCACTCAGGAAACTAGCACATCAGGCTAATCAACGTTCAATGCTTGGGATGGCCATACTCTGCCGGGGATATCAATCCCGCCCTCCTGAGGCTAATCTTGATCCTACTCTGATAAGGGATGAGTGCCATCTCAATTTTCTGCAGTCTCAAACTGCTCAAGGGAAACAATCTCAAACTTTACATCTCTGCTGAGAAACAATCCTGGTTCAACAACGTCAACACAGGGAATACAGGCTACCAATCATGGAGCCAAGTAACAGGTTAGGTTGTAGGATAACAATCCAATGACAGCGAGGCTTCTTCAGAAGGTTCAGGTTTTGGCAGGGTAATGACACGATTCCCCGACACTCAATTCTTGCTGGGGTGAACAAACTCATTTGAACAACTTGCCCCAGTACAATTCATCTAGCCCCAATCCGACTTTTGGGAATAATCATTCTGAACAGAAGGCAGCTGGCAACAAGACAATCTTCAGATGGCCTGCCCCAACATCTGTACAACGGAAGGATTCATCCTCCATCGATCAACTCTCAGCATGGTTGGCTTCAATATCTCTGAAGTAGCTTGCCCCTGAACGAGCGATGAGCGACTCAACATGCTCTGATTGAACACTGGAGGGATCTGCCCCCAAATCGCAAGAATTCTGGATAGCTGCCCCCGATTGGGTCTTGAGGAGGTCAACTTCTGGTCAACTTCCTCTTGAATAAACTGTCCCATAATCAACCAATACTCCGGGACTCGTCCTCAGACAAACTGATTCCCAACTCACAGGAAGTCGATGCCCCAAATTCACAGGGCTTCGCAGCATACCATTTTGATCCAGACTTCTGACGATTCAACCCTGATTGACTATTCCCTGTTGGAGTTCCTTCGTATCAACTACTGACCTGCAATTAAAATTGTCTATTCACGAATGGTAATTTCAATGCAGTGTTTATGCAGATTTTGAAAAAATGTACTGTCACTCATTTACGCGTCATGCTAGTGAGTGACGAATGAACCAAAGAGTTCAAGCGTAGTGCTGATTCGATAAGTGAAAAATACAATAAGGATATGATTAGCAAATCATGTAGGAGCCAGGTTACTCAACCTTATCGCAATGCGCTTTCAGAATAAACCCTGCCTCAATTAGGTCTTTTAAGGGTTGTATCGTGGTCGGGTTCACGGTTCGTGAAACAAAGGATAGTCGGCTCAAATTATGATTTGTACCCACCCCTTCTACGTGATGGTCTCCGATCCTAAAGTCCAGTTAACTTAGCTCGAGCGCCCGCCTCTTCGAGAGGTATGTTGAATATTGGGGACAACTGGTTAAAGAATTCACAAGGTGTTTCGGAGTGACAGTTACTCCTTTTTCGTTTTCGGCGTCTGTGTCTACACGACTTTGTCCTTGTTTGAGGATTTTTCTTCTTTATATCCTTTCTTTTTCATTCTTTTGATTCCCTAATTTTTGCCTGGACTGACTCTTCAGAGTTCTTTTCGATTTTTCTTTTGAAGTCCAGCGGGATGCCCTGATTTTTGCCTAAGTATTCGCTTTCTAGTTTTTCTTTTTTACTTAGCGGGCTTTCTTATTCCCTTTTTTTCTTTTGGAACGAGTCGTGCGACACTGGCTGTTTGGATTTATCCGAGAGGCTTATAACTGTTTCACTCCTGATTGGCGAGTTTTAACCACTGTGGTTGACGAGGTACGACCTCTGGGGAGGAATATGATGTGATTGGTCCTCAAAAGACAACACTCCTCTATAAGACTTGAATGCTCGGTTAAGCTAACTGACAACTACCCTGCCCCGGGTTAAGATGTGAAGGTTTAAAAATCCGCAAAAAAACTCCTACTTCTCGGCTCGAAGTGGTTAACAAGGGATTCTCTTCCTTATCTCTCCGGTGTTTAGGGGATTTGAAACAATGCCTTATACATCATCAGCAAGGTTTTATCCGAAAGCATACGATCATTGGTTATGAGTATTCAGTTTCATCATCCTCCCTCCACTCATTGCTAATCATAGTGATAAAGTGGAGTAAGAAAAATGCAAGTGTCAGTGCAATGCAGTAAATGAGTGACAACGACATGATTGGTTCAGAAAAAACGCATAGTCACTTTATTAATATTACCATTCGAGACATACAATGTTTAACAGCAAGTAGTAACTAACAGAAAAGAAACTACAAATGCAAATGGTAAAAAATTTGAGGACTGCCAATGCTGAGGACGTATGCCTGTCTGGACCACTGGCTTCTGGAAATGACCCTCTGAATCTGCGAGCTCAAACAGCTGAGAGGTTGTCACACACAACCAAAACTCCTTCTGGAAAGGAAATGCACCCTTTATCGATCAACTGTTGCACTTTCGCCTGAAAAGCCTTGCAATCTTCAGTTGAATGCCCTGGAGATCCACCATGGTAACCACACTGCGCATGGGGATTGTACCCTAGAGGGTAAGGCTCTGGCACGGGCTTGAGAGCTTTCGGTTCCACCAAAGAATTCTGAATCAACTGTGGAAGAATCTGGCTATACGACACAGGCACTGGATGGAAAGGAGAATTCCTTCGTTCCAAGTGGTTGCGAGGCCTCTTTTGATTCTGGTACTGGTATTCTTTCCGCCAAGGAGCAAGAGGTCGTCGTTTCTGAATGGCAACGGTCCCTTGTTTAGGCGCTTGCGTCCTTGAACTTGATCCAGGTAGAAACTGCGAGCGAGGCGATTCAGTCACCAAAAGTCGCGGGACATATTCAAGATCTTTCTCAGCTTCAGGCAAAGGAGTGGAATCATTCACCTCTTCTGCAGGGTACGGGATAAACTTTCCCGATGCTCTCATGCCGCCCGACACAAACCTAATTGTCCTTGAGTCAATAAGGTCTTGAATCTTATTCTTGAAAGCCTTACATGTTTCGACATGGTGCCCCGGTGCTCCTGAGTGGAAATCACAATGTGTGCTGAGATCAAAGTCTGATGACACATCATTCAGTGGATCCAAAGTCCGAAGCTTGAGAACATGGTTCTAAACCAACAGTGGCAACAGCTGGGCATAACTCACAGGTATTGGGTCCACAGCTCTATCAAGTAGCTTCTTCTTTTGATTATGACCTTCAGGGTTATTCTGAGATGCCTGGCGCGGCTGCTGACGAGACAGGTCTTGAGCTTCATGCTGTGTAGAGGATCCATGAGGTCCACCTGGCTTCAGCACAGGTGGCACTGGCGGCAATGGAGGAAGCACTTTGGTCTCCACCTCGGGTGCTCGATCACTCTCCTTTTTTAGCATACTTCTCACCACTCCCATGAGAAAGCTCAACTGATTCTGCAACTGCTGATTCTCTTCTCTGAGTACTTGCTGGTCCAGGCGCACTGCCTGTATGTCATTCATGACCTGCCCCAACTGGCTTTGGATTTTCCCCAACTCAGCTTGTACCTGCTCCATTAGTCTAAGTTGCTCGATTCTGAGTCAAACCTGCAAACACAAGGGTTAGAAGACAAGCCCCGACTTCCGTCATGCAAGATGAATTATGCTAATGCCATGGGTGTCTGTACGTTTAGGAGATCACCCCTAATTCTGGTGTCGACGTGCCAACATAGTGTCAATGCAGTGATAAGACTGGATCCATTCATGGAAGAAAATATCTCATATTGCTCGGGACACCAGAATCCGGGTACGAAATGCGCCTGCGGCACAGACACCTGCTAATGGAATGCAAAATGAATATGCGAACTAATGCAAAATGCAGTCATGCAATAATATATCCCGGTAACTGCTGTTGCGGAGATTATGTATCAACAATCACTGATGAGAAGAAAACCCCGGTGTAGGACCACAGATCTGATCTGCCAAGAACAACCATCTGATAGAACCATATACATAGGATCATAGTCCTGCTCTGTCAAGAACAAAAGTCTGATGATAAGGACCTCTGATGTATGATCAAGAAATATCTGCTGATGAAGTCTTCAGACCCCAAATCAAAAATCTGCCCCATCAGGAACAAACATACAGCTGCTGATGAGACCTTCGGGCCCCACTAATCTGCTCTATCAAGAACGAACAACATCTGCTGATGAGATCTTCGGACCCCAAAAATCTGCTCTATCGAGAACAAACAACTGATGACAATACTCTGATCAAAACATGCTCTATCAAGAACAGACATACACCTGATGATAACATCCTCTGATCAAAACCTGCTCTATCAAGAACAGACATACACCTGATGATAAGATCCTCTGATCAAAACCTGCTCTATCAAGAACAGACAAACACCTGATGATAAGATCCTCTGATCAAAACCTGCTCTATCAAGAACAGACAAATCTGCAACTGAGAAACCCTGGTACCAACAAAACTGATTCACTGTCGAGAAAACCAGGTAGTCTGAAGGTCTAAGTTTCCTGCCATAAACCCAATCCCACTCACAGGTATGGACCTAAACTGACTCAAGGTACGGCATCCTATGCGTTCATCAGCGTCACAGACTTTCAAGAGGGGTGATACGATACCCAGAAGGTGTGGCATCACCAGCTCATGAAGCGGCCTCACTCAGCTGAATCACAAATGATCGGTCCCCAGAGTCGACAATCCACCAAACCAGCAACCGTTTCAACCCAAAGGGTTGAAAGTGAAGCCAACCGGATGAACCTCGTCTGAGCGTGGATTTCATGAGACACTAGTGCCTGCAAAGCAAGCACGCGCCCACTAATTTCCACTCTAAGTCTATAGTGCACTCAAGCTTGGGTCTGGCTTCTCACTCATCAAAACTCCCATCCCACAACAGCACAAATAATCATATTATACTGAAAATAACATGCGGGAAATAAAGTGCGAGAAGTAAAAATGCGATAAATAAACGCAACCCAACAAGTAAACACACAAACGGTAGGATTGACTCTCGCAGGGAACCGGAGAATCAGAGATTTTGGGTTCGGTCCCCAGCAGAGTCGCCAACTGTCGCTCGCGCGAAAATAAGGTGTCGGCATGACAGAAGAGTCGCCACCTTTCGTTATTTATCCCTTAGAGCGGGAAAGGAAACGATCGGAAAAACCTGACGAAAAAGGGTAAGACAAGGTCATCGCAACCATTGTCTGGGTTCGGGAGTCGGTTACGCAAGGGGAAGGTATTAGCACCCCTCACGTCCGTCGTACTCGACGGGATCCTCGCTTGTTTGTTTACTTGAGCGGGTTGGTTTCATTCTATCTACCTATCAAGGCTGGCTGAAAAAGAAAAGAAAATGACTTGGCAAAGCATCGCCCTTTATGCCTACGTATTCTCATCAGAGAACGAGAAATCAGAGTCAACGTAGTTCGGCCTACGAAGGGTTATGGGGGAAGGTAGCTCGCCAAGACTTCGCCATCTTGTGCCTACGTACTCTCAACAGGTATGAGAGATCAGAGCTCACGTAGTTTGGGAAACTACGGTTTATTTCCTGTCTTTTACGAAAGAAGTGTTTTTTATTGTGTTTGCGATTTCAATCGCACTAGAGACTATGACCTGAGAGTGAATGCATCGCATGTCACCCAAAGGGTACCATACTAAACATCCAGACTATGGAAAAGAAACTCTCCCACAATCCTTTCTCAGATAGCTTAAGGCTCGTAACGTACGAAAGAAATCATTCATGATTACTGTATCTTAAACTGTTTTGAGGTGAGAAGAGAACAGGCCCAACTAGGAGGGAGACTATCAAGTCCTACTGTTATCATGCCATGGATTCATCCTATGGTTGAGGTTTGAACAGGGAACTCCTAGATGTTGTCATGCATAGGTTTTAACCTAAAAGTCTATCATCAAATCCTTATCAAAGGAAATGAGAGTCCTAGGGGATCATATCAATGATACACCAAAACAGACAAAGCATCAGCTTAACAATAGAATGCATGCAATGCAAGTGAGGGAGGAAATGTGTGTGGGGCTTCAGCCTCCACAAGCTCATCTCAACCTCAAGCCAGTCATGAAATAACAGTAATCATACTGAAATATAAACAACATGCTATCAAGCAATAAACAGTAAACTGCAATCATACAGATAAAAATGAAATGAAATGCCATCAGGCAAACAAACCACATGGGCAAGGGAGCTGAGCTCTACCGAATACCCGCAAGCAAAGCCACGCAATAACAATACAAGAAGAGGGAGCAACTCAACCTCTAATGCAATCATGCTCTTAGATTCTACTTATTCTAGATGAACTTATTCTAATGCAACAGACAAGTCAAGCAAAACACACAATACAGAAAAGAAAACAGAAGAAAGCCTCAGCTCCTCCAGCAGCGACTCAGTCTTCAGACTTCAGATACCCATTGCTTTTCCAGGTATCAACCTTACAACATGAGCATCAACTCATCTTCTCCCTTAAGCTTCAGCTTCTTTGATCAGCTCCACCTTCAGGCTTCACTTCATCTTCAGGGATCTTCAAGTATCAACTTGATCTTCATGCTCTTCACGCTTCAGCTGGAGTGGCAGTCTTCAAGGATTCACCCTCTTCAACAATCTTCAATGAAGTCTTCATCTCCATGTTCAGGCTCAGCCTCTCAAGACAATCAAACAGAGAAAAATCATTTACTGGATAAGCTGGGGGATATTGAACTGCTTATTTGATCACCAAAGGTGACCTATAAGGGTTCAATATCAAATGAAGGGTTCCCTCAAAAGTTCTACCTCCTAGGTATAGCACTTATCCCTCCAAAGGAGAGAGGTGTATACCCTGGAAGGACTTTGAATCATAGGGAGGAATGGAGGTGAATGATACCATCCATGTTTGAGAAAGAAGTTTTCTACATCTAAGCTCTTCCTAATTCCTAACCCTAAAAACAAAACAAAAAGAAGAAAGAACAAGCTCCTCAAGCTCCCTCAATGCCTCTTCAAGTCTTCTAGAATGCTCCACCATGCTCCACAAAGAGATACCAAGCTCCTCAAGCCAAAGGAAAACTCCAAAGCAAAGCAAACTAACCAAACATGCCCTAAAGGCAACACAATCAATCATTCAATACAAAAATCAACTAAAAATAGCATATTATTCTATTAAATTCTAATATAAATGCTAGGGGACCCTACATATCTACCCTTAAGTCCCATATATTCCCCATAGACTAAATTGCCCTACAAACCCAAAATCTAAAATTGTTATTGGCCTATGTTAAAGTTTTAAACTAATTCTACACTACTTAGAACTACCTAATTAAAACTACCCTAAAAATTATCACAAAAATATGGCATTAATTCAGGGGGAACCTAAGACATTCATCTAACCATCCTAAAAATATTGAATTAAAAATACTAAGGGAACTACCCTAATTAAAATCTACAAAATTATGCATCAACTAAAAGAATTAAAAAAAACAATTAAAAGTATAAATGTGCAAAAAATATAAAAATGAAATAAAATGGCAATTTTATGGTTTTATATTTTTCTAGACAGAAAATGGAAAATGGGAAAAAAAAGTCTCATTAAAAAATATTCATTTTTCATTTTAATATGCATTTTCAAAGATTCAATTAAAATGAGAAAAAAAGAAAATAAAAGGGAAAAGCTGGTGGTGCGAATAGCAGAGAATTGATGTACATAGTGCGCATGGGCTTGTACCTGGAGGTGTGATTAGTATTCGTGTTAGGCCCATTAATGTTCAGAAAAAACAAATAAAGAAAAAGAAAAGCTGATGGTGCGAATAGCAGAGAATTGATGTTCATTTTCAATTGGGCCTCGCTTAGGGGGGTGTGGATAACAAATTCATTAAGGCCCAGACTGCATTTAATGAAACGCAGCGTTTTACGCTGCAGTTTCTTCCCTCTCCAATCGAGTTCGAATATCAGCCGTTGGATGTTCTTTTTCAGTCAAATGGTCCATGCGCATCTGAAGGTCCATACGTCGTCTCCTTCCTTGGCTCATTAGGGTTTGCAGCAACCACCATTAGAACACTCCATGCGCCAACTTTCCAGCTCATCGTGCTCACTCATCTCAACACTAAATTCAAAACTTTAAAAAGCAAACACAATTTATTTTTCTCCCTAAATACAACCCTAGTTTCAGTTTCCATTAAAACCCCCTAAAACGCAGAACCCGATAGTGCAACTTCAAGAATGCTCAAACTTCCACCTTCTTGTTTCTTTGATTTCTTTATACTAGAATACTCACCACACGTCCCTGATCATCCTAAGCTAATGCACTTGGATTAATACTCACTACAACTCCAGCTCTTGCTCAATAAAGAATTAGTGTCACCATGTCAAACTCCATCAATGGCTCCCAAACTTTCCAGCATTACTCACTAATGGTCTCTAATCAATTCTACACTAACCACTTAACCTAATAATACATAAATAAGGGTGTAGGAGTAGTTTTGCAAACCTGGTTAATGGCTATGGCAGAGGTAGTTTCTCTCCTCTTCAGCTCTTGTGCTCTTCCAGGATTACTCTTTGTATGCTTGTAGGAGTTCTGTTTGCAAAAGATTGTATGTAGCCAGCTTGTACCACTGAATTCGAACCAGATTTGCTTCTTTGCAATTTCACCACCACACCTTCAAACCTTCATCCATGGCTCCTCAAACCAGTATGCATTTGTTCATTATGATGAATGGAGTGGATTTGTGTAGAAGAAACAAATGGAAATGAAGAAGAATAGAGGTTTGATCTTGAATTGCAAATGGAAGAAATTTGATCAATTCTCTCTTTTTTTGCACTAACCCTCACCAATTATCACCAACTATCACCAACCTTGAATCAATGCAATTCATATTCAATATATAGACTGATTTGGAAAGGTCTAGAACCATCTAGATCCATCTAGTAAGAACTTGAACTTTCCATGCCATGAGAATTTGCATTTCACTTCTCACCACATGATATATCATGACAAAAACTCTTGTAGCTTGGGTAAATAACTTGATTTTCTCCTTACATGAGAATTAGGGTAAGATACTATGCTTAAACACCTTGTTTATTAAGCTTTTCTTTGTTTTGGTTTGGTACCCCGTTATGCAAGCAACCAAAATACAAAGCAAGCCTAAGATTAAAGCCTCAAATCAAAATTGTGGCTGAACCATTGTTCTTAAAATGTCCTTTGGAGTCAAAATGACCTATCATATGACATGGTTAGGGTTTATAGCTTGGATTTTATGATTTTCCATTTCACTTGAATTAACTTATGCCTCATTTTTAGGCCATTTTTATTACTTTTTGATATGAGCCTTTTCAACATCTCATGACCTCCCTACTAGCCTTAAAACATCATTCTAAGCAAGTTTTATGTTGAAGATTTTTCCATTTGAAGCTTGGAAGTAGGAGATATGGCCATATGCTTGAAATGACCTATAACTTCCAAATGACCAAAATGTCCTTGGCTTGTCAAAGACATAAGTTGAGTTCTACAAATCCTATCAAGTACTTCTAGTACTCTCTAGAAATCTAAGAAGATTGTCTTCAACATTCATGTTTACCAAGAAACCATAGGAATCAGCCTACTAGGGCAAAAGTTGTCTGCAAGTTGGGTGACTTTCAAGGACCCAGATTCACATACCTCAGATGACCTGTAATTTGTCAAAACCATAACTTGAGCTCTGCAAATCCTATCAAGGACTTCTACCACTCAAATTAAATCTAAGAACAATCTCTACAACATTCATGTTGTGGGGAAGATGAGATGACAATCACATCTTGAGCTAAAACTTCCTGGAAGATAGGGATCAAACTAGGGGATTTTACACTGTCAATCCTTAGAAACCCTAGCTTGAAACTTCTCAAACTCTTCAATCATGATGAGTTGGTCTAGGAATCATCCTTATAGTATCTCCATACATCATTCTATGATCACATGGCTCTTGGATTAGGTCTCAACCTTCTCCAAATCTTCAGTTGACCTAGGGTTGACACAATCAAACCCTAATTCTACCATTCATGGTTGAATCTTCTGAATTCTTGCACAATGACCCCTCTGGGCTTCATTATGGCTTTCAAGACATCTCATAAGCTTTCTCAAAGCTTCAAGTCTATCCCCATAGTATCAGAATCATATGAGGAGCACCCACAACTCTCCAGTTATGAGACACACAACTCTGGTTTCAACCAGTTCCTCTGAGGATCTCTTGAACTTTCTGATGAAGGTATCAACCTTTGAACACTTGATGGGTAAATAAATGTTGGTCAAATTTTAGGGTGCAACAACCCTAACCCAAACTTATCATGTTTGTTAGGGATTTCCAGAACTTGCCCCCAGCCTGGGGCGGAGCCAGCTTGAACAACAGCCCGAGCTTCCTTGAAGGAAGAGAGAGTCATCTCCGGTTTCTCAATTATCACTGGAGTCCCATCTTTGACCTTAACAGCTTCAAATTCCTGACACAAAGTTTAGTGGATCTCGCCATCCACCTCAACATATTTGAAAGACGACAAATGGCTCACCATTATGTCTTCTTCGCCACAGACAGTTACGATGCTGCCCCCCACAGCATACTTCAGCTTCTGGTGCAATGTGGAGGTCACTGCGCCAGCAGAGTGGATCCATGGCCGGCCCAACAGGCAACTATAAGCTGGCATGATATCCATGATGTAGAAGACTGCATCGAAAGTTTTCGTCCCAACTTGGATGGGTAGAGTTACCTCTCCAATGACATGACGCTTGGTTCCATCGAAAGGTTTTACAACCAGGTCACTGGGTGTGCAAATTAGTCCCCTCGTATCTAGCTTCATCAGAGCTTTCTTCAGGAGAACATTGAGAGATGATTCGGTGTCCACCAACACATGGGACATAACTGTTCCCCTACACTCTATCGAGATATGCAGGACGCTGTTGTGGTTTCTTCCCTTCGGCGTCAGCTCTAGGTCAGTGAACCCTAACCCGTTCCCAGCATTCACATGGGCTACCACCCCCTCCAGCTGGTTGACCGAGATCTCCTGCGGCACATACGTTGCATTCAGGACCTTTAGCAGCGCGTTGCGATGTGCCTCAGAACACCGCAACAAATTCAGAATAAAGATTTTCGATGGTGTTTGATGAAGATGATCAACGATCTTATAATCACTCTTCTTAATCAACCTCATGAATTCTTCAGCGTCCTTTACAAGTAGGTCCTTCTCTACCCCACGAGGGGTTTCCTCAACGACCTTACTCTTTCCTTTATCAGCTTTCTAAGCTTTGTCAGTTTTGTCAGCCACAACCTCAGGTGGAGCGAATACTCTTCCGCTACGTGTTATCCCTCCAGTTCCCACTAGGTTGTCCACAGACTGCCCAGACGGTTCCAACTCCAATTTCTACCTGTTACAGTAGATGTATGCCCCATAGTGCCATGGGACAGCATTGGTGCTTTCAAATGGTATAGGCCCAGCCTTTGTAATGGTGATCGTGGGTGGCCTGGACGCAGAAATGGTTATTGTCTTACAAGGGATGGTGATGGTGGCGACTTCATCATCCTGCTTCAGCATTACCTCTCCAGACCTGCTCTCTACCCTCCGACTGAACTGCAAGATTCCTTCGGTCACCAGACTTTGAATCCCCGCTATCAACTGTTCACAGCCGTCCAAACGGATCGCACAATCCATACACAATTCTCCGCAGCCCGGAAAGATGCCTCTCTTCATCAGCTTGGCTTTAACGAAACCAAGCGGTGTCCTCAGGTCCTTGACATCAGTCAATAAATCTGAGTCTTCTTCTTCAATAATGGCATTCACCCCATCTCCCCCATGGTTCGGCATAGGGTTCTTTGTGACGTTCGGCACATTATCAAAAAAAATTATGATTTTAGCGTCCACCATATCTTGCACCTTGAGCTTGAATGCCTTACAGTTTTCAATCGAGTGGCCAGGTGCCCCCGAGTGAAAGTCACATCTTGCATTCGCATCATAGCCCTGTGGAGGTGTCCCTGTCAAGGGAGCCAGGGTTCTTTTCTGAACTAGCTGTAACTGAAGCAGAGTTTGTAATAGCTGAGCATATGACATAGGTGCGGTGTCTCAAGATGACGATTTGCCAGAGGTGTTTTGTTCTGGTACCTCCTGTACCCTTGCTGATTTTGCTGCTGCTGCTGCTGCTGAGGTTGTTGGACAACAGGGATGGTTATGCTAGCAACCTGCTGGCGCTGGCCCTTACCTTTACTCCGAGCGTTAGACACTGCGCTCGTCTCTCCTTCCCACCTCTTGCTACTGTATGGTTTCTTTCCTCCTCCAACTGAGGATAGATCAACACCCTAAATTTTTCCCAATTTGATTCCATTTTCAACATGCTCGCCGGTAATGATGAGATCAGAGAAACTTCCTGACATACCACTGACCAGTTTCTCATAATAGACCCCTGGAAGAGTGGCTACAAACATCTCAACAAGCTCTCGTTCAACCATCGGCGGCTGAACCCTAGTTGCCAGTTCACGCCACCTCTGGGCGTATTCTTTGAACCCCTCATTATTCTTCTGAGACAAGTTCTGTAGTTGAACCCGGTTAGGAGCCAAGTCACTGTTATACTGATAATGGTGTACAAAGGCCTCAGCAAGTTCTTTCCATGTACGTACACTGGTGGGTTCCAAACCCATATACCATTCCAAGGATGGGCCGGACAGGCTGTCCTGGAAGAAGTGCATCAGCAACTTCTCATCTTCAGAGTGAGCGGACATCTTTCGGTAGTACGACCTTAGATGGACACGAGGGCAAGTGGTACCCTTGTATTTCTCAAAGTCGGGTACCTTAAATTTGGGAGGCACCTTGAAGTCAGAAATCAATCCCAGTTTAGTCATGTCAACCCCCAAAGTATTCAAGTTCTCAAAACTCTTCATTTTGTCCTCGAGCGCTTTAAACCTCAGACGGGCTTCAGCATTCAATTCGCCCTCAGCCCCCTTCTGTGAGAACAAGTCTTCTTGGTGATCCTCTAGCCATGGCTGATTGCCATTGCCAGCAACGAACCCAACATTATTAATACCATACAGATTCCCATCACCCACGTTCTCTGCATTGCCAGTTCCTCCAGTGTTGCCATGGCCTATCCCAGCATTGCCATTGGCTACAAAGTTACCGTTACCAACGCCAGTCGTATTTCCATTAAGCCCGATGTTAGTGACCACATTGCCGTTACCACTACAATTCCCTCCAGTCACAGGGACGCCAGTCTGTGGGGTCTCAACAAATGGAGGGTTGGGAGTGTTCCCACCATGAAGCACACCGTTGCTGTCAACCCTTGAGATCAGTGGCTGGACCAAGGTTCTGAGCTGGTCTTGGCCGTTAGAAACCACTTGCATGAGCTCCATGAAGCGGTCCATCCTCTCTTGGAGTTCCTGGACGTTAGTCTGCACTTGTTCCATTGCTCTAGCTTGATTCGCTCTGGTCGAGTATCGGTGGATCGGTCTTCGGTCAATCCTGAAACAACCTGCATACACAAAGGGTTATAAAAATGGACAGGGACCTGTCATGCAAATGATTCATGCAAATGCATACGTGTGTCTGTGCCTTGGGGAGATTCCCCCCCCCCCCCCCCCCCGATCCTAGTTTCGAGACAAATAAATTCTAACATCCAGTCATGGAAAGAAATCCTCATATATTTATCTGAAAAACCCGCGCGGGTAGCGTACAACTGTAATCACATACAACTGAAGCAACAAGGCATGACCCCAACCAACAGGCCTGGTGGTGATCAGCATATCAATGCATAAAAGGTACAAAGAAAATACAAAGAGATCAGGTGCGGCCACGGGCACGAAAATCATCTAACAACTTCTTTGTAGCGGGATGATCAGGCTGGGCGAGCAGACCCTGGATCAGCAGGTCCCTCTGCCTGATGATATCTGGGAGGTTCTTGGCAACGCTCCTAGAAACACCTTCTTCAGAATGTTTTTCCACCCTACTCCTCTTAGCATCATCCCGGAGTTGACAATCCATCAGGTTTGCCTTGGTCTCAACCAATCGATACTGGACGTCTCGTCGCAGTGAGGCTTCAGCCTCTATCTTCTTGTCTTTGGCCTCAATCTGAGCTTCTAACTGGGCTATCTGTTGCTTCAGTTTTTCTTCCCGCTCTTTGTGGCTAGTCAAAGTGTTGTTCCACAACTTCCCGTACTGGGTCAACTTCCGGTATTCCCTTTCCAGCTCCTGTTTCTTGGTGGTCAACATGCCATGTACTGACTTCAGGTCCAACCCAAGGCGTTCTCTAGAATCGGTCTCTTTGGTCAGATTAGCGCCCAGATGGTTGATCATCTCTGTCTGCTTCTTACAGGTGTGTACGACTTCGTTCTTTTCTCTCCGAAGTTGAGCAATCTCTTTCTCCAACTCCTCGTTGGCTTTTCGTAGCTCTTCTTTCTCTTGGAGCACCTGGTTGAACTTCTGAATATCAACTGTGGTAGGCTCTTTGTACACGGGAGGATACAATGGTTCCACTACATGAAACGACATTAGAAACTTGGTGGCTCTTTCTCGGACCCAAGCCACATATGGATCAAAGGCCTTATTGTTGCTTTTTCCTAGCAAGACTTTTCCCTTTCGGTGAATTTTGCTCCAAGCATTCTGTATCTTAGTCAAAGTGTCACCTTCAAGTAACCCTGTGAGATACAGAGATTCCTGTATCTCTTCCTCTTCAGAAGGACCTCGTAGTGCATACCCAAATTGTCGTACTAGCAGAGAGGGATTGTAGTTAATACATCCATTCCTTCCGACCAGGGGGACGTTAGGAAAGCCACAACAGCTATACACAATATCTTTGCCTAGTAGATCTCTATCAAACCAGATAATATTGTCAGCAGTCAAACCCATCAAACATGCAGACTAGGGTGAAGATTCAGCAGAATCAATGAACGGACCCGTCTTAGGAAGATGGCTAGCAAACCACTTATACAGTAAAGGAGCACAACATGCCACGTTCTTCCCCTTTCTGTTTTCATTTTTGCTGTGAACCGAATGGTAGACGTCTCCGAGGAGAGTGGGCACTGGATTCCCGGAGGCAAATATATGGCAAGCATCCATACCTATGAAGTCTGGATGACTTGGGAATAGCATGATCCCATAAATACAAAGGGCTAAGAAGGCATTGAATACATCCCAGCGACCCTTCTTGGCAAACTTTCGGGCCTTTTCCATCAAGAAAGGCAAAGGGAAACCATGAACTCCAATCTTTCTGAATACCATCCCTTTCAACTTAGACTCATCTACATGAAGAGCGTCAGTCGACTTACTCAAGTTAGGTTCGCCATCAACACAGTAATAAGGCATCTGATTCAACAAAGGCACCCCCAACAGGTCAGAGTACTCCTCCAAGGTCGGCGCTAGGACATAGTCTGGAAAAACAAAGCATCTGAGCTGCGGGTCATAGAACTGCAGAAGAGCGTAGAGGCCATTCAACTCGTACGTAGGAAGCTTATACACAATACCCAGAAGTCTCTCATAACTCTTTCTGAAACTCTCCATCACTGTCTTATCAGCCAACGAAATCAAAGCTCGTAACTCTCGGATGTCAGGTGTTGGTAGCTTGTAAGCCACAGTCTTCTTCAGAGATGCCATATCAGCCATGTGGATCAAGATCACTAGAACCAGGGGAGAAATATGCACCTGCAACACAGACACACGTTAATGATATGCAAATGAGGATGCAAACAATGCAAAATGCAATCATACAGCAGGAGATCAAGATGATTGTGTTGTCGAGGAGAAGGACCACAACTCTGCTATGTCAAGAACAAACATATCTCTGATGATAATAACCCTTTGATACCCACAATACTGATTCACTGTTGAGAAAACCAGGTTATCTGGAGGTTAAGGTTTCCTGTAATAACCCGACCCTGCTCACAGGTATGGACCTAATCACGGAAAAGGTTCGGCATCCTATGCGGTCATCAGCGTCACAGACTTTCAAGAAATGATGATACGATACCCAGGAGGTGTGGCATCATCATCTCTTGAAGCGGCCTCACTTAGCTGAATCCCAAATGATTGGTTCCCAGAGTCGACAATCCTCAAATCTGACAGCCCCTCGAGTCCAAAGGGCCGATAGGAAGTCATCAAAGAGAACCTCGTCTGAGTGTGGATTACATGGGAAATGATGCAAGCAAAGCAAGCATGTCTTCCACTAATCCACTCTAATACTATGCAGCTCTCAAGCCTGGGTCTGACTTCTCACTCATCAGAATTCCCCTCCCACAATAGCACAGATAATCATATCATACTGAAAATAAAATGCGGAAGGTAAAATGCGATAAATAAACACAAACCCAACAAGTAAACACATAAGCGCTAGGATTGACTCGCACAAGGGACGTTGGATCCCCAGCAGAGTCGCCATCTGTCGCTACCGCGAAAATAAGGTGCCGGAAAAACAGAAGAGTCGCCACCTTTCGTTATTTATCCCTCGGAACGGGAAAGGAAACGATCGGAAAAACTTGACGAAAAGGTATAAGACAAGGTCATCGCAACCATTGTCTGGATTCGGGAGTCGGTTACGCAAGGGGAAGGTATTAGCACCCCTCACGTCCATCGTACTCGATGGGATCCATGCTTGTTGTGCTTATCTGACGCGTTGGTTTACTATCTATCTATCAAGGCTGGTCCGAAAAGAAAAGAAAATGACTCGGCAAAGCGTCGCACTTTATGCCTACGTATTCTCATCAGAGAATGAGAAATCAGAGTCAATGTAGTTCGGATAACTACGGGTTACGGATGGGGGAAGGTGGCTCGCCAATACATCAGTATTGTGCCTACGTACTCTCAACAGATATGAGAGATCAGAGCTTACGTAGTTTGGGAAAATACGGATTACGGGAATTCAGATTCATCTGTTTTTCGAGTAGGGTTAACAAACAGTTCCAGCAGTTTGGTGTACGCAGCTCGACCCTTGGAGACTTAGGCGTTACCGTTTGCGGTAGAACTGAGAGTTAACGACACTCTTTTCTTCAGAAAAGCTTCCTTTGAATTATGGGCCCACGGGGCAAAAAGGTTTGAGATTTGTTTTCTGTCTTTCACGGAAGAACTATCTTTTATGGTTGTCTGTAGTTTGTACAGCACTAGAGACTATGACCTAGGAACGAATGTGTCGCATATCGTCCAAAGGACGTATACTAAACATTCTAGACGATTGAGAGGAGGTCGCTCAATTGTCATTACCCAAGTAGCTTAAGGCTCGTAACGCGCTTATACTAACTTGCCTTTATTACGTTTTTTACTATTGTTTTGAGATGAACTCTATGGGGAGACTGTCAAGTCCTAATGTTGTCATGCCAAGGCTTCATCCTATGGTTGAGGTTTGAAACAGGGAACTCCTAGAAGTTATCATGCATAGGTTTCAACCTAAAGTTCTAATCATCACTTCCTTATCAAAGGAAGTGAGATTCCTAGGGGAACATGCCAGTGGTATACAGAAATAGACAAAGCATCAACTTAACAGTAAACAGATATACAGAAGAAAACAGGTAAATAGTAAAGATGCACATGCAATGCAGCAATACAAGCAGAGGGAGACTCACTCAACCTCTAGGAAATCAAGCAAAAAGGAAACAGACAAACAGAGATGGACAGACTCAACCTCTATTACTAATACACAGATGAAAAGAAAAATAACACACAAGCAAGGGGAGGATCACCTCAACCCTTAATGCAAACAAGCAGAGGGAGACTCACTCAACCTCTAAGCAGTCATGCTCCTAGCCTAAAATAATCTAAACATTGACCTATTCTAATGCATCAAGCAATTCAAACAAGGGAGAGAAACCATAATGGGCAACAAGGAATTCATCCCAAGCTACATCAGGTTGGAGGTGTATCAACACTAGAGTCCATCATGGGCTCAACCTCTTGAGGAATGCACAGAATCCAACCAAAGGAAGGATTAGGCTCTCCCAAGAGGGATTCTATGTCAATAGGACAGAAAAGACTGGGTATTGGTCCTAGATATCAATCTAAGGGTAACTGATTGTAGTGTATCAACACAGAATGTCCATCTCAGGCTCAACCTGTTGAGGAATGCACAGAATCCAACCAAGGGAAGGATTAGGCTCTCCCAAGAGGGATCCTAAGAAAAGGACTTTGAGATGGATGACAGCGTATAAACCAAGGGAATATACCATGCCAAGAATGTCAATCCAAGGCTCAACCTCCTGAGGAATGCACAGAATCCAACCAAAGGAAGGATTAGGCTCTCCCAGGGGGGCTGCTCATCAAGACTTGCAGGATAAGGATAGTACAAACCAAAGGAATGTACTATACTGGGGAATGTCAATT
This sequence comes from Lathyrus sativus, assembly GCA_963859935.3. Lineage (NCBI taxonomy): Eukaryota > Viridiplantae > Streptophyta > Magnoliopsida > Fabales > Fabaceae > Lathyrus > Lathyrus sativus. Next base: position 253,363,403 of record OZ012737.1, on the reverse strand, counting down.
CAAGGCTCAACCTCCAGAGGAATGCACAGAATCCAACCAAAGGAAGGATTAGGCTCTCCCAGGAGGGATCCTCTTCAAGACTTGAATAAAGAATGTAGGGCAAAGCCCAAGGAAGATATCATATAGGGGACAGAAGGCAACACAGCACTCCTAAGAAACCCTACAAGCTAGCCACAAGGATCACCTAATCTAGGGGAATCAAAAGCTCTATCAAAGCTTTAGCAAAGCTCTAATGAGGTATCTACTTACTTACCAATCTATGAAAAAGGAATACACTACTTAGAATCATCTAATGGCCATTTACAAGGTTAACCTATGAAGTTCTCTAAGTTAGGATCACCTAAACTAAGGTTAATTTGTAAAATAGGGAACTAATTGAAAATCATTCTTAAAAATTCTAGGGAAAATACTACACTATCCTACATGTATCAACATTCTATGGTACAAAAATCAGGGGTCAAACCTAAATCAAAAGGTTCAAACTAAATCTAAAACCTCTGGGGTACATTAAAGGGATCCAACAATGAACACTCCTAAACAACTACCCTAAAATCCTATTTAGAATCATCTAAAAATCAATACAAAAATCTCATAACATCATCAACATGTATATAACCAGCAGACAAAATTTCAAGATCCAACTCAAAAGCATGAATGAGAAATAAAATCATCAAGCTCAGCATACAATTTCTCAATTATTAAAACATACTAAAAATAGAAAATATGCCATAAATGGAAAAATGCATGAAAATAGAAATTAAAAATATGAAAAAAAATCCTAAACACATCAAGGTATTCACACTATTTATTTCAGGAATTATTATCAAAATTTACTATTTTTTTATGAATTAAAACTAACAAATGATAAAATAAAAAATAAAAGAAAAAGAAATATAAAATGGAACAGGGGGAGGTGCACTCAGCAACTAGTTCACGTGTTAACTGAAATGGGCCACGCATGAGGGGGTGCAGGTAGCACGTGGGGAATGGGCCCAACTGAGTTATCAAACTCATCTTTTATTCACTAGTTAATTGAAACGGTGCCAGGGGGTGTAACGAGCAATATTATCATGTGTTATGTTGGTTTGGGCCCAGAAACAGGGGTGGGGTTAGCAAAGTGAAGCCGAAGCCCAGCTGAAGAGTAAGTTATGTTGTGTGTTTCATTAATCAAAATGGTGAGTTTTGTGAGCAGGGTGATGTGGCACGCTTCTGGATGTTGGATTGAAATACTTTGTCAAGCTTCCAGACACGATCTAAGGGTGGATACATTATCTTCTTCGTTTGAATATGAAAGGAAGAGGGAAACCAGTCTGCCGACGGTGAGGTGGCCGGAAAACACGACGGTAACCCCCCTATGACCTATCTCACTCGTTTGTCAACCAAACATAACAATTCTTGAACCAAAACTGTAGCATTTCTCACGAGGATTGCAAATATGGTACTCAATCATGCTAAAACTCCAAGACCAGAGAGATTCATAACCAAACAGAAATTGGATCATGTCTTACTTTGTCTCTAAACTTCCAAATTTTGGTCCTAAATCCATCTAGGGTTCACATAGGTCCTATCCACATGTATCTAAGGTTCTGATTATGCGTAAATAAGGAGAAAATTTGAGAAGTAAGAACTTGGGTTTGAGCTTCGAGCATGGTGACTTTCAGGGCTTAATTCCCTTTCAAAGTGTGCAGATTGCTTCAATGGATGGTGATGAACAAGTCTTGAGGTTCAATTTCTTCTGAAACTCCTTCAAACTCCAAATTTGAAAAACAAACTCCAAGCTTCTTCCAACACTTTCTCTAACTGATTCTCAACAGAAAATGGCACTAGAAGCTTCTGAGAATGATCCAAAATCAATTTATAATCTGTTTGAAACCTTTGGAGGCCCAATCAAGTCCCAATTTGTGATTTCCAACTTTCAAGTTTCTTCCAAAAATCCACTCATGGTGTCCACGATTTTGCCCTGCTCTTGCTCTCAATTCACTTGCTTGAGGGTTATGGAATGTAATTGGATGATTTTTCTCCTTTGATTTCAACCAAAGAGGAGTGTTTGATTTGTAACTTCATCATGAAGTAATCCACCAAAATGTCATGAAATGAGTATCAACTCAAAATTCTAATAATGAAAAAGTGTTTAGAATATCATTTCCAATTAAAATGAGCACAAATTTGGCTTGAAATCATTCGATTATCAATTGTTTTGAATTTTTCCATTTTAATTCATTAAAATGGTCTTTTTGTGAAATTCCTTCAACCAATGCTTGCTCAAATCCATATCCATGGACTCTTGATACTTGGCTGAGATAAAAACATCATTTTGAGCAACTTTTAAGTTGAAAAAAACTCCATTTGAAGCTTGCAAGATAGTAAAATGGACACATAATTCAAAATGACCTGTAATATCCAAATACCCAAAATACCCTTGACTTGTCAAAGCCATAACTTGAGTTATACAAATCCAATCATGGACTTATAGTACTCTTTAGGAAGCTAAGAGAATAAGGAACAACATTCATGTTGACTAAAAGTTCATAGGAATCATCCATCTAGGGCAAAAGTGTCATGCAAGTTGGGTAACTTTCAAGCTCCAAATTCACATGCCTCAGATGACTTGTAACTTGTCTGGCTCATAACTTGAGTTCTATAAACCCTATCAAGGACTTCTAGTACTCAAATTAAATCTAAGATCATGCCCTACAATAATCATGTTAGGGTAAAGATGAGATGAAAATCACATCTTGAGTTAAGTGGTCTTGAAGTCAGGGGTCAAGCTAGGGGATTTTACACTGTCAAGTCTTAGAAACCCTAGCCTGAAACTTCTCAAACTCTTCAATCATGATGAGTTAACCTTGGAATCATCCTTAGAACATCTCAATGTATCAATCCATGGTCACATGGCTCTTGAATTAGGTCTCAACCTTTTTCAAATCATCAGTTGACTCAGGGTTGACCCAGTCAAACCCTAGTTGCACCAATCATGGCTGAGGCTTCTTAATATTGCATAAGGACTTGTCTAGGCTTCAACATGAGCTTAAAAATTTCTCATGAGCTCTCTCAAGACCTCAAGTCCATATTCATGGCTTCAACATCTGATGATCTTCCCACAACTCTCAAGTTAGGAGACCTACACACTTGGTTTCAACCACTCTTTCTGAGGATCTTAGACTTCTCTGGTAAGGATATCAACCCTTGAACACTTGAATAACATTCTTAGCTAGCTTCATAGCCTTGTATAGCTCTTGACTAGTAATCCTGCCTCTTGATCTCCTGCACACATATCAATGAAATGCAAATGCTAATGCTAATGTGAATGAAATGAAACATAAGCTAGGTAAAGAAATGTTGGGCAAATTTTGGGGTGCAAAAGATGGTATATCGGTGGACCCATCGAAAGTGAGTGCAGTGTTGCAGTGGGAACCGCCGAAGACAGCGACGGAGATTAGAAGCTTTTTGGGTTTGGCAAGATATTACCGAAGGTTTATTGAGGGGTTTTCTAATTTGGCGTTGCCATTGACTCAATTGACGAGAAAGGATCAAGTTTTTGTGTGGGATGTTGCTTGTGAAGAAAGATTTGAAGAACTAAAGAAGAAGAAGTTGACTACGGCACCGGTGTTAGTGTTGCCGACTTCGAGTGAACCTTTTGTGGTGTACTGTGATGCGTCTAAGATGGGATTAGGCGGAGTTCTTATGCAGAATAGTAAGGTGGTGGCATATGCTTCGCGGCAATTGAGGGTGCATGAAAGGAATTACCCTACTCATGACCTTGAATTGGCTGCGATAGTTTTCGTGTTAAAGATCTGGAGGCACTATTTGTATGGTTCAATATTTGAGGTGTTCAGTGACCATAAAAGTTTGAAGTATCTGTTCGATCAGAAGGAGCTAAATATGAGACAGAGAAGATGGTTGGAATTCTTGAAGGATTACGATTTCAATTTGAGTTATCATCCAGGAAAGTAGAATGTAGTAGTCGATGCTTTGAGCAGAAAAATGATTCATATGTCGGCTTTGATGCTGAAGGAAATGGAACTAATTGAGCAGTTCGGAGATTTGAGCATGGTTTGTGAGACAACGGCAGATGGTGTGATGTTGGGCAAGTTGCAAGTGAACAATGATTTCTTGGATATGATTAGAGAAAACCAAAAGCTAGATGTGAAGTTAGTGGATTTGATGCCTGGAGTAGGAAGTGACTCTGATAGTGATTTTGAGTTGGATAGTACAGGTGTGTTGAGATTCAGAGGCAGGATTTGTGTGTCGGATACTGATGAACTGAAAAAGTCAATTCTGAGTGAAGGACATCGTAGTAGTTTGAGTATCCATCCGGGAGATACCAAGATGTACCATGATTTAAAGAAGTTATTTTGGTTGTCCGGTATGAAAAGGGATATAGCTCAATTTGTTTACGCCTGTTTGATATGTCAGAAGTCGAAAGTGGAACATCAGAGACCTTCTAGATTTTTGCAACCGTTGGAAATTCTTGTTTGGAAATGAGATTGTATAACCATGGATTTTGTTACGGGTTTGCCGAATACGGCGAGAGGATTTGATGCTATTTGGGTAATTGTTGATCGACTTATGAAGTCTGTACATTTTGTACCGATTAATATCAGTTTTCCATTGGTGAAGCTAGTAGAGATTTACCTTCGGGTAATTGTGAAGCTACATGGTGTTCCGTCGAGTATCGTGTCGGATAGAGATTCGAGGTTTACTTCAGAGTTTTGGAGGAGTTTACAGGAAGCTTTGGGTACTAAGTTGAAGCTGAGTTCAGCCTACCATCCACAAACTGATGGTCAGTCAGAGAGGACTATTCAGCCGCTGGAGGATTTGCTAAGAGCTTGTGTGTTGGAAAAGGGTGGTGCGTGGGATACTCATTTACCGTTGATCGAGTTCACGTACAACAACAGTTACCATTCTAGTATCGGGATGGCGCCATTTGAAGCTTTGTATGGTAGGAGGTGTAGAACTCCTTTGTGTTGGTATGAAACAGGTGAGAATGTGGTATTGGGACCAGAAATTGTGCAGCAAACTACTGAGCCAATTCAGATGATTCGTGAGAGAATGAAAGCGTCTCAGAGTAGGCAAAAAAGTTATCATGATAACCGAAGAAAAGAACTGGAATTCAGTGAAGGTGATCACGTGTTCCTAAGAGTTAACCCAGTGACTGGTGTGGGTCGTGCGTTGAAGTCTAAGAAGCTGGATCCTAATTTTATTGGACCCTATCAGATTTTGCAGAGAATTGATGTTGTAGCTTATAGAGTGGCGTTACCGCCTGAATTGTCCAATTTGCATGACGTGTTTCATGTGTCGCAACTTTGAAAGTATGTCTCGGATCCATCTCATGTGATTCAGAGGGATGAAGTTCAAGTCCGGGAGAATCTTACCGTTGAGACGATGTCGTTGAGACAATGCCGTTGAGGATCAAAGATCGTAAGATGAAACAACTCCGATGGAAGGAGATATCTTTGGTGAAAGTGGTTTGGGGAGGTGCTGCAGGAGGCAGTATGACCTGGGAATTGGAAAGCAGGATGCGGGAAGCGTATCCGGAATTGTTTCCATCAGGTAATTTTCAAGGACGAAAATAATTAAAGTGGGGGAGAGTTGTAACGCCCATTTTAATTATTTATTCTTTTTGGTGTTATTTTATTTTGGTGTGTCCTTATGCGGGGGTGTGTCTAAGAGTGTTGGTGGGTACCCTTAAGTTATGGGGATTATTTAATAACTATGGAGTTTAATATTAATATAATATGATTAATGGTGGTGATAATTTAATAATTAATAGTAATATTATTATTATTATTAAAATAAGTAAAATAAGGATTTAAGGAGTATTAGAGAAGTTTTGGGGGAGAAGGGGAAAGAACACGATAAAACCAGTTTAGAGGAAGGAGAGAAGGAATAACAGGGAAGGAAGAGAGACAAGGCCAGGGCTGTCAAATTCTTCGGAGTTCTTCGTCAATCTGAGCATCTAATCGAGGTAAGGGGGAGAAACTGATTGGGATTGATATTTTGCATGAATTGGGTAGAGGGAATTCCTTAACCCCGTAGGTATTTGATGAATAAGATTGGTATGTTGATGATTGTTGCTGCCATGGATGAATTTGTGCATATGTTGTTATGAAATTGGTGAAACTCTGTGATTCCATCCTTGCATGTGATTATGTAGGGATTGTTTGGGTGTTCTGAGTAGTTTACCATTTTAGGTCGGAAATGGTTTAGTCGGTAGAATTGATGTTTTATTGGGTAAAATCTGGATTAAGTCGTGTAGCCTAGTCGGCGAATGTTGGGCTAAGGCTACAGGAATTGGTTTGGTGAAAATTGGGTGATCTATGAGCTCTGATGATTTTTGGACAGTGAGGGTTTTGAGTATCGTAGACGCTCACTAGCAGGTTCGCTAGGCGAGCAGGTCGCGAGCATTCGCTGGAGACTCACTAGGCGAGCTGGGTCCAGTAGTCACTGTCTGCCTTCGCTAGGGGGTTCGCTAGGCGAGCAGCTAGCGAGCGTTCGCTAGGGCTTCGCTAAGCGAATGAGCCAGCGAGTGTGACAGAACTTGTTTTATTTTGTGGTTCCATCCAATGTTGATATTTTCTAGGACCCTTTTGGTCGTGATGAGTATAGATATGGTGTTTAGTGGTGAAGAGTGTATACCTGATGTTAAAGAGGTGAAATTATGTAGTATTGACTTTAATTTGATTAACATGATTGATTGGTGTATAATACATAACGTATATGATGTATGGTGATGTGATCAGGAGGATCATGTGCACTTAGTGTGCCTGAATTTATTGGTTGTGTATGGTAATGTGATCAGTAGGATCGTGTACATGTAGCGTGCTTGAGTTATTTGTTGTGTATTTGGTGGCGTGCATATCATGATGTTTTGGTGGGATGAAATCGTTGCTCAGGAGGAGTGTATATGATCATCCGTACTCCTTATGGAGAATGGTGGGGATAGATCATTGCCAAGGATGGGTGTATGTGATGTATCCGGGGTTCGATTGAATGAACCAATGAGTCGGTACCGCATACATGGCATTGAGTTGCATATTTGCATTATTGGGTGTTGTATTTGATGATTGGACAGTAGGTCGTGATTGATGTTGGTGGGGTGATAATTTGTATATTTACTTCCTTTTATTCATGTATCTTATTACCGATAATTTTGATCATGTTTTCTCACCCCTTTGTTGTGGTTGTGGTTTGTGCTTCTTCAGAGGTACAGATAATCCAGGTACTTAGCTAGCTTGGATAGCGGTGTGCGAGTTGAGTCTTAGGATGCTCTAATACGTAGCACGGGACTTGGGTGTTTTATTTTTTTATGTTAATTTTGTTTCATTCCTGTGACGTATCATTATGGTGAACCAGGTTAATGACTACTTTGGTGTATTTTGGCGAATGGTCGTGAATGATGGATAATAATAATTTTCCGCTGCTTTATTTTGAAAATCATATAATGAAGAATTATGTTGAACTATTTGATGTGATATCCCACTTTTGGGGGAAAACTCTGATGTTATTTTGAAATAATTGTATTTTATTTAATTTTAGGAAGTGGGGTGTTACACATGGGATCAAGGTACTCCTGTGACTCAAGTTCATTTCAGCGCAAGAAGACGGAACCACGAACAGCGAGCATCAGGGGCTCGGACATTTATTTTGTCCAGCGGTCAGGTGGCCAATTTTATTTTATTTTGCAGGAGAACAGCAGTTCAGAAAGCAGCACTCAGGCTCATGTCAAGTATTTTCACAGTGATAACGGTCAAAAATGAGGTTCAGAAGCTTAACAGAGCTCCAAATAGTTGAAACAGGGCAAATGGACAGATTTCCCTCCAAAAGGCGCCAAAGTTCAAAATTTGAAGGTGTTAATCAGTTAACCTATATGGTTAATCGATTAACCAAAGGAAAATTAGCCCAGATTTGAAATTTTAACAGTGTTAACCGGTTAACGCATATGGTTAACCGGTTAACCATAACAGATTTTGCTCTGTACGTGATTTTGCAAGCTAATTGCACTTGGGGTCCAATTTTGATCACCTTGGAATTCAAATTTTCACTTGGGAAGGATCTAGAGCATCTTTAAATTTCAGATTTCCCTCCAAAAACCATTCCACATTCCAAACCTTGATTTCCAATCCAAATTCCAAACCTAAGTCATACTTAAGTGATTTACTCCAAACTAAACCATCCAATTCTCATTTCTCACATTCATTTTTCAGAATTGATCATAATTCTCTCAAATTCTCTCAACTTCTCCATTTCCAAAACCCACACTCAAAGCTCTTTTTCATTGGAATCAATGGATTCTTGAGCTAGAACATCTTTCCATCATCATCATTGAATCAATTTCCTTCTTCAATTTTCATGCAAACTTGGATCTGAATCTGGAGCTGGATCTAGAAGTGATTATTTGAAGCTTTTTGACTCAAATTTGGTGGATCTTCATTCATACAACAACAATTATTGTGGATCTTGAAGTTTTCCGGATTTCTAGCATTGGATCTGCTCAAATTCAGTTGATCAACATTTACCGGAGCAAATTTCCGCTTCGAAGGTTGGAATTCTCGATCCGATTTAATTTTTGAGCATATCATGTTAATCTTCATATTCGATTGAATTTTGGTTGATTTCGATCTGTTCGAATTATGATGTTGTTGTGTAATTGTGTATCCATGTTGTTGGATCTCTGTTTTCTGTTGTTAATTTCGTGCTTAATTGATAAGTTGATTTGTTGGAACCTTGGATAAGCTGTTTTGGTGCTAGAAGTGATTTGTTGCCGCTATTTTTAGCTTCTGATGCAGTGGTAATCGGTTAACCTATATGGTTAACCGGTTAACAATTTCAGACTTTTAATTTTTTTTTCAAAACGTTAACAGTGTTAATCGGTTAACGCATATGGTTAACCGATTAACCTGTTCAAAATTCTAGATTTTTCAAACTTTTAAGGTGTTAACCGATTAACACTGTGCCAGAATGTCATATTTGTTGTTTTGCTTCCTTGGTTGCATACCGTTTCGATTCGAATCATCATAGATCAGTGTGATGCATTAGGATTAAAATGTTTTGGATATTTGTCACTGTTTGTGGTTGATTAATCATGATTTTGTTGACATGTATGTTCATTTTCCACTCGGTTGCATACTTGTGTATGTGGATCGAAGTGCTCATTTGTTGGCATGTTTATTTTCTTTCATCTCTTGTTTTTCTTCACATGTTTGCATCATTCTTGCATCGCTGTTGAGGTCGAGACACGCTTGTGGCGGCTGCTGCCCCACACATTTTTTCCTCCCTCCCACCATTCTAAATGTGCATTTTCATGTTTGCATCTTCTACTTGCGATTGAATTTACTTGGTGCTTTCTTATGCTTTTTGCCATGATCGCCATAGGGTTCCTAGTCCCTCCGTTTAGGATGGGAGTAGGAGAGACATTAGGTGTTCAATCCAAGCATGCTAACATTAGGGTAGATGTTCCCTCTTTCAATCCAAACTTTAGGACCACTTTGCATGACAACGTTAGGGCTGAGTTTCCCTTAGACCTTCTGTGCGTCTCTTTTCTCATCTCAAAACCATTCTAATTCATCTAATAAAGGCGATAAACGTTGCGCGCTACGAGCCTTAAGCTACATGGGGAATGATGAGTGAGGGGTCTCCTCTCGCTTATCTAGGGTGTTTAGTATAATCCCTGTTTAGGGGCGATATACGATGCATTCGCCTCCATGTCATAGTCTTTAGTGCAACGTGAATCACAAACCGAATTAATTCACTTCACTAAAAAACACAAAAAAAATTTCAAACCTTTTTTCCTTCGGGATTAATCGGAAAATCTTTTTTTCAGAAAAGAGTGTTGTTAAGCTTCGGTTCTACCGCAAACAGGCTTTGTCTCTAACTGTTGGAACAGATGTTTAACCCTACTCAGTCAAAACACTTAATCAGCCTGTGGTTTCGTGTCCGCCCGAACTACATTTGCTCTGATCTTTCATACCAGATGAAAGTACCTAGGCACAAGACGCGATGTCTTGGCGAGCAACCTTTCCCCCTTCTCTCCCGTAGTTAGCCGAACTACGTTGACTCTGACTTTCCCATTGCACGAGGGAATACGTAGGCATAGAGCGGCGATGCTCTGTCGAGTCTCTTTTCTTTTCTTTTTTGTCCTGTAAGCCTGTAGCTAGATAGATAAACACACCCTTAGATAGACAACAAGCGTGGATCCCGTCGAGTACGATGGAAGTGAGGGGTTTTAATACCTTCCCCTTGCGTAACCGACTCCCGAATCTCGGACTTGGTTGCGATGACCTTGTCTTTCCTTTTTTTGTTAGGTTTTTCCGTTCGTTTCCTTTCCCTCTCTTTGGGATAAATAACGAAAGGTGGCGGCTCTTTTGTTTTCCGCCAGGTGTTTTTCGCAGTTGCGACAAACGGAAAAACAACCCAAATCGAATCGTCTAACTGAACCTACTATCGAAAAGCTATATACGCAACGTAAACCTTATGAAATGATAATGAATAAAAATTGTTCAACAATGATCAAGTCACAGATCAATCAAATGCAAAACTATTCAGAATGCTTATTTCCAATGAAGACAAAGCGATACAAATACACAAAATAATTTATCGAGCACTTTATGTGTGATTGATCCTGTTTGGAAATTCGATTTGTTTTATTGATGTAAAAAGCCAATCATAATCAAAGTGATTGTAATAATATCAACAACAATACTTTTAAAGATAGTTGGAAAAAAATTACATTCGAATTAATCGAAACAACAACGAAATCAATAATTTGTATGAACAACAATTAAAGAGAAATAAAGCGATAAAGAGAAACAAAGATTTGTTTAGGCAGTTTCCCAATCGGCCTTGCTATGGGTGTGTCTGCTCCAATCCGAAATCAAATTGAGATACTTGCAATTAACCTTATCTTTGCAAAAATGTTTATACCAGAGGTGAAGAATTCTAACCCCATAAAAGCTATTGTTTTTTGTTGATTCAACCGCCTCCAAATCCCTGATCAAAGCTTAATCAAGTCACCAACAATGCGGCTATAATCCTCCGATTATCCCGAAAATGCACTTTTTGAACCCAAGAGAGAACACGATTCACCGTCTGTTGCACCCCAAAATTTGACCAACCGGTTCCCATATCTGGTTTATGTTTCGACGCATTTTGCATTCGCATTCGCATACTGCATGCATTGCATTTTCTCAGTCAGATTGATTTTATCGGGATTACAGCCCTTGGCGTTTCAGGCAGTTCAGGCCGGTTTGAATAAGTGTATTTTGAGAATTGGTGCTCGTTGCCTGTGTTTTCAGGCCATCTCGGTGCCCGGTTTTTGCTATGATTGCGCAATTGTTCTCTAATCGATTTAATCGGCTTCCTGATTTTTTTTAGAATTTTCTCTTTTATTTTCTAGATTTTTAATGCATTTTAATAGATTTTTCTAGATTTTTTAAATAGATATTCTCTTTTTTAAATAGTTTTAATAGATTTTTAGCATATTAGATATTAGTTCTTTTATTATTAAATAGAATAGTTTTTTAATATAGATTTTAAATAGTCTTTTTAGATTTTTTTAAATAGTTTTTTTTGATATAGTTTTAAAAAAAGAGGGTATAATAATGTGAGATTTTAGTTTTAATAAATAGTGATAAAAGATTTTTGATATAGAATTTTAATAGGTTTATTATTTTTCTAGGTTTTAAATGGAATTTTAAATAGGTTTTAATAGGATTAATAAATCTTTTTCTGTTTTTTTAATAGGGTAATTAATTTCGTTTTGTTTTTAATTAGGCTTTAATTAGATAGTTATTAGAGTCTAAATCTGAGTTTAATAGAGTCTTTAGTTTTAATTCAAGATTAATCCAAGTCATTAGCATTAATCATGTCTTAATCGTCTTCATTAAGTTATTAATCAGTATTAAGGCTATAATGGGCCAGGTGTCCGAATTTGGGGGCCCATTTGCTGCCATGTGTCCTATTTAAAGGGGTCCCACGCGTCCTTCTCTCTCTCTTCTGCCACCTCATAATTTTCTGCCACCTCTCTCCCTCTCTCTCCCACGTGTCTCTCTCAGACCCCACACTCAGCCACACGCGTCTCCACCTCCTCCATCTCTGATCTCCCCGCTGACACCTGGCTTCCACTAACTGACCCCCACCGCCGGCCATGCAACCACCGCCGGAAAGCCCCTAACCGTCGCCGAAAAACCAATCACCGCCGAAAACTGCAAAATTCCCAGAATTCATCCAAACGCCTTCCAAACTTCGCCGAAAAACCAAATCTTCGCCGAAAAACTCCTCCTCGCCGGAATCTTCATCAGCATTCATCCACGTTCTTTAGTTCTTCATCAAGATTCATCCAGTTCATCGTTTTTTCCAGGAACGCCAAGAACATCCCTCAGCAAGTTGTTGATCTTCATCTAGTTCATCGTTTTTTTCCAGAAACGCTAAGAACTTCATCAACATTCAAGAGACTTTGCCTAGAAATTCATCAGGAGTACTCCAAACTTCCGTTCTTGTTAAGCTCTTTGCAAATCTTCGAATCTTCAACGGAGATCTTCAGCGACGTTCATCAAATCGCCAGATCCTCATCGTCCAGCTTCAAAGAGTCCTCCAGATCATCAAGATTCATCAACGACTCGCCCGATCCTCATCGTCCAGCTTCAAGAGTTACAGATGTTCACGTATATTGAATCTCGCCAACTTCATCAGTTGCGTCCAGAAAGCAATGTCCCCTTCATCGCTTCTCCAGGTTTGCCTTGAACAACTTTAACTCGTTAATGTGTTGTTGTTAGCTGAAAAAACTAGGTTATCTGGATTGTTAGTTTGTTGAACAAGATTAGGTTAGAATCTGAGCTGATAGGTTGGAATGATGTAGTTGGTGTTGAATCTGGGTGGACGTTTTGTGGTTTGAGAGAATCAGAGGGAGGATTGAGAGAGTGGGAGGGGCACCGTTAGGGTTTTAGTAGGGGAAGAAGTGAACAGTAGAGAAGGGTTTAGGTTTTGTGTACTGAAGGTTGGGATGGTAGTGGACTCGGGCCTTAGGCCCATTGACACTTTGCTAAGTGTCCCCCCGTTTTCCCCATGGCACCCCCATCTCAATGTGAATTTTTGTTTTGGGCCTAGACCAGATTTACTAATCACACCCCAGTCTGGGGGCCCAATCAGATTAACAGGCGAATTTCCTGCTATTCGCCACCAGGTTTTTTCAATTTCCATCCATTTTCCAAGTATTCTCTGAAGTGGTTTGGGCCTAGCAGCGCGCTTGATAATTGCACCCCCCTCCTGAGCCCAATTCTATTTTGCACTAGATGTAATTGCTATTCGCCACGCCTATTTCTCTTTTTTAGTTGATTTTCATTTTATTTCATGTTTGCATATAGGTTAATAAAAAATTCATAATAAATTAAAAAAAGATCATTTTAGGGTGAGGATTTTTTCCTTGTTTTCCTTAGGGTTTCTAGAATTTAATAAAACAATAAAAACATTAATTCATGAATTTTATATTTTTTGGTATATTTTACAATTTGATTGTTTTTATTTTTCATTTGTTTGATACTTAATTTTTCTGAATTTAGTATGAGAGATTGGTGCATGATTTTTGATTGATTCTTGTGAGGTTGATTAGATTAGGGAAACATGTACCCTTAGGAATTTTGTCATATTTTTGTAACTAAAACTTAGATTAATTTGAGAGGTAGATAGGAGAGGTATCAGAATTAGGGTTTCACAACACTTAGGTGTAGTTTAGGGCATAGTTTTGGGGTTTTAAAATTGATTTAGGCTTGGGGGTTTATATGCGGTATAGGGTATATAGATAGGTTCCCTTAGAAATTAATCTAGGATTTTATAGTGAGTTTTACTATTTTACTTGACTTTTGCAATTGGTTGATATTGGTGTGTTTCCCATTTGGGATGTTGTTTTGTTTGTGGGGTCTGGGTCATTTCAATTGGGTGTTGGGCTTGGGCTTTGCTTGTTGGAGCTAATGGAGACCTTGGAGATGATTGAAGGCAAGGGATGGAGCTTGATTCTTCTCCTTGAAGATGGTTTGTGAAGATTTAGGAGATAGGAGAAATAGGGAGAGCTTTAGATTAGAATGATTTCTTCTTACAAACATAGAGAGCATCTTGTGCTTCTATTCCTCCCTATGACAAAAAGTCCTTCTAAGATATTCACATCCCTCCTTTGGAGGGATAAGTGGCTTATTCTGGAAGTAGAACTTTGAGGGTACATTTCTCTTATAATGTTAAACACTTATAAGATTCCTTTGGTTGTCAATAAGCTGTTTAGCATTTCAACTTAATCTGTTAAGTGATTCTCTCCTGTGAGTGCTTGCTTTGAAGACATAAGTCCATTGAAGATAATAAGTGCATTGAAGATTGGTGAAGATGAAGCTTGTGCCTGTCAAAGCTGGATATCTGTTGAAATTAGGGTTTTGATGCTGTTTGAAGCTGTTTATTTGTTGGGGTTCATTGCTTGCCAGAGCTGGGGTACTTTTGGAGACAGGAGCTTATCTAAAGCTTGGGGATCATTGAAGAGTGAAGATGGGATTTTTCTTGAAGTTGTTACTGTCAACCTTTTGTTGCTGTTTGAGCTGCTTGCTGTAGGAGCTGGTGTTGCTGTTAGAGCTGGTGTTGGGTTTTATTTCTTTTTCTGTATTGTTTGTTGGCTTGTTCAGCTTGCCCCTTAGGTTTGAAGTGAAGCTGTTTCACTTTGCCTATTGTTTTCCCAGGTTCGAGGTTGAGTAGGACTCCCTTGCCTCGCTTGTATTGCTGCATCTCATGCATTTTACTGTTACTGTATATATGTTGTTTCTTTTCCGTTTATCCCCTAGGATCTCTGTTTTTCTCTGTGCAAGAGAGAAATATGACAGACATTAGGTGCTAACCCATGCATGACAACATTAGGGTAGTTTTGATTCCCATTTTCAACCATAGGATTTTAGAGCGTCGTTTCTCTTCTTATCTCAAAACAAATCAAAAAAAACACAGTAATAAGGTTAATCGATGTCGTACGCTACGAGCCTTAAGCTATTTGAGAAAGGGTTGCTGGAGAGTTTCTTTCCAGTAGTCTGGCTGCTTAGTGTGGTACCCTTTGGGTGACACGCGACGTAGTCA
This sequence comes from Lathyrus sativus, assembly GCA_963859935.3. Lineage (NCBI taxonomy): Eukaryota > Viridiplantae > Streptophyta > Magnoliopsida > Fabales > Fabaceae > Lathyrus > Lathyrus sativus. The sequence goes on along the minus strand of OZ012737.1, from coordinate 253,348,307 downwards.
CTCTCAAGTCATAGTCTCTAGTGCAACAGAGATTGCAAACATCATAAAAAACAGTTCTTGCGTAAAAGACTGGAAACCAATCAAAAACGTCATTTTTGTCCGCTTGGACCCGTAATCAGGAGAAAACCTTTTCAGAAGGATAAAAGATAAACAGACAAATTTGTGTCTTCCGTAGCCTGAACTACGTTTGCTCTGATCTTTCATGTTGTATGAAAGTACGTAGGCATAGGATGTCGTATCCTAGCGAGCAACCTTCCCCTCCTTTCCCGTAGGTAGGCGAACTACGTTGACTCTGATTTCTCGTTCCAGACGGGAATACGTAGGCATAAAGTGCAATACTTTGCCGAGTCATTTTATTTTCCTTTTAACCCCAGACCTATAGAGTAGGTAGAATAACAATTCGTACTAGAAAACAAGCGTGGATCCCGTCGAGTACGACGGACGTGAGGGGTGCTAATACCTCCCCCTTGCGTAACCGACTCCCGAATCCAGGATTTGGTTGCGATGACCATTCCTTTCCCGTCTTTGCGTTAGGTTTACTCTGAGCGTTTCCTTTCCCTCCGCTGGGATAAATAACGCACGGTGGCGACTCTTCTGTCATAGTCGGCGCCGATTTTCGCAGTAGCGACAGCTGGCGACTCTGCTGGGGACTCCAACGGTTCCCTACGCGAGTCAATCCTAGCGCTTGTTTTCCCCGTCGTGGGTTTTGTATGGATTTACATTTCTGCCTTTACCTTTCCGCATTTTATTGTCAGCTTTATATTGTTATTGCTGTTGTGGGGATGGGGTGATCTATTGAGAGATAAGCCGGACCCAGGCTTGAGTGCACCTAGAATTAGTTGTGGAAAGTAGTGGGCGCGTGCATGCTTTGCATGTACCAGTGTCCCGCAAAATCCACGCTCGGACGAGGTTCTTCTGGTTGACTTCTTTTTCAACCCTTTGGGTTGAGGGGGTTATTGGTTAGTTGGATTGTCGACTCCGGGGACCGATCATTTGGAAGTTGTCTAAGTGAGGCCTCTTCAGGACATGATGATGCCACACCTTCTGGGTATCGTATCATCAGTCTTGAAAGTCTGTGACGCCGACGACCGCATAGGATGCCATACCTTGTGTCAGTTATTAGGACACCTACCTGTGAGAGGGGTTGGGGCATGCAGGTAACTTGACCTCCAGATTACCGGTTTTCTTGATTGAGGTTCAGTGGTGTTTGAGGATAGTGTTATGGGTCTTTTGAGACTAGGTTTCGAGCAGTTTGTGGGTCTACTTGAGACCAGCATGGTGGATTGGGCTTCTCAGCCATGTGCACTTGATCCCTGTTGCATACTGCACTGTTGCATATTGCATTGTTGCATACTGCATTGTTGCATACTCATCTTGCATATCATTAACGTGTGTCTGTGCTGCAGGTGCATTTTCATACTCCTGGTTCTAGTTGCCCGGATTTCTGTCTGCCGATATTATGGATACCCTGAAGAAGACTGTGGCGTACAGGTTGCCTACTCCAGATGTTTCTTCTTTGCTCGGTTTGATATCTCTAGCTGATGACGATGTGAGGAGAAGCTTCAGGAAGAGCTATGGGAAGTTACTTAGATTGGTGTATAAACCATCAATGTATGAGCGTAACGGATTGTACGCGCTTATGCAGTTCTATGATCCCCCGCTGAGGTGTTTTACTTTCCCTGACTTCATTCTGGCTCTGACTATGGAGGAATATGTTGAGATCTTAGAGTTGACCATTCAAAACCGGGTACCTTTCATTCACATGGATGCTGAGCCCAAACTGGAGGATTTGGCTGTTGCCTTGCATTTAGACTCCTCAGAGCTGCTGTTGACCTCGTGGAATGGAGTGTCTGGTTTTACTCTCAAGTTCTTGGTTGGGAAAGCGCAGGAGTATGCCAAGAGTGGATGTTGGACTGTGTTTAATGCTATTCTTGCTCTGTGTATCTACGGCATTGTACTGTTCCCGAACCTGCCTGACTTCGTTGATCTGGATGCGTTCTATATATTTGCTTCAGGCAATCCTGTGCCTACTTTGGTTGGAGATTTCTATCACTCACTGCATTATAAGAATGAGAACAGGAGGGGCAAGAACATCTCTTGTTGTGGGCCTTTACTATATATGTGGTTTGAGAGTCATCTGCCCAAGAGGGGTATCTTCGCTGAGTCTGCAGATACGGTGGATTGGTCTGAGCATCTGATGGGACTTTCTTCAGAAGAAGTTGTCTGGTTTAATAAAGATTTGCTGGGATCTGTGATCATCTATAGCTGCGCCGGATATCCTAACGTTCCTCTGATTGGGAGAAAAGGGTGTATTAACTACAATCCCTCATTGTTGATCAGGCAATTCGGGTATGCTTTGAAAAACCCGCCAAAAGAGGAGGAAGTACAGGAATCTCTGTACTTCACAGGTGATTTGAAGGGAGAATTATTATCCAATCTTCAGCATGCTTGGAGAAACATCAACAGAAGGGGTAAGCCATTGTTGGGTAAAAATGATTGTCAAGCCTACGCCCCGTACAGAGTCTAGATCCAAGATAGAGCAAAGCAGGTGCGGATGCCGTTTCCTGCAGTATTACCTCCTGCTCCCCCCGTGATTGAGGAGCCAACTACTGTGTCTATTGAGAGGTATGAACAGGTTGTGAAGGAGAAAGAAGAGTCGATGAAAGCCAACGAGAAGCTGGAAGAAGAGCTAACGCAACTCAGGAGCGAAAGGAATGAGGCCGTATATTCCTTCGAGCAGCAAACGAAGCTGGTGAATCAACTAGGCACAGAATTGACTGAGCAACGAAAGAAGCGTGAACGTTTGGGGATAGATTTCAAGAGCTCTCATGATATGCTGGAGTCTAAGAAGAAAGCACTTGATATAGCCTACCGGGAGATCTCTGCATTCAACAAAACCTGGAACGCCACGCTGACCGGCAATAAGGAAAGAGAAGACAAGCTGAAGCTGCAGATCTCTAAGCTGGAAGGTCAGTTGAAAGCTAGCCAGAAGAGGTTGGAAGAAGAGGTTACGCGGAGGTATGATGTCCAGAATGCCTTGAACAAAGTTATCAAGCGCAAGAAAGAGGCAGCATCCCAGAAACGGAAGCTAAAAGATTGCTTTGGGGAAGGTGTTTGGGAGGAATCCATTGGTGATCTCTAGCGTGTTGTCATGCAAAGAGACTCGCTCGTCGAAGGGTTGCTTGCTCAGCCGAATCATCCCAAGACCAAGAGATTATTAGAGGAGTACCAGGCATATGGTCGCACTTGATTATCTCACGTATTGATGTGTATGCTTTATTTGCATTGTGCTAGCCATCACCAGGATTGTTGGTTGAGGTCATGCCTTCCTATTGTACGCTCAGTAATATTGTATTCCTGACTTGATGGGCTTTTCTGCCATATATGAGATGTTTTTCTATGATTGTGTTTCGAGCTTCTTATTGCTATCACTGTCGCTGCACTGGCACTTTGGCACTAGAATCAGGGGTTGATCTCCCTAAACGCACAGACACATATTGCATCTGCATATCCATTTTGCATTGCCAGTTACTTGGTGAACTTGTATCTCATTTCCTGCATCTCCAGGTTTTCCAGGATTGACGAACAAAGAGTCCACCGCTACTCAACCCGAAACAACTGCAAGAAAATCATGGATCAAGTCCAAGTGGAGATGTAGGAAATCCGCGAGAAGCTGAATTTGTTCATGCAAGCAATGAAGAACATCGCTAAGGGCCAGGAGAGCCTCCAGACTTTGGTACAGCCGCTGCTGACGCGGGCTAATGGGAATGGCAACAATGACCACAATTCTGCACACGTTGAGACTATTCCGGAGGATGGACCCCCTACGCCTGTGGTTCCACCTATAGTGACCCCACCGGTTGTGGATGTAAACAATGACGCTGGCGCTGGCAACGGGAACACAGGGAATGGAGATGAGACTGTTGTTAACAATGTTGGATTTGGGGACGCCAACCAAGGCGGTGGTAACAACAATGGCTGTAATGGTTTCGGCAACAATGGTTTCGGCTACAATGATCAGGGATTTGATTACGTCAATCAGGACGGGAAATTCGGCTTCAACACTCAGGGTTTCGGTTATGATGGTTTTGGCAACGCTAACCAGGGGTATGATGAATTTGGTAATATGAATGGTGCTGGGGTGATTCCTGTCAACATTGGGTTCGGACCTGTTAGGGTCAACCAGGGTTTCGGTAACGGGGGACGAGGTCCCATGATCAATCAGCAAGGGTTTGGTCGCAACACTGGTTATGACGGATATGGAAATGGAAATGTGAATTGGGGCGAAGACTGCCAGGAGGACGCCTTTTCCGAAAGAGGCATGGGATTTGAAGGACCTGTTGATCTTGTGCAGAGGATCAGAATGCTTGAAGAACAGATGAAGGGGGTAGTGAATCAGAACTCCACTGGTTTGGATATGACTACAATGGGCTTGGTACCAGGGCTAAGGGTGCCGTTGAAATTCAAGGCTCCCACGTTTGACAAATACAAGGGGGACACCTGCCCTAAGGTCCATGTCCGCTCTTACTACAGAAGGATGTCCGCGTATTCAGATGATGAAAGGATGCTCATGCATTTCTTTCAGGACAGCTTGTCAGGACCTTCACTTGAATGGTATATGGGGCTGGAGCCCACACGGATTAAAACCTGGAAGCAGTTGGCTGATGCTTTCGTGACACATTACAAATATAACAGCGATCTGGCACCAAACTGGGTCCAATTGCAGGGTTTGTCACAGAAGAACGGTGAAAGCTTTAAAGAGTACGCGCAAAGGTGGCGCGATATGGCAGCGAGGGTGCATCCTCCTTTAATTGAAAGGGAGATGAATGATATGTTCATTGGGACATTTACGGGGGTGTTCTACAAAAAATTGTTTAGTGTGTCATTGAGCAGTTTCTCAGATTTGATTCTTATGGGGGAGATGATTGAGAACGGGATTAAAGTTGGAAGGTTCCAAACGGGCGAGTCTACTTCAACAGGAGGTGCCAAGAAAGCCTTTGGTGGTAGACGACAGGGTGATACTAGTGCCGTGTTTGGTGGCAGGGGCAGGGGCAGAGGAAGACATCAGTATGTTCAGCCGCAACAGATAGCTAGCGTCACTATCCTTTTTCCTCAACAAGGGCAGCCTCAGCAACAACAACAACAACAACAACAACAGCAAGGACAGAATCCTGGCCAGAGAAGGGTACAAAATGCGAGACAGAAAAGAGTGTTTGATACACCTCCTTCCACGTATGCAGAACTCCTCCAGACCCTGCTAGGGTTGAACTTGGTTGAAAAGAGGACTTTGGCACCACCTACAGGGGCAGTACTCCCGTATGGGTATGACACCAACAAGCATTGTGAATTTCATTCTGGGGCACCCGGGCATGATATAGAAGCTTGTCAGGCGTTTAAACATAAGGTTCAGGATTTATTGGATAGCAAAGCTATTAACTTTGGACAGGCGGGTCCAAATATCGTACAACAGCCTATGCCCAATCATGGGGCAAACGCCATCTTAACAGAGGAGAATATGAATCTAGTGACGGATGTGAATGAGCTGAAGACACCGTTGGGTGGGATTAAAAGCAGGTTGTTAAGAGGGGGTGTATTCCCGGGGTGTGACGAATTTTGCTTGGATTGTTGGATACAGCCAGAGGGTTGTAATGAGTTGAAGCAGGGTATTCAGGCTATGATGGATGAAGGTACCTTGCAATTTGATAGAACCGCGGTTGAAGAGCCTGTAGAGGCGTCGTGTGATGAGCAGAACGATGTTGTGACAATGACGATTTCGAGGAAAACAATAACGATAACGGCGCCCGCCAGGCGGCCGACGATCACAATTACCAAGGCAGGACCAGTTCCTTTTGAGAGTACTAAAGCAGTGCCGTGGACTTACGGGTTGGAGGTATATTGCGATGGTAAGAGAATTGAAGTCAATGGACAACCAGCTGGGGTTGTAGATAATGTTTTCGGAACAGGGGGTATGACCAGAAGCGGAAGAATCTTCACGTCACCCGAGGTAGAGGCAGAAAGATTAGCCAAGGGTAAAGCCAAGGCAACTGAGAGTGGTCCTTCTCAGTCGAATGAAAAGGAAACGTCACGTAAGGATGTGGAGGAGTTCATGAGGCTCATTCGTAAAAGTGATTACAAAATCGTTGAGCGCCTCCAGCAAACGCCGTCAAAAATTTCCATCCTATCATTGCTGTTATGTTCCGAGGCCCATCGGAACGCTTTGCTGAAGATTCTAGACACGTCGTTTGTTCCTCAAGAAGTTTCTGTTAACCAGTTAGAAGGGGTGATGGCGCATGTCAATGTGGGGCACAGTTTGGGCTTCAGACTTTGATTTGACTTCGAGAGGGCGAGAGCACAATATGGCATTGCATGTGTCAGTCGAATGTCGGGGCACGGTCATGTCCCATGTTTTAGTAGACACTGGATCTTCCCTGAATGTGCTACCGAAGAAAGCCATGATGAAGTTAGATATCAGGGGGATTATCTGCACACCCAGTGACTTAGTGGTGAGAGTGTTCGATGGAACGAGGAGGTCGGTTTTCGGATCAATAACATTACCGTTGCAGGTGGGGCCTGAAGTATTTGAAACTGAATTCTATATAATGGACATCTAGCCAGCGTATAGTTGTCTCCTTCGGCGCCCATGGATCCATGCTGCCGGGGCAGTCACATCCATGTTGCACCAAAAGCCGAAGTATATGGTTGGGAATAGTGTCGTCACTGTTTGTCGAGAGGAAGATATTCTGGTTAGCCATTTGTCTTCGTTCAAATATGTCGAGGTCGACGGCGAAATACACGAAACACCATGTCAAGCCTTTGAGGGGTTGCGAGTTAAGGACAAAGCTCCGGTGCCAAGTAAGATATCAGATGTAGCGGTGTCATCGTACAAAGAGGCTCAAGCTCTAGTGCAGGCAGGCAAAACGAAGGGCTGGGGTCAGGTATTGGAGATTCCCGTGAAGAATGACAGGTTCGGGCTTGGATATCATCCTTCATCGTTAACACCCTCTTCAGGAGCGCCCAAGTTCAGAGGGCCGATAACCATCACACCAAGTGGAGTGAGCTTCGAGACTATCAATGCTGTTTCCGATTCTGAAGAAGGAGACAGCGACTGTGATATGGACGCGTGGATCAAGCCAAGCGTGCCAGGACAAAGTCTCTGCAATTGGTCTATCCGGGAAACTGTTCCTGTGACAACTAAACAATAATGATTTGTTTTCTTAATTGTTGAATAATCATGTGTCCTACCCGGGGCATAGTGATTTTGCTTGGGGCCATTTGGTTATGTACATTACATTGTTTAATCATGAAATAAAGGCGTTTTTCATATACAAATGTTGTGATCCCTGTTTTTCCTGTTTTTTATCTTTTACAATAAAATGGCAATGTGGTTATTTGCTTTGTATGCGTTTTGAAGCATTTAACCATTTCCTTTGCAGGATTACTATTTCAGATGACATCTACGAACCGCCTATGACTCACTTCGACTTCGAGCACCCGGTGTTTCAGGCTGAGGAAGAGATTGTTGAAGATGGCGACGTATCAGAAGAGTTGACCTGGTTATTGAAACAAGAAGAAAGAATCATTCTGCCTCATGAGGAAGTCATTGAGATTATCAACTTGGGGTCGGAAGGGGTTGAGAGAAACATCCGTATAGGGGCTGCGCTGCAGAGCGACGTCAAGCAAAAGTTGGTTGAGATGCTCAAAGAGTACAGTGATATATTTGCTTGGTCATACGAGGATATGCCTGGGTTGGATACGGATATGGTTGTTCACCGTCTTCCATTGCGAGAAGAATGTCCACCTGTTAAGCAGAAACTCCAAAGAACTAGACCGGACATGGCTGTGAAGATCAAGGAGGAAGTTCAAAAACAGTGGGATGCTGGTTTCCTAGCTGTTACAAAATATCCCTCATGGGTCGCTAATATCGTGCCAGTGCCGAAGAAAGACGCTAAAGTGCGAATGTGTGTAGACTACCGTGATTTGAATAGGGTGAGCCCGAAAGACGACTTTCCACTTCCTCACATCGATGTGCTGGTCGATAATACTGCTCAATTCTCCGTATTCTCCTTCATGGACGGATTCTCGGGCTATAATCAGATCAAAATGGCGCCAGAAGACATGGAGAAGACTACTTTCATTACTCCCTGGGGAACATTTTGTTACAAAGTGATGCCCTTCGGATTGAAGAACGCTGGGGCAACATATCAACGTGCTATGACGACTCTCTTTCATGACATGATGCATAAAGAGATCAAGGTTTATGTTGATGATAGGATTGCCAAATCCCAGACGGAGGAGGAGCATTTGGTTAATCTGCTGAAACTGTTCAAGAGACTTAGGAAGTTCAGGTTGAGACTGAACCCTAACAAGTGCACCTTCGGGGTGAGATCGGGTAAACTGCTGGGGTTTATTGTGAGCGAAAAGGGAATAGACGTTGATCCTACGAAAATAAAAGCAATACAAGAAATGCCGACGCCTAAAACAGAAAAAGAAGTGCGTGGATTTTTAGGGAGGTTGAACTATATCGCCCGGTTCATATCTCACTTGACTGCGACGTGCGAGTCGTTATTCAAGTTGTTGAAAAAGGACCAGGTTGTGACCTGGAATGAAAATTGTCAAAAGGCGTTCGACAAGATAAAAGAATACTTGCAGGAACCTCCTGTTGTGATACCCCCAGTGGTCGGGAGACCTTTGATTATGTATTTGACGGTTCTTGAGGAAAGTATGGGTTGTGTTCTCGGTCAACACGACGAGACAAGGCGTAAAGAGCATGCGATCTACTATTTGAGTAAGAAGTTTACCGACTGCGAGTCCAGATACTCAACGCTCGAGAAAACGTGTTGTGCGCTAGCCTGGGCCGCTAAACGTTTGAGGCAATACATGCTAAATCATACAACCCTGCTAATTTCAAAGATGGATCCAATCAAATACGTGTTTGAGAAGCAAGCACTCTCCGGAAGAATTGCCCGATGGCAGATGGTGTTAATCGAATATGATATTCAGTATGTCTCGCAAAAGGCTATTAAATGTAGCCTTTTGTAAGAGTACCTTGCGGAGCAGCCTGTTGAGGACTACCAATCGATGAGGTTTGATTTTCCTGACGAGGATATCATGTACCTGAAAATGAAAGATTGTGAAGAATCGTTGTCAGACGAAGGACCAGAGTTGGGTTCCAAATGGCAGTTAATATTTGACGGAGCTGTAAATTCCTACGGTAGTGGAATAGGTGCGATTATTACTACTCCTCAGGGGTCGCACATCCCCTTTACTGCCCGATTGACCTTTCCCGTTACCAATAATGAGGCTGAATACGAGGCTTGCATAATGGGTCTGGAAGAGGCCATTGATTTGCGAATCAAGCATTTGGATGTGTACGGAGACTCAGCTCTAGTGGTGAATCAGATTAAAGGAGAATGGGAGACACGTCAGCCCAATTTGACACCGTATATGAATTATGCAAGGAGATTGTTGCCTTTCTTTGACAAGGTGGAATTGCATCATGTGCCGCAAGCGGAAAATCAAATGGCTGACGCCCTGGCGACATTGTCTTCAATGTATAAAGTTAACTTCTGGAACGAGGCTCCCCAGATTGTTATCTCTCGGCTTGATAGGCCTGCATTCATATTTGCCATTGACGAGGCTCCCGATGGTCAACCCTGGTACTTTGACATCCAGAATTTCCTGAAGAACAAGGAGTATCTGGTTGGGGCATCCAGTCGAGATCAGAAGAATCTCAGAAGATTGGCTGACAATTTCTATCTGAATCCTGACGGTGTCCTATACAAAAGAAACCACGACTTGGTGTTGCTACGCTGTGTAGATGAGAAGGAAGCAAAGTTGCTCATGGAAGAGATACATGAGGGTACGTTTGGTACACATGCTGGTGGGCATGCTATGACGAGAAAACTGTTGCGGGCAGGTTATTACTGGCTAACTATGGAAACAGACTGTTTCAAGTTTGCAAAGAGGTGTCACAAATGCCAAATTTATGCGGACAAGGTCCATGTACCCCTAAGTCCTCTGAATGTGATGTCATCACCGTGGCCGTTCTCGATGTGGGGAATTGATATGATTGGAAAGATCGAGCCTACGGCATCAAACGGACACCGGTTCATTTTGGTGGCAATTGATTACTTCACCAAATGGGTGAAAGCAGCATCATATGCCAATGTCACCAAACAAGTGGTTGCCAGATTTATCAAACGAGATATTATCTGCAGATATGGAATCCCTGAGCGGATTATCACCGACAACGGTTCGAATTTGAATAACAAGATGATGAAGGAGCTGTACCAGAATTTTAAGATTGAACATCACAACTCTTCTCCTTACCGACCCAAGATGAATGGCGCTGTTGAAGCGGCCAATAAGAACATAAAGAAGATTGTCCAGAAGATGGTTGTGACATACAAGGACTGGCACGAGATGCTACCTTTCGCTTTGCACGGTTATCGTACGACGGTACGCACATCAACCGGAGCAACCCCTTTTTCAGTGGTATACGGAATGGAGGCAGTGTTACCATTGGAGGTTGAGATTCTTCCTTGAGGGTTCTACGAGATGTCCAACTTGACGAGGCAGAATGGGTTAAGGATAGACTGAATCAGCTCAGTTTAATGGATAAGAAGAGGCTAGCTTCTCTAGCATACGGTCGGTTGTATCAGAGTCGGATGAAGAAAGCGTACAATAAGAAGATACACCCTCGAAGATTTCAGACGGGCGACCTTGTGCTGAAGAGGATTCTCCCACCACAAACAGATCATAGGGGCAAGTGGACCCCCAATTACGAAGGGCCATACGTTGTCAGGAAAGTCTTCTCTGGAGGAGCCTTGCTACTATCTACCATGGATGGTGAAGACTTTACGTCGCCTGTGAATTCGGACGCAGTTAAAAAATACTTTGCTTGAAAGTGACCCGCTGGACAGTAAAAAGAGAGTCCAGGCAAAAATGGGGCATCCTGGCGAACCGTAAAAAAATGAATAAAAGTTTCGGGCAAAAGTTAGGGATAAAATTGAAAAGATGTACACCCGCGAAGTCGAAAACCTGCATTGGGCGACTTCGGCAAAAAAGGGTATCCCGGTGAATTGAAAACCCGCAAAGGGCGATTCGCGCAAAAGTTAGGGATTGAAAAAGCAAATGATTGCGGTCCGGATCTGATACTACATTGCCTAGTGGTTTGGGAGTACCTGAGGGTTCGTTTATCCAACACAATCTCTTCCGAAAGTTGAATACCAGGAAAGCGCCAGAGTCAGGCGAGTCATAGGAGGATCAGCTCATGGTGTTTGTCTGCACCATGTTGCCGACATGTATACAAATATTGTTTTGTATTTTTATGCTTTTTGTGCATATATGTATGGGTGTGTGCGTAACTTCCTCTTTTCAGGAGTTGCATCCGGTGTACAAAACTTTGCCTATTCAGAGGCCTGTTATTAATAAAACATGTTATTCAGTATTTGATGTTTGTGCTTTACTGTTTTGTATGTGGAAAACGCCAATGTTCCGATGAACTTGCATGTGCATAACTTTGCTGGCCCTTGCCAATAATTACTAAAACTTCGAATTGGCTGAAGTACTGTCGCGGATGCTAACCCGAATAGATTTGGTTGTATAGATTTGTGTTGTCTCGGTTGTGTTTTGCAGGGTTCTTACCTTTGAAGCGAACGATCAGAAAATTGTGGCCCCAGCCGGAGGCTCGTGGCGAAGGACTTGACTTTGTGTGACGCTAATCCCCATGCAGGTCGCACCTCATCCCTAGAGGTTGAGACGATGAGTATCCCTTACCGAAGGAAGGATTAGCTCCCCCAGAAGAGTATCCTCATGGAAGGTGTCCACAAGACCTCCCCAGCAAGACAGAATCAGTGTCCCATGCAGAGTTTATACTCCCCAGAGAGCCGGATATGTACATGTTTAATCCCCAGCTGGGAGGATTTTCATGGTGCATAACCAAGATAGAAGTTCGGAAGGATTATCCTTACCGAGGATGGTTTTCTTTCTCCCCGCAGGTCGTCAGGTCTTCGTCAGGATGATTATCCCTAGCGGAGTGGTAGTTCCGAGTTTGTAGACTGTACCCAGACAGTTGTCCCCCAGAAGGGTGATTCTCCCCCAGTTAAGTTTGTTCACCAGCAGGGTGTTGTTCTTTCCTCCTAGTGGAAATCGATGTGTAATCTCTCCCCGGCAGAATTGGTTGTATTTTCGGCATTTATTTTGCCAGAATACTTCGCGATATCCGGTCATCCCCAACAGGGTGGTATTTGTCCTCAACAGCCGTGTTGAAGCAAGCTTGTCAGAGCTTCCCCAGCAGTCTGAACCTGCATTTGCATTTGCATACATCATCATGTTTGTATCTACCCACAAACGCGTAGCATTTCCATGCCGTATGGAGCATTACGCCATTATTAGACATACGCATGTTGAAACATAAATCAGGTTGGTTAACCTTTTTCTTTTCAGGTGTGTTTCTCAACAGGAGTATGGGGTTCTATCTCAGATCTATTTCCAAATATTCGAAGTCTCGCTGTGAGACATGTGATGATGCAGTTCTTGTCATTATTCCCCCACAGAGTTACTGGCTGAAGTTTCTCTTATCCGACCAGCGGAGTGTTTTTCTTCAGGTTCGATGTCGCGACAGTATTTCAGGGTTTCATAAATCAAGATTTCAGAAGAGGTCACTTGTTGTCGAAACGGGTGTCGGGCGGTTATTTTCAGAATATCCCCAGTGGAGTTAGCTACTGTTGCACCCCAAAATTTGCCCAACCTTTTTTAACCTAGGTTTATGTTTCAATTGCATAGTCATTTGCATTGGCATCATGTACATAGTGTATTCATCTGCATAGCATAGCATAAGCAAGTTAATCTTAATCAGGGGATCAAGTGCCATTCTTGTCTCAAGAGGCACATTCAGAGGGTTTCATTCATATTCAAGACTATTCATGTCATCAGGGAAGAATTTGGGTCTTGAAGAGTTGACAGATCAATCATGGGGTTCTCTCCTATCTTGAGGTTGTTTGGGGATCATCAGAGGAAGTGTGAGCTATGAGCCAAGAGCATGGAGTGTGTATGGATGTTATGAAGAGCCTAGATGATCATTTTTTAGGAGTAACCAGGTCATTGGAATGATTGCAAGAGCCTCAGTTGAAGTCAGTCAACTAGGGTTTCGTCCAGGTCAACACTAGGTCAACCCTAGGTCAAAGACTTGTTTTGAAAGGCATCAAGGCTCATTTGAAGAATGTGGGATTCATTATTTTCTATATGGATATGGATGTGGTGTTGTGCCAAAGAAAATTAAGAAGGAGTCAAGGAGAAGTGGAGTTACCAAATTAGGGTTTCGGTGTAAAATCCCCTGATTTTGGTCAAATTTCCAAGCAGTGTAACTCAAGATGCAAGCTTCATATGAATTTATGGTCCACATGAAACTTGTAGAGTATCTTCATAGATTTAATTTTAGTGGTGGAAGTCATCAAGGTGATTTATAGAACTCAAGTTATAGCTCTTGCAAGTTACAGGTCATCTGAGGACACTGAAATTTGTCTGTGAGAGTTGTCTGTCTTCCAAGCAACTTTTGACCTTCAAGGAGTTTTCAAATGAATTCTTGGCAAACATAAGTGTTGTTCCTCATTGTCTTAGCTTTCTAGGAAGGTATGGTATGCCTTCATATGATTTGTGTAACTCTACTTATGCCCTTGGCAAGAAAAGGGTATTTTGGTCATTTGGTGATTATAGGTCATTTTAAGCAAAGGCCATATCTCCTATTTCCAAGCCTCAAATGAAAAACTTCACAACATAAAAGTTGCTCAAAATGGAATTTTAAGTCTAGAAAAGAGATCATGGAAGTTTGGAAATGCATATAACAAGACTTGATAAAAGTTGGTGAAAATGACTTAAAAATGGCATATAAGTTGAAAAAGTTCAAATTGAAAATTGGTTTGGGCAATCTACAAATCCAAAATGGGTCATGTAATATATCAAATTGATTCTAAACAACATTTTAAAGACTTTGGTTCAGCCACAATTTTGGTTTGAGGGTTTAAAAATGGGGTTGCTTTGTAAATCCATTACTTGCATAATAAGGCACAAGTGCAAAGCTTAAGGAAATGCCACATACAAGCTTAATATCCACTCCTACACTCCTAATAACTCATGCAAGGAGAAATTCAAGTGTAATTAAGGGGATACAAGTGGATTGAAATGAGATATCATGAGATATTGAATTATGCCATGTCATGAGAAATTCTTGAAGTTTCTAGAAGCATCTTAGACTGATCTAGAATGCTCTAGATTTTTCCATGGTTCTCTATATATTGGATTGGGATCATTGGTGAAAAAGTTTGGTGAAAAGAGAGAGAGGGAAGTGAGGACTCCATTGTTACTTCAATTGCAAGCAAGAGTGAATTCACACAATCAACATCAATTCTGTTCATTCTTCTTCTCCATTCAATCCACAACATATAGTGAGTGTAAACAAGCATGCTTAGAGGTCCATCCATGGAGTTGTGAAGAGCTAGCATTGAAGATCCAAGAACTCACATCAGAATTGGAGCCATCACTACAAGCAATCTCTCCATATTTCTTTGCATACAGAATCACTAACATCATTGGAGGATCACCCTTGCAGCTTGCCAAGACTTGAGAGGCATGATTCCTTCCCTGTTTTCATCAAAATTACAGGTATGCATTTCAACCCATACAACCTTAATTATGTGTTAGGTAGTTAGAATTTTAGGGTTAGAATTGTTAGGTTAGGTTAGATGATTGAATTCAGAGAGTTTGAGAAGGTTTCATGGAGGTTAATGACAGACCCTAGAATCTTTAAGGATCAAGATCAGTTTGGATATTGAGTTTTAATTAGCATGTTATGGCTTGTTGAAACCAGTGTAATGTCAAGAACAGCTTAACATCTTTAGCATCTAGAGTTGTTAGGGTGGATTGCAGTAGAAATTCTTGAAAACCAGAGATTGGTAGCTATCGGGTTAGGGGCTCTAGGGAGTTTTAACCAAAACTAGGAGTATAGTCGTGTTCCTGGGAAAGAATAAAGTAATTTTGGTCTTTATAGTTTGGAATTTCATGGAGAGATGAGGGAGAACAGAGGGGGGGAAGATTCGTGCATGCAACCTGGTTTTCCATGAAACCCTAGGCTGGAGGTTGAAGACAACCTCCCAGCCCTTGGATCACGCCCAAGACCATTGACCAAAAACCAATCTCACGGCCCAGATTTGAATTGATTTTGAGAGGGAGACTGAATTGGACAAAACGCCCTGTTTCATTAAACGGAGGCAAATGGGCCTGGATCAATTTTGATATCCCCACACCCCTTTAGTGAAGCCCATTAAAATGAACTAAAATCTGTTACTATTTGCACCGTTCTCGTTTCTTTTTTCTTTTTGATTTTCATTTAATTTCTGACGGATCTCTGGGCCCAGCACCACTTGCTTTCTACACCACCCATCCCTGGCCCATCTAGATATACAACTAAGCGCATATACTATCAACACCCCTCCCTTTTCATTTTAATTTCTTTTATTTTAATCATTTAATTTTCTTTTGATTTTGTAAAAATCATAACTAAATGAAAAATGAATATTTTTAATTGCTTCTTTTTGTGATGGTTTCATAATTCTGTCAAGAAAAATAATGTGTAATAAAAATAGCATTTTATTTTGTTTTAGTATTTTTTGTGCATTTTTCTTTTAAATAGCTTTTTAATGAGTTTAGGCTAATACATGATTTTGTTGATTTTAGTTCAATTAGCTCCCCTTAGATTTAGGGTCCATTCTTTTTAGGGTGATTAACTTAGGACTTTAGCTTCCTTATAGGATTTAATTCATAATTTTAGGATTAATTTTTAGATGGTTTGATTAGGTGAGATTAGAGTGATTAAAATTAGGGTTTAGGCTTAACATAGGTGAGAAATCATTTTCTTTTAGGAGTTTTTGACTTGATTTTTGGGTATGGGACTATAGGGGTATTATGGGTAGGTGTAATAGACCATTGTAAATAAGTATTAGATTTTTTCCCTTTGATCTTAATATTTTTAGGGTATTTTCTGAATTGATTGGTTGTATTGAATGCTTTATGATGATTGTCTATCTTGTGGGGTTTATCTTTGGGGTATTATTGTGGTGATTGATTTGCTTGAAGACCTTGTTCAAGGAGCATGATGAAGGAGAAGATTGGAGATCAAGACCCAGAGGTTGAGAGGTTTGAGGCTTGCTGGTAGCTGTTGAAGACCATAAGGTTTATGAGCTAGGTAGAGCTCTAGATTAGAGATTTGATTCATGAAACATGGAATGCTTCCTGTGCTTCCATTCTTTCCCAGTGACTAAAAGTACCTCTAAGAAATCACCTCCCTCCTTTGGAGGGATAAGTGATTGGTCTTAAAGGTAGAACTTTGAGGGAACCTGTCCCACTATGCTAATCCCTTGTGAGCTTCCTTGGGTTGTTCACGAGCTGCTTAGCATGCCAAACTAGATCTCTTGATTCTTTTCTGTTATCCTGGAGTGCTTGCCCTTGAAGATGGAGATCATTGAAGATGAAGATTGTCAAAGCAGGAAGCTAGCCAGAGCTTGGGGGTCTAATGAAGAAGGGGCTTTGGAGATTCATTTGAAAGAGGATGTGCTGTGCATCAACTTTGGAGTTAGCTGTCAGAGCTTGGGGCTTTTGCTGTATTGTGTGTATTAATTCCCCTAGGTTTGAAGTGAAATGTGCTTCACTTTTACCTATTGTGTTCAGGTAGAGGAAGAGTTTGGCTCCCTTGCCTAGCTTGTTTGTTGTATTCCTAATATTTTACTGCTTACTGTGTATTTGTTTTTGCTTTCCGTTTATTCCCTTAGGAGCTCTGTTTCTCTCTGTGCAAGAGAGTAGCATGACAGACATTAGGAGCTAACCCATGTATGATAACATTAGGGTAGATTTTATTCCCTTTTTAACCCTAGGATTTTAGAGTGTCATCTCTTCTTTCTTCAAAACAACAGAAAAACATTAATAAAGGTTATAACAGAGATCAATTCATTTCTTCCGTCAAAAGACTTGAACAAACACAAACCTTTTTGCAATAAGAAAACCCTGGTTTAAGGTGAGATTTTTCATAAAAGACATTTGAACAGCTTGTGTCGTGCGTAGCCCGAACTACATTTGCTCTGATCTTCCATGCAGTGTGGAAGTACGTAGGCATAGGATGCGATATCCTAGTGAGCAACCTTCACCCATCTTTCCCCGTAGTCAGGCGAACTACGTTGACTCTGATTTCTCGTTCCAGACGGGAATACATAGGCATAAAGTGCGATGCTTTACCGAGTCATGTTTTCTTTTCTTTTCAGCCCTCATCCTTTAGTTTAGATAGAAGTGTAATCCGTACAAACCAGCACGCGTGGATCCCATCGAGTACGATGGACGTGAGGGGTGCTAATACCTTCCCCTTGCGTAACCGACTCCCGAATCCCGGTTTTGGTTGTGATGACCATACCTTTTCCCGTCTTTGCGTTAGGTTTACTTCGAGCGTTTCCTTTCCCTCCTTTGGGATAAATAACGCACGGTGGCGACTCTTCTGTTTAGCCGGCGCCGATTTTCGCAGTAGCGACAGCTGGCGACTCTGCTGGGGACTCCAACGGTTCCCTACGCGAGTCAATCCTAGCGCTTGTTTTCCCGTCGTGGGCTTTGTATGGATTTACATTTCTGTATTTACATTTCAGCATTTTATTATCATTATTATTGCTGTATTGTGGGTTTGATGGGGGTTCTATGATTGAGAGATAAGTCGGACCTGGGCTTGAGTGCACCTAAAATTAGAGTAGAGATTAGTGGGGGTGTGCATGCTTTGCATGTACTAGCTTCCCGCGAAATCTACGCTCGGACGAGGTCTTCTGGTTGACTTCCTGTTTCACCCTTTGGGTGCAGTGGGCTGTTGGTTAGTTGGATTGTCGACTCCGGGGACCGATCATTTGGAAGTTGGCTAAGTGAGGCCTCTTCAGGATTTGATGACGCCACACCTTCTGGGTATCGTATCATCAACCCTGAAAGTCTGTGACGCCGACGACCGCATAGGATGCCGTACCTTGTGCCAGTCGTAGGGACACCTACCTGTGAGAGGGATTTGGGGCATGCAGGTAACTTGACCTTCAGACTACCGGTTTATTTCTTATGAGATACAGGATTGTGGATATTTTATGGGCTGTTATCAGGTCTGTCAGAGACCAGGTGTGGGTTATATTATTGGGTCTATCCGAGACCAGGCTGGAGTTCTTTGTGAGGTCTGTCTGAGACCAGGGTTTGATGAGTATTGGAGGGTCTGTCTGAGACCTGTTCTTGGTGTGACTTGGGCTTCTTATTCAGGGCACTTGATCCCCTGTTGCAGTTGTTTGCATTGCATTGTTTGCATACCCATTTGTCATTGCATGTCATTAATGTGTGTCTGTGTTGCAGGTGCATTACATACTTCCCTGTTCTAGTGCCCCGGACTTCTGATTGTTGATATGGGTAGTGTGCGGAAGACAGTTGCGTATAAGCTGCCCACTCCGGATGTGAATTCTATATTGAGTTTGATTGCCCTTGCGAATGATGAGGTTAGGGCTAGCTTCAAGAAGAGTTATGGGAGGCTTTTGAGCTTGGTTTGTAGACCCAGTGCACATGATTTGAATGGATTGTATACATTGCTGCAGTTTTACGATCCTGCTTTGAGATGCTTCACGTTTACAGATTTCCTTATGGGACCTACTATGGAGGAATATGCAGAATTCCTTGGTTTGCCAGTACAGAACAAGGTCCCGTTCATCCATTTTGGCGCTAAGCCTAAGTTGGAAGATTTAGCGGTAGCTTTGCATATGGATGCTTCTGAGCTGTTAGTGACTTCTTGGTACGGGATTCCTGGATTCGCTCTTAGCTTTCTGGTTAGCAAGGCGCAAGAGTATGCCAAGAGTGGCTGCTGGATGGTATTCAACGCTTTGTTGGCTTTGTGTATATATGGGATAGTGCTATTCCCAAACCTCCCAGACTTTGTTGACTTTGACGCACTTCATCTGTTTGCTACCGGTAATCCAGTACCGACATTGATTGGGGATTTCTACCATTCCCTCCATTACAAGAATGATAACCGGCGAGGGTAGAGTGTTCATTGTTGCGTGCCTTTACTGAAGATGTGGTTTGATAGACACTTACCGAAGAAGGGTCCTTTCGTAGAGCTTGCAAATGAGTCTGATTGGTCCGAGCGCCTTATGAGATTGACTTCTGAGGAGATGGTTTGGTTTGATAGGAATTTGCTGGGTTCCGAGATTATTTTTAGCTGTGCAGGATACCCAAACGTGCCCTTAATTGGGAGGAAGGGATGTATCAACTACAATCCTTCTTTGCTTGTTCGTCAGTTTGGATATGCATTGAAGAGCCCGCCGAAGGCAGAAGAGGTACAGGAATCTCTGTACTTCACAGGTGACCTGAGTGGAGACTTATTGGCCAAGCTGCAGCACGCTTGGAATCGCATCTCTAGAAGGGGAAAACCATTGTTGGGAAAGAACGACTGTCAGGCTTATCCTCCGTACAGAGCTTGGATGCGAGAAAGGGTCAAGCAGATTCAGATGCCCTATCCTTTTGTGTCATCTTCTGTTCCTATTCCTGTAGAGGAACCCACGACTGTTCCCATTGAGGTTTATGAGCAAGTGGTGAAGGAAAAGGAAGCTTTATTGGTGGTTAATGAAGATCTAGAAAGAGAATTGGCCCAGATTCGAAGTGAGAAGAACGAAGTTGCGTATTCCCTTCAACAACAAACTGAGATGGTAACCTTGTTGAAGACTAAGTTGGTTAAAGAAAAGGAGAAGAGGGAACGCCTGGGACAAGACTTTAAGAGCTCTCATGACATGATGGAAGCTAAGAAGAAGTCGTTGGACATCGCTTACCGAGAGATCGCTTCATTCAATAAGACGTGGAATGCCACTCTTACTAACAACAAGGAACGGGAGGATAAGTTGAAGCAACGGATCTCCGATCTTCAGGACCAATTGAAGGCCACCAGGAGGCAGCATGAAGAAGAAGTCATGACTAGATATGCTCTTCAAGATGCACTGAAGCAAGTTGATGCCCGCAGAAAGGAAGCTCGATCCCAGAAGAGGAAGCTAGATGAATGCTTTGGTGAAGGCACATGGGAAGAGTCCATCGACGACTTGCGGCGAGTTCTTAAGCAGAGGAGTCTACTCATAGAGGGATTGCTTGTTCATCCTGATAATCCCAAGACAAAGAAGCTGTTAGGGGAGTATAGGGATTATGGGCACACCTGATTTGTTCATGCTTTATTGTATGTTGACCATCACCCGGCTTGTGGGTTGAGGTCATGCTTTTGTTCGTCTTATGATACATTGGTGTTATACTTTTGCCTTTGAAGGCCTGTTCAATATATAAGTTGTTTTCTCTTTTGTGATCGAATTTCAACTTCTTGCAACTTTTGTCACCGCACTGTCATGGCGCTACCCTGTATCAAATGTATTAGCACTAGAATGGGGGGAGTAATATTCCCCAATGCACACATGCACGTTAGCATTTTTTATATTATGTCTGCATAAATCACATTGCATAGCATTTCTCTAGCTGGCCAGAGCACTTATCCAGCCTTTGTTTTGACCCCAGAGGGTGATTCTCAGGGGATTGTTCGAGGCAAGTGTGGAGTGCTGAAGACGACCAAGGGGTTGAAGCAGATTTGAGCAGAATCAAGCAGTGAAGTCAGTTGACAGTGGTTGGGAGCTATGTCAGAGAGCAGCTTCCAGTTTGTTGATACCTTGTCAGGTTTCACTATGACGTCCAATCCTTTATATGGGTCTACGCATGACAAAGACTTTCCGCAAGTGAACAACCTCATTGCAGCTCAGCTTGTACAGCCGTCTGTTGGAGACCAAGGTCTACGTGAGCAGTCTGTTGTCCGAAGTGAACGTTATCCTTCTGTTGATACTCCAGATTACCAGAGTGTTGCTTTCCCTATGCCAAAGTCCCGAAGAGAAGTCCTGATGGCAAAGACTGAAGACCCATTAGCTCCCGGGTGTGCTAGGAGGTCTCGTGCATTGGATGAAAGATTCAAAGCCTTGAAAGTCAAAGATGCTGTTAACCTGAATGCCGCAGACGTGTGTCTGGTTCTTGGCCTGGTGTTACCTCCGAAGTTCAGAATGCCGAAGGTTGAAAAGTATAAAGGAGACAGTTGCCCGAAGCAACATTTGGTGATGTTCTGCCGAAGAATGACTCCATTCGTGCATAACGACAAGTTGATGATTCACTGCTTTTAGGATAGTCTGACTGGGGCATCTCTGAGTTGGTATATGCAGTTAGAGAGGGATCAGATCCAATCATGGGTGGATTTAGCCAGAGCTTTCCTGGAGCAGTATGACTACAATCTTGTTGAAGCTCCTAGTCGCGTGCAACTACAAGAATTGTCTCAAGGGAACAATGAACCTTTCAGAAAGTATGTTCAGAGATGGAGAGAATTTGCCGCTAGAGTGCAACCACCGCTTCAAGACCGAGAGTTGAAAAGCATGTTCGTAAACTCCTTGCAGAGTTTGTACTTTGAAAGAATGATTGGAGTCGCACCAAATTTCTCTGAATGGGTAAGGGCAGGAGAGCGCATCGAGTACGGTGTAAAGACTGGAAAAATCCAGAATGTTGCAGGCGGTCAGGCTCGTCAAACCGAAGAAGGAGTTGTGGGCAACGCAGTCAGGAATGATGTTGGGTATCCTCGAGACGAATCGGTGAAATCTGTTGGTTCTTCGTCTTCTCAGCGACCAGTATCTTCTGCGTCTCGTTATTCTGGACAGACCACTGTGCCTGGGGCACCATATCAGGAGTCTTATGTCGCTCAGCGAACTCGTGGCCAAAGTTATCAGACTCAGCGTCAGAATCGGCACAGACCTCGTAGCAATTTGAAACGAAGGAATGGTCCTTCCCACCCAGTTCCTGTGCCGTACAGTCAGCTTTTGCCACAGTTGGTTCAGAACGCTTTGGTGGAGCCGAAAGCTCTCAAGCCTGTGCCAGAACCTTACCCTCCTGGGTACAATCCCCAAGTTCAATGTGATTACCATGGTGGGTCTCCAGGGCATGCAACTGAAGATTGTAAAGTGTTTCGGGCGAAGGTACAGCAGTTGATCGACCAGGATTGCATTTCCTTTCGAGAAGGATTTCTGTTTGTTCATACGAACTTCTCAGCTGTCTAAGCTCGTAGACTCGAAAAGTATTCTCCAGCAAAAGCCAGTGGTCCAGACAGGCAGGCGCCCTCAGCATTGGCAGTCCTCAGATTTTATATCATTTGTATTTGTAGTTTCTTTTCTGTTAGTTACTACTTGCTGTAAACATTGTATGTTTCGAATGGTAATAATAATAAAGTGACTATGCATTTTTCTGAATTAATCATGTCGCTATCGCTCATTTACTGCATTGCACTGACACTTGCATTTTATTCACTCTACTTTATCACTGTGATTAGCAAAGACTGGAAGGAGGATGACGAAATAAACTCATAACCGGTGATCGTATGCTTTCAGATAAAACCTTGCCGATGACGTACAAGGCATTGTTTCAAATCCCCCAAACACTGGAGATATAAGGAGTTAGTCCCTTGTTAACCACTTCGAGCCAGGAAGTAGAAGTTTTTTCGGACTTGTAAACCCTCACATCTTAACCCGGGGCAGGGTAGTTGTCAGTTAGCTTGACCGAGCGTTCAAGTCTTACAGAGGAGTGTTGTCTTTCGAGGACCAATTACAGTTTATGCCTCTCAAGAGGTTGTACCTCGTCAACCACAGTGATTAAACCTCACCAATCAGGAGTGAGACAGTTACAATCCTTTCGGAGCAATCAAGACAACCAATGTCACACGACTTTGTTCCAAAAGAAAGAAAAAGAAAGCCCGCTAAGTAAAAAGAAAGAAAAAGCTAGAAAGCAAATACTTAGGCAAAAATCAGGGCATCCCGCTGGATTTCAAAAGAAAAAAATCGAAAAGAACTCAAAAGGAGTCAGTCCAGGCAAAAATTAGGGAATCAAAAAGAATGGAAAAGAAGGGATAGAAAAAATATATATAGATCCCCAGTGAAAGACAAAGTCGTGTATACAGACACCGAAAACGAAGAAGGAGTAACTGTCACTCCGAAAAACCCTGTGAGTTCCTTAACTGTGTTCCTAATATTCAACATACCTCTCGAAGAGGCGAGCGCTCGAGCTAAGTTAGCTGAACTGTAGAATCGGAGAACATCACGTAGAAGGGGTGGGTACAAATCAAAATTTGAGCCAAATATCCTTTGTTTCATGAACCGTGAACCCGACCACGATACAACCCTTAAAAGACCTAATTGAGGCAGGGTTTATTCTGAAAGCGCATTACGATAAGGTTGAGTAACCTGACTCCTTCGTGACTTTCTAGTCACATCCTTGTTGTGTTTTTCACTGACCACGTAAGTACTACGTTTGAACTTTGGTTCATTCGTCACTCAATCATGACGTGTAAATGAGTGACAGCACAAATTTCTTCAAAATCTGCATAAACATTGCATTAGAATTACCATTCGTGAACAGACGATTTTTACTTGCAGGTTAGTAGTTGACAGGAAGGAGATTCCAACAGGGAATAATCGAGCAGGACTGAGTAATTCAGCAGTCTGAACCAGCATGGCGTATGTTGTGAAACCCAGTGAATCAGGGGCATTGACTTCCATTGAGTTTGGAATCAGTTAGTCTGAGGACAAGTCCCGAAGCTTCAGTTGATCAAGGGGCAGTATGCTTGAGGGGCAACTAATCAGAAGTGAGTCTTCTCGAGATCCAATCAGGGGCAGTCATACAGAACGTGGAGATTTGAAAGCAGATACTTCAGGTGGATAATCAGATCAGGATAAGTCGCTAGAACGCTCATTCAGGGGCAAGTCACCGCAGAGAACGTTGAAACCAACGGGGTTGATCAGGGTTTAATGGAGATTGAATCTTTTTGCCATATAGATACCGGGGCAAGTAATCTCGAGGTCGTCTCATAGCAAGCGGTTCAGAGCAAGTATTCCCAGGAGTTAGATAGGGGCAAGTTGAGTGCACTGGGGCAAGTTATTCAAAAGCTCGCAAAGTTCCCCGCCAGAGTCCATGGCAGGTTAGTACCCTCTCCAGAGGATGAATGTTGTGTCTTTCCCGGTGAAGTCGCCCCAGGTAAAGTTGAATGTCGTCTCCCCAGGAGAGTGGAGATTGCGTCAAAGGAAAAGATCAATGCACCTTCAGTAGTTCAAAATTGGATTATCAAGCAGAGCAGAGCCCTCCCCAGCGAAGGTCGAGATGGATATGATTAACTTCCCCAAAGAGTTTCTTGCGTAGTGCGAATCAGAGCACGCCGGTCCGTCCCTAGCTCAGTGATAGCAGGATGAAGTATCCCCGCAGGGCGTAATTAGAGTGTTGATACCTTTGAAAGCAGTTTCCGGGATCGCTTTTCTCTTTCCTCAACAGGTTGATCCTTCCTCGTCAGGACGATCATCTTCAGCAGAGTTTGAAGTTTTGAGTTTGTAAGCTACTTTCCCAGCAGGATGGTCATCCCCAGCGGAGTTAGTTCATCTTTCCAACATTTATTTTGTTGGAAGCGTATCGGTGGTATTCCGGTCATCCCCAGCGGATCCAGCTTTGTCTTCAGCACTTATTTTGCTGAAGTGACTCTTTGCATAAGCATGCATCATGAGCATTTGCATTTTACCCAAATACGTAGCATTTCCATGCTGCATGGAAGCATTACATCATTCTCGAACGTGCATTTTTGAAACATAAGCCAGGTTGGTTACCTCTTCCGTTTCAGACATGTTGTTGCTTGCCGATAAGAGAAGTCGTGGTTCAGGAAGATGTTGATTTGTGGTCAAAGTACGCAGTGATCGTATTTGTCCCGACCTTTGGGGGTTCATGTCGTAAGACACGCAGTGATCGTGTTGATTTGGAGATGTTGATTTGTGGTCAAAGTACGCAGTGATCGTATTTGTCCCGACCTTTGGGGGTTCATGTCGTAAGACACGCAGTGATCGTGTTGATTTGGAGATGTTGATTTGTGGTCTAAATACGCAGTGATCGTATTTGTACCATCTATGGGGTTCATGTTGTAGGACACGCAGTGATCGTGTTGATCTTGGTATGTGTATCTGTGGTCGAATGGCGCAGTGATCGTGTTCGTCCCGATCTAAGAAGATTGTTTTGTAAGGCACACAGTGATCGTGTTGGTATCGTCTCGGGGGTTTATTGGGCAGGACACGCAGTGATCGTGTTTACCATATCATGTGAGGTTTGTTGGTCGATATGCGCAGTGATCGTATTCGTCCGTTATACAGTGGTTATAGATTGACACGCAGTGATCGTGTTCATCCAGTTTTTGTTGGTCGGTATACGCAGTGATCGTATTCGTCCGTTATACGGTTTGGTGAGGCACGCAGTGAACGTGTTCATCTGGTTGTTTGTGGCCGAAGTACGCAGTGACCGTATTCGTCCCATGTTTGAAGTTATGTCACAAGGCACGCAGTGATCGTGTTTCCTCCAATCAAGAGGGCCGTGACATGAAACACACAGTGATCGTGTTCACCCTATGTGTGGTCAGGATATGCAGTGATCATATTCATCCAGTTATGTGGGTTGGTTGAGACACACAGCACGCAGTGATCGTGTTTTCTCCAGTCAAGAGGATCGTGGCTCAGAACGCGCAGTGATCGTGTTCAAACACGCAGTGATCGTGTTCAAGATACGCAGTGATCGTATTCGTATAGCACGCAGTGATCGTGTTGGTAGAACCATTCGAACTTGTGGTGCGAAGCACGCAGTGATCGTGTTGACATCATTTTGGGGGTTTGTCGGTCAATACACGCAGTGATCGTGTTTGTCCTATTACAGCACACGCAGTGATCGTGTTCATCATATTGGTGGTTGAAGTACGCAGTGAACGTGTTCGCCTCTTCTATGTGGATTTATTCCGTCTGACACGCAGTGATCGTGTTTACCTCATCCGGTTGGATTTATGGTCGATGTGATTTTGGCTGTAACACAGCACGCAGTGATCGTGTTCGTCGTGTTTGTCCCTTTAGTTGATGTTGTTTGTGATACACGCAGTGGTCGTGTTCGTCTCATTTTTATGGATTTGTGGTGTAAGACATGCAGTGATCGTGTTCGCTATGCCACATGTTCCCCTAGCAGAGTTGCTTGATCAAGCACTTCTCTTTCTCCCCAGTCGAGTCTTTCTCAGAGTGTTGCGGAAATGGCATGATGCAGATTTTGGATGGTTACCCACAGTTACCCCAGTAGAGACGTAATCCCCAGCAGGGTGGTGATGGGCTAAAGACGTGTCTACTTATGCGTCTAGCGGTATCTTATTGCAAGTGCACAGCCTATCGAAGTAATATTTAAGATTATCGATCCACAGAGATTCTATTGTTACTTAGTGCTAGATGAACTTCTAGTTTAGCTAAGGCGAATGGTTGTCACGATTGTTGTTGGTTTTTAAGAATATTAAAGGCGGGATTAAATTTAAGTTTTTAATAAAGTAATACTAAGGCGGTCGGTATGTAATTATACTAACTTAGGTAGGTCAATCTAACCTAGGCCTATAGAGATGTTCACTTAATCTATTCGGTAGAGATTACCAGTTTAAATACCCTCAACTCACACTCTCGTGGTCTTATATCAGATCTTATCCCTAAAGCCCTATGCCTGCTCTCGCTAGCCCATAAGTGTTTAGAGGTAATTTTTGGAAACTAAATAATTCTAATTTATCTTAAAGCGCTCTCGCTGTATTTAATTTAAATGCCTAACTTTAGCTATCTGGTTAAAATCTCACACTCTCATGGTCTTGACCCAACCTAATACCCTTTTCTTACTCTCGTAACGAAAAGGTCTAATTCAATTAAAAAGTATCAGCCAGAATGTTAAGTGATTAATTATTTTAGCCTATGGTTATATTTTACCGGTTAAGTTTGTTATAACTACATACTGCCCTAAGGTATTTAGCTACTCATCGAGGTTGAATCAGACACAGAATTAAATAATAACTTACTCATGGCAGAAGAATAAATAGGCATTATAATTAAATTAAAGTGCAATAAATTGAAAAACCTGATTAACAAATATCTGAGTAGACTCCTTCTTCCACAGACCGGAAGGCTTGGAGTAGGCGGAAATTAAAATTAAAACGAATGCTGAAGGTTGGAAACAAATAAAAGTATAACAATTCCCTAATGTTGGAAATTGTTACACGGTTGGTTCGGATACAAATAAAACAAGACAGAAAATAAAATAATGCTGGAATGAAAATTCTGGTTCGTAAGGTAATTCGGCAGAGCTTCCGCAGGAATTTTGGATAATGAAGTCTGTTCCTGGTGTTCACCGAGCTTGTACTATTTATAGAGTCTTTAATGGGCTGGATCCTTGATCCCTTGTTGCATGGGCCTTGCTGAAGTTGTTGAGGAAATGCTGGAACGTGGCAACAAAAATGGGAGAAGTCATCTTCACGTGCTGCCTTGAGGAGAAATAAGAGGAGAAGTGGTCTTCAGTGGTGGCTTGACGTAGTCTGAGTCAAAACCAAGTTTTATCCTTGTCACGGGCGTGACAAGGTCTTCACGTTCGTTATTTGAGGATTTTAAGTGTCACGGTCGTGACTACTTCCTCACGGTCGTGATGGCCCAAATTGGGGTGTCACGGTCGTGACACCCTTGTAACGACCGTGGCTGTAACAAATTATGCAGTCTTTTTGTAGGCTTCTGCCTTTCTTCATCTCCTTGTGGTCTCTTTCGTTCCTTTCCTCTTAATTCATGATTCGGCCTCACATAACGATGTACCTGCAAAATAGTAAGAAAAACTCGAGAAATCGAGCGTTAAAACGGTGAATGCGCGATAAAACGTCAATGAAATCTAGCGATATAATCGATGCGTTTTCTCGTCATCAAACTTCCCCAAACTTAAACCTTTGCTTGTCCTCAAGCAAATAGTCGGTTGAAAATCGGCGGACAAGATTTTATTCGCGCATACTCTTAACAAACCGTACGGTGGATCGTTTTGTCGGATAGTCCGGTACTTTGATAGAACACTACCGATACACTAATGACACAAGCAACAAGCTATGTCGTCGACTTCCCGTCAAGCGAAACAATCGGCGATCACATTACGATTTCACCTAGAGTTTTTCGATCTTATTTCGCCCGGTTTCGTTCTAGCGCAGTCACATTAAGCCCTTTGCCTTAGCACGCACGTAGTGGAGTAGCCGGTTAGCGATTTTGATCCTTTTTTAGCACGGGGTCTGGTACACGAGTGTGGTAACCCTTCATGTTTTATCCGATTCGGAGGTTGTGGGGGATCGAGCCGTAGCACGCCCTACCGAGTTCAGAACCAGTACCTCTGAACCAACTCGAAACGGATTCCTTCTCATATTTCTCGTTTCTTATCTGCGACCGTGTACTTTGGTGCAATTTCTTTTCATTTTGCATCGAGATATGAAGGATCATTATTGATTAGGCATCAAACGCTTATATTCATCAGCTCCCCACGTGGTTTGTGTTCAGACGGTGCTGACTGCTAGTATAAACTACTGGGGGTTACTTTTGAACTGAAACTAAAGGTGCACTCGCAATGGTGATCGGGATGGAATTTCTTAAGCAGGGGGTCGAAGATGTCAAGATTGTATTGGTCTTGTTTAATCATTCCCGGCTTCGTAGTTACGAACCATTCGGTGGTAAGTCGGGTAATGCGAGTAATTAAAGATTTTTCTGGTATGGCTTAATAATCGGGGAAAGCTCGAAATTAAAGAAAATAGCGCACAGATTTGCTCATTTCATTAATTTGTTAAAAGGAATACAACGGAATTGAAAGTACAACGAAATGAAAAAGTGCTGAAATGAAAGGTACCTCTCCCACACTATATCAGACATTGTCCTCAATGTTGTGATATAAATGTGGCACAAATACAGTACAAGACTAAAATGAAAAACAACATAAAAGTAAACTACTGCTGCTGAGGACCGCGGGCTCGGCCTCTGGTGCGAGAGCGGCGTCTGGAGGGAGTCGCGTCGGGATCAGAACCGGTGCCGGAGGTAGCAGTAATGCTGATGCGGAGCGCTTCGAGCTCGCCGAAAAGTTCTCCAAACCGCTCATTAGTGGCCTCCTGGTTGGCAGCAATAGTGCCGAGTAAAGCATCATACTGCGCCTTCTGCCGTCGCTCCAGTGCGGCGTTCATCTGGTTCTGCTGATGAATCGCAAGGAGGACTTCCTCAAGTGTAACTGCGGGAGCAGGGGGCTGTCGGGTAGATGTCTCTGGGATATCCTGGACAGGCTCAGCTGCATCCATAGCGTCCTGCATCTCGTCCGCTGGAGCGTCTGCCTGATCATCATGAACCGGGACGTGATCGACAGCAGCTGGTAAAGCAAAGAGCCAGTTGGCTCGGTTGGATGGGTCGATGCGGGTGCGGGACGGCAGAGTGATGTGGTGGAAAATGGTGCCATTGACAACAGGGCTATACCTGCCATCCTCTCGCTGCGCGATCAGGTGGGCGGACCGGCAGTAGCTCATGGTCAGGAATTCGGCGGCGAGGTGAGGCTGATTAACGAGCGCGTCACCAAGCCCCAACTGAATGGCGAGGGCGGTGACAATGCCGCCTATGAAGAACGGGGAGGAGCCTCGCTGTGCAATGGCCTGGATGTGATGAAGCATGAACGGGGCAGCGTTGATTGGCTCGTCATGGAGAGCACAGTATAAGAACAGAAGCTCCTTGGAGTTGAGCTTGTGGTTGCTTTCTCTAGCGAAGATTGTGTTGCAGATGACCCGGTGAAAATAGCGGATAGCCGGGGTGTGGATGTATGTGGCGTTGAGGCTCTGGAAGGTGGATGCACGGGTGTTGGTAAGGTCGTGCCATAGAGTGAATGCTTGTTCACTAAAATTATCGGGCACGCGACGGTGGGCTTCGGTTCCGTGATCGAAGCCTAACAGCTCGGCGATCCTGGTTTGCGTGAGGTTGAACTCCTGGCCGTGCAATCTGAATGTTACGATGCCGGTAAGCTGACTCTGAGAACCGGGAGGGGTGATGTAACTGTAAGAGCTTAGGAACTCTAGCGTTAGAAGTTCGAAAGTAGGCTGAGGTTGACGACAGAGGTCCCACAGACCGACCTTTTGCAGTAGGCTTTGTACGCTGGCCAACATTCCGAGTTCTTGCAGACAGTCAGTGGCAATGTAGCGGGTAGGTTGCAGACCGCGGTTCTGGAAGCGGATGAAACGGTCTCTCTGGTTTACTCCAGCTTCACCTTCTCTAAAAGTGATGGAATCCATAACATGCAAGAGTGAAGAGTGAGGGAGGAAGGATTTTGTGAGGTTTTGTGAGAAAAATGGTAGAATGAGGGAGATAGAGGTTCGGGTTAAATACGGGAGAGTGTTAATGAAATGGTTGATGATAATGGAGGATTAATGGGGGTAGTGGAGAGGTTACGGCGGTTGTGGAATGAGTGGGTAGTGTTTTGGGTAGGTTATGGATGGAGAAGAAGAGGGGACACGATGAGAAACAGTTCTGTTTCTCACGATTCCTGTAATAGAGGTCGTCACGGTCGTGACAGGGGCGTGACGGTCGTGACACGCTAAATGAGCACGTCACGATCGTAAGTTAGGTGTGACGACCGTGAGGGCATGTTTTGCTGAATAATTCCCAGAAAAGAACATTGTCTCACGTTATTTATAAATTGATAATAATTTATTTTATTTAGTAACACTTATATTAAATACACACCATATTGTATATCATTTGCAACACAGTAGTATACGAACTTGAGATTGTATACATGAAATAATGCAGTCATACAGTATATAGAAAAAGCATATAAGTTGCTAAAAATGAAGAAGTAATTGAAATGAAAGGTGCATGGCATAAAGTAAAAAATGAAATTACAGAAACGGAAATTATGTTATGAAATTGTTGCGAAAGATAAATTTAACTGGAAACGAAAATAATGAGAAAAAGTAATGAGAAAAAATAATAAACTAAATCACTTATAGCCGTTTCAAAGGCGTTTCTTCAGGTCTTCGATGGCGGAGTCCAAATGATAGAATTGTTCGCAGGCCATGTCAGTCAATCCTATAATGTCCAATCGCATACTCTTAATGTCTTCTTTGAATAGATTAATGTCAGTTTGGTAGGCATTGAGAGTGTGCATGATGTTTTGTAAGTTGTTAGCATAATCTCCTTGATTCGCTCCAGGGGTTTCATGAACTTTGTCAGTTGGGTCAATGTCATGGTATCCAGGAGGTGTCTCAGGGTCAGTTTCAACCGCGGTCATTATATCATCTGTTATCCTGTGAGACTGAGGTGTTTCAGGAGTGGCTGGATAATCAGGTGGGTTTAACTCATAAAGCCAGTTATCCTTATTATGAACACTTACTCTAGCATGATTGGGCAATGTGAACAGGGTGACTACTTCGTTCCGGATTAGGTACTCGAAAGGTGGGCGTCCTAAATTCCTTATGATATGTCTATTGAAGCAGAATTTAAGATTCATTGGGCGGATGGTTCCCAGACGGGTGCACCTGTCCAGTTGGTACCTAAGTCCTAAGGCATCAGCAATCATGGTTACAAGACCTCCTACCACTATAGGTAATTCAGGTTCTTCTTGGATGCGGGTGAAGGTTTGCATCATGAAAGGTACACCATTAACAGACTGTCCATTAGTGAAACATGACATAATAAATAATTCATCTTTAGAGACTCCGGTAATGTTTTCTTCTTTTCCAAAGAAGGTATGGGCGAGGAATTTGTGGAAGTAACGGAGAGCAGGATTATGGATCTCATCATTGTTCATGTCATTTGGTTCAGGGTGGTAGTTTCCGGTTAGAGTTCCCCAAAAGAAATCTAGCTCCACATCCATCAATTCTACCTGTGTGGTAGTAAAAGCAAAAGGTCCACTAGGGAATCCTAACAGGTCAGCTAGTTCTTTATGGTTAAAGTCGTATTCTATTCCAAATAGGAGGAAACTAATAAATCCTTTCCTAAATCCAAAACCGCGCTCAGGTAGGTAAAGTAAGGAGCTAAGGAACTCAAGGGTAAGCTCGCGGTAAGTCGCAAACTTATGTTGGATCAGTGCATTCTCCCATCCGAGTCGGTTGAACAAGTACATGACACTATCATGTATACCTAAGGTTTCCATGGTCCTATCATCTGGGTACAGGGTCAAATCCATTTGCCTCTGTGATAACTCTTCGAACTTCATTCTTTGGTTCCTACCTCTAAATTTGGTTTCCATATAGTTAATTGGTTGGTTAGCCATGGTCAGTGAAAATACGGGGGAAACAAATCAGTGGAAAAGACTTTAGAAAATCTGTAAAAAGTGATTTAAGATAAAAATAAGAAAATGAAATGCATAGTGTAATGGCGATAATAGTAATGTAAAGTAAAACTGACAAAACAATTTAAACAAATAGTAAAAACGATAAATAACAATGTGCTAAAAGAAAAGAATAGTTAAAATACGTAAATGGGTTGCCTCCCACTAAGCGCTGTTTTTATTGTCAAAAGCCTGACGTAATGCTTTGGTTTAGATTAATCAGGGGAATTGGTGGACAATTCTAAAAGCTTTAGATTATTCGCATAACCTCTATTTTCAACTTTATGATAGTGTTTTAGACGTTGTCCGTTTACTATGAATGGTTCACTATCCTTACCCTTAATTTCTATTGCTCCACTTGGGAATACTTTAGTTATATCAAAGGGTCCTGACCATCTAGACTTTAATTTTCCAGGGAAGAGCCTAAGTCTTGAATTAAAGAGGAGTACAACGTCTCCCACACTAAATTCTTTCCTAGATAGGCGTTTATCATGCCATCGCTTAGTTCTTTCTTTATATATCTTAGCATTTTCATATGCATCTAACCTTAATTCTTCTAATTCGTTAATGTCTAGGATTCGCTTTTCTCCTGCAGCATTATAGTTTATATTGAGAGTTCTGATCGCCCAATAAGCTTTGTGTTCTAGTTCTACTGGGAGGTGACAAGATTTTCCATAAACTAGTTTGAAAGGTGTAGTACCTATGGGTGTCTTGTAAGCGGTCCTATAAGCCCATAGAGCTTCATTAAGTTTAGATGACCAATCTTTCCGAGATATGGCGACAGTCTTTTCTAAGATTTGTTTAATCTCTCTGTTTGAGACTTCGACCTGTCCACTTGTTTGTGGGTGATATGGTGTAGCCACACGGTGTCTTACTCCATACTTAGATAGTAATTTGTCAAAGATTTTTGAAATGAAGTGCGAGCCACCGTCACTTATGACGAGTCGAGGCACACCAAATCTGGGAAAGATTATATTTTTGAAAAGCTTTATTACTACTCGTGTATCGTTTGTAGGAGAAGCTATGGCTTCGATCCATTTCGAGACATAATCAACAGCTACGAGTATGTAATTATTACCGAAAGATGATGGGAATGGTCCCATGAAATCTATTCCCCAGACGTCGAAGATTTCTACTTCCAAAATTCCCTTTTGGGGCATCTCATCTCTTCTTGAAATATTGCCAGTGCGTTGACACCGATCGCAATTTATAACAGCGATGTGGACATCCTTCCATAGATTAGGCCAGTATAAGCCGGCTTGCGAGATTTTTGCACAAGTCTTGGAAGTGCTTGCATGTCCACCATAAGGAGATGAATGACATTGAGCAATGACATCTTCTATTTCTTCTTCGGGAATACATCGGCGAAAGATTCCATCTGGTCCTCTTTTGAACAATAATGGTTCATCCCAATAGTAATGTTTCAGGTTATGAAAGAATTTCTTTTTCTGCTGATAGGTTAGATCTGGTGGAAGAGCTCATGCGGCTAGGTAGTTGACAATGTCAGCGTACCATGGCAGTCCTACAGTTGCCTGTAATGTTTCCATGGGTTCTGGTTCATTTATATCTAACTGAGCTAGGTCGCTTCCTATTTGTGCTATCAGCTGTTCATACGGAAAATCATCGTTAATCGGCACTTGTTCGGGTTTAATACCTTCTATTCTAGATAAATGGTCTGCTACGACGTTTTCAGTACCTTTTTTATCTTTTATTTCTAGATCAAACTCTTGTAAGAGTAAAATCCATCTTAAGAGTCTTGGTTTAGCATCTTTCTTAGTTAATAGATATCGGATAGCAGCATGGTCTGTGTAAATGATTATTTTCGCTCCAACTAGGTAAGAGCGGAATTTGTCAAGCGCAAAGACAACTGCTAGTAATTCCTTTTCTGTAGTAGCGTAGTTCATCTGGGCAGAATCCAAGGTTCTACTGGCATAGTAAATCGCATGGAGTTTCTTTTCCTTTCTCTGGCCCAGGACTGCGCCTACAGCATAGTCACTCGCATCGCACATGATTTCGAAAGGTAATCTCCAGTCAGGGGGTTGCATGATTGGTGCGGTGATGAGGGCTGTTTTTAGAGTTTCGAATGCTTTAAGACAATCTTCATTGAATATGAACTCAGTGTCTTTCATTAATAAACCAGTAAGAGGTTTATTAATTTTCGAGAAATCTTTGATGAATCGTCGGTAAAAACCGGCGTGTCCTAAAAAGCTTCGTATTTCTCGAACGGTTTTAGGGGGTTGAAGATCTTTTATTACTTCAATCTTAGCTTTATCAACTTCAATTCCCTTGTCGGATATTACATGACCTAATACTATTCCTTCGTTGACCATAAAATGACATTTCTCCCAGTTAAGCACGAGATTTACTTTTACACATCTTTCTAACACCATTTCTAAGTTCGATAAACATCCTTCAAAGCTTTGCCCGCATACAGAGAAGTCGTCCATGAACACTTCCATGATGTCTATAAAATCTGCGAAGATTGACATCATACATCTTTGAAAGGTTGCAGGAGCGTTGCATAATCCAAAGGGCATTCGCCTGTAAGCGAATGTTCCATAAGGACATGTGAATGTAGTCTTCTCTTGGTCATCAGGATGGATAGGGATTTGGAAAAATCCTAAGTACCCGTCAAGATAACAGAAGTAAGAATGTTTGGCTAATCGTTCCAACATTTGATCTATGAAAGGTAATGGCAAATGATCTTTTCGAGTGGCTTTGTTTAGCTTACGATAATCTATGCACACTCTATATCCCGTCACTACTCTTTGCGATATCGATTCGCCTTGTGCGTTTTTCACCACAGTGATACCTCCTTTCTTTGGCACTACATGTATTGGACTAACCCATTCACTATCAGAGATTGGGTATATTATCCCGGCATCTAATAATTTCTTGACTTCTTCCTTTACTACAGTGCTAAGGGTTGGGTTAATTCTTCTTTGAGATTCTCTGGAGGTTCTGCAATCTTCTTCTAGCAGAATGCGATGCATGCAAACTGAAGGACATATTCCTTTGAGATCAGATATGTTATATCCTAATGCAGTTGGATATTTCTTCAAGACATCTAAAAGTTTCTTTGTTTCTATAGTTCCTAAACTGGAATTTACTATAACTGGTCTTTTACATTCAACGTCTAAGAATTCGTACCTTAGGTTATTAGGCAAAGTTTTTAATCCTAATGTAGGTTTATCTTTACTTGGCATGGGATCCGGTGTAAGTGCTAAACTTTCGCTTAGACTATCATCCTGATACGGTTTTCGCCAATTATCATCTTCGAAAATTGGAGGGATTTGAATTTTCATTATTTCAGAATAAGTGGTCTCCTTCAGCTCCATTTCTCTTACACATTCGTCAATTACGTCCATCAGATAGCATGTATCCTCTATAGCTGGTGATTGTAAGAATTGTGTTAAAACAAATTCAACTTTCTCTTCACCTACTTCAAAGGTTAGCTTTCCTCTTTTCACGTCTATTATAGCTCCGGCGGTAGCTAAGAATGGTCTTCCTAGTATGATAGGTGTAGTGGAGTCTTCAGAGATGTCCATGATTATAAAATCAGTAGGAATGTAGAATTGTCCTATACGTACCGGGACGTTTTCTAGTATGCCTACAGGATATTTAACAGAGCGATCGGCTAGTTGAACAGACATTTTAGTTGGTCTTAGGTCTCCCATGTCTAGCCTTTTGCAAATAGTTAAGGGCATAACACTGATACTGGCTCCTAAATCGCATAGAGCTTTGTCAATGACGAATTTTCCTATTACACAGGGTATAGAGAAACTTCCTGGATCTTTTAGCTTAGGAGGCATGTTATTCTGAATTATGGCGCTACACTCGGCAGTAAGTGTAACTGTTCCGTTATCCTCTATCTTCTTCTTATTGGATAAGATTTCTTTTAAAAACTTGGCATACGAGGGTATTTGGGTAATTGCTTCTGTAAACGGAATAGTAATATTCAACTGTTTCAGAAGTTCGACAAATTTCTTAAATTGACCCGTCGTCTTGGAACTTATTAATCTTTGAGGGTACGGAATTGGTGGTTTATAGGGTGGTGGAGGCACATAAGGTTGTTCTTTCTCCACTACCTCTCGACTTTCATCTTCCTTTTCTTCTGGATCATTCACCACTTCAGTCGGTTTATCCGGTTTTTGGTACATGGCTGGATTGTCGAGTCTTGGATCGGTAGGTCCGTCAAGTTCCTTGCCACTTCTTAATATTACAGCGTTAGCATGTCCTTTCGGGTTAGGTTGAGGTTGTACAGGGAATACTCCAGCTGGTGCAGCAGTAGGTGCTTGTTGTTGAGCTACTTGTGAAATCTGAGTTTCAAGCATTTTGTTATGTGTAGCTAATGCATCTACCTTGCTCACTAATTGTTTAATCTGCTCACTAGTGTGAATGTTTTGGTTTAAGAAGTCCTTGTTTGTCTGAGATTGGCTAGCTATAAAGCTCTCCATCATCAATTCAAGGTTCGATTTTCTAGGGATGTTAGGAGCAGTCTTTTGATATCCTGGTGATGTAGCTGGTGCTTGACCTGGTGCGTAATAAGCATTGTTATTCTTATAGGAGAAGTTCGGATGATTCTTCCAACCTGGGTTGTATGTGTTTGAGTAAGGGTTTCCTTGAGCATAATTCACTTGATCAGTGGGAGTTCCTGTCAATAGTTGACAATCAGAAACTTCGTGTCCTGGGACTCCACATAACTCACAGTTAGGTGTTACTGCAGCCACGGTGGCTGCAGGTGTTATGGCCAAGTTATCGATCTTTTGGCTTAGTTGGTCAAACTTCGCATTGACTTGGTCCATACTACTTACTTCGTACATACCTCCCTTTGTTGGTTTCTCAGTTGCGACTCTCTCGCTTCCCCAAAGGTAATGATTTTGAGCCATACTTTCGATAAGTGCATAGGCATCTCTATATTCTTTATCCATCAATGCACCACCCGCGGCAGCGTCAATTGTCATTCTTGTATTGTACAAGAGTCCATTATAGAAGGTATGGATGACCATCCAGTCTATTAATCCATGATGTGGACAAAGTCTAAGTAGATCCTTATAGCGTTCCCAAGCTTCGAATAATGATTCACTTTCTCTTTGCTTAAATCCGTTGATCTGAGCTCTCAGCATGGCTGTCTTGCTAGGTGGAAAATACCTATTCAAGAAAACTTTCTTAAGTTCTGCCCACGTAGTTACTGAGTTCGAAGGCAGAGATTGAAGCCAAGCTCTTGCTCTGTCTCGAAGCGAAAAAGGAAATAAACGTAGTCTAATGGCTTCTTGGGTAACTCCATTGGCTTTTACGGTATCTGCATATTGCACAAAGATCGAAAGATGAAGATTCGGATCCTCGGTAGGATTTCCGGCGAATTGATTTTGTTGCACGACTGATATCAACGAAGGTTTTAGTTCGAAATCATTTCGGTTGATAGCCGGCGCTGCAATGCTTGAATGCGGTTCACCTTGCGAAGGATTAGCGTAATACTTGAGTGGATGAGTTTGTTCTTCAGCCATCCCTGCGTCTGGTTTTACGACTGGTTTAGGCGGATCTAATTGAAGATCTGGAATATTGGAATTATTTTCGAAATCGAATATACGTCTTCTTACGTGTAAGAAGCGCTCCGATTCAGGGATTAGAGGTTGCAAGTCTTCGCTTTTAGAGCGAGTACTTGGCATACACTCGGAGATTAGATTAAATTAAATAGTTGATACCTTAGTCTAGACAATGCTACCTAAATGCACTAGTAACTAAATTAAGGAGTCCCCGGCAACGGCGCCAAAAACTTGATGGGCTAAAGACGTGTCTACTTATGCGTCTAGCGGTATCTTACTGCAAGTGCACAGCCTATCGAAGTAATATTTAAGATTATCGATCCACAGGGATTCTATTGTTACTTAGTGCTAGATGAACTTCTAGTTTAGCTAAGGCGAACGGTTGTCACGATTGTTGTTGGTTTTTAAGAATATTAAAGGCGGGATTAAATTTAAGTTTTTAATAAAGTAATACTAAGGCGGTCGGTATGTAATTATACTAACTTAGGTAGGTCAATCTAACCTAGGCCTATAGAGATGTTCACTTAATCTATTCGGTAGAGATTACCAGTTTAAATACCCTCAACTCACACTCTCGTGGTCTTATATCAGATCTTATCCCTAAAGCCCTATGCCTGCTCTCGCTAGCCCATAAGTGTTTAGAGGTAATTTTTGGAAACTAAATAATTCTAATTTATCTTAAAGCACTCTCGCTGTATTTAATTTAAATGCCTAACTTTAGCTATCTGGTTAAAATCTCACACTCTCATGGTCTTGACCCAACCTAATACCCTTTTCTTACTCTCGTAACGAAAAGGTCTAATTCAATTAAAAAGTATCAGCCAGAATGTTAAGTGATTAATTATTTTAGCCTATGGTTATATTTTACCGGTTAAGTTTGTTATAACTACATACCGCCCTAAGGTATTTAGCTACTCATCGAGGTTGAATCAGACACAGAATTAAATAATAACTTACTCATGGCAGAAGAATAAATAGGCATTATAATTAAATTAAAGTGCAATAAATTGAAAAACCTGATTAACAAATATCTGAGTAGACTCCTTCTTCCACAGACCGGAAGGCTTGGAGTAGGCGGAAATTAAAATTAAAACGAATGCTGAAGGTTGGAAACAAATAAAAGTATAACAATTCCCTAATGTTGGAAATTGTTACACGGTTGGTTCGGATACAAATAAAACAAGACAGAAAATAAAATAATGCTAGAATGAAAATTTTGGTTCGTAAGGTAATTCGGCAGAGCTTCCGCAGGAATTTTGGATAATGAAGTATGTTCCTGGTGTTCACCGAGCTTGTACTATTTATAGAGTCTTTAATAGGCTGGATCCTTGATCCCTTGTTGCATGGGCCTTGCTGAAGTTGTTGAGGAAATGCTGGAACGTGGCAACAAAAATGGGAGAAGTCATCTTCACGTGCTGCCTTGAGGAGAAATAAGAGGAGAAGTGGTCTTCAGTGGTGGCTTGACGTAGTCTGAGTCAAAACCAAGTTTTATCCTTGTCACGGGCGTGACAAGGTCTTCACGTTCGTTATTTGAGGATTTTAAGTGTCACGGTCGTGACTACTTCCTCACGGTCGTGATGGCCCAAATTGGGGTGTCACGGTCGTGACACCCTTGTAACGACCGTGGCTGTAACAAATTATGCAGTCTTTTTGCAGGCTTCTGCCTTTCTTCATCTCCTTGTGGTCTCTTTCGTTCCTTTCCTCTTAATTCATGATTCGGCCTCACATAACGATGTACCTGCAAAATAGTAAGAAAAACTCGAGAAATCGAGCGTTAAAACGGTGAATGCGCGATAAAACGTCAATGAAATCTAGCGATATAATCGATGCGTTTTCTCGTCATCAGGTGGTCTTCAACGAGATACTTGGTTAAGTTCCTCGTAGTCCCCGGCAGGGTATTCTTCGACAAGTCGCTTGGTTAAGTTACTTGTATTCCCCCAGCTGAGTTTTTCTCAGGAGGCTGTGGTGTCAGCATTAGAAGATCGTAATGCAGATTTTTGGGTGGTTACCCGTAGTTACCCCAGTAGAGTTATGTTCTCCAGCAGGGTGTTACTTTAATGAGTTACTTGGTTAAGTCCCTCATAGTCCCCAGCAGGGTATTCGCCACAGGAGTTGTTTGGTTAAATTCCTCTTATTTTTCAACAAGGTTATTCTCGTCAGGGTGCTTGGTTAAGTTCCCAATTTCCCCAGCAGGTGTTTGACGGCAGTCGTCAGAATTGTCCCCTCAGAGTTGCTTGGTTAAGTTTCTCGTGTCCCCGCAGGGTGCTCGTTCAGGTACGAACGGAAGGTTGATAAGGGAAATCAACATTGTCTCGTTTGGTTAAGCGTTTGCTCATTCAGGTACGAACGGAAGGTTGGTAAGAGAAATCAACATTTTCCCGCAGTTAAGCGTTTGCTCGTTTCTTCAGATACGAAAGGTTGATCAGTGAAGTCAACATGACAAGTGAAGTCAATATTCTCCCGCTGGTTAGCGTGTGCTTGGTTGATAAGTGAGATCAACAGAGGTTGATAAGTGAGATCAACAATTTCTCGTTGTGTGGTGTATGCTCATTTCTTCGGAACAGAGTGGTCTGCGGACAATATCAGAATATTCCACAAGAACAGATTGGCAGATGGATGTTTAGTTGTTGCTGTGACAACAGAAGCCAGTTCCCAGGGTTTTCCCAAGCAGTAGTCGTATATGCAATTTATTTTTGCGGTTGGCAAATTTCCGGGTTCTTTCATATTCAACCGTCTTGTACCTCGAATGTCTGAAGGCTGCGTGCTCTTCATCTAGTCGGGTCCAAGCCGCTTGAATAGGGGCAGCTGTTGCACCCCAAAATTTGCCCAACCTTTTTTAACCTAGGTTTATGTTTCAATTGCATAGTCATTTGCATTGGCATCATGTACATAGTGTATTCATCTGCATAGCATAGCATAAGCAAGCTAATCTTAATCAGGGGATCAAGTGCCATTCTTGTCTCAAGAGGCACATTCAGAGGGTTTCATTCATATTCAGGACTATTCATGTCATCAGGGAAGAATTTGGGTCTTGAAGAGTTGACAGATCAATCATGGGGTTCTCTCCTATCTTGAGGTTGTTTAGGGATCATCAGAGGGAGTGTGAGCTATGAGCCAAGAGCATGGAGTGTGTATGGATGTTATGAAGAGCCTAGATGATCATTTTTGAGGAGTAACCAGGTCATTGGAATGATTGCAAGAGCCTCAGTTGAAGTCAGTCAACTAGGGTTTCGTCCAGGTCAACACTAGGTCAACCCTAGGTCAAAGACTTGTTTTGAAAGGCATCAAGGCTCATTTGAAGAATGTGGGATTCATTATTTGCTATATGGATATGTATGTGGTGTTGTGCCAAAGAAAATTAAGAAGGAGTCAAGGAGAAGTGGAGTTACCAAATTAGGGTTTCAGTGTAAAATCCCCTGATTTTAGTCAAATTTCCAAGCAGTGTAACTCAAGATGCAAGCTTCATATGAATTTATGGTCCACATGAAACTTGTAGAGTATCTTCATAGCTTTAACTTTAGTTGTGGAAGTCATCAAGGTGATTTATAGAACTCAAGTTATAGCTCTTGCAAGTTACAGGTCATCTGAGGACACTGAAATTTGTCTGTGAAAGTTGTCTGTCTTCCAAGCAACTTTTTACCTTCAAGGAGTTTTCAAATGAATTCTTGGCAAACATAAGAGTTGTTCCTCATTGTCTTAGCTTTCTAGGAAGGTATGGTATGCCTTCATATGATTTGTGGAACTCTACTTATGCCCTTGTCAAGCAAAGGGTATTTTGGTCATTTGGTGATTATAGGTCATTTTAAGCAAAGGCCATATCTCCTATTTCCAAGCCTCAAATGAAAAACTTCACAACATCAAAGTTGCTCAAAATGGAATTTTAAGTCTAGAAAATAGATCATGGAAGTTTGGAAATGCATAGAACAAGACTTGATAAAAGTTGGTGAAAATGACTTAAAAATGGCATATAAGTTGAAAAGGTTCAAATTGAAAATTGGTTTGGGCAATCTACAAATCCAAAATGGGTCATGTAATATATCAAATTGATTCTAAACAACATTTTAAAGACTTTGGTTCAGCCACAATTTTGTTTTGAGGGTTTAAAAATGGGGTTGCTTTGTAAATCCATTACTTGCATAATAAGGCACAAGTGCAAAGCTTAAGGAAATGCCACATACAAGCTTAATATCCACTACTACACTCCTAATAACTCATGCAAGGAGAAATTCAAGTGTAATTGAGGGGCTGCAAGTGGATTGAAATGAGATATCATGAGATATTGAATTATGCCATGTCATGAGAAATTCTTGAAGTTTCTAGAAGCATCTTAGACTGATCTAGAATGCTCTAGATTTTTCCATGGTTCTCTATATATTGGATTGGGATCATTGGTGAAAAAGGTTGGTGAAAAGAGAGAGAGGGAAGTGAGGACTCCATTGTTACTTCAATTGCAAGCAAGAGTGAATTCACACAATCAACATCAATTTTGTTCATTCTTCTTCTCCATTCAATCCACAGCATATAATGAGTGTAAACAAGCATGCTTAGAGGTCCATCCATGGAGTTGTGAAGAGCTAGCATTGAATATACAAGAACTCACATCAGAATTGGAGCCATCACTACAAGCAATCTCTCCATATTTCTTTGCATACAGAATCACTAACATCATTGGAGGATCACCCTTGCAGCTTGCCAAGACTTGAGAGGCACGATTCCTTCCCTGTTTTCATCAAAATTACAGGTATGCATTTCAACCCATACAGCCTTAATTATGTGTTAGGTAGTTAGAATTTTAGGGTTAGAATTGTTAGGTTAGGTTAGATGATTGAATTCAGAGAGTTTGAGAAGGTTTCATGGAGGTTAATGACAGACCCTAGAATCTTTAAGGATCAAGATCAGTTTGGATATTGAGTTTTAATTAGCATGTTATGGCTTGTTGAAACCAGTGTAATGTCAAGAACAGCTTAACATCTTTAGCATCTAGAGTTGTTAGGGTGGATTGCAGTAGAAATTCTTGAAAACCAGAGATTGGTAGCTATCGGGTTAGGGGTTCTAGGGAGTTTTAACCAAAACTAGGAGTATAGTCGTGTTCCTGGGAAAGAATAGAGTAATTTTGGTCTTTATAGTTTGGAATTTCATGGAGAGATGAGGGAGAACAGAGGGGGGGAAGATTCGTGCATGCAACCTGGTTTTCCATGAAACCCTAGGCTGGAGGTTGAAGACAACCTCCCAGCCCTTGGATCACGCCCAAGACCATTGACCAAAAACCAATCTCACGACCCAGATTTGAATTGATTTTGAGAGGGAGACTGAACTGGCCAAAACGCCCCGTTTCATTAAACGGAGGCAAATGGGCCTGGATCAATTTTGATATCCCCACCCCCCTTTAGTGAAGCCCATTAAAATGAACTAAAATCTGTTACTATTTGCACCGTTCTCGTTTCTTTTTTCTTTTTGATTTTCATTTAATTTCTGACGGATCTCTGGGCCCAGCACCACTTGCTTTCTACACCACCCATCCCTGGCCCATCTAGATATACAACTAAGCGCATATACTATCAACACCCCTCCCTTTTCATTTTAATTTCTTTTATTTTAATCATTTAATTTTCTTTTGATTTTGTAAAAATCATAACTAAATGAAAAATGAAT
Source organism: Lathyrus sativus (assembly GCA_963859935.3). Classification (NCBI taxonomy): domain Eukaryota; kingdom Viridiplantae; phylum Streptophyta; class Magnoliopsida; order Fabales; family Fabaceae; genus Lathyrus; species Lathyrus sativus. The sequence continues at coordinate 253,304,820 of OZ012737.1, read as the reverse complement.
ATTTTTAATTGCTTCTTTTTCTGCTGGTTTCATAATTCTGTCAAGAAAAATAATGTGTAATAAAAATAGCATTTTATTTTGTTTTAGTATTTTTTGTGCATTTTTCTTTTAAATAGCTTTTTAATGAGTTTAGGCTAATACATGATTTGTTGATTTTAGTTCAATTAGCTCCCCTTAGATTTAGGGTCCATTCTTTTTAGGGTGATTAACTTAGGACTTTAGCTTCCTTATAGGATTTAATTCATAATTTTAGGATTAATTTTTAGATGGTTTGATTAGGTGAGATTAGAGTGATTAAAATTAGGGTTTAGGCTTAACATAGGTGAGAAATCATTTTCTTTTAGGAGTTTTTGACTTGATTTTTGGGTATGGGACTATAGGGGTATTATGGGTAGGTGTAATAGACCATTGTAAATAAGTATTAGATTTTTTCCCTTTGATCTTAATATTTTTAGGGTATTTTCTGAATTGATTGGTTGTATTGAATGCTTTATGATGATTGTCTATCTTGTGGGGTTTATCTTTGGGGTATTATTGTGGGGCTTGATTTGCTTGAAGACCTTGTTCAAGGAGCATGATGAAGGAGAAGATTGGAGATCAAGACCCAGAGGTTGAGAGGTTTGAGGCTTGCTGGTAGCTGGTAGCTGTTGAAGACCATAAGGTTTAGGAGCTAGGTAGAGCTCTAGATTAGAGATTTGATTCATGAAACATGGAATGCTTCCTGTGCTTCCATTCTTTCCCAGTGACTAAAAGTCCCTCTAAGAACTCACCTCCATCCTTTGGAGGGATAAGTGATTGGTCTTAGAGGTAGAACTTTGAGGGAACCTGTCCCACTATGCTAATCCCTTGTGAGCTTCCTTGGGTTGTTCACGAGCTGCTTAGCATGCCAAACTAGATCCCTTGATTCTTTTTTGTTATCCTGGAGTGCTTGCCCTTGAAGATGGAGATCATTGAAGATGAAGATTGTCAAAGCAGGAAGCTAGCCAGAGCTTGGGGGTCTAATGAAGAAGGGGCTTTGGAGATTCATTTGAAAGAGGATGTGTTGTGCATCAACTTTGGAGTTAGCTGTCAGAGCTTGGGGCTTTTGTTGTATTGTGTGTATTAATTCCCCTAGGTTTGAAGTGAAATGTGCTTCACTTTTACCTATTGTGTTCAGGTAGAGGAAGAGTTTGGCTCCCTTGCCTAGCTTGTTTGTTGTATTCCTAATATTTTACTGCTTACTGTGTATTTGTTTTTGCTTTCCGTTTATTCCCTTAGGAGCTATGTTTCTCTCTGTGCAAGAGAGTAGCATGACAAACATTAGGAGCTAACCCATGTATGATAACATTAGGGTAGATTTTATTCCCTTTTTAACCCTAGGATTTTAGAGTGTCATCTCTTCTTTCTTCAAAACAACAGAAAAACATTAATAAAGGTTATAACAGAGATCAATTCATTTCTTCCGTCAAAGGACTTGAACAAACACAAACCTTTTTGCAATAAGAAAACCCTGGTTTAAGGTGAGATTTTTCATAAAAGACATTTGAACAGCTTGTGTCGTGCGTAGCCCGAACTACGTTTGCTCTGATCTTCCATGCAGTGTGGAAGTACGTAGGCATAGGATGCGATATCCTAGCGAGCAACCTTCACCCATCCTTCCCCGTAGTCAGGCGAACTACGTTGACTCTGATTTCTCGTTCCAGACGGGAATACGTAGGCATAAAGTGCGATGCTTTACCGAGTCATGTTTTCTTTTCTTTTCAGCCCTCATCCTTTAGTTTAGATAGAAGTGTAATCCGTACAAACCAGCAAGCGTGGATCCCATCGAGTACGATGGACGTGAGGGGTGCTAATACCTTCCCCTTGCGTAACCGACTCCCGAATCCCGGTTTTGGTTGCGATGACCATACCTTTTCCCGTCTTTGCGTTAGGTTTACTTCGAGTGTTTCCTTTCCCTCCTTTGGGATAAATAACGCACGGTGGCGACTCTTCTGTTTAGCCGGCGCCGATTTTCGCAGTAGCGACAGCTACTACCGCGAACAGGCTAGGAAGCTATATCCAAGGTTATGTTTTCCCGTAAGAATCAGGCGGATGAACTTTCCTGTAAGTATTAGGCAGATGTGTTATGTTTCCCCGTAAGAATCAGGCGGATGAACTTTCCTGTAAATATCAGGCAGATGTGTTATGTTTCCCCGTAAGAATCAGGCGGATGAACTTTCCTGTATGAACCAGGCAGATGTGTTATGTTTTCCCGTATGAATCAGGCGGAAGAACTTTCCTGTAAGTATCAGGCAGATGTGTTATGTTTTCCCGTAAGAATCAGGCGGATGAACTTTCCTGTATGAACCAGGCAGATGTGTTATGTTTCCCCGTAAGAATCAGGCGGATGAACTTTCCTGTATGAACCAGGCAGATGTGTTATGTTTCCCCGTAAGAATCAGGCGGATGAACTTTCCTGTATGAACCAGGCAGATGTGTTATGTTTTCCCGTATGAATCAGGCGGAAGAACTTTCCTGTAAGTATCAGGCAGATGTGTTATGTTTTCCCGTAAGAATCAGGCGGATGAACTTTCCTGTAAGTATCAGGCAGATGTGTTATATTTTCCCGTAAGAATCAGGCAGATGAACTTTCCTGTAAGTATCAGGCAGATGTGTTATGTTTTCCCGTAAGAATCAGGCGGATGAACTTTCCTGTAAGTATCAGGCAGATGTGTTATGTATTTTCCCGTATGAATCAGGCGGATGAATTTTCCGGTATCCAGATAGATGATTCTCCCTTGATAGACAGAGTATGTGAAGTGTATTCCGATATTTGACAAAAGCATTTTCCCCAAGGAAGTCGTCGTGATTTCCTCGTGTTACTATCCCTAGTAGAGTCCTCCTCAAAGTCGTTTGTAGGTTGGGACCAACGGAGTTGGCTACTGCAGAGGTAGGCAGAGAAACGGTATTCAGATAATTTTCCCGTATGAAGCAGGCGGATGGATTTTCCCGTAATCAGACAGATGACTTTTCCCGTATGAAGCAGGCGGATGGATTTTCCTGTAATCAGGCAGATGACTTTTCCCGTATGAAGTATACGGATGGGGTATCCTATGGTTAGACAGATGATGTGCTTGTAGGGATAGGCAGATGAGTTCCCTGTGATTAAACAGAAATGTTTCCCCAGCGAAAGCGCCGGGAGTTTTCCGTAATGTGAAGGCCTGACGTAGACAAGATTGATTACTCTTCAGGAATCATTTATCCCTAGCAGATGTCTTCCTTCGAGTTGACGAAATGTGAGTCCTAACGTGGACATATTTGCATTTATTCGTGATTTGACAGAATTTGGGTCCAAATGTGGATAAGGTTACTTCTGTGACGACAGAATCTCTACTCGGGTTGACGAATTGATTTCTCTTATGGTGTTGATGAGGTTAGCCCAATGGTGTACGGAGGTGTTTTTGCGAAGATAGTTCAATACCTGTGGTGTCACACAGTTGGTTGGGGTTGAAATCAAAATTGTATCAGATAATTGACCAGTTGTTGTCGTAACAACCGGATTCAGTTTAGTGGACGTTGCTTCTCAAGCAGTTTTGCAGTTTATCTCCACGGTTGGCAAATTTCAGGGTTTCTTTGGTATTCAACCGTCACGTACCTCGAATGTTTGAAGGTCGTTCGCTCTTCACCCAGTAGGGTCCAAGCCGTTTGAATAGGGGCAGTTGTTGCACCCCAAAATTTGACCAACCGGTTCCCATATCTGGTTTATGTTTCGACGCATTTTGCATTCGCATTCGCATACTACATGCATTGTATTTTCTCAGTCAGATTGATTTTATCGGGATTACAGCCCCTGGCGTTTCAGGCAGTTCAGGCCGGTTTGAATAAGTGTATTTTGAGAATTGGTGCTCGTTCCCTGTGTTTTCAGGCCATCTCGGTGCCTGGTTTTCGCTATGATTGCGCAATTATTCTCTAATCAATTTAATCGGCTTCTTGGTTTTTTTTAGAATTTTCTCTTTTATTTTCTAGATTTTTAATGCATTTTAATAGATTTTTCTAGATTTTTTAAATAGATATTCTCTTTTTTAAATAGTTTTAATAGATTTTTAGCATATTAGATATTAGTTCTTTTATTATTAAATAGAATAGTTTTTTAATATAGATTTTAAATAGTCTTTTTAGATTTTTTTAAATAGTTTTTTTGATATAGTTTTAAAAAAAGAGGGTATAATAATGTGAGATTTTAGTTTTAATAAATAGTGATAAAAGATTTTTGATATAGAATTTTAATAGGTTTATTATTTTTCTAGGTTTTAAATGGAATTTTAAATAGGTTTTAATAGGATTAATAAATCTTTTTCTGTTTTTTTAATAGGGTAATTAATTTCGTTTTGTTTTTAATTAGGCTTTAATTAGATAGTTATTAGAGTCTAAATCTGAGTTTAATAGAGTCTTTAGTTTTAATTCAAGATTAATCCAAGTCATTAGCATTAATCATGTCTTAATCATCTTCATTAAGTTATTAATCAGTATTAAGGCTATAATGGGCCAGGTGTCCGAATTTGGGGGCCCATTTGCTGCCATGTGTCCTATTTAAAGGGGTCCCACGCGTCCTTCTCTCTCTTCTGCCACCTCACAATTTTCTGCCACCTCTCTCCCTCTCTCTCCCATGTGTCTCTCTCAGACCCCACACTCAGTCACACGCGTCTCCACCTCCTCCATCTCTGATCTCCCCGCTGACACCTGGCTTCCACTAACTGACCCCCACCGCCGGCCATGCAACCACCGCCGGAAAGCCCCTAACCGTCGCCGGAAAACCAATCACCATCGGAAACTGCAAAATTCCCAGAATTCATCCAAACGCCTTCCAAACTTCATCATCCTCAACGATCATCCTCCATCAATCTTCGCCGGAAAACTCCTCCTCGCCGGAATCTTCATCAGCATTCATCCACGTTCTTCAGTTCTTCATCAAGATTCATCCAGTTCATCGTTTTTTCCAGGAACGCCAAGAACATCCCTCAGCAAGTTGTTGATCTTCATCCAGTTCATCGTTTTTTTTTCCAGAAACGCTAAGAACTTCATCAACATTCAAGAGACTTTGCCCAGAAATTCATCAGGAGTACTCCAAACTTCCATTCTTGTTAAGCTCTTTGCAAATCTTCGAATCTTCGACGGAGATCTTCAGCAACATTCATCAAATCGCCAGATCCTCATCGTCCAGCTTCAAAGAGTCCTCCAGATCATCAAGATTCATCAACGACTCGCCCGATCCTCATCGTCCAGCTTCAAGATTTACAGATCTTCACGCATATTGAATCTCGCCATCTTCATCAGTTGCGTCCAGAAAGCAACGTCCCCTTCATCGCTTCTCCAGGTTTGCCTTGAACAACTTTAACTCGTTAATGTGTTGTTGTTAGCTGAAAAAACTAGGTTATGTGGATTGTTAGTTTGTTGAACAAGATTAGGTTAGAATCTGAGCTAATAGGTTGGAATGATGTAGTTGGTGTTGAATCTGGGTGGACGTTTTATGGTTTGAGAGAATCAGAGGGAGGATGGAGAGAGTGGGAGGGGCGCCGTTAGGGTTTTAGTAGGGGAAGAAGTGAACAGTAGAGAAGGGTTTAGGTTTTGTGTACTGAAGGTTGGGATGGTAGTGGACTCGGGCCTTAGGCCCATTGACACTTTGCTAAGTGTCCCCCCGTTTTCCCCATGGCACCCCCATCTCAATGTGAATTTTTGTTTTGGGCCTAGACCAGATTTACTAATCACACCCCAGTCTGGGGGCCCAATCAGATTAACAGGCGAATTTCCTGCTATTCGCCACCAGGTTTTTTCAATTTCCATCCATTTTCCAAGTATTTTCTGAAGTGGTTTGGGCCTAGCAGCGCGCTTGATAATTGCACCCCCCCTCCTGAGCCCAATTCTATTTTGCACTAGATGTAATTGCTATTCGCCACGCCTATTTCTCTTTTTTAGTTGATTTTCATTTTATTTCATGTTTGCATATAGGTTAATAAAAAATTCATAATAAATTAAAAAAAAGATCATTTTAGGGTGAGGATTTTTTCCTTGTTTTCCTTAGGGTTTCTAGAATTTAATAAAACAATAAAAACATTAATTAATGAATTTTATATTTTTTGGTATATTTTACAATTTGATTGTTTTTATTTTTCATTTGTTTGATACTTAATTTTTCTGAATTTAGTATGAGAGATTGGTGCATGATTTTTGATTGATTCTTGTGAGGTTGATTAGATTAGGGAAGCATGTACCCTTAGGAATTTTGTCATATTTTTGTGACTAAAACTTAGATTAATTTGAGAGGTAGATAGGAGTGGTATCAGAATTAGGGTTTCACAACACTTAGGTGTAGTTTAGGGCATAGTTTTGGGGTTTTAAAATTGGTTTAGGCTTTGGGGTTTATATGGGGTATAGGGTATATAGATAGGTTCCCTTAGAAATTAATCTAGGATCTTATAGTGAGTTTTACTATTTTACTTGACTTTTGCAATTGGTTGATATTGGTGTGTTTCCCATTTGGGATGTTGTTTTGTTTGTGGGGTCTGGGTCATTTCAATTGGGTGTTGGGCTTGGGCTTTGCTTGTTGGAGCTAATGGAGACCTTGGAGATGATTGAAGGCAAGGGATGGAGCTTGATTCTTCTCCTTGAAGATGGTTTGTGAATATTTAGGAGATAGGAGAAATAGGGAGAGCTTTAGATTAGAATGATTTCTTCTTACAAACATAGAGAGCATCTTGTGCTTCTATTCATCCCTATGACAAAAAGTCCTTCTAAGATATTCACATCCCTCCTTTGGAGGGATAAGTGGCTTATTCTGGAAGTAGAACTTTGAGGGTACATTTCTCTTATAATGTTAAACACTTATAAGCTTCCTTTGGTTGTCAATAAGCTGTTTAGCATTTCAATTTAATCTGTTAAGTGATTCTCTCCTGTGACTGCTTGCTTTGAAGACATAAGTCCATTGAAGATAATAAGTGCATTGAAGATTGGTGAAGATGAAGCTTGTTCCTGTCAAAGCTGGATATCTGTTGAAATTAGGGTTTTGCTGCTGTTTGAAGCTGTTTATTTGTTGGGGTTCATTGCTTGCCAGAGCTGGGGTACTTTTGGAGACAGGAGCTTATCTAAAGCTTGGGGATCATTGAAGAGTGAAGATGGGATCTTGCTTGAAGTTGTTAGTGTCAACCTTTTGTTGTTGTTTGAGCTGCTTGCTGTAGGAGCTAGTGTTGCTGTCAGAGCTGGTGTTGGGTTTTATTTCTTTTTCTGTATTGTTTGTTGGCTTGTTCAGCTTGCCCCTTAGGTTTGAAGTGAAGCTGTTTCACTTTGCCTATTGCTTTCCCAGGTTCGAGGTTGAGTGGGACTCCCTTGCCTCGCTTGTATTGCTGCATCTCATGCATTTTACTGTTTACTGTATATATGTTGTTTCTTTTCCGTTTATCTCCTAGGATCTCTGTTTTTCTCTGTGCAAGAGAGAAATATGACAGACATTAGGTTCTAACCCATTCATGACAACATTAGGGTAGTTTTGATTCCCATTTTCAACCATAGGATTTTAGAGCGTCGTTTCTCTTCTTATCTCAAAACAACTCAAAAAAAACACAGTAATAAGGTTAATCGATGTCGTACGCTACGAGCCTTAAGCTATTTGAGAAAGGGTTGCTGGAGAGTTTCTTTCCAGTAGTTTAGCTGCTTAGTGTGGTACCCTTTGGGTGACACGCGACGTAGTCACTCTCAAGTCATAGTCTCTAGTGCAACAGAGATTGCAAACATCATAAAAAACAGTTCTTGCGTAAAAGACTGGAAACCAATCAAAAACGTCATTTTTGTCCGCTTGGACCCGTAATCAGGAGAAAACCTTTTCAGAAGGATAAAAGATAAACAGACAAATCTGTGTCTTCTGTAGCCTGAACTACGTTTGCTCTGATCTTTCATGTTGTATGAAAGTACGTAGGCATAGGATGCCGTATCCTAGCGAGCAACCTTCCCCTCCTTTTCCGTAGGTAGGAAAACTACGTTGACTCTGATTTCTCGTTCCAGACGGGAATACGTAGGCATAAAGTGCGATACTTTGCCGAGTCATTTTATTTTCCTTTTAACCTCAGACCTATAGAGTAGGTAGAATAACAATCCGTACTAGAAAACAAGCGTGGATCCCGTCGAGTACGACAGACGTGAGGGGTGCTAATACCTTCCCCTTGCGTAACTGACTCCCAAATCCAGGATTTGGTTGTGATGACCATTCCTTTCCCGTCTTTGCGTTAGGTTTACTCTAAGCGTTTCCTTTCCCTCCGCTGGGATAAATAACGCACGGTGGCGACTCTTCTGTCATAGCCGGTGCCGATTTTCGCAGTAGCGACACCGTCTCGCGCTACTCTATTGCAAGAAAACCACCTTGCCCCAAGGCATTCACTCGGTTGAATTCGTGCAGACGCGATCTTGTTTAAAACCTTCAAATCACACCGATCTTGAAGGAAAACCCCACCTTGGTTTTCTTATTTGAAACACACAAAGATCCCAACCCAATATTCTTGGTAATACCCACCTAATTGGACGTTATCAACCCTAATCTAGATGGTCACCCAATTAAAAAGATGATTATGTGTAGTTCAATTATATGTATGCATAGAAGAGAGGTTGAAGATGATGAGAGTGTTTTGTAGTCTGGTTTCGTATAGGTAATTCACTGGTACTTTGTTAGATAAAGGTGAACACACACACACACACACACGCACGCACGCACGCACGCACACACACACACACACACACACACACACACACACACACACACACACACACACACACACACACACACACACACACACACACACACACACACACACACACACACACACACACACACACACACACACACACACACACACACACACACACACACACACACACACACACACACACACACACACACACACACACACACACACACACACACACACACACACACACACACACACACACACACACACACACACACACACACACACACACACACACACACACACACACACACACACACACACACACACACACACACACACACACACACACACACACACACACACACACACACACACACACACACACACACACACACACACACACACACACACACACACACACACACACACACACACACACACACACACACACACACACACACACACACACACACACACACACACACACACAGATATATATATATATATATATATATATATATATATATATATATATATATATATATATATATATATATATATATATATATATATATATATATATATATATATATATATATATATATATATATATATATATATATATATATATATATATATATATATATATATATATATATATATATATATATATATATATATATATATATATATATATATATATATATATATATATATATATATATATATATATATATATATATATATATATATATATATATATATATATATATATATATATATATATATATATGCGCGAAGGAATGAAAGAAACAATAAGATGCAAAATAAATTTTCTATTTTTGAAGACTACATGTCGGCCTATGAAAGTAATTGGTCGGTCTGTTAAAGTCTTTAGGTCGTCCTAAAGGAGGCGACCTATGGACAAAATCCACATGTTTCATTTTTGGAGCGTTAGAGCCGGCTCGTAGTCGTATGTGTCGGCCTGTACTAAAGCAAAAGCTTCTACAGGTCGGCCTGAGCACATATAGGTTGACCTGTGCAGTTTTGTTGACTCACAAACTTGGTTTTTGATGTGAATGATATGCCTAAGACCTTTCGAACCATTTCAAGAACACTTGTAAGCATCCCAAAGCTAATAATGATCAATTCAGATCTAAACTTAGGTTGATATTGTCCAATACGCAAAAACACTAAGTCGTACTCCTAGTTTTGACATCATTCAAAACATTGCTAAGTTGAAAAATGCACTCACAAATAGGTTTTATCTTGCATAGCTAAAACAAGCATTAAGATTAAAGAGTTATCAATATTACAACATGAGTAGATTTACATTTAACACCATGACGTATTTAGTACATGAATGTAATGACTACATCTAACCATAACAATAAAACTTTTAGCTACGCTTACACATGCTTAGCGTAACAGTTGGTCTTTCTAGAAACGCCGACTTCATAAACATGATTTGCCTTATCACGTAAGTTGCACTTTCTCCTTCGGACTTCCTTTCTTATCCTTCTGTTGCAGACTAGAGTGAACCTACTCTAATTATGTAGTCATGTGATTCACTGAAACTCCCTTTGCATCGAGCTAAAAACTTTTATTTACAAAAAAATTATGAGCCTCGCGTTGGGTGCACCATTTTCTCGTCCAACACACATACCCTGCTCTAACACCCTGGCCATCCATCTTTTCTTCTTCATCAAGTAATGTTTGCATGTATTCCACATGTCCTTGGCTGCCTTTGCTCGCCTGACGCACCACCTCTCGACTAGCGCGCTAACCCTTGCTTCACCATGAAGTACTTGCACTTAGTGTTGCCACCTAGTCCTATAATGCACCCAACGCGTCTGTATATAGGGCCTAGCAAGCCTCGATCCTTCAAGTTTTGCTTTTGATTATTTCCTTCACACTGATTCGTGTTTTTTCAGTTCTTTTCACCTGTTTTTGATAAATGTGTGCAAGTCCAAACATGTGTTTCATTACTTTTTATAGATAAATTGGGAGTTTTTATGATGATTACTTGTAAAATACGTAGATAAGTGCCGACATATTTAAGGGAAATATAGAACTTATCACTACCATGATACACTGACCAAATAAAGGACCTTATTCGTTTATGGACTTTAAACTTCCATATCAACCTCTAACTATCTTCGTCATTTTGCCTATCAAAATTACACATTAATTCATAACTTGATGAAACACTATACTCACCTTTTTTATTGCTTCACCAACAAAAAATATCTCTTCCATTATTATCACTAGGAGGGAGAATAACTAGAATTTTAGGTACCACATTTTGAAAAAACAAATGCTTTAAAACATCCACATTCTATTGACCACGTTAATACAATAAGTCCTTTAAATGTTGATAAGAAGCTATATTAACACCATTTATATTAATATTCATCAACTTCATACATGTTCGACCCAACAATGAGACCGAATATCTATATTCACACCATCTCCTGTAGACCAATACACGAATTAAGCAAAATTAGGCCACAAGTTACCGAGATTCTTTCATGAACTGGACTCATTTGCCTTAACAATCACATCCTCATAACCAACATTGTTCTTCATATATTAGTCACGCATAATCTCACAACAGAGAGATTGTTTATTACTTTGAATGGCCCAACCAAGCTTAAAAAGACAAGCATTATTCATAACACACAGTTGTCTAATACCCAATCCTCCTAAGAACTTAAGCACCATCATCACATCCCACTTCACCAAATGAACTCTTATATGCTTCTTGCTATCACCCAAGATAAAAGAACACTGTAACTTTTAAATCTCATACAAATAAGCTTTAGGAATTCTAGTAGTCATCATAGTATATATAGGAATGGCTTTAATGATAGTTTTAGAGAGTGAAAGTTACTCGACCTGCAAAAGAAAGATGTATAGATTTCCAAGAGGCCAACTTTGACTTAACTTTCTCTAGGATATAATTAAAATCGCACTTTCTTGGTGTTCTACCGAGGAAAGAGACACCTGTATATATTCCAAGCAAGTGTGTTTTAGAAAAGAGAAGCATAACAACCAATTTATGACGAACAGACACATAAGTGTTTCTAGAGAAAAGAATGTGTGTTTTATCACTACTCACTTGTTCACTAAACAAAAGTCAAAATTGAATAATAATATCAAGAGCACACTGCATTTGAACCTATCTAGCTTGACCAAACAATAAAAGATCATATGCAAACACCAAGTGAGACATGAGAGGACCATTTCTACCCGCCTGCATAGCTTTCCAAAAGCTTTCCTCCACACTATGAGAAATCAGATGAGGCAATTTATTCATACAAACAACAAAGAGGTACGGAGAAATATAGCTTCCTTGTTTGGCACCTCTTTGAGATTTGAAAATTATGATTTAGTTCATTCCATTTCACATTAGTGGTCACAATTGTAATAGAGACCATAATAATAATGACTAGCTCCAAAGGAAATCCCACCTCCTTCAAGATATTTTCAATGAAATACCACTTTAGCATATCATATGTTTTAGTTAAATCAACTTTAATCACAAAATACTCCATCTTACCTTTTATCTTATGCATGATATATTATCCACTTCTTGTGGCACCACAATATTATCATGAATACTTCTCCCTGGTGCAAAGCTTGTTTGAAAAGGAGAGACAATTTAAGGAATAATAATCTTCAACCTATTTACAACCACTTTTCTAATAATCTTATACAAATTATTAAAAATGGAAATGGGACAAAACTGATTAATAAACTCAGGATGTGATACCTTAGGGATTAAGCAGATGTCTTTTTGATTAATCTCAACAAGCGCATCCAAATTAGCCCACATTTTCCTAACAAAATTATAAGTATCTGATCCAATGACTTTCCAGGTTTTTTGATAAAACCAACAAGATATCCATATGGTCCATGTGATTTCTAAGGCCCCATATCAAAAACTGCCTACCTAACCTTTGTATCATTCACAACAACACTTAGAATATTTAAAGATTTTTGATAAAATCTAGGAAAAGAAATCGGTGTCTGGAACCATGCATTCTTGATAGCAGTTTCAATAAAAAAGATTCTTGTAAAAAGAAGTGTCATAGATTGAAGTCGGTGTTCATCTTCCACCCATATACCATTAATGTCACAGAGCATTTGAACTTGATTTTTCCTTCATATTAACAAATTTCAAATGATAATACTTCTTATTACAATCCTCATCATGAAGCCACATAACTCGTGAGTGTTGAAACCACATAAACTTTTATTTCTGAAGATTTTATTTTTACTAATTACGGAGAAACTCGAACTCTAATTTATGGAGAAATTTATTCCCTCGACCAGCCTGCAGTAGCCTTTAAATTTTATTAATTTGAATTAGTAGTTTTGACTTTTGACCAACTACTATACTAATATTTTCTTCTAATTCTCTAATTTTTCTTGCATTTGTTTCAAATTTTCATTAACATCAGTAGCAGGATCCCGTGCCTCATTGATCATATTAATATAAGTAGCTTATGTTATCCATGCACTTTCAAAATGGAAATATTTGACTTTTACTTGATGAACATTACAAAATGGTATGATTATAATGGGTTGATGATTAGAGAAATCCAAACGAGTAAGAATTTTTCCACACACATTCAGGAAGTTAAGCCTCCAATCTCAATCAATTTTTTCAAATATTTGATTACCACCATGGAAAATAGGTCCAGAATAGTATGTGAGAGGGAGTTAAAAAAGCGAAAATCACATTCTCATGAATAATTGAGGAGTTGACTAGCCATTTCCCATGCTCTTGAGAATAGATATTACTCTCTTGGAGCATAAGGTTCAGGCCTAAAGATGTCTATAAATACTTTAACCTTGAGGTTGAGAAGGAAACTCAAGGGTTGTCACGTATTATTATTTAGTAAGTACAAGAATCAGTTAAAGTCCCAATCTAAAAACCAAAAAGAGGAGATTAGCTCACCCATCATTCTCATAAGAGAAAAAATTTAATTCATTTTAAACTTATGCAAATGAGGTTACAAAATGTGCAGTTATAATAAGAATTCTCATAAACGTAAATGGGTCATAAACATCGTTTTCTAGACTCATATTAGGTTACATAATATTTTCTTAAAATAAGTGAAAGGAAGCAAACATCAACTTATTATAAATTATTAAAACCACAAATTAAAACAAAATAAAATCATTACAAAACAATTAAAATAAAATTCTCCATGCTCTTGATTGGTGCTCATTATTCAGGGGGTATATATGATCATTCTTGGCTTAAGGTGTAAATGATTGTATTAGTCTTAGAATAGATGGTCAACCTTGTTAATTTAAACACAAATGATCATTCACTTTCTCAAGAGGCAGATGACCGATTCTTCTATTTAGGCGCATATGATCATTTAGTCTAACTTGTAGACTTTGGTACAGATGGTCATTTCTTTTACTTGGATGCATATGATCATTTAGATTTAAGATCATTTTTTTCTATTTGCTATAATTATTAGAATACTATGAGATTAAAATTATTTATTTTAAATGATCATAATCGTAGAATTTTCTCAAATATCTTATTAATCTTGAAAATTAATAAATAAAATAAATTTAAATATAGAATATAAATTTACATTATTCAATATATTTAATCAAATGAAAACATATGTGATAAATCAATAATGTATTTTAACTTAAAATGATCACAATAAGTTAACTTGCAAAATAATATAAGTAATAAATTAATAATGTATTTTATTTAAAATAATCACAATAATAGAACACGCAAATAATGTGTTTTATTTATAGTACTGATATAGTTTTATTGATTATTTAATTTTGAATACTACTATGAATATAATATTTAATCTATACTTTAGAACTCACATAATTATAAATATAAAACAATATTGTTTTATTACCCATATTTTTATTTAATTAAAAAAAATTAAAAATATAAATTTATTATTTATTTTTCATTTTTGTTTGATCTTTTTTTATTTATAATTTTTTTACATGTTTTATACTGTGTTTATTTTAAATAAAATATATTATTTATTTATATCTTATATTTTTATTTTATTAAAAATATTAAATAAATTAAAATTATTACTTATATTTTAATTTGGTTGATTTATTTAATTGAAAGTTCGATTTAGTTTTTGTTTTTTGCAAGTTATATTATTGTGATCATTTTAAATTTAAATATATTATTGATTTATCACATATGTTTTCATTTGATTAAATATATTGAATACGGTAAATTTGCAAGTTTAGTAAGATTTGTTTGCAAATTCTAAATATATAATACTAATGTGATAACATTATGATAATTATAGCAAATAGAAAATATTTCTAAAAAAAATTCTCTATTTATAAAATTTTTATATATTAAGCATAATTGATAAAAATTTATTAAAATGGTGTTTATATGAAATTAATAAATCTTAAACATGAACCGGAAGACTTCCAAAAAGTCTTCCAGTGAACAAACGAAAAAAATATGAACAAAAAGACTTGGAAAAAGTATTCTGATGAACAAACGAAAAAAATGTGGACCGGAAGACTTCCAAAAAGTCCTCCGGGAAACAAATGAAAAAAATATGAACAGAAAGACTTGCAAAAAGTCTTCCGGTGAACAAATGAAAAAAATTATAAATTTTTATAGGAGGATATTTTGGTCCAAAAAATTTTAGTGTAGAGATATGGGTATAATTGTAGGGGTATGGAATAAAATTTTTATTATCTTTCCATATTTTCCCACCAATTCTGGAAGCTCTATATTTTCCCATCAATTTTGGACAGATAGCCGCGAATGCATGTTCTATTATTATGCCTATTCACAGTGGTTGATGGAGAGAGAGAGAGAGAGAAAATGGATTCACGTTGAAGTAGCACAAGGTAACAATAGAAATTGCAAAAATGGGAAAGGAAAGGCAAAATAGGGTTGTGATGACGATGGCCAGACAGTCATGGATAACGTACAGAGATTTTGATGCTTTGGTTAACTATGGAGGCACTAGTATTTTCATGGTGGTTGAAGCTTCTTGTTTTCTAAATCGGAAAATAATGAACTTTACATTAAATATTTTATCACTTATTGCTGGGCGTGATTTAATTTATTCAATTTCCCTAGTATCAATAATACTATATTCAAACAATTAACTCATCTTTCAAATAAATGTTGAATCAAGCAAATTGATGTCAACTCCAAATTCAACAAACTTAGATTCTGATTAGATCCACATTTCAAAACCAGAGCAACCATAAAACAGAATTCAAATGCACGTTTGCCATGAAAAAACTGCGGCTACAAATACAAGCTTCTTCTGTAATGACAATAGCCATCAAGGACCAAAAGTTGCAACTTCTGATTTTCGAGGATCCAAACTAAAAAAGAAAATACAAGGACTATTTTTTTTTCAGAGACCAAATATATATAGATATGAAAGAAGTACAAAACAAACACCAATGGTGCTTGGATATACTAATAACTTCAACGCAATTCTCCTTTTAATATCATAGGTAGTTCTCAATCCACATCCTATAAGCTCAAATATGTTAAAATATACTATCGAAATTCTGGAAAATATACTATTGGCAGTACGATAATATGCTTCTAATATGCTTCCGCTAATCCTCTGCCTTTCATAATTCTTTCACAAAGAAAGACCAGCAAAAAGCAACTCCAACTCCTTCTCTTGAGATACAGTTCTCTGAAATACAAGGTAATCACTTTTAGAAGAAGAGTCGTTATTTAAAACTCTACTAAGTAATACAAAGATATATTGACAGAAACAACATATAGCTAATGGACAAAGAGTGAATGCCTTACCTGAACTGACATGAGTTGCAGAATTTTATTAAGAACCTTTAGACGATGTGCAACATAGGTACTTTTTGCAGGTAATTGATTCATTCTCCTTATTTCTTCTTGTACTACGGCTTGTTTTCTTTCGCACCATCCTGGTTTTTGTGGTTCAGCCTGAGAATAAGTAGCTCCATCTTCCATCATTTCATCAAAGGAATCCATTTTTACACTGCACTAACCAAACATCAACGGTAAGTAATCCAAAAACATGTTCTTGTTTGCACATTGTAAAACAAAGTTCTAGCAATCACCAAAAAGAAACAGACAAACAAACAAAGATTCGCTAAAACACAACTCAAACCTAAATAACAAAAATTAAACTTGCTCTTACCCAAAATTAAACTTAGGGTTTAAAGGAGGCTAAGTTAATAACAAAAATTAAACTTGAATCTATAACAGAAAACATCGAAGCATAAAAGATGAAATAATAATATAAAATGAACCATTGATTGAGAGGAATTTACCTTGTGTCAGCGTAAAGATTTTGGTGAGTTTTGTGGAAAATACGGCGAGGATTTTAGATTCACTGTTGTGTCGTTCGGAATTCGGATTGATAGAACAAAAACAGAAGAGTGGTTTTCGTGGAATCGAATCGAATTTGGTCTCTAAAATCTGAATTTATATACTGTTTGTGTTGTTTAGGTCAAGTAAAATTGTTTGGTTTTGGATAATGAGGAGTCATTTAAACTTGAATAGTGAGATTTTTTCGGTCATATCCAATGAAAAAGAGATTTTTATGTCACAGTTGTTGAGATTAAAAGATACTCCTGACTCACGTGCCTCCTCTTTTTCACGTGTCATAAAAATAGTTAAAATTAAATATCAGCTGCCACACAAAAAATTTTACCGACAATTTATTTATATAAAAATAGACACTTTTTTATTGATTTGTTGGGCAAATTTGGGCCAAGGTTGAAAAATAAAGTTAGCATTTAATTAGAAATTAGGAAAATTTTAATCATACCCCCTGTCATTATTCCTACACTTAAATATTTACTCAAAATATTTCAATTAGAGATAAATTAAAATAGATTATCAAGTCATTTAATTAAAATTAATCCTTTTAATACATAAATATTTATATTAAAAATAAAAATAATATATTATTATTCATTATTTTAATAACCGACTCTCCTACTTTTTCTCTCTTATTTTTTATATTTATGTGTAAAAAAAATTAATTTTAAACAGCTAGACCCTTTTCTTGTTTCTTGAGATAGGTTGGGCATTAAGATCTGATGTGACCAAAACCTTCACACCCATGACATTGTATCCCTTTGCTATTTGTGGGTTTTTCTTCAGTTCTGGTTCTTCTTCCTGCATCATTGGATCTATTGATGTCATGTGAGATGTTCTTGACATTAGGTCTTGTCTTCATATCCATTCTTTTTATAACCTTGTTGAATTGTCTTTCAAGAAGTACTATGGCATTAGACAAGCTTTCATTTGTATCTTCATCTAATTCATCCTCTCTACTTTCAGTATTTGACACAAAGGTTATGCTTTTCTTCTTATCAGCTTTGTCACTTATTCCTACTTCAAAGGTTAAAAGAGACCCAATAAGTTCATCAACTCTCATCTTGCAGATGTCTTGTGCTTCCTCTATAACAGTTACTTTCATGTCAAATCTCTTGGGAAGAGATCTGAGAATTTTTCTTACCAGCTTTTCTTCTGTCATTTTTTCTCCTAGGGCACTTGAAGCATTGGCTATTTCAAGAATATTCATATAAAAGTCATGTATGCTTTCATCATCTTTCATCCTCAGTTTTTCAAACTTAGTAGTCAAAAGTTGAAGTCTAGATATCTTTACCTTGGATGTACCTTCATGAGTGACCCTTAGTATCTCCCAGGCTTCTTTAGCTACCACACATTTGTTTACCAATCTGGATATGTTCCTATCAATTCCGTTGAACAAGGCATTCAAGGCTTTGGAGTTTCCCAGAGCTAATTCATCCTCTTCCTTTGTCCATTCTTCCTCAGGCTTCAAGTCAGATGTAGCCTTTCCATCTTTATCAATAATCACAGGATGTTTCCATCCCTTTATGACAGCTTTTCAGGCCTTACTGTTCAGAGATTTCAAGAAAGCAACCATTCGTGGTTTCCAATAGTCATAATTACTCTCGTCCAGAACAGGTGGTCTGTTCACAAATCCTCCTTCTTTGTCCATGGTACCAGAAAGTATCGTCCCTAGATCTCACCCAGAACCAGAGCAGGATGCCTGCTCTGATACCAATTGAAATTCTGGTATCAGATATTAGATGTCGAAGGCGATGTTTCTGACACTAATATCTGTTAAGTCATCAATAAGAACAAAGATAATCATATAATAAACGTAAAGAGACACAAGCAATTGTTAACCCAGTTCGGTGAAAACACACATACGTCTGGGGGCTACCAAGCCAAGAAGGAAATCCGCTAAGTAGAATTAGTTTGAAGATATACAATAGACTCTCTCTAGTTTACCATCTTCTCACCTAATCTCTACCCTTGCAATTTCTACCTAGGACACTCCTAGATAAGAGACACCTCTCACCCCCCCCCCCCCCCCCTCAATCACAGCAGTGATAACAACAACAAATAAAAAGACTTTAGAAGACACTCTTCAAAGACACAACTTGATCTTGTTTAAAAGTTTCAATCAAGTACAATACACTCTTGCTTACAAGCTTTGAGTGAAAAAATTACAATACTGAACTTAGTCCAATTCACACATTAAGACAATGAGTGAATGTCTCACAAATTACTAAAACACACAAAGGCTAGAACACTAAACCTTACACAACTGCATACACTTAATCCTAACTTCTCTAGTCAGAAGGCTAGGGTTTGCAGATCCTTAAATAGAAATACTTGGACGGGCTTGGGCAGTGGAAAAAGTAACAGCAGATTGTAAAGAGATCAATCTTCATAATTTTCCCCAATGAAACAGATTTGATTTGATCAATCAGATTCAATCAAATCACTCTTCAAATCTCCAATATAATCTTCTGATAATAACTCTACTGAAATCAATAGGTGAATCAGAAACGCCTTTGCACAATACCAAAATCCTCGCAGATTTATACCAGATTAATGCAACAGGTTTACACAAGAGAGATAGACAAACAACCACATTTATGCAGAATGTTTTGTTCATAAGAGTCAGGGCATCATGTTTGACATCATGACATAAGTCCTGCTACAACATACAAAGCAACCTGCAGAACCTTAGAAACATATGTCACGACATCCTATAGGACATCTTGTGATTACATCAAGTTTTACCAAAATACCTGCCAATCAGGAACTAACATAGATGTTTATTTCATCTCCAGTTTTGCTTCCCTTTTTCTGTTTTGTCAGCATAAGCATAAATATGGCATACATGCACTCATACATATGCATGGCACCCAAGCATTTTTCTACCATCCTGGTGTTTATCTGTTTCGTTCACTTTGGCGTTTACCTCCCCAAGTGACTGGGTTTGTCTATTCTTTCAAATAGGTTTGTCAGCCTTTAGGCATAAAGTACCCATCCTTCCTAAATTCTCCACAGAGTTTGATCCTCGTGGATGATGGTTGGTTCAGTTATCTTTTCCATGTTTGGATAAGATAAATTCCCATTTGAGTTCATTCCTTAATGGTTGGAGTCGTGTTTGACTGTTTCTTTCTAGCTTGTTCCTAGATTGAACTTTGATGATGTCAGTTGGTTTTGTTCCATCAATCCTTTCATGATGCCACTCTTTAGTGAATAGTTTTCGAATTGGATTGTATCCGTCAACCCGTTGACGATAATAATGTTTGGTGATTTTCTACCTTACCATCAACTCTTTAATGATGACTCTCAAGTTTATGTATCTTTCTGTCAACCCTTTTGACAATATCACTCATTTGTGAAGCTTTTCTTTCCCTAGTAGAGACTATATTTACAGTTCAACCTTCATTGAGGATATTTTCGTTCTAGGATGTCATTCGTTCATGCTTGAATATGATGATCAATCATTCTAGATACCTTTATTAGAGCCCATCTTTTGGTTCTACTTTCAATGAGGTTATGTTGTTTTCTTTCCCCAGTGGAGACTGTCCTTTCCAGTTCTACCTCCAGTGAGGATCTTTTCTTCTAAAGTGTCAACCAGTCATGCTTGAACCTATTGTTCCATAACTTTAGATGTCTTGTTTTCTTTTCTTTCCTCAGTAGAGACCGTCTTTTCAGTTCTACCTTTATTGAGGATCTTTTTATGCTATTATGTCATCCGGTCATGCTTGAATCTGATGCTCAATCATTTTAGATACCTCCATTGGAGCCCATCTTTTGGTTCTAATTCCAATGAGGATGTTACTTTTACCTACCCTTTGGTCCAATCTTAAAGCTTCGAGGATGTATCTTATTCTTGCTTATTCTTTTCAGAGTGTCAATCAGTCATTGCTTGAATTTGTTGATCAACTACTTTGGATATTCCCGTAATGGAGATCATCCTTTGGTTCTACCTCTATTGAGGGTCTTTTCTTATAAAGTGCCAACCAGTCATGGCTTGAACCTGTTGTTCCATCACTTTAGATGTCCTGTTTTATTTTCTTTCCCTAATGGAGACTAACTTTTCGATTCTACCTCCTGTGAGGATCTTATGTCGGCTTTCTTTCTAAAGTGTCATCCTGTCATGCCTGAACCGGTTGATCAATCACTTTAGATTTCCCTAGTTTGTTTCAACTTCCCCAGTATTGTTGTCATCCCCCAGTGAGTGGTTACTCATTGTGTTGACTTTATCCCTGTTTGTTTTCGTTTTCGTCTGTATTTCTGCATTTATCATCCCATCATTTTCATCATGTTAGACTTCGTGGCATGTCAGCATTATAGATTAGTTTTCTTTTGTCCATAACATAGCATGACATTGCATCTAAGGAAAAAAATTCCGGTTATCTGTATTTAAATACCTTTCACCATAATTTCATGAGGATTATCATCACTCATATCATCCGGTAAAGATATTTAAATAGGGGCAACTGTCATACCCCAAATTTTACCCACAGATCCTCTATTTATTTTACACATCATTTTAAGTCAACGTTTTTTCGCATTTATAGTCATGTAGTCCATTAATCAATAATCACGGGTTTGTTCCGTTTAATTTTTTTCACCTAATGTCATCTTGAGTTTTGTCTGTTTTTTTTCCGTTTAGATTTCTTATCTTATTTTCTAATTAATTCAATTTTTCGGGCATAATCCTTACATCCAATCTTATTTTAGAGTTTTAGAATTTTATAATTTTAATTTAGAATTTTCTTCTTTTACTTATTACTTTTTAGTTTTTAGTTTAGGTTAAAATTTATTTCTCCTTTTTGTTAATATATTTTTTCTTTTGCTAATAATCATCAAATTTCACTTTTTAATTTCATTTAGTAATCATTATAATGTATTTCTTCTTTTGATTATTATTATTATTATTATTATTATTATTATTATTATTATTATTATTATTATTATTATTATTATTATTATTATTATTATTATTATTATTATTATTATTATTATTATTATTGTCATTATCATTTTTATCATTATTATTATTATTATTATTATTATTATTATTATTATTATTTTTGTCATTATCATTTTTATCATTTTTATTATTATTATTATTATTATTATTATTTTAACTTTTATTTTTATCATTTATTATTATTATTATTATTATTATTATTTATTACTATTATTATTATTATTATTATTATTATTATATTACTATTATTATTATTATTTATTATTTATTATTTTTATTTACTTATTATGTTTATTACTATTATTACTATTTATTATTATTATTTTGCAAGTCCAAACTCACAATTCCAAACCTCTGCACTACATGCCAAACAACCCTTCAACATGTTGCTATCACACATACCTGCCCCAGCCGTACCACAACATGCTAAAACCTCACAATACAACCAAAAACCTGACCATTACACCACAGTTCCTGCGTACCACAACAAGTAAAACCAGACCATAGCCTGCATCACACAATACAACCAAAAACCTGCAATAGATCTTGCGCTACAACCTACAACAGCACAACAACTTAAACAATAAAACTACTAAAACCTGCAAGGCCAAGCCAAAATCCTGCGCAAGATGAAAGGGACCAAGAAAAAAGCTCATGAATTTGTATCTTGTTTTAAGGAGAGAGCAGTGGGAGAAAAAACAACCTCGTTGAACAAGCAACACAACCTGACCTTTAAACCATCTGTGAAATCAAGATTGTCAAGATCAACTTATATTTTGATGAAGACAAACCACTTGACAAGAAGGCAAATATGTTCAATCATTTTCAAGACATCATGTTAAAGCAAAGAATCAGGACAAAGACTTGACATGAAGATTAATCTCATTAGAAGGTATAATGAAAATCTTCATCAAGTATTTAAGTCCTAGTTGCTCAAATAATAAAAATCATGTGCATTACTTTTTCACACTTTCACAAGATTTTATTTGCAAGATTTTTCTAAGTTTTTGCCAGAGCAATCGATTGCACTTTTGGAGCAATCGATTGCATGATCAAATTTTTACTTCATTTTGCCTACTGCTTTTGTGTGCAATTGATTGGTGCTTTGATGCAATCAGTTGCATGCTTGAAAAATCTTCTTATTTTTGCTACTGTTTTAGTGTGCAATTGATTGCTCAGTTCAAAATTCAAATTTCAAGTGCTTTTTATGAAGGTGCAATCGATTGGTTTGTATGTGCAATCGATGGCATGCTTAAAAAATCTTCTTATTTTTGCTACTATTTTAATGTGCAATCGGTTGCTGCTTTGGTGCAATCGATTGCTCAGTTCAAAATTCAAATTTTAAGTGCTTTTTGTAAAGGTGCAATCAATTAGTTTGTATGTGCAATCGATTGCTCACTGAACGTTTTTGAAAAATTATTCTGAAAAATTGCACCTCTTCAACCATTCTTTTTTGAATTGTTTCCATTGAATTTTCTGCATATTTTCATATCTTTTGAAAGAAAATTCTTGAGCAACAAAGTCTTAAATAGTTGTGGAGATTATCAATGAAAGAGAAGATCAATCATAGGATTGATAAACTTTGTATACACAAGTTTCAAACTCATTGTAGATCAAAGATTATATTAATTCCCCTTGCTATTCAGGATTGTTGAAAGCAAGTGTGTGCATTGAA
The DNA here is from genome assembly GCA_963859935.3 of Lathyrus sativus. Taxonomy (NCBI): domain Eukaryota; kingdom Viridiplantae; phylum Streptophyta; class Magnoliopsida; order Fabales; family Fabaceae; genus Lathyrus; species Lathyrus sativus. The sequence goes on along the minus strand of OZ012737.1, from coordinate 253,281,121 downwards.
GAGGATTGTTCTTCTTGCACTTAGTGTTCAAATTTTAAAGGTGTTAAGAGCCTTTAATCTACCTATAAGTTAGAAAGTAAGTTGTACACTCAGTCTAACTATAGTGAAATCTCTTTCGGTGTGAAAGGGGACTGGAGTATCTTCAGAGTGTGAAGGGAACCAGGATACTTCTCTGTGTTATTTACTTTTTGCACTTTACTGCTTTCATAACCCCTTCATATTTCAAAGAAAGTAATAACTTCATTCTATAAAACTAGAAAATTTCAAAGAACCTAATTCACCCCCTCTTAGGTGCAACTCAGACTATCACCATCGAACTTGCTTCAAGCTCAGCTCCCTCAAATATCTCTCTGATTTTCCATTGTAAACTCGAAACACTCTCTCCGATTCACAAACCTCAACTTAGAACAACAATGAAACAATCCTGATACCCCTTAGTTTCCATTCAGCAGAAGGTTGAATATCTAAATTAAAACAACACAAAAATAACAGATGCAGGAAAAACGAGGGTCTTCCTTCATCAAGTCGCTTTCCTCATATCCACCCTCTATTCTCTTTCTTCACACCTCTATAACTCTTTTATCTGCCATTTCATTTCAGCAACAACACATGCAACTTTCATACAACCTTCAACCTTGAATCACTTTTCTCACCTTCGATAATCCGCCTTCACCTTCTTTCACAAATCATTACACCTTCACAACCGATGACGCAAAACTCAACCTCCACCATCCACCGCATCCCCTATTTCTTCATAACAACCACCATAATAAAGACCCTTACCATCACACTTTATCTTCATCGAAACAACATTTAGCCAACACCACCACGCCTTCGCCGAGAGTGTGACGGATCGAATTATAATGAAACAAGTTGAAGGAGACGACGACAGGATGATTTAAAGTTTGAACACGGCAAGAACTAAAAAAATAAAGACGATGAGAATCGCAAGAGAGAAAGAGAGAATCGCAAGAAATCGTGAAAGGAAAGGAAGCGGTTGAAAGAGGCGAGTTTGTTTTCTTTTTCACATTTTTTGAACATTTTTTTATTCTGTTATGAATGTGTCGTAACCCGAAATTTGACATCCCTTTTTCCTTTTGCATAAGCTTGTGCATTCGCATCGTTGGCATACGCATTCACACTTTTTCTCTGTGATTTTTGTTGCAGGAACATTCAGATTTTCTAAGCTCGATTAATCACATCCTCTCAAAGGTATCACATCATCAAAACAAACACAAAATAAAGGTTTTTATTCCTGTTCATCAAAGAAAAAGGTCGAAAATCGGAATCACTGACACAACACCATTTTGCAAGCAACATATGAAAATTTTGCTTGTGATAATCGGTTACTGTTAGTACCATGGTTCTAGGATTGGATAAATTTTAGTAAAACATGATCCTGTACTGATGTTAAGCAGGATATTATGACATCTCCATCTGCTGTGGTGAAAGAACTGTTGTGGAGTGTTTTAAGGTGAATGTCATGCTGAATGTCGTGACATCCATCACGACATCCATCTGCTATCATGACAGAGCTACTGTCATGTGTGAGAAACAGCAGGAGTAGTGGTGCAGCAGGAGCTAACAGGAGCTGATAGCAGAAATATTGTCATGTGTTGTAAACAGGATGTCACTACATCTGGTGCAGCAGGAGCTAACAAAAGCAGATGATATAACTGCTGTCATGGATGCAGAAGGAGCTAGCAGGAGCTGAGTGTCATGCATCAGTGTCTAAGTACAGAAGTAGCTGCTATGTGTTAGCAGTAGCCAAGTTCCTCACAGGTAGAGAGTGAGGTGTGCAGCCACAACAGGTTGAGCTGTGATGAAGTTCCTCACAGGCAGTGTGAGGTGTGCAGCCACAACAGGTTAAGTTGTGATGAAGTTCCTCACAGGTAGTGAGTGAGGTGTGTTGTCATGTGTCTTAAGCAGGACATCATTGCATGACAACAGAAGGAGCTGCTAGTGTATATCTCTTGACAGAATTGGTTTGGATTGATGAGACCATGTTGAAAATAACTCATCAGTAAATATGTCAAGGAGATGAATTAGGAACAAGAACATATTGTGTTGGTATTCATAAAAGGATCTTGGAGACCTTTTAGGAAACTTGAATATACTTGTTTCTAATGTTATTCTGCAGAAGATTGGGAGAAGCCATGACTGTCATGAAGAAGAGTCTGCATAAGTGTTCAGCAAGGCAAGCTGGAAAGCAAGGTTAAGTGAAGCTGAATGTCATGACCAATGTTATGACATTGATCGTATGACATCAGGTAGCTGACATGCACAGCAGGCATGTTGGTTTTCTGGTATAATACGTGAGATAGCTCAGGCTAGATTTCAGGAGGCTTATTAGGGTTCCTAGATATCTCAGGAAAGATTCTAGGCAGTGCTGACCAGATCATGAAAAGACATGACCTAAATTGAAAGCTCCTTGAATTGTGGAAATTATTTTTACTTAGTTAAAACTAATATTTTTTACTTCTGCACAGCCCAAGCCCAGCCTGCAGTGCTATAAAAGGAGGCGCAGAAGCAAGGGAAAAGCAAGCACTCACACCAGGAAAAACCAGAGTGTAAAATAGAGGTCTAGGGTTGAGAGTCCCTTGTGTGTAAGTCACCCTTTGTATCTTTTGATACATTGTGGTAGACATATTGATAAGTGAAGAAGGTTAGTCTTCACGTGTAAAGTCTGTTTAGGAATACTTGTAATCCAAGCAATTGTCTGGTGGATGATTGTTTTGGTTAGGTAGATTCTAGGCTGAAGTGTCATTGGGTAGAGATTAAGTGAGAAGTGCAAACTGGAGGTTTGACTTTGAATTGATTCTACTAATAGTGAATTTCCTCCCTGGCTTGGTAGCCCCCAGATGTAGGTGTTGTTGATATCGAACTGGGTGAACAATTACTGTGTTATTTATCTTTCTGCATTTACAATTTTGTACTTTAAATGGTTAGATAAATAGTATGACAGACTGCAGATGTCACAACAGAGGTCGTGACATTGGTCATGACATTGGGGCAATTTAAAGAAATTTAAATTGGCCATGGTCTATCCTCATCCTTGTTGAGCAGAGATCAATGTTCTTGGAACACATGTGATATGCATACCAGAATTTCAATTGGTATCGGAGCAAGCATCCTGTCTGTTCTGGATGAGATCTTGGGAGATACTTTCTGGTGTTTTGAACAAGGAGAAGCTGCAGCTGAGTTGCTGAACTTACCAAATGTCTGAGTTGCTGCTTATGGAGTGTTGAAGGAGGTTGTAAAGGAGTCTGTGTACATGCTGATGTGCCCTCTGATATAGGAGTGTCTATGACCTGGTGGATGTTTTTCCAAAGGAGGAGTGGCTACTTCTGTATGATGTCCTATAAGGGCATGTTGAAGAAGTTCTTTTGGTGGTTCCGCTGCATAATTTTCTGATGAAAGAACTCTGGTAGCCCTGGGAAAAGATTGGCCTATATTCAGTCTGATGCATGGTTGTGGCAGCTGTGTAGATGATTTGATAGATGGTGCTTGCAGCAGTGCTTGGTTGTATGCCTGGGATGTTCTGTTGTGTTCTACAGTTTGCTGGAAGCTATGTAGAGAAGATAGTGGGAGGTGATTTATTTTCACCACTCATGACTTGCAAGGATTCTATCAGCAGAAGAAGACATAGGCAGGTTAAGTCAAGGGTGCTTCAGCCCTGGTATTCCTGAAGTTGTGTGGATTTAAGACCAATTGCTATTTGTGGACTACACACGTATTTAATTGGTTATCCATGAAGTTCAGAGAAGGATTCATTATAAGGATTTAAAATTCTTTGCGATTTGAGATATTCTCAAATATTTAATGAATTATCCTTAGTTGATGATCAAGTTGTCTCCTCAGTTGTTGCTCAAGCATCAGGCCCAGATATGCTTGGTTTATTCAAGGATCTGATGTTCAACCAGATGTTGAGACATCCCATCAGCAAAGATTGTGCAGAATCTTGTTGATTCAAGGAGTGAATCACTAGGTCAATAAAGATAAAGTTGGATCTATCCTTATTCTAGTAAGGTTCTTGGCAATAAAATAAGACTAGAATGGAGTGCTGATGGAAGTGAAGATGAAGACAGTCTGATCTGCTTATATAGAAGTATTAAAGTGCAGCAGTTGTATGCTAGTCTCTACTAGAAGCATCTGATATTTATCTAGAAAGTTTCCTGACAAGAAACTTATCTAGTATATGATGTTGGTAATAGCATTGCTTGGATCAGTTTATTTCTGATCTAAGTGCATATGAGCATGTAACCTTGCTCATCTTGGAGGACAAGGATAAGTGGCAGTTATCTTTGACTTTCTAAAAAGAAGTCTCTACCTAAGGAAAGCGGGAAACCTTTTGTAAACACTTTTGTGATCCTTCTTCTCTAAAGAATCAAGCTTTGGCATGTTTGATTTTCTTTAAAGAGGAGTTCTTAAAGAAAATGCACTTCAAGGTAATTTTTGTGGTACAACAAAGCAGAACAGAGGTAGTCGACTCCAACTTGATATCAAGCCTATGTACTAATATCTTCTAAGTGGTAGAATGAAGGCCTGAACTCTCCAGTTGAATGTCTTAACCAAAGTTGTGACATCAAGCAGAAACTTCAAGGCCTGAAGTGATGTTGTGGCAGATCATTTGAAGATAAGTTGATCGTCTCAGGTATGAATGGAATTAATGCTTCATATCATGCAGTTTGCGAGAACTGTGTGAAAGAGTAGATGCCTTGCTTTGAAGCAAGAAGAATTTGAGACTTGAAGATCAAAGTGGCCTGGTGGATTAGAAGATTTTCTAGAGCTCTGAAAGATGTTGAATAACCAAACAGTGGCATTTGGTTATTTAAGCAGTGTTCCTTTAGAGAACTATTCTTGTGCAGAAGGGTAGTTATTTGAAGACCACAAAAGGTTTTGGAACTGTTCATGCTTGGAACAAATTACTCATGTGCAGAAGGGTAATTGGTTGAAGGAGGATCTGTTTCTGTTCATATATTGGAGCTTGTGGTAGAAGCCCTAAGCTGTGTATAGAAGATTTCATTCTTTTAGAGATATAGGTGATCAAGCTGGTGGAGCTGTGAAGATCTTCAGTTGGATTACTAGGCAGAAGTAAGTCCAGTTGTGAACCAGTGGATATGGGTTGGTTTTCCTTGGCAAAGGACTTGAAGATCTGTTGTGGAACTTATGATTCACATCTTGACTAAGAGGTACTTTAACTTGTCATATGGGAGAATGATAAGGTAAAAGGACTATCTTCGAGGATGATGTAAAGGCATTATACAAGACTGGAATGGATCATTGGCTGATTGTGTAACGCTCATTTTAATTATTTTTAGTTTCGGTGTTATTTTCAATTTCGGCGTGCTTGCGTGGATTTACTATTATTAATATTATTGTTATTATTATCATATTAAATAATATTATTGGAATAATAATATAATTATTGGATTTTTGGAATTAAAAGAAAATGAGAATTAATTATTTATTTGGAATGTAAGTGATTTTTGGGGTATTAAGGGTAGAATTGGTATTTTATGGAAATAGAATGTGAAGGAGAAGGAAGAACACGCACGGTTGGGAGAGAAGAAGAGAAGAACACGGTTGAAGCATCAAGAGCAAAATCGATCAAGAACAGAAGCTTGAGCAAGAAGGATTTTTGTGTGGATTGCGAAGCTTCATCAACATCAGAGCGCATTCGAGGTAGGGGGGAATTGATCGGTTGAATTGGTATTTGCATGAGTAATTGGTAGAAAGGGGAAATTCCCTAATACCCATAGTTCGATGATGATTGATGTTGATCGCATGTTTATATCGCTGTTATTATTGTGTTGTACTGTGTTAAATTCGTTGCATGTGGCTGTGAGAAACTGCATGAATGTTTGGGGTTTTCCGGGTAGTCCGAAGTTATACCGGAACTGAGTGATTGTGTAGAGCTAGCAATTAATCGGGTTAAATTGGGGGTAAATATTATAATGAGTTGTGGAGCAATGATCTGGTATGATGGGGTTTGTATTAGAGTAGAATCGGTCGAGTTCGGAGCATGTGGCCGACTCTGAGTTGTAATTTTATTTTTCAGAATACGCAGGTATTCGCTGGGCAAATGAGGGGGCGAGCCTTCGCCAGGCGAACTGGGCAGCGAATGCTGCCAGTAGTCTCTGTTTGGTTTCGCCAGGGGTTTCTCCGGGCAAATGGTCAGCGAGTGTTCGCTGCGGGGCTACGCCAGGCAAATGCGCCAGCGAGCCCGACAGCAGTTTGTGTTTTGGCTGTTGTTCTGTGCTGATTTCTTTGTGGATTTGGAATCTTATGATCATGTTTTGGTGATGAGCCTAGTAGTGAGCTGAGGCGAGTGTATGTAAGGCGTCGAAACTTGATTCCGTGATATCCGTGTGACTATGATATTGCATCGGTGTATGTTATGATGTATGTCGGTGGTGATGGGTGAGGCATGTTCGATATGTGATAAATTTTGATCAGTAGGATCGATACGTTTGATATGCGTTGTGTTTGTATGTTGTGTGATGATTGGATCAGTAGGATCGATATGCCTTATATGCATTGTATTGACATGTTGTTGTGATGAGTGGATCAGTAGGATCGTTACGCATCAAGTGCGTTATGGTGATGTGTTGTGATGAGTGGATCCGTAGGATCGATACGCTTGATATGTGTTGTGTTTGTATGTGGTGTGATAAGTGGATCAGTAGGATCGATGCACTTTGTGTGCTTGTGTGTATATGCATTATATGATGCGATGGATCAGTAGGATCGTGTGCACTGTGTGTGCTGTGTGGTTATGCGTAGTGTCTTGCATAGCATGTGGACGTGAGGTATGATTTACTCACGTGCTCCAAGTGGGGAGCGTGGACATGGTGAATCATTGCTCGGTGGAGTGTATGTGATTCACTCACGTGCTCCAAGTGGGGAGCGTGGACGTGGTGTGTGATTCACTCACGTGCTCCAAGTGGGGAGCGTGGACATGGTGAATCATTGCTCGGTGGAGTGTATGTGATTCACTCACATGCTCCAAGTGGGGAGCGTGGACGAGATTTGGATCGTTGCTCGGATGGAGTGTATGCGACCACCCGTGTTCCAAGTGGGGAACGTTGGTAGGGATAGATCGTTGCTCGGATGGAGTGTATGCGATCTATCCTGAGATTTGATTATATGGGATCAGGAGGAGCGTGGTAGGGATAGATCATTGCTCGGATGGAGTGTATGCAATCTATCCTGAGTTGAGTCGGTACCGCATATTGTCGAGTCGAGTGCATGGGTTGCATTGTTGTTTGTGTGTGTTGTGATTGTTGATGATGTGGCAGTAGGTCCGGATATGTTGTATGTGAAATAATGAATTATTGTTTTTCTGCCTTTTTATTTCATGTACATTTATACCATTAATATTTGATCGTGAATTCTCACCCCTTTGTTGTTGTTGTGGTCTGTGCTTCTTCGGAAGTACAGACAATCCAGGTGTTTAGCTAGTTTGGATTATGGCGTCATCGTAAGATTGCTCTGATACGTAACACCGGAGCTTTTTGGGAGCTTTATTGTTTCTTGTTGATTATTGTGTGCCCCCGTGGCGTATCTGATTTTTGTGGGATATGTGATGACATTCAGTATATTTTGGGCAGATGGCTGATTGTTGTATATGACGATGTTGATGATATGTATGATGTACATATGATATGTGTTATGACAGACTAGTTCTTTTTCCGCTGCAATTTTGCTGAATATTACTTTGAAAAAAAATGATTTGTGGAATTTTGTTGAAAATTGTGACATCCCGTTGTGGAAAAACTCTGATATATGCTTATTTTAATTGTTTATTTCTATTTTGGGAAAACGAGGTGTTATAGGTTGCATCCAAATGTGGCATATGGAAGTGATCAGGTCACTAGGCGACTCAGAAGTGTTCTAACCTATCATACGGGAGAATGATGAGGTAAAGAATGTTTTGGAGTATGGGAGATCCATCCTAAGCTCTAGAAAGAAGTGGAGTAGTTTGATACCCTCTCACTGTATGAGCAGAGAGTTGGTCTTGAGATATAATGATCTAGGAGCATCATTTATCAAAGATAGGGAGAGAGCTTTTGGTTGATGGGGATACTATTTGCTTATGGTGAATGCGTTCAACATGTGTGTTGAACAGAGAATGTGTTCTTGAAGACATGAAGATGCGTCTTATGTTTTCCATTCACGTGCACTGGTTACCCTTGATATGGGGAGTTATACTTCTATCCAGAATCTGTTGCTGCAAGAGTGCTGGTACCAAGATTGTTTGTGGTTTCAAACAGTTTGGGAGTTTATGAAGAAAGAATGTCAGACAAGATGTAGTGACATTGGGTTACTGCTCCAAGCTCATGGTGAACATGACAAGTGCCTTCCTTTGGTTCTGTCCTTAGGATATCCATGGATCCAGTCAAGTTTGTAGGCCTCTATCCAAGTGTGTATGGTGAAGATAAAGATCAAGACATCATCAGCTCTGATTATGTAGAGACGAAAGGACCTTACCCTGACATCTTGGAGATCTTCCAGATAGTTATTCTGCAACTCTTCTGCTATCTGTTCCAGTATGGTTTCAAGGAATGAAAAGCTACAGTGTGAGAGTATGAAGATGATGAAGAGAGTTTTCATGTAATTGGGTTCTCTCTCTTTGGGGGAGTCCTGATTATGTATGACAAGGGGAGTTGTGTACCTGTCTAATGTGCAGCTGCATGATGCTGAGTACAAAGACTGTTGAAGCTCAGGTAAGCTTATGTCCTTGGAACACTGATGAGAATATGTGTGTCTCAAATTGGGGATTTAAAATCAATTGTTACATGTGGCAAGTATTTAATTGATTATCCCTTAATTAGTGATGACAAAAGTGTCACTCATGAAGTCCTGATTATGTATGACAGGGGGAGTTGTGTACCTATCTAATGTGCAGCTGCATGATGCTGAGTACAAAGACTATTGAAGCTCAGGTAAGCTTGTGTCCTTGGAACACTGATGAGAATATGTGTGTCTCAAATTGGGGATTTAAAATCAATTGTTACGTGTGGCAAGTATTTAATTGATTATCCCTTAATTAGTGATGACAAAAGTGTCACTCTTGAAGGTGCAGCTTCAGACAAGGCAAGAACTTAAGATCCAATGACTAGGTTCAGAGGATAAATCTATGAGGAGTTCTTACTATTTCTCATCATGATAAATCATGAGGGTGTGTCCCAGCTACTGATGGATTTGGACAAGAGGAGAGGTAGTCCATGCCTTGGTGCCTACAGTCTGACTGATAAAGCAGGATAAAGAATTATTTCTTAAAGTGCTCAAGAATAATTTTTGGAATGTCAGACAGGGTGTCTGAACATTGTGTCTCTGAGGGAGCTACATGAGAGTCCAAGTCTCTCTATGGTTGTCTGGTGATGACCTGTGGAGCTGTAGTTGATGTGTCCAGCTGTGATTAAAGGCTCTGTCCATGGATTGGTGTTGAAGGGGTGCAGTCTCTAGTAGTGGTCAAGCAGCATGTGTATTTCTTGGGAAATGGTGAGATGATTGTATGTACAGTTTGTGTTGAGCATATGTATGTACAATTACTCCATTTGTTATCAAAGTTTTGACTAAACCAAGGGGGAGAAAGCATTATTGCTGCTATGTTGTTGCTGCTGGATGCAACTATTAAGGGGGAGCATGATAGTTTGTGTAAACTACTACTGCTGCCCTGATAAGTTGTTTGGGTGTTTTAGCCAAAATTTGCCAAAGGGGGAGATTGTTAGTACCATGGTTCTATGGTTCTAGGATTGGCTAAATTTTGGTAAAACATGATCCTGTACTGATGTTAAGCAGGATATTATGACATCTCCATCTGCTGTGGTGAAAGAACTGCTGTGGAGTGTTTTAAGGTGAATGTCATGCTGAATGTCGTGACATCCATCACGACATCCATCTGCTGTCATGACAGAGCTTCTGTCATGTGTGAGAAACAACAGGAGTAGTGGTGCAGTAGGAGATAACAGGAGCTGATAGCAGAAATATTGTCATGTGTTGTAAATAGGAAGTCACTACATCTGGTGCAGCAGAAGCTAACAAAAGCAGATGACATAACTGTTGTCATGGATGCAGAAGGAGCTAGCAGGAGCTGAGTGTCATGCATCAGTGTCTAAGTACAGAAGTAGCTGCTATGTGTTAGCAATAGCCAAGTTCCTCACAGGTAGAGAGTGAGGTGTGCAGCCACAACAGGTTGAGATATGATGAAGTTCCTCACAGGCAGTGTGAGTGTGCAGCCACAACAGGTTAAGTTGTGATGAAGTTCCTCATAAGCAGTGTGAGGTGTGCAGCCACAACAGGTTAAGTTGTGATGAAGTTCCTCACAGGTACTGAGTGAGGTGTGTTGTCATGTGTCTTAAGCAAGACATCGTTGCATGACAACAAAAGGAGCTGCTAGTGTATATCTCTTGACAGAATTGGCTTGGATTGATGAGACCATGTTGAAAATACCTCATTAGTAAATATGTCAAGGAGATTAATTAGGAACAAGAACAGATTGTGTTGGTATTCATAAAAGGATCTTGGAGACCTTTTAGGAAACTTGAATATACTTGTTTCTAATATTATTCTGCAGAAGATTGGGAGAAGCCATGACTGTCATGAAGAAGAGTCTGCAGAAGTGTTCAGCAGGGCAAGCTGGAAAGCAAGGTTAAGTGAAAGTGAATGTCATGACCAATGTTATGACATTGATCGTATGACATCAGGTAGCTGACATGCACAACAGGCATGTTGGTTTTCTGGTATAATGCGTGAGATAGCTCAGGCTAGATTTCAGGAGGCTTATTATGGTTCCTAGATATCTCAGGAAAGATTCTAGGCAGTGCTGACCAGATCATGAAAAGACATGACCTAAATTGAAAGCTCCTTGAATTGTGGAAATTAGTTTTACTTAGTTAAAACTAATATTTGTTACTTCTGCATAGCCCAAGCCCAGTCTGTAGTGCTATAAAAGGAGGCGCAGAAGCAAGGGAAAAGCAAGCACTCACACCAGGAAAAACCAGAGTGTAAAATAGAGGTCTAGGGTTGGAGTCCCTTGTGTGTAAGTCACCCTTTGTATCTTTTGATACATTGTGGTAGACATATTGATAAGTGAAGAAGGCTAGTCTTCACGTGTAAAGTCTGTTTAGGAATACTTGTAATCCAAGCAATTGTCTGGTGGATGATTGTTTTGGTTAGGTAGATTCTAGGCTAAAGTGTCATTGGGTAGAGATTAAGTGAGAAGTGCAAACTGGAGGTTTGACTTTGAATTGATTCTACTAATAGTGAATTTCCTCCCTGGCTTGGTAGCCCCCAGATGTAGGTGTTGTTGATACCGAACTGGGTGAACAATTACTGTGTTATTTATCTTTCTGCATTTACAATTTTGTACTTTAAATGGTTAGATAAATAGTATGACAGACTGCAGATGTCACAACAGAGGTCGTGACATTGGTCATGACATTGGGGCAATTTAAAGAAATTTAAATTGGCCATGGTCTGTCCTCATCCTTGTTGAGAAGAGATCAATGTTCTTGGAACACATGTGATCTGCATACCAGAATTTCAGTTACCACTTTAGGGTAATCGGTTACCCTGTGCAAAAATGCAGTTTTTGCTGCATTTTTTGTGACAGCCACTTGCACTACTATTTTGAGGGTCTATATTTTTCTAGCATTATGTGGAACATTCTAGACATCTCTAGACAATTCAAGACCTTTCTAAACATTTCAAGGCATTTACTCCATTACATCAATTTGGATTAAGACCACCATGTTGCTTCATTCCCAAGCATGTGAGCCCTTAGATTCAAGTTTGCATTGGGATGGTTACTAAGTCAACTACCTAACTAACTGAGTTAACTTCTAACTCAGTGAGTTGAGGCTAACTAACTCCAAGGCTACTCCCAAGGCTACATTCAAAGCTCATTCTGAACCTAGCAACTCCAAAGCGAAACTCTATATAAGCAAATCACCACCATTTCACAAGAGGATTCAATCATTTTTCTCAATTTCTACATTCTTCACTACTGTTCCTGGACCTGTGCCATATGAGAGCACTTAATCCATCCCATAGAACTATGGGGCATAGGTGTTATGTAATGGGCAGAAGCAAGAATTAATAAGATCTTCATGCGGGGGTTCATCGGTTGAGAATATAGTTGGTGCTGGAGGTATCACTAGAAGTGGCAGGATCTTTCCCCCACTGGAGGTTAATACTGATAGGAATGACAAAGGGAAGGGTAAGGTAGTGATTGAGGAGAACATCCGACAACAGGTTGGTAATGATGATTTTTCAAAAGACATTGAAGAATTTATGAGGCTCATTCGAAAAAGTGACTACAAGATTGTGGATCACCTAAATCAGACTCCTTCGAAGATTTCCATTCTATCATTATTGTTGTGTTCAGAGGCACACTGCAATGCTTTATTTAAAATCTTAAATTCAGCATATGTACCCTAGGAGATTTCTATTAATCAGTTGGAGGGGGTAATAGCTCATGTAAACGCTGGTAATGGTTTGGGTTTTACTGATTTGGATTTGACTCCTACCCAGAGAAACCATAACCATGCTTTGCACATATCAATGGATGTTTTAGAGGCTTAAAAAGTTGAAGATCATGTAAATTTTTTATTCATCCCTGTCCTGAATGCTCTGAGAGGGCTCAAAATCCTAATCCTTGGTTAAGGTGAATACTCAACAATCTTTGAGAATATTGGTGAGGCATGAAACTAAATCCATATTATGGTGATGATTTGCACAATGGTGTGAAGTCTTATGGTCAAAATTTAGGGTATGATAGGTTTCATGAGATTTTAAACTTTGACACTTTGAAATTTTTAGGCAGAATCTGTCTCATGTTTTGTCCAAGTTTTGAGGCATTTGTCATTATGATCCAAGATGAATCAGGACAAAATGTAAACATCAAAGTTGATGTATGATATACATGCTTTCCAAAGATTAAAAGAAAATCCATTGATTAAACTTGAGCAAGAAGTTATGAACCTTACAACATGCCTTGATACAAGATGGTTTTTGATAGAATTGGAACATAACTTGCATCCCACGATTTCTTGAGCCAATTTTGGACTCTTGCATCATTGAATTTCTGTTCAATATCAACACAAATGATGAAGGAATCTGAACCATAACACAAGGAGTTAAGAATCTATCCATAGCATGTGCAAATCTATCATGACATGAACCTTGATTTTCAACTTTGGCATCAAGCATTAATGTGATGCATTGAGCTGGCATGGATCAAGCTCAAACCAGCCAAGACTCAGTCCAAAACCATGAGTGTTCAAACCTGCAAAATTGAATTGGGGTCAATACCTAGCTATGATAGGAGGAGACTTTGACTACATGACAAAATCCATTGGATAATAGCACGTTCCCTCATCCATTCACTATTCCTCCCAAAATAAACTTTCTCTCCTATAAATAGAGCTCATTTCAGATCATTTGAATCACACCAAAACAATACCAAAGACTTGTTTTCTCACTACCCTCTTTTACTTCAAGTTTCAATGTTTTAAGAGACAAACTTGAAATTCTTGAAACCAGAGCCTAAACCACTCAAATAATCATCCAAGAACATCACAAATCATCCATTGGAGGTGTCCAAACCTTCATCTTCATCTCAAATCACCAAAATCATAAAGTCAACCATCAAAACCTCATATTTTGACTTTTCTGCATTTGTTATGCCATGCCTTGATCTAGTTACTTTCAAGACCAAAAAACACCTCAAACACACTCTAATATGAATCCCTAAGCTGTCCCAACAAGTGTTCCTCAACTGTAACACCTTTTGAGGGAGTTGCTATTTTGACCACTTTTGCCACTTTTGCAAGAAAGGTTCCATATCTTGTTCCAACTATTTTGCTTTGTTTCCAAGCATTCAAGAGGATGATTTGAGGCATATTAAAGGTGTTCAAAGCATTAAGACACATATGTAACAACTATCTTAAAAGATCCAAGTTTGCTTCAAGAGGTAAGTTTCCTTAAAACTTGAACTTACCAAAATGTGTATTGCTTTGATGTACATTGATCATGAACATGTCATACATATCATTTTATTTTTGTGTTTGAACTGTTTTTCCATGCTATTATTGATTGTATAGAGATGCAACATAGAACTTGCAAAACTTGACCTATTTTGAAACCACTATTGATTTTTCTGATTCAATCTTTCAAACTTATTTTCAACACTCATGAGCCTCTATTAGAGTGTAAGACCCAACCCTCTTTGTAAATAAACCAATCTCTAGGCCTCTGCTATAGTATAAGTCTCACTGTGATTTTAAAAATCACAACGATCATTGTTTTCAAAACCATGGGCCTCTGCTAGGAGTGTAAGTCCCTTCTCTCTATACATAAACTTTGTTTTCAATAACCACGGGCCTCTGATAGAGTGTAAGACCCAACACCTTTTGTAAATAGAAACCCTTTTATCCTCATTCATCTTGGGTTTTGTATAGGATACAAATAACAACCATGAGCCTCTGTGTAGAGTGTAATACCTAACACCTTTGTTTACTTAAAGATCAAGTCATCTTCAAAGTCAAAGCTTTCTTCAATTTCTAAAAACCCTAACTCATTCTTGATGAAAACATCTAATCGATCACAATACACTTGGGCCTATATCCAAAGTATAAGACCCATCATCTTTATCAATTCAATTCAAACTAGTTTATATGCTTGTTCATATCTCTGTATATATGCTTATACATATCTTGTTAAGTTTCTCTTAGCCTTTGAATCATCCTTAGTTTAGACTAGTTCAAATAATAGGATCCTTGTCAATCACTATAACTTAGTTCAAACAACTAGTTCCCCCCTGTACAGAGGAATTCTTCTTCCCAATACAGTCATCCTCCTCTTGGGCTTTATTCAATTAATTCAAACTTGAAAAACTTCAATAAATAGAGGATTATTTCCCAGTGAAACCTCTTCTTTAACCCCTTTAATCTTGAAATAGTTCAACAAAGAAAGGATCATTTCCCGGTGAAACCTTTCTTAAACTCCTCTTAAGACTTGGACAGTCTAAATATCTCTAGCCTCCTCTTGGACTTCATACAAGGACCTTAGGGCTTCCTAGAAGCATCCCTAGCCTCCTCTTGGACTTCATACAAGGACCTTAGGGCTTCCTAGAAGCATCCCTAGCCTCCTCTTAGGCTTCATACAAGGACCCATAGGCTTCCTAAAAGCACATGATATACCCTAGTCATCCCTATCCCTACATAAATTCCCAAGAAAGCCAAAACCTCTAAGACATTAAAACCTCATTGTCGTACCCCAAATTTTACCCTTAGATTCATTGATCATTCACATATTCATCTAAGTCAATCATTAGTTTTAGCTAACCATTTGTTGCGGTGAAATTTGGATGTCAAGCTATTGATTAACTTGAATCTTAATTCATTTACAACCGGTCTTTGATTTATCCGAAGGAAAGGTTAAAGAAAGGAAAAACCTAAAAGGGAGAGATCTAAGGTTCGGGGGTTGGTTAAATTTAGGGAAGGTATTAGCACCCTAAACTTCCGTAGTACTCTACGAGAACCTTTTGTTTATTTTTTTATTTATTTCATTAATTATTTTGCTTTAGGGTATATACAAAGGATTGAAAATTAAAAAAGACCTAGGGGTTAATTCTAAGTTTACTCGGCAAGACATCGCATCTTGTGCCTACATATCCTTACGGGAATGGAATCAGAGTAACTGTAGTTCCCCTCAAAAGGGAGGTTAGAAACGTCTTGACTGTGGCCAAGGTTTATTCAGAGACTCCAATCTCTATGTTAAAAAAAATGTTAATTAAAATTAAAATAGGGTTAAATTAGGGATTCCACGGCGGAAAACCTTAAAACAGAGTACGACGACTCTTTTGGCCTAACACTAGGATAAAAGCAATTTTGCCCACGGCGGGACACCTAGGCTAAACAGGGTTTGATCCATTAAAGGGGTAAGGCTATTGACTCGGCGACCAAAAGGCTGGACCTAATCCTTCGGAAGGATAAAACTGTAAAAAATGTGTGAAAATATGACAAATCATTATATGGAGGAATAATTAAGGTACAGAAATAAGAAAAGTAATAAAGGCAGAGGGTATAAAGAAACAAAGAAACATTTTTGAAAACATGAAGAATATGAAAATATGTAATGACACTTAGAATGAAGTGAGGGAGGAAAATAGTGTGGGGTTGTGGCCACCACAAGCACATCTCAACCTCGAGCATGCACATGAAATGCCAAAAGAAAGAAAAGTAATAAAATGGTACATAAAATGACACGACAAACATCAAACATCAAGAGTTCCTTACGAAAAGGTTTTAATTTTTTAATATTTTAATTATAAAAAAAGGTTTTAATTTTTTTAATAAAAAATATTTAAGTTAAAATTATAAAAAAAATTAAGTTTAAATTATAAAAAAAGTTTTTGGGGGAAAAGTCTTTTCAGTTTTTTTTTAGAACAAAAAAGGCTTTTCATCCCAAAAAAGGCTTTTCAGTTTTTTGGGAAAAGGCTTTTCAGTTTTTTGGGAAAAGGCTTTTCAGTTTTTTTTTGGGAAAAGGCTTTTCAGTTTTTTTTTTGGGAAAAGGCTTTTCAGTTTTTTGGGAAAAGGCTTTTCAGTTTTTTTTTGGGAACAAAAAGGTTTTTTTTTCTTCGGGAACAAAAAGGCTTTTCAGTTTTTTAAAAAAAAGTCTTACTAAAAAAAGGTTTTAATAATAAATAAAAAAAGAGTTTTGATTTTAAAAAAAGGTTTTGATAAAAAAAGGGTTTTGATATTAAAATCTAGGGACCTAAACACACATGGAGATTAACATGGCAAAATATGCACATAAACATGAAAAAGCAAAAGGTTTAGTAATTTAACGGACCTAAACACATTAACATGGCAAAATATGCACATAAACATGAAAAGGCAAAAGATTTAGTAATTTAACCTACGAAGAGGAGGTTTGCTTCGATAAATGTGAAAAAGGTTTGAATAAGGGAACACTGGAGAGCTCCAATCCTTCTGACGAGTTGTGGGAACGACCGCCTTTCTTCTTTGGGGATCTCCTTTGTTTCTCCCTTTCTCTCTCCTCTTTTCTGAAGAAAAACCTTCTGACCCCTTTTCAACAAGGCAACACATGTATATATAGGGAACAAATTAGGGTTAACACCAAATTGTCAATAATGTCCCTAAAGTCCATTTTAAAGCCCAAACTAAATAATTAGTTAAGAAAAAATATAATTTAAATAATTTAAAATAATTAAAATAAACTTAAAATAAAAACTAATAATCCTATTGATTCCTAAAATCAAAAATATTATAAAAAGAACAAAATTTTTTCAAATATTTTTTTATTTTATGATTTTTTGGATATTTTTATGAATAATTTAGAAAAAAGTGAAAAAAAATAATATTTTAAAAAATGATTTAATTAAAATATGAAAATAATAATTAAATAATAATAAAAAACTATTTTTGTTATTTTTTAATGAAAGATAGAAAAATTTAGAGTAAAAATAATAAAAAACAAAAAGTGACAAAGGTGAGATTCGAACTCTCAACCTCTCACACTCACAACTCCTTACACATGTCCTCTTGCCAATTGTGCCATTTTTACTTTTTAGAAAAAAAATACATGCCATATGATATTTACCTGCAAAAAGTCAAACGACTACACAAATTTGTTAGTAATTGATTAAATGCAATGAAATGCGACGACAAATCTTAGGGCAAAATTTGGGGTATTACACCATTTTAACCAGTTTGTCTGTTTTGTTTTTTATGAAGACAGGTTTGCTACAGAAGATTCAAGGCCTTATGTGCGTTCTAGTCTTTGCAAGATGTATTGAAATGAAGAATAGATATACCCCTATGATTATGATCCTTAGTCAAGGCAAGGCTAACGTCCTCCAAGATTTATCATAATTTTCCCCCCAAGAAGGACTAGAGTCTCCTATCCATTGAATTTCAAAGATATTGGTTCGAGAACTGGTGGGAATTGTATGCTTAATGTGAATCTCTAAAGATTTTTTTAATGGCATGGTTTTGATTCTATTTATGAAGGAGGGTTATTAATATAGTGTGAATTGAAACGTTGAATATAGACAGATTCGAGTTTAGACAAGTAAAATTCAAATTGAGATTCAAGCTCGTCATAAAAATTCAAGATGTGAAAGACATACAATTTCATTTTAATATTCAAGTTCAAACTCATCACTCAAGTGCTTCTGTAATCACACGAGCGACAAAGATCAATACGAGGAAGTCTTTGGTTCTATGTCCAATGAACTAGATAATTTTGTGTTTCTTTTGGTTCTTGAAAGAAATGTATTGTCTTTAGTTAAACACCATTTCATTTGGAATGTTTAAAGTTAAGAAATGGTTCAAAATTCAGCCATCCAAAGGGATTTGACATTCTCATGGGAATAAGGCGTAAATACCCAAGATTCTTTTCATCACAAGAGTGGATATTCCTGAACGATTAAGAGTTTACTCTAGATGATTTTACATCCTTTGTACAAGGCTACATGTTTCTTTTAGAAATTCAACAATACAAAGTTCTAATATTCTTTCCATGTTTCAAAAGAATTCAAAATACAACTAATATAGGATCCTATAACCAAATGTTTGTACATACGATTGCAAGAAGACTTAACTTAAAGCCAAGCCAAATTTAAGGTCAATACAGAATATGCACAATTTTGGAAAATACTAGATGAACATTTCGATTAATTTTGTCTCAATGGTCTAAAGTTGAAAACAATGATAATGAACCACGCGTCTACGAACGGTCACGTCATCCTTGCTTTGAACGGTCACGACCGCCTTTCCAAAAGCTCCAAAACATTGGCACCCAATATACATGAAATGGAGATATCAACAGCCACCGTCGATTCTCCGTCTTACAAAAAACACCAAGATACCGTAAAGTTAACAACTTTCAAATGAAGAATCAAGAAGATAACAGGTAAATCGTCAGCGGCTAATAAGCACGAGGCAAAAATGGAAACGAGTTATCATCAGCAAAGATTCCAAACATAATCAAATAAAATCGAGCCACCCTTAATTTCTTTCCAAAAATGAAAAAACACGTCCAAAACACCCAACAAACTCTTTCCAAAACGGTCTAAAACTTGTTTCTTAACAAGGAAAGCCATTCAAAGCTTCAAATGCCTCATGATCTATAAAGGGCCACGAATTCACAGAAGAAGATGGACAAAATATACGAACTCACAGAACAACACACATACAACATACACAAACGACCACAATTGAAAAATCTGTAGAAATCCGAGAAACCCTAAACACATTAAAAAAAAAAGTTAAGAAACTTTTTTTTTACTTCTTCGCGAATCGCCCCCATTTCCGTCACCGCTGCGCATTATCGCCAGAACCTCTTCAAACGACCACCAAAAACCTCCAAAAGAACCACTTTCACCGTAAGTAGTTCGCTAATAGATGAATTATTTTTTGTTTTGTTGATGTAGGAGAGTAGAAGAAGAAAGAAGAAGATCGCGAGGACGGAAGGGAGAAGAAGAGTCTGTGAGGAAAGAGAAAGAAGGTGACAGAAGAAAGAAGAGAGAAGTGAGCGAAGAAGAGAAAGGAAAGACAAAGAAGGTAACGAACGCGAGAGAGGGAGAAGAATCTGAAGGAGAATGGGCGCCGCAAGTGAACTGGGATTAGGGTTTCAGAACCCTTCCCTTCCCCCTTTTTGTTTGGTCCAAACCGGGTTGGGTCCGGTGGGTTAACCACCACCGGCCCAACCCATTTTTAATTCTTTTTTTTTTTTTAATGTTTTTATAATTTTTTATTATTATTTATGTTTCCTTTTTGGGCCTGGCCCAGTTTTTTAAAAAGACTAACAAATGATAAAAACATAATATTAAAAAACCAGAAAATAAAAAAAAAAGAATAATAATAATTAGAATTTAAGTTTTAATTAATTTAGATTTTAGTTTAATATAATAAAAACCCAAAAATTAATTTTTAAAACAAAATAAACAAAAACATTTTTATTTAATTCAGAATTTAATAATTTTAACTTTCTTTAGAATTATTAATTTTAGATAATTTAAACACTTTTTTTATTTCAAAATGATTTAGATTATCTTAGTTTTGTTTTTTTTCTCTAGAACTTAATTTGGTTGTAAACTATTTTAGAATTTAATCTTTCTTTAACTTTCATCTAATTTAATTTTTAAACAAAAATAAAAACAATTAGAACTTCTTTAGATTTGGACTTTTTTTAATTAATCAATTCACTAATCCAAATTCATTAACCATGCCATACTTCATTTCAAACTTAACTTACGACATTTCATTTTGAGTGCTTGATGTATATATTCATATTTCATCACCTTATTCTGTATCACTTGTATATCCACTGCTTTAATATTTATATTATTTAAACTGTTAGTCTGAAGGAAAGGTACCCATCTGACTGCCATGTCAATACCTTCACCCTTAAACCCTATCCTAGCCTTAGGATTTGAGTCGCCGTACTCATACCTTTAGCGTTCCTCCGTGGATATTCTTACCCTTATCCTAGCTTTAGGATTTGAGTCGCCGTACTCACACCTGGCGTCCCGCCGTGGACAATCTTTATCCTTCCTAGCCTTAGGATCTGAGTCGCCATACTCATTTTTAGCGTCCCGCCATGTACATTCTCTACCTCAATCTCAACGTAGAATAGGAGTCTCCACACTCCACGTAAGTGCTTCCCTATGAACGCTTACATCCCCCTGGAACCTTGACCACAGTCAAGAAGTTCATCACTCCTCTTTGAGGGGAACTACGAATACTCTAATTCTATCCCCTACCCAGGATACCTAGGCACAAGATGCAATTTCTTGGCGAGTATACTTAGGACTAACCCCTTAGGTCCTTCTCTTTACCCTTTAACCCTTTAGCATACCCTTAAACAGATAGAATACCAAATAGCACATTTTAAACAACAGGTTCCTGTAGAGTACTACAGAAGTCTAGGATGCTAATACCTTCCCTAACTAACTGAGTTAACTTCCAACTCAATGAGTTGAGGTTAACTAACTCCACGGCTAGTCCCAAGGCTACATCCAAAGCTCACTCCGAACCTAGCAACTCCAAAGCAAAAATTTATATAAGTAAATCACCACCATTTCACAAGAGGGTTCAATCATTTTTCTCAATTTCTACATTCTTCACTACTGTTCCTGGACCTGTGCCATATGAGAGCACTAAAGCCATTCCATGGAACTATGGGGCAGAGGTGTTCTGTAATGGGCAGAAGCAAGAATTAACAAGACCTTCATGCGGGGGTTCTTCGGTTGAGAATATAGTTGGTGTTGGCGGTATCACTAGAAGTGGCAGGATCTTTTCCCCACCGAAGGTTAATACTGATATAAATGACAAAGGAAAGGGTAAGGTAGTGATTGAGGAGAACATCCAACAACAGGTTGGTAATGATGATTTTTCGAAAGACACTGAAGAATTTATGAGGTTCATTCAAAAAAGTGACTAAAGATTGTGGATCACCTAAATCAGACTCCTTCGAAAATTTCCATTCTGTCATTATTGTTGTGTTTAGAGGCACACTGCAATGCTTTATTGAAAATCTTAAATTCAGCATATGTACCCCCAGGAGATTTCTATTAATCAGTTGGAGGGGGTAGTAGCTCATGTAAACGCTGGTAATGGTTTGGGTTTTACTGATTTGGATTTGACTCCTGCCCAAAGAAACCATAACCATGCTTTTCACATATCAATGGAGTGTAGAGGGTCCCTGTTGTCTCATGTCCTGATTGATACAGGATCATCCCTCAATGTGCTACCGAAGAAGGCATTGATGAAATTAGATACTCAAGGTTTGATATGCATGCCAAATGATTTAGTTGTGAGGGCTTTTGATGGATCTAAGAGATTAGTGTTTGGGGAGATTACGATGCTTATTCAGGTAAGATCGAAGATTTTCGATGCAACTTTTTACATTATGGATATCCAGCCAGCATATAGTTGTTTGCTTGGCCAACCTTGGATACATCCTGCGAGAGCAGTTACTTCAACGTTGCATCAGAAGATGAAATATATGATGGAAGGGAAAGTTGTTACAGTATGCGGTGAAGAGGATATCATGGTTAGCCATTTGTGATCCTTCAAGTATGTGGAAGTGGATGGGGAGATCCACGAAACACTCTGCCAGGCATTTGAAACAATTCAAATTCAGAAGAAGTCTCCTATAGAAGCCAAATGCCCATAGGTTTCCATGTCATCGTTCAAGGAAGTCCGTGCTATCGTAGAATCTGGTTCATCTCAGAAGTGGGGACAAGTTCTTAATGTTCCCGTCAAGCAGGACAAGTCCGGCCTGGGATACAAACCCTCCAGTTCTTCTCAAGACATACCGAGGTACAGGGGACCTGTTCAATTCACCAGCGGTGGTGTGATATTTGACAGGATTAATGCCATTGAAGATGACGAAGGTGATTGCGACTGCGATATGGATGCCTGGATTCGTCCATGTACTCCTGGCCAGAAGCTATGCAACTGGACTACTGAAGAAATTATTCATGTTACTACTGCAGAGTAATGTTCATTGTTTTGATTATGTTCAGCCCTACATTCTGTCCAAGGCATAATGACGCAATCTATGGGACCCCTTTTTTATTTGCACTTTATCATAAATAAAGGACGTTTTCGCATTCAAATACTGTGATCCCTATTTTTCTTGTTTTGCTTTTGCATTATATTAAATAGAAAAATGGCAATGTGTTATGTTTGTTGCATCGTATAATAAACATAAACATCATCATGCAGGTCTTTTCTATCAGATACCATCAATTCAAATTCAGCTATGGCTTCGTATGACTTTAATAATCCCATTTATCAAGCCGAAGAAAAGACTGATGAATACTGTGAACTATCCGAAGAGTTAGCCAGACCTCTCAAGCAAGAGGAAAGGGTCATTGTGCCTCATCAAGAGGATATTGAAGTTATCAATATGGGCACTGACAACGACAAGAAAGAGGTTAGAATTGGGGCTGCATTGGAAGACAATGTCAAGAGAAGATTGGTTAAAATGCTTCGTGAGTATAAAGATATCTCTGCATGGTCTTTGTTGCGGTGAGAATTGTGATACCAAGCTATTGAATTAACTTGAATCTTTAATTCTTAGAATTCACAACCGGACTTTAATTTATCCAAAGGAAAGGTCTAAAGAGAGAAAGAACCTTTTGCGCGATGTAACAACAACGCTAAGAGATTCGGGGATCGGGGGTTGGTTATGCCTAGGGTAGGTATTTCACATCCTAAACATCTGTAGTACTCTACAGGAACCTTTTGTTTGTTTGTATGCTAAGTTTGCTAAATGTTTGCTATGGATTGGGATTGGGTAAAGGGTGTAGGTTAAAACCTAAAGATATATACACTAAGTTTGCTCGCAAAGATATCGCGTCTTCTACCTACGTATCCTAACTAGGATAGAATCAGAGCAATCGTAGTTCACTTCACTAGGTTTGAAGAACACTTGATTATGATCAAGGTTCAAAGGGGAACAAACATGACAATACTTGTGTAGAGTTTAAGGAAACTCTCTAGATCTAAGTTGAACACTCAAGAAAGGGAAGTAAGTAATCATGACAATGATCCTTACATAGAGTTAACAAACTCTATCCTAAGTTCTAGTTGAAAGAGCACTCCTAACAAGGGTAGGCTTTTTAGACTTTAAGCAAAGCCTAATGGACAGATTCTAACTTAACTAAGTGTATGAATGACTTAACAAAGTCGAGGAAGGGAGATGAGCTATCTATGACCCAAAGGTCAACAGAGAGGCTTTCCTTTAGAAGGATAGAAGAGGAGGCAACTTGGATGAGAACTAAAGAGTTCCATCACTTGGGGAAACTAAACTTAACAAAGCATAAAGCATTAAACAGGAATAAATACAAGAAACATGGTTATGACCAAGCATATACAAGCATATTACGATAAGCAAGTACGTCAAATAGGAGGAGTGGTTACAACCAAAGCATGCAAGCGTATGACAATAGGCAAGCAAAGATGAGTTCTTACAAGACTCAAGAAAAAAAGCTTAAGCATATCTTGACAAAGATGAAAGTAACAACCAATGCAAATAAGACAAATATCATGGGAATATTACATGGAAAGAAAATGAATCAAACATCATGCTTACAAGCAACAAGTAATTATAATTACATCACAAGAGTTGACAAACATAGGGCTCACATTAATCACAACAACAAACAAGAAACGAATGAATCAAAAGTTTTGAAATGGTCGGGAAGGTAAAAACCCTAAAAAGAAATATGAGCGTTTTGATGCAAATTTGTTTTCACAAATGAAAATTCTAAAATTTTAATGCACCACATAAAAATATATACAAATACGAGACCAATGCAAAAAGAACCGGTTAAAAATAATGAAAGACGAGGAAGTTATGATTTTTATAAAATTAATAACAATTAAAAATAAAACAAGGAAAATTAGTGATAAAAAAGAAAGGGGCGCCTGGTGGGTGTTGAACCCACCACCCTTTGAATGCTAACTTAAAACTATGCCAATTGAACTGGCAGCGCACACATGGAAATGAATTGCAAGAAATACACAACATAATTAAAACATGGCAAAGTGGAAAAAACAAAAAGGGTTGATCTCCACATGTGGATCGAACCCAGGACAGGCAAGTGAAAGGCGAATGAGAAAGTGAGGTTTAACCACTGGGGTGGTGATACATCCATGTATTTTGACACCACTAAAATTTAAATACTTAACTAAGCATAAAAAATCTGGGCAAGGCAACAAGCATGAAAAAGCAAGCAAGAACATGGATACGACAACATCATAACTTCATCAATACTCAACCAAATGCAAGAAAATTTTAGTCTATCTTGAGTGAAATTTCATGAGGAATTCAATGGTGATTTTAGTTTTTCAAGATGATGCACCCATTTCAAATTTCGAAAGTAAATGCAAGTGGAAGCTTAAAAGTGCATAATGGAAACCAAGGGTCAAACCAACTGTTTCTAAACTCATGTAAGGGCTAAAGCAACTTTCAAATATGTGATTTAAGCATTCTAGGTGCCAAGGCCAAACCGAAATAGCTTTAAATAAGGAACGGGTGTGTGAATGGTAGTGTGAAGCTTTGAAATTGCAATAGAGTATCTACAACTCATGACAGTTGGATTTAATGACATGTGAAAGTATACATAAATCATAAATGCATAAACCAATGATTCTGATGCTGAAATTCATACCAAATCAAGTCCAATCAAAAAAAGAGACATGCAAGTTGCACATATGCCTTGATAATGCATTTTGGAAGTTGTGAATCCAAACTGACATGAACATACTCAAATAGAGCCATACACATGTTTCAATTATGCTACTCATGATTATGCTCAAAGAAAACATACTCTAATCCAAACTGAATCATGAAATGACCATTCGATTGCAACTTATGGAAATAGTTTAGAACAAGCTCGCATTTAACCAAATATTAAACAACAGTTCACAACATCATGCTTATCAATCTACAACTTGCAGCAGCTACTGAATACATACAAATGGTGATAGCTTTTCAAGTTGAAAATGAGACTTGACACCAGAGGTTGACAAACCTCAAAGTGACTGGGAAGCCAAACAAAATCATGAAATAAAAACACAAATTGATCATCAGAAAAAGGCTCCAAAATTTCTGAATCATTTCAACAGAAGTAAACCAAACCAAACATGTTGACAGTTTCAATGAATTGAGGAACTCAATAAGGCTCTCTCAAAGCCACAACAATTTAATAAGGCTGATGCAGAAATAACAGACATGCCAATCATAACCATGTTAATCTAAAACCAACACACATGCACATCTACACAATGATACTAGCAGAAAATGATCAACAGAAATGCTATATGCTACATATCTATACTATGATACAAAATGAACATGAGGAATGCCAAATACCACACATCTGCATAATGATACAAGGGCATGAAATGAACATGTGAAATGCCAAATGCCACACATTTACATAATGATACAAAGCACATAGAAATGAACATGCTGACAGAATTAAAACAGTCATTTGATGAATCAATATGCCTAGCCAATACACAGAAGCAAACAACCAAGGCTGATGCAGCCACAAGCAATGGCCATAAGTGGCTTGGAATCTTGCTCACAGATAGAGCCTAACAGATTTGCCATAAAACCAGAATATACTCCTAATGAGAATTGCAACTTAAGGCCACAACAAGAACAATACTAAGGAGTCAATAGCAACAGGGCAATCAACTCTTGGTATTCCAATCAATGTTTTTGATGGATTCTAATCACAGCTTCACAAATGACCTCCTCTAAGATCAACCAACATACATAAGCACTGAAAATGGCATTGTTGATCCTTAAAGGCTTAGGTATATTTCAACACACCTTGCATGAGTCATTTCAACCTCATGTATACCAAACAACCTAGCACAATGCCTTAAGGGCAGTCATGGCATTTTAAGACAGGTGAGATGCATTAGATCATGGAACATTGGCAGTCAAGTGTAAAACAGATAGGCATATACTAAAATCATGGCATATGCACAATTTGCACATAGAGATACAACTACAAGGCATTGGATTTGAGAATGGCATATCAGTTGCAAATTGTACATTTAGATTGAAGACATAAACAGAAAGTTGCAGTTCCAAATCAAACCTAGTTTCAAGAACTCAAACACAACATGAATAACACATATTGGGAATCTAATCCAAAATTGTCAACAAAAGGTCAAGGTTAAGTGAGGCTGCACTGACCTCCCAAGATGTTTTGCAGCAGAACCAACATAAGAAAAATGTGACTTATGATAACATCCAACAATAACTCATGAAAGAAATCAACTCAACCCACAAGACATAATCATATCAAGGCAAAGGCATATCCAAGGCAATTACATGCTCAAAACAGCTGGCACAACACAAACTGGCAGATTTGCTTATGGATTACATTTTGCATTTAAACACAATACACACTAAGCACATCAATCATGTTCATGACATAATGAAAGTATAGTGACCACTAACCTTTTGTAGACCTCCACACAAGCTTGTTCTAATATAGAATACCTTGAAAACACTTCAGCTGCTGTCCAACCAGAATTTTGATGAAAACAACTTTCTTGCACTTGAAGGAAATATGAAGAACTTGTGACAAATCTCAAAATAAATGAGGATGAGGTTGCTTTATGTTATAGACAGTTGAAGCATCATATTTTGAAGGTGTATGGATGGTTAGAATGATGAAAACAAATCTGGACAGAGGTTTGGCAGATTTTGAGTATAAGGTCAAACTTGCTTGGTTTGAAGGTTGACTTTTGGGAGAATGGTGTTTTTGAGTGGTTTAAGAGTATGAACACCTTCTACACATCATTTATGGATTGTGCATATGGTTTTTGGTGGTTTGGAATGTGTGGAAATGGATTTGGGAAGCCAACTGCCCCAGACAAATTTTTGATAAAACTTGAGATTTTGAGAATGAGGTAAGTGAGAAAGGAATGAGAGCTGTGGTTTTCTTTTGGTTCTAAGAGTGCTCTGGTGTCTAAATGACATAGAGGGAGCCTCTATTTATAGGAAAATGAGGGGTGAGGACAGATTTGTAACTTGGCACTTTTTGGAGGGATTTTGAAAAAGGTAACCCTTGGCTTGAAGTTTGTTGTAGCTGTGAGATTCAAATCCTTGGCTCAACTGATACATTGGTCAAGTGGTATTGATTACATAATGGTGATTGGAGTGGCTAGGCAAATAGGGGGCTGTTTGCTGCAAGTGTGGCAAAAGTTTATCTTTCCTCCCTTTTATGATTAAAATATTACCACTTGCCTCCAAGTTGCAAGTCTTGCCAAACTTCTTCATTTTCTGCATTTCTCCTCTTCAAATCCTCCAAATATCAGATAGAAATAAGATCCAAGGGCTGAGAATAGCTCAAGTGGTCAAAGGATGAGTTTGTGAAAAATTGTCAATGTGGGACTCAAGTGTTAAAACCTCATCTTGCTAAATTCATAACTCTCAGCTCATAAGGGCTATGGAGGAGTTTTAATACATTTTGGAAAGCCCTCATGTAGCTCTACAACTTTCATGTTTTCATGAGTTTCAGATTCCCAAAGGAACTTGGACAAAAAACCTCTCAAAGTCGCTGAAAAACAAGCCTAAAAGTGAAATGTTTTTAAGTTACTTTTCCTTCTTGTAATGAATTTGGTCATAACTCCAAATCTATGTATTTTCTGATCATGGACCACTTTGGGACTTTTGTAGGAATTGCCAAGAGCTTTCCAATTAGCTTTGAACCTACTCAATTGGATGTGTGGTTAAGGAGTTATGGTCTTGCCCCTTTCAAAACCCTAATTCCCGACTTTTGCGATTACTCCTCAATCCTTGATCCAATGGTCATGAAACTTTATGGGTAGGTGCAATATGTCATTAGGAACATTTTTGATTCACACTTTGAGGTCAAATTCCTTATGAGTGAAGAGTTGACTTTTCGGTCAATTGAACGATCGATCGGTGACCACCGAGTCGACTGTTGATGCTCCGGGTTTTTTGAGGCCTTGAAACTTCTTGAATAAACTTCACTAAGCCATATGAAATTTATTGATCATGATCCCACCATTTTAACACCTTTTAAATCAAAAGTCAAACCATAATTGACTTTTCCTGCTCGAAAACCCTAATCGGGTACCCTGAACTGCATTGTTCTTGATTCCTGGGTGACAATCCCAAATTGGATTCATACTTGATCCAATGGAATATTTTTGATGATGTTGAGACCTATCTCAGGGAGAACCAATCCAAAACGTTGGCTGATTAACCCTCAAAACCTCGATTTCGTCTGTGTGGAACCCTGATTCCTGTATCTCAAC
This sequence comes from Lathyrus sativus, assembly GCA_963859935.3. Classification (NCBI taxonomy): domain Eukaryota; kingdom Viridiplantae; phylum Streptophyta; class Magnoliopsida; order Fabales; family Fabaceae; genus Lathyrus; species Lathyrus sativus. Next base: position 253,252,259 of record OZ012737.1, on the reverse strand, counting down.
AAAGACAAGATTGAAACAAGTCAAGGTTAGATAATCAAATGAATATTATCCTAAGATGATGATGAAGATATAAGGGGTCAAATTTTGGGGTATGACAGTTGCCCCTATTTAAATATTTTTCACTGGATGGCAGTGAGAGATGACAATCCTTGCAGAATCGTAGTGAAAGGTATTTAAATATAGCAAACCAAAAATTTTGTCCCTTAGATCCGATGCTATGCAAAAGGACAAATGCGTATATGCCATGAATCTAAATGATGCTTGAAATGCAAGACATGTGCAGACACGCGAGCAAAGATAAAAGAACGGCAATAACAACGAGTAACTACTCACGGGGGACCCAACACACTGGGGAAAGATCCAAGGCAAAACAAGCAGAATAGTTCAAACGTGACTAAAGATGCTGCACAGGGGGAATATTTCACGCAGGGGACACAAAATTCCAACAGGGAAGACAAAACTTCATTGGGGAAAAGGAGACAATACTCCACTGGGGAAGAAGGCAATTCTCCACCGGGGAAACGAAAGAAAAGAGACTCAAACCTCACTGGAGATAATCAGATGAGGAAATTCCTATAACGAAGAGTTCGAACGGGATCTTCAGGAAAAGAACAGAACAAGACCAGACGCGTTGGGGATGCTAATATCCACTAGATCTCCGAGACTCGAATGGGAAAACAACGCTTTGCTGGGAGTACTGGTGACGACTAGAATAACAAACAATTTCAAAGGGTGCTAGTTTCTACTAGACTTACAGGGGGTGATGGTGACGACCAAAACCAATAATTGGGAATTCCAAATTGCATTGATACAATACAGGACTTTGGCTAGGGAAATTGGTAACAGCCAACTCTCGGTACTAATAACGATTAGCTTTCAAGCAGAGCCAGTAACCACTGGACCTTTAAAAGGTATGGTGACGACCAAAGTAACGATACCAATAACGATTGAATTTTAAACAGTGCCAATTACCACTGGGCATTCATAGGATATGGTGACGACCAAAACAGTGATACCAATAACGATTGGATTTTAAGCAAAGCCAGTAACCACTGGACTTCCAAGATATATGGTGACGATCAAAGCGACAATACCAATAACGATTGGATTTTAAACAGTGCCAGTTACCACTGGTCTTTCAAAAGATCTGCCAATTACCATTGAACTTTAAACAATGCCAGTTACCACTGGACTTTCAAAAGATATGGATTGCTAGTAACGACTAGACTTCAAGGAAAGAGACTGGTGACGACCAGGCAAACGACATCAGTAGCAAAAGGACATCCAAAGGAACTAGTAACAACTAGGAACAAGCGAGGTACAAGTGACGACCTATAACCATAAACAAAATCAGTAACAACTGAAGCAGAGAAATTGGTGACGACCAACACCCTAAAAAACACGGAGGATACCCAGAGAATAACAAACAAGACCGCTGGTAACAACCAGGAAACAATCAAGACAAAAGGTAACAACCAACTCTCACAGAGGCAAAACAAATGCACATGAAATGCCATGATGCCAATGATTAATGATATGCAAGAGTCGACTCTGATGAGAGACAGAAGAAATCTGGAGACTCCAGGGGAAAGACAGATAAGCAAATTTGTCCTGCTAGGGACGCAATGAATCATACTGAATTCCTAAAACAAAAGGTGCCTGTAGATTCCTTGGGAAATAAACCCACTTCGCTTGGGGAATAAGGCTTCAGGGAAGCTTTCCAGAATTGACAACGTAAGTCTAAATAGGTGTTCTGAATGCTTCTACTGGGGATGAGCCTACCATCATAAGAACATATCTTGTAAAAGAAACTTGGAGAGAGGGTCTTCAATCTTGGTAACTACACACGACCGAATGAGCAACCTAACAAATCAAATCAACTGATGTTTCAATGGGAGATGTATTGAGATCGCACATCAAAGCTTCTGCCACGTTAAGACTTTTGAGGGGTATGATTTCCACCGAATCCTTCCGTGAGCCAAAGTACTTTATGTTTTTTTAATTTTCAAAAGTTATTTTTAAATTTGAACCCGGTGCTTTCAAAATTATCATTGATCAATAAACGATGTTTTGCATAACAAAGGAAATAAAGAAAATGGTAAATTGCAAAAGAATGGCCCAAAAACTGATTTCATTTAAGAATGGAAGCTTGTCAATGACAGAACTCCATGAAACTTTTACAATTGAAAATGGCAACATGAAAAAAATGTTACATTGAATCCACTGACAATTCTACCCCTAATGACTAAAACTTTCTAAAACCTCGCTTCTGACAAGAACGGTTGAAATGGACTTCCTGTAAAATCTTCTGCAGAGGTGACAACCCATCTGATACAGTGAAACGCCTTTGTCCCTAACTTTTGCCTGGATTTCCCTTTCAGGTTTTTAATCCACCGGGACGCTCTTTTTTGCCTAAGCCGCCCTTTCGGGTTTTCAACTTCGCGAGCTCACTTTCTTTTTTATCTCATCCCTAACTTTTGCCTGGACCTCCTTCATAGGTTATGATCCAGCGGGATACCCATTATTTCATAAGCCGCCCTTGCGGGTTTTTGACTTATCGGGTTCCTTAGGCATAATATTTTCGTACTGCATCAGAATTCACCGGGTGTGTAAGCTGTTCCCCATCCATTGTTGTGAGAATTAACGAGCCTCATAAGAAGACTGGTTTTACAACAAACGGGCCATCATAATTGGGCATCCATTTTCCCCGTGCATCTTTGTGAACTGGAAAAATATTTTTGAGCACAAGCTCTCCTTCTCGGAATTCTCAGATACGAACCTTCTTGTCAAAAGCTCTCTTGATCCTTTTCTGATATAACTGACCGTGACATACTGCAGTCATGCGCTTTTCGTCGATAAGGTTCGGCTGATCAAATCTTTCCTTCACCCATTCAGCTTCTTCAAGCTTGGTTTCCATTATGATTCTTAAGGAAGGTATCTCAACCTCAATAGGAAGCACTACATCCATCCCATATACCAAGGAAAAAGGGGTTGCCCCTGTTGAAGTGCGAACAGACGTTCTATACCCATGCAAGGCAAATGGCAGCATCTCATGCCAATCCTTATATGTTTTCACCATCTTTTGCAAAATCTTCTTGATGTTCTTATTCGCAGCTTCTACAGCTCCATTCATTTTGGGACGATAAGGAGAAGAATTGTGATGTTCAATTTTGAAGTCACCACACAACTCTTTCATGGTCTTGTTATTCAGATTAGCACCATTATTTGTTATGATTCGGCTTGGGATTCCGTATCAAAAAATAATCTCCTTTTTGATAAAACGGGCCACCACTTATCGAGTAACATTGGTGTAGGATGCGGCTTCAACCCACTTTGTGAAGTAATCAATAGCGACCAGAATGAAATGGTGTCCGTTAGAAGCCTTTGGCTCGATTACCCCAATCATGTCAATGCCCCACACAGAGAACGACCAAGGTGATGTCAACACATTTAACAACGTTGGAGGCACATGCATCTTATCCGCATAAATTTGGAATTTGTGACATTTCCTGGCATATTGAATACAGTCAGTTTCTAAAGTCAACCAGTAATACCCATCCTTCAAAATCTTCTTGGACATGGCATATCCATTGGCGTGAGTGCCAAATGTTCCTTCATGAATATCTTGCATTAACAAATCTGCTTCTCGTCTGTCGACACACCTATGCAGAACCATATCATGATTTCTTTTATAGAGCACATCATTACTGAGAAAGAACTTAGATGCCAATCTTCTCAAGGTTTTCTTGTCAAGTGATGTAGCATCAAATGGATACTCTTGCTTCAACAGATAATTCTTTATGTCGTGGAACCAAGGCTTGTTATCAACTTCTTCTTCAACCATCTGACAGTAGGCAGGCTCAGTCTTGCGTTCAATTCGAATGAGAGTAGCATCATTGATATACCTAACTTTCCACATTGAGGCTAACATGGCTAGAGCATCGGCGATATGATTTTCAGATCTCGGAACATGCTTGAAAGTGATCTCATCAAAATATTCAATCATTTCAATGATGTAGGCTTTGTAAGGGATCAAATTCTCATGTCTGGTCTCCCATTCACCTGTAACTTGATACATAACCAAAGCTGAGTCTCCACTTACTTCGAGAAGTTTGATTCTTAGGTCAATAGCCACTTCGAGGCCAAAAATGCATGCTTCGTATTCGACAATATTGTTTGTACATTCAAAGTCTAACCTTGCTGTAAATGGGGTATAACCACCTTCGGGATTCATCAGAATGGCGCCTACGCCATGCCCACTGTAGTTTGAGGAACCATCAAACATCATTTTCCACCAAAGACCCGGCTCGGGACCTTCATCAGGACCTGGCTCCTCATAATCTTTTACCAACATAATATCTTCGTCCGGAAAATCCAACTTGAGAGACTTGTAATCTTCAACTGGCTGATCTGCAAGATAATCTGATAAGACACTTCCCTTAATAGACTTCTGGGCCACATACTGGATGTCGTATTCTGATAACAACATATGCCAACGGGCGAGCCTTCCTGTCTGAGCGGGCTTCTCAAAAATATACTTTATCCGGTCCATTTTTGAAATCAATAAAGTAGTATGACAAATCATCTACTGCCTCAAACGTCTGGTAACCCATGCCAAAGCACAACAAGTTTTCTCCAAAAGTGAATATCGGCTTTCACAGTCGGTGAACTTCTTGCTCAAATAATAGATGGCATGCTCCTTTCGTCCGAACTCATCCTGCTAACCTAACACGCAACCCATTGAATTCTCGAGTACTGTTAAATACATGAAAAGAGGTCTTCCCGGAACAAGAGGTATTAAGATCGGAGGCTCTTGAAGATAACCCTTAATCTTATCAAAAGCTTGCTGGCAATCTGAATTCTAAATAACTGTCTGATCTTTGCACAATAATTTGAAAATGGGCTCACAAGTAAGAGTCATATTAGAAATAAATCTGGATACATAGTTCAATCTTCCAAGGAAACCTCTGACTTGTTTCTCAGTTTGCGGAGCCAGCATATCTTGAATGGCTCGAACTTTATCTGGATCTACCTCAATTCCTCGGTGGCTAACAATGAAACCAAATAATTTCCCCGATCTCACTCCAAAAGTACACTTGGCTGGGTTTAGTCTCAACTGATACTTTCTGAGTATCTCGAACAACTTCAACAAATGATTCAAATGGTTCTCCTCATTCTGAGATTTGGCGATCATATCATCAACATACACTTCTATCTTCTTATGCATCATGTCATGAAATAAAGTTACCATGGCCCTTTGATAAGTGGCACCAGCATTCCTCAAACCGAAAGGCATGACTTTGTAACAGTAAGTTCCCCAAGGAGTAATGAAAGTTTTTTTTTCCATATCATCTGGATCCATCTTGATTTGGTTGTATCCGAAGAAACCATCCATAAACGAGAAACCCGCAAAGCGAGCTATCTTATCCACCAATGTATCAATATGCGGCAAAGGGAAATCGTCTTTTGGACTAGCCTTGTTCAGATCCCTGTAATCCACACACATTCTGACCTTCCCATCCTTCTTCGGTACAGGTACAATATTAGCCACCCATTCGGGGTACTTGGATACTGCCAAAAAACCTGCATCAATCTGTTTTTTTCACTTCGTCTCGAATCTTAAGAGCCATATCAGGTCTAGTTCTTCGGAGCTTTTGTTTGACTGGCGTGCATTCTGGTCGGAGCGGTAACTTGTGGACCACTATGTCTGTGTCTAAACCTGGCATATCCTGATATGACCAAGCGAATACATCCACATATTCTTTTAAAAGCCTCACCAATTGCTGCTTGACCTCTGCCCCAAGTGTTGCCCCAATCTTGACCTCTTTCTTGTCTTCTTCGGTGCCAAGATTAATAACATCTACTTGCTCCTTGTGAGGTTGAAACTCTGGGTGCTCGTAACATGCCATTTTTGTCAGTTCATCAGGGATCTCAAAATCTTCGTCCTCATCTTCTGCTTGGTATATTGGTGAGTCAAAGTCAGGAGGGAAAGCAAAGTCAATGGATTCAACGGGTTTTGGGGTATCATTGCATGTTGGAATGGCTTAATTTATTAAAACACACAAGGACAAATGCAACAATCAAGAAAATGTTTTGATGAGTTTTTAGAAAATTGCCATCTTCTTTTTAAGCATGGAAGCAAAAACAATTAAGGAAACAAACAATGAAGGACTTAACAAAATAGTTCATTAATCATAATATTCTTGAAAGCACGGGGCCCTTGCAAAATGCATCCTATAGCCTTGGGCATGGCCATGGAGGTTTAAAGATAAAAACAACAACAAGTAAAGAAAAACAAACAAATTACTTCGACACAGGAAAGATCACGGGAATCTCAACAGCCTCCCAATTGCCTAAAGCAGTAAATGTTCAATGTTTTCGTCTTCAAAATCTTCTCCCACGGCACTGACTTGGAATCCTCCACTAATGAACACCTCTTGGATAGTCTTCGGATGTCCTTCGGCGTGCGTTGATGCTTCGACATGAGTTGGTTTGTAACCCAACCCTTGGCGACCCGGTCTTGCCTTCACTTCAATAACCTCTCCCCAACCTGCATGAGTACCCTCTTCCAATGTAGACTTAATGCTCTGGGCGGATGCAAAAGATGGACCACTCTTTGCAACTGTGTTTTCTATCATTACTGCGTTAGCTATTTCAAGCGCTTGGAAAGAAGTTTCCAACGCATCCTCATCTGCCTCGATATACCTGAATGATGATAAATTACTCACCATCAAGTCCTCTTCACCATGCACAATTACCAGTTTGTTGTTTACAACAAATTTCATCCTTTGATGCAAAGTGGAAGGTACTGCCCCTGCTGCGTGAATCCAAGGCTGTCCCAACAAACAGTTGTAAGCCGGGTTAATGTTCATTACCTGAAATGTGATATCAAACACGTGAGGGCCTATCATGATTGGTAACTCCACTTCCCCAACAACTGTTCTTCTCGAACCATCAAAAGCCTTCACAATTAACGACGTCGACTTCATCTCTGCCCCTACATATGTTAACTTTGCGAGCGACCTTTTAGGCAATACATTCAACGAAGATCCAGTATCAACCAAAACTCACGCCAACGCATCCTCTTGACATTTGATAGATACGTGCAAAGCACGATTATGATTACGTCCTCCCCTTGGCAGCTCTTCATCACTGAAACTCAGAGTATTGCAGGATGTAATATTGGCTATCACCGAATCAAATTGGCCAGGGGTTATATCCTTCGTCACATGCGCTTGCATCAACACCTTTTGTAGAGCCTCTCTGTGGGCCGGGGAATTCATCAGGAGAGACAAAATTGATATTTTTGAGGGGGTTTGATGGAGCTGATCAACAACCTTGTAATCGCTTTTTCGGATAATCCTTAAGAACTCTTCAACATCTCCTTCAGTGATGGGCATTTCTTTGTCTTTGGCCGTCACAGCAGGGATAACCTCTTTTTGAGCAACCACTATTATCTTGGGCTGATATATTTGGCCACTACGGGTTATCTTGCTCGTTCCTGCAATATTTGTCACATCAACCTGGTCATTCTTTACCTTCTCATTCTGAATAATCTTCCTAGATCTTTGGTCTAACACCACCATATCATACTTCCACGGGACTGCCTTTGTATTCTCAAAAGGAAACGATCTCAGCTTCTGAATAACAACTGGTCGAGGCTGATCAACAACAGATTTGTCAAAAACAGGCTTCACATTCTTGCTGATCATATTGAACACATGGACTTTCTCGCTTTTCTTTGGTAGATTGAAAACAGGATCAACCACCGAGAGTTCCTCCTTCTTTACCTTGATACCAACTTGCAATAATCCATCATCAATCAGACTTTGCACATCTTTTTATACCACACCACACCCTTTAGGATTAACAGAACATTCTTCACAGTCACTATGGGTACCTTTAATCAGCCCTGCTTTCAACAGTTTCTCATGAAGTGACCTCAACGGAGTCTTGATTTCTGACACATCACAAACCATCCTTTCATCTGAAGCTTCTTCTACAACATTAACTCCTCCATGATTTGGCAATTGGTTACTTTTAACATTAGGCGGTACATCATCAAAAGACAAAATCTTCTTCTCTATGAGCTCCCTGACAATATGTTTCAAGGCGAGACACCCCTCTAAGTCATGGCCGGCAGCACCTTCATGAAAGGCACAATGAGCATTCAGATTGTAATGAGGTGATGAAGTGTCTGAAGGTGTATTCAATGGTCGCGTTGTTACCAACCCTTGTTGCACCAAAGCTGGGTACAACTCTGTATAAGTCATTGGTATATGAGGAAATGTAGGCCTCGTTGCTGGTCTTCGATTTTGGTAATTTTGCCTTGGTGCTTGAACCCTAGGCTGCTGATAGGGTGGAGCGTTGGGCGCTCGTTGATACCCTTGTTGTTGAACTGGTTGATACATGGGTGCTGGTTGCACTGTCTAATAACTTGGAACAGGGTGATTGAAAGCAGGCGTTATAGCTGCCACATATGGTTGTTGAGCATACTGTACTGGATACATCGGTTGTTGTGTCAGATTTTGCTGAGGTTGCTAAAAATAGCCTTGTGGAGGCCGTTGATATTGTTGGTAGGGATGCTTCCAAGTCTGATTCCTTTTCCCCACTGTTATGACGTTTGTTTCTCCCTCCTTCTTTTTATGAAAATTACCACTGAACTTCTTGACATTGTTGTTGTTGGAACCACTGGAACTACTAGTCATTTTACCATTCTTCAATCCCAATTCTACTCTCACCCCCACAACCACTATATCAGAGAAACTTGATGTTACACTGCTAATCATCTTCTCATAAAATTCAGGTCTCTCCGTATCCACAAACCAATCTGTCAGTTATTTCTCATTTAAAGAAGGTTCCACCTGAGAGGCAATCTCCCTCCATCGTTGTGCATACTCTTTGAATGATTTAGAACTCTTTTGTGTCATACTCAACACTTGTCTTCTGTCAGGGGCCAAATCCATATTGTATTTGTAATGTTTCATGAAAGCATCAGCCAAGTCTTGGAAACTATGAATGCGAGATTGATCTAGGTTCAAATACCACTTAGCAGGGGCTCCTTTCAAGCTATCCTGGAAACAATGGATCATCAACTTATCATCTTCTACATGTGCAGCCATTCTTCGGTAATACATGATCAAATACGTCCGAGGACAAGTAGCACCGGTGTACTGATCAAAGTTGGGGATTTTGAATTTTGGCGGGATCACCAATCCAGACACTAAACACATATCTCTGGCATCAGTACCAAAGATATCATTCCCCTCCATTGCTCTAACCTTCCTCCCTATAGTTTCTACACTCTCCTTCAATTTATCATGTCGTCCACTTCCTTCTTCAGACCCATCAGGAACTTCAAACACTTGCGGGTGGTTGTGAAAAACAGGGCGCACTTGAGTTTGTATAGAGGCTGGAGTATAAGTAGGAACAGCTCGGGGAATCTCTGCCCCTAGAGGAACTGATTGTTGACTGACCGGTGGCGGAGGTACAAAACCTGGTATGAATCCATATGGTGGAATACTCACAACAGTGACTACCGTTGGGATCGGCTCCACAGCTACGTTGGTGATTTCAGAAACTACAGTGGCCTGAGTGTCCATTTTTGCATCGATGACTTGTAAGACTTCCATGATTCGTCCTACGCTTCCTCGTAAATCTTCAAGTTCGTTGTCAACCCTATCCAGAGCCAAATTGTGTTCTTCCATTCTTTGACGAGCTTGGGCTCGTGTATTGTATTGATGGTGAGGATTCAGTATGATTCTGGAGATAAGACAGCAAGATGAGACACAACACAAGAAATGCACATGAGATGCTATGGGTGCAAATGCAAAATGCAAAATTAATCATTCAAGGAATCCAAAGAAATATTTACAAAAATTATAACAATGGGGAAATAAAGCAAATTCAAAGTCTTCATAGATTAATAACTGAGAGTTTTACAACAACAATTCTAAATTGAAACACAGATCTCCAATACAGATACATGATAAAATACAGAAAACAAAAAGATCCTAGATCTTCTGGCTGGAGGGTCCTTCGTCTTCTGGATGACTCTTCTTTCCACCTTGATGAACCAACTCTTGAAGCTCTTCCTTCTCTTGCTTAACCTTGAAATACTTATCTCTCCAAGCTTTTCCTTCTCCTTCAGCTTTTGCCAAAGCAGCTTTCAATTCTTCCACAAGAGTAAGTTTTGTTGAGTCAGGTTCAAAGCGAGTATAGAACATCTTCAATGCTGCTTCTTTCACCCATGATAAGTAGGATTCTGAAACAGCAGTGTCAGGGTAATCCAAAGCAGTTATTCCCCTTGTGTGGATGTGACACCAAGTGTACATAGTCCGAGCCTTGTAAGATGGATCCTTCCCTTCTTCAATGTAGAAACTTCTCAAAAGAACTGGGTCTGGTTCATTCTCCATTGGGTGTCCTAACTGGCGACGAGCTAAAATGGGATTATAGCTGATGCAACCATCATTGCTGATAAGTGGAACATTTGGGAAATCCCCACAGCTCTGAATCATGGCAATCCCCCCATACATAGGGTCATACCACTTAATATCTAAATGTTTGAGTAACAACAACTTCTCTACCCATGAGAGTCCATTCTGCATATCCCAGAGTGCTGGAAGCCTTGGCAAGTGCAAAATAAACCACTTGTATAGAAGAACGATGCAACACACAATCTGTCCAACTCCATGACGGTTTCTGCGGTGGATGGAAAAATACACATCAGCCAACAAAGTGGGCACAAGATTTTTGATTAAGATTAGGTTGGTTGCATTCGCGTCCACAAAGTTATCAGCAGTCGGAAACAGAAAAAGCCCGTAAATTAGCCAGAATGGCCTCAAACGCTTCAGAATTCCTCGAATCGGCATAACATTGAGCTTTTTCATACAGGAACATAGCTGGAAATCCATATAGCCATCCCTTAGCAGTCATATGAGATCGTACTTCATCCACCTCCAAATGTGCGACCTCTGTAATTGCTTTTTCGCTAGGAGTTCCTTCTCTTCCAGAAAATGGTCTAGGGGTGACGCCTACTCCCATCAGGGAAGAATATTCTTCCAAGGTTGGCAGTAACTGGTAATCTAGAAACGTGAAACAATGATAAGTTGAATCATAAAACTGCACGAGTGCTGACAACATCTCTTCATTCACTTGAACTTCTAGTAAAGGCAGCATATTCCCATACTTCTCTCTGAACGCCTCAAGGTCTTCTACTAAACCTCCTAGTTTCCTCAGGTTCTCCAAATTTGGGCTTTGGAACACAATCTCTGCCTTCTTTCTAGAATCCATCCTATAATATCTGCAAAACAATCTTTAGTTCCTTGAATGATTAATAAAATGTGAATGCAAATGCGCAAAGTATCATGGAACTCAGATTCTGTAAACATCAAAACGTCATAAACTTAATTTCATTGAATTACAAAATTTTAATACATCTTAAAAAAGTCTTAAACAGAAAGCTAAATAAAAGCTAACAAGAGTCCTAAGAAGGTTCTCCTAACAGCCTCAAGTTGAGCTTCTCAATCTCCTTTTCCATCTGGGCCTTCTCAAGAATGAGCTTATCCACGATCAACTTCCACGGGGTCGACTGAGGACTAGAAGAAAATAAATCTTCTTGCGCCTTTCTCTTCTTGCAGGAGAGTACTTGTTCATTCTTCAACTCTAATTGCTTCTGGAGCTCTGCGTTTTCTTCAACAACCACTTGGTACTTATGCTTCCAAGCATCTTCGATTTGTCGTGCCTTACTCAAAGCAATCCTTAGCTTTTCCTCCTCAAACATGAAGATCAAGGTGTGCTCCTCCTTTAAAGCTATGGGTTCTTGTCGAGAATAGGGCATCTTCAACTCAATAGCTCTCTTTTGAACCCATTGGAGATAAGGTTCCAAAGAGACACAATTGGGTTTTCCCAGGTCTTTCTTTCCTTTCTTGTGCAAATGCCTCCAGGCTTTTAGAATCTTCTCTTTCTGCTCCTGATTATTACCCTCTTCTTTAAAGAAAATATTTTCCACATGAACACCGTTGGGCTTGTCTTTCAAAGGATATCCCAACTGTCGACAAACAAGGACCGGGCTATAACTGATTCCTCCATTGGCACCAAGAAGAGGTACATTACCAAAATCTCCACAGCTGTCAATGATCATTATCCCATCATATTCACGGTTGTACCAATCAATATCAGAGTGCGTGAGAGCCATAATCTTCTGTGACCACCACCCCTTCTTCGGATCCCAAAAAGCGTTAGCTTTAGACAAGTGTGAAATAAACCACTTGTACAATAAAGGAGCACAACAAGTGATCATCCCTCCCTTGTGGAAATTTCTAAGATGAACAGAATGATATGCATCTGCTAGCAGAGTAGGCACAGGGTTTTTCTTCAAAATGATCTTAATGGCGTTGAGGTCTACAAAGCTCTCGAAGCTAGGGAACAGAAAGATACCATAAATGAGCAAGGCAAGGATAGCCTCGAATGCATCTATGCTCAAATGATCTGCATAGTATTGAGCTTTTTCAACCAAGAACTCTACACTCAACCCAAAAACTCCTTCCTTAGTAGTCATGTTCTTTTGAATATCAACCAAACCTAAACGTGTAGCTTTGGCAATAACTTGCTCCTTAGGGTCTTTCTCCATGATCGGAAAAGGAGACTCTTCAAGAATGGGCAACCTAACCAAGTGAGAGTACTCTTCTAGCGTGGGCACTAGCTGATAATCGGGAAAGGTGAAACAATGGTAGAGCGGGTCATAGAACTGGAGAAGCGTAGAAAGAAGTCCACCCCCATCTTTATCTTTAATAGTAACAACAACTTCCCATACCTACTCTGGAAACCCTCTCGATCTGTCACCAAGGTACCTAACCTCCTTAGGTCATCTAGTTTAAAACCTTTGTAAGTGTACTTCAATGTTTTCTTTCTTTCACCATCCATAGCGATCTCTGATGTTTACAAACAAAAAGTCTGAGTTCCATGAAACTTTATGATATGATGTTTTATGAATGCAAGAATGCACAGGTAAATGCAAAGATCACATATATGCAAAAAAAAACACAAGCCTAGGTTTAAAGGACGAGCGTGGATCCAAGGTCTACCCATCCCCAAAAGGTGTGTAATAGGGATTTTCAAACCTGTAGAGCAGGGTGCTAAATGGTTCTCAGAGTCATCAACCCATCTTTCAGATATTATCAACTTCCCAAATTACTTGGTGATTAATAATATTCTCAAGAGAGTCTCGTCCAAGTGTAGTATCGCGTATCAACTATTTCAGAAATACTTCCTTATAGCCATCGCACTACGTCCTAGTAAGGCCAAAGTGGGGTAGAATGTAATCTAAAAGTCCATAGTGTCGTGGGCTCCTTCGTCGAAAGTAGCATTGTTTTCACGAATACTCGATCAACAATACTAAACTCTCAAGAGGGCCTACACTGAGCAGTGGTTTCTCAAGTTAGCTTGGTCGGGAATCAACTCCCTATAAGCCTCCTTGAATATACCACCATCCTATCATAATTGCACTTAAGTCTGGGTATAGGATCGTCTCACCACTCAAAAGTCCCAAGATCCAACAATCAAACAAATATATACAACTATACATGTAAAGCAAGTATTCACAAATATAGCACACAATCAAACAAAATAGGCTGAACCCCCAAGTTTAAGTTTTCCCCAGTGAAGTTGCCATTTCTGTTGCGGTGAGAATTGTGATACCAAGCTATTGAATTAACTTGAATCTTTAATTCTTAGAATTCACAACCGGACTTTAATTTATCCAAAGGAAAGGTCTAAAGAGAGAAAGAACCTTTTGCGCGATGTAACAACAACGCTAAGAGATTCAGGGATCGGGGGTTGGTTATGACTAGGGTAGGTATTTCACATCCTAAACATCTGTAGTACTCTGCAGGAACCTTTTGTTTTTTTGTATGCTAAGTTTGCTAAATGTTTGCTATGGATTGGGATTGGGTAAAGGGTGTAGGTTAAAACCTAAAGATATATACACTAATTTTGCTCACAAAGATATCGCGTCTTCTGCCTACGTATCCTAACTAGGATAGAATTAGAGCAATCGTAGTTCACCTCACTAGGTTTGAAGAACACTTGATTATGATCAAGGTTCAAAGGTGAACAAACATGACAATGCTTGTGTAGAGTTTAAGGAAACTCTCTAGATCTAAGTTGAACACTCAAGAAAGGGAAGTAAGTAATCATGACAATGATCCTTACATAGAGTTAACAAACTCTATCCTAAGTTCTAGTTGAAAGAGCACTCCTAACAAGGGTAGGCTTTTTAGACTTTAAGCAAAGTCTAATGGACAAATTCTAACTTAACTAAGTGTATGAATGACTTAACAAAGTCGAGGAAGGGAGATGAGCTATCTATGACCCAAAGTCAACAGAGAGGCTTTCCTTTGGAAGGATAGAAGAGGAGGCAACTTGGATGAGAACTAAAGAGTTCTATCACTTGGGGAAACTAAACTTAACAAAGCATAAAGCATTAAACAGGAATAAATACAAGAAACATGGTTATGACCAAACATATACAAGCATATTACGATAGGCAAGTACGTCAAATAGGAGGAGTGGTTACAACCAAAGCATGCAAGCGTATGACAATAGGCAAGCAAAGATGAGTTCTTACAAGACTCAAGAAAAAAAAACTTAAGCATATCTTGACAAAGATGAAAGTAACGACCAATGCAAATAAGACAAATATCATGGGAATATTACATGGAAAGCAAATGAATCAAACATCATGCTTACAAGCAACAAGTAATTACAATTACATCACAAGAGTTGACAAACATAGGGCTCACATTAATCACAACAACAAACAAGAAACGAATGAATCAAAAGTTTTGAAATGGTCAGGAGGGTAAAAACCCTAAAAAGAAATATGAGCGTTTTGATGCAAAATTGTTTTCACAAATGAAAATTCTAAAATGTTAATGCACCACACAAAAATATATACAAATACGAGACCAATGCAAAAAGAACTGGTTAAAAATAATGAAAGACGAGGAAGTTATGATTTTTATAAAATTAATAACAATTAAAAATAAAACAAGGAAAATTAGTGATAAAAAAGAAAGGGGCGCCTGGTGGGTGTTGAACCCACCACCCTTTGAATGCTAACTTAAAACTATGCCAATTGAGCTGGCAGCGCGCACATGGAAATGAAATGCAAGAAATACACAACATAATTAAAACATAGGGTTGATCTCCACATGTGGATCGAACCCAGGACAGGCAAGTGACAGGCGCATGAGAAAGTGAGGTTTAACCACTGGGGTGGCGATACATCCATTTATTTTGCCACCCCTAAAATTTAAATACTTAACTAAGCATAAAAAATATGGGCAATACACACTAAGCACTAACCTTTTGTAGATTACATTTTGCATTTAAACACAATACTCACTAAGCACATCAATCATGTTCATGACAAAATGAAAGGATAGTGACCACTAACCTTTTGTAGACCTCCATACAAGCTTGTTGTAATATGGAATACCTTGAAAACACTTCAGCTGCTGTCCAACCAGAATTTTAATGAAAACAACTTTCTTGCACTTGAAGGAAATATGAAGAACTTGTGACAAATCTCAAAATAAATGAGGATGAGGTTGCTTTATGTTATGGACAGTTGAAGCATCATATTTTGAAGGTGTATGGATGGTAAGAATGATGAAAACAAGTATGGACAGAGGTTTGACAGATTTTGAGTATAAGGTCAAACTTGTTTGGTTTGAAGGTTGACTTTTGGGAGAATGGTTTTTTTGAGAGGTTTAAGAGTATGAACACCTTCTACACATCATTTATCGATTGTGCATATGGTTTTTGGTGGTTTGGAATGTGTGGAAATGGATTTGGGAAGCCAACTGCCCAAGACAGATTTTTGATAAAACTTTAGATTTTGAGAATGAGGTAAGTGAGAAAGGAATGAGAGCTGTGGTTTTCTCTTGGTTCTAAGAGTGCTCTGGTGTCTAAATGACATAGAGGGAGCCTCTATTTATAGGAAAATGAGGGGTGAGGACAGATTTGTAACTTGGCACTTTTTGGAGGGATTTTGAAAAAGGTAACCCTTGGCTTGAGGTTTGTTGCAGCTGTGAGATTCAAATCCTTGGCCCAACTGATGCATTTCTCAAGTGGTATTGATGAAATAATGGTGATTGGAGTGGCTAGGCAAATAGGGGGCTGTTTGCTGCAAGTGTGGCAAAAGTTTCTCTTTCCTCCCTTTTATGATTAAAATATTACCACTTGCCTCCAAGTTGCAAGTCTTGCCAAACTTCTTCATTTGCTGCATTTCTCCTCTTCAAATCCTCCAAATATCAGATAGAAATAAGATCCAAGGGCTGAGAATAGCTCAAGTGGTCAAAGGATGAGCTTGTGAAAAATTGTCAATGTGGGACTCAAGTGTTAAAACCTCATCTTGCTAAATTCATAACTCTCAGCTCATAAGGGCTATGAAGGAGTTTTAATACATTTTGGAAAGCCCTAATATAGCTCTACAACTTTCATGTTTTCATGAGTTCCATATTCCCAAAGGAACTTGGCAAAAAAAACCTCTCAAAGTTGCTGAAAAACAAGCCTAAACGTAAAAATTTTCTAAGTTACTTTTCCCTCTTGTAATGAATTTGGTCATAACTCCAAATCTATGCATTTTATGATCATGGACCACTTTGGGAATTTGTAGGACTTGCCAAGATTTTTTTAATGAGCTTTGAACCAACTCAATTGGATGTGTGGTTAAGGAGTTATGGTCTTGCCCCTTTCAAAACCCTAATTCTCGACTTTTGCGATTACTCCTTAATCCTTGATCCAATGGTCATGAAATTTTATGGGTAGGTGAAATATGTCATTAGGAACATTTTTGATTCACACTTTGAGGTCAAATTCCTTATGAGTGAAGTGTTTACTTTTTGGTCAACCGAACGATCGATCGGTGACCACCGAGTCGACTGTTGATGCTCCGGGTTTTTTGAGGCCTTGAAACTTCTTGAATAAACTTAACTAAGCCATATGAACTTTATGGATCATGATCCCACCATTGTAACACCTTTTAAATCAAAAGTCAAACCACAGTTGACTTTTCCTACTCGATAACCCTAATCGGGTACCCTAAACTACACTGTTCTTGATTCCTGGGTGACAATCCCAAATTGGATTCATATTTGATCCAATGGAATACTTTTGATGATGTGGATACCTATCTCAGGGAGAACCAATCCAAAACGTTGACTGATTAACCCTCAAAACCTCGATTTCGTCTGTGCGGAACCCTGATTCCTGTATCTCAACAAAGACAAGCTTGAAACATGTCAAGGTTAGATAATTAAATGAATATGATCCTAAGATGATGATGAAGATCTAAGGGGTCAAAATTTAGGGTATGACAGTCTTACCAAGACATGCCTGAGCTAGATACAGATATTGTGGTACACCGGTCGCCTCTCCGAGAAGAATGTCCGCCAGTCAAGCAGAAGTTGAGACGGATGAGACCAGACATGGCAGTCAAGATCAAAGAAGAAGTTTAGAAGCAGTTAAATGCTGGTTTTCTTGCTGTCACGAATTACCCTCTGTGGGTTGCTAATATTGTTCATGTGCCTAAGAAAGATGGAAAGGTCAGGATGTGTGTTGACTACAGAGATCTGAATAGAGCGAGCCCGAAAGAAGATTTCCCACTCCCCTACATTAATGTGTTGGTTGATAACACCGCTCAATATTCTGTGTTTTCCTTCATGGATGACTTCTCTGAGTATAACCAAATCAAGATGGCCCCAGAGGACATGGAGATAACTACTTCTATTACACCGTGGGGGACTTTTTGCTATAAGGTGATGCCCTTTGGATTGAAGAATTCTTGGGAAACTTATCAGCAGGAAATGGTGACTCTCTTTCATGATATGATTCATCATGAGATCGAGGTATATGATGATGAAATGGTTTCAAAGTCACAGATGGAGGAAGGACATCCAGTCAATCTTCTGAAATTGTTTGAAACGTTAAGAAGTTCAAGCTGAGGCTGAATCCTAACAAGTGCACCTTCGAGGTGAGATCTGGAAAGCTAATAGGATTCATTGTCAGTGAAAGGGGTATTGAGGTAGATCCTACTAAAATAAAAGCTATACGAGAAATGCCTGAGCCGAGAACGGAAAAGAGGTTTATGGTTTTTTGGGGAGATTGAACTATATTGCAAGGTTCATATCTCATCTTACAGCCACGTGTGAACCAATATTCAAATTGTTGAGAAAAGATCAAACGATCAGGTGGAATGAAAATTTCCAAAAGGCGTTTGAAAGAATAAAGGAGTATCTGTAGGAACCTCCAATACTCATGGCTCCAGTTGCAGGGAGACCTCTGATAATGTATCTCACGGTTATGGAGAATTAAATGGGATGTGTGCTAGGTCAACAAGACGAGTCAGGTAGAAAAGAGCATGCCATCTACTACCTGAGTAAGAAGTTCCCTGATTATGAGTCGAGATACTCAATGTTGGAAAAAACTTGTTGTGCACTCGCTTGGGCTGCTAAGCGTTTGAGGCAGTACATGTTAAACCACACAACCTTATTGATTTCGAAGGTGGATCCGATCAAGTATGTCTTTGAAAAACAAGCACTCTCTGGAAGGATTTCCCGATGGCAAATGGTTTTAACAAAGTATGATATTCAATATGTTTCCCAAAAAGCTATTAAAGGAAGCGTTCTGTCAGAATATCTTGTTGAACAACCAATTGAGGATTATCAGCCGATGAAGTTTGATTTTCCAGATGAAGACATCATGTTTTTGAAGATGGAAGACTGTGATGAGTCTTTACCTGACGAGGGTCCTGAGATTGGATCTCAGTGGAAACTGGTTTTCGACGGAGCTGTTAATTCATATGGTAATGGAATCGGTGCAATCATTACAACTCCTCACGGTTCCCACATACCGTTCACTGCCCGATTGACATTCGCCTGCACCAATAATGAAGCCGAGTACAAAGCGTGTATTATGGGTTTAGAAGAGGCCATTGATCTAAGGATCAAGAATCTTGATGTATATGGCGATTCAGCGCTGGTGGTTATTCACATTAAGGGAGAGTGGGAAACTCGTCAGGCCAACCTGGTGTGTTACAAGAATTATGCAAGAAGACTGCTGCCATTCTTTGATAGAGTTGAGTTCCATCATGTGCCTAGGGCTGAAAATTAGATGGCAGACGCCTTGGCAACATTATCATCAATGTACAAAGTGAATTTCTGGAATGAAGCTCCAGTTATCACCATCATGCGTCTTGATAAACCCGCCTTTATGTTTGCAATTGAGAAGGCATCAGATGGAAAGCCTTGGTATTTTGATATTAAACATTTTCTCAGGACTCAATAATACCCATCTGGGGCATCCAGCAAAGCTAGGAAGACTCTGAGGAGGTTAGCCGGTAACTTCTATCTGAACGAGGATGATGTGCTATACAAAAGAAATTTTGACATCTGTAGTCGAGCTTTACTGTGAAGTGGGATAACCTTAAAGCATTAAGACTATTATGTAGATAGATAATGATCACATCTCATGGATCATGGATAAGGAGATAACAAGTCTTAACATAGGTATGAATATTAGGAGTAATATTTACACTGGATTGACCCTGTATGAGACTACATAGAATGTTATGCAAAGTGCCATAAGTTACTCTCATAGTGATATTGGTTTATACACCCTTTCGACCTAAAATCACTATGGACCACAAATATAGATTCGAGTACTTTATTGTTGATCTAACATTATCCGTAACTGGATGACCATAAAAACAGTTGATGGGTACTCCATAAAGCATGCTTAGGACATGAGTGACCTAGATGAAATTTGTCCATCCTGCACAACATGATATATGTCTAAGGGCCCAATATTGAACAAGACAAGGATGACACGGTATACGCCTTGATTTCAATATAGACATAAGGGGAAAATGGTATTTGTACACAAAAGTATTATCACAAAATTTTGTCATATCACATGACATTTTCATGACTTGGGTAGCAATGATGTATCGCTAGATACCACTCACTGTTTATTATGTTAAATGCATGATTTAATAAAATTCCCAACGTCATGAAAACCTACAGAGACACACACATAAGGACAGATTTATAAGAGGTAGAGTAAATAAGGAACACCATAAGGTATGATGCACTTAAGTAAATATACAACCCCGTAAGGTACGGTGCACTTAAGTATAATACGGAATGTGGTAAGCTACCACGCGCTTAGGTGATATATGATACACCATAATATATGGTGAGCATACACTTAAGTCGGCTTTTTAGCTTGTAGCTCACATAAGTGGTTCTATAAATAGAACTCTTGTGCATAAGCATTTACACTTGATAAAAATTCAGACCGTGAAACCCTTGTCGTATTTTCCTTCTCTCTCTCTCACTTAAAGCCTTCAATTATAGCAGCTAGCATTGAGACTGGAGGAATCTGTTCGTGTGGACTGAGTATAACCATTGTTCGTCATACATCGCTCATGATCACTTATTCATTTCAGAATCAAAGGTTTCATCGCCACAAGAGGTAACTATTCTATCACTGATCATGACCATTCGTAAGGTTCACTAAAGGGAATTTTTTTTCAATGTGTTTTGGATCGCTTATTTCCATTCACACAATGCATTGATACACCTATGGATGAATTAGAGAAGGAATCACAAGTAGTTGTGGAAGAGAAACATGTTCAAGTAGAACAAGACCAGCATAGGTTGAGCAAGATATGTCACTAACCACAGAGATATGGATATCTTGTAACTGATCAAAGTGATGTATTACTGATGGATCAAGATGAGCCTATAACCTACCAAGAGCCATGAGTTCGAGAAATGACTATAATCCATGAAATCTGAAATGGATTCCATGTACACAAACTAGGACTGGACCTTGGTAGAGCCTCATGTAGGAGTTAATCCTATAGGATGCAAGTGGATTTTTAAATAGAAGACTGACATGGATGGTAAGGTATATATCTATAAGGAAAGACTGGTTGCTAAAGGCTATAAACAAATTCATGGGGTAGACTATGATGAAACCTTTTCACCAGTTGTAATGATTAAATCTGTTCAGATTTTGCTTGCTATCGCTGCATATCATGATTATGAAATATGGAAGATGGATGTCAATACTACTTTCCTTAATGGGAATCTTCTTGAGGACGTGTACATGACACAACCTGAAGGATTTGACATACCAGAAGAAGCCCAAAAGATATGCAAGTTAAAGCGTTCAATGTATGGATTGAAGTAAGCTTCCAGAAGTTGGAATCTTCATTTTGATGAAACTATAAAACAATATGGATTCATAAAGAATGAAGATGAGCCTTGTGTCTACAAGAAGGTTAGTGGGAGCATGATTATCTTCCTGGTGTTATATGTAGATGGCATATTACTTATTGGAAACGATGTCCCTACCTTGTAACAAGTGAAAACTTGGTTAGGGAAATGCTTTTATATTAAAGACCTTGGTGAAACAACCTATATATTAGGAATTAGGATCTAGAGAGATAGATCGTAAAAACTGCTTGGACTAAGTCAGAGTACATACATAGATAAAGTGTTGAGAGGCTTTAATATGCATGATTCTAAGAAAGGATTCATACCTATGCAACATGGTCTGTGTCTATAAAAAACACAATCCCCTTCAACTAAGGAAGAAAGGGATCGCGTGAATAAGATCCATATGCATCTGCAATAGGATCTATCATGTATGCCATGTTATGTACTCGACCAGATGTCTCGTATGCTTTAAGTGCAACGACTAGGTACCAATCCGATCCCGGTGACGCTCATTGGGTAGCTGTCAAGAATATTCTTAAGTACTTGAGAAGAACTAAGGACTCATTCTTGGTATATGAGGGTCAGGAAGAGCTTGTTGTAATTGGATACAACGATGCTAGCTTCCAGACAGATAAGGATGACTTCAGATCACAATCTAGTTATGTGTTATGCTTAAATTGTGGTGTTGTGAGCTGGAAAACTTCAAAGCAAGAAACAGTTGTGGATTCTACAATCGAGGTCGAGTACATTGTTGCCTCAAATGAAACAAATGAAGCTGTTTGGATCAAGAAGTTCATTAGTGAACTTTTCATAGTGCCTAGAATTGTTGATCATTGATCTCTATTGTGATAACAATGGTGCTATCGCACAAGCTAAAGAGCTTAGATCTCACCAACGATCCAAACACATGCTTAGGCTTTATCACCTAATTTGAGTGATAATATATCAGGGAGATGTGAAGATATGCAAAGGACCTACACCTGACAATGTTATTGACCCCCTAAAAAAGCCTCTTGTGCAGCAGAATCATGACGGTCGTACAAGATCTATGGGTATTAAGGTTATGCATGATTGGCTCTAGTGCTAGTGGGATTTTTTGGTATAAGCCCTAGAGGCCAATAAATTTGGTACTTGTATCGAATTATTTATTATTAATAAAAGGCATTTCTTTATTATGTTTGTTTTTTCCAAGATAATAAAAGGCATTCCTTTATTATGTTTGTTTTTCCAAGATAATAAAGTCCCAAATCGGCTAGTCTGTTTAATGAAATATTAAGTGTGACTTAATCAGGAGATCCCATTAAACATAAGGACATTATTCTTAAATCATCTGTAGTCGAGCTTTACTGTAAAGTGGGATAACCTTAAAGCATTAAGACTATTATGTAGATAGATGATGATCACATCTCATGGATCATGGATAAGGAGATAACAAGTCTTAACATAGGTGTGAATATTAGGAGTAATATTTACACTAGATTGACCTTCTATGAGACTACATAAAATGTTATGCAAAGTGTCATAAGTTACTCTCATAGTGATATTGGTGTATACCACCTTTCGACCTAAAATCACTATGGACCATAGATGTAGGTTCGAGTACTTTACTGTTGATCTAACATTATCCGTAAATGGATGACCATAAAGACAGTTGATGGGTACTCCATAAAGCATGCTAAGGGACATGAGTGACCTAGATGGAATTTGTCCATCCCGCATAACAGGATATATGTCTAAGGGTCCAATATTGAACTGGACAAGGATGACACGGTATACGCCTTGATTTCAATATAGACATAAAGGCAAAATGGTAATTGTACACAAAAGTATTATCACAAAATGTTGTCATGTCGCATGACATTTTCATGAATTAGGCAGCAATGATGTATTGCTAGATACCACTCACTGTTTATTATGTTAAATGCATGATTTAATATAATTCCCAACGTCATGAAAACCTACAGGAACACACACATAAGGATAGATTTATAAGAGGTAGAGTAAATAAGGAACACGATAAGGTACGATTCACTTAAGTAAATATAGAACCTCGTAAGGTACGGTCCACGTAAATATAATATGGAATGTGGTAAGCTACCACGCGCTTAGGTGATATACGATACACCATAAGATATGGTTCGCATACACTTAAGTCGGATTTTTAGCTTGTAGCTCACATAAGTGGTTTTATAATAGAACTTTTGTGCATAAGCATTCGCACTTGATAAAAATTTATACCGTGACACCCTTACCATATTTTCCTTCTCTCTCTCTCTCTCTCTCTCTCTCTCTCTCACTTAAAGCCTTCAATTATAGCAGCTAGCACTGAGACTGAAGGAATCTGTTCGTGTGGAATGAGTACAACCATTGTTCGTCATACATCACTCATGATCACTTATTCATTTCATAATCAAAGGTTTCATCGCCACAAGAGGTAATTGTTCTATCACTGATCATGGCCACTCGTAAGGTTCACTAAAGAGAATTTTTTTTCAATGTGTTTTGGATTGCTTATTTCCCTTCACATAAAGCATTGATACACGTATGGATGAATTAGAGAAGGAATCACAAGTAGTTGTGGAAGAGAAACCTGTTCAAGTAGAACAAGACCAACATAGGTTAAGCAGGATATGTCACCAACCACAGAGATATGGATATCTCATAACTGATCAAAGTGATGTATTATTGATGGATCAAGATGAGCCTATAACCTACCAAGAGCCATGAGTTCGAGAAGTGGCTAGAATCCATGAAATCTGAAATGGATTCCATGTACACAAACTAGGTATGGACCTTGGTAGAGCCTCATGTAGGAGTTAATCCTATAGGATGTTGTCGCATCGCTGCAAAGAAGGGGCCGACAAGGACAGAAGAGTCGCCACCATTCATTATTTATCCCAAAGAGAGGGAAAGGAAACAATCAGAGAAAACCTACAAAAAAGGGAGAAGATAGGTCATCGCAACCAAATCTTGGGTTCGGGAGTCGGTTACGCAAGGGGAAGGTATGAGTACCCCTCACGTCCGTCGTACTCGATGGGATTCACACTTGTTATCTATCTAAAAGGGTGTTAATCTATCTAAGCTATAGGCCATAGGGACAAAAGAAAGAAAAGAGACTCGATAGAGCATCGCCGTTCTATGCCTACGTATTCCCTTGTGCAATGGGAAAGTCAGAGTCAACGTAGTTCGGAAAACTATTGGTGAAGGTGGGGGAAGGTTTCTCGCCAAGACATTGTCGTCTTTGTCGCTACTGCGAAAATCGGCACCGGCAATGACAGAAGAGTCGCCACCGTGCGTTATTTATCCCACAAGAGGGAAAGGAAACGCTCAGAGAAAACCTAACACAAAGAGGGAAAGGAATGGTCATCGCAACCAAATCCTGGATTCGGGAGTCGGTTACGCAAGGGGAAGGTATTAGCACCCCTTATGTCCGTCGTACTCGACGGGATCCACGCTTGTTTTCTATCTAGGGTATGTTTATCTATCTACTCTAAAGGTCTGGTCTAAAAAGAAAAGAAAATGACTCGGCAAAGTATCGCACTTTATGCCTACGTATTCCCGTCTGGAACGAGAAATCAGAGTCAACGTAGTTCGCCTAACTACGGGTTAAAGGGGGGAAGGTTGCTCGCCGAGATGTCGCATCTCGTGCCTACGTACTTTCATACGGCATGAAAGATCAGAGCAAACGTAGTTCGGGCTACGGAAGACACAAGTTTGTCTGACAGTTTTTTATCTCCATATGAAAGGGTTTTCCTGATTAAAGGTCCAAGAGGACAAAAACAAAGTTTGAATGTTTGTTTGAATTTTTTTACGAAAGAACTGTTTTTTTAGGATGTTTGCAATCTCAGTCGCTCTAGAGACTATGACCCAGGCGTGAACGCTTCGTATGTCACCCAAAGGGTACCACACTAAACATCCAGATTACTGGAGAGAGACCCTCCACTAACCTTTTCCCAGATAGCTTAAGGCTCGTGACGTACGACTTCAATTAACCTTATTACTGTATTTTTGGATTGTTTTGAGATGAGAAGAGAAAGACACCCTAAGACTATGGTTGAAAGGGAATCTACCTACAACTATCATGCATGGTTTAAAAACCTAATGTCTGTCATAATTCCCTCTTGCACAGAGGAAATCAGAGATCCTAGGGGAAAACAGCAAAAGAAAGCAAGCAGTAAACAATAAACAGTAAAATGCATGCTATGCAACAGTACAAGCAAGGCAAGGGAGTCCGGCTCAACCTCAAACCTAAGAAAACAACAGGCAAGAGGAGACAAGCTCCACCTCAAACCTAGAGGTAAGAAACACAAGCAAACAGACAATACAACAAAAGAAAAGAAGCAGAGGAAGCAGCCCAAGCAGCAACAACAGTCTTCAGCAACTTCAATACTCAACAGCAGCTCTAAACAGCAAATACTCTTGACAGCAAGGTTGACAGCAAAATGGCTTCATCTTCAAGCTAGCTTCTATCTTTAAGCTTCATCAAACTCCATCTTCAAGCTCTAGAAAGCACACTCCAAGCAGAGAATTAATCACTAAGATCAAGGTTGCAATGTTGAGAACCAAATGAAAACCAAAGGAAATCATCAAGTACCAACATTGAAATGGAAAGGATCCTCAAAGTTCTACTCAACTATGGGCATACCACACATCCCTCCAAAGGAGAGATGGAGTTTCCCTAGGAGTACTTTACATAATTGGATATAATAGAAACACACAATGCATTCTATGTTTGATGAAAGAATCAAAACTAGTCCTAATGGCTCTTCCTAAAACCCTAATTTCCTAAGCTCCTAAAAAGCTCCTAAAAGAGAAGAAAGCTTCAACTCCAAGCTCCAATCTTCAAGCCACAGCAGCTACACCAAATCCAGAAGACCTCCCAAGAAGGAATCCAAGCAAATCCAGCTCCAAAGTCACCAACAAGACCAAACAAACAAGAGCACTAAAGATAGAACACCACAAGCACAAGCAACTTGCAAAATACAACTAAAATAGAAAACAAAGTTGTAAAATTCTAATAAATTTCCTAGGGGAAAATACATGTTTGAACAACCTAAGTTTAAAATATTAAAGCCTGATTCAACTTCTAAGTCATCTAAATAATTTTTAAGTTGAAGGGTATCAAGGTGATCCACAAGTTTGGGAAGGCTCTAATGTCAACACCTAAAACAGAACCTAAAGTTGTTCTAAAATTCTAACAAAAATTCTAAGGAAACATGAATATCTACCCTAAATCATACTAAAAAATCAAAGCCAAATTCAACACCAATTGAGAGAACAAAATTCAACAAGGCAGATGATCAAATATGCAAAAATTAAAGAAATCAACAAAATAAGAAAAATCAAATAAAATTGAAAAATGCATGAAAATGCAATTTATTGATTTCAGAAAATCACAAATTCATTCAGGAGCATGGAGATATTTTTAAAATAATTTTTCGATCAAAATTGAAATTATTGTGATTTTTAGAATCAATAATGCATTTAAAATAATCAAAATCAAATAAAAGAAAATAAAAACTGAAATAAAACACGAGCGCTTGGATGAGGAGACCGGTCAGCTGATCCAATGAACGAGAGCCTGCCAGCACATTAAATGGAACGCTGCGTTCCATGGCTTCAGAAGTCAACAAATTCAATTAGAACGTGGCCGTTGGATGAGTAATTTGGTCTTCAGTCAGAGCAAGATCCAATGGCTCAAAGATCATCTTCTCCAAATTCAGGTCAAACGGAATGAGATCAAGCGTGGTGACCGGAGAAGACTCTGGTTGTTTTCTCCGGCGAGGCAACAAGTTACAGGTGGCCAAAATGCACAAACCTCATATCATTCTCACTCAGTTTTCAACAAGGATTTCAAATCTCCAATCCAAATGTTCCAACTCTCAATGGATTTTAAAACACGAAGCAATGTTCAGAAATGGCATCCAAATCAATTATCACCAATTGTAAATCTAAGTGCACATGAATCATCCTTATGCTACACTGATCATCCTGATCTAATCAACTTGCTCTAGCTCCTCATGAATCAAGAGATTCGAATCCAAACAGAATTGCTATGTCATGATCAACTATCACCAAATGTTTCCAAACTGATCCTAAAACGATCTACATCTTGCCTAGATCCTAACCACAAGTTCAAATCTAACTATCTCATGCTAATTCATATGGAATTTTGAAAGTTACTAACCTGTTGTAGATCTAGTAACAGATGCACTTGGAGCTTGATTCTCCCTTCAAAACTCTCCAGATACGTTCAATGATGCAAGAGGATGATGCTTCAACCTTCAATTTGCTTTGATCTTGCTTCAAACTGAAAACTCGATTTCACTTGCTCCTCTTGAATGTTTAACTGCAACTTCAGCTTCTGGCACGAAAATGACTCCAAAATTGCTCTGGAATTACTCCAATGAATATATAGAACCTTTCCATGGGCTTTTGAATTCAATTTGAGGCCCAATCCAGCCAATTGCATTTTCTGTTTTTCTCTTGAAATGCCATGTAGCAGTCACGAGTTCAGGCTGTATAACTTGCTCTAGAAGGTTCCAATCAACTGCAAATTACCTTGTGAGCAAAATTGAAACAATAGAATGGCCTGAATTGCATTGTTGAAGTGTTTGGATATGTAACTTGCATTTGAAGCAACCATATGGCAACTTGTAAAACTTGGCCTATGCCCAAAAATCTACCAATGTCAATGTGTCTAAAATGAAATTTACAATCAAAATGATCACTTATTTGACATGCTTTGGTCATTTAACCAATTATTTGAATTTTTCAACTTTTAATCCTTTGAAAATCTTCCTTATTCAAACCATTTCAAACCAAGTCTTGCTATGAGCCCAATCAATCCATCATGACCTCTTGGTTAGCCTAAAAACCACATTTTGAACAACTTTCATGTTGAAAAAAAATCCATTTGACAAGTGAAAGTTGGAGATTTTGACCTATGATTGAAAATGGCCTATAATCTCACTTTCCCAAAATACCCCTGACTTGTAAACCTCGTAACTTGAATTCTACAAATCAGATGGAAGACTTCTACTACAATTTAGAAAGCTAAGATCATGAGGAACAACATTCATGTTGGCCAAACGTTCAGGTGAAACATCCTTCTAGGTCAAAAATAGCTTTGAAGTCAGATGATTTTCACATACAAATTTCAGAGGCATCTGAGGACTTGTAACTTGTCTGGGTCATAACTTGAGTTCTATAAATCCCCTTGAGGACTTCTAGTACTCAAATTAAAGGTATTGAGATTCTATAAAAGTTTCATGTTGGCCAAAGATCTATTTGAAATTTGTATATTGACTTATGTGGTCTTGAAGTTAGGCACTAAATAGGGAATTTTGCACTGAAACCCTAATTTAGCAACTTCCTACACTCTTGACTTTTCTTGACTTGATCTTGGCACAACACCACAAATGTCTCATCATATCATTTCATGAACTCCATGACCTAAAAGTAGGCTTTGATACTCTTCAATTGCACATTTGACCTAGGATTGACCCAGATGAAACCCTAATTGCTTGCACCTCAACTGTGGCTCTTGCATTTGACACAATAACTTGATTAAACTCTCCCATGGCCCTCTAGGCATTCTATGAGCTCCATACACATCCTCTTCTCACATTCAACACTTCACAACCCTTTGATGGTCTTTAGTTGATCCTCAAGTTAGGAGAAGATTCACACTTAATCATCTAAACCCTTAGGCACTCAAACCACTTTCTGATGACTTTAACAACTTCTCAATCTTTAATGAGACCTCTTGATAGGCTTCTCTTGATAAGAATCACACTTGATCCCCTGCTATATGAATGAAACCATGATATGCAAATGTTAATGCAATGAAACATAAACCAGGTAAGAAAAGGTTGGGCAAATTTTGGGGTACAACAGCTGCCCCTATTCAAACGTCTTGGACCCGACTGGGTGAAGAGCGAATGGCCTTCAAACAATCGAGGTAGAAGATGGTTGAATACCAAGAAACCCGGAAATTTGCCAAACTTAGAAATACACTGCGAAAACTGCTTGGGGAACAACATCCATTGCGCTGAACCCAGTTGTTACGGCAACAACTGATCAATCATCTGACAAAACTTTGGACTTCAACATCAACCCCCTGTGTGACGTCACATGCATCGAATTAACTTTGCAAGAAACACCTCCGTCCACACCTGAACTAAAATCCGTCAACACGAGGAGAGACTCCATCACCATGGGTACAATTCCGTCCATAACTAGAATAACGATCTCTGTCAATCACAGGTAATGACTCCATCAACACAGATACTAATCATTGTTAACTTTACTGGGGACAACTCCGTCGATCACGGGTAACGATTACTGTCAGCACGGATAACAATCACTGTCAACACAGGTACAATTCCGTCAACACGAATAACAATCACCGTCAGCACGGGGAAACAATTCCGTCAACACGGATAACAATCACTGTCAACATAGGTACGATCCCGTCAACACGGGCAACAATCACTGTCAACACAGGTACGATTCCGTCAACACGGATAACAATCACCGTCAGCACGGGTAAACAATTCCGTCAACACAGATAACAATCACCGTCAGCACAGGTACAATTCTGTCAACACGGATAACAATCACCGTCAGCACGGGGAAACAATTCCGTCAACACGGAGAACAATCTCTGTCGATCACATGTAACAATTCCGTCAACACGGATCCGTTTGAAGAATACTTTGCTAAAGAATGCGAGAAACTTAACCAAACCACTCTGTGGGGAAGAATTTCACTGGGGAAATCACTAGTGATAACCCCGAAAGTTTGAGCCATGAAATCTTTTAACGCTGACGTAACAACAAATCCAGGGAGAATCCCGCTGGGGACGAAGAGAAACTTAACCAAGCAACTCTGTTAGGGGACGAACGTTATCATCACCTATCTCACGCTGAGAATTTGAATATCTAGAAATTCTTCTGAGCAAGAATCTCACTCCTCTATAGGGAACAACACCTAAAACCGAAGAGGTAACCAACCTGGCTTGTGTTTCAAAATGCGTATGTTTGACAATGGCGTAATGCTCTATACGACATGGAAATGCTACGCGTTTGGGTAGATGCAAATATGATGATATATGCAAAATGCAAAGATGCCAAAAGGCGCTTCAGCAAAATAAATGCTGAAGACAAAGCCGAATCTGCTGAGGATAACCAGGTATCACAAAGCATTCCAGCAAAATAAATGCTAGACAGGTGAAACCAACTCTGCTGGGGATAACCATCCTGTCGGAGGATGGCTCACAAGCTTGAAATTACGACCTCTGTTGAGGATATTCATCCTGTTGGAGGAAAAACAACCTGCTGGGGAGAAGGAAAAAGAGTCTCTCACGGGGATAATCCTTCTGAACCAAAGACGGCTTGGTTATATTCTGCGGGAATTACCCATGCTGGGGATTGATTGTGTACATACTCACTGCTGGGAATGCACCTTCTATTGGGGACATCAAAATCCACTGAGGATACTCTCTTGGCAACTTTCCTGGGGAATATTCTTCTGGGGAAGACAAACCACATCCAGTAAGGGTAATTACCATCTCAACTCTCTCTGGGATAAGCTGTGACTTCCATCTGCTGAGGAGTGATACCATCACTATGTCACAGGACTCCGGCTGGGGAAACACAAATTCCCTGACTATTTGCTTCAAAGGTGAGAACCCTGGAAAACACAAATGAGACAGAACAAATCTACACAACAAGATCTATCCCGGTTAGTATCCGTGACACTCATTCAGTCAATTCAAAGTTTTAGCAATTATTGGCAAGGGCCAGCAAGTTTATGTACATGCTAGTTCATCAAGAACATCGACGTTTTTTACAAGCAAAACAGTAAAGAACAAGCATCAAATACTGAATAATATGCTTTATTGATAACGGGCCTGTAAATAGGCAAAATTTTGTACACTAAATGCAACTCCTGAAAAGAGGAAGTTACGCACAAGTAAAATACAAATATTACAGAAGCACAATGAAAATTTGTATACATGTCGACAACGTGGTACAGACGAGCACCATGAGCTGATCCTCCTATGACTCGCCTGACTCTGACACTTTCCCGATGCTCGTTCTTTGTAAGAGATTGTTTCGGATATACGACCCTCAGGTGCTCCCAAACCACTAAGCAATGCAGTATCAAACTCGGATCGCAGTCATTTGCTTTTTCAAATCCCTAACTTTTGCGTGAACCGCCCTTTGCGGGTTTTCAATTCACCGGGATACCCTTTTTGCCGAAATCGCCCTTTTCAGGTTTTCAACTTCGCGGGTGTACATTTTTTCAATTTTATCCCTAACTTTTGCCCGAACCTTTTATTCCCTTTTTTATGGTTTGCCGGGATGCCCCATTTTTGCCTGGACTTTCTTTTTTCTGTCCAGCGGGTCTCTTTAAGCAAAGTATTTTTTAACTGCGTCCGAGTTCACAGGGGATGTAAAATCCTCACCATCCATGGTGGACAACAGTAAGGCTCCTCCAGAGAAAACCTTTCTAACTACATATGAACCTTCATAATTGGGAGTCCATTTGCCCCTGTGATCTGATTGTGGTGGGAGAATCTTTTTCAGCACAAGATCGCCCGTCTGAAAGCTTCGAGGACACACCTTCTTATCATAAGCTTTCTTCATCCGGCTCTGATACAACTGACCATATGCTAGAGAAGCCAGTCTCTTCTCGTCCATTAAACTGAGCTGATTCAATCTATCTTTCACCGATTCTGCCTCATCTAGTTGGACATCACGCAAAACCCTCAGAGAAGAAATCTCAACCTCCAATGGTAGGACAACCTCCATACCATATACCAGTGAAAAAGGAGTTGCCCCGGTTGATGTGCGTACCGTCGTACGATAACCGTGCAAAGCAAAAGGCAACATCTCATGTCAGTCCTTGTAGGTCACAACCATCTTCTGAACGATCTTCTTTATGTTTTTATTGGCCGCTTCAACAACGCCATTCATCTTGGGCCGATAAGGAGAAGAGTTGTGATGTTCAATCTTGAAACTCTGGCACAATTCCTTCATCATCTTATTATTTAAATTTGAACCGTTGTCAGTGATAATCTGCTTCGGGATTCCATATCTGCAGATAATATCTTTCTTGATAAATCTGGCCACCACCTGCTTGGTAACATTAGCATATGACGCCGCTTCAACCCATTTGGTGAAGTAATCAATAACCACCAAGATAAACCGATGTCCGTTGGATGTCGTGGGCTCAATCTTTCCAATCACATCAATTCCCCACATGGAAAAAGGCCAAGGTGATGACATAACGTTCAGAGGGCTCGGAGGCACATGAATCTTGTACGCATAAATCTGGCATTTATGACACTTCTTTGCAAACTTGAAACAATCTGTTTCCATTGTCAGCCAGTAGTACCCTGCTCTTAATAACTTTCTCGTCATTGCATGTTCGCCGGCATGCGTGCCAAACGTACCCTCGTGGATTTCTTCCATGAGAAACTTAGCCTCTTTCTCATCCACACACCGCAACAACACCAAGTCATGGTTTCTTTTGTACAAAACACCATCCGGATTCAGATAGAAATTGCCAGCCAATCTCCTAAGAGTCTTCTGATCACGACTGGATGCCCAGCCGGATACTCTTGGTTCTTCAGGAAACTCTGGATATCAAAATACCACGGTTTACCATCGGAAGCTTCCTCAATGGCAAATATGAAAGCGGGCCTATCAAGGCGAGAGATAACTATCCTGGAAGCCTCATTCCAGAAGTTAACTTTATACATTGAGGACAAGGTCGCGAGAGCATCTGCCACCTGATTTTTTGCTCGTGGTATATGGTGCAATTCCACCTTGTCAAATAAAGGTAATAACCTTCTTGCATAATTCATATAAGGTATCAGATTGGGATGACGAGTCTCCCACTCTCCCTTGATCTAATTCACAACTAGAGCAGAGTCTCCGTACACATCAAGATTTTTAATTCTCAGATCAATAGCTTCTTCGAGCCCTATAATGCATGCTTCATATTCGGCCTTATTGTTGGTAACTGGAAAGGTCAATCTAGCAGTGAATGGGATGTGCGACCCATGGGGAGTAGTAATGATTGCCCCTATTCCACTTCCATATGAATTGACGACACCGTCAAATATCAATTGCCATTTGGAACCCGACTCTGGACCTTCATCCGGCAACGACTCTTCACAGTCCTTCATTTTTAAGTACATGATATCCTCATCAGGAAAATCAAACCTCATCGGCTGGTAATCATCAATTGGCTTCTCAGCTAGGTACTCTGACAGAACACTACCTTTAATAGCCTTTTGAGAAACATACTGAATATCGTATTCTGTCAATACCATCTGCCATCGGGCAATCCTTCCGGAAAGTGCTTGCTTCTCAAACACGTATTTGATCGGATCCATCTTTGAAATTAGCATGTTTGTATGATTTAGCATGTATTGCCTCAAACGTTTGGCAGCCCAGGCTAGCGCACAACACGTCTTTTCGAGCATTGAGTAACGGGACTCACAGTCTGTGAACTTTTTACTCAAGTAGTAAATCGCATGCTCTTTGCGTCCAGTCTTGTCATGTTGACCAAGAACACAACCCATACTTTTCTCAAGAACTGTCAAATACATAATTAATGGTCTCCCGGCTACTGGGGGTATCAATATTGGAGGTTCCTGCAAATATTCTTTTATTTTTTCAAACGCCCTTTGACAATCTTCATTCCAGGTCACAACCTGATCTTTTTTTAATAACTTGAATAATGGCTCGCACGTGGCTGTTAGATGAGATATGAACCGAGCAATGTAGTTCAACCTCCCTAAAAAACCACGAACCTCTTTTTCTATTTTCGGCGTTGGCATTTCTTGTATTGCTTTTATCTTAGCAGGATCAACCTCAATTCCTTTTTCGCTCACAATAAACCCCAATAGCTTACCGGATCTCACCCCGAAGGTGCACTTGTTAGGATTCAGTCTCAGCCTGACTTTCCTAAGCCTCTTGAACAATTTCAGAAGATTGACCAGATGCTCTTCCACCGTCTGGGATTTGGCAATCATATCGTCAACATAGACTTCAATCTCTTTATGCATCATGTCATGAAAGAGTGTTGTCATAGCTCGCTGATATGTTGCCCCGGCGTTCTTCAAACCAAAGGGCATCACTTTGTAGCAGAACGTTCCCCACGGGGTGATAAAAGTTGTTTTCTCCATATCATCCGGCGCCATCTTTATTTGATTATAGCCCGAAAAGCCGTCCATGAAGGAAAACACAGAGAATTGAGCGGTGTTGTCGACCAACACATCAATATGAGGAAGCGGAAAGTCTTCTTTTGGGCTCACCTTATTCAAATCTCGATAGTCCACGCACATCCGCACCTTACGATCTTTCTTTGGCACAGGTACTATATTGGCGAACCATGAGGGATAAGTTGTGACAGCTAGGAAACCGGCATCGCATTGTTTCTGAACTTCCTCTTTAATTTTCACAGCCATATCTGGTCGAGTTCTTCTGAGTTTTTGCTTAACCGGCAGACATTCCTCGCGCAATGGCAAACGGTGAACCACCATATCAGTATCCAACCCAGGCATGTCTTCGTAAGACCAAGCAAAGATATCACTATACTCTCGAAGCATCTCGATAAGCCTTTGCTTGATATCACTTTACAGTCAGCCCCTATCCGGATATTCCTGACAACCTCTTCGGACCCCACGTTGATAATTTCAATTTCCTCCTGATGAGGCAGAATGATTCTCTCTTCTTGTTTCAAAAGTCGAGTCAGCTCGTCTGATAAGTCATTATCCTCAACAATCTCTTCTTCTGCTTGAAATATCGGGTGCTCGAAGTCGAAGCGAGTCATAGGAAGTTCGTGATCGGTGTCGTCTGAAATAAGAATCCTGCAATGAGAATGGTTAAATGTTTCAAATAATGCAAACAAAGCACATAACCACGTTGCCATTTTATTGTTAAAGTAAAAACAAGAAAAACAAGGATCACAAAATTTGCATGAGAAAAACGCCTTTATTAATGATTAAATAAAGTACACACATAAGCAGGTAGCCCTAAAAACAGAATCACCATGCCCCGGGTAGGACACAGGATTATACAATAATTGAGAAAACAAATCATTACTATTTTGTAGTCACTGGGACAAGT
This sequence comes from Lathyrus sativus, assembly GCA_963859935.3. Lineage (NCBI taxonomy): Eukaryota > Viridiplantae > Streptophyta > Magnoliopsida > Fabales > Fabaceae > Lathyrus > Lathyrus sativus. The sequence goes on along the minus strand of OZ012737.1, from coordinate 253,216,819 downwards.
TCCTGGATAGACCAGTTGCACAGATTCTGTCCTGGCATGCTGGGCTTGATCCACGAGTCTATATCGCAGTCACTATCTCCGTCTTCAGCATCAGAAACAACATTAATCGATTCATAACAGACCCCATCTGGAGTGATCACCACTGGTCCTTTGAACTTTGGCACGCCTGATGCAGAAGCTGACGATGTCGGGCGATACCCCAACCCAAACTTGTCCATCTTGACAGGAATTTCTAAGACTTGGCCCCATCTTTTGGTTTCTCCAGCCTGAACCACTGCCTGAGCGTCTTTGTACGAAGACATGGCCACCTCTGGCCCTTGGCTGGGAACATGAGACTTGTCCTTGATCTGCAACCCCTCGAAGGCTTGGCATGGCGTCTCATGGATCTCCCCATCCACTTCGATGTACTTGAATGACGAAAGATGACTAACCAGAATGTCCTCCTCTCCGCAAATAGTAACAACACTGTCCCCGACCATGTATTTAAGCTTCTGATGTAGCGTGGACGTCACAACCCCTGCAGAATGTATCCATGGTCGCCCAAGTAAACAGCTGTAAGCTGGATGTATATCCATGATGTAGAACACTGTGTCAAAAACTTCCGGCCCGACCTGGAGTGGCAACGTTATGAACCCAAACACCGACCTTCTGGTCCCATCAAAAGCCCTCATTACCAAATCACTTGGCGTGCATATGATTCCTCGGACATCTAGCTTCATCATAGCCTTCTTCGGCAACACATTCAAAGATGATCCGGTGTCTACAAGAACATGCGACATAACAGTGCCCCGACATTCTACTGAAATGTGCAAAGCCATATTATGGTCCCGACCTCTAGGCGTCAAATTAAAATCAGTAAATCCCAGGCTGTGTCCGGCATTCACATGCGCCAGTACCCCCTCAAGCTGATTAACAGTTACTTCCTGAGGTACAAAAGACGTGTCCAAGATTTTTAACAAGGCATTCCGATGGGCCTCGGAACAAGGCAACAATGATAGTATTGAAATTTTGGAGGGCGTCTGCTGCAAGTTCTCCACAATCTTATAGTCACTTTTGCGAATCAACCTCATAAACTCTTCTACATCCTTGACCGATGTTTCCTTCTCTTTTGACTAGGAAGGTCCTCCTTCATTCACTTTGGCTTTGCCTCTAGCAATCCTTTCAGCCTCGATTTCAGGTGAAGTGAAGATTCTACCACTTCGGGTCATACCTCCCGCTCCAATAATATTGCCCACTGCCCCTGCTGGCTGGCTATCCACATTAATCTTTTCCCCGTTGCAAAAAGCTTCCAACCCATAATTCCATGGAATGGCTTTCGTACTTTCATAGGGAACGGGCCCTGCTTTCGTTATCGTGATAGTTGGCTGCTTGACGGGCGCTGATATCGTAATAGTCTTTCGTGGAATTGTAACTGTTTCGACCTCACCCTGCTTTTCACATGTTACGTCACCAGGTTTTTCAACAGCAGTGCGGTCAAACTGCAAAGTTCCCTCATCAATCATGGCCTGAATACCTCTCTTCAAATCGATACAGCCCTCTGGTCGGGTCCAACAATCCAAACAGTACTCATCACATCCGGGGAAGACCCCTCCTTTCAACAATCTGCTTTTAACATAGCTTAAAGGTGTCTTCAGATCATTTACGTCCATAACCAAATCCAAATCCTCATCTACCAGAATAGCATTCGCTCCATGATTCGGCATTGGTTTCTGTACAATGTTGGGACCATCCTAACTGAAGTTAATGACTTTACTATCAATCAAATCTTGGACTTTGTGTTTAAAAGCATGACAACTTTCGATATCATGTCCGGGTGCCCCAGAATGAAATTCACACTGCTTACTAGTATCATACTCGTAAGGAAGCGCTCCTGTGGGTGGGTCCAACGTTCTCTTCTCAACTAGATTCAAACTTAACAGCGTCTGAAGCAGTTCTGCATACGCTGACGGAGGTGTATCAAATACCCTCTTTGGCTTCCCATTCTGGATCCTTCTCTGAGCAGGATTCTGCCTTTGTTGTTGCTGTTGTTGTTGTTGTGGTTGTTGTTGTTGTTGTGGTATAGGGATCGTCACACTAGCAACTTGTTGTTGAATATACTGATTCCTACCTCTACCTCGTCCTCGACCTCCATACACTGCACTGGCGTCTCCTTGTCTTTTACCACCAAAGACCTTTTTTGCACCTCCGGCTAAGGTCGATTCACCAGCTTGAATCTTACCAATTTTTATGCCATTTTCAATCCGTTCTCCCATGAGTATCATGTCAGAGAAACTACCCATCGAGCAATTGAACAATTTATCATAATACATCCCAGAGAATGTTCCAACAAAAATATCAATCAATTCCCTTTCAACCATAGGTGGGTGGACTCTTGCCGCCAGATCCCGCCAACGCTGGGCATACTCCTTAAAACTTTCCCCGTTCTTCTGTGAAAGACTTTGAAGCTGAACCCTATTTGGTGCAAGGTCACTATTGTATTGGTAATGTTTGAAGAAAGCATCAGCCAATTCTTTCCAACTTCCGATCTGTGCAGGCTGTAGTCCCATGTACCATTCCAGTGATGGTCCCAACAAACTATCTTGGAAAAATGCATGAGCATCCTCTCATCATCAGAGTAAGCAGACATCCTCCGGTAATATGAACGCACATGAACCCGTGGGCATGTATCCCTTTTATATTTATCGAAAGTGGGAGCTTTGAACTTCAATGGCACCCTCAGCCCAGGAACCAGCCCCATGGTAGCCATGTCCAAACCTGCAGAATTTTGATTGGCTATACCTCTCATCTGTTCCTCCAGCATTTTAATCCTCCGATCACTATCAGTGGGACCCTCAAAACCCATGCCTTGCCCAGAAAAGGCATCTTTATGACGATCTCTATTCCAGTACGGACCCTCATTACCATATCCGTCATAAACAGCATTACGACCATGACCATGACCAGTTTGGAAGAACCTGGGTCATATCTCAGATTACCAAGCTCTTGATTAGCAGCCACTGTCCCAAAGCTAGTATTGAAAGGACCCATCCCAGCACCATTGGTATTCACATTGCCAAACCCAACATTGTCGTAGCCATTATTACCGTAACCTTGATTCTTATCACCAAACCCTCCGTTGTCGAAGCCTTGATTATTGAAGCCATCATTGCCATCCCGATTGCTAAAGCCAAGACCCTGATTATTGTCACCGAAACCAGTATTGATACCAACATTCCTGTTGGTTTCCACGTTCCCATTAACATTATCAGCATTTCTGTTACCAGCGTTGCCATTGCCATTGCCAGTACCATTCTCACCAGCATTTGGTATCACTTCCTCCCTGCGAGGAGTCTCAACATGAACAAAGTTGTATTTAGTATTACCAGCCGCTCGCGCCAGCAGCAATTGCACCAGAGTTTGAAGATATTCCTGGCCCTTGGTCACAGCTTCCATTGTCTGCATGAATTGGGCCAACCTATCCCAGATCTCCTGCATCTCAGACTGTACCTGATCCATGATCTTCTTACTGTTGCTTCTTGTAGAGTACCGGTGAGTTCTCTGTTCGTCAATCTTGAAACAACCTGTAAGACGCAGGAGATAAGATTTGAGCTCAAAAAAGTACCTGCCATGCAATATGAATATGCAAATGCACACATGTAAATATGCAACAGGTTAATTCCCCCCCCCCCCCCCCCCCCGATTCTAGTTCCGGAGAAGAAGCCATAATGACAATGGAGTCCCAAGTAAGCAAGCGCATAATTAAAAACCTCATACATAAACAAATGCCAAGAGGCAGAGTACAAAGATACAACCGAATACAACTGAAAAGACCTCGGCCAACAAGCCTGGCGATGGTCAAAATACAAGTACGAATAACAAACTACAAGAGAAAAACAAAGATAAATCAGGACGGATGGCGCGCCCGGACATCTCCCAATAGCCTCAACGTCTCCGGATGACCTAGTCTGGAGATCAGTTCCTGTATCAGTAATGCATGTCGCCTAATAGTGGATCTCAGCTTTTTGGCGTCCTCTACACAGGCTCCCCTGCCAAAACACTCATCAAGCCTGCATCTCTTGAAGCCAGCCTTCAATTCACAACCCCTAGTTTCTTTGACCATGTTGCTCACTCTAAACTCAGCGTCATGTCTAAGAGATGCCTCTTCAGCAATTTTCACATCCTTAGCGCTGAGCTGCTCCTCTAACTGGGAAATCTGCAGCTTCAACTCATCTTCACGCTCCTTCCGGCTAGTAAGCGTGGCATTCCACAAAAATTCCCATTTGGAGAGTCGAGAATAAGCCTTGTTCAGAAGCTCTTTCTTAGTAGAAAGCACACTACTAACACCATTCAGGGCTACTCCTACCTTCTCTCTCCTGCTGGTTTCTTCAGTCAAATATGAACCCAACCTATTAATCATCTCAGTCTGCTTCTTCAATGTGAAGGTTGCCTCATTCTTCTCATGCCGAAGCTGGAAAATCTCTTTCTCTAACTCTTCATTTTCTCTTTGCAACTCTTCCTTTTCAGCCAGCAGCTTGTTATACTTCTCAATTTCTACTGAAGTAAGTTCCTCAATCACCGGAGATATAAAGATTCTGCAGCAGGAAACGGCATCAAAGACTTTTCAACTCTTTAATGGATCCAGAGCCGATAAGGATTATAAGCTCGATTGTCACCCTTGCCAAGCAATGTCTTTCTTCTTCTGTGAATATTACCCCAAGCACGCCTCAATCTGACCAAAACATCTCCATCTAATAAACCTGTGAGATACAGAGATTCCTGTATCTCGTCTTCAACCGGAGAGTCCCTCAAAGCATAGCCAAATTGTCTCACAAGCAGAGAAGGGTTATAGTTAATACAACCTTTCCGTACAATCAAAGGAACGTTCGGAAAGCCACTGCAACTATATATAATATTCCCTCTAAGCAGGTTCCGATCAAACCAAACAATGTTCTCAGCACACAATCCCATCAATCGGGAAGACCAATCTAAAGTACCAGCAGTATCAACAAAAGGTCCCGTCTTAGGAAGATGTCCCTGAAACCACCTGTATAGAAGAGGTACACAGCAAGAAACATTCTTTCCCCGACGCTTCTCATTCTTATAGTGAATAGAATGATAAATGTCACCCAAGAGAGTAGGCACTGGATTCTTCGAGGCAATAATAAAGAAAGCATCTGAGTCAACAAAATCAGGCAAGTTAGGGAACAATACAATCCCATAAATGCAAACATCCAGAATAGCATTGAAGACAATCCAACATCCATCCTTCGCACACTGCGTAGCCTTCTCAACCAAGCAAGAAAGATGAAAACCATAAGCTCCATTCAACTTGACCAAACCTCCGGGGAACTCAGAAGCATCTAAACTAACAATCTCAGCAAGCTTATCCAACTCAGGCTCAATATCCTCATGAATAAAAGGCATCTGATCTAACACAGGAACTCCTAGCATATCAGAATATTCCTCCAAAGTAGGAGCCAGAATAAAATCAGGGAACAAGAAGCATCTCAACTGAGGCTCGTAAAACTGCATAAAGGTATACAATCCAGTCATCTCAGACACAGAAGGTCTGCACACCAAACTGAGCAGTTTCCCATAAGACTCTATAAACTCAGCCCTCAAATGATAGGTTCCCAGAGTTGACAACCCTCAAATCCAACAACCTGTCAAGCCCAAAGGGCCAGGCAAGATGCCATCAAAGAGAATCTCGTCTGAGTGTAAATTTCGTAACTAGCTGGTGCGAGCAAAGCAAGCAGGCTAACCACTACTTTCTACTTCTAAGTCTATGTGCACTCAAGCCTAGGTCCGACTTATCTCTCAAACTAACCCTCTACCCACAACACAATAACAAATATATACATTACTGAAAGTAAAGACAGAAAGATAAATACATACAAAACCCCAGACGGGAAAACAAGCGCTAGGATTGACTCGCATAGGGAACCGTTGGAGTCCCCAGCATAGTCTCCAGCTGTCGCTACTGCGAAAATCGGCGCCGGCAATGACAGAAGAGTCGCCACCGTGTGTTATTTATCCCACAAGAGGGAAAGGAAATGCTCAGAGAAAACCTAACACAAAGAGGGAAAGGAATGGTCATTGCAACCAAATCCTGGATTTTGGAGTCGGTTACGCAAGGGGAAGGTATTAGCACCCCTCACGTCCGTCGTACTCGACGGGATCCACGCTTGTTTTCTATCTAGGGTATGTTTATCTATCTACTCTAAAGGTCTGGTCTAAAAAGAAAAGAAAATGACTCGGCAAAGTATCGCACTTTATGCCTACGTATTCCCATCTGGAACGAGAAATCAGAGTCAACGTAGTTCGCCTAACTACGGGTTAAAGGGGAAAAGGTTGCTCGCCGAGATGTCGCATCTCGTGCCTACGTACTTTCATACGGCATGAAAGATCAGAGCAAACGTAGTTCGGGCTACGGAAGACAAAGTTTGTCTGACAGTTTTTTATCTCCTTATGAAAGGGTTTTCCTGATTAAAGGTCCAAGAGGACAAAAACAGAGTTTGAATGTTTGTTTGAATTTTTTTACGAAAGAACTGTTTTTTTAGGATGTTTGCAATCTCAGTCGCACTAGAGACTATGACCCAGGAGTGAACGCTTCGTATGTCACCCAAAGGGTACCACAATAAACATCCAGATTACTGGAGAGAGACCCTCCACTAACCTTTTCCCAGATAGCTTAAGGCTCGTGACGTACGACTTCAATTAACCTTATTACTGTATTTTTGGATTGTTTTGAGATGAGAAGAGAAAGACACCCTAATACTATGGTTGAAAGGGAATCTACCCACAGTTATCATGCATGGTTTAAAAACCTAATGTCTGTCATAATTCCCTCTTGCACAGAGGAAATCAGAGATCCTAGAGGAAAATAGCAAAAGAAAGCAAGCAGTAAACAATAAACAGTAAAATGCATGCTATGCAAACAGTACAAGCGAGGCAAGGGAGTCCGGCTCAACCTCAAACCTAAGAAAACAACAGGCAAGAGGAGACAAGCTCCACCTTAAACCTAGAGGTAAGCAACACAAGCAAACATACAATACAACAAAAGAAAAGAAGCAGAGGAAGCAGCCCAAGCAGCAGCAACAGTCTTCAGCAACTTCAATACTCAACAGCAGCTCTAAACAACAAATCCTCTTGACAACAAGGTTGACAGCAAAATGGCTTCATCTTCAAGCTAGCTTCTATATTTAAGCTTCATCAAACTCCATCTTCAAGCTCTAGCAAGCACACTCCAAGCAGAGGATTAATCACTAAGATCAAGGTTGCAATGTTGAGAACCAAATGAAAACCAAAGGAAATCATCAAGTACCAACATTGAAATGGAAAGGCATCCTCAAAGTTCTACTCAACTATGGGCATACCACACATCCCTCCAAAGGAGAGATGGAGTTTCCCTAGGAGGACTTTACATCATTGGATAGAATAGAAACACACAATGCATTCTATGTTTGATGAAAGAATCAAAACTAGTCCTAATGGCTCTTCCTAAAACCCTAATTTCCTAAGCTCCTAAAAAGCTCCTAAAAGAGAAGAAAGCTTCAACTCCAAGCTCCAATCTTCAACCCACAACAGCTACACCAAATCTAGAAGACCTCCCAAGAAGGAATCCAAGCAAATCCAGTTCCAAAGTCACCAACAAGACCAAACAAACAAGAGCACTAAAGATAGAACACCACAAGCACAAGCAACTTGCAAAATACAACTAAAATAGAAAACAAAGTTGTAAAATTCTAATAAATTTCCTAGGGGAACATACATGTATGAACAACCTAAGGTTAAAATATTAAAGCCTAATTCAACTTCTAAGTCATCTAAATAATTTCTAAGTTGAAGGGTATCAAGGTGATCCACAAGTTTGGGAAGGCTCTAATCTCAACACCTAAAACAGAACCTAAAGTTGTTCGAAAATTTTAACAAAAATTCTAAGGGAACATGAATATCTACCCTAAAACATACTAAAAAGTCAAATCCAGATTCAACACCAATTGAGAGAACAAAATTCAACAAGGCAAATGATCAAATATGCAAAAATTAAAGAAATCAACAAAATAAGAAAAATCAAATAAAATTGAAAAATGCATGAAAATGCAATTTATTGATTTCAAAAAATCACAAATTCAATCAGGAGCATGGAGATATTTTCAAAATAATTTTTGGATCAAAATTGAAATTATTGTCATTTTTAGAATCAATAATGCATTTAAAATAATTAAAATCAAATAAAAGAAAATAAAAACTGAAATAAAACACGAGCGCTTGGATGAGGAGACCGGTCAGCTGATCCAATGCATGAGAGCCTGCCAGCACATTAAATGGAACGCTGCGTTCCATGGCTTCAGAAGTCAACAAATTCAATTAGAACGTGGCCGTTGGATGAGTAGTTTGGTCTTCAGTCAGAGCAAGATCCAATGGCTCAAAGATCATCTTCTCCAAATTCAGGTCAAACGGAATGAGATCAAGCATGGTGACCGGAGAAGACTCCGGTTGTCTTCTCCGGCGAGGCAACAAGTTACAGGTGGCCAAAATGCACAAACCTCATATCATTCTCACTCAGTTTTCAACAAGGATTTCAAATCTCCAGTCCAAATGTTCCAACTCTCAATGGATTTTAAAACACGAAGCAATGTTCAGAAATGGCATCCAAATCAATTATCACCAATTGCAAATCTAAGTGCACAGAAATCATCCTTATGCTACACTGATCATCCTGATCTAATCAACTTGCTCTAGCTCCTCATGAATCAAGAGATTCGAATCCAAACAGAATTGTTATGTCATGATCAACTATCACCAAATGTTTCCAAACTGATACTAAAACGATCTACATCTTGCCTAGATCATAACCACAAGTTCAAATCTAACTATCTCATGCTAATTCATGTGGAATTTTGAAAGTTACTAACCTGTTGTAGATCTAGTAACAGATGCACTTGGAGCTTGATTCTCCCTTCAAAACTCTCCAGATACGTTCAATGATGCAAGAGGATGATGCTTCAACCTTCAATTTGCTTTGATCTTGCTTCAAACTGAAAACTCGATTTCACTTGCTCCTCTTGAATTTTCAACTGCAACTTCAGCTTTTGGCACGAAAATGACTCCAAAATTGCTCTGGAATTACTCCAATGAATATATAGAACCTTTCCACGGGCTTTTGAATTCAATTTGAGGCCCAATCCAGCCAATTGCATTTTCTGTTTTTCTCTTGAAATGCCATGTAGCAGTCACGAGTTCAGGCTGTATAACTTGCTCTAGAAGGTTCCAATCAACTGCAAATTACCTTGTGAGCAAAATTGAAACAATAGAATGGCCTGAATTGCATTGTTGAAGTGTTTGGATATGTAACTTGCATTTGAAGCAACCATATGGCAACTTGTAAAACTTGGCATATGCCCAAAAATCTACCAATGTCAATGTGTCTAAAATGAAATTTACAATCAAAATGATCACTTATTTGACATGCTTTGGTCATTTAACCAATTATTTGAATTTTTCAACTTTTAATCCTTTGAAAATCTTCCTTATTCAAACCATTTCAAACCAAGTCTTGCTAAGAGCCCAATAAATCCATCATGACCTCTTTTCTAGCCTAAAAACCACATTTTGAACAACTTTCATGTTGAACAAAAATCCATTTGACAAGTGCAAGTTGGAGATTTTGACCTATGATTGAAAATGGCCTATAATCTCACTTTCCCAAAATACCCCTGACTTGTAAACCTCGTAACTTGAATTCTACATATCCGATGGAAGACTTCTACTACAATTTAGAAAGCTAAGAGCACGAGGAACAACTTTCATGTTGGCCAAAAGTTCAGGTGAAGCCTCCTTCTAGGTCAAAAATAGCTTTGAAGTCAGATGATTTTCACAGACAAATTTCAGAGGCATCTGAGGACTTGTAACTTGTCTGGGTCATAACTTGAGTTCTATAAATCCCCTTGAGGACTTCTAGTACTCAAATTAAAGGTATTGAGATTCTCTAAAAGTTTCATGTTGGCCAAAGATCTATTTGAAACTTTTATCTTGACTTATGTGGTCTTGAAGTTAGGCACTAAACAGAGAATTTTGCACTAAAACCCTAATTTAGCAACTTCCCACACTCTTGACTTTTCTTGACTTGATCTTGGCACAACACCACAAATGTCTCATCATATCATTTCATGAACTCCATGACCTAAAAGTAGGCTTTGATACTCTTCAATTGCACAGTTGACCTAGGATTGACCCAAATGAAACCCTAATTGCTTGCACCTCAACTGTGGCTCTTGCATTTGACACAATGACTTGATTAAACTCTCCCATGGCCCTCTAGGAATTCTATGAGCTCCATACACATCCTCTTCTCACATTAAACACTTCACAACCCTCTGATGGTCTTCAGTTGATCCTCAAGTTAGGAGAAGATTCACACTCAAACATCTAAACCCTTAGGCACTCAAACCACCTTCTGATGACTTTGACAACTTCTCAATCTTGAATGAGACCTCTTGCTAGGCTTCTCTTGATAAGAATCACACTTGATCCCCTGCTATATGAATGATACCATGATATTCAAATGATATAACTATGCAAATGTTAATGCAATGAAACATAAACCAGGTAAGAAAAGGTTGGGCAAATTTTGGGGTACAACAGTCTTGTGCCTACGTATCCTCGTCTGGTATGAGAAATCAGAGCAAACGTAGTTCGGGCTAACACGACCACAGGTTGGTTCAAATGTTTTACCCGAGTAGGGTTAAAACTTAGTTCTAGCAGTTAGGTGTATGCTGCTCGACCATTGGAGACTTAGGCATTACTTGTTTGTGGTAGAACCAAGAGTTAACAAAACTCTCTTTATGAAAAAGGTTTCCATTAATCCCGAAGGATAAAAAGTTTTATGTTTGTTTTTGAGTCTTTTAAGAAGAAGAAGTGAATTGAATTGGTTTGTAATTCATGTTGCACTAAAGACTATGACTTAGGAGCGAACGCGTCGCATATCGTCCAAAGGACATACGCTAAACACTCTAGACAATTGAGAGGAGGCCCCCCAATCATCATTTCCTAAATGCTTAAGGCTCATAGCGTACAACACTTATTATCCTTTATTATGTGCTTTGAAGAAGTTTTGAGATGAGAAGAGAAGACACACTCTAAAAGGGAGACTAAACTCAACCTAATGTTCTCATGCAATGTACACCTATGATTGAAATGAAAAGGTAAGGCTACCCTAATGTTATCATGCTTGAATTCAAACCTAATGTCTATCATAATCCATCTTGAATAAGAGAGATTAGAGGTCCTAAGGGAACATAGCAAAGGAAGACAAAAGGAAGAAGAAAGCAAGCACAAATGAGAGAAGAAAAGTATGCAAACATGCAATGCAACACAAAGAAGAAGTGAGAGGAAAAAGGTGTGGGGTAACAACCACCACAAGCACATCTCAACCTCTTCAATCATACAAAAATATGAAGAAAAAAAAAAGAAAAGCAAACCAAATAACTTAAACAAGTTCAAGCCAAAAGTGAGATGAAATGGGAGAAATAGAATTCCTACAATCATTTGCACATCAATCACTACCAAGAGGCAAACACAAAAGAAAGAGAAGAAGACATGATCAAGATGAGGATGGGAGAATAAGCTTGGGCAGAAAGCAATATCAAATGAGATCTCAACCATAAACATCAAAGTGATCATGTAAGGAAGAAACCAAAAGAAAGTTCTCAAAGTGACCTCTTATCCAAGTCAAACTCAAAGTGCAACTCAAAGGCACCAAATCAACTTGGATGAGTCCCCAAGGTTCTAGAACAGAAGTGAGAACAAGAGAATAGAATAGGCAAACCAAATAAGGAAGCAAGCCAAAGCAAATTGCAAGATAAGGCATGGTAAAGAACCTAGGTTCTAAACACTTTCAACATTAGAACACAAATGGAAAGCCTTACAAAGATGCAACTTACAACAAGAACCAACCAACTTTATGACATAAAAATTTGCAACCAGCAACTTCATCATGTTAGAAATGTGAATCAAGAGGAGTTGGAAGCATATGGGATCCACAAGGGTCATTTCCCATCGAAACTAGGTCAACTAGTATGTGTGAACCATCCTTAGGGTGACTTGACTTGCAAGGTACACCAAAAATAGGAAAATGATTCAAATAAATCCAAATAAAATGAAAAAATCTCACAAAGATGGTGGCAACCAGAGGCCAAAACAACACAACCAAAGTCCACTCAAAGCATCACCAAAGAAATTGATTCACTAAGGGTGCTCCACTTTGAAGGAGGGTTATCGAGGGTCAAACAAATGGTCATGAAAGTCAACCAAAAATAGGTCAAACTTTGACCAAAACCAGCCTCAAAGGCATCTCAACTCATCATCTAAATGAGGAGAAAGCCTTGCTCATTGGTTATTAAAACTGAGTCAAGAAATGAGCAAGAACAAGGAAGAACAAATGAAAATCAACTTAAAAACCCTTCCAATCATTAAATTCTAATTTAATTGAAAAATAAATGGAAAACAAAATTAAAAATTATGAAAAATTAAACAACACATTTAAGTGTCAGAAAATATTATTGATTGAATTTTATCATGATTGGAAGTATTTTTAATTAGTTAAAATCAAAACAAAAATGAAAAGAAAATAAAAAAAAATAAAATAAATGAAAACGGTGCAAATAGAAATGATCCATGTTGTAATTCACTGGGCTGATCAAATAGGGTGTGCAAATAGCATTAAAAGCCCAAACCAAACTCAACTTAGTTCATAACAAAACACACTGTATCACTAAATGAGGTGGCAGTCAAACATCCACGCGCGTGTGGTCAATCAAATATGGAGCGTTCATCTCATCAAGTCAAAGTGTCAACCAAGGACACATCACCTTCACCCGAGCTTGAACCAGACGCCAGAGCCCTAGCTCCGGTCGTCTTCTCCGGCGAGGTGGCTGGAGATCAACTCTGAAAATTCCACCAAAAAGTGCCAAATCTTATACCAAAATGAAGCCCTACTCACGTACATTCCAAATCCATGGTTCAATTGTTTTAAACACGACTAAATTAAGAGATTCGAACGGATGAAATTTGGAATGTACATCTGCAAACTTCATCAAACATCACAATCAAGCACTCAAACATTGCCTACACGAGGTAGGGCTTCAGATGCAACCAACAATAACCTAAATCAATGCCTAACATGAGAGAAAAGTTGAAATGAAGATTACCTAACGGAGACACTCCGTTGGTGCTTTTACAGCTTGCTTGCTTGCTTCAAAAGGTGCAGATCAACTCCAATTCGCTTGAGGAAGAAGAATCTTGCTTCAATTTTCTTTGAATTACTCTAGATATGGATTCACGATTTTGAATTTTCTCTCAAGTTTCCAAAACTGAATTTGCTCTTCCCTCCATGAAAATGCACTTCTGAGCTCTCAATTTTCATTTGGAGCTTTTATATGTTGGATATGTGAATGAATTGGAGGCCCATGAAGCCTCATTTGGATGAAATTTGAAAATGATCACCATGCACACGTGAATATGGCTTGCTACACACTCATGAAATTCCTTTTGTCTTGCAGCTGGGAATGTGAATTTTACATTAGGATTGAAATGGGCTTTGTACATAGTCCAATTATGAAGTTTGGATGACAAACTTCTTTGTGAAGTAACTTGGAAATTCACGTGTTTTGAACCTCATGACTCAAAATAATTTGGTGCATTTTGCTTGTTGAATCAATATGAACAAATTGAATCAAAATATGGTATGAAAAGTACCTATAACCACATCAATTGAAATCATGATTTAAAGTTGCATTTTCACTTGAATTTTCTTCCAATTATCCATGATCAATCATAACTCACACCAATCTTGAGTTTCATGATGTAATTGAATCCATTTGGAGAAAATTTCATGTTGGTTGAAGTTCCATTTGAAGTACTTAAGTGCATGAGAATGACCCATAATCAAAATAACTTATAATCAAAGTTTCCCAAAATACCCCTGCCTTGCAAGCTTCATAACTTGAGTTCCACAAATGCTATGAAGGACTTCTAGAACTTTTTGGAAAGCTAAGATCATGAGGAATAACTTTCATGTTCATCAAAAGTTGAGAAGAAACATGATTCTAGTTAAAATTTTCCTTGGAAGTGAGTTGACTTTTGTTGACTGAAAAATATGTTCATCTGAGACCCATAACTTGATGGCATCATAACTTGAGCTCCACAAACCCAATGGATGAGTTATAGTACTCAAAATAAAGCTTAGAACATGCCCTACAAGTATCATGATTATAATAAAAGGAGATTCAACTTGTATCTTGAGGTAACTTGTCCTTGAAGTTAGCTCTTAAAGAAGGGGATTTTACACTGACATCCTCTGAAACCCTAATTTAGTAACTTCTCAAACTCTTGATTCTTCTTGATTTGAACTTGGTATGACATTCTAGATGTCTCAACATTACTTCCCATGACTCCAATGACTTGGAACCAAGTCTCCAACTCCTTCAAGCTCATAGTTGACCTTGCACTAAGCAGATGAAACCCTAGGTGCACAACCTTTGCCGATAAACTCTTGCAAACGATATGACCATTTAGATAAGCTCCATAATGGCTTCAAAAGCATTCAATGAGCTTCTACAACATCTCTTGTCCATAACCATGAACTTGTGAACCCCTGATGATCCTCAATTGTCCTCCAAGATAAGAGGTAAGCAACACATGTCAATCTTCTCTCTCAGAGAACTTTGCCCACTTCCTGATGAGTATAAGCATTTGATAAATTGAGTAAGCACTCTTGAGTGAGTTTGAAACCCTTGATAAAATTCTCTTGGATGGCACACTGTATCTACTGCTAAAAAAGAAGGCCGACAAAGACAGAAGAGTCGCCACCGTTCGTTATTTATCCCACAGGAGGGAAAGGAAACGATCAGAGAAAACCTGCGAAAAAGGGATAAGATCGGTTACGCAAGGGGAAGGTATGAGCACACCTCACGTCCGTCGTACTCGACGGGATCCACGCTTGTTGTCTATCTAAAAGGGTGTTAAAACTATCTAGCTAAAGGTCTCAGGGACAAAAGAAAATAAAAGAGACTCGGCAGAGCATCGCCGCTCTGTGCATACGTACTCCCTCGTGCAATGGGAAAGTCAGAGTCAACGTAGTTCGGGAAACTACGGGGGAAAGGGGGGAAGGTTTCTCGCCGAGACATCACCGTCTCGTGCCTACGTACTCTCAACAGGTATGAGAGATCAGAGAAAACGTAGTTCGGGTTAACAAGAACACTGGTTGGTTCAAAAGATTTTTACCCGAGTAGGGTTAACAACTAGTTCTAGCAATTAGGCGTATGCAGCTCGACCATTGGAGACTTAGGCGTTACCTGTTTGGTGGAACTAAGAGTTAACAATACTCTTTTATCTGAAAAGACTTTCCTTATTAATAGTCCCAAAGGACAAAAGAAGTTCAATGATTTGTTTTTATGTTTTTTAGAGAAGAAGTGTCTTGAGTTTGATTTGTAACTCATGTCGCACTAAAGACTATGACCTAGGAGCGAATGCATCGCATATCACCCAAAGGGTGTACACTAAACACTCTAGGCCATTGAGAGGAATCCCCCCAATCACCATTTCCCATGTAGCTTAAGGCTCGTAGCGTATAACACTTGTTATTCTTTATTATGTGTCTTGAAAGTGTTTGAAGATGAGAAGAGAAAGGACACACTAAAGGGAGACTAACTCAATCCTAAAAGTTGTCATGCAAAGTGGACTTAGAGTTGGGATACAAAAGGGAACTACCTAGTGTTATCATGCATGGTTTGATCCTAATGTCTATCATAACCTCTCTTGAAGAAGAGAAGTTAGAGATCCTAAGGGAAGAAAGACAAAAGAAAAAGAAGAAGAAAGAACATGCAAATGCTAGTATGCACAAATAGGATGAAAGGGAGGGAGGAAATATGTGTGGGGCAGTAGCCTCCATAAGCTCATCTCAACCTCAAGCATGCATATGAGGATGCAAAATAAGAAGAGAGAAAGAAATGCACAAGAATGAAACCACACAAATGCACCAAAAGTGGGATGAAATGGCCTAAACCATTCAAACATCAACCACAAAACCACAAAGCAAATCACATGAAAAAGGAAAAGAAATGAACCCCAACTCAAAGAGGGGTTAGAACAAGAGAGAAAAACAGCAAGGCATCCCCAAATATCATTCAACCAAAGCATCATCATGATTTGTGCAAAAGATGCAACAAAAGTGTCCTCATGGCTCACCATTCAATTCATGTTTCAAATACCTCCAAAGGAGGGACTAAACAAACCAAAATGGTGTTCCAAAGTCCTTGGACAAAAGTGGGGATGAGAGGAGAGTTCTCAAAAGAAAAAGGAAACATACCAAAAGAAAATTCAAGCACATACACAAAAGAAGGCAAACATGCTACACATGGAAACCCTAAATGGGAACTCAAAAGGGAACACAAGTTTGAACAAGTAAAACACAATATCATGACCTAAAATTGAGCAACCAGCAACCTTAACATGTTGGCAACATGAATCAAAAGGAAATTAAGGCTCAAAGGATCCATCAAAGTCATTTCCAAGACAAACTAGGTCAATGTGTATGTATGAACCTCCCTTTGGGGTAACTTGACTTGCAAGTTACCTCAAAATTAGGAAAATGATTAAAAAAGGGCCAAATAAAATGTCATAAGTACTTCAAAGTGTTGGAAAACAGAGGCCAAGAAATCATAAGCAAAGTCATCTCAAACCATCATCAAAGAAATTGATTCACATGGATGCACCAATTCGAGAGAGGGTTATCGAGGGTCAACAAAAGCAAGGTCAAAGTCAAACCAAAACACAACCAAACAGGGGCAAAATGGTCCTCAAAAATCACTCAACTCATCATTGATATGAGGATTGGTTTTCAGTCATTGGATCAAAAGGAAAAAGAAAAAACAAATCAAGAACAAAACAATGTCAAGAAACAATTCAAACAAAAACACTTCCAATTGATACTTCCTTTTTTAATTGAAAAATAAACCAAAAAATAAAACAAAAATTTCCTAAAAATAAAAGACATCCCAAAGTGTCTCAAACATATTTTTGATGAATTTTATCAACATTGGAAGCATTTTAATTTGAATTAAATCTAAACAGATCAAAACAAAATAAAAAAAGAAATAAAATAAAATAGAGAAAGAAAAGGTGTGAAAAGCAATCCAGAAGCGTGTAATCTATGGGCCTGGCTAAAAGGGAGGTGTGATTAGTGATTAGGCCCAAATTCATTTTAGCTTCACTTGGTGCAACGCACCGTTTTACTTAAAAAATGGTCAACTCAGCTAAGACCGAATCGTGGCCTTCCGTTTCCAACCCCAGTCAAACAGATCCAATGGTTAGTAATGTGACACGCAGGCTTCTGGATCTTAAAACTCAAATGGAGGGAGATTGCAGACGGTGGCCGGAAAAAACTCCAGTCATCTTCTACCTTGAGCACGCTACTGTAGCGAATCTAACAACTCAACAAAACTCACAAATCTTTATACCAATCAACTCGTCATGGTGTGTACATCAAGAATCCATGGTTTATTTAGCCTAAAACCTCCTAAAACAACCAAATCTCATTAAAACAAATTCAAGCATTCAACACCAATCATCACCAACATCAACCAATTTAAACAAGAATCTATCTATGAAGTTCAGAGATCATAAATATGCAAAAATGGCGTGCAATTACATCATGAATTGAGAGAATTTTTGAGAAGTAAGTTACCTATCAGAATAGCTCCATTGGACCTTCAATTGCTGATGAAGCTTGATGAAACTCTGCAGATCCACTCCTTAGAGCTTGAGGAAGATGAAGTGGAAGTTGAATTGCCTTGAAAACAGCTTAATTGTGTTTCACGATTTTGAAATCTTGCTTGCTTGCTTCAAGTATGCTCTGCTTAAATCTCCACAAAAATGCCTCTCTCATGATTCAAAAATGACCTAGAGCTTTTATATGATGGATATCCAAGCTGATGGAGGCCCAATTGTAGCTTAAATATGAGAATTGGTGAAATGCCCAATTTCACTTTCCATGCTCATGCACACGTACAAACTGCCTTAATTCTCCTTATTTTTCATTCAAAATGCTTGCTGAGACTTCACTTTGATCATGTGGATGAGATTTGTGCCTTGGTTTAATCAAATGGTTGAGATTGGAATGCAAAAATTCCACTTGAAATGGCCATTAAAATACACGTGCAAACCATACCAAAACTCAAATCCAATTCTTGCATCTTGTTTGTTATATTCTTGTGACTCAAAATATGTATAAACATGCCTTGTAATAGTTAAAAATCAATTAAATTGCATTTTCCCCTTTTAAGGCTTTTTCATGAAAAATTCTTTCACCAATCTTTAAACCCAAGCTAATCCAAAGATAAGTTGATGTTTTATGATGAAATTGGGACAATTTGGAGTAAGTTTCATGTTGGGAAAAGTTCCATTTGAGGTGTGCAAAGTTGTGAAATGGACCTATAATGAAAATGACCTATAATCAAAGTTTCCCAAAATACCCCTGTCTTGCAAGCTTCATATCTTGAGCTCTATAAATAAGATGAAAGACTTCTAGTACCTTTTGGAAAGCTAAGATCATGAGGAACAACTTTCATGTTTGGGTCAAAGTGATGAGAAACATCCTTCTAGGTCAAAAATGTCTTGGAATTTGGTTGACTTTTGTTGACCAAAATCACATTCATCTGATGACCTGGAACTTGTCAACATCATAACTTGAGTTCTAGAAATCATATGAAAGACTTCTAGTACTCAAAATAAAGCTAGAGACATGATCTACAAGTTTCATGTTGGGGTCAAGATGAGATGAGACTTGTATCTTGAGATATGTGGTCTTGAAGTTGGACACTAAATAGGGGATTTTACACTGAGAACCCTAATTTAGTAACTTTTCACACTCTTGATTCTTGATAAATTGATCTTGAAATGATATACTAGACATCTCAACACAACATTCCATGATCACAAAGACTTGGAATTGAGTCTTAATCTCCTTCAATTTCACAGTTGACTGAAGGTTGACCAGATGAAAACCCTAGATGCACCAATCTTGACTGTGGCCTCTTACACATGACACAACAACTTAAATAAACTCCAACATGGCTCTCAAAGCACTCAATGACCTTTCTCAACATCCCATATCCAAAATCATGAATTCACAACCTTCTGATGATCCCCAATTGGCCTCCCAGATAGGAGATAATCCACATACATCCATCAACTCTTTCAAAGATCTCTGACCACTTCTTGATGAGTTTGATGAGCACTCATGCTTGAGTAAACCTCTTGATTAGGCTCAAAACCCTTGGTAACCTTCTTTTGCTAGGCACACCTCTCTTGATCCACTGCTAAATGAACAATGTTATGCAATGCAACATGCTAGAATATGAAATGAAACATAAACCAAGTAAAGAAAAGGTTGGTCAAATTTTGGGGTACAACAGCTGCCCCTATTCAAGCGACTTGGACCTGACTGGGTGAAAAGCGAACAACTTTCAAACAATCGAGGTAAAAGACGTTTGAATACCAACGAACTCGGAAATTTGCCAACCGCAAAAATCTCTGGAGATAATTGAATCAACTAAACATCTTGCATACTCCGCCAGGGAAGAGACGCTTAACCAAATAACTCTGCTTAGGAACAATGAGGAACTTAACCATGTAAATCTGTTGGGTAACACATAAAAGGATGAACAAGTCCATCAAAAGCTGCACCATGGTCTGTAAAGTAACATTTCAAGTTGTCGGAATCTGGATATTCAACGAGCAAAATGAGGCAACATTTGCCGGAGTCTGAATACTCGACGAAAATGACCGGAGCCTGGATGCTCAACGAAATAACCGGAGCTAGAATGCTCAACGTGATAACCGGAGCCAGAATGCTCAACGTAAAAGCCAGAGCCTGAGTTCTCAACATAAAAGTTGGAGTCTGAATACTCAACGTAAAAGCCGAAGTCTGAATACTCAACGTAAAAGCCGGAGCCTGGATGCTCAACGTAATAACCGGAGCCGGGATACTCAATGTAAGAGCCGAAGTCTGAATACTCAATGTAAAAGCCAGAGCCTGAATGCTCAATGTAAAAGTCGGAGCCTGGATGCTCAACGTAATAACCAGAGCCTGAATGCTCAACGTAAAAGCCGGAGCATGGATGCTTAACGTAATAACCAGAGCCGGGATGCTCAACGCATGAAAGGAATACACCACCACTTGGATATTTGTCGGAGTCTGGTTACTCAACGAAAAAGTTGGAGCCTGAATGCTTGATGTAAATGACCGGAGCCAGAATGCTCAATGTAACAACCGGAGCCTGAGTGCTCAACAAAATAAGCAACTTCACTGGGGATTTACAAGAGTCTGGATACTCGACGAAAATTAACTGGAGCCTGAATGCTCAACGAACAAAGCACTACATCACGAATTGGAAATTCACCGGAGTCTGGATACTCAACGAAGAAGCCAGAGCCTGGATGCTCAACGTAAAAGCCGGAGCCTGAATGCTCAACGTAAAATAAGGAATTCATTTTGAATTGGAGATTTGTCGGAGTCTGAACACTCAACGTAATAAACTGGATCCTAAATGCTCAACGTAAACTTGACGGGGGCCTGGATGCTCAACAGACCAAGAATTACACCATAAATTGGAAATTTATCGGAGCCTGAATACTCAATGTAAAATTGACCGGAGCCTAGATACTCAACGAAATTAGAATCACGGAAAATTTGCCGGAGTCTGGATACTCAACGCACAAGAGAAATTACCACATATTGGAAATCGACCGGAGTCTGGATACTCAACGTAATAAATGGTGGAGATACAGAAATCGTCCTGCTAGGAAAAGAAAGCAACCCTGCTCATGCCAATAACAATTGGACTTATGCTGAGGAAACGGGCCCTGACTGACTTCCTGCAGGGGACGAATCTACTGCCGCTGTAGATTACTTAGTGGGAAGAAAATCCAATCGTGACTCACTGGGAAGTACGTACGAACATGCACTTCATGGGGATTAAATGTGTACCAACTGCCGAGAGTAATCGTACACACTACCTGCTCACTTAACCTGCATACAACTCTACTAGGGATAGAGATGCAAACTCCGCTTGCTCAGGACGAACTTTGGTTAGGGAGAATAAACCTGCTTGAGTAACTGCCTAGTATAGTTCAATTTTCCCCAGTCTCATCTCTAGGACAAAAAGAAAAGCTTTCCATGAAACGAACTCGAGATGGCTTGCCCCGGAACCCGTAACATGAAAGGACTCGTCCCTGGTTGACCATTTCTGATAAAATCTGAAGATATGGAGAGGAGCAGTTCCTTTGTTCCCCATTTTGCTCCAGCCCGTGGGATCTATTTAACACCTTCCTCGAAAGGAACCCTGACATCTCTTTACCCCGACGGTTCGATATGAACTGCCTTAGCATTTTGAACCTCGGGGAGGTGCTTCATATCAACTGCCCTCTGGCCAAGCATAGCCTCTGTGCTCTTAGGGTGGTCTTCCCCAGCCTTGCAATGACTTTGCCCCTGATTGGCTGATTGGTGGAGCAGTACCCCTGACTACGAGAGATTTACCGAATCTCGACCTGATCGCCCCAGATTACCTGACTTCTGGATGGCTGACTCCCATGATATGATCATTTGATATAACTGGCCCTGACTCAATAGAGTATTCAGGTATTCTGCATTCTATCCTGATCGAACTTTCCGCTGTGGAAACTTTCCTGCTGTCCAGCGCTTACTCGCAAGTAAAACAAATTGTTCTGCACAAAAGATATATTAATGCAATGCATATGACAATTTTGAAATCCAAGCCTGTACACTGGAAAAATTTGTGACATATAGTAGATGAAATCATTTATCAAAATGCAAACATTAATACCCATAAGTTGAGCAGAATCCCTTTAGGAGTCAGTTTCGACGTGATCTTTACCGAAGCATGCTTTCAAAACAAACCTGCTTCAATTAGGACTTTTGAAGGTTGTAACGTGGTCAGGTTCACGGTTAAGAAAGAAAGGATATAGGCTCAAAGTTATTTTAACCCACCCATTCTCCTTGATGTTCTCCAATCCTACGTTCACCTAAGTCGACGCAAGCGCTCACCTCTTAAAGGTGGCATGACAAGAGTGATAGTTCGGGAAACCACAAGTTTTTGGAGTGACAATCACTCGCTTTTCGTCTTTGGTGCCCGGAGTCACACAAGTTATTCTTTCGAGGATTTTCTTTTGCAATCCTCTTCGCTTTTCGCTTTTTCTTTTTTCCCTAATTTTTGCCTGGACTGACTCTTTTGAGTTTCTTCTAATTTCGAAGTCCAGCGGGATGCCCTAATTTTTGCCTAAGTCGCTTATTTTCAAGATTCGACATAGCGGGCTTCTTCTTTTGATTCCTTTTTTTTTCTTTTTTTTTTTCCGAATAAATTGTGTGACACCGACTTGTCTGACTTGTTAAAAGGATTGTGACTGTTTCAATCCTTAGTTGATAAGGTTTAACCATTGTGGTTTTTTAGGCACGACCTCTAGAGGTGTGATTGATCCTCGAATGGGAACACTCCTGTTACAATTTGGACACTTGGCCAAATTAACCGACACCTACCCTGCCCCGGGTTAAGATTGAGGGTTTTTTTGTTTTCAGAAAGAAACTCCTACTACTAGGCTCAAAGGGGTTGACAAGGGATTATCATCCTTATATCTCTGGTGTTTAGGGATTTGAAACAATGCATGTACATCATCAGCAGGTTTTATTCAAAAGCATACAATCGGAAGCTTGCACGTCTTTTAACTTCGTCATCCTCCCCTGATTCCGCTTAAACAAGCGTTTGACATCTGTAAAACAGTAATTAGTGAACACGAATGGATTTAATCAAAACATACATATTCATTTCATTATCAATATCAATTGAAAACAAACAAGTTTTACAAACAAAATTTGCTCTTTAACAGAAAAGAAACTACAAATGCAAAGAAATGACATGATAAAAACAGAGATTGCCAGCTTCGGGAAACCGGGCTTTCAAATCTTGACTTACTGCTGAGTCAGCCATCTTCAGAATTACTTGTTGAAGTCAGTATGATACTCTTTTGAACGTCTGCCTTTAGTAAATTCCTTGATCTGCCTGTCTGGCTTCTCTGGTCTTTGCCTGGCGTGCTGACGCGACTGATGATGGTATGACCATTGACTCTGGCGAGGCAATGATATCTGTTGCAAATATCCAAAATATTGTTGACCAGGAACAGCTGAAACATCTGTAGACTGAGTCTAAATTATCAGGGACTCCCTTTGTTCAGGTACTTTCACCCTTAGGCTTGTCCCAGGCAGCGGTAACAGCTGTGGGCACGGAGATTCTGAGATCATAGATTGCAAGCCATATTCTTGACCTGATGCAGCTTTAGGGGAAAGAATAAGAGCCTCCACCTCTTTTGCAATGCATGGAATAAGACCACCTGGTATGATTACGCCGCCCGACGCAAATTCAACTGCCTTGGAATCAATTAAGTCCTGAACCTTGTGCTTGAAAGCTTTGCAGTTCTCCACATTATGCCCCGGTGCCCCAAAATGGAAATCACAGTAGGCACTTACATTATAGCCTGGTGGTGTCTCACCAGTCAACGGAGACAAAGTCCGAAGTTTGACCAACCGAAGTTGGAGCAAGAATTGCAGCAATTGAGCATAAGTCATGGGGATCTGGTCGAAGATTCTGCCGAGCTGTTTCGTCCTTTGAGCATACTTCATAATCTTAGGATTGCCTTGGGAAACAGGAGGTGGCTGATGACGTGGAACTTCTGGATCTCAGGCTGTGCATCAGATCTTTGAGGCACATCACGCCTTGGGAGAGGTTCCATAGACAAAAGTTGAACAAGCATCTCTACTGCAACTTTAGGCACCTGATAACCATCCTTCCTTAGCACATTCCTTATCACCTCTGTGATCAGGCCCATCTGAGCGTTCAATTGCTGAACTTCTTCCTTAAGCACTTTCTGCTCTAGACATAAGGGTTGCATACTCGCCATGAACTGCCCCATCTGGCTCCGGACTTCCCTCAACTCTACTTGAACCTGCTCCATAGCTCTGCGTTGATTTCTGAGTGTTTATCCTGAAACAACTAACGGACCACAAGAGCATAAGATTAACAGTTCTGATGCACCTGTAATGCAAAACATGCAAAATGCAAACATGTATGTATGCAACAGGGTATTTTCCCCTCGATTCTAGTTCCGGGAGAAAAGCACAACAATGGAAAGCCCCATAGACAAGCAGATAATAGAAACTCCTCATATATAATCACAGGCCAACAGGCAATGAACAAACAACAACATCTGAGTATAATAAGAAAAGACCTCAACAAACAAGCCTGGTGATGGTCAGTACAACAAGCAATAAGCAACAAGCTACAAAGAAAAAAATAAACAAGATAGTCAAGCAGGATGACGTGACCGGAAGTCCTCTAGCAACTCCTGTGTCTCCGGATGATCTGGTCTAGCAAGTAGTCCCTGAATAAGTAGCGCTTGCTGGCTAATAGTGCGTTGTAGACTCTCAACATGGTCTTCAAAGGCCCCTTCCCCAAAGCACGCCTCAAGCCTGCACCTCTTGGAATCAGCTCTCAATCTACAATCCTTCAAGTTTGTAATAGCTTCGCTCAACCTGTACTCGCTATCACGTCTGAGTGATTCTTCTGCTGAAATTTTCTCGTCCTTTGCTCTGAGCTGAGTCTTCAACTTGCTGATCTATAGCCTTAACCTGTATTCGCTCTCTTTGTTGTTGGTGAGCGTAGCATTCCATTGGTTATCAAACTTAGAAATATTTAAGTAAGCTCTATCCAAATCTGGCTTCATGGAAGCAAGGACACTATTGACGACTTTGAAATCCAAGCCCAAACGCTCCCGAGAACTGGTCTCCTTAGTCAAGTTTGTACCCAATTTGTTCACAAGCTCAGTTTGTTTCTTGAAAGAATGAACAACATCAATCTTCTCACTTCGGAGCTGAATGATTTCTTTCTCCAACTCTTCATTAGATTTTCTCAATTCTTCCTTCTCAAAGAATAACTGATTGTACTTATGAATGTCTACGGTAGTGGGTTCCTCAATCATGAGAGGATACAAAGGTGCAACTGAAGGAAACGACATCAGAAACTTTGCAGCTCTATCATGAATCCAAGTCAGGTAAGGGTCATATGTTCGACTATTACTCTTCCCTAATAATGCCTTCCCCTTCCTGTGAATGTTGTTCCAAGCATGCTCAAGTCAGCCTAAGACCTCACCCTTTAACAATCCGGTGAGATACAGAGATTCCTGTATCTCCTCTTCCTTAGGAGGATCCCTCAGTGCGTATCCAAATTTCCTAACCAACAAAGATGGGTTATAGTTGATGCATCCTTTCCTTCCGACCAAAGGGACGTTAGGAAATCCACTACAACTATAAATGACCATTATACCAAGCATATCTCGGTCAAACCAAGTAATGTTCTCTGCAGATAGACCCATCAACCTCTCCGACCAACCTGAAGTACCAGCAGTAGCAACAAACGAACCTGTCTCGGGCATATGACTAGCAAACCATCTGTACAACAAAGGAACACAACAAGCTACATTCTTTCCCCTTCGTTTCTCATTCTTATAGTGAACAGAATGATAAACATCTCCAAGAAGAGTAGGCAATAGGTTTCCTGAAGCCAGAATATGGAATGCATCTAAATCCACAAAGTCAGGGAGATTAGGAAACAATATAATGCCATAGATACAGAAAGCGAGAATAGCGCTAAATACAATCCAACAACCATCCTTAGCGAACTGCCGAGCCTTATCAACCAAGAAAGCCAAAGGAAACCCAGACACTCCATTCCACTTAGTCAAATTCCCCTCTAACTCTGAAGCATCCACATGTAACACATCAGTTAGCTCAGCCAGATCAGGCTTAGCGTCAGTATGGAAAAATGGCATCCGATTAAGAACAGGCACGCCCAACAACATAGAATACTCCTCCAAGATAGGCGCCAGAGTATACTCAGGGAAAACAAAACACCTCAGCTGTGGGTCGTAGAACTACAGAAGAGCATAAAGACCATCCATCTCATATACTGAAGGTTTGTAAACGTATATCAATAACCTCCCATAGGATTTTCTGAAGTCTTTCATCACCTTCCCATCAACCATGGAAATCAAACTCAGCAAAGAACTAACATCAGGAGCTGGGAGCTTGTAAGCCATTGTCCTCTTCAAGGGTTCCATGTCATAAATAAGGGAACAAGATCACTAGAATCGTGGAGGAAATATGCACCTGCAACATAAATACATGTTAATGAAATGCAGATGAAAATGCAAATGCAAATGCCAACAGGGGATCAAGATTGTTGTGCTGTTGATCGAGAATAACCAGCGCTCTTCTTTAGCAAGAACATCAGGACCCCTTGTACCAAGAACACAAATCCACTCTGTAAAGAAAACCGGGTAATCTGAAGGTTAAGGTTTCTTGCATAACCCAATCCCTCTCACAGGTATGGACCTATCCACTGATAAGGTTCGACATCCTATGCGTTAATCAGCGTCACAGACTTTCAAGAAATGATGATATGTTCACCATTTCTGATTTAGCATCATAATCTTCCGAAGAGGCCTCACTTAGCTGACTCACAAACGATCGGTCCCCAGAGTCGACAACCCTCAAATCCAAAATCCCTTCGAGCCCAAAGGGCCAGAAAGAAAATTATCAAAGAGAATCTCGTCTGAGCACCAATTTCATGGTGAACTAGTATGAGCAAAGCAAGCAAATCCACCACTACTCTCCATTACTAAAGCTATGTCTATACTCAAGCCTGAGTCTGGCTTATCTCTCAATGGAACATTCCCCCCCAACAACACAACAAATATGATACACAATGCTAAAAATAAATGCGGGAAAATAAAGATAAAGCACATATATACAACACCCAAAAAGAAAAACAAACAAGCGTTAGGATTCACTCGTATAGGGAACCAGATTCCCCAGCAGAGTCACCAGCTGTCGCTACTGCGAAAAAAGAAGGTCGGCAAAGACAGAAGAGTCGCCACCATTTGTTATTTATCCCACGGGAGGGAAAGGAAACGATTAGAGAAAACCTGCGAAAAAGGGATAAGATCGATCATCGCAACCAAATCTCGGGTTCGGGAGTCGGTTACGCAAGGGGAAGGTATGAGCACCCCTCACGTCTGTCGTACTCGACGAGATCCACACTTGTTGTCTATCTAAAAGGGTGTTTAAAACTATCTAGCTAAAGGTCTCAGGGACAAAAGAAAATAAAAGAGACTCGGCAGAGCATCGCCGCTCTGTGCCTATGTACTTCCTCGTGCAATGGGAAAGTCAGAGTCAACGTAGTTGGGAAAACTACGGGGGAAAGGGGGGAAGGTTGCTTGCCGAGACATCGCCGTCTCGTGCCTACATACTCTCAACAGGTATGAGAGATCAGAGCAAACGTAGTTCAGGCTAATAAGAACACCGGTTGGTTCAAAAGTTTTTTACCGGAGTAGGGTTAACAACTAGTTCTAGCAGTTAGGTGTATGCAACTCGACTATTGGAGACTTAGGCGAAAAATGAGGCCGGCAAAACAGAAGAGTCGCCACCTTTCGTTATTTATCCCTCAGAACGGGAAAGGAAACGATCAGAAAAAACCTGACGAAAAGGTATAAGACAAGGTCATCACAACCATTGTCTGGATTCGGGAGTCGGTTACGCAAGGGGAAGGTATTAGCATCCCTCACGTCCATCGTACTCGATGGGATCCATGCTTGTTGGTTTGTCTACGGGTGAAAAACAATCTATCTACGGCTGCTAAAGCTAAACGGAAAGAACTGACTCGATAGAGCATCGCGCTCTAAGTCTACGTATTCCCTCGTGCAATGGGAAAGTCAGAGTCAACGTAGTTCGGGAAACTACGGGGGAAGGTTTGCTCGCTGAGATATCGTATCTCGTGCCTACGTACTTTCACACGGTGTGAAAGATCAGAGCAGACATAGTTCAGGCAACTACGGATAACCGGGGTGTTCTCGATCACACGGGGGTGAGAGAAAGGATTGACGATACTAGTTTACGCATTCTAGTAGTTAGGTGTATGCTGCTGGCTTGACAGAGACTTAGGTGTTACCTGTTTGCGGTAGAACGGACGTAGTATGTCATTGGTTCGAAGGTATGGGAATCTACGGGTTCTAGAACTACGGTCTGACATGTGCGCAAGCTCCATTCCAATCTTCTCCTCTCTGGATCCTTGATGAGAACGTCCGAATCAGAACCAATGTAACACTTAGACCGTCATGGTTTGACTTATACGATAAATCAAACTCTAAGAGGTAGCGTATTGATATCCGTGTCAAAGACAAGATAGAGAAATGATATCAAAAATCATTCTCCAATTGAATCATGTCACACGGCCAGCCCATAATAAATTCGAAGTAAAATCGGATAGAAAAGAAATGAGGAGAGAAATCCTACAACAAATGGAAATAACATCCTACCCCTAAAAAATTAGCAATTAATTTCTAATAGAAAACACTCTAAAGAAATATAAAGGAAATTGCATAATAGAAAAATAGCATAAAAATTCTATATAAAATTCTATAATACCCTAAAAGAGAAATAGAATAAAAATTCTACAATATAAAATCTATATTAAAAATATAAAAGAAATATAAATCCTAGAATATAAAATCTATATTAAAAATATGAAAGAAATATAAATCCTAGAATATAAAATCTATATTAAAAATATGTAATAAATATTCTAGGAAAATAAAACTAGAATCCCTAAAGGAAAAAAGAAATCTACAAGCTATTACAAGCACACAATCCAATACAAAAGAAAAATCGAAAAATAAAGGGAAGGGGGGTACATTCTGAAAACAGGGGTGAAGCCTAAAAAAAACCACTGGGCCCAGCCCACAATACAATCAGAAAAAAAAAACAACAAAAAATAAATGGAACTAAGGGGAACAGGGGGGGTGCGCGTAGTGAAACGTAGGTGTGGCCAGGAACTCGTTGGGCCCAACCCAACAATCAACAAGGAGCTCCAGCAGGGAGGGTTTGCGAAGTGGAATGGAGGTGCGTGAGCAAAAATGATTAGGCTTGAGCCCATCCAACCCAATGGAGTGGTCCACGATCCCTCTCCATCTTCCTCACTTCCAATTCCATCAGAAACCCTAGGGTATCTCTCCTCCAATCTCGCCGCCGTTCTCGCCGTTTCCCCCCATTTCAATCTCCAACTTCCTCCGCTTCACTTGCACGTTGCCAGCTTCTCATCACTTCATCTTCTTCCCTCATCGTCTCCTCTTCCTTCTCACCTCCAGCTCTCCTCATCGTCTCATCTCCCAAACCTGTTAAAAAAATGAAGAAGATTCTGGTGCATGTTGATGAAGTTTAGAGAAAACGTCTACGAAGGAGATTGTTGGAATGACGAAGCGAAGTTGTGGATGAATCTGGAAGGATTATTGTTGCGTTGATGGATCTGGTTCTTGATTTCTGGCGAATTTGGAGATGAGCGATGAACTTGATGGAGTTCGGAGAGTTGTTAATGGAGATCTTGATGTAGATCATTGGACGCTTTTCTGGAGAACGATGAAGATCTTGATGTAGATCTTGATGAACTTACGAAGAACGCATGGTGGTTGTTATGAACAACGATGGATCGATGGAGATCCTGGGAGTTTCTGATGAACGTTCTTGTTGAACATTGATGCACCTTCACGAGATCTGGAAACGCATGAAGATTTGGATGAAATTTGGACGAAGATGATGAAGATCATATGAAATTGATGGTGAAGTTTAAAGATCTGGATGAAGATCGTGATGGATCTTGATGAACGCCAGATGAAAGTTTGAAGGAGGTTTATGGAAAAACTGGGAAACGAGATGATGAATCTGTTGAATATTCCGGTGGATTGCAGATTTTCGATGATTATTATGGGGAGTCTTGGATGGCTTTTGATTTCTCTGGCGAAGTTTCGCCGGAGTTTGCACGGCCGGCGGGAGAGGGACGGGTGGTGGTGCTACGTGGCACAACGCATGGGAGAGAGATGTGGAGTGGGAGATGCGTGTCCTGTAAGGTGGAAGTGTGGAAATCTAAGATGGCCACACGTGGTCCCCATGCAGAGAGGATGTGGCGTAAAAAGGATGAAACACGTGGACCCTTCTTTTATATTGACAAGTGGCAAGTAGACCTGGATTGGGCCCCTACGATCAGACACATGGCCCACGAGAATGGCAATTAACAAAATCAACTAAAATTCTGACTCCAATAATGCTGCTAATTAACTGCTAATGATAATTAAAAAGACCCCATTAATACTAAATGAAAATTAATACCTTCTAGACCTAATTAAAACTAATTAATCCAATTAAAATGAATTAAAACCCTAATTAACCTCTAATTAATCCTGACTCCAATTAATTCCCCTAATTAAAATGATTAGTATCCTAATGACCATCTAATTAATTCTAGAAAAAGAATTAAAAATCTATTAAATCTAAAAAGGAGAAATTAAATCTAGAAAAATTATCTATTAATTTCTAAAAAAAACCTATTAATATCTAAAAAGAGAATTAAATCTACTAATTTCTAAACCTATTAAAAATAGAAAAAATCTATTAAACCTATTTAAATCTATTTAAAAGAATTATCCTATTAAAACTATTAAAAAAACATATTTAATATCTATTTAAAATCTAGAAAAAAGGGAAAAAAATCTAAAAATGCAATAAAGTCAATTAAATCGATTAGAAAACAGAGGTGTGAATACAGCGAAATAAACGGTAAAAACCGGACACCGAAATGTCCTCAAAAACAACAGCGAGAGCTGAAAACACCGGGACGAGCACCAATTCCCAAAACAAATCCTCGTATTCGAACTGGCCTGAACTGCCTGCAACGCCAGGAGAGGGCTGTACTCCCGATAAAATCAATCTCACTGCAAAAATGCAAGGTATGCGGTATGCAAATGCAAATGCAAAATGAGTCGAAACATAAGCCAAATTGCGAGAAGTGGTTGGTCAAATTTTGGGGTGCAACAGTTGCCCCTATTCAAACGGCTTGGACCTGAAGGGTTGAGAAGCGAACGAATTTCAAACATTCAAAGGTAGAAGACGGTTGAATACAAAAGAAACCCAGAAATTTGCCAACCTGCAGAAATAAACTGCAAAAACTGCTTGGGGAACAAAATATCCAGAAAACCGAATCTAGTTGTCACGGCAACAAACTGATCAATCATCTGACGAAGAAACTGACTTTATCACCAGTTACCTGTGTGACGCCACAGATAACAAACCCGAAGGTTGGATCAACATGCACTTGATCCTCTCACGTCGTCTAAAGATAGACAGTAAGAGAAATACTCACATCGTCTAAAGGAAGACGGAAAGACACCATCCCGAAGGAGAACAAAATTCAACTCACATCGTTTAATGATAGACAAGAGGAAAATCAATCCAAATCTCGCATCGTCTAATGATAGACGAGAGGAAAATCATACAACTCAAATCTTGCATCATCTAATGATAGACGAGAGGAAAACCATAGCCAAATCTTGTATCGTCTAATGATAGACGAGAGGAACAACTTGTCTGAAGAACCACATCGTCAGTGAGAACTAGCGGAAAGAAAACCATATAAACTTCAACACCACCCATCAAATTTCAGAATCCTTTCGTCCATAGGAGTTGATGGAAAGAACAATATTCTAAAAGGGGCCACATCATCAATAAGGATTGACAGGAAGAAAACCACCTTCAAAGAGCCATATCGTCAATAAGAATCAGCAATCAGGAAAACTGAACATTCATCAAAGAGCTTCGACGTCAATAAGAATCAACTGTCAGGAAAAACCCTTCTTGAAATGTCATCTCATCCAATAAACAGCAAGAAAACCATATCTGAAAGATTGCCTTGAAGCCTCACATCGTCTAAAGATAGACGGAGAGAAACACCATACCCAAACTCACAACGTCTAAAGATAGACGGAGAAAATTCCATACCCAAACTCACGACGTCTAAAGATAGACGAAGAAAATTCCTGCTGAGGAACACATCGTCAATAGGAACTAACGGGAAGGAAACCTGCTCGGAGGTACACGTCGTCAATATGAATTGACGGAACGCAAAGTCTGTCGTCATCAGATGATTGATGGACAAAGCAATTATCGTCGTATAATCTGAAAATCAAATAACCCAAAGAGCTGTATGAACAAAGCTGCTGGATAAATGCCCCTGAATTGATTGCAGAGTGTTTCACGTTGCCACAGAAGGCTGATAGAAAAACTGGCTTATGCTTCGTATGCATATGCGTATGTTGGAATTTTTCTATGGTGTAAATGCTCCATATAAGATGGAATGCTACGCATTTGAGGATGAAATGCAAATATGATGCAAATATGATGATATATGCAAGATGCAAATGTAGGCTCGGGCTGCTGGAGTAAAGCTGTACACAGAAAGACCATTCCAGCAAAATAAATGCTGGAAAGGTGAAGCCAACTCCGCTGTTGGAGAAACTGGATACGGAACCGCTTCAGCAGAATAAATGCTGAAGACAAAGCCAACTCCGATGGGGATAACCGGGTACCACAGAATTATTCCAGCAAAATAAATGCTGGAAAGGTGAACCAACTCCGCCGGGGATAACCAAATGTGCTAAGCATGATCGGACTTCCCTGGGGATAGCTTACACGTGCCAATGAAAATCGAACTTCTGCTGGGGAAAACAGACGGAGTCTTCCTGTGTGCCAATGAAGATTGGATTTTGAGACTGATGCGCCAACACGGATTGGGCCTCACGGTGATTGCCAATATGGATTGGGCTTTAGAAACGGCGCACCAATAAGGATTGGGCTTCCTGACAATTGCCAATAATGATTGGGCTTTAGGCTATCCGTGGTGGGTCAAGTACGACTGACGCTGGAAAACATTCTGTCTGAATTCACGGTCTCTGGTTGAAGGGTCAAGGGATAATAGCACGATTTCCTGACATTCGTCTCACACTTGAAGATTGGCTGGACCTGCTTAAGTAGCTCTGATGACCCAAAGAGGAACAATTCCTTCGCTTCTGATATGCCCCAGTCTGTGGGATCTCTGTGGGGATATTCCTTGAATGGAAATCTAAAAATCTGTACCCTGATGGTCTGGCATGAACTGCCTCAGCACTCTGAACCTCGGGGAGGTGCTTCGGATCAAGTGCCCCTTGGATATGGAATAACCTCTGCGCTCTCAGGGTGGCCTGCCCCTGTCTGCAATGACTTTGCCCCTGATTAGCTGTTTCGGAGCAGTACCTCTGGCTTCAAGAGATTTACCGAATCTCGACCTGATTTCCCCAGAATAACTGACTTTGGATGGCTGACCTCACTAGGGATTACTTGATATAGCTTGCCCTGGCTTTCGGAGGATTCGGGCGTTCTGCATTCTATCATGATCAGACTTTCCACTGTAGGAAACTTTCCTGCTGTCAAGCGCTTACTCGAAAGTAAAACAAGTTGTTCTACATAAAAGATATATTAATGCAACGCATATGACAGTTTTGACATCCAATCTGTTCACTGGAAAAAGAAAAATAGTTTATGGCATATAATGCACAAATCATCTATCAGAATATCAACATCAGTACCAATATGGTAAGAAGAACCCTTTTAGGAGTCAGTTTTGACGTGATCTTTACCAAAGTATGCCTTCGAAACAAACCTGCTTCAATTAGGACTTTTTCCAGTTGTGACGTGGTCATGTTCACGGTTTTGAAGGAAATGATAAAGGCTCAAAATTTATTTTAACCCACCCGTTCACCTTGATGTTCTCCAATCCTACGTTTAGCTAATTCGACCTTAGCGCTCACTTCTCAGAGGTTGAAGGATAGGAGTGATAGTTCGAGAAACCATGAGTTTTTTTGGAGTGACAGCCACTCACTTTTCGTCTTTGCCACTCGGGTTTTCATACGACTTGTATTTCGTTTGAGGATTTTTCTTTCGTAATCCTTTTCATTTTTTCAGTTTTTTTCGCTTTCCCTAATTTTTGCCTGGACTGACTCTTTTGAGCTTCTTTTGATTATTAAGTCCAGCGGGATGCCCTCATTTTTGCCTAAGTCATTTGTTTTCAAGTTTTTACTTAGCGGGCTTTTGATTCTTTTATGCTCCCCTTTTTTTCTGAACAAGTCGTGTGACACTGGTTGTCTGACTCTTTGGGGAATAATGTGACTACTTCACTCCTTACGCGTAACCACTGTGGTTTTTTAGGCACGACCTCTAGAGGTGCGATTGATCCTCGAACGGACAATCCTTTCTGCAATTTGGACGCTCGGTCAAATTAGCTAACACCTACCCTGCCCCGGGTTAAGATTGAGGGTTTTTCATTTTCAGAAAGAAACTCCTACTACTAGGCTCAAAGGGGTTGGCAAGGGATTATCTTCCTTATATCTCCGGTGTTTAGGGATTTGAAACAATGCCTGTACATCATCAGTAGGTTTTATTTTCAAAAGCATACAATCGGAAGCTTGCGCGTCTTTTAACTTCGTCATCCTCCCCAGATTCCGCTTAACCAAGCGTTGGATATCTGTAAAACATTGAGTGAACACGACTGGATTAAATCAAAACATGCATACACATTTCATTATCAATATCAATTGAAAACAATACAAGTTTTACGAATGCAATTTACGCATTAACAGAAAAGAAACTACAAATGCAAAGAAATGACATGATAAAACACAAATTGCCGGCTTCTGGGAACCGGGCTTTTCGAACTTGATTTGCTGCTGAGCCAGCCATCTTCAGAATTGATCGTCGAAGTCATCCTGATACTCCTCTGAACATCTGCTCTCAGCGAGCTCTCCCATAACCTGAACTGATGCACCCACTAGGCTGGAAGAAGAAAGGTCGACACCCTGAGGCGTGACAGATATCCTGTTGGAATCCAGCAAGGTCTGAATTTGGCTTCGAAGCACCTTACAATCGTCTGTTGAATGCCCCTGTGCCCTAACATGGTACTCACAGCGGGCGTTGGCATCAAAACCCGGAGGGTAAGGCAGGATTATTGGATTAGTCTCTTTCGGCACTATCAATCCACTTTTGACCAAATCCGGCAACAACTGACTATACGACACCGGTAGCTGAGTAAAATACCTTTCAGGTTTCCTTGGTCTTCGTCGGGCGTGCTGACGCAGCTGACGATGATGCGACTGTTGACTCTGGCGGGTAACAGATATCTGACAGACACACGCAACAGGTTGCTGGCTCTAAATGCTCGAAGTGTTTGGATACTGAATCTGAGGTAGGGAGATTCCGGGATGACATCACTTTCTTTCTCCCATTCTTCTTGAGAACTGACAATTGATTCATCTACATAAACTGCAATATAAGGAATGTCTTGAATCTTTCCGCTCTTGATTCCGCTCTCAACATGTTCTTCTACTCTTATCAAGTCCGCAAAGCTTATCATTTCACAACTAAACATTATGTCGTAATAACGGCCCTTCAGAGTACCCAAGAAGAGGTCAACCATTTCTCTCCACAAGCGGTGGTTGAACACAAGCAACCAATTCTCTCCATCTCTGCACATACACTCTAAAGGATTCGTTCTCCGCCTGAGATAATTCTTGCAACTGTACGCGACTAGGAGTCATATCCAGGTTGTAGTCGTACTGCTTCACGAAGGTATTGGCTAAATCAGACCATGATTTGATACTGTTACTCTTCAACTGCATGTACCAATCCAAAGATGCTTCGATCAAACTATCTTGGAAACAGTGAATCATAAGCTTGTCATTGGTAACATGTGAAGTCATTCTTCTGCAGAACATAACCAAATGTAGCTTCAGACAGCTATCCCCTTTGTATTTCTCAAAATTGGGCATCTTGAACTTTGGAGGCATCACAAGGCCTGGCACCAGACACATGCTCGCAGCATTCAGATCAAGAGTATTCTTACTCATCAGGGTAGCAATCTGATCTTCCAACAGCTGGAATCTTCTCTCATCCTCAACAGCCCTCGGGTTCTCAGCATTAACCCTCAGAGCAACCCTCGGATGATCTGGCACAAGGAAAGTGAAATGCTGATAGTCTGTGTCATGAAGAGAAGATGCATCTCTGTCTCTGACGGGAATCTGCGCAGGCTGAGCTTGAGCAACATTATTCACTGAGATCCTCTAAACATTTCCCTCTCTTCTAATCATAGCTGTTATGGCTTCCATGAACTGACTCAACTGGTTCTTCAACAGTTCAAACTCTGCCCTGGTAACAAACTGATTCTGCTCTTCGGAGTTCATGATCCTTCCAGAAACTAACTCAAGTCCAAAGCGAATGCCGGGAAGTCAACTGCGAGTTGGACAAAAGACGGGTAAGCTCTCTGATCCGGCCGAGGATGGATATGCAAGCATGAGATGCACATGAAATGCAATGCAAAATGCAACAAACACGGGATCACAGCCCCCACAAAGCTCTGAATACTGTTGCGCTACTGACGGGATAAGTTCGCTCTGACGAGAGAAAACCAAAATACCGGGTAGGCTGGAAGTCAAGTTTCCTGCGAAAACCCTCCCACTCATGGGTATAGACCTAAACTGACACAGGTTCGGCATCCTATGTGGTCATCAGCGTCACAGACTTTCAAGAACGATGATACGATACTCAGAAGATGTGGCATCATCATCTCTTGAAGCGGCCTCACTTAGCTGAATCACAAGTGGTCGGTCCCCAGAGTCGACAATCCTCCAAACCAACAATCCCTCAGGCCCAAAGGGCTGGAAAAGAAGTCAACCGGGAGAACCTCGTCTGAGCGTGGATTTCATGAGACACTAGTGCCTGCAAAGCAAGAACGCGCCCACTACTTTCCACAACTAATGCTAGGTAGACTCAAGCCTGGGTCTGGCTTTTCACTCATCAGAGCTCCCCTCCCACAACAGCACAATAGCAACAGATAATAATAAGTGCAGAAAATGTAAAAACATCAGTATACAAAATACAGCACAAAAATAAACACCCACATACAAGCAAACAAGCGCTAGGATTGACTCTCACAGGGACATTGGATCAGATTGACTCGCATAAGGGACGTTGGATCCCCAGGAAACCATCGCAGTCCCAAGCAGAGTCGCCAGCTGGCGCTACCGCAAAAAACGAGGCCGGCAAAACAGAAGAGTCGCCACCTTTCGTTATTTATCCCTTAGAACGGGAAAGGAAAAGATCGGAAAAAACTTGACGAAAAGGTATAAGACAAGGTCATCACAACCATTGTCTGGATTCGGGAGTCGGTTACACAAGGGGAAGGTATTAGCACCCCTCACGTCCATCGTACTCGATGGGATCCACGCTTGTTGGTTTGCCAACGGGTGAAAAACAATCTATCTACGGCCGCTAAAGCTAAACGGAAAGAACTGACTCGATAGAGCATCGTGCTCTATGCCTACGTATTCCCTCGTGCAATGGGAAAGTCAGAGTCAACGTAGTTCGGGAAACTACAGGGGAAGGTTTGCTCGCCGGGATATCGCATCTCGTGCCTACTGTTGCACCCCAAAATTTGCTTAACCTTTTCTTGCCTGATTTATGTTTCATTGCATTTCATTTGCATAGTCACATCATGCACATAGCTTAATCATTTGCCTATCATAGCATAACATGCATCCAACAAGGGATCAGGGTGTCTATCAAGAGAAGAGCCTAGCAAGGTGTGTTATCCAAGATGAGAAGTCATCCAGGCCATCAAGAAAGGATTTGAAGTCTTGAGAAGTTTGAGTGCCTACATGTGGGTTTTGCTCCTATCTTGAGGAATGTTGAGAATCATCAGTGAGATGAGAAGCATACAATGTGAATTTGAGGTGTGTATGGATCTCATGGAATTCCTAGAGGGCCATGTTGGAGTTAATTCAAGTCATTGATTCAAGTGCAAGAGCCACAGTTGAAGTGCAGTCAACTAAGGTTTCATCTGGGTCAATCCTAGGTCAATTGAGTAATTGGAGAGCATAAAAGCCTACTTTGAGATCATGGGGTTCATGGATTGGTATGTTGATACATGTGTGGTGTTGTGCCAAGGTTAAGCAAAGAAAGATCAAGAATGTGGGAAGTTGCTAAATTAGGGTTTCAGTGTAAAATCCCCTATTTAGTGCTTAACTTCAAAGCCACATAAGTCCAAATACAAGTTTCAAATGGATCTTTGGCCAACATGGAACTTTTAGAGCTTCTCAATACCTTTAACGTGAGTACTATAAGTCTTAAAGAAGATTTTTAGAACTCCAGTTATGGTTCTTGCAAGTTACAAGTCACCAGAGGACTATGAAATTTATTTGTGAAAGTCACTTGACTTCCAAGCAACGTTTTCCCCTCAAGGAGTTTTCAAATGGATTCTTTGCCAACATAAGAGTTGTAGGTATTGATCTTAGCTTTAATTTGAGTACTAGAAGTCCTCAAGAAGATTTGTGGAACTCAAGTTATGATCTTGGCAATCCAGGGGTATTTTGGGAAAGTTGAATTATGGGTCATTTTCAAGCATGTGCCAAAATCTCTATCTTCCATGCCTCCAATGGAAAATTGTTCAACATGAAATGTGTTTAGAATTTTGTTTTTAGGTCAGATAAGTCATCATGTTGGGTCGAATTAGCCTATATCATGAAGTGATTCAAAAGGGCCTAAAATGGAAAGAATTTCAAATGGGATTAAAGAGGGAAAATGTGATTTTTGGATTATAGGTCCCAAATGCATCACGTGAATACTCATTTTGAGTAGAAATTTCATTTTAGAGACATTGGCATTGGCACAATTTTGAGATGAGGCCTGATTACATGACATGCTTTGTAAAGTGATTACTTCATTTACAAGTTACCATTCCAAAACAAAAATCAGGGCAATTCAGGCCAAGCTAGCTATCCAAGCATGTTCACAAGGCCATTTGGAGTTGAATAGATCATTCTAGAGCTAACTGTAACAAGCAGATCGTGACTGTTGCAATGGAGTTTCAAGTGTATGACAGATTTTTGGATCTTCTGAATTGGGCCTTAAGTTGGATCAAAAAGCCCATGGAGAGCTTCTATATATGGATTAGAATGATCTCAGATAAAGGTGGTGTTGAATTCATGCTGAACAGAGAGTTTGCAGTTGAGCTTTCAAGGTTTCTAACTGAAAACGGTTTTGGAGTTCAAGGCACATTCAAGCCAAATTGAGGGTTGGAAAAGCTTCCTCTTACTTCATTGATCGTGCCTGGAGAGTTGTGGAGCTTGAATCCATTGTTTTGCACCTCTGTTGAGGTTATACATGATCTTGAGGTTTCAAAACAAGTTGGATAGATCATGATGATCATTGAAGGATGGTGATCATTTCTGTGGTTTCAATTTTGCAAATGGTGATGGTTGAGATTTTGGCATATTCTGAAGATTGCTTCGTGTTTTAATTTCCATTGAGAGTTAAGAGATTTGGAGATGATATTCATGATCCTGGTGATTTTCTGAGTGAGATTGATATAAGGATCATTGTTTTTGGTTGCCTGTGTGTGATGCTTCACCGGAGAAGACGGTGGCTGGACCACCAGACCACCGTCTGAGATATTTGACCTTGGCCTGAGTTCAAGGTAGGAGATGAGTTCATTGCCATTGGATCTGCTTGGAATCAAGACTTAGTAGCCTCATCGTGTGGCTGGGACTTGTTCTATTTTGTGGACTTTTGACTGAATGAAACGCAGCGTTTCATTTATCCAGTCAGCTGGTGACTGGACCCTCACGTGGGTAGCCTCAAGGCTCTTGGATCTGATTACCAGTCTCTTGATCCAATGCATCTGTTTTATTCTAGTTTTTTAATTTCTTTTATTCTTTTTTGTATTTTCTTTTATTCCATTTGATTTCTAAAATCCATATTAAATCCAATTTTGATCAAAAAAATATTTTAAAAATATCTCCATGATCTTGGATTTAATTGTGATTTTTTGAAATTAATAAATCCCATTTTCATGCCTTTTTCAATTTAATTTGATTTTTCTTATTGTTATGTGATTTCTTTTGAGTGTGGTTGATACATGATTTTGTGGATTTTGTTGTGACCAATTGGTGCATGATTTTGAGTTGATTCTTGTTGGATTAGTTAGCTTAGAGAAGCATGTACCCTTAGAAATTTTATCATAATTTTGTGAATAAATTTTAGGCCAATTTGAGTGGTGAACATAAGGAATGTTAGATTTAGGGTTTCAAAACAACTAGTTGTAGTTTAGGGCATAGTTTGGGGACTTAGTGTTTGATTTAGGTCTTAGGGTTTATATGGGGTATTGGGTATAGGCTTAGGTTCCCATAGAAATTTAATTAGGATTTTATGATCTATTTTAGCATTTTATTTGTATTTTGCAATTGGTGTGATGTTTGTGGGTTTCTCCCTTGGATGCTTGGTTTATTCAATTTGTGTGGGGCTATTTTGGGTGGGCTTTTGGCTTGGACTATTCTTGGATGAATTGGAGGACCAATTGAAGTTGCTTTGGATAGCTTGAAGGAGCTTGGAGTCGAAGATTTCTCATCTGTTGGAATGCTTGTCAGGAGCTTAGGAATTAGGGTTTTAGGAAGAGCTTTTTTAGACTTAGTTCATTTCTTGCCTCAAACATGGAATGTTTTGTTTGCTTCCATCCTATCCTATGATTCAAAGTCCTCTTAAGGAAGCCCCATCTCTCCCTTGGAGGGATGAGTGGAATGCCTTAAAGAGTATAACTTTTGAGGATACCCTTCTTTGCAGATGATGGTTTCTAGTGATTTCCTTTGGTTTTCACAGGTTTCCATTCATTATAACTTGATCTCAATAACCAATCTTTCTTAGTGGAGCTTGCTAGAGCTTGGAGATAAAGATCTAAGATGCTGAAGATGCCTTTCATAAGGTCTGCTTGAAGATGGAGTTATGTTACTGTCCACTTTGTTGTCAGAAGCTGGCTGGAGAATTGAAGCTAGGGTTTACTGTTACTGTCAGAGCTGCTGTTTACTGTAGGAGTTTGGTGCTGCTGCTTGGGCTGCCTCATCTGCTTTGGGGTTTTGTTTTCTGTATTGTTTGTTGGCTTGTGTAGCTTGCCCCCTAGGTTTGAGGTGAATGTTGATTCACTTTGCCTGTTGTTTTCCTAGGTTCGAGGTTGAGTGGGACTCCCTTGCCTCGCTTGTATTGCTGCATTGCATGCATTTTACTGTATTGGCTTGCTTTCTTTTCTGTTTATCCCCTAGGATCTCTGATTTCCTCTGGACAGGAGGGAATTATGACAGACATTAGGATTCTTATCCATGCATGACAACATTAGGTTAGTTTTTATTCCCTTTTCAACCCTAGGCTTTTTAGAGCTTCTTTCTCTTCTTATCTCAAAACAACTCAAAAATACGGTAATAAGGTTAATCGATGTCGTACGTTATGAGCCTTAAGCTATTCGAGAAAGGGCTGCTGGAGAGCTTCTTTCCAGTAGTCTGGATGCTTAGTGTGGCACCCTTTGGGTGACACGCGACGTAGTCACTCTCAAATCATAGTCTCTAGTGCGTCAGAGATTGCAAACAAACTAAAAAACACTTCTTTCGTAAAAGATTCAAAACAAACATCAAAGTGTCATTTTTGTCCGCTTGGGCTCTTAATCAAGAAAAACCCTTTTTGAAGGTAATAAAAACAGTCAGACAAGCTTGTGTCTTCCGTAGCCCGAACTACGTTTGCTCTGATCTTTCA
Organism: Lathyrus sativus; assembly: GCA_963859935.3. Classification (NCBI taxonomy): domain Eukaryota; kingdom Viridiplantae; phylum Streptophyta; class Magnoliopsida; order Fabales; family Fabaceae; genus Lathyrus; species Lathyrus sativus. The sequence continues at coordinate 253,175,175 of OZ012737.1, read as the reverse complement.
TGCTGTATGAAAGTACGTAGGCATAGGATGCCGTATCCTAGCGAGCAACCTTCCCCTCCTTTCCTGTAGGTAGGCGAACTACGTTGACTCTGATTTCTCGTTCCAGACGGGAATACGTAGGCATAAAGTGCGATACTTTGCCGAGTCATTTCATTTTCTTTTCTTTTTAACCATTGACCTTTAGAGTAGATAGAATACAATCCGTACTAGAAAACAAGCATGGATCCCATCGAGTACGACGGACGTGAGAGGTGCTAATACATTCCCCTTGCGTAACCGACTCCCGAATCCAGGATTTGGTTGCGATGACCATTCCTTTCCCGTTTTGTGTTAGGTTTACTCTGAGCGTTTCCTTTCCCTCTGGTAGGATAAATAAAGCACGGTGGCGACTCTTCTGTCATAGCCGGCGCCGATTTTCGCAGTAGCGACAGCTGGCGACTCTGCTGGGGACTCCAACGGTTCCCTACGCGAGTCAATCCTAGCGCTTGTTTTCCCGTCGTAGGTTTTGTATGGATTTACCTTTCTGTATTTACTTTCAGCATTATATTATTGTTGTTGTGCTGGGTAGGGGGTCAGATTGAGAGATAAGCCGGACCTGGGCTTGAGTGCACCTAGAATTAGTTGTGGAAAGTAGTGGGCGCGTGCATGCTTTGCATGTACTAGTGTCCCGCAAAATCCACGCTCAGACGAGGTTCTTCTGGTTGACTTCTTTTTCAACCCTTTTGGTTGAGGGGGTTGTTGGTTAGTTGGATTGTCGACTCTGGGGGCCGATCAATTGGAAGTTCGCTAAGTGAGGCCTCTTCAGGACATGATGATGCCACACCTTCTTGGTATCGTATCATCAGTCTTGAAAGTCTGTGACGCCGACGACCGCATAGGATGCCGTACCTTGTGTCAGTTGATAGGACACCTACCTGTGAGAGGGATTGGGGCATGCAGGAAACTTGACCTCCAGACTACCCGGTTTTCTTAACAGTGGATCAGTATGTGTGGTTACTTGGGGTTTCTTCATCAGGACAGTGTTATAGGTCTGTTGAGACCAGGTTGGAGTATTGTTATGGATCTGTTGAGACCAGGTTGGAGCATTGTTATGGATCTGTTGAGGCCAGGTTGGAGCATTGTTATAGGTCTGTGGAGACCAGGTTTGAGCAGTATTGCGGGTCTGTTGAGACAGATGTGGATGGATCTCTTCAGCAATATATCACTTGATCCCTGTTGCATTGTTTGCATATTGCATTGTTGCATACTCATTTTGCATATCATTAACGTGTATATGTGCTGCAGGTGCATTTCATACCTTCTGATTCTAGTTGCCCGGATTTCTGTCTGCTATTATGGATACTTTGAAGAAGACTGTAGCATACAAGTTGCCTACTCCAGATGTTTCTTCTCTGCTTGGTTTGATATCTCTAGCTGATGAGGATGTGAAGAAAAGCTTCAGGAAGAGTTATGGGAGACTGCTTAGGTTGGTTTGTAAACCATCCATGTATAAGCGGAACAGATTGTACGCGCTGATGCAGTTCTATGATCCCCCGCTGAGGTGTTTTACTTTCCCTGACTTCATTCTGGCTCCGACCCTGGAGGAATATGCTGAGATCTTGGAGTTAACCATTCAGAACAGGGTACCCTTCATTCACATGGGTGCTGAGCCCAAGCTGGAGGATTTGGCTGTTGCTTTGCACTTAGACTCCTCCGAGTTGCTGTTAACCTCGTGGAATGGAGTTTCTGGGTTTTCTCTCAAGTTCTTGGTTGGGAAAGCGCAAGAGTATGCCAAGAGTGGCTGTTAGGTTGTGGTTAATGCTATCCTTGCTTTGTGTATCTATGGCATTGTACTGTTCCCTAACATGGCTGACTTTGTTGATTTGGATGCATTCTATATATTTGCTTCCGACAATCCTGTGCCTACTCTGATTGGAGATTTCTATCACTCACTGCATTATAAGAACGAGAATAGGAGGGGCAAGAACGTCTCTTGTTGTGTGCCTTTGCTGTATATGTGGTTTGATAGTCACCTGCCCAAGAAGGGTATCTTTGCTGAGTCTGCAGCTACGGTGGATTGGTATGAGCATCTGATGGGACTTTCTTCAGAAGATGTTGTCTGGTTTGATAGAGATTTACTGGGATCTAAGATTATCTACAGCTGCGCTGGATATCCTAACGTTCCTCTGATTGGGAGGAAAGGGTGCATTAACTACAATCCATCATTATTGATCAGGCAATTCGGTTATGCTTTGAGAAGCCCGCCAAAAGAGGAGGAAGTGCAGGAATCTCTGTACTTCACAGGTGATCTGAGTGGAGAATTATTGTCCAAGCTTCAGCATGCTTGGAATAATATCAACAAAAGGGGTAAGCCGTTGTTGGGTAAGAATGATTGTCAAGCCTATGCTCCGTACAAAGTCTGGATCCAAGATAGGGCAAAGCAAGCGCTAATGCCGTTTCCTGCAGTATCACCTCCTGCTCCCCTCGTGGTTGAGGAGCCAACTACTGTGTCTATTGAGAGATATGAGCAGGTCGTGAAGGAGAAAGAAGAGCTGATGAAAGCCAACGAGAAGTTGGAAGAAGAGCTAGTGCAGCTCAGAAGCGAAAGGAATGAAGCCGTATATTCCTTCAAGCAGCAAACAGAGCTGGTGAATCAACTAGGCACAGAACTGACTGAACAACAAAAGAAGCGTGAACGTTTGGGGATAGATTTCAAAAGCTCTCACGACATGCTGGAGTCCAAGAAGAAAGCACTTGATGTAGCCTACCGGGAGATCTCCGCATTCAACAAAACCTGGAATGCCACGTTGTCCGGCAATAAGGAAAGAGAAGACAAACTGAAGCTGCAGATCTCTGAGCTGGAAGGTCAGTTGAAAGCTAGCCAGAAGAAGTTTGAAGAAGAGGTTATGCGGAGATATGACGTTCAGAATGCCTTGAACAAAGTCATCAAGCGTAAGAAAGAGTCTGCATCCCAGAAGAGGAAGCTAGAGGAGTGCTTTGGAGAAGGTGCTTGGGAGGAATCCATTGGGGATCTCCAGCGCATTATCAGGCAAAGAGACTCACTCGTCAAAGGGTTGCTTTCTCAGCCAAACCATCCCAAGACTAAGAGATTGTTAGAGGAGTATCAGGCATATGGTCGCACTTGATTACCTTATGTACTGTCGTATATGCTTTATTTGCATTGTACTGGCCATCACTAGGATTGTTGGTTGAGGTCATGCCTTCTTGTTGTACACTCGGCAATATTGTATGTGTGACTTGATGGGCTCTTCGCAGCAATATATGAGATGTTTTTCCATGATTGGATTTCAACCTTCTTATCACTATCACTGTCACTACACTTGCACTTTGGCACTAGAATTAGGGGTTGATCTCCCTAATGCACAGACACGCATTGCATTCACATATTCATTTTGCATTGCCAGTTACCTATTGAATCTGTAACTTATTTCCTGCATCTCACAGGTTTTTCAAGATTGACGACCAGAGAGTCCACCGCTATTCCACCAGAAACAACTGCAAGAAGGTAATGGATCAAGTTCAGGTCGAGATGCAGGAAATCCGCGAGAAGTTGACTCTGTTCAGGAGAATCTTCAGACCTTGGTGCAGCCGCTGCTGGCGCGGGCAAACGGAAATGGCAACACTGACCATATTTCTGTTGAAACTCCTCGCCGGGAGGATGAGATACCGGCATCTGTTACTCCACCTGTTGTGACTGTCAACGAAAACACGGGCACTGGTGCAGGTGCTGGCGCTGGTAATGGTAATACTGGAAATGGTGGTGATGGGCATGTTATTAACAACAAAGGCAACACTGTGGATGCCGATCAAGGATTCGTTGACAATGTTGGATTTGGAAACAATGGGTATGGCAATGTCAATCAGGACGGGAACTTCGGGTTCAACAATCAAGGCTTCGGTAATGACGGTTACGGCAATAATCAGGGGTATGGCTACGGTAATGGTGGATTCAGGAATGTGAATGTGAACGGCGCTGGAGCATTTCCTTTCAACAATGGTTTCGGACCTACTGGGGTCAATCTAGGGTTCGGCAACCGAGGACAGGGTCATGTGATCAATCAGTAGGGATTGGGCCGTAATACGGGTTATGATGGGTACGACAATGACTGGAATGTGGATCAACAGGATGACGATTTTTCAGGAAGAGGCATGGGACCTGAAGGCCCTATTAACCCTGTTTAGAGGATCAGAATTCTAGAAGAGCAGATGAAAGGTGTGGTTGATCAGAACTCCGCTGGATTAGATATGACTACTATGGGGTTGGTACCAGGGCTGAGGGTACCATTGAAGTTCAAGGCTCCAACATTCGACAAATACAAAGGGGATACCTTCCCAAAGGTCCATGTACGTTCGTATTATAGAAGGATGTCTGCGTATTCCAATGATGAAAGGATGCTCATGCATTTCTTTCAAGACAGCTTATCGGGACCATCATTGGAATGGTACATGGGGCTGGATCCCACCCAGATTAGGAGCTGGAAGCAGTTGGCTGATGCTTTCATTATGCATTACAGATACAACAGTGATTTGGCGCCAAACAGAGTTCAGTTGCAGAGTCTGTCGCTGAAAAATGGTGAAAGTTTCAAAGAGTACACGCAGCGGTGGCGCGATATGGCAGCGCGGGTGCACCCTCCTTTGGTTGAAAGGGAGATGAATGACATGTTTGTGGGGACGTTTACTGGAATGTATTATGATAAGTTTCTCAATGTTTCGATGGGCAGTTTCTCCGATATGATCCTTATGGGGGAAAGGATCGAAAATGGAATTAAAATTGGAAAGATTCAGGCAGGCGAATCTACTTCAGTCGGGGGTGCGAGAAAAGCGTTCGGTGGAAGACGCCAGGGTGATACAAGCGCTGTATTTGGTGGCAGAGGCCGGGGCAGAGGCCGAAATCAGTACATTCAACCTCAACAAATAGCCAGTGTTACTATTCCAATTCCTCAACAACAACAACAACAACCACAACAACCGCAACAACAACCGAAACAACAGCAAAGGCAGAATCAGGGTCATGGAAGGTTTCAGAATGTAAGGCCGAAGAGGGTATTTGATAAGCCTCCGTCGACATATGCAGAGCTTCTTCAGACACTGCTGGGGTTGAATTTGGTCGAGAAAAGGACAATGGAACCACCTACAGGACCGGTACTTCCTAGAGGGTACGACGCTAGTAAGCATTGCGAATTCCATTCCGGGGCGCCCGGACACGATGTAGAATCTTGTCATGCTTTCAAGCATAAAGTTCAAGACTTGTTGGACAGTAAAGCCATCAACTTTGGCCAAGTGGGGCCCAATATTATACAACAGCCTATGCCTAATCATGGGGCAAATTCCATCTTGACAGAAGAAAATTTGAACTTGGTGTTGGATGTTAATGAGTTGAAGACACCATTGAGTGAAGTGAAAAACAGGTTACTCAAAGGGGGAGTATTCCCTGGTTGTGACGAATACTATTTAGAGTGTTGGACCCAGCCTGAGGGTTATACTGATTTGAAACAGGGCATTCAGGCCATGATCGACGAAGGGACATTGCAATTTGATCGAACTGCGGTTGAGAAGCCTGTGGAGGCATTATGTGACGAGCTGAATGATATTGCAACATTGACGATCCCGAGGAAGACTATAACGATAACGACGCCCACCCAGCGGCCAACTATTACGATTACCAAAGCAGGGCCTGTTCCCTTTGAGAGTACGAAAGCTGTCCCGTGGACATATGGATTAGAAGCATATTGCAACGGTGAAAAGATTGTGGTGAATAGCCAGCCAGCTGGGGCTGTTGATAATGTCGTTGGAACGGGGGGCATGACCCGTAGCGGAAGGATCTTTACCTCACCTGAAATAGAAGCAGAGAGGTTGGCCAAAGGTAAAGCCAAAGTAAATGAAAGTGGACCTACTCAGTCGAAAGAAAAGGATACATCACTCAAGGACGTAGAGGAGTTCATGAGACTGATCCGCAAGAGCGACTACAAAATTGTCGAACATCTACAGCAGACGCCATCAAAGATTTCTATCTTGTCGTTGTTATTATGTTCTGAGGCCCACCGAAACGCCTTGCTGAAGATTCTGGATACGTCATTTGTGCCCCAAGAAGTTTTTGTAAATCAGTTAGAGGGGATAATGGCACATGTCAATGCTGGACATAGCCTGGGTTTCACAGATTTTGACCTAACACCTAAGGGTCGAGAGCACAATATGGCTTTGCACATATCGGTAGAATGCCAGGGCACCGTAATGTCGCGTGTATTGGTGGATACTGGATCGTCGTTGAACGTATTGCCAAAGAAAGCCATGATGAAATTGGACGTACGGGGAGTTATTTGCACGCCCAGCGATTTGGTTGTGAGGGCGTTTGACGGGACGAAAAGATCAGTGTTCGGGTCAATAACGTTACCGCTTCAGGTGGGGCCGAAAATTTTTGATACCGAATTCTACATCATGGATATCCATCCAACTTATAGCTGTCTTCTTGGGCGCCCATGGATCCATGCTGCAGGGGCCGTAACGTCCACATTGCATCAGAAGTTGAAGTATATGGTGGGTGATAGTGTTGTTACCGTTTGCGGGGAGGAGGATATTTTGGTCAGTCACCTGTCGTCATTCAGATATGTGGAGGTCGACGGAGAAATACACGAGACACCTTGTCAAGCCTTCGAAGGGTTACGGATTAAAGACAAAGCTCAGGGTTCCAGCAAAATGCCCGAGGTGGCAGTGTCAACTTACAAAGAGGCTCAGGCTTTAGTGCAGACTGGTAAGACTAAAGGTTGGGGGCAGGTATTGGAGATTCCCGTGAAGAATGACAAGTTTGGGCTAGGGTATCGACCGACGTCAGCAGCGCCATCTTCAGGAGCGCCCATGTTCAAGGGACCAGTCACAATTACGCCAAACAGGGTGTGCTTTGAGACTATCAACGCTATTTCCGATGCCGAAGACGGGGATAGCGACTGCGATATGGACGCGTGGATCAAGCCAAGCGTGCCAGGACAAAGTCTCTGCAACTGGTCCATCCGGGAAACTGTCCCAGTGACTTTTAAACAGTAATGATTTGTTTTATCAATTGTTGAATAATCCTATGTCCTACCTGGGGCATAGTGATATTACATTAGGGCTACTTGATTATGTGTATTACATTGTTTTAATCATGAAATAAACGCATTTTTCATATTCAAATATTGTGATCCCTATTTTCCTTGTTTTTACTTTAACAATAAATGGCAACGTGGTTATTTGCTTTGTTTGCGTGTTGAAGCGTTTAACCATTTCCTTTGCAGGACTAATATTTCAGATGACATCTCCTACGAACCGCCTATGACTCGTCTCGACTTCGAGCACCCAGTATTCCAAGAAGAGGAAGAGATTGTTGAGGATAACGACCTGCCAGAGGAGCTGACTCGTTTGTTGAAACAGGAATAGAGAATCATTATGCCTCATCAGGAGGAAACTGAGATTATCAACCTGGGGTCGGAAGAAGTTGTGAGAAATATCCGTATAGGGGCTGCGCTGCAGAGCGACGTCAAGCAAAGGCTGATTGAGATACTGCGAGAGTATGATGATATATTTGCTTGGTCGTACGAGGATATGCCTGGGTTGGATACGGACATGGTGGTGCACCGTCTGCCGTTGCGAAAGGAATGTCCACCTGTTAAGAAGAAACTCAGAAGAACCAGACCAGACATGGCTGTGAAAATCAAGGAGGAAGTTCAAAAACAGTGGGATGCTGGTTTCCTAGCCGTTACAACTTATCTGTCATGGGTCGCTAATATAGTACCAGTGCCGAAGAAAGACGGTAAAGTGCGAATGTGTGTACACTACCGTGATTTGGATAGGGCGAGCCCGAAAGACGACTTTCCACTTCCTCACATTGATGTGCTGGTTGATAACACTGCTCAGTTCTCCGTATTCTCCTTCATGGACGGCTTCTCAGGCTATAATCAGATCAAAATGGCGCCAGAAGACATGGAGAAGACTACCTTCATTACTCCCTGGGGAACATTTTGCTACAAAGTGATGCCCTTCGGACTGAAGAATGCTGGGGCAACATATCAACGTGCTATGACGACTCTCTTTCATGACATGATGCACAAAGAGATTGAGGTTTATGTTGATGATATGATTGCCAAATCCCAGACGGAGGAGGAGCATTTGGTTAATCCGCTGAAACTGTTCAAAAGGCTTAGGAAGTTCAGGTTGAGGCTGAACCCTAACAAGTGCACCTTTGGGGTGAGATCGAGTAAACTGCTGGGGTTTATCATGAGCGAAAAGGGAATAGAGGTTGATCCTGCGAAGATAAAAGTAATTCAAGAAATGTCGACGCCTAAAACAGAAAAAGAAGTGCGTGGGTTTTTAGGGAGGTTGAACTATCTCGCCCGGTTCATATCTCACCTAACTGCGACATGCGAGCCGTTATTCAGGTTGTTGAAAAAGGATCAGATGTTGACCTGGAATGAAAATTGTCAAAAGGCGTTCGACAAGATAAAAGAATACTTGCAGGAACCTCCTGTTTTGATACCCCTAGTGGCCGGGAGACCTTTGATTATGTATTTGACGGTTCTTGAGGAAAGTATGGGTTGTGTTCTCGGTCAACACAACGAGACCGGACGTAAAGAGCATGCGATTTACTACTTGAGTAAAAAGTTCACAGGCTGTGAGTCCCGTTACTCAATGCTCGAAAAAACGTGTTGTGCGCTAGCCTGGGCCGCCAAACGTTTGAGGCAATACATGCTGAATCATACAACCATGCTAATTTCAAAGATGGATCCAATCAAATACGTGTTTGAGAAGCAATCACTCTCCGGAAGAATTGCCTGATGGCAGATGGTGTTAACCGAATACGATATCCAATATGTCTCACAAAAGGCTATTAAAGGTAGTATTCTGTCAGAGTACCTTGCGGAGCAGCCTATTGAGGACTACCAATCGATGAGGTTTGATTTTCCTGACGAGGATATCATGTACCTGAAAATGAAAGATGGTGAAGAACCGTTGCCGGACGAAGGACCAGAGTGGGGTTCCAAATGGTAGTTGATATTTGACGGAGCTGTAAATTCCTATGGTAGCGGAATAGGGGCAATTATCACCACTCCTCAGGGGTCGCACATCCCCTTTACTGCCCGATTGACTTTTCCCGTTACCAATAATGAGGCTGAATATGAGGCTTGCATCATGGGTATGGAAGAAGCTATTGATTTGCGAATCGAGAACCTGGATGTATACGGAGACTCAGCTCTAGTGGTGAATCAGATTAAAGGAGAATGGGAGACACGTCAGCCCAATTTGATACCATATATGAATATGCAAGGAGGTTGTTGCCTTTCTTTGACAAGGTGGAATTGCATCATGTTCCACGAGCAGAAAATCAAATGGCTGACGCCCTGGCGATATTGTCTTCAATGTATAAAGTTAACTTCAGGAACGAGGCTCCCCAGATTGTTATCTCTCGGCTCGATAGACCCACATTCATATTTGCCATTGACGAGGCTCCCGATGGTAAACCCTGGTACTTTGACATCCAGAATTTCCTGAAGAACAAGGAGTATCCGGCTGGGGCGTCCAGTCGAGATCAGAAGAATCTCAGGAGATTGGCTGGCAATTTCTATTTGAACCCGGACGGTGTCCTATACAAAAGAAACCACGACTTGGTGTTGCTACGTTGTGTAGATGAGAAAGAGGCGAAGTTGCTCATGGAAGGGATACATGAGGGTACATTTGGTACACATGTTGGTGGGCATGCTATGACAAGAAAGCTGCTGCGGGCAGGTTATTATTGGCTAACTATGGAAACAGATTGTTTCAAGTTTGAAAAGAGGTGTCATAAATGCCAGATTTATGCGGACAAAATCCATGTGCCTCCGAGTCCTCTGAATCTGATGTCATCACCGTGGCCTTTCTCGATGTGGGGAATTAATATGATTGGCAAGATTGAGCCTACGGCATCCAACGAACACCGGTTTATTTTGGTGGCAATCGATTATTTCACCAAATGGGTGGAAGCAGCATCATATGCTAATGTTACCAAACAAGTGGTCGCCATATTTATCAAACGAGATATTATCTGCAGATATGGGATCCTTGAGCGGATTATCACCGACAACGGTTCGAATTTGAATAACAAAATGATGAAAGAGCTGTGTCAGAATTTTAAGATTGAGCATCACAACTCTTCTCCTTACCGGCCCAAGATGAATGGCGCTGTCGAAGCGGCCAATAAGAACATAAAGAAGATTGTTCAGAAGATGGTTGTGACATATAAGGACTGGCACGAGATGCTACCTTTCGCTTTGCACGGACGGTACGCACGTCAACCGGGGCGACCCCTTTCTCATTGGTATACGGGATGGAGGCCGTGTTACCGTTGGAGGTCGAGATTCCTTCCCTGAGGGTTTTACGTGATGTCCAACCTGACGAGGCAGAATGGGTTAAAGATAGACTGAATTAGCTCAGCTTAATGAATGAGAAGAGGCTGGCTTCTTTAGCATACAGTCGGTTATATTAGAGCCGGATGAAGAAAGCTTACGATAATAAGGTATGCCCTCGAAGCTTTCAGACGGGCGATCTTGTTTTGAAAAAGATTCTCCCACCACAAACAGATCATAGGGGCAAGTGGACTCCTAATTACGAAGGTCCCTACGTTGTCAGAAAAGTCTTCTCTGGAGGAGCCTTGTTACTATCCACCATGGATGGTGAAGACTTTACGTCTCCTGTGAATTCGGACGCAGTTAAAAAATACTTTGCTTGAAAGTGACCCGCTGGACAGTAAAAAGAGAGTCCAGGCAAAAATGGGGCATCCCGGCGAACCATAAAAAATGAATAAAAGGTTCGGGCAAAAATTAGGGATAAAATTGAAAAATGTACACCCGCGAAGTCGAAAACCTGAAAAGGGAGATTTCGGCAAAAAAGGGTATCCCGGTGAATTGAAAACCCGCAAAGGGCGGTTCACGCAAAAGTTAGGGATTGAAAAAGCAAATGACTGCGGTCCGGATTTGATACAGCATTGCTTAGTGGTTTGGGAGTACCTAGGGGCCGCCTATCCAAAAACAATCTCTTCCGAAGATCGAGTACTGGGAAAGCGTAGAGTCAGGCGAGTCATAGGAGGATCAGCTCATGGTGTTTGTCTGTACCACGTCGCCGACATGTATACAAATATTGTTTTGTATTTTATTTATGCTTCTTGTGCATATATGTATGTGTGTTTGTGCGTAACTTCCTCTTTTCAGGAGTTGCATCCAGTGTACAAAACTTTTCCCATTCAGAGGCTTGCTATCAATAAAACATGTTATTCAGTGCTTGATGCTTGTTTCTTTATTGTTTTGTTTGTGAAAGACACCGATGTTTTGATAAATTTGCATTTGCATAATCTTGCTGGCCATTGCCAATAATTGCTAAAAATTCGAATTGACTGAAGTAATGTCACGGATGCTAACCCGGATAGATTCTGTTGTATAGGCCTGTTTTGTCTCGTTTGTGTTTTGCAGGGTTCTTACCTTTGGAGCAAACAGTCAGGGATTGTATTCCCCAGCCAAAATCTTTTGATGAAGAGCCTGATTTCAGTTGATGTCATTCCTCGGCTAGTCGCATCTTATCCCCAGCGAGTCGAAATCAGTATCCCGTGCAGAGGTTGCGCTCCCCAGTGAGCCGGATATGTGCAGGATCAATCCCCAGCATAGGAGGTTCCCGCAGAGTTTAACCAAGTTGTTAGTTCAGAAGGATTATACCCGGAGGACGATTTCCCTTCTCCCCCACAGGTCGTCATGCCATTGACAGGATGTTGATCCTCAGCAGAGTCCGAGGCTCTGAGTTTGTAAACTGTTCCCAGACAGTGTGCTTTTCCTAGAAGTGTCGCTTTTTCCCCAGCTAAGTTTGTTCACCAGCAGGGTGGCTTGTTCTTTCTTCCCAGTGGAATTTGATGTTTAATCGCTCCTCGACAGAGTTGGTTGTGTTGCCGGCATTTATTTTGCCAGAATACCTTATGATACTTGTTCCCCGGCGGAGTTGGCATTATCCTCAGCATTCATGTTGTTGAGACAACCCTACCAGAGTTTCCCAGCAGCTTACTCCTGCATTTGCATTTGCATGTATCGTCATATTTGCATCTACTCAAACGCGTAGCATTTCCGTGCCGTACGAAGCATTACGCCATTTTCAAACATACGCATTTTGAAACGTAAGTCAGGTTGGTTACCTCTTTGTTTTCAGGTGTTCTTCCCTGCAGGTGATTGGAATTCTTGTTCAGGGTCGTTTTCAGATATTCAGATTGGTGGCATGGGATATGTGATGATAACGTTCGTCCTGCCATATGTTCCCTTATCAGAGGTGCTTGATTAACCTTTCTTCTTCCTCAGCGGAGTGTTCTTTACACGGCTTCATAATTGGACTTTGGACTTATTGTCAAAAATCCCCCGACGGAGTGTTCCCTCGGGTTGCTGTCACGTCAGCATTTTTAGAAAAGATTTCAGGGATTAGACATCTGAAGTCATTACTCGTCATCAAGTTGAACGTCTGGCAATTGACGTCAGAATTTCCCCAGCAGAGTTCTCCCCAGTTTGTTGTTACGGCTCCATAATTAAACTTTGAAGATTGTTATGTCAGCATTGCAGACTTCATGATTTGACTTTGGAGATCGGCATGGTTTTCTTCGAGTGGCTGTTACGTCAGTGTTACACGGCTTTGTGATTAGGCTTTGGAGTCGTCGTTAGCGGTTCCCTAACAGAGTTTTCTATAGCAGCTGTTACGTCAGCATTGAGCCGCTTCATAATTAGACCTTGGAGTTGTAGTCAACATCAAATGACTTCGTAATTAGACTTTGGAGTTCTTCAGCATTACAGTAGCTTCATGATTAGACGTTGGAGTTGTTGTCCGAAAGTTTTGTCCGCATGAAATAGCTTCATAAGTAGACTTTGGAGTTGTTGCCAGATTTTTTCCCCACAGAGTTGCTTGTTGAAATTTCTCTTATCCGGCCAGCGGAGTATTTTCTTCAAGTTTGTTGTTCCGTCAGCGTCACAGGGTTTCATAAACAAAATTTCAGAAGTTGTCGCCTGTTGTCGAAATAGGTGCCCGACAGTTAATTGCAGAGCATCCCCAGTGGGTTTGGCTACTGCAAAGATAAGGCGGAGTTATTGTCTAGTATAATTGACTGAATTGAATTACTATTGGGTGGAAGAATTCGATCCCCAATGAAGTCGCTGTGATTTCTTCGTATTGACGAAATATTATTATCCCCAGTAGAAGCCTCCTCAAAGTCGTTTGTGGGTTGGGCCCAACGGAGTTAGCTACTGCAGAGATAAGCAGAGTTTCCTGTGTTTAGGCAGATGATTTTCCCGTATGGATAGACGGATGAAGTTTCCTGTGTTTAGGCAGATGATTTTCCCGTATGGATAGACGGATGAAGTTTCCTGTGTTTAGGCAGATGATTTTCCCGTATGGATAGACGAATGAAGTTTCCTGTGTTTAGGCAGATGATTTTCCCGTATGGATAGGCGGAGGAAGTTTCCTATGTTTAGGCAGATGATTTTCCCGTATGGATAGGCGGAGTAAGTTTCCTGTGTTTAGGCAGATGATTTTCCCGTATGGATAGGCGGCTGAAGTTTCCTGCGTTTAGGCAGATGATCTTCCAGTAGGGATAGACGGATGAAGTTTCCTGTGTTTAGGCAGATGATTTTCCCGTATGGATAGACGGATGGAGTTTCCTATGTTTAGACAGATGGTGTTCCCGTGTAAATAGGCGGATGGAGTTTCCCGTGTGTAGACAGAAATATTTCCCAGTGAAGTCGACAAATTTATTGCCTATGATTGATAGGACCTCCTCGTGTTGGCAAGAGGCGGACAACTCATCCCCAGCGGAGTAGCCGGGATCTCTCCGTGTTGACGGAATGTAGCGTCCTATAGGGGACAAAGTTCTATTCCTGTGTTGTTGAGATTTCTTCGGGTTGACGAAATGTGAGTCCTGACGTGGACAGATTGGTGTTTATCTGGGATTTGACGAAATTTGGATCCAGATGTGGACAGGGTTATTCCTGTGACGACGGAATCTCGATTCGTGTTGACGAATTTGTTTCTCTACTTGTGTTGACAAGGATAGTCAAGTTGTGGACGAAGGTGTTTTTGCAAAAATTGTTCAGCACCTGTGGTGTTACATAGGTGGTTGAAGTTGAAATCAGAATTATTATCAGACGTTGGATCAGTTGTTGCCGTAACAACCAGATTCAGTTGGTGGATGTCGTTCCCCAAGCAGTTGTGCAGTTTATTTCTGTGGTTGGCAAATTTCCGGGTTTCTTGGTATTCAACCGTCTCGTACCTCGATTGTTAGAAGGCTGTTTTCTCTTCACCCAGTCGGGTCCAAGCCGTTTGAATAGGAGCAGCTGTTGCACCCCAAAATTTGCTTAACCTTTTCTTGCCTGATTTATGTTTCATTGCATTTCATTTGCATAGTCACATCATGCACATAGCTTAATCATTTGCCTATCATAGCATAGCATGCATCCAACAAGGGATCAAGGTGTCTATCAAGAGAAGAGCCTAGCAAGGTGTGTTATCCAAGATGAGAAGTCATCCAGGCCATCAAGAAAGGATTTGAAGTCTTGAGAAGTTTGAGTGCCTACATGTGGGTTTTGCTCTTATCTTGAGGAATGTTGAGAATCATCAGTGAGATGAGAAGCATAGAATGTGAATTTGAGGTGTGTATGGATCTCATGGAATGCCTAGAGGGCCATGTTGGAGTTAATTCAAGTCATTGATTCAAGTGCAAGAGCCACAGTTGAAGTGCAGTCAACTAGGGTTTCATCTGGGTCAATCCTAGGTCAATTGAGTAATTGGAGAGCATCAAAGCCTAATTTGAGATCATGGGGTTCATGGATTGCTATGTTGACACATGTGTGGTGTTGTGCCAAGGTTAAGCAAAGAAAGATCAAGAATGTGGGAAGTTGCTAAATTAGGATTTCAGTGTAAAATCCCCTGTTTAGTGCTTAACTTCAAAGCCACAAAAGTCCAAATACAAGTTTCAAATGGATCTTTGTCCGACATGGAACTTGTAGAGCTTCTCAATACCTTTAACTTGAGTACTAGAAGTCTTAAAGAATATTTGTAGAACTCCAGTTATGGTTCTTGCAAGTTACAAGTCACCAGAGGACTATGAAATTTATTTGTGAAAGTCACTTGACTTCCAAGCAACTTTTTCCCCTCAAGGATTTTTCAAATGGATTCTTGGCCAACATAAGAGTTGTAGGTCTTGATCTTAGCTTTAATTTGAGTACTATAAGTCCTCAAGAAGATTTGTGGAACTCAAGTTATGATCTTGGAAATCCAGGGGTATTTTGGGAAAGTTGAATTATGGGTCATTTTGAAGCATGTGCCAAAATCTCTATCTTCCATGCCTCCAATGGAAAATTGTTCAACATGAAATGTGTTTAGAATGTTGTTTTTAGGTCAGATAAGACATCATGGTGGGTCGAATTGGCCTATATCATGAAGTGATTCAAAAGGGCCTAAAATGGAAAGAATTTCAAATGGGATTAAAGAGGGAAAATGTGATTTTTGGATTATAGGTCCCAAATGCATCAGTGAATACTCATTTTGAGTAGAAATTGCATTTTAGAGACATTGGCATTGGCACAATTTTGAGATGATGCCTGATTACATGACATGCTTTGTAAAGTTATTACTTCATTTACAAGTTACCATTCCAAAACAAAAATCAGGGCAATTCAGGCCAAGCTAGCTATCCAAGCATGTTCACAAGGCCATTTGGAGTTGAATAGATCATTCTAGAGCTAACTGTAACAAGCAGATCATGACTGTTGCATTGGAGTTTCAAGTGTATGACAGATTTTTGGATCTTCTGAATTGGGCCTCAAGTTGGATCAAAATGCCCATGGAGAGCTTCTATATATGGATTAGAATGATCTCAGATGAAGGTGGTGTTGAATTCGTGCTGAACAGAGAGTTTGCAGTTGAGCTTTCAAGGTTTCTAACTGAAAACGGTTTTGGAGTTCAAGGCACATTCAAGCCAAATTGAGGGTTGGAAAAGCTTCCTCTTACTTCATTGATCGTGCCTGGAGAGTTGTGGAGCTTGAATCCATCGTTTTGCACCTCTGTTGATCCCATTTTTACAGGTATGTAACCTTAAAATTCTACATCATTCTAGGGAGAATTAGTTAGCAATGTGCATGTGGTTAGGACCTAAGATGATTAGGGAACGTTTCTGGATTGGTTTGGAGTTGATTAGTGATAATCAGGTTTGATGATCATTTTCTATTTGGAGACGGTTATACATGATCTTAAGGTTTCAAAACAAGTTGGATAGATCATGATGATCATTGAAGGATGGTGATCATTTCTGTGGTTTCAATTTTGCAAATGGTGATGGTTGAGATTTTGGCATATTCTGAAGATTGCTTCGTGTTTTAATTTCCATTGAGATTTAAGAGATTTGGAGATGATATTCATGATCCTGGTGATTTTCTGAGTGAGATTGATATAAGGATCATTGTTTTTGGTTGCCTGTGTGTGATGCTTCACCGGAGAAGACGGTGACTGGACCACCGGACCACCGTCTGAGATATTTGACCTTGGCCTGAGTTGAAGGTAGGAGATGAGTTCATTGCCATTGGATCTGCTTGGAATCAAGACTTAGTAGCCTCATCGTGTGGCTGGGACTTGTTCTATTTTGTGGACTTTTGACTGAATGAAACGCAGTGTTTCATTTATCCAGTCAGATGGTGACTGGACCCTCACGTGGGTAGCCTCAAGGCTCTTGGATCTGATTACCAGTCTCTTGATCCAATGCATCTGTTTTATTCTAGTTTTTTAATTTCTTTTATTCTTTTTTGTATTTTCTTTTATTCCATTTGATTTCTAAAATCCATATGAAATCCAATTTTGATCAAAAAAAATATTTTAAAAATATCTCCATGATCTTAGATTTAATTGTGATTTTCTGAAATTAGTAAATCCCATTTTCATGCCTTTTTCAATTTAATTTGATTTTTCTTATTGTTATGTGATTTCTTTTGAGTGTGGTTGATACATGATTTTGTGGATTTTGTTGTGACCAATTGGTGAATGATTTTGAGTGGATTCTTGTTGGATTAGTTATCTTAGAGAAGCATGTACCCTTAGAAATTTTATCATAATTTTGTGAATAAAGTTTAGGCCAATTTGAGTGGTGAACATAAGGAGTGTTAGATTTAGGGTTTCAAAACAACTAGTTGTAGTTTAGGGCATAGTTTGGGGACTTAGTGTTTGATTTAGGTCCTAGGGTTTATATGGGGTATTGGGTATAGGCTTAGGTTCCCATAGAAATTTAATTAGGATTTTATGATCTATTTTAGCATTTTATTTGTATTTTGCAATTGGTGTGATGTTTGTGGGTTTCTCCCTTGGATGCTTGGTTTATTCAATTTGTGTGGGGCTATTTTGGGTGGGCTTTTGGCTTGGACTCTGCTTGGATGAATTGGAGGACCAATTGAAGTTGCTTTGGATAGCTTGAAGGAGCTTGGAGTTGAAGATTTCTCATCTGTTGGAATGCTTGTCAAGAGCTTAGGAATTAGGGTTTTAGGAAGAGCTTTTTAGACTTAGTTCATTTCTTGCCTCAAACATGGAATGTTTTGTTTGCTTCCATCCTATCCTATGATTCAAAGTCCTCTTAAGGAAGCCCCATCTCTCCCTTGGAGGGATGAGTGGCATGCCTTAAAGAGTATAACTTTTGAGGATACCCTTCTTTGCAGATGATGGTTTCTAGTGATTTCCTTGGTTTTCACTGGTTTCCATTCATTATAACTTGATCTCAATAACCAATCTTTCTTGGTGGAGCTTGCTAGAGCTTGGAGATAAAGATCTAAGATGCTGAAGATGCCTTTCATAAGGTCTGCTTGAAGATGGAGTTATGTTACTGTCCACTTTGCTGTCAGGAGCTGGCTGGAGAATTGAAGCTAGGGTTTACTGTTACTGTCAAAGCTGCTGTTTGCTGTAGGAGTTTGGTGCTGCTGCTTGGGCTGCCTCCTCTGCTTTGGGGTTTTGTTTTCTGTATTGTTTGTTGGCTTGTGTAGCTTGCCCCCTAGGTTTGAGGTAAATGTTGATTCACTTTGCCTGTTGTTTTCCCAGGTTCGAGGTTGAGTGGGACTCCCTTGCCTCGCTTGTATTGCTGCATTGCATGCATTTTACTGTATTGACTTGCTTTCTTTTCTGTTTATCCCCTAGGATCTCTGATTTCCTCTAGGCAGGAGGGAATTATGACAGACATTAGGATTCTTATCCATGCATGACAACATTAGGTTAGTTTTTATTCCCTTTTCAACCCTAGGCTTTTTAGAGCTTCTTTCTCTTCTTATCTCAAAACAACTCAAAAATACGGTAATAAGGTTAATCGATGTCGTACGTTACGAGCCTTAAGCTATTCGAGAAAGGGTTGCTGGAGAGCTTCTTTCCAGTAGTCTGGCTGCTTAGTGTGGCACCCTTTGGGTGACACGCGACGTTGTCACTCTCAAATCATAGTCTCTAGTGCGTCAGAGATTGCAAACAAACTAAAAAACACTTCTTTCGTAAAAGATTCAAAACAAACATCAAAGTGTCATTTTTGTCCGCTTGGGCTCTTAATCAAGAAAAACCCTTTTTGAAGGTAATAAAAATAGTCAGACAAGCTTGTGTCTTTCGTAGCCCGAACTACGTTTGCTCTGATCTTTCATGCTGTATGAAAGTACGTAGGCATAGGATGCTGTATCCTAGCGAGCAACCTTCCCCTCCTTTCCCGTAGGTAGGCGAACTACGTTGACTCTGATTTCTCGTTCCAGACGGGAATACGTAGGCATAAAGTGCGATACTTTGCCGAGTCATTTCATTTTCTTTGCTTTTTAACCCTTGACCCTTAGTGTAGATAGAATACAATCCGTACTAGAAAGCAAGCGTGGATCCCGTCGAGTACGACGGACGTGAGGGGTGCTAATACCTTCCCCTTGCGTAACCGACTCCCGAATCCAGGATTTGGTTGCGATGACCATTCCTTTCCCGTATTGCGTTAGGTTTACTCTAAGCGTTTCCTTTCCCTTTGGTAGGATAAATAACGCACGGTGGCGACTCTTCTGTCATAGCCGGCGCCGATTTTCGCAGTAGCGACAACTGGAGACTCTGCTGGGGACTCCAACGGTTCCCTACGCGAGTCAATCCTAGCGCTTGTTTTCCCGTCGTGGGTTTTGTATGGATTTACCTTTCTGTATTTACTTTCAGCATTATATTATTGTTGTTGTGCCGGGTAGGGGGTCAGATTGAGAGATAAGCCGGACCTGGGCTTGAGTGCACCTAGAATTAGTTATGGAAAGTAGTGGGCGCGTGCATGCTTTGCATGTACTAGTGTCCCGCAAAATCCACGCTCAGACGAGGTTCTTCTGGTTGACTTCTTTTTCAACCCTTTTGGTTGAGGGGGTTGTTGGTTAGTTGGATTGTCGACTCTGGGGGCCGATCAATTGGAAGTTCGCTAAGTGAGGCCTCTTCAGGACATGATGATGCCACACCTTCTTGGTATCGTATCATCAGTCTTGAAAGTCTGTGACGCCGACGACCGCATAGGATGCCGTACCTTGTGTCAGTTGATAGGACACCTACCTGTGAGAGGGATTGGGGCATGCAGGAAACTTGACCTCCAGACTACCCGGTTTTCTTAACAGTGGATCAGTATGTGTGGTTACTTGGGGTTTCTTCATCAGGACAGTGTTATAGGTCTGTTGAGACCAGGTTGGAGTATTGTTATGGATCTGTTGAGACCAGGTTGGAGCATTGTTATGGATCTGTTGAGGCCAGGTTGGAGCATTGTTATAGGTCTGTGGAGACCAGGTTTGAGCAGTATTGCGGGTCTGTTGAGACAGATGTGGATGGATCTCTTCAGCAATATATCACTTGATCCCTGTTGCATTGTTTGCATATTGCATTGTTGCATACTCATTTTGCATATCATTAACGTGTGTCTGTGCTGCAGGTGCATTTCATACCTTCTGATTCTAGTTGCCCGGATTTCTGTCTGCTATTATGGATACTTTGAAAAAGACTGTAGCATACAAGTTGCCTACTCCAGATGTTTCTTCTCTGCTTGGTTTGATATCTCTAGCTGATGAGGATGTGAAGAAAAGCTTCCGGAAGAGTTATGGGAGACTGTTTAGGTTGGTTTGTAAACCATCCATGTATAAGCGGAACGGATTGTACGCGCTGATGCAGTTCTATGATCCCCCGCTGAGGTGTTTTACTTTCCCTGACTTCATTCTGGCTCCGACCCTGGAGGAATATGCTGAGATCTTGGAGTTAACCATTCAGAACAGGGTACCCTTCATTCACATGGGTGTTGAGCCCAAGCTGGAGGATTTGGCTGTTGCTTTGCACTTAGACTCCTCTGAGTTGCTGTTAACCTCGTGGAATGGAGTTTCTGGGTTTTCTCTCAAGTTCTTGGTTGGGAAAGCGCAAGAGTATGCCAAGAGTGGCTGTTGGGTTGTGTTTAATGATATCCTTGCTTTGTGTATCTATGGCATTGTACTGTTCCCTAACATGTCTGACTTTGTTGATTTGGATGCATTCTATATATTTGCTTCCGGCAATCCTGTGCCTACTCTGATTGGAGATTTCTATCACTCACTGCATTATAAGAACGAGAATAGAAGGGGCAAGAACGTCTCTTGTTGTGTGCCTTTGCTGTATATGTGGTTTGATAGTCACCTGCCCAAGAAGGGTATCTTTGCTGAGTCTGCAGCTACGGTGGATTGGTATGAGCATCTGATGGGACTTTCTTCAGAAGATGTTGTCTGGTTTGATAGAGATTTACTGGGATCTAAGATTATCTACAGCTGCGCCGGATATCCTAACGTTCCTCTGATTGGGAGGAAAGGGTGCATTAACTACAATCCATCATTATTGATCAGGCAATTCGGTTATGCTTTGAGAAGCCCGCCAAAAGAGGAGGAAGTGAAGGAATCTCTGTACTTCACAGGTGATCTAAGTGGAGAATTATTGTCCAAGCTTCAGCATGCTTGGAATAATATCAACAAAAGGGGTAAGCCGTTGTTGGGTAAGAATGATTGTCAAGCCTATGCTCCGTACAAAGTCTGGATCCAAGATAGGGCAAAGCAAGCGCTAATGCCGTTTCCTGCAGTATAAACTCCTGCTCCCCTCGTGGTTGAGGAGCCAACTACTGTGTCTATTGAGAGATATGAGCAGGTCATGAAGGATAAAGAAGAGCTGATGAAAGCCAACGAGAAGTTGGAAGAAGAGCTAGTGCAGCTCAGAAGCGAAAGGAATGAAGCCGTATATTCCTTCAAGCAGCAAACAGAGCTGGTGAATCAACTAGGCACAGAGCTGACTGAACAGCGAAAGAAGCATGAACGTTTGGGGATAGATTTCAAGAGCTCTCACGACATGCTGGAGTCCAAAAAAAAGCACTTGATGTAGCCTACCGGGAGATCTCCGCATTTAACAAAACCTGGAATGCCATGCTGTCCGGCAATAAGGAAAGAGAAGACAAACTGAAGCTGCAGATCTCTGAGCTAGAAGGTCAGTTGAAAGCTAGCCAGAAGAAGTTTGAAGAGGTTATGCGGAGATATGACATTCAGAATGCCTTGAACAAAGTCATCAAGCATAAGAAAGAGTCTGCATCCCAGAAGAGGAAGCTAGAGGAGTGCTTTGGAGAAGGTGCTTGGGAGGAATCCATTGGGGATCTCCAGCGCATTATCAGGCAAAGAGACTCGCTCGTCAAAGGGTTTCTTTCTCATCCAGACCATCCCAAGACTAAGAGATTGTTAGAGGAGTATTAGGCATATGGTCGCACTTGATTACCTTATGTACTGTCGTATATGCTTTATTTGCATTGTGCTGGCCATCACTAGGATTGTTGGTTGAGGTCATGCCTTCTTGTTGTAGACTCGGCAATATTGTATGTGTGACTTGATGGGCTCTTCGCAGCAATATATGAGATGTTTTTCCATGATTAGATTTCAAGCTTCTTATCACTATCACTGTCACTACACTGACACTTTGGCACTAGAATTAGGGGTTGATCTCCCTAATGCACAGACACACATTGCATTCACATATTCATTTTGCATTGCCAGTTACCTATTGAATCTATATCTTATTTCCTGCATCTCACAGGTTTTTCAGGATTGACGACCAGAGAGTCCACCGCTATTCCACCAGAAACAACTGCAAGAAGGTAATGGATCAAGTTCAGGTCGAGATGCAGGAAATTCGCGAGAAGTTGACTCTGTTCATGCAAGCTATGAAGAGCATGGCCAAGGGCCAGGAGAATCTTCAAACCTTGGTGCAGCCGCTGCTGGCATGGACAAACGGAAATGGCAACACTGACCACATTTCTGTTGAAACTCCTCGCCGGGAGGATGAGATACCGGCAGCTGTTACTCCACCTGTTGTGACTGTCAATGGAAACACGGGTACTGGTGCAGGTGCTGGCGCTGGTAATGGTAATACTGGAAATGGTGGTGATGGGCATGTTATTAACAACAAAGGCAACACTGTGGATGCCGATCAAGGATTCGTTGACAATGTTGGATTTGGAAACAATGGGTATGGCAATGTCAATCAGGACGGGAACTTCGGGTTCAACAATCAAGGCTTCGGTAATGACGGTTACGGAAACAACCAGGGGTATGGCTATGGTAATGGTGGATTCAGGAATGTGAATGTGAACGCCGCTGGAGCATTTCCTTTCAACAATGGTTTCAGACCTACTGGGGTCAATCTAGGGTTCGGCAACCAAGGACAGGGTCCTGTGATCAATCAGCAGGGATTGGGCCGTAATACGGGTTATGATGGGTACGACAATGACTGGAATGTGGATCAACAGGATGACGCTTTTTCAGGAAGAGGCATGGGACCTGAAGGCCCTATTGACCCTGTTCAGAGGATCAGAATGCTAGAAGAGCAGATGAAAGGTGTGGTTGATCAGAACTCCGCTGGATTAGATATGACTACTATGGGGTTGGTACCAGGGCTGAGGGTACCATTGAAGTTCAAGGCTCCAACATTCGACAAATACAAAGGGGATACCTGCCCAAAGGTCCATGTACGTTCGTATTATAGAAGGATGTCTGCATATTCCAATGATGAAAGGATGCTCATGCATTTCTTTCAAGACAGCTTATCAGGACCATCATTGGAATGGTACATGGGGCTGGAGCCCACCCAGATTAGGAGCTAGAAGCAGTTGGCTGATGCTTTCGTTATGCATTACAGATACAACAGTGATTTGGCGCCAAACAGAGTTCAGTTGCAGAGTCTGTCGCAGAAAAATGGTGAAAGTTTCAAAGAGT
Source organism: Lathyrus sativus (assembly GCA_963859935.3). Taxonomy (NCBI): domain Eukaryota; kingdom Viridiplantae; phylum Streptophyta; class Magnoliopsida; order Fabales; family Fabaceae; genus Lathyrus; species Lathyrus sativus. Next base: position 253,151,887 of record OZ012737.1, on the reverse strand, counting down.
ACACGCAGCGGTGGCGCGATATGGCAGCGCGGGTGCACCCTCCTTTGGTTGAAAGGGAGATGAATGACATGTTTGTGGGGACGTTTACTGGAATGTATTATGATAAGTTGCTCAATGTTTCGATGGGCAGTTTCTCCGATATGATCCTTATGGGGGAAAGGATCGAAAATGGAATTAAAATTGGAAAGATTCAGGCAGGCGAATCTACTTCAGTCGGGGGTGCGAGAAAAGCGTTCGGTGGAAGACGCCAGGGTGATACAAGCGCTGTATTTGGTGGCAGAGGCCGGGGCAGAGGCCGAAATCAGTACATTCAACCTCAACAAATAGCCAGTGTTACTATTCCAATTCCTCAACAACAACAACAACAACAACCACAACAACCGCAACAACAACCGCAACAACAGCAAAGGCAGAATCAGGGTCATGGAAGGTTTCAGAATGTAAGGCCGAAGAGGGTATTTGATAAGCCTCCGTCGACATATGCAAAGCTTCTTCAGACACTGTTGGGGTTGAATTTGGTCGAGAAAAGGACAATGGAACCACCTACAGGACCGGTACTTCCTAGAGGGTACGACGCTAGTAAGCATTGCGAATTCCATTCCGGGGCGCCCGGACACGATGTAGAATCTTGTCATGCTTTCAAGCATAAAGTTCAAGACTTGTTGGACAGTAAAGCCATCAACTTTGGCCAAGTGGGGCCCAATATTGTACAACAGCCTATGCCTAATCATGGGGCAAATGCCATCTTGACAGAAGAAAATTTGAACTTGGTGTTGGATGTTAATGAGTTGAAGACACCATTGAGTGAAGTGAAAAACAGGTTGCTCAGAGGGGGAGTATTCCCTGGTTGTGACGAATACTATTTAGAGTGTTGGACCCAGCCTGAGGGTTATACTGATTTGAAACAGGGCATTCAGGCCATGATGGACGAAGGGACATTGCAATTTGATCGAACTGCGGTTGAGAAGCCTGTGGAGGCATTATGTGAGGAGCAAAATGATATTGCAACAGTGACGATCCCGAGGAAGACTATAACGATAACGACGCCCACCCAGCGGCCAACTATTACGATTACCAAAGCAGGGCCTGTTTCCTTTGAGAGTACGAAAGCTGTCCCGTGGACATATGGATTAGAAGCATATTGCAACGGTGAAAAAATTGTGGTGAATAGCCAGCCAGCTGGGGCTGTTGATAATGTCGTTGGAACGGGGGGCATGACCCGTAGCGGAAGGATCTTTACCTCACCTGAAATAGAAGCAGAGAGGTTGGCCAAAGGTAAAGCCAAAGTAAATGAAAGTGGACCTACTCAGTCGAAAGAAAAGGATACATCACTCAAGGACGTAGAGGAGTTCATGAGACTGATCCGCAAGAGCGACTACAAAATTGTCGAACATCTACAGCAGACGCCATCGAAGATTTCTATCTTGTCGTTGTTATTATGTTCCGAGGCCAACCGAAACGCCTTGCTGAAGATTCTGGATACGTCATTTGTGCCCCAAGAAGTTTCTGTAAATCAGTTAGAGGGGATAATGGCACATGTCAATGCTGGACATAGCCTGGGTTTCACAGATTTTGACCTAACACCTAAGGGTCGAGAGCACAATATGGCTTTGCACATATCGGTAGAATGCCGGGGCACCGTAATGTCGCGTGTATTGGTGGATACTGGATCGTCGTTGAACGTATTACCAAAGAAAGCCATGATGAAATTGGACGAACGGGGAGTTATTTGCACGCCCAGCGATTTGGTTGTGAGGGCGTTTGACGGGACGAAAAGATCAGTGTTCAGGTCAATAACGTTACCGCTTCAGGTGGGGCCGAAAAGTTTTGATACCGAATTCTACATCATGGATATCCATCCAGCTTATAGCTGTCTTCTTGGGCGCCCATGGATCCATGCTGCAGGGGCCGTAACGTCCACATTGCATCAGAAGTTGAAGTATATGGTGGGTGATAGTGTTGTTACCGTTTGCGGGGAGGAGGATATTTTGGTCAGTCACCTGTCGTCATTCAGATATGTGGAGGTCGACGGAGAAATACACGAGACACCTTGTCAAGCCTTCGAAGGGTTGCGGATTAAAGACAAAGCTCAGGGTTCCATCAAAATGCCCGAGGTGGCAGTGTCATCTTACAAAGAGGCTCAGGCTTTAGTGTAGACTGGTAAGACTAAAGGTTGGGGGCAGGTATTGGAGATTCCCGTGAAGAATGACAAGTTTGGGCTAGGGTATCGACCGACGTCGGCAGCGCCATCTTCAGGAGCGCCCAGGTTCAAGGGACCAGTCACAATTACGCCGAACGGGGTGTGCTTTGAGACTATCAACGCTATTTCCGATGCCGAAGACGAGGATAGCGACTGCGATATGGACGCGTGGATCAAGCCAAGCGTGCCAGGACAAAGTCTCTGCAACTGGTCCATCCGAGAAACTGTCCCAGTGACTTTTAAACAGTAATGATTTGTTTTATCAATTGTTGAATAATCCTATGTCCTACCCGGGGCATAGTGATGTTACATTAGGGCTACTTGATTATGTGTATTGCACTGTTTTAATCATGAAATAAACGCATTTTTCATATTCAAATATTGTGATCCCTGTTTTCCTTGTTTTTACTTTAACAATAAATGGCAACGTGGTTATTTGCTTTGTTTGCGTGTTAAAGCGTTTAACCATTTCCTTTGCAGGACTAATATTTCAGATGACATCTCCTACGAACCGCCTATGACTCGTCTCGACTTCGAGCACCCGGTATTCCAAGCAGAGGAAGAGATTGTTGAGGATAACGACCTGCCAGAGGAGCTGACTCGTTTGTTGAAACAGGAAGAGAGAATCATTATGCCTCATCAGGAGGAAATTGAGATTATCAACCTGGGGTCGGAAGAAGTTGTGAGAAATATCCGTATAGGGGTTGCGCTGCAGAGCGACGTCAAGCAAAGGCTGATTGAGATACTGCGAGAGTATGATGATATATTTGCTTGGTCGTACGAGGATATGCCTGGGTTGGATACGGACATGGTGGTGCACCGTCTGCCGTTGCGAGAGGAATGTCCACCTGTTAAGCAGAAACTCAGAAGAACCAGACCAGACATGGCTGTGAAAATCAAGGAGGAAGTTCAAAAACAGTGGGATGCTGGTTTCCTAGCCGTTACAACTTATCCGTCATGGGTCGCTAATATAGTACCAGTGCCGAAGAAAGACGGTAAAGTGCGAATGTGTGTAGACTACCGTGATTTGAATAGGGCGAGCCCGAAAGACGACTTTGCACTTCCTCACATTGATGTGCTGGTTGATAACACTGCTCAGTTCTCCGTATTCTCCTTCATGGACGGCTTCTCAGGCTATAATCAGATCAAAATGGCGCCAGAAGACATGGAGAAGACTACCTTCATTACTCCCTGGGGAACATTTTGCTACAAAGTGATGCCCTTCGGACTGAAGAATGCTGGGGCAACATATCAACGTGCTATGACGACTCTCTTTCATGACATGATGCACAAAGAGATCGAGGTTTATGTTGATGATATGATTTCCAAATCCCAGACAGAGGAGGAGCATTTGGTTAATCTGCTGAAACTGTTCAAAAGGCTTAGGAAGTTCAGGTTGAGGCTGAACCCTAACAAGTGCACCTTTGGGACGAGATCGGGTAAACTACTGGGGTTTATCGTGAGCGAAAAGGGAATAGAGGTTGATCCTGCGAAGATAAAAGCAATACAAGAAATGTCGACGCCTAAAACAGAAAAAGAAGTGCGTGGGGTTTTTAGGGAGGTTGAACTATATCGCCCGGTTCATATCTCACCTAACTGCGACATGCGAGCCGTTATTCAGGTTGTTGAAAAAGGATCAGGTGTTGACCTGGAATGAAAATTGTTAAAAGGCGTTCGACAAGATAAAAGAATACTTGCAGGAACCTCCTGTTTTGATACCCCTAGTGGCCGGGAGACCTTTGATTATGTATTTGACGGTTCTTGAGGAAAGTATGGGTTGTGTTCTCGGTCAACACAACGACACCGGACGTAAAGAGCATGCGATTTACTACTTGAGTAAAAAGTTCACAGACTGTGAGTCCCGTTACTCAATGCTCGAAAAAACGTGTTGTGCGCTAGCCTGGGCCGCCAAACGTTTGAGGCAATACATGTTGAATCATACAACCATGCTAATTTCAAAGATGGATCCAATCAAATACGTGTTTGAGAAGCAATCACTCTCCGGAAGAATTGCCCGATGGCAGATGGTGTTAACCGAATACGATATCCAATATGTCTCACAAAAGGCTATTAAAGGTAGTATTCTGTCAGAGTACCTTGCGGAGCAGCCTGTTGAGGACTACCAATCGATGAGGTTTGATTTTCCTGACGAGGATATCATGTACCTGAAAATGAAAGATTGTGAAGAACCGTTGCCGTACGAAGGACCAGAGTGGGGTTCCAAATGGCAGTTGATATTTGACGGAGCTGTAAATCCCTATGGTAGCGGAATAGGGGCAATTATCACCACTCCTCAGGGGTCGCACATCCCCTTTACTGCCCGATTGACGTTTCCCGTTACCAATAATGAGGCTGAATATGAGGCTTGCATCATGGGTCTGGAAGAAGCTATTGATTTGCGAATCAAGAACCTGGATGTATACGGAGACTCAGCTCTAGTGGTGAATCAGATTAAAGGAGAATGGGAGACACGTCAGCCCAATTTGATACCATATATGAATTATGCAAGGAGGTTGTTGCCTTTCTTTGACAAGGTGGAATTGCATCATGTGCCACGAGCAGAAAATCAAATGGCTGACGCCCTGGCGACATTGTCTTCAATGTATAAAGTTAACTTCTGGAACAAGGCTCCCCGGATTGTTATCTCTCGGCTTGATAGGCCCACATTCATATTTGCCATTGACGAGGCTCCCGATGGTAAACCCTGGTACTTTGACATCCAAAATTTCCTGAAGAACAAGGAGTATCCGGCTGGGGCGTCCAGTCGAGATCAGAAGACTCTCAGGAGATTGGCTGGCAATTTCTATTTGAACCCGGACGGTGTCCTATACAAAAGAAACCACGACTTGGTGTTGCTACATTGTGTAGATGAGAAAGAGGCGAATTTGCTCATGGAAGGGATACATGAGGGTACATTTGGTACACAAGCTGGTGGGCATGCTATGACAAGAAAGCTGCTGCGGGCAGGTTATTATTGGCTAACTATGGAAACAAACTGTTTCAAGTTTGCAAAGAGGTGTCATAAATGCCAGATTTATGCGGACAAAATCCATGTGCCTCCGAGTCCTCTGAATGTGATGTCATCACCGTGGCCTTTCTCGATGTGGGGAATTGATATGATTGGCAAGATTGAGCCTACGACATCCAACGGACACCGGTTCATTTTGGTGGCAATCGATTATTTCACCAAATGGGTGGAAGCAGCATCATATGCTAATGTCACCAAACAAGTGGTCGCCAGATTTATCAAACGAGATATTATCTGCAGATATGGAATCCCTGAGCGGATTATCACCGACAACGGTTCGAATTTGAATAACAAAATGATGAAAGAGTTGTGTCAGAATTTTAAGATTGAGCATCACAACTCTTCTCCTTACCGGCCCAAGATGAATGGCACTGTCGAAGCGGCCAATAAGAACATAAAGAAGATTGTTCAGAAGATGGTTGTGACATATAAGGACTGGCACGAGATGCTACCTTTCACTTTGCACGGTTATCGTACGACGGTACGCACGTCAACCGGGGCGACCCCTTTCTCATTGGTATACGGGATGGAGGCGGTGTTACCGTTGGAGGTCGAGATTCCTTCCCTGAGGGTTTTACGTGATGTCCAACTTGACGAGGAAGAATGGGTTAAAGATAGACTGAATCAGCTCAGCTTAATGGATAAGAAGAGGCTGGCTTCTTTAGCATACAGTCAGTTATATCAGAGCCGGATGAAGAAAGCTTACGACAAGAAGGTATGCCCTCAAAGCTTTCAGACGGGTGATCTTGTTTTGAAAAAGATTCTCCCACCACAAACAGATCACAGGGGCAAGTGGACTCCTAATTATGAAGGTCCCTACGTTGTCAGAAAAGTCTTCTCTGAAGGAGTCTTGTTACTATCCACCATGGATGGTGAAGACTTTATGTCTCCTGTGAATTCGGACGCAGTTAAAAAATACTTTGCTTGAAAGTGACCCGCTGGACAGTAAAAAGAGAGTCCAGGCAAAAATGGGGCATCCCGGCGAACCATAAAAAATGAATAAAAGGTTTGGGCAAAAATTAGGGATAAAATTGAAAAATGTACACCCGCGAAGTCGAAAACCTGAAAAGGGCGATTTCGGCAAAAAAGGGTATCCCGGTGAATTGAAAACCCGCAAAGGGCGGTTCACGCAAAAGTTAGGGATTGAAAAAGCAAATGACTGCGGTCCGGATTTGATATAGCATTGCTTAGTGGTTTGGGAGTACCTGGGGGCCGCCTATCCAAAAACAATTTCTTCCGAAGATCGAGTACTGGGAAAGCGCAGAGTCAGGCGAGTCATAGGAGGATCAGCTCATGGTGTTTGTCTGTACCACGTCGCCGACATGTATACAAATATTGTTTTGTATTTTATTTATGCTTCTTGTGCATATATGTATGTGTGTTTGTGTGTAACTTCCTCTTTTCAGGAGTTGCATCCAGTGTACAAAACTTTGCCCATTCAGAGGCTTGTTATCAATAAAACATGTTATTCAGTGCTTGATGCTTGTTTCTTTACTGTTTTGTTTCTTTTGATGAAGAGCCTGATTTCAGTTGATGTCATTCCTCGGCTAGTCGCATCTTATCCCCAGCGAGTCGAAATCAGTATCCCGTGCAGAGGTTGCGCACCCCAGTGAGCCGGATATGTGCAGGATCAATCCCCAGCATGGGAGGTTCCCGCAGAGTTTAACCAAGTTGTTGGTTCAGAAGGATTATACCCGGAGGACGGTTTCCCTTCTCCCCTACAGGTCGTCATGCCATTGACAGGATGTTGATCCTCAGCAGAGTCCGAGGCTCCGAGTTTGTAAACTGTGCCCAGACAGTGTGCTTTTCCTAGAAGTGTCGCTTTTTCCCCAACTAAGTTTGTTCACCAACAGGGTGGCTTGTTCTTTCTTCCCAGTGGAATTTGATGTTTAATCGCTCCTCGGCAGAGTTGGTTGTGTTGCCGGCATTTATTTTTCCAGAATACCTTATGATACTTGTTCCCCGGCGGAGTTGGCATTATCCTCAGCATTCATGTTGTTGAGACAACCCTACCAGAGTTTCCCAGCAGCTTAATCCTGCATTTGCATTTGCATGTATCGTCATATTTGCATCTACTCAAACGCGTAGCATTTCCGTGCCGTACGAAGCATTACGCCATTTTCAAACATACGCATTTTGAAACGTAAGTCAGGTTGGTTACCTCTTTGTTTTCAGGTGTTCTTCCCTGCAGGTGATTGGACTTCTTGTTCAGGGTCGTTTTCAGATATTCAGATTGGTGGCATGGGATATGTGATGATAACGTTTGTCCCGCCATATGTTCCCTTATCAGAGGTGCTTGATTAACCTCTCTTCTTCCTCAACGGAGTGTTCTTTACACGGCTTCATAATTGGACTTTGGAGTTATTGTCAAAAATCCCCCGACGGAGTGTTCCCTCGGGTTGCTGTCACGTCAGCATTTTCAGAAAATATTTCAGGGATTAGACATCTGAAGTCATTACTCGTCATCAAGTTAAACGTCTGGCAGTTGACGTCAGAATTTCCCCAGCAGAGTTCTCCCCAGTTTGCTGTTACGGCTCCATAATTAAACTTTGAAGATTGTTATGTCAGCATTGCAGACTTCATGATTTGACTTTGGAGATCGGCATGGTTTTCTTCGAGTGGCTGTTACGTCAGCGTTACACGGCTTTGTGATTAGGCTTTGGAGTCGTCGTTAGCGGTTCCCCAACAGAGTTTTCTATAGCAGCTGTTACGTCAGCATTGAGCCGCTTCATAATTAGACTTTGGAGTTGTAGTCAACATCAAACGACTTCGTAATTATACTTTGGAGTTCTTCAGCATTACAGTAGCTTCATGATTAGACGTTGGAGTTGTTGTCCGAAATTTTTGTCCGCATGAAATAGCTTCATAAGTAGACTTTGGAGTTGTTGCCAGATTTTTTCCCCACAGAGTTGCTTGTTGAAATTTCTCTTATCCAGCCAGCGGAGTATTTTCTTCAAGTTTGTTGTTCCGTCAGCGTCACAGGGTTTCATAAACAAAATTTCAGAAGTTGTCGCCTATTGTCGAAATAGGTGCCCGGCAGTTAATTGCAGAGCATCCCCAGTGGGTTTGGCTACTGCAGAGATAAGGCGGAGTTATTGTCCAGTATGATTGACTGAATTGAATTACTATTGGGTGGAAGAATTCGATCCCCAATGAAGTCGCCGTGATTTCTTCGTATTGACGAAATATTATTATCCCTAGTAGAAGCCTCCTCAAAGTCGTTTGTGGGTTGGGCCCAACGGAGTTAGCTACTGCAGAGATAAGCAGAGTTTCCTGTGTTTAGGCAGATGATTTTCCCGTATGGATAGACGGATGAAGTTTCCTGTGTTTAGGCAGATGATTTTCCCGTATGGATAGACGGATGAAGTTTCCTGTGTTTAGGAAGATGATTTTCTCGTATGGATAGACGAATGAAGTTTCCTGTGTTTAGGCAGATGATTTTCCCGTATGGATAGACGAATGAAGTTTCCTGTGTTTAGACAGATGATTTTCCCGTATGGATAGGCGGAGGAAGTTTCCTGTGTTTAGGCAGATGATTTTCCCGTATGGATAGGCGGAGAAAGTTTCCTGTGTTTAGGCAGATGATTTTCCCGTATGGATAGGCGGATGAAGTTTCCTGCGTTTAGGCAGATGATCTTCCAGTAGGGATAGACGGATGAAGTTTCCTGTGTTTAGGCAGATGATTTTCCCGTATGGATAGACGGATGGAGTTTCCTATGTTTAGACAGATGGTGTTCCCGTGTGAATAGGCGGATGGAGTTTCCCGTGTGTAGACAGAAATATTTCCCAGTGAAGTCGACAAATTTATTGCCTATGATTGATAGGACCTCCTCGTGTTGGCAAGAGGCGGACAACTCATCCCCAGCGGAGTAGCCGGGATCTCTCCGTGTTGACGGAATGTAGCGTCCTAACGGGGATAAAGTTTTATTCCTGTGTTGTTGAGATTTCTTCGGGTTGACGAAATGTGAGTCCTGACGTGGACAGATTGGTGTTTATCTGGGATTTAACAAAATTTGGATCCAGATGTGGACAGGGTTATTCCTGTGACGACGAAATCTCGATTCGTGTTGACGAATTTGTTTCTCTACTTGTGTTGACAAGGATAGTCAAGTTGTGGACGGAGGTGTTTTTGCAAAAATTGTTCAGCACCTGTGGCGTTACATAAGTGGTTGAAGTTGAAATCAGAATTATTATCAGACGTTGGATCAGTTGTTGCCATAACAACCAGATTCAGTTGGTGGATATCGTTCCCCAAGCAGTTGTGCAGTTTATTTTTGCGGTTGGCAAATTTCCGGGTTTCTTGGTATTCAACCGTCTCGTACCTCGATTTTTTGAAGGCCGTTCGCTCTTCACCCAGTCGGGTCCAAGCCGTTGGAATAGGGGTAGCTGTTGCACCCCAAAATTTGCTTAACCTTTTCTTGCCTGATTTATGTTTCATTGCATTTCATTTGCATAGTCACATCATGCACATAGCTTAATCATTTTCCTATCATAGCATAGCATGCATCCAACAAGGGATCAGGGTGTCTATCAAGAGAAGAGCCTAGCAAGGTGTGTTATCCAAGATGAGAAGTCATCCAGGCCATCAAGAAAGGATTTGAAGTCTTGAGAAGTTTGAGTGCCTACATGTGGGTTTTGCTCCTATCTTGAGGAATGTTGAGAATCATCAGTGAGATAAGAAGCATAGAATGTGAATTTGAGGTGTGTATGGATCTCATGGAATGCCTAGAGGGCCATGTTGGAGTTAATTCAAGTCATTGATTCAAGTGCAAGAGCCACAGTTGAAGTGCAGTCAACTAGGGTTTCATCTGGGTTAATCCTAGGTCAATTGAGTAATTGGAGAGCATCAAAGCCTACTTTGAGATCCTGGAGTTCATGGATTGGTATGTTGATACATGTGTGGTGTTGTGCCAAGGTTAAGCAAAGAAAGATCAAGAATGTGGGTAGTTGCTAAATTAGGGTTTCAGTGTAAAATCCCCTGTTTAGTGCTTAACTTCAAAGCCACATAAGTCCAAATACAAGTTTGAAATGGATCTTTGGTCAACATGGAACTTGTAGAGCTTCTCAATACCTTTAACTTGAGTACTAGAAGTCTTAAAGAAGATTTGTAGAACTCCAGTTATGGTTCTTGCAAGTTACAAGTCACCAGAGGACTATGAAATTTATTTGTGAAAGTCACTTGACTTCTAAGCAACTTTTTCCCCTCAAGGAGTTTTCAAATGGATTCTTGGCCAACATAAGAGTTGTAGGTCTTGATCTTAGCTTTAATTTCAGTACTAGAAGTCCTCAAGAAGATTTGTGGAACTCAAGTTATGATCTTGGCAATCCAGGGGTATTTTGGGAAAGTTGAATTATGGGTCATTTTGAAGCATGTGCCAAAATCTCTATCTTCCATGCCTCCAATGGAAAATTGTTCAACATGAAATGTGTTTAGAATGTTGATTTTAGGTCAGATAAGTCATCATTGTGGGTTGAATTGGCCTATATCATGAAGTGATTCAAAAGGGCCTAAAATGGAAAGAATTTCAAATGGGATTAAAGAGGGAAAATGTGATTTTTGGATTATAGGTCCCAAATGCATCACGTGAATACTCATTTTGAGTAGAAATTTCATTTTAGAGACATTGGCATTGGCACAATTTTAAGATGAAGCCTGATTACATGACATGCTTTGTAAAGTGATTACTTCATTTACAAGTTACCATTCCAAAACAAAAATCAGGGCAATTCAGGCCAAGCTAGCTATCCAAGCATGTTCACAAGGCCATTTGGAGTTGAATAGATCATTCTAGAGCTAACTGTAACAAGCAGATCGTGACTGTTGCATTGGAGTTTCAAGTGTATGACAAATTTTTGGATCTTCTGAATTGGGCCTCAAGTTGGATCAAAAAGCCCATGGAGAGCTTCTATATGGATTAGAATGATCTCAGATGAAGGTGGTGTTGAATTCGTGCTGAACAGAGAGTTTGCAGTTGAGCTTTCAAGGTTTCTAACTGAAAACGGTTTTAGAGTTCAAGGCACATTAAAGCCAAATTGAGGGTTGGAAAAGCTTCCTCTTACTTCATTGATCGTGCCTGGAGAGTTGTGGAGCTTGAATCCATCGTTTTGCACCTCTGTTGATCCCATTTTTACAGGTACGTAACCTTAAAATTCTACATCATTCTAGGGAGGATTAGTTAGCAATGTGCATGTGGTTAGGACCTAAGATGATTATGGAACGTTTCTGGATTGGTTTGGAGTTGATTAAGGACAATTAGGTTTGATGATCCTTTTCTGTTTGGAGACGGTTATACATGAACTTGAGGTTTCAAAACAAGTTGGATAGATCATGATGATCATTGAAGGATGGTGATCATTTCTGTGGTTTCAATTTTGCAAATGGTGATGGTTGAGATTTTGGCATATTCTGAAGATTGCTTCGTGTTTTAATTTCCATTGAGAGTTAAGAGATTTGGAGATGATATTCATGATCCTGGTGATTTTCTGAGTGAGATTGATATAAGGATCATTGTTTTTGGTTGCCTGTGTATGATGCTTCACCGGAGAAGACGGTGGCTGGACCACCGGACCACCGTCTGAGATATTTGACCTTGGCCTGAGTTGAAGGTAGGAGATGAGTTCATTGCCATTGGATCTGCTTGGAACCAAGACTTAGTAGCCTCATCGTGTGGCTGAGACTTGTTCTATTTTGTGGACTTTTGACTGAATGAAACACAGCGTTTCATTTATCCAATCAGCTGGTGACTGGACCCTCACGTGGGTAGCCTCAGGGCTCTTGGATCTGATTACCAGTCTCTTGATCCAATGCATCTGTTTTATTCTAGTTTTTTAATTTCTTTTATTCTTTTTTGTATTTTCTTTTATTCCATTTGATTTCTAAAATCCATATTAAATCCAATTTTGATCAAAAAAAATATTTTAAAAATATCTCCATGATCTTGGATTTAATTGTGATTTTCTAAAATTAATAAATCCCATTTTCATGCCTTTTTCAATTTAATTTGATTTTTCTTATTGTTATGTGATTTCTTTTGAGTGTGGTTGATACATGATTTTGTGGATTTTATTGTGACCAATTGGTGCATGATTTTGAGTTGATTCTTGTTGGATTAGTTAGCTTAGAGAAGCATGTACCCTTATAAATGTTATCATAATTTTGTGAATAAAGTTTAGGCCAATTTGAGTGGTGAACATACGGAGTGTTAGATTTAGGGTTTCAAAACAACTAGTTGTAGTTTAGGGCATAGTTTGGGGACTTAGTGTTTGATTTAGGTCTTGGGGTTTATATGGGGTATTGGGTATAGGCTTAGGTTCCCTTAGAAATTTAATTAGGATTTTATGATCTATTTTAGCATTTTATTTGTATTTTGCAATTGGTGTGATGTTTGTGGGTTTCTCCCTTGGATGCTTGGTTTATTCAATTTGTGTGGGGCTATTTTGGGTGGGCTTTTGGCTTGGACTCTGCTTGGATGAATTGGAGGACCAATTGAAGTTGCTTTGGATAGCTTGAAGGAGCTTGGAGTTGAAGATTTCTCATCTGTTGGAATGCTTGTCAGGAGCTTAGGAATTAGGGTTTTAGGAAGAGCTTTTTAGACTTAGTTCATTTCTTGCCTCAAACATGGAATGTTTTGTTTGCTTCCATCCTATCCTATGATTCAAAGTCCTCTTAAGGAAGCCCCATCTATCCCTTGGAGGGATGAGTGGCATGCCTTAAAGAGTAGAACTTTTGAGGATACCCTTCTTTGCAGATGATGGTTTCTAGTGATTTCCTTTGGTTTTCACTGGTTTCCATTCATTATAACTTGATCTCAATAACCAATCTTTCTTGGTGGAGCTTGCTAGAGCTTGGAGATAAAGATCTAAGATGCTGAAGATGCCTTTCATAAGGTCTGCTTGAAGATGGAGTTATGTTACTGTCGACTTTGCTGTCAGGAGCTGGCTGGAGAATTGAAGCTAGGGTTTACTGTTACTGTCAGAGCTGCTGTTTGCTGTAGGAGTTTGGTGCTGCTGCTTGGGCTGCCTCCTCTGCTTTGGGGTTTTGTTTTCTGTATTGTTTGTTGGCTTGTGTAGCTTTCCCCCTAGGTTTGAGGTGAATGTTGATTCACTTTGCCTGTTGTTTTCCCAGGTTCGAGATTGAGTGGGACTCCCTTGCCTCGCTTGTATTGCTGCATTGCATGCATTTTACTGTATTGGCTTGCTTTCTTTTCTGTTTATCCCCTAGGATCTCTGATTTCCTCTGGGCAGGAGGGAATTATGACAGACATTAGGATTCTTATCCATGCATGACAACATTAGGTTAGTTTTTATTCCCTTTTCAACCCTAGGCTTTTTAGAGTTTCTTTCTCTTCTTATCTCAAAACAACTCAAAAATACGGTAATAAGGTTAATCGATGTCGTACGTTACGAGCCTTAAGCTATTCGAGAAAGGGTTGCTGGAGAGCTTCTTTCCAGTAGTCTGGCTGCTTAGTGTGGCACCCTTTGGGTAACACGCGACGTAGTCACTCTCAAATCATAGTCTCTAGTGCGTCAGAGATTGCAAACAAACTAAAAAACACTTCTTTCGTAAAAGATTCAAAACAAACATCAAAGTGTCATTTTTGTCCGCTTGGGCTCTTAATCAAGAAAAACCCTTTTTGAAGGTAATAAAAACAGTCAGACAAGCTTGTGTCTTCCGTAGCCCGAACTACGTTTGCTCTGATCTTTCATGCTGTATGAAAGTACGTAGGCATAGGATGTCGTATCCTAGAGAGCAACCTTCCCCTCCTTTCCCGTAGGTAGGCGAACTACGTTGACTCTGATTTCTCATTCCAGACGGGAATACGTAGGCATAAAGTGCGATACTTTGCCGAGTCATTTCATTTTCTTTTCTTTTTAACCCTTGACCCTTAGAGTAGATAAAATACAATCCGTACTAGAAAACAAGCGTGGATCCCGTCGAGTACGACAGACGTGAGGGGTGCTAATACCTTCCCCTTGCGTAACCGACTCCCGAATCCAGGATTTGGTTGCGATGACCATTCCTTTCCCGTTTTGCGTTAGGTTTACTCTGAGCATTTCCTTTCCCTCTGGTAGGATAAATAACGCACGGTGGCGACTCTTCTGTCATAGCTGGCGCCGATTTTCGCAGTAGCGACACCTACGTACTTTCACACGGCGTGAAAGATCAGAGCAGGCGTAGTTCAGGAAACTACAGATAACCAGGGTGTTCTCGATCACACGGGGGTGAGAGAAAGGATTGACGATACTAGCGTACGCATTCTAGCAGTTAGGTGTATGCTGCTCGCTTGACGGAGACTTAGGCGTTACCTGTTTGCGGTAGAACGGACGTAGTATGTCATTGGTTCGAAGGTATGGGAACCTACGGGTTCTAGAACTACGGTCTGGTCTCAATTGCGCTAGGGCAAGAGGAAGGGAAGATTAGTCGTTAGCGGGAAAGTCTCAATCGCACGGCAGCGAGAGAACAGAGAAGTTAGTTGTTAGTGTGCTCGCTAGGATATCACATCCTATGCCTACATATTCTCGTCTGGTACGAGAAATCAGAGCAGCTGTAGTTCAGCGCTACAGCAAACGGGGAAAAGAGAAAAGGGAGCTCGCTAGGATATCACATCCTATGCCTACGTACTCTCGTCTGGTACGAGAGATCTGAGCAAACGTAGTTCGGCGCACGGCGGAAAACAAGTCTCGATTGCACAGGGGCAAGAGAAGGGGTCTCGATCGCCTAAATGCGAGAGGAAAGGGTTTCGATCACGCGGGGGCGAGAACAAAGAGGAAGCAGGCCTAACACGCCTAAACAGGAAGGAACTCGGGACACACACGCAAGAACCTAAGGCGTAGGAGCGAATGTGTCGTCTGTCACCCAAAGGGTGCCACACTAAACACTCTAGACGATTGAGAGGAAAACCCTCAACCACCATTTTCTACGTATCTAACGCCACCACTCACAACGCTCGACGGTTGCACAAAGACTTGAATAAGAAAGATGATAACGAACGAAGCGGCTCCACTGGCTCTTGACATGTGCGCAAGCTCCATTCCAATCTTCTCCTCTCTGGATCCTTGATGAGAACGTCCGAATCAGAACCAATGTAACACTTAGACCGTCATGGTTTGACTTATACGATAAATCAAACTCTAAGAGGTAGCGTATTGATATCCGTGTCAAAGACAAGATGGAGAAATGATATCGAAAATCATTCTCCAATTGAATCATGTCACACGGCCAGCCCAGAATAAAGTCGAAGTAAAATCGGATAGAAAAGAAATGAGAAGAGAAATCCAATGTCAAATAGAAATAACATCCTACTCCTAAAAAATTAGCAATTAATTTCTAATAGAAAACACTCTAAAGAAATATAAAGGAAATTGCATAATAGAAAAATAGCATAAAAATTCTATATAAAATTCTATAATACCCTAAAAGAGAAATAGAATAAAAATTCTACAATATAAAATATATATTAAAAATATAAAAGAAATATAAATCCTAGAATATAAAATCTATATTAAAAATATGAAATAAATATAAATCATAGAATATAAAATCTATATTAAAAATATGTAATAAATATTCTAGGAAAATAAAACTAGAATCCCTAAAGGAAAAAGAAATCTACAAGCTATTACAAGCACACAATCCAATACAAAAGAAAAATTGAAAAATAAAGGGAAGAGGGGTACATTATGAAAACAGGGGTAAAGCCTGAAAAAAAAACCACTGGGCCCAGCCCACAATACAATTAGAAAAAAAAACAACAAAAAATAAATGGAACTAAGGGGAACAGGGGGGTGCGCGTAGTGAAACGGAGGTGTGGCCAGGAACTCGTTGGGCCCAGCCCAACAATCAACAAGGAGCTCCAGTAGGGAGGGTTTGCGAAGTGGAATGGAGGTGCGTGAGCAAAAACGATTGGGCCTGAGCCCATCCAACCCAAAGGAGTGGTCCACGATCCCTCTCCATCTTCCTCACTTCCAATTCCATCAGAAACCCTAGGGTATCTCTCCTCCAATCTCGCCGCCGTTCTCGCCGTTTCCCCCCATTTCAATCTCCAAATTCCTCCGTCTCACTTGCACGTTGCCAGATTCTCATCACTTCATCTTCTTCCCTCATCGTCTCCTCTTCCTTCTCACCTCCACCTTTCCTCATTGTCTCATCTCCCAAACCTGTTAAAAAAAATGAAGAAGATTATGGTGCATGTTGATGAAGTTTGGAGAAAACGTCTACGAAGGAGATTGTTGGAATAACGAAGCGAAGTTGTGGATGAATCTAAAAGGATTATTGTTGCATTGATGGATCTGGTTCTTGATTTCTGGCGAATTTGAAGATGAGCGATGAACTTGATGGAGTTCGAAGAGTTGTTGATGGAGATCTTGATGTAGATCGTTGGACGCTTTTCTGGAGAACGATAAAGATCTTGATGTAGATCTTGATGAACTTACGAAGAATGCATGGTGGTTGTTATGAACAGCGATGGATCGATGGAGATCCTAGGAGTTTCTGATGAACGTTCTTGTTGAACATTGATGCACCTTCACGAGATCTGGAAACGCATTAAGATTTGGATGAAATTTGGACGAAGATGACGAAGATCATATGAAACTGATGGTGAAGTTTGAAGATCTGGACGAAGATCGTGATGGATCTTGATGAACTCCAGATGAAAGTTTGAAGGAGGTTTATGGAAAAACTGGGAAACGAGATGATGAATCTGTTGAATATTCCGGTGGATTGCAGATTTCCGGTGATTGTTATGGGGAGTCTTGGATGGCTTTTGATTTCTCCGGCGAAGTGTCGCCAGAGTTTGCATGGATGGCGGGAGAGGGATGGGCGGTGGTGCTACGTGGCACAACGCATGGGAGAGAGAGGTGGAGTGGGAGACGCGTGTCCTGTGAGGTGGAAGTGCGGAAATCTGAGATGGCCACACGTGGCCCCCATGCAGAGAGGATGTGGCGTAAAAAGGATGAAACGCGTGGACCCTTCTTTTATATTGACAAGTGGCAAGTAGACCTGGATTGGGCCCCCACGATCAGACACATGGCCCACGAGAATGCCAATTAACAAAATCAATTAAAATTCTGACTCCAATAATGCTGCTAATTAACTGCTAATGATGATTAAAAAGACCCCATTAATACTAAACGAAAATTAATACCTTCTAGACCTAATTAAAACTAATTAATCCAATTCAAATGAATTAAAACCCTAATTAACCTCTAATTAATCCTGACTCCAATTAATTCCCCTAATTAAAATGATTAGTATCCTAATGACCATCTAATTAATTCTAGAAAAAGAATTAAAAAGCTATTAAATCTAAAAAGGAGAAATTAAATCTAGAAAAATTATCTATTAATTTCTAAAAAAAACCTATTAATATCTAAAAGAGAATTAAATCTACTAATTTCTAAACCTATTAAAAATAGAAAAAATCTATTAAACCTATTTAAAAGAATTATCCTATTAAAACTATTAAAAAAACATATTTAATATCTATTTAAAATCTAGAAAAAAAGGGAAAAAATCTAAAAATCCAATAAAGCCAATTAAATCGATTAGAAAACAGAGGTACGAATACAGCGAAATAAACGGTAAAAACCGGACACCGAAATGTTCTAAAAAACAACAGCGAGAGATAAAAACACCGGGACGAGCACCAATTCCCAAAACAAATCCTCGTATTCGAACTGGCCTGAACTGCCTGCAACGCCAGGAGAGGGCTGTAATCCCGATAAAATCAATCTGATTGCAAAAATGCAAGGTATGCGGTATGCAAATGCAAATGCAAAATGAGTCGAAACATAAGACAAATTGTGAGAAGTGGTTGGTCAAATTTTGGGGTGTAACACATATGTACTCCCTCGTGCAATGGGAAAGTCAGAGTCAACGTAGTTTGGGAAACTACGGGGGAAAGGGGGGAAGGTTGCTTGACGAGACATCGCCGTCTCGTGCCTACATACTCTCAACAGGTATGAGAGATCAGAGCAAATGTAGTTCATGCTAACAAGAACACCGGTTGGTTCAAAAGTTTTTTACCGGAGTAGGGTTAACAACTAGTTCTAACAGTTAGGCGTATGCAACTCGACCATTGGAGACTTAGGCGTTACCTGTTTGCGGTGGAACTAAGAGTTAACAATACTCTTTTATCTGAAAAGACTTTCCTTATTAACAGTTCCAAAGGACAAAAGAAGTTCAATGATTTTTTTTAATGTTTTTTAGAGAAGAAGTGTCTTGAGTTTGATTTGTAACTCATGTCGCACTAAAGACTATGACCTAGGAGCGAATGCGTCACATATCACCCAAAGGGTGTACACTAAACACTCTAGGCCATTAAGAGGAATCCCCCGAATCACCATTTCCCAAGTAGCTTAAGGCTCGTAGCGTACAATACTTATTATTCTTTATTATGTGTCTTGAAAGTGTTTGAAGATGAGAAGAGAAAGGACACACTAAAGGGAGACTAACTCAATCCTAAAAGTTGTCATGCAAAGTGGACTTAGAGTTGAGATACAAAAGGGAACTACCTAGTGTTATCATACATGGTTTGATCCTAATGTCTATCATAACCTCTCTTGAAGAAGAGAAGTTAGAAATCCTAAGGGAAGAAAGACAAAAGAAAAAGAAGAAGAAAGAACATGCAAATGCTAGTATGCACAAATAGGATGAAAGGGAGGGAGGAAATATGTGTGGGGCAGTAGCCTCCATAATCTCATCTCAACCTCAAGCATGCATATGAGGATGCAAAAGAAGAAGATAGAAAGAAATGCACAAGAATGAAACCACACAAATGCACCAAAAGTGGGATGAAATGGTCTAAACCATTCAAACATCAACCACAAAACCACAAAGCAAATCACATGAAAAAGGAAAAGAAATGAACCCCAACTAAAAGAGGGGTTAGAACAAGAGAGGAAAACATCAAGGCATCCCCAAATATCATTCAACTAAAGCATCATCATGATTTGTGCAAAAGATGCAACAAAAGTGTCCTCATGGCTCACCATTCAAGTCATGTTTCAAATACCTCCAAAGGAGGGACTAAACAAACCTAAATGGTGTTCCAAAGTCCTTGGACAGAAGTGGGGATGAGAGGAGAGTGCTCAAAAGCAAAAGGAAACATATCAAAAGAAAATGCAAGCGCATACACAAAAGAAGGCAAACATGCTACACATGGAAACCCTAAATGGGAACTCAAAAGGGAACACAAGTTTGAACAAGTAAAACACAATATCATGACCTAAAATTAAGCAACCAACAACCTTAACATGTTGGCAACATGAATCAAAAGGAATTTAAGGCTCAAAGGATCCATCAAAGTCATTTCCAAGACAAACTAGGTCAATGTGTATGTATGAACCTCCTTTTGGGGTAACTTGACTTGCAAGTTTCCTCAAAATTAGGAAAATGATTCAAAAAGGGCCAAATAAAATGTTACAAGTACTTCAAAGTGTTGGAAAACAGAGGCCAAAAAATCATAACCAAAGTCATCTCAAACCATCATCAAAGAAATTGATTCACATGGATGCACCAATTTGAGAGAGGGTTATCGAGGGTCAACAAAAGCAAGGTCAAAGTCAAATCAAAACACAACCAAACAGGGGAAAAATGGTCCTCAAAAATCACTCAACTCATCATTGATATGAGGATTGATTTTCAGTCATTAGATCAAAAGGAAAAAGCAAAAACAAATCAAGAACAAAACAATTTCAAGAAACAATTCAAACAAAAACACTTCCAATTGATACTTCCTTTTTTAATTGAAAAATAAACCAAAAAATAAAATAAAAATTTCCTAAAAATAAAAGACATCCCAAAGTGTCTCAAACATATTTTTGATGAATTTAATCAACATTGGAAGCATTTTAATTTGAATTAAATCTAAACAGATCAAAATAAAATAAAAAAAGAAATAAAATAAAATAGAGAAAGAAAGGGTGTGAAAAGCAATCCAGAAGCGTGTAATCTATGGGCCTGGCTAAAAGGGAGGTGTGATTAGTGATTAGGCCCAAATCCACTTCAGCTTCACTTGGTGCAACGCACCGTTTTACTTAAAAAAGGTCAACTCAGCTAAGACCAAATCGTGGCCTTCCGTTTCCAACCCCAGTCAAACAGACCCAATGGTTAGTAATGTGACACACAGGCTTCTGGATCTTAAAACTCAAATGGAGGGAGATTGCAGACGGTGGCCAGAAAAAAACTCCGGTCATCTTCTACCTTTAGCACGCTACTGTAGCAAATCTAACAACTCAACAAAACTCACAAATCTCTATACCAATCAACTCGTCATGGTGTGTACATCAAGAATCCATGGTTTATTTATCCTAAAACCTCCTAAAACAGCCAAATCGCATCAAAACAAATTCAAGCATTCAACACCAATCATCACCAACATCACCCAATTTAAACCAGAATCCATCTATGAAGTTCAGAGATCATGAATATGCAAAAATGGCGTGCAATTACATCATGAATTGAGAGAATTTTTAAGAAGTATGTTACCTAACGGAATAGCTCTGTTGGACCTTCAATTGCTGATGAAGCTTGATGAAACTCTACAGATCCACTCCTTAGAGCTTGAGGAAGATGAAGTGGAAGTTGAATTGCCCTAAAAACAGCTCAATTGTGTTTCAAAATGCATATCGCAGTCATTTGCTTTTCAAATCCCTAACTTTTGGCTGAATCGCCCTTTCAAGTTTTCAATTCACCTGGATACCCATTTTTGCCAAAGTCGCCTTTTCAGGTTTTCAACTTTGCGGGCTTACATCTTTTCTTTTTATATCCCTAATTTTTGCCTCGATATTTTTTTCATTCCAGCGGGTCTCTTTAAGCAAAGTATTTTTTAACTACATCTGCGTTCACAGGGGATGTGAAATCTTCACCATCCATGGTTGATAACAACAAGGCTCTGAAGGTGAGAAAATACTTAGAAGGGGGGGGTTGAATAAGTATGACAGAAAATAATCAAAGATAAAAACACAAGTATTTTTATCCTGGTTCGTTGAACTCAACTACTCCAGTCCACCCTTTTCAAGAGTGATTTGCCTTTCTCAACAAGGACTTAATCCACTATTCAAATCAACTGATTACAAATAGCAACACCTAAGAACAACTGTTCTTAGTCTTCTCAAGAGCTACTGATCTAACCTAGATCCTCTTAAGGAAAACTTCCTTTACAAATTAATGTAATACAATGTAAGAGTAATAAATGCTTCTATGAAAGCTATAAACACAACTGTGTTATTTCTCTAAGTTTAGAACAATGTATGAACAGCAAAGAATATGAGAGCTTTTCGCGTGAGAGTGTTCTTGCAATTAATTTCGTCTTTTCCGTCACTTGAAGAATGAGCTATGATTTCCTTTATATAGCCACTTGAATATTGGAGAGAATATTTTACCGTTAGAGAAGATATTTCTAATATCAAATAGTACTGTCCTTTGTACTATTGCAGCAGAGAGACGGCGCACAAAATGTGGGTGTAGCAATTGTCTGCTGAGCTGTGATTATACCATATATGGAATGTACCAGAGGAATAATATTCTTGCAGAGAATTTTGTCTATCCCAATTAAGGAAAGATTTGCTGGCATATTCCAACGGATATATTAAAATAATCTTCTTCAAATAATTCTTCAGATGGTTCAGATCAACAATCAATATCAGAGTCTTCAGTCTTCAGAATCTTCTGGAAACTTCAGAGCCTAAGATGTTCTTTAGATGTTGATGAATCAGAGTCTGGTGCAGCTGTGTGCTTGAAGCGTAACATGCTCTTAGATCAGAGTCTTCACTCAGATCAGAGTCTTCTCTCATTCAGAGTCTCTTCACTCAGAGTCTTCTTTCATTCAGATTCTTGATAATATATGCAGCGTGTTGTATCTTCAGAATCTTGATAACAAAGCTCTTATACTTCAGATTCTTCTAATCTTCAGATGCTCTTGAGCCATTCAGAATTCATTGTTCACATCAAATTTGCTCTTTAAGATTAAAATCTTTTGTGCCTGTAGAAAACAGTTTAGAACAAATTTAGAGAGTATAATTCTTGTATACAAATTATCATTAATGTTATCATCAAAACATAGAGATATTACTAAGACACAATCTGTGCTCTTACAATCTCCCCCTTTTTGATGATGACAAAACATGAGCAATTTGTTCAATAAAAGTATGAATTAAAATTACTCCCCCTGAGATTAACAATCTCCCCCTGAAGTGAATACTCTAATGGAATTAGATACTTCCCTTTCTGGTTGAGTATATTTCAGATTCAGAGCCTGATTACATTTCAGATTCAGAGCCTGATTAACATCCTGATTGAAGCCTGGTTGACATATGTTTGACTTCTAGAGTCAAAGCTTGATGCCATATTAAAGCTTGATGCCAAATGAACAACTTCAGAACACTTGGTTGTTTATCTTGCCATTTCCTGTCTTGAGTTATCTTTTAGATCATAGTACTCAAGGTTAGATATCAGATTCTGGTCTACTCAGATTTTGCTATTTTTGATCAGGTTCTGAAAAGATAGATCTCAGGAAAAACTTCAATGAAATTTGTCAGAGTCTGGTTAAATTCAAAGATTGTTAGTACCATGTCTGACTTAGTTCAGATAATTGCTTATAGATTTGAACAATCAGATTCTATTTTGTTTCTCCCCCTTTTTGTCATAATCAAAAAGAATTTTAAAAGACAGTAAAGATGCAGAAGAAACACATATACAGATAAGCAAAAAGATCATTGTCATTAAGTCAAGAAAACATTCAGACACAAGCAATGTAAAACATATCAGAAGAAAATCAAAAACAAAGCAAAACATGAAAAACTTGTGCAAAACATCAAGTAGGTTTAGCAGATGAGGCTTGTTGAGAAGCAATGAGTTGCAGCAGTGCTGTAATCCTTTCTGAATTTTCATCTTGCTTAGCCATCCAAGTTTTCATTTCTTCATTTGTTTTCTTTTGATCAACCATAAAATCCTTAAGTTCTTTGACATCCTTCTGAAGATCTGTAGATTCTGAAATAGAAGATTCTGGAACAGTGGATTCTGAAACAATCTGAGTAACATCAGGTGCAGGAATTTCTGGAGGTGGAGGAGCTTCTAGAAGAAGAATAGGAGGAGGGTTTCTCTTAATCCGTTTTTGATAAGCAGCAAGCCTTACTTTTGACAATCTAAGACATTGAGTCCTGATTTTCAAAGCCTCCCTATTCAGTCTGTAAAGATATTTCTTCCAAACAGCATTAGCAGCCTCTTTGTCCATAGTAGTCATGCAAACATCCATAATGTCAGCAAAGTCTGAGACATTATCCTTATCAAAATCTTTTAACAGAGTATAAACACTTGATCCCAATTCTGCTTCATCAGGGATTCTGGGTTGGGTTGGTTGTGTTTGTGGTGTTTGTTTAGAAGGTTGAGGTTGTGAAGATGGATGTTCAGATGTTTGTGGTTCAGAAGTTTGAGGATGTGAAGATGGATGTTCAGATGTTTGTGGTTCAGAAGTTTGAGGATGTGAAGATGGATGTTCAGATGTTGGTTGGTTGTTTTGTGGTTCAGATGTTTGTTGGTCAGAATGTGGTTCAGATGTTGGTTGGGTTAGTTGTGTTGGTTGTGGAGTGTTTTGGATTTCAAGAGGTTGTGGAGTGAGAGTTTGAGTTGGGGAATTTTGTGGAGAAGGTGGATGTTCAGAAGTGGGAGATTTAAACAGTTGTTTCCAAACACTCTCAGAACGAGGTTGTTTGAGATCATTCAAACATTCATTAATGTAACCAGATGATTCATCATCAGATGATGTATCAGAGTGGTTAGATTTTTCAGAAGTTGAAGATAAAATGATAGAACGGTTTAAAGGTGTGATATCTAATATCTCATTAGGATTAATGAGATTTTCAGGTTGGTCAGAGTGTTCAGGGTGAACATCCTCTGGAATGGTATATTCTGGGATAGTGTTTTGTGGTTGTGGTGTTGTTTGTTTAGTTTGTTGTGGAATTTCTGTTTGTATGTTTGTTGGTTGTGGTGAATGAGTCTCAGATGGTCTAGATCTTTTAAATATAAGGGGTGAGTCAGATGGTGTGGGGGTAGCAGAATGATGAACAGGATTAGAATCAGTGTTAAATACCTGTTTCAGAGTATCTCTAATTTCTTCAAAAGTTGCTGCAGGAGGATTTGGTTGAACCTTCTTCAGCTTCTTCCTTTTCTTCTTCTTTTCAGCATCTGAATGCTTCCTTTTCTTCTGATGACCTTCACTATCAGCTTTTCTCTTACGTCTTCTTTCCCTTGTCAAATCAGGAAGAACTTGGCCTTCCTTCTGCACAAGATTGGCAGGAATCTCAACACCATCTCTTATGCAGCGAGCAACATACTCAGCAATAAGTTCTCTAGGTTCATCTGAGGTGAATAAAGGAAAATCCTCAACAGGAATCCTTCTTCCCCTAACTTCTTCAGAGTTAGTTTTCCTTGGTTTCTCAGATAAATCATCAACCAATTTCATCCTTCTCAGAGTTAAACCATTTATTTCAGAGCCAATGATATAATTCAGATCTTCTGTCAACCCAGCCTCTTGCAGATGCGCCACAAGTTGGTTTTCTATCAGAATATCTGAAATCAGCCTTCCCATAGGGATCCATGTTCTGACTTTTCCAGTTTTATCTCTGGCTGTTTCCCTTGTTTCCTTGACGTGAGATACCAGATGATTAAACAACAGATATGGAAGATCAATCTGAATGTTTTGGTGTAAACAATACATGAAGTAAAGTTGTTCAGCATTAACATAATCAGAAGAGTTTGAAGAGGGTCTGTGAAAGATGGTGTTCATGAAAATCTTAGCCCATATCTTGTAAGTGGGTTTCAAGAACTTAACCTTCTTACAAGGTTCACCAGTAGTACAGATTTCTTGACAAACATCTTTCAGATCTTCACGCGCAGAAGACAGAGAGGTTACTCCATCTGTTGCCTTAAAACCTATGAGTTTCCTTATCAGGTTTTCAGTGATAACAATCTTTTTACCCAGCACAGAGGAGTGAATGAACTTTGGAGTAGCAAATGCATGGATCCAAAACTCCTTCACTAACTTGGGATACACAGGACCCATAAGCCTATCAAAGTAACCGTCCCAGCCTTGTGCTTTGATTGAAGAAATCAGATCAAACCCATTTTCAGCAAGATCTTCTAAATCCACGAAACTTTCACACAATACTTCAAGTGAATCAACAGGAGTTAGGAGAGTGCGTACTGGTTCTATGACAGTGGTAGCATCTTTGGTAGTAACAGCTTTTGAAGTGGATGCCATTGTTGATGATGATGAAGAAGATGAAGGTTTCTGGGTTCTTTTAGGGTTTGCAAAGAGAGAGAACAACAAACAAAAGCGCATATGTGTTTGAGAATGTGAAAAGTGTGAATGTGTTATGAGAGTGGTTTATATAGACAAATAAAGCACGCATGGGAAACACAACAGACATACATAGGACACATACGCACGTTTGCATTAAATGAAAAGTAATCATTTTTAATTATGATATGACATTTGGGGGAAAATCAAGACAGATTGAGATTTTCAAAGCAATACCTTAAACGTCATAATCAGTAGGTGTACTCCATCTTTTCAGATTCTGAGTGACACGTGTTTGCTTGCATGTGATTCTATAACTCTTAAGAAATGAAACGTTTTCAACTTTCAGATCCTCTGAGATGGTCAGTATAGAGTTTCACACAAAAAAAATAATTCACAAATAAATTAAACAAGCAAGACAGATGAAATACTTCAGAGTGTTAAACACTTAGCATCTGAGAAGTTGACTCTGAGAAATATTACTCTGGACAAAAATCCATACAAATATTTTTCAGAATAAACTTAAACCTATCTTCAGCAAGGGGTTTTGTGAAAATATCTGCCCATTGATGATCTGTATCAACAAAGGCTAAATTTATTACACCCTTCTGAACATAGTCTCTGATGAAATGATGTTTAATCTCTATATGTTTGGCCTTAGAGTGTAAAATTGGATTTTTGGATAAACATATAGCAGAAGTATTATCACAGAAGATAGAAAGATTACTCTCATAGATTTGATAATCTTCTAGTTGACTCTTCATCCAGAGCATCTGAGTGGAACATCCAGCAGCAGCAATGTATTCTGCCTCTGTGGTTGATAGTGCAATTGTTGGTTGCTTCTTGCTGTACCACGAGATCAGATGACTTCCAAGAAACTGACAGCTTCCAGAAGTACTTTTGCGCTCAACTCTATCTCCAGCATAGTCAGCATCACAGAATCCAACTAGTGAATATTTGTCAGATCTTCTGTAACACAAACCAACATTAGCAGTACCTTTCAGATACCTTAGAATCCTCTTAACAGCAGTTAAGTGTGATTCTCTAGGATCTGATTGGAATCTAGCACATAAACAAACACTAAACAGAATGTCTGGTCTAGAAGCAGTCAAATAAAGAAGAGATCCTATCATACCTCTGTAGAGTTTCTGATCTACCTTCTTACTTACCTCTTCCTTACCTAGAGTGCTTGTAGGATGCATTGGAGTCTTTGCCATTTTGCTATCCAGCATGTTAAACTTCTTCAGAAGCTCTTTAACATACTTGGTCTGATGTATGTAGGTGCACTCTGGAGTCTGATTTACTTGGATTCCCAGAAAGAATCTCAGTTCTCCCATCATGCTCATCTCAAATTCTTCCTGCATACATTTAGCAAACTCCTTTCCAAGCATAATATTTGTTGATCCAAAAATAATATCATCTACATAAATTTGACAAATCAACAAATCTTTCTTAATGGTTTTACAAAATAGTGTGGTATCCACTTTTCCTCTGATGAAATTTTTCTTCAGAAGAAAATTACTCAACCTCTCATACCAAGCTCTGGGAGCTTGTTTTAGTCCATAAAGAGATTTTTTCAGTTTGTAAACATGATCTGGAAAATTTTCATTTTCAAAACCAGGAGGTTGGTGGACATACACTTCCTCTTCTATAATTCCATTAAGAAAAGCACTTTTAACATCCATCTGATAAAGAGTGATGTTATGTTGTGCAGCAAATGAAATAAGCAAGCGTATAGACTCTAACCTTGCAACAGGAGCATATGTTTCTGTGTAGTCTATGCCTTCTTGTTGACTGTAGCCTTGAGCAACCAGTCTTGCTTTGTTCCTTTCAACTTCTCCTTTCTCATTTAGTTTATTTCTGAAAACCCATTTTGTTCCAATGATATTGAAACCTTTAGGTCTTGGAACCAGATCCCAGACTTCATTCCTTGTGAATTGATTCAGCTCCTCTTGCATAGCTAAAATCCATTCATTATCTTCCAGAGCCTCATCAACAGATGTTGGTTCTATAATTGACACTAAGCCACAGAAGGAAGATTCAGAAGTTCTGAGAAATGCTCTTGTCCTTATTGGATCATCTTTCTTTCCAATTATCACATCTTCTGGATGAGAAGCTTTCATTCTGGAAGAAGATCCTCTGACTGTTGGTCTTTCAGAAATATGCAGATTGTCAAGTTGGGAAGTTAGAGGCGTAGCATCTGGGTTTGCTTCAGAGTCTTTGTCTTCAGTCTTGTCTGCCTCTGAGCCTTCAGAGTCTGTGAGAATAACTTCTCTATCTGCAGAACTTTCAACTTGCTTTGGCTTTTCAGAGCCAAGCTTATCATCAAATCTAACATGAATAGATTCTTCCACAATCTGTGTTTCAGTATTGAATACTCTGTAGCCTTTAGAGCGTTCAGAATAACCAAGCATGAAACACTTCTGTGCTTTGGAATCAAACTTGTTCAGATGATCTTTAGTGTTAAGCATATAACAAATACATCCAAATGGATGAAAATAAGCAATGTTGGGCTTTCTGTTTCTCCACAATTCATAGGGAGTCTTTTCCAGAAGAGGTCTTACAGACACTCTGTTCTGAATATAACATGCTGTATTTATTGCTTCTGCCCAAAAGTATTTTGCCAGATTTGTCTCGTTGATCATGGTTCTGGCCATTTCTTGCAATGTTCTATTTTTCCTCTCTACAACTCCATTTTGTTGTGGAGTTCTAGGACAGGAGAAATCATGTGCAATTCCTTTTTCAGAAAAATATTTTTCAAAATATTTGTTTTCAAATTCGCCACCATGATCACTTCTGACTTTAATAATTTTGCATTCTTTTTCAGTCTGGACTTGATTGCAGAAGTCAATGAACACAGAATGAGACTCATCCTTGTGTTTTAGAAACTTTACCCATGTCCATCTGCTGTAGTCATCTACAATGACTAACCCATACTTCTTGCCTCTGATGGATGCAGTTTTCACTGGTCCAAACAGATCAATATGAAGTAATTCCAATGGTCTAGAGGTGGAAACAACATTTTTTGGTTTAAAATGAGATTTTGAAAATTTACCCTTTTGACATGCGCCACACAGAGCATCTGAATTGAACTTCAGATTAGGGAGTCCTCTGACCAGATTGAGTTTATTAATCTGAGATATACGTCTCATATTAATATGTCCCAATCTTCTATGCCAGACCCATTGCTCATCATTCACAGATAAAAGGCATTTTACATTTTGAACTTTAAGTTCTGAAAGGTTAATTTTGTAAATGTTGTTTTTCCTCTTTCCACTGAATAGGATTGAACCATTCTTTTGACATACAGCTTTGCAACATTTTTGATTAAAGATGATATCATAACCATTGTCACTTAATTGACTTATGGACAATAGATTATGTTTCAATCCTTCAACTAACAGAACATTAGAAATAGAGGGTAGGTTACCATTACCTATTGTACCAGAGCCAATGATCTTGCCCTTCTGGTTCCCTCCAAATTTCACGTCCCCTCCAGATCTAAGTTCCAGGCTTTGGAACATAGATCTTTCGCCCGTCATATGTCGTGAGCATCCAGAGTCCAGGTACCATGATTGGTGTCTGGATTTTGCTGCTAAGAACATCTGCAACAGGTATTATTTGACTTTTAGGTACCCAGATCTTCTTGGGTCCTTTGGGGTTAGATGTTCTGTGGTTTTGCCTAAACTTCTGTTTTTCAACATAGTGTTTATTTTGGCTAACCCTTGGCTTAAACACATAAGTACTCTTTTCAGAGCTTGTATGTTTAATATCATTCAGATGACCAAACTTAAAATGAGAATACAGAGGAGTCTTCTTGATGAAGAGTTTATCAACAGATTTTGGATTGCTTCCAGAGGAGGATTCACATCCAATGCCTCTTCTGTTGTTCCCACTAACACCATAGATCATAGAAGCCATTTTGCTTCTGTCTATGCTTTTAGTGAGGAATCTTTTAAAACTGGAGTCATATTTTTCTAAAATATTTTCACTTGACTCTGTTTCAGTATCAGATTCTTGTTGAGTTGTTTCTAAATCATTTTTGAGTTTTAAATTTATTTCTTTCTGCTCAACAAGTTCTGTTCTCAAAAGATCAATCTCAGATTCAAGATTGCTTTTCAGCTTCTTGTATTTGAGTTTAATCTTGCTGTAGTTTTCCAACATGTCAGATAAACTTTCAACAAGTTCAGCTCTGGAGAGTTCAGAAAATACCTCTTCAGAGTCAGAGTCTGATTCTGACTCAGATTCAGATGATGACGTTCCTTCATCTTGATCATTTGTGTTGGCCATCAGCGCAACATTTGCACATTCTTCCTCAGATTCAAAAGATGATTCAGATTCATCTAAGTCATCCCATGTAGCCATCAGAACCTTTTTCTTTTTATCAAACTTCCTTTTGGGTTTTTCCTTTTGAAGTTTGGGACATTCACTCTTGTAGTGTCCAGGTTCTTTACATTCAAAGCAAGTGACCTCTTTCTTGCCAGATCTTCTGTGTCCAGAAGATTCTCTCTTTTGATCAGATCTTCTGAAGTTGTTGAACTTCTTCCCTTTGTGCTTCCAGAGTTTGTTGATCCTTCTGGACAGCATGGATAGTTCATCTTCTTCTTCAGAAGAAGATTCCTCAGAGCTTTCTTCATTTACCTGCAAAGCTTTAACAGATTTGTTAGATTTAAAAGCTAAGGATTTACCTTTATCTTTCTTCTGGGGTTCATCTTCCTCCAGCTCAATCTCATGACTTCTCAAAGAACTGATGAGTTCTTCTAATGAGATATTGTTCAGATCCTTGGCCAGCTTCAATGCAGTCACCATAGGTCTCCATCTGGTAGGAAGACTTCTGATGATCTTCTTGACATGATCAGATGTTGAGTAGCCCTTGTCCAGAACTTTCAACCCAGCTGTTAGAATCTGAAATCTGGAAAACATAGTCTCAATGTTCTCAGATTCTTCCATCTTGAACGCTTCATACTTCTGTATCAGCGCCAGAGCCTTTGTTTCTTTCACCTGAGAGTTTCCCTCATGAGTCATTTTGAGAGACTCAAACATATCATGAGCAGTGTCTCTGTTGGTAATCTTCTCATACTCTGTATGAGAGATTGCATTAAGAAGTATGGTTCTGGCTTTGTGATGATTCTTGAATTCTTTCTTCTGCTCCTCAGTCATTGATTTTCTATCAATCTTTTTGCCATCCTTAGTAGGATGTTCATATCCATCAATGACTAAATCCCAGAGATCAGCATCATACCCCAAGAAAAAACTTTCAAGTCTATCTTTCCAATAATCAAATTTTTCTCCATCAAACATTGGAGGTTTGGTGCTGATTCTGTCTCCTTCATATTTGTTGCTTGATGTAGGAATATCACCCATATTAGCAACCAAATAAATAACAGAGTATTCTTCTCACTGGATCTTTATCTGTCACAGTTAAGTGAATGCACACTCAGAACCAGGCTCTGATACCAACTGAAGGTGAGAAAATACTTAGAAGGGGGGGGGGGGGGGGTTGAATAAGTATGACAGAAAATAATCAAAGATAAAAACACAAGTATTTTTATCCTGGTTCGTTGAACTCAACTACTCCAGTCCACCCTTTTCAAGAGTGATTTGCCTTTCTCAACAAGGACTTAATCCACTATTCAAATCAACTGATTACAAATAGCAACACCTAAGAACAACTGTTCTTAGTCTTCTCAAGAGCTACTGATCTAACCTAGATCCTCTTAAGGAAAACTTCCTTTACAAATTAATGTAATACAATGTAAGAGTAATAAATGCTTCTATGAAAGCTATAAACACAACTGTGTTATTTCTCTAAGTTTAGAACAATGTATGAACAGCAAAGAATATGAGAGCTTTTCGCGTGAGAGTGTTCTTGCAATTAATTTCGTCTTTTCCGTCACTTGAAGAATGAGCTATGATTTCCTTTATATAGCCACTTGAATATTGGAGAGAATATTTTACCGTTAGAGAAGATATTTCCAATATCAAATAGTACTGTCCTTTGTACTATTGCAGCAGAGAGACGGCGCACAAAATGTGGGTGTAGCAATTGTCTGCTGAGCTGTGATTATACCATATATGGAATGTACCAGAGGAATAATATTCTTGCAGAGAATTTTGTCTATCCCAATTAAGGAAAGATTTGCTGGCATATTCCAACGGATATATTAAAATAATCTTCTTCAAATAATTCTTCAGATGGTTCAGATCAACAATCAATATCAGAGTCTTCAGTCTTCAGAATCTTCTGGAAACTTCAGAGCCTAAGATGTTCTTTAGATGTTGATGAATCAGAGTCTGGTGCAGCTGTGTGCTTGAAGCGTAACATGCTCTTAGATCAGAGTCTTCACTCAGATCAGAGTCTTCTCTCATTCAGAGTCTCTTCACTCAGAGTCTTCTTTCATTCAGATTCTTGATAATATATGCAGCGTGTTGTATCTTCAGAATCTTGATAACAAAGCTCTTATACTTCAGATTCTTCTAATCTTCAGATGCTCTTGAGCCATTCAGAATTCATTGTTCACATCAAATTTGCTCTTTAAGATTAAAATCTTTTGTGCCTGTAGAAAACAGTTTAGAACAAATTTAGAGAGTATAATTCTTGTATACAAATTATCATTAATGTTATCATCAAAACATAGAGATATTACTAAGACACAATCTGTGCTCTTACAGGCTCCTCCAGAGAAAACCTTTCGCACGACATATAGACCTTCATAGTTGGGAGTCTATTTGCCCCTGTGATCTGTTTGTTGAGGGAGAATCCTCTTCAATACTAACTCGCTCGTCTGAAAGCTCCGAGGTCGCACCTTCTTGTCAAAAGCTTTCTTCATCCGGCTCTGATACAACTGCCCATACGCAATAGACGCTAGCCTTTTCTCATCCATCAGGATGAGCTGATTCAATCTATTTCTTATCCATTCTGCCTCATCAAGCTTGACGTCGACCAGGGCTCTCAAAGAAGGAATCTCGACTTCCAATGGCAGGACAACTTCCATACCATACACCAGCGAGAAAGGAGTTTCCCCAGTTGAGGTACGTACCGAAGTACGATATCCATGCAAAGCAAAGGGCAACATCTCATGCCAATATTTATAGGTTACAACCATCTTCTGCACTATCTTCTTGATATTCTTGTTGGCCGCTTCAACAGCGCCATTCATCTTCGGACGATAGGGAGATGAGTTGTGATGCTCAATCTTGAAACTCTGGCACAAATCCTTCATCATCTTGTTATTCAAATTCGAAGCATTATCAATAATGGTTCTCTCAGGCACTCTGTAACGACAGATGATGTCCTTCTTAATAAACCTGGCAACCACTTGCTTAGTGACATTAGCATAGGAAGCTGCTTCCACCCACTTGGGGAAGTAATTAATAGCTACCAGGATGAATCGATGTCCATTAGATGTGGTGGGCTCAATCTTGCCCATCATGTCAATGCCCCACATGGAAAAGGGCCAAGGAGACGCCATAACATTCAATGGACTCGGCGGCACATGAATCTTGTCGGCATAAGTTTGGCATTTATGGCATTTCTTTGCATGCTTGAAGCAATCTGACTCCATAGTCAACCAATAATACCCTGCTCGTAACAGCTTCCGAGACATAGCATGCCAACCGACATGTGTACCAAAGGCACCTTCGTGGACCTCTTCCATAAGCAGACTCACTTCTTTTTCGTCCACACATCTTAAGAGCACCAAGTCATAATTCCTCCTGTAGAGTACACCATCCCGGTTCAGATAAAAGTTCCCAGCTAACCTCCTCAGAGTCTTCTTATCCCGGGTCGACGCCCCTGGCGTATATTCTTGGTTCTTCAGGAAATACTGGATGTCATAATACCACGGCTTGCCGTCAGAAGCTTCCTCAATGGCGAATACGAATGTTGGCCTATCAAGGCGAGAGATGACTATTCTTGGAGCATCATTCCAATAGTTCACCTTGTACATCGAGGATAAAGTAGCTAAGGTATCTACCATCTGATTCTCTGCTCTAGGCACATGATGAAACTCTACTTAGTCAAAGAAAGGTAACAACCTCCTTGTAGAGTTCATGTAAGGTATTAGATTAGGTTGTCGGGTCTTCCATTCCCCCTTGATCTGATTGACAACTAGCGCTGAATCGCCATACACGTCTAGATTCTTGATCCTTAGGTCAATGGCTTCTTCCAACCCCATGATGCATGCTTCGTATTTGGATTCATTATTGGTGCAAGGAAATGTTAACCTGGCAGTGAATGGGATATGAGAACAATGAGGAGTTATGATAATTTCCCCAGTGTCGCTACCGTGAAAATAAGGTGCCGACAAAATAGAAGAGTCGCCACCTTTCGTTATTTATCCCTCAGAACGGGAAAGGAAACGATCAGAAAAACCTGACGAAAAGGTATAAGACAAGGTCATCGCAACCAATGTCTGGATTTGGGAGTCAGTTACGCAAGGGGAAGGTATCTACTTATTAAGGCTGGTCTGAAAAGAAAAGAAAATGACTCGGCAAAGCGTCGCGCTTTATGCCTACATATTCTCATCAGAGAATGAGAAATCAGAGTCAACGTAGTTCGCCTAACTACGGGTTACGGGGAAGGTGGCTCGCCAATATGTCAGTATTGTGCCTACGTACTCTCAACAGGTATGAGAGATCAGAGCTTACGTAATTCGGGATAATTCGGCTTACGGGGATTCAGATTCATCTGTTTTTCCGAGTAGGGTTAACAAATAATTCCAGCAGTTTGGCATACACAGGTCGACCCTTGGAGACTTAGGCGTTACCATTTGCGGTAGAACCGAGAGTTAACGACACTCTTTTCTTCAGAAAAGCTTCCTTTGAATTATGGGCCCACGAGGCAAAAGGTTTGAAGTTTGTTTTCTGTCTTTTATGGAAGAACTATTTTTTATGGTTGTCTGTAGTTTGTACAACACTAGAGACTATGACCTGGGAACGAATGCGTTGCATATCATCCAAAGGACGTATACTAAACATTCTAGACGATTGAGAGGAGGCCGCTCAATTATCATTACCCAAGTAGCTTAAGGCTCGTAACGCGCTTGTACTAACTTGCCTTTATTACGTTTTTTGCTGTAGTTTAAAGATGAGAAGAGAACGAACTCTATGGGGGAGACTGTCAAGTCCTAGTGTTGTCATGCCAAGGATTCATCCTATGGTTGAGGTTTGAAACAGGGAACTCCTAGAAGTTATCATGCATAGGTTTCAACCTAAAGTTCTAATCATCACTTCCTTATCAAAGGAAGTGAGATTCCTAGGGGATCATGCCAGGGTATACAGAAACAGACAAATACAACATCAGCTTAAACAGTAAATAGATAACAGTAAAGATGCACATGCAATGCAGCAATACAAGCAGAGGGAGACTCACTCAAATAGAGATAGACAGACTCAACCTCTATTACTAATACACAGATGAAAAGAAAAACAACATACAAGCAAGGGGAGGATCACCTCAACCCTTAATGCAAACAAGCAGAGGGAGACTCACTCAACCTCTAAGCAGTCATGCTCCTAGCCTAAAACAATCTAAACATGATCCCTATTCTAATGCATCAAGCAATTCAAACAAGGGAGAGAAACCAAGATGAGCAACAGGGGAGTCATCCCATGCTACATCAGGTTGGAGGTAAATCAATACCAGAGTCCATCATGGGCTCAACCTCTTAAGGAATGCACATAATCCAACCCAGGGAAGGATTAGGCTCTCCCAAGAGGGATCCTATGTCAACAGGACAAAAGAGACTGGGTATTGGTCCTAGATATCAATCTAAGGGTAACTGATTGTAGCGTATCAACACAGACTGTCCATCTCAGGCTCAACCTGTTGAGGAATGCACAAAATTCAACCAAAGGAAGGATTAGGCTCTCCCAAGAGGGATCCTAAGAAAAGGACTTTGAGATGGATGACAGCGTATAAACCAAGGGAATATACCATGCCAAGAATGTCAATCCAAGGCTCAACTTCCTGAGGAATGCACAGAATCCAACCAAAGGAAGGATTAGGCTCTCCCAGGAGGGCTCCTCATCAAGACTTGAAGGATAAAGATAGTACAAACCAAAGGAATGTGCTATATTGGGGAATGTCAATTCAAGGCTCAACCTCTTGAGGAATGCACAGAATCCAAACAAAGGAAGGATTAGGCTCTCCCAGGAGGGTTCCTCTTCAAGACTTGAATAAAGAATGTAGGGCACATCCCAAGGAGGAAATCACATAGGAGATAGAAGGCAACGCAACACTCCTAGGAAACCCTACAAGCTAGCTACAAGGATCACCTAAGCTAGGGGAATCAAAAGCTCTATCAAGGCTATGGCAAAGTTCTAATAAGGTCTCTACCTACTTACCAATCTATCAAGAAGGGAATACACTACTTAGAATCATCTAATGGCTATTCACAAGGTTAATCTATGAAACTCTCTAAGTTGAGATCACCTAAACTAAGGTTAATTTGTAAAATAGGGAACTAATTGAAAATCACACCTAAAAATTCTAAGGAAACTACTATACTATCCTACATGTATCAACATGCTATGGTACAAAAATCAGGGGTTAAACCTAAGTCAAAAGGCTCAAACTAGATCTAAAACCTCAAGGGTACACTAAAGGGATCCAGCAAAGAACACTCCTAAATAACTACCCTAAAAACCTACTTAGAATCATCTAAAAAATCATAACAAAAATCACATAACATCATCAACATGTATATAGCCAGCACACAAAATTTCAATATCAAACTCAAAAGCATGAATGAGAAATAAAATCAACAAATTCAGTACACAATTTCTCAATTATTAAAACCTACTAAAATAGAAAATATGAAATTAATTGCAAAAGAAATGGAAAAATAAAAATAAAAACATGGAAATATTCTAGACATTCCAAACTATATCCATATATTTTTTCAGGAACTATTAACAACATTTATTATTTTTTATGAATTAAAACTAACAAGCATTTAAAACAAAAAATAAAGAAAAAGAAGTAAAATAAATAAATGGAGGGAGGTGTAGCCAGCAGTAAATCCATGAGTTAATGGAATTGGGCCATGCATGAGGGGTGCAGGTAGCGCGTGGGGAATGGGCCCAACCAGATTAAAAACTCAGCTTTATTATTCCTAAATGAAACAACGCTAGGGGGGGTTCATTAAGCAAGGATTTTGCGTGTATTTGGTTGGGCCTAATTAACGAGGGGTGGGGATAGCATTGCATTAAGGGCCCAACAGAGTTTCCTAGTGAAACTCTGCGTTTCACTAAAGCTGAAAGTTGGCCAAAGGAAAATGCCACGCGGACTAGCTACTGGCTACGCGATTAACATACCAGGTCTAAGATTCCAAGCGATCTAACGGTCTCAAACGCAACTGGCAAAATTAAAACATGAACGGAGGGAATTACAAGGCGGTGGGGCTCGCGGCGGTCGGAGAAGATTCGATCATCTTCTCCGGCGAACATGAACAGTGACCGGGCATCAAAACTCAACGAAACTCTCAATTCTTTATATCATTTTGCTCTTCTTGTGCCCTAGGTTCCTAATCTAGTCTTCATTTTCGTTTTTAGCCATTAACAAGTGAGAAACACGAACAACAACTTGGAACTCCATAACACCAAATCTCACGATTCACCCTAAAACTTATATAGAATCCATCTATGCTTCAATTATGTCCTAACTGCATGTATCTAGAGCCTTAAATGCACATAAATTAAGAGGAAATTTGAGAGGAAGAACCTGATGTAAAGCTTCATGTTGAACAAAACTCCATTTGAAGCTTGCAAGATAGTGAAATTGACCTATAATTCAAAATGACCTCTATTGTCCAAATACCCAAAATACCCTTGACTTGTCAAAGCCGTAACTTGAGTTCTATAAATCCAATCATGGACTTCTAGTACTCTTTAGAAATCTAAGAGAATAAGGAACAACATTCATGTTGACCAAAAGTTCATAGGAATCATCCTTCTAGGGAAAAGGTGTCATGCAAGTTGGGTAACTTTCAAGCTCCAAATTCACATGCCTCAGATGACTTGCAACTTGTCTGGCTCATAACTTGAGTTCTATAAACCCTATCAAGGACTTCTAGTACTCAAATTAAAGCTAAGATCATGCCCTAAAACAATAACGTTGGGGTCAAGATGAGATGAAGATCATATCTTGAGTTAAATGGCCTGGAAGTCAGGGGTCAAACTAGGGGATTTTACACTGTCAAGTCTTAGAAACCCTAGCCTGAAACTTCTCAAACTCTTCAATCATGATGAGTTAACCTTGGAATCATCCTTAGAACATCTCAATGTATCCATACATGGTCACATGGCTCTGGAATTAAGTCTCAACCTTCTTCAAATCCTCAGTTGACTTAGGGTTGACCCAGTCAAACCCTAGCTGCACCACTCATGGCTGAGGCTTCTTAATCTTGCACAATGACCTATCTAGGCCTTAAAATGAACTTCAACACTTATCATGAGCTCTCTCAAGCCCTCAAGTCCAACTTTATGGCCTCAGAATCATCTGATGATCTCCCCACAACTCTCAAGTTAGGAGACCTACACACTTGGCTTCAACCCCCTCTCTGAGGATCTTAGACTTCCCTGACAAGGATATCAACCCTTGAACACCTGAATACCCTTCTTTAGCTAGCTTCATAGCTTTGTATAGCTCTTGATTGGTGATCATACCTCTTGATCTCCTGCATACATGTCAATGAAATGCAAATGATAATGCTAATGTGAATGAAATGAAACATAAGCTAGGTAAAGAAAAGTTGGGCAAATTTTGGGGTGCAACACCCAGTTCCACTACCGTAAGAGTTAACAGCGCCGTCAAATATCATCTGCCATGGAGAACCCTTCTCCGGACCTTCATCGGGTAATGGCTCATCACAATCCTTCATCTTTAAGAACATGATGTCTTCATCGGGAAATTCAAACTTCATCGGTTGATAATCATCAATCGGCTGTTCAACAAGATATTCTGACAGAATACTCCCCTTGATAGCTTTCTGGGAAACGTATTGAATATCATACTCTGTCAAAACCATTTGCCACCTGGCAATTCTCCCCGAAAGTGCTTGCTTTTCAAAGACGTACTTAATCGGATCCATCTTTGAAATCAACATGGTTGTATGATTTAACATATATTGTCTCAGGCGTTTGACAGCCCAAGCGAGTGCGCAACAGGTTATCTCCAACATTGAGTACCTGGACTCACAATCTGTGAACTTTTTACTCAAGTAGTATATTGCATGCTCTTTTCTTCTAGTCTCGTCATGCTGACCGAGAACACAACCCATGTTGTTCTCAAGAACTGTTAGATACATTATCAATGGTCTCCCAGCTACTGGAGGTATCAGTATCGGAGGCTCCTGCAAATATTCTTTTATTTTATCAAATGCCCTTTGGCAATTTTCGTTCCAGACAACTGCCTGATCTTTTTTCAACAATTTGAACATGGGTTCACACGTGGCTGTGAGATGAGATATGAACCTAGAAATGTAGTTCAATCTACCAAAGAAACCATGAACCTCTTTCTCCATTTTCGGCGCTGGCATATCTTGAATTGCTTTTATCTTTGCAGGATCGACCTTAATTCCTTTTTCACTGACAATGAACCCCGACAACTTTCCTGACCTGACGCCAAAAGTGCACTTGTTTGGATTCAACCTTAGTCTGAATTTCCTTAGCCTTTCAAACAACTTCAAAAGGTTTACCAGATGTTCCTCCTCCATTTACGACTTTGCTATCATGTCATCAACATAGACCTCAATCTCATGATGAATCATATCATAGAACAAAGTGACCATTGCCCGCTGATAGGTTGCCCCTGCATTTTTCAACCCAAAAGGCATTACCTTATAACAGAAAGTCCCCCACGGCGTAATGAAAGTTGTTTTCTCCATATCCTCTGCCTCCATCTTAATCTGATTATATCCGGAAAAACCGCCCATAAAGGAAAACACGGAATACTGCGCAGTATTATCAACCAATACGTTGATGTGGGGGAGCGGGAAATCATCTTTCGAGCTCGCTTTATTCAAATCTCTATAATCAACACACATTCGTACCTTACCGTCCTTCTTTGGTACCGGTACGATGTTAGCGACCCACGGCGGGTAAGTTGTTATGACAAGAAATCCTGCATCCAACTGCTTCTGGACTTCTTCTTTGATTTTCACAGCCATATCTAGTTTGGTCCTTCTGAGCTTCTGCTTAACCGGTGGACACTCTTCACGCAAAGTCAAGCGATGGACCACAATATCAGTATCAAGACCAGGCATATCTTCGTATGACCAAGCAAAGATATCACTATACTCTCGGAGCATTTCTACCAATCTTTGTTGGATATCACTCTGCAACGCAGCCCCTATCCCGACATCTCTTCTGACTTCCTCGGTACCCAAGTTGAGGATCTCAATTTCCTCCTGATGAGGTAGAATGATTTTCTCTTCCTGTTTCAAAAGCCTGGCTAGCTCTTCTGGCAAGTCTTCATCCTCATCAATCTCTTCTTCGGCTTGAAATATCAGATTATCAAAGTCAAAGTGAGTCATAGACGGCTCTGGAGTGGTGTCATCTGCAATGTGAAACCTGTAATGATGATGATTTAATGCTTAAAATGATATGCAAACAAGCACAAACCACATTGTCATTTTATTGTTAAAAATAAAACAGGAAAGACAAGGATCACACTATTTTAATGCAGAAAAACGCCCTTCGATTGATTGATAGAAAGATTGTTCAAACATAAACAATTAGGCCCTAAAGACAAATACCGCTATGCTCCGGGTAGAACATAGGGCTATACAATAATCAGTAAAACAAATCATTACTCTTCTGTCATCACTTGGATGATTTCTTCGACAGACCAGTTGTTTAGGCTTTGTCCTGGAGTACATGGCCGAATCCACGCATCCATGTCGCAATCATTGTCACAGTCTTCATCAGATATGGCATTAATCTGCTCGAAGATTACCCCACCGCTGGTAAACTGGACAGACCCTTTATAGCGTGGTGCGCTCTGGGAAGAGGAAGATGGGTTGTACCCCAATCCGAATTTGTCTTGCTTGTTGGGAATGTTCAATACCTGGTGTAGCACCCCAAAATTTGCCTTTCCGTTTAGCAACATCTGGCTTTTGTTTCTTTGCATTTATGCATTTGCATAGCATTCATTCTTGAGACTCGGGATCAAGGTTTTCCTGTGGTTCAGTTTTCATTTTTGGTGCAAGAGACGAAATAGGAAGCATCAGAGTCCCTGGCATTTATTTTGCCTAGCGGTTGGGTGACCGATTTTATTTTTACTTTGTAGGGTATTTTCAGCTCAGAAAGCAACATTCAGGCTACCGTAAGCATTCTCATGGTTATAGCATTCAAGAACAAGTGTCAGATGCTTATCATAGCTTAAAACGGTTGAAAACGAGCAAATGTGCAGATTTCACTCCAAAAGGCGCCAAATTCAAAATTTTGAAAGTGTTAATCGATTAACCAAATCAAAATCAGGCCAGTTTTGACTTTTTAACAGTGTTAATCGATTAACCCAAACTGTTAATCAATTAACTAGTGCAGATTTTGCCTCAGCACGTGAATTCTCAAGAGGAGTCACTTTTGGGTCCAATTTTGATCACTTGGAAGCTCAATTTTACACTTGGGAAGGATCTAGAATCATCTTGAATTTTGGTTAATCTCATTTTCCCTCCAAACTCCCATTCCTCATCCAAACTAAATTTCACAAACCACATTCCAAACCTCTCATTTGGATCCAAACCTAAGGAGTATTTAAATGATCTACTCCAAACCTCACACATCTAATCTTCATAATTTCATCTCAATTTCAGAATTCATCTCAATTCTCTCAAGTTTTCTCTCAACTTCCAAAAACCTCACCAAGGCTCTTCATCCATTGAATTCTTTGATTCTCGATTGGAATCATTTAGTTATAGAGCTCAAACCTTTATCCATCATCTTCATTGAATCAATTTCTCCATTGGAATCATTGAGTCTAGAGCTCAAACCTTTATCCATCATCATAGGATGGAAATTCTAGATCCGATTCTGCTTTTTTTCAACTTATTTGCATAACCATGTTGATTTTCATTTTTGATTAATTTGGTTGATTCTTGATCCATGTGAATTATGATCTTGATGTTTAAATGTGTTTGCAAATTGATTGAATCATTGATTTCTGGTTTAATTTTGTGCACAATTGATTACAAGATCATGTGGATGATTGCTTAAGTGATAAGTTGCTGAAAAGTGCTTTTTGATTGCTGTTTTCTGCTGTTGGAACAGTGTTAATCGGTTAACCAATTGGTTAATCGGTTAACCAATTGGTTAATCGATTAACCAACTCAAATATTCAAATTTTCAAGCATTTTTCAATGGTTAATCGATTAACCCCTGGTGTTAATCGATTAACATTGTGCTAGCAGGCCTGTTTTGCTGTTTTTCATGCTTGTTTTGGTACCGTTTCACTTCGAATCATCATGAATCCATATGATGCATTAGGAGTGAAGTGTTTTGGATATATGCCAGTGTTCTCGATTGTTTAATCGTGATTGCATCGACGCACATGTTTGGTTTCCATTTGAGGGCATACTTTCGTAGTTGTCGTTCATAGTGATGATGTGCTTGCCTGTTCATGTTTGCTTGCCTTCTTGCATTTCTTTGCTTTGTGTGCATTCTTTGTGCAACTCCTTTCTTGTATTAATAAAGGTTAAGATGTGCTTGTGGAGGTTTTCACCCCACACTTTTCCTCCCTTTGCTTGTGTGTTGCATTGCATATGAATTCTTTCTTTTTTCATGTTATCTTATGCTTTGCTTCTTCTTCTTTCCTTTGCCATGTTCTCTTAGGATCTCTAATCTCTTGAGATTATGATAGACCTTAGGACTTAAACCATGCATGATAACATTAGGTAGCATTCCCTTTTACCTCAACTATAAGTATACTTTGCATGACAACTACTAGGTTTGAGTTAGTCTCCCTTTAGTGTGTCCT
The DNA here is from genome assembly GCA_963859935.3 of Lathyrus sativus. Taxonomy (NCBI): domain Eukaryota; kingdom Viridiplantae; phylum Streptophyta; class Magnoliopsida; order Fabales; family Fabaceae; genus Lathyrus; species Lathyrus sativus. The sequence continues at coordinate 253,109,381 of OZ012737.1, read as the reverse complement.
TTCTCTTCTCATCTTCAAACAATCTCAAAACATTTAATAAAGGTTAATGAATGTTGTACGCTACGAGCCTTAAGCTACTTGGAAAATGGTGATTGGGGGGCTTCCTCTCAATGGCCTAGAGTGTTTAGTGTACACCCTTTGGGTGATATGTGACGCATTCGCTCCTAGGTCATAGTCTTTAGTGCAACATGAATTACAAACAATAATCAATGCATTTCTTCTCTTAAAGACTTCAAAAACAAAGTTCAAACCTTTTTCATCCTTCGGGATCTTAATAATGGAAAACCTTTTTCATAAAAAAGAGTGTTGTTAAGCTTTGGTTCCACCGCAAACAAGCGTTGTCCCTAACTGCTAGAACGAAAGTTTAACCTTACTCGGTTAAAACACTTAATCAACCTGTGGTTTCTTGTTAGCCCGAACTATGTTTGCTCTGATTTTTCATACCAGATGAGGATACGTAGGCACAAGACGGTGATGGCTTGGCGAGCAACCTTACCCCACCTTTCACCCGTAGTTAGCCGAACTACGTTGACTCTGACTTTCCCATTGCACGAGGGAATACGTTGGCACAGAGCGGTGATGCTCTGCCTAGTCATTTTTCTTTTCTTTTGTCCCTGAGACCTTTAACTTAGATAGTAAATACCCTTTACATAGACAACAAAGCATGGATCCCGTCGAGTACGACGGACGTGAGGGGTGCTCATACCTTCCCCTTGCGTAACCGATTCCCGAACCCGAGATATGGTTGCGATGACCTGTCTTCTCCCGTTTTTGTCAGGTTTTCTCTGATCGTTTCCTTTCCCTCTTTTGGGATAAATAACGACTGGTGGCGACTCTTCTGTCATTGCCGGCACCTTTTTTCGCAGTAGCGACAGCTGACGACTTTGCTGGGAACATATTCCCATCCCCTATGCGAGTCAATCCTAGCGCTTGGTTGTTTATCTCTTTGGGTGTGTATTATGTGTCGTACTTTACTTTCCCGCATTTACTTTCAGCATTGTATGTATCATTTTTGCTGTGTTGTTGGGGGGGGAATGTTCCACTGAGAGATAAGTCGGACCAGGGCTTGAGTACAAACATAGAATTAGTAGTGGAAAGTATTGGTAGGTGTGCATGCTTTGCATGTACTAATTCACCATGAAATTCGCGCTCAGACGAGATTCTCTTTGATGATTTCTTTTCTAGCCCTTTGGGCTCAAGGGGATTTTAGATCTGAGGATTTTCGACTCTGGGGACCGATCATTTGTGATTCAGCTAAGTGAGGCCTCTTCGGGAGATTATGATGCTAAAGCATAAATGGTGAATGTATCATCGTTTCTTGAAAGTCTGTGACGCTGATGAATGATTAGGATGTAGAACCTTATCAGTGGATAGGTCCATACCTGTGAGAGGAATTGGGTTATACAGGAAACCTTGACTTTCAGACTACCTAGTTTTCTTTGTAGTGTGAATCTGTATTCTGGATACAAGGGGTTCCTATCTGTGACAGTGCTATGTTCTTATTAAAGCAGAGCGCTGGTTCTTCTCGGTCAACAGCACAGCAGCCTTGATCCCTTGTTTTTGCATCTGCATCATCATAGCATGTTTGCATTTTGACATACATGTTCTTGTATTTCCAAGGATTTTAACTTTGAAACTCGCTGTTGAGCATTAAATCTTTTTTTGGTGGTTCATCTGTGTAAAACATGAATTAGAGCAGACATACTCCTTGAAAATACTTGAACATTACATTTGCATTTCATTTGCATAGCAGGTGCTCGAGGCTGGGTTTCGTGATCCTGATCTGGTTGTTCTTCAGAATTTCAGACTTCAACTTGTAGAGAAGACAGAAGATGGTTATGAAACAGATGCAAGCGGAGTTGATGGAAGTCCGAAGCCATATGGGACAATTCATGGTGGACATGCAAGCCTTGTGTCAGGATTAGAAGATGCTTAGGGAGGAAGTTCATCAGTTAAAGACTCAGATGGGCCTGATTACAGAAGTGATAAGAAATATGCTAAGAAAAAAGGGAGATCAGGTGCCTGAAGCTGCAGCAGAGATGGTTGTTCCACCTTTATCTGTGGAATCTTCCCCAAGGCAGGGTATACCTTAGAGATATTCTGCACAACCTAAGATTCCAGAAGCTCCACGTCAGCAGCTACCTCCTGTTTCCCGAGACAATCTTAAGATTAGGAGGTATGCTCAGAGGCCGAAGCATCCTGACAGAATCTTCGACCAGATCCTTATGACTTATACTCAGTTGCTGCAACTCTTGCTTCAACTTTGATTGGTTGAACTTCGGACTCTGGCTCCATTTACTAGCAAGCCACCACCAGGCTATGATTCAAGTGCCCGTTGTGATTTCCATTCTGGGGCCCCATGGCATAATGTCGAGAACTACAAAGCTTTTAAGCACAAAGTTCAGGACTTAATGGATTCAAAGGCAGTTGAGTTCACACCGGGAGGCGTACCAGGTGGTCATATCCCATTCGTTGCAAAAAAGGTGGACTTACCTATTCGCTCCCCTGAAGCTGCATCAGGTCAGGAGTATGTATCGCAATCAGTAATCTCAGAATCTCCATGCCCACAGCTGTTACCTGTTCCTAGACCAAGCCTGAGGATGAAAATACCTGAGCAAAGGGAGTCCCTGATACCTCAGACTCAATCTCTAGATGTTTCAAATGCTCAGAGTCAACAATCTTTTGGATCTTTGTATCAGATATCATTTTCTCGCCAGAGTCAACGGTCATGCCGTCATCAGTCACATCAGCATACCAGGCAAAGACCAAAGAAGCCAGAGAGGCATTTCACTCAGCTGCCGATATCATATATCCAGTTGGTGCCGAATTTTATCAAGGGGGATTGGTAATGCCAAAGAAGGTTAATCTCGTGATTCCGCCGTATCCGCCAGGTTTTAATGTCAACGCCCACTGTGAGTACCACGTTGGGGCACATGGGCATTCAACTGAAGACTGTAAGGTGCTTAAAAGCCAGGTTCAGACTCTGTTGAACTCCAAAATGTTCTCAATCACACCTCAGGGAATCCAGATAAGTAATATTCCTTCACCCAGCCATGTGGGTTCAGCGGTTAATGTTACGGAGGAATTTACCGATGGCAGAGGTTCGGAAGAACATCAGATTGACTTAGACGATCAATTCTGAAGGTGGTTGATTCAGCAGCAAGTCAAGATTTGAAAGCCTGGTTCCCAGAAGCTGGCAATCTTTGTTTTTATCATGTCATTTCTTTGCATTTGTAGTTTCTTTCCTGTTTAAGTGCAAATCTCATTTATAAAACTTGTTGTTTTCAATTGATAATGATAATGAAATGAATATGCAGGTTTTTTGTTTAAATCCATTTGTGTTCACTCTATGCTTTCATTGATGTCAAACACTTGTTTAAATGGAATCTGGGGAGGATGACGAAATTGAAAGACGAAAACTTCCGATTGTATGCTTTTGAATAAAACCTGCTGATGATGTACAAGCATTGTTTCAAATCCCTAAACACCAGAGATATAAGGATAATAATCCTTTGTCAACCCCTTTGACCCTAGCAGTAGGAGTGTCTTTCTGAAATAAAAAAACCCTCAATCTTAACTTAGGGCAGGGTAGGTGTCAGTTAATTTGACCGAGCGTCCGAATTGCAAAAGGAGTGTTCGGATCAATCACACCTCTATAGGTCGTGCCTAAAAAACCACAGTGGACCAGGGAGTGAAACAGTCATAATCCCTCTCAAACGAGTCAGACAAGCCGGTGTTACATGATTGTTCAAGAAAAGAGAGAAAAAGAAAAAATCAACAAAAAAAGCTCGGTAAGCCGATAACTTGAGAACAAGTGGCTTAGGCAAAAATTAGGGCATCCCGCTGGACTTTGAAATCAAAAGAAGCTCAAAAGAGCCAGTCCAGGTGTCATACCCTAAATTTGTCCTACCCATTTTTAAATTTTTCGCATTTTTCGATTCTATTTTCACTTGTGCATTGCCTGCTTAATTTCTTGTTATTTAGACACGTGTCCGTTTGCCATTAAAGGATTTTCCAACTTTTATTTTTCTGGCCAATGAGAGCATGACACGTGGCCTAAGAACATTTTGTGAATATTATTTTCTTAAACTTTCTTTTTCTTTTTTAAATGTTACTAATATTTTTAAGTAATTAATATTGTTTTTGTTTTTTTAGTTTGTTATATATAATTGTTAATATTTATTTAATAGTTATTATTATTATTTGTTTATTATTTAGTTGTGTTAATTAATATTGTAAGTATTAATTTGTATTAATAGTTATGAGTTTTTGTTATTAATTAAAAAAAAAGTAAAAAAAGACGGTTAGAGAATAGGGAGAAGGGCCTGGATTTGGCCCAATTTGAATCTGAGAATGAGAGGCGATTGGTCTTTAAAAGGGCGCTGAAAGAGAAACCCTAGAGGGGGATGACTGTTCATCATCTCTGAAACTCTAAAATTCGCCGATGGAAACCCTAACCCAAACCCTAGCCGGCGCCGTCCTTCTACTTCGATGCCCCTCAATTCCGCCTCCAAACCCCTTCATTTCCCTCTTCAAAAAACTATCAAATTCACAAAACCTCCTCATATCACTACCTTCGTTTTCTCTGTTTCCCTCATTTTACTGGCGCCGTCCATCTTCTTCAAACCCAACCCATAAATCCGACCGCCATTTACATAACCTTCGTCGCTTACTCTTCCCTCAGCTCCTTCCATCTGAAACTACAAACATTCAAACATTAAGCTTCACCATCAAACGTCTCACCATTTATGAACTCATCAAAAGCTTAGCAAACCGCTACCGTTTTTTTTGTTTTCTTCGGTTCACGGCTACGGCACCACAACCGTTCCATGTCACAAGATTGAACTTGGATGGGTTGATACAATATCGATTGGATGCGTTTTCTGTTTGACAGGTTGTGAATATTGTTGATCTGATTTTCGCCAGGACGTCACCAAATCCCACCACAAGCAGTAGCTGCGACAACAGCCATGAATTTTTCTTCAACAACCATAGTGATTTGCGACAACTCCAGCAACGACTCCGTGCTCTTTCTGCGACTATAACGTCAAGCTTCAGGTTCTGATTTAGCGGTAATATCATCTTCATCATTTCTGCGAGCTTCTGACAACATTGAGCAGCTTGGAACAGATTCAACATTGTCACTTGATGTAGGGTAGACTTTTGTTCAAGTTATGCTTTCATGGCATTGTATTTGTGTTACCTTCTTTAGACATCACCATGCTTACTGTGTAGATTGCCTTAGTTAATAAGTGAACATAACTATATTTATTGAGACATAATTATGTAGCTAGTTGATAGATTTACTGAGTGTTTGACGATGATAGCATATGTTTAATCGGTTTCGACGACATTTTCATAAAAAGGCATGATTACCGTGTTCTGTTTGGTCTATTCATTTGTGTTATACCTGCTTATGTTATCTTGTTGCTGATGTGGGGATGTTGTTTGGTCATATTGGTTGCTTAAAAAGTGCTACCACATTTTAATATGGGTGATATTGTGCACCGATTGTCTTACATATTCTGATTCACATTAGCTTGCAACTATCCCTGTGATTAATCAGAAGCTGTCGTGCTTTGTTTGAAACTTGCTTACTATGACATCTATTCCGGGTTCAGTTCACGTGTATTGCGTATTTGGCCTGTTTCAATTTTTATCGCAACCAAGTAATTATGTTAGTAGTCTTTTTTTTTGCTCTACTCTGTGTTGTGTTTCAATCATACTTGAGCTTCTTATTTTCTGCTAAAATTGTTTATAACCAAGATTTTCAATCTCGAATTCTTGTTTGTTATTAAAGTCTTAATACCGTGATGAACCGGTGTCGTGGATGTTGTTACTGTCTAATCTGGTATACTGTGTATGCTTGGCTTTGAATTTTATCGCGGACTATGGATCTATGATTTGTGTTGTGAATTTACATTGCCACTCTTTAGTCATATTATGCACCTTCTGGATATATGAGTTGTGTAAAGGATTGAATTTCCGCCGCTTGGATGTCGTTGTTGCACCCTGAAATTTGCTCAACCTTATTCACTTGGTTTATGTGTCAATATCATTGGCATTTGCATATAGAGTCATGTACATAGCCTAACCATCTGCATAGCATAAGCATAGCAAGTCATTCAACAGGGGATCAAGCATTATTCTCATCTCTAGAGGCCTATCCAGAGGTTATTATCCTAATTCAATCTCATTCAAGTCATCAGAGAAGAATTTGAAAGCTATCAAGTCAATGGGTCAAGCAGTTCATCTATTTCCTGGCTGAGGGTATCTGGAGATCATCAAGGAGAAGTATGAGCTATGAATTGAAGGCATGGAGAGTATCTAGACATCATGAGAGGTTTAGAAAGTCATTTGGAGAAGAAAACAAGTGATTGTTGTGAGCACCAGAGCTACAGTTGAAGACAGTCAACTAGGGTTTCATCTGGGTCAACCCTAGGTCAACCCTAGGTCAATTGATTGATTTAAGGGCATTCAGGGCTATTGGAGAGATGTGGGGTTCATCATTTGACATGGAGAGTAAGTATATGTTGTTGTGCTAAGAAGAATTCAAGAGAAATCAAGGAGAAGAGGAGTCTCTAAATTAGGGTTTCTATGTAAAATCCCCTAGTTTAGGTCAAATTTCCAAGCAAGATAAGTCAAAATGCAAGCTTCAACTGGCTTCTTGGACAACATGGAACTTGTAGAGGATCTCAAGACCTTTAATTTGAGTGGTGGAAGACATCAAGGAGATTTATAGAACTCAAGTTATGGTCCTTGCAAGTTACAGGTCATCTGGGGTGTCTGAAATTTTGTCTGTGAAAGTAACTTGACTTCCAAGCTAGTTTTACCCCTCAAGGAGATTTCAAATGAATTTCTGGTCAACAGAAGAATTGTTCCTCATTGTCTTAGCTTTCTAGAATGGTATAGTATGCCTTCATATGATGTGTGGAACTCAACTTATGATCTTGGCAAGCAAAGGGTATTTTGGTCATTTGTGAATTACAGGTCATTTTAACCTATGTCCAAAACTCATACAAGGAGGCCTCAAATGGAAAAACTTACAACATCAAACTTGCTCCAAATGACATTTTGAGTCTAGAAAAGTGACCATGAGAGATTGGAAATGTCCATAGCACAAGGTTTCAAAATTGGTGAATTTAATGAAGAAAAATGGCCTAAAAAATGAGATTTTTCATATCTTGGCCAAATGATGCAAAATTATAGGTCATTTTGAATGGAAAAGGTATTTTAAAGACATTGGATAAAGTGGAATTTTGAGTTTAGGTCATAATTTGTGAGTTATCCATGGTTGCTTGAATTGAAAGTAACATAATCCAAATTGAAAGGGAAAAGTGTAAGGGAAATTTCTCCAATGTTCTAGGAGGTTCCTACATCATCTATATATTCATGCAAGCTGATTCATGCAAGGGTTGGTGCTCCCATTTTGTTCAAAACCTCCATTTTCACTCATTTTCCATTCTTGCATAAGCTTCTCAAACTCCATCAATTTCTCACCAAACTTCAACATTCTTGATTCAATCTTCATTATCATCACACAAGGATCAGAATCCACACATTTATTTGGCAAATTGAACAAGGAATCGTGTTATTCATCATCATCATTCAAGGTGCAAGAATCTTGGAACTAGGAGATTCAAAGCTTTGGAGCATCTTTGATTGCATACAGAACTCATCTCCAAGTTCACTGATCAGTTTCCCCTCCTTTCAAGCATTGGATCAAGTGTATTCCATAACTGTTTTCATCATCATAACAGGTTGGTAACTTCATTCGAATTGCATGATTTAATGAGAATTATAAGGAATTGTTAGTATAGATTGGTTAGGATAAGTGAGATGATTGATTTTGGTAAGTTTGAGCAAGTTTCATGGACATTGATCATGGTGCACCAATTCTGGTGAAGCTTAGAATGTCAAGAATAATGAGAGATAATCCTAGATTAGATGCTTAAAATGATCAGGGTGAGTTGTAGGTTAGTTTAGGATGAGTTCCAGAGAGAATTGAGAGGATCAATATCAGTTGGAAGATGATGGATCAGATCTGTTGCACCTATCGAATTGTTTTACTGAGTGAGTTTTAGGATGAACAATTGGCATGGACGTGTAGAGGGTTTGATATAGTGCAAGTTTGTTGTTGGAAGTTTTTGATTTCATGGAGCAGGGAGAGAGAACAAGGAGCTCGAAGGTGTGTGCAGGTTAGGGTTTTTCTGAGCTAGGGTTTGGGCTCAAGGTTGAAGATGACCCTGGCACCACACGATCCCAGCTTGACTTTTGACTCAAATCCTCATCCAACGCTCCACATTTGAAGTTGAAAACGGAGGGAAGCCTTGAGAGTGAAACGCTCCGTTTCACTTAAGTATGCTGAGTGGGCCTTGAATCAGATAGCTATTCACACCCCTCAATCACTAAGCCCAAACTTTTCAACGTGTATTGCATGCTATTTGCACCGAGACCTTGTTAATTTTTCTGGCATTTTCTCAAGTATTTTCTGAACGCGTATGGGCCTAGCTGCAAATGATATTCGCACCCCACCTTTTCCAGCCCACTTGGGATTTCAACTGCGCGCCTTTACTATTCTCACCCCCTCTGGCTATTTCTTTCTATTTTCTTTATTATCTTCTTTTCATTTTTCATTCATTTTTAAAAATTCATAATAAATGGAAAAATCATCATTTTTAATTCATTCTTTTTGCATATTTTTCTTTAGGATGTCTAGAAAATTATAAAAAATAAAAATTGCATTTTATTTTTTATTTGATATTTTTCCCACATTTTCTAAATAAATAACATTCTAAATGATTTCATTTCATATACAATTTTGTTAATTTTTGTTCTATTATTTGCTTCAATATTTTTCATCCATTCTTTTTAGGTTGTTTAGGTTAGACATTGAACATGTAGATTCAATTTAGTTCCCATTTTTTAGAAATTAAATTTAGGTGCTTAGTGTAAGTGTGAATAACATGGATAAAACTAGGGTTTTAGGTGATGACTTAGGAGATTTGATTCTTTTCCCTTAGGACTTAGGGTTTGACTGGTCTAGTTATGGGACTATAGGGACTATGGGTAGTTATTAGATCCCCTTAGAAAAGTCAGGATTCCCCTACTGCTATTAATGTACTGTATATATCTGATTGACTGGTGTGGTGTGCCCTCTGGGGATTATTGCTTACTTGCTTGGGTATTGGGATTGTCTGGGGACTTGGGAGAGCTGAGGACTGGAGGAGATGAAGGCCATTGGAGATCCAGAGACTGGAGATCAACTGCCAGAGTTGGAGAAGGAGGTCCTTGCTAGCAGCTGCTGAGGAGACTAGGGTTTAGGAGCTAGGTAGAGCTCTAGACTAGAAAGCTTGCTTCTCAAACATGGAATGCCTTGTCTGCATCCATCCTTTCTCTATGATTCAAAGTCTCTTTCAAATATCCACCTCCTTCCTTTGGAAGGATCAGTGAATGTATTTGAAAGATAGAACTTTTGAGAGAAACCTGTCTGCATAATGTTAACAGTTAATGAGCCACCTTTGGTAGGCAGTTTACTGTTTAAAATTCATCTCCTCTTGTTGACTGATATTCATCCCTGAAGATTGGAGACTTGAAGAAAAGCCATTGCTTATGGGGAACAGATGATCAAAGCCCTTTGCCTGAAGGCTATGAAGATGGAGATTAATGCTTGTTGAAGCCTGTAAATGATTGGAGATTACTTGAAGCCAGATGGTGATTCAGAGCTGCTGATGTTGTTTCTTTTGCTGTTATATTTCATTGCTGATGTATTGATTGGTTTTCTGGACTGTATTGTTTGTTGTTTACCCTGTTGGGTTGAAGGTAAAGCCTGTTCACTTTTGCCTATTGTTTTCTAGGTTCGAGGTTGAGTGGGACTCCCTTGCCTCGCTTGTACTGTTGCATCCATGCATTCTATTGTTTTACTGTATATATCTGATATTGTTTCTGTTGCTGTCTATTCCTTTAGGATCTCTGTTTCTCTCTGTGCAAAAGAGGAGCATGATAGACACTAGGTCTTAACCCATGCATGATAACATTAGTTTAGTTTGATTCCCTTCGCAACCGTAGGTTAGAGTTCTGTCTCTTTCTTTCTCAAAACAAACAGAAAAACACGTAAAGATTTCAAACTCAATAAAAGGCACTTCTTCCGTAAAAGAACGTGAACTCATCAAGACGTCATTTTTGTCCGCCGGGACTGCTAATCAAGAAAACCTTTTTCAGAAGGAATAAAATCAATCAAGACAGACTTGTGTCATACGTGGCCCGAACTACGTTTGCTCTGATCTTTCATGCTGTATGAAAGTACGTAGGCATAGGATGCGATATCCTAGCGAGCAACCTTCCCCTCCTTTCCCGTAGGTAGGCGAATTACGCTGACTCTGATTTCTCGTTCCAGACGAGAATACGTAGGCATAAAGTGCGATACTTTGCCGAGTCATTTTATTTTCATTCTCTTTTATTTTTAACCCCTGACCTGTAGAGTAGATAGAATAACAATCCATATCCGAAGACAAGCGTGGATCCCGTCGAGTACGACGGACGTGAGGGGTGCTAATACCTTCCCCTTGCGTAACCGACTCCCGAATCCAGGTTTTGGTTGCGACGACCATACCTTTCCCGTGTTGTGCGAGGTTTACTCTGAGCGTTTCCTTTCCCTCCCGTGGGATAAATAACGCACGGTGGCGACTCTTCTGTTCAGCCGGCGCCGATTTTCGCAGTAGCGACAGCTGGCGACTCTGCTGGGGATCCAACGTCCCCTGGCTGCTAAGGACTGCGATAGTGCTTATGCATTTGGGATCCAACGTCCCTTAAGAGAGTCAATCCTAACGCTTGTTTTCCCGTCGAGGATTTTGTATGGATTTATATTTCTGACCTTTATTTTCAGCATTATGTATATTGTTTATTATTGCTGTATTGGGGGGTGACGGGTGTTCTGATATTGAGTGAGAAGCCGGACCTGGGCTTGAGTGCACCTAGAATTAGAGTAGAAAGTAGTGGGCGCGTGCCGGCTTTGCTTGCATTAGTGTCTCATGAAATCTACACTCGGACGAGGTTCTTCTGGTTGGCTTCTTTTTCTACCCTTTGGGTCGAAGGGGTTGTTGGTCAGCTGAATTGTCGACTCCGGGAACCGATCATTTGGAAGTTGGCTAAGTGAGGCCTCTTCAGGATTTGATGATGCCACTCCTTCTGGGAATCGTATCATCAACCCTGAAAGTCTGTGACGCCGACGACCGCATAGGATGCCATACCTTTGTCAGTTACTAGGACATCCACCTGTGAGAGGGTTTGGGGTTATGCAGGTAACTAGACCTTCAGACTACCGGTTATTTCTTGATCAGAGATCCTGGGTATTTATGGAGAGTTAGGAGGTCAGTCAGAGACCATTTGGAGATGTGTTCTGAGGTCTGTCAGAGACCAGTTGGAGTGTTCTGAGGTCTATCAGAGACCAATTGGAGATGTGATTTGAGGTCTGTCAGAGACCAGTTGGAGTTATGTTCTGAGGTCTGTCAGAGACCAGTATTGGAGCTTTGTTTTAGGTCTATCTGAGACCAGGGTTTGATGACTTCTGGATGGTCTATCTGAGACCTTTCTTGATTGGGTTCAGGCTATTCAGCTACAGCTTTGGTCCCTGTTGCATGTTACTTGCATTGCATTGTCTGCATATCCATTACCACATGCATTCCACTAACGTGTGTCTGTGCTGCAGGTGCATTTGCATATTCCCCGGTTCTAGTGCCCAGACTTCTGAGTATTGACTATGGCTAGTTTGAGGAAGACAGTTGCGTATAAGCTGCCTTCACCTGATATTACCTCTTTGCTTGGTCTGATATCTCTTGCCGATGAGGAGGTTAGGAGAAGCTTCAGAATGAGTCATGGGAGGTTACTGAGATTAGTCTGCAAGCCCACTGCCGATGAGATGAACGGGCTATACACCTTGATGCAGTTCTATGACCCCGCATTGAGATGTTTTACATTTGCTGACTTCATTCTAGGGCCTACCATTGAAGAGTATGTGGAGTTTACTGAGCTTCCCGTGCAGAACAAGGTTCCTTTTATTCACTCTGCTGCTGAGCCCAAGTTGGAGGATTTAGCCAAAGCCTTGCATGTGAATGTTGCTGAGCTGTTGGTGACTTCTTGGCTTGGGGTTCCCGGTTTCTCTCTAGATTTTCTGGTTGGCAAGGCTCAAGAGTACGCCAAGAACGGTTGTTGGGTGGTTTTCAACGCTATTTTGGCTTTATGCATTTATGGAATTGTGCTGTTTCCTAACTTGCCCAACTTTGTAGATCTGGATGCTTTCTATCTGTTTGCTGCAGGCAACCCGGTGCCAACGTTGATCGGAGACTTCTACCATTCATTGCACTATAAGAACGAAAACCGAAGGGGAAAAGTTGTTTACTGATGTGCTCCTCTATTAAATATGTGGTTCAAAAGTCATCTCCCCATGAAGGGACCATTTGTGGACAGTGCAACCTCAGCCAGTTGGTCAGAGCGCCTGATGAAGCTATATTCCGAAGACGTTGTGTGGTTTGATCGAGACCTGTTGGGATCTGAGCTCATCTTCAGCTGTTCTGGGTACCCTAATGTGCCGCTGATAGGAAGAAAAGGGTGTATCAATTACAACCCTTCTCTATTCATTCGTCAGTTCGGATATGCACTGAAGAATCCACCTCAGGAGGAGGAAGTACAGGGATCTCTGTACTTCACCGGAGACGTGAAGGGGAAGTTATTAGCCAAGTTGCAACATGCCTGGACGCGTATTAACCGCAAAGGGAAGCCACTGTTAGGTAAGAACGATTGCCAGGCATATGAACCGTACAGGGTTTGGATCCAGGAAAGAGCAAGCCAGTTATTAATGCCATTTCCAGCTGCACCCGTCACTGCTCCCGTCCCGGCAGAAGAGCCAACTACTGTTTCTAGGGAGGCCTACGAGCAAGTTGTGAAGGAAAAGGAAGCCTTGATGAAGATCAACGAAGGGTTAGAGCAAGAGCTAGCTCAAGTACGCAGTGAGAAAAACAAGGCCGTATATGCTTTCCAACAACAAATTGAGCTGTTAAACAGGTTAGGGGCTGAGTTGACTGAGGAAAAGAAAAAGCGTGAACGTTTGGGGCAAGAGTTCAGAAGCTCCCATGACATGCTGGAAGCCAAAAAGAAAGCGCTTGACGCAGCACACCGAGAAATCTCCTCTTGCAATAAGACTTGGAATGCTACTCTCACCAACAATAAGGTGAGAGAAGATAAGCTGAAGCAGCAAATCTCCGACCTCGAAGAAAAGTTGAAGTCCAGCATCAAGAAGTGTGAGGAAGAAGTGATGACCCGGTATAGTGTCCAGCATGCACTGAACAAGGCAATCAAATCCAGAGACGAAGCGGTGTCTCAGAAGCGAAAACTAGAAGATTGCTTCGGAGAAGCAACATGGGAAGAAACTGCTGAAGACGTGCGCCGTGTTCTTAAGAAGAGAAACCAACTTGTTGAAGGGCTGCTTGATCGACCAAGTCATCCAAAGACCAAGAAGTTGATAGAAGAGTACCAGACTTTTGGGAGGATTTGATCATTTCATGTAGTAACTTGTAGTAACTTGTATGCTTTATTTGCATAAGTGCTGACCATCACCAGGATTGTTGGTTGAGGTCATGCCTTCTTATCGTACTCTCAGCGACATTGTATTCTGGTTTTCTCAGCAATATATGAGGCTTTCTATGATTCAGCTCCGATATTCCTATTGTCAACACTGTTACTGCACTGGCACCTTCACACTAGAACTGGGGGAATGAATTCCCCTAATGCACAGACACATTGCATTGCATTCATATTCATATTGCATTACAGGTAATCTTCGAATAAGTGTCTTATGTCCTACATTTTAACAGGTACTTTACAGGATTGCAGATCAGCACCCGCACCGCTATTCTACCCGCACCAACTGTCGAAGAATCATGGATCAAATGCAGAACGAGATGCAAGATGTGCGCGAGAAGCTCGCTCTCTTTATGCAGACCATGGAAGCTATTGCGAAAGGGCAGGAGAATTTGCAGGCCATGGTCCAGCCTCTGTTGGCTCGAAATGCTGGTCATGGTAATGAAGATCATCAGTCTGCGCGGGTCGATACTGTTCATGGAGACGGCACTCCCACGCCAGTAGCTCCACCTGTAGTCAATACACCTGCTGCTAATGTCAACAACGCTACCGCTGCTGTGAATGGTAACGTCGGAGTTGGGAATGAGACTGCTGTCCATAACGTTGGGATGGGTGATGTCAATTTGGGAGATAATATGGGAGGCAACGGCTTCGTTAATGCCGGATTCGGATTCAATGATCAGGGATTCGATAATGCGGGGAAGTATGGTTTCAATGCTCAAGGCTTTGGGCAAGATGGTTATGGCGCGACCAACCAGGGTTACGGAGGCTTTGGAAACGGAAACGGTACTGGATTTATGGCTTTTGGTCCTGCTGGAGGTGTTCAAGGGTACGGCAACAGAGGCCGAGGTCCGGGGATGAATCAGATCAGAGCTGAACGTAATAATGGATATGATGGGTATGGGGCTGGAAACGGTATGTGGCAAGAGGATCAGCAGGAGGACGCTTTCTCCGGCGGAGGTTTCGAAGGGCCGATGGATGATTCCCAGAAGATCAGAATGCTGGAAGAGCAAATGAGGGGAGTCCTAAACCAAAGTGCTGTGGGTTTGGACATGGCAACAATGGGGCTGGTACCTGGCTTGAGGGTGCCAATTAAATTCAAAGCTCCTGCGTTTGACAAGTATAAAGGAGACACATGTCCAAAAGTGCATGTACGAGCTTATTACAGAAAGATGTCTGCATACTCAACTGATGAAAGAATGCTAATGCATTTCTTTCAAGATAGTCTGTTGGGCCCTTCCTTAGAGTGGTACATGGGGTTGGAGCCAACTGATATCAAGACGTGGAAGCAATTAGCAGAGGCATTTGTAGCTCACTACAAGTATAACAGCGACTTGGCACCCAATCGGGTCCAGTTGGCGGGGCTGTCGCAAAAGAAGGGGGAGAGCTTTAAAGAGTACGCGCAAAGGTGGCGCGATATGGCTGCCCGGGTCCGTCCTCCTGTAGAAGATAAAGAAATGAATGACATGTTTGTCGGCACATTCACAGGTCTGTTTCATGATATGCTGTTTCACACGTCTCTGTCCAGTTTTTCAGACCTGATTCTGATGGGAGAAAAGATTGAACGTAATATTAAGCAAGGAAAGTTCCAGGCTGAGGAATCGACTGCATCTGGCAGTAATAGGAAAGCTTATGGTGGGCGCCGTCAGGGCGAGGCAAGTGCAGTATTTGGAGGCCGAGGCCGAGGCCGAGGCAGGGGACGAGGTCAGTATCGTCAGCCGCAGCAGGTGGCGAGTGTTACTATCCCGTATCAACAACAACCACTCCAGCAACAACAACCGGTTCAGCAACAGCCAATGCAACAGCAGCAGCAGCCTCAGCAGGGGACACAGCAGGCTCCGCGAAGATTCCAGGGTAGTAAACCGAGAAGAGTGTTTGAGAAGCCTCCCTCAACCTATGCCGATTTGTTGCAGACATTGTTGGGATTAAGCCTGGTAGAGAAAAGAACTCTGGCACCGATAACAGGAGCTCCCCCGTTTGGTTACGATGCAAGCCGGCACTGTGAGTTTCATTCTGGAGCCCCGGGCCACGATATAGAAGGTTGCCATGCTTTTAAGCATGTTGTGCAGGATCTTTTGGACAATAAGACTATCAATTTCGGAATGGCAGGTCCGAATATAGTGCAGAAACCCATGCCTAATCACGGGCAAACGCCATTCTAACTGAGGAAGGGTTGAATCTGATTATGAATGTTGAAGACTTGAAGACGCCGCTGATCGAGATAAAGAGCCGACTGTTACAAGGGGGTGTTTACCCGGGATGTGACGAGTATTGCTTAGACTGTTGGACCCTAGCTGGGGGGTGTGATGATTTGAAGAAGGGCATTCAGGCTTTAATTGATGAAGGTATATTGCAGTTTGACCAAGCAGCAACTGAAGAGCCCGCAGGGGCAGTAGCAGATGATCAGAATGATGTGGCCACTGTGACGGTTCCTCGAAAGACAATCACTATTGCAGCGCCAGCTCAGCGACCACCGATCACCATAACTAAGGCCGGGCCAATCCCGTACGAGAGCACAAAAGCAGTCCCATGGTCATATGGGTTGGAGGTATATTGTGACGGGATAAAAATTGATGTTAATAAGCAGCCAGCCGAGACTGTGGATAATGTTGTTGGGTCGGGAGGTATGACAAGGAGTGGTAGGATCTTTATATCCCCTGAAGTGGAGGCTGAAAGATTAGCAAAGGGAAAAGGGAAAGTGGTTGAGAATGTTCCGGTGCAAGCAAGTGACAAAGAATCGGCATCGAAAGACGTAGAAGAGTTCATGCGCTTGATTCGGAAAAGTGATTATAAGATTGTGGAGCATCTGCAGCAGACGTCGTCCAAAATATCTATCCTGTCATTGCTGTTGTGTTCGGAAGCTCACAGAAATGCTTTGTTGAAAGTCCTGGATATTTCTTTTGTACCCCAAGACGTCTCCGTGAATCAGCTGGAAGGAGTGCTGGCACATGTGAATGCAGGCCACAGCTTGGGCTTTACCGACTTTGATCTGACCCCGAAAGGGAGAGACCATAATATGGCGCTGCACGTATCTGTCGAGTGTAGAGGATCAGTAATGTCGCACGTATTGGTTGACACCGGATCGTCTTTGAATGTGCTGCCCAAGAAGGCGATGATGAAGCTGGATGTTAGAGGAATCTTGTGTACGCCCAGTGATTTGGTAGTCAGAGCGTTTGACGGCACACGGAGAACAGTCTTTGGATCGATTACATTGCCTCTACAGGTGGGGCCAGAGGTGTTTGCGACTGAGTTTTATATCATGGATATACAGCCTGCATACAGCTGCTTGCTTGGAAGACCCTGGATTCATGGGGCGGGGGCAGTCACGTCCACCCTGCATCAGAAGTTAAAATATATGGTCGGAGACAGCGTAGTCACCGTGTGCGGAGAAGAGGACATCCTGGTCAGCCATCTGTCGTCATTTAAATATGTGGAGGTCGACGGAGAAATCCACGAAACACCCTGCCAGGCATTTGAAGGTTTGCGCATCAAGGACAAAGGTCCCGAGCCGAGCAAAGCGTCGGAGATAGCCGTCTCATCGTATAAAGAAGCTCAAGCTCTAGTAGAAGCGGGAGAAGCGAAGGGCTGGGGCAAAGTGCTGGACATTCCTGTGAAGATGGACCGGTTCGGGCTGGGATACCAACCGTCGTCATCAACTCCTGCCGTGGGGGCACCCCGTTTCAGAGGGCCAATCACCATCTCTGCCAGTGGGGTGTGTCATGAAACCGTCAATGCTGCTTCGGAGTCTGACGAAGGAGACAGCGACTGTGATATGGATGCCTGGATTCAGCCAAGCACGCCAGGACAAGGACTGTGCAACTGGTCTATTCAGGAGCTTGTTCCTGTGACTTTTAAACAGTAATGCTTTGCTTTACTAATTGTTGAATAATCTGATGTCTTGCCCGGGGCATCAGGATTTGCTTAGGGCTGTGTTGTTATGAACATTGCGTGTCAACCATTAAATAAATGGCGTTTTTTCATGTGCAAATACTGTAATCCCTGTCTTTCTTGTTTTATATTTTTCAATAAAATGGCAACGTGGTTGTTCGCTTTATACGCATTTTGAAGCACTTAACCGTTCCTTTTGCAGGATAACATTTTCAGATGACATCTTTGAACCACCTATGACTCGTCCCGACTTTGAGCACCCGGTATTTCAGGCCGAAGAAGAGGTTGTCGAAGATAGCGACGTTCCTGAAGAACTGTCTTGGTTGGTGAAGCAAGAGGAAAGAGCCATTCTGCCTAACGATGAGGTCATCGAAATTATCAACTTGGGGTCGGAAGGGGTTGAGAAGAATATTCGTATCGGAGCCGCACTGCAGAGTGATATCAAGCGAAGACTGGTTGAAATGCTCCGAGAGTATAATGATGTATTCGCTTGGTCATATGAAGATATGCCGGGGCTCGATACAGATATGGTTGTGCATCGCCTGCCACTGAAAGAAGATTGCCCGCCAGTCAAGCAAAAGCTTCGCAGAACTCGACCAGATATGGCAATGAAGATCAAAGAGGAAGTTCAGAAACAGTGGGACGCTGGTTTCCTGGCTGTGACGAAGTATCCTTCATGGGTTGCCAACATCGTACCAGTGCCGAAGAAAGATGGCAAGGTTCGAATGTGCGTAGATTATAGAGATTTGAATAAAGCAAGCCCAAAAGACGACTTTCCACTGCCTCACATTGACGTGTTAGTTGATAATACCGCTCAATACTCCGTATTCTCCTTCATGGATGGCTTTTCGGGCTATAATCAAATTAAAATGGCGCCAGAGGATATGGAGAAGACCACTTTCATAACGCCTTGGGGAACATTTTGCTACAAAGTGATGCCCTTTGGTTTGAAAAATGCTGGGGCAACATATCAGCATGCGATGACGACTCTTTTCCATGACATGATGCATAAAGAGATCGAAGTATATGTGGACGATATGATTGCCAAATCCCAGACGGAGGAAGAGCATCTGGTGAATCTGCTGAAGTTGTTTAAAATGCTTAGGAAGTTCAGGCTGAGGCTGAACCCTAACAAATGCACCTTCGGGGTGAGATCGGGTAAGCTGCTAGGGTTTATCGTAAGCGAAAGAGGAATAGAGGTCGATCCTGCTAAAATAAAAGCAATTCGAGAAATGCCGACGCCTAAAACAGAGAAAGAGGTGCGCGGGTTTTTAGGGAGGTTGAACTACATCGCTCGGTTCATATCTCACCTAACGGCCACGTGTGAACCATTATTCAAACTGTTGAAGAAAGATCAAGCTGTAACGTGGAATGAAAATTGTCAAAAGGCGTTCGATAAAATAAAGCAGTATTTGCAGGAGCCTCCCATTCTGATACCCCCAGTGGCAGGTAGACCCTTGATAATGTATTTGACGGTTCTTGAGGGAAGCATGGGTTGTGTTCTCGGTCAACACGACGAGACAGGAAGAAAAGAGCATGCAATCTACTACCTGAGTAAGAAATTTACAAATTGTGAATCTCGATATTCAATGCTGGAGAAAACTTGTTGCGCGCTAGCCTGGGCCGCCAAGCGTTTGAGGCAGTACATGCTGAATCATACAACCATGCTCATCTCGAAGATGGATCCTATCAAATATGTGTTTGAAAAGCAGGCGTTGTCAGGTAGAATTGCCCGTTGGCAGATGGTCTTGACTGAATATGATATTCAATACGTCTCGCAAAAGGCTATAAAGGGGAGTGTGCTGTCTGAGTATCTAGCGGAGCAGCCTATTGAAGAGTACCAATCGATGAGGTTTGATTTTCCTGACGAGGATATCATGTATCTAAAGATGAAAGATTGTGAAGAGTCGTTGCCAGACGAAGGACCGGAGTTGGGTTCCAAGTGGAAGATGATATTTGACGGAGCTGTGAATGCTTACGGTAACGGAATAGGGGCAATCATCACCACGCCACACGGGTCGCACATCCCGTTTACCGCCCGATTGACCTTTGTCGTTACCAACAATGAGGCCGAATACGAAGCTTGTATAATGGGGCTTGAAGAAGCCATTGATTTGCGAATCAAGAACTTAGACGTATACGGGGACTCAGCTCTGGTGGTGAATCAGATCAAAGGGGAATAGGAGACACGGCAGCCCAATTTGATACATTACATGAACTATGCGAGGAGATTGTTGCCTTTCTTCGACAAGGTTGAATTGCATCATGTACCGCGGGCAGAAAATCAAATGGCTGACGCCCTTGCCACTTTGTCTTCCATGTACAAAGTCAACTTCTGGAACGAGGCTCCCCGAATCATTATCTCTCGGCTTGACAGGCCAGCTTATGTATTTGCTATTGATGAAGCATCTGATGACAAACCATGGTATTGCGATATCCTTAATTTCCTGAAGAATAAAGAGTATCCGGCTGGGGCATCCAGTCAAGATCAGAAGACTCTCAGGAGATTAGCGGGTAATTTCTACTTGAATCCGGATGGCGTCTTATACAGAAGGAACCACGATTTGGTGTTGTTGCGTTGTGTAGACGAAAAAGAGGCAAAGCTTCTCATGGAGGAAATACACGAAGGTACCTTCGGTACGCATGCTGGTGGACATGCTATGACGAGAAAACTGCTGCGGGCAGGTTATTTTTGGCTGACCATGGAAACTGATTGTTTCAAGTTTGCGAGGAAATGTCACAAGTGCCAAATCTATGCTGATAAGATCCATGTGCCTCCAAGTCCTCTGAATGTAATGTCATCACCTTGGCCATTCTCGATGTGGGGGATCGATATGATTGGAAAGATCGAGCCGACAGCTTCTAATGGGCATCGGTTCATCCTAGTAGCAATCGATTATTTCACCAAGTGGGTGGAAGCGGCGTCTTATGCAAATGTAACGAAGCAAGTGGTGGCCAGATTCATCAAAAGAGATATCATTTGCCGATATGGGATTCCCGAGCGGATAATCACGGACAACGGCTCAAACCTGAACAACAAAATGATGAAGGAGCTCTGTCAGAATTTCAAGATCGAACATCACAACTCCTCCCCTTACCGACCCAAGATGAATGGCGCTGTCGAGGCGGCCAATAAGAATATCAAGAAAATCGTTCAGAAAATGGTGGTGACCTATAAGGATTGGCACGAGATGCTACCTTTCGCTTTGCACGGTTATCGTACGACGGTACGCACATCAACCGGGGCAACTCCGTTCTCGTTGGTATACGGAATGGAAGCGGTGCTACCATTAGAAGTCGAGATCCCTTCTCTGAGGGTATTGCGAGATGTTCAGCTGGACGAGGCAGAATGGGTGAAAGACAGGTTGAATCAATTGAGTTTGATGGATGAGAAGAGGCTAGCTTCTCTAGCATATGGTCGTTTGTACCAGAGCCGAATGAAGAAAGCATATGACAAGAAGATACATCCGCGAAGCTTTCAGAGGGGCGACCTTGTGCTGAAAAGGATTCTCCCGCCGCAAGCAGATCACAGGGGCAAGTGGACCCCCAACTACGAAGGGCCATACGTTGTCAGGAAAGTATTTTCAGGAGGAGCGTTGTTGTTGTCCACTATGGACGGTGAAGACTTCACGTCGCCTGTGAATTCGGACGCAGTTAAAAAATACTTTGCTTAAAATTGACCCGCTGGACAGAAAAAGAAAGTCCAGGCAAAAATGGGGCATCCTGGCGAACCAAAAACAGAATAAAAGGTTCGGGCAAAAATTAGGGATAAAATTGAAAAATGTACACCCGCGAAGTTGAAAACCTACACTGGGCGACTTCGGCAAAAAGGGGTATCCTGGTGAACTGAAAACCCGTAAAGGGCGGTTCACGCAAAAGTTAGGGATTTGAGAAGCAAACGACTGCGGTCCGAATTTGATAATTGCAATAAGCATCAATGCGGGAGAATACATTAGAGGAGTCAGTTATCTGATACAATCTCTTCAGAAGTGGGGATACCGGGAAAGCATCAGGGTCGGGCGAGTCATGGGAGGATCAGTTCGTGGTGTTCATCTGCATCCCGTTGCCGACATGTGTATAAATTTAAGTTGTCAATATTTATGCTTCTTGTGCACACTTGTGTACCTGTATATTTGCTTTGTGTAGCTTCCTCATTTCAGGAGTTACGTCCCGTGTACAAACTCTGCCCATTCAGGGGCCCAATCAATAAAATACACTATTCAGTACTTGGCACTGTTCTTTACTGTTTTGTGCATGATTAACGCCTAAGTTTGATGAAACTAGCGTGTGTATAACGTCACTGGCCCTTGCCAACAGTTGCTAAAGCTTTGAATTAACTGAAAATAACGTCACTAACCTGAATTAATTTGGTTGCATAGGCTTGTCTTGTCTTGTTTGTGTTGTTGCAGGTTTCATAACCGTACGAGGAAGATGATCAGAAGATTGCAATAACGAAAGACTCAGCTCTCACGCAGGTCATGCAGGTTCTTCCTGAAGAAGGATCGAACTCTCCAGCTAGTCGTAGCTTGTGCAAAAAGATTATCCCGCAAAGTCGTTCATCCTCAACAGAATTGACGATTCAAAGATTGTAGGCTGTATGCAGGCAGTGTGGTGTCCCCCAGAAGGATTCCTTATCTCAAGCAGGGTGGTTCAGCCTCAGAAGATTAATATTTCCAAATTGGTGAGATGTATTCGGGCGGTTTCCCTTTCCCCGCAAGGTCATTTATTCTTCCCTGATGGAGTCAGTTAATTTTCCCCAAGAGAATCATCCCATCTCCAGCAGAATTCTCTTTTCAGCAAGTGTTCTTTCCTCCCAGTGGAAATCGAGGATCAAGGCTCTCCCCAGCGGAGTTGGTGGCGGATCCTGTCATTTATTTTGTCAGGGATACCGTGTGATACCAGTTCACTCCCCAGCAGAAAGTCCGATCATACCGTGCACATCTGCTATTCCCCAGCAGGGGGTTACCTCAACAGGGTGTTTGGTTTGAGTTCCCAATTTCCCAGTAGGGTTGACTTCACCCTTCCAACATTTATTTTGCCGGAATAATTCCGTAGCATCTGGCTATCCCCGGCGGAGTCGGCATTATCTTCAGCATTTATTTTGCTGAAGCAGTTTCTGTACTCTAGCAGTTCAGGTGGAGAGAACTCTTGCTCAAATGAACTACCAAACATTCAAGATCTCGGCACGAGACATCCCATGACAATGTCAGTTTCGGCCGTATTCCCCACAAAGTTATCAGGATAAGTTTCTCTTTATTCCCAGGCAGAGTTAGTTGTCATCAGGGGTTCCATGGATCAGAATTTCAGAGGCCACCGCCAGTTATCAGATCAGGCGTCCGGTAGTTTGGTTTCCAGATATCCCCAGTAAAGTTCGCCTCAAAATCGCTGTCACGTCAGTGCTAAAAAAAGGTTTGTGGGTTGGGATCAAGGAAGAACTAAGTCCTGACGTGGACAATTTGTTCCTATATTGGCAGGATTTCTTCAGAAGTGGGCATCCTAACGTGGACAGATTTATTTCCCCGGGTTGATGAGATGTGTTAGTCCTAACGTGGACAAATTCGGGTTCCCAGAATTGGCGGAAGGTGAAGACATGACGTTGACAAAACTGATTACTCTTTATGTTGGTGTCCTGACGTGGACCATTTACTCTCAGCAGTTATTTTTCTTCGTGTTGGCGAAGCATGGGTCCTGACGTGGACAGATCAGACGAAGGTGTGAGTCCTGACGCGGACGAGTTTGGCTTTCTCAACAAAGGAGATGGGAGTCCCTACGTGGACAAGTTTTATTTCCCCAGCGGGTCGAAGATGCCTGAGTCCTGACGGGGACAAATCAAGACGAAACATGGGTCCTGACGGGGACGAATCTATTCCTTACGTGGAAGAAGAAGATAGATTCCTTACGTGGAAAGTTTAGTCCGGGCGTGGACGGATTCAGAAGAAGAAGTATGCCTAATGTGGAAGGAAGGCGTGTTCCTTACGTGGAAGAGAAAGAGAAACTTCAGGTCCTTACGTGGAAAGAGCGGAGTCCTTACGTGGACAGATTAAAATGGCATTCCTTACGTGGAAAAATGTAGTCATGACGCGGACAAATCGGAAAGAGTTGGTTTCCTTACGTGGAGAGATTGAGGTCCTTACGTGGACGGATTCAAGAAAAGTTGATTCCTGACGTGGAAGAATGGTGTACTCCTTACATGGAAAAAGGTGAGTCCTAACGTGGACAGGTTCAGAACCAAAGTTGTATTCCTTACGCGGAAAGATCGGAGTCCTGACGCGGACACATCGAGTTGTACTGGAGTCCTTACGTGGACAGATTGATACGGTTCTCCTTACGTGGAAAAAGAAGATTGCATCCTGACGTGGAAAGACGGAAAGTTTAGTCCTGACGTGGACAGATGCAGAAGAGATGATTCCTTACGTGGATGGTGTTATTCCTAACATGGAAAAGTCTATTCCTAACGTGGACGATTTATTGGAATATCTCCCCAGCGGAGTTGCTGAGATTTTTCTGGGTTAACAGCAAGTGGAGTCCTAACGTGGACAGGTTCTAGTTGAGATTTCTTCGTATTGATGGCAGACAGAGTCCTAATGTGGACAAGCAAGCAATCTGTTATGACAGCATCTTTTTCAGAACGGAGAAGACAGTCCCCAGCATGGTCGTTACGGGATCAGTGGGCGGTTGCAAACAGTCAGATTCAGCTGATGAATGACGTTCCCCAAGCAGGAGCGCAGTTTATTTCTGCGGTTGGCAAATTTCTGGTTTCACTAGTATTCAACCGTCTCGTACCTCGAATGTTTGAAGGCCGTTCGCTCTTCACTCAATCGGGTCCAAGTCGCTTGAATAGGGGCAGCTGTTGCACCCTGAAATTTGCTCAACCTTATTCACTTGGTTTATGTGTCAATATCATTGGCATTTGCATATAGAGTCATGTACATAGCCTAACCATCTGCATAGCATAAGCATAGCAAGTCATTCAACAGGGGATCAAGCATTATTCTCATCTCTAGAGGCCTATCCAGAGGTTATTATCCTAATTTAATCTCATTCAAGTCATCAGAGAAGAATTTGAAAGCTATCAAGTCAATGGGTCAAGCAGTTCATCTATTTCCTGGCTGAGGGTATCTGGAGATCATCAAGGAGAAGTATGAGCTATGAATTGAAGGCATGGAGAGTATCTAGACATCATGAGAGGTTTAGAAAGTCATTTGGAGAAGAAAACAAGTGATTGTTGTGAGCACCAGAGCTACAGTTGAAGACAGTCAACTAGGGTTTCATCTGGGTCAACCCTAGGTCAATTGATTGATTTAAGGGCATTCAGGGCTATTGGAGAGATGTGGGGTTCATCATTTGACATGGAGAGTAAGGATATGTTGTTGTGCTAAGAAGAATTCAAGAGAAATCAAGGAGAAGAGGAGTCTCTAAATTAGGGTTTCTATGTAAAATCCCCTAGTTTAGGTCAAATTTCCAAGCAAGATAAGTCAAAATGCAAGCTTCAACTGGCTTCTTGGACAACATGGAACTTGTAGAGGATCTCAAGACCTTTAATTTGAGTGGTGGAAGACATCAAGGAGATTTATAGAACTCAAGTTATGGTCCTTGCAAGTTACAGGTCATCTGGGGTGTCTGAAATTTTGTCTGTGAAAGTAACTTGACTTCCAAGCTAGTTTTACCCCTCAAGGAGATTTCAAATGAATTTCTGGTAAACACAAGAATTGTTCCACATTGTCTTAGCTTTCTAGAATGGTATAGTATGCCTTCATATGATGTGTGGAACTCAACTTATGATCTTGGCAAGCAAAGGGTATTTTGGTCATTTGTGAATTACAGGTCATTTTAACCTATGTCCAAAACTCATACAAGGAGGCCTCAAATGGAAAAACTTAAAACATCCAACTTGCTCCAAATTACATTTTGAGTCTGGAAAAGTGACCATGAGAGATTGGAAATGTCCATAGCACAAGGTTTCAAAATTGGTGAATTTAATGAAGAAAAATGGCCTAAAAAATGAGATTTTTCATATCTTGGCCAAATGATGCAAAATTATAGGTCATTTTGAATGGAAAAGGTATTTTAAAGACATTGGCTAAAGTGGAATTTTGAGTTTAGGTCATAATTTGTGAGTTATCCATGGTTGCTTGAATTGAAAGTAACATAATCCAAATTGAAAGGGAAAAGTGTAAGGGAAATTTCTCCAATGTTCTAGGAGGTTCCTACATCATCTATATATTCATGCAAGCTGATTCATGCAAGGGTTGGTGCTCCCATTTTGTTCAAAACCTCCATTTTCACTCATTTTCCATTCTTGCATAAGCTTCTCAAACTCCATCAATTTCTCACCAAACTTCAACATTCTTGATTCAATCTTCATTATCATCACACAAGGATCAGAATACACACATTTATTTGGCAAATTGAACAAGGAATCGTGCTATTCATCATCATCATTCAAGGTGCAAGAATCTTGGAACTAGGAGATTCAAAGCTTTGGAGCATCTTTGATTGCATACAGAACTCATCTCCAAGTTCACTGATCAGTTTCCCCTCCTTTCAAGCATTGGATCAAGTGTATTCCATAACTGTTTTCATCATCATAACAGGTTGGTAACTTCATTCGAATTGCATGATTTAATGAGAATTATAAGGAATTGTTAGTATAGATTGGTTAGGATAAGTGAGATGATTGATTTTGGTAAGTTTGAGCAAGTTTCATGGACATTGATCATGGTGCACCAATTCTGGTGAAGCTTAGAATGTCAAGAATCATGAGAGATAATCCTAGATTAGATGCTTAAAATGATCAGGGTGAGTTGTAGGTTAGTTTAGGATGAGTTCCAGAGAGAATTGAGAGGATCAATATCAGTTGGAAGATGATGGATCAGATCTGTTGCACCTATCGAATTGTTTTACTGAGTGAGTTTTAGGATGAACAATTGGCATGGACGTGTAGAGGGTTTGATATAGTGCAAGTTTGCTGTTGGAAGTTTTTGATTTCATGGAGCAGGGAGAGAGAACAAGGAGCTCGAAGGTGTGTGCAGGTTAGGGTTTTTCTGAGCTAGGGTTTGGGCTCAAGGTTGAAGATGACCCTGGCACCACACGATCCCAGCTTGACTTTTGACTCAAATCCTCATCCAACGCTCCACATTTGAAGTTGAAAACGGAGGGAAGCCTTGAGAGTGAAACGCTCCGTTTCACTTAAGTATGCTGAGTGGGCCTTGAATCAGATAGCTATTCACACCCCTCAATCACTAAGCCCAAACTTTTCAACGTGTATTGCATGCTATTTGCACCGAGACCTTGTTAATTTTTCTGGCATTTTCTCAAGTATTTTCTGAACGCGTATGGGCCTAGCTGCAAATGATATTCGCACCCCACCTTTTCCAGCCCACTTGGGATTTCAACTGCGCGCCTTTACTATTCTCACCCCCTCTGGCTATTTCTTTCTATTTTCTTTATTATTTTCTTTTCATTTTTCATTCATTTTTAAAAATTCATAATAAATGGAAAAATCATCATTTTTAATTCATTCTTTTTGCATATTTTTCTTTAGGATGTCTAGAAAATTATAAAAAATAAAAATTGCATTTTATTTTTTATTTGATATTTTTCCCACATTTTCTAAATAAATAACATTCTAAATGATTTCATTTCATATACAATTTTGTTAATTTTTGTTCTATTATTTGCTTCAATATTTTTCATCCATTCTTTTTAGGTTGTTTAGGTTAGACATTGAACATGTAGATTCAATTTAGTTCCCATTTTTTAGAAATTAAATTTAGGTGCTTAGTGTAAGTGTGAATAACATGGATAAAACTAGGGTTTTAGGTGATGACTTAGGAGATTTGATTCTTTTCCCTTAGGACTTAGGGTTTGACTGGTCTAGTTATGGGACTATAGGGACTATGGGTAGTTATTAGATCCCCTTAGAAAAGTCAGGATTCCCCTACTGCTATTAATGTACTGTATATATCTGATTGACTGGTGTGGTGTGCCCTCTGGGGATTATTGCTTGCTTGCTTGGGTATTGGGATTGTCTGGGGACTTGGGAGAGCTGAGGACTGGAGGAGATGAAGGCCATTGGAGATCCAGAGACTGGAGATCAACTGCCAGAGTTGGAGAAGGAGGTCCTTGCTAGCAGCTGCTGAGGAGACTAGGGTTTAGGAGCTAGGTAGAGCTCTAGACTAGAAAGCTTGCTTCTCAAACATGGAATGCCTTGTCTGCATCCATCCTTTCTTTATGATTCAAAGTCTCTTTCAAATATCCACCTCCTTCCTTTGGAAGGATCAGTGAATGTATTTGAAAGATAGAACTTTTGAGAGAAACCTGTCTGCATAATGTTAACAGTTAATGAGCCACCTTTGGTAGGCAGTTTACTGTTTAACATTCATCTCCTCTTGTTGACTGATGTTCATCCCTGAAGATTGGAGACTTGAAGAAAAGCCATTGCTTATGGGGAACAGATGATCAAAGCCCTTTGCCTGAAGGCTATGAAGATGGAGATTAATGCTTGTTGAAGCCTGTAAATGATTGGAGATTACTTGAAGCCAGATGGTGATTCAGAGCTGCTGATGTTGTTTCTTTTGCTGTTATATTTCATTGCTGATGTATTGATTGGTTTTCTGGACTGTATTGTTTGCTGTTTACCCTGTTGGGTTGAAGGTGAAGCCTGTTCACTTTTGCCTATTGTTTTCTAGGTTCGAGGTTGAGTGGGACTCCCTTGCCTCGCTTGTACTGTTGCATCCATGCATTCTATTGTTTTACTGTATATATCTGATATTGTTTCTGTTGCTGTCTATTCCCTTAGGATCTCTGTTTCTCTCTGTGCAAGAGAGGAGCATGATAGACACTAGGTCTTAACCCATGCATGATAACATTAGTTTAGTTTGATTCCCTTCGCAACCGTAGGTTAGAGTTCTGTCTCTTTCTTTCTCAAAACAAACAGAAAAACACGTAAAGATTTCAAACTCAATAAAAGGCACTTCTTCCGTAAAAGAACGTGAACTCATCAAGACGTCATTTTTGTCCGCCGGGACTGCTAATCAAGAAAACCTTTTTCAGAAGGAATAAAATCAATCAAGACAGACTTGTGTCATACGTGGCCCGAACTACGTTTGCTCTGATCTTTCATGCTGTATGAAAGTACGTAGGCATAGGATGCGATATCCTAGCGAGCAACCTTCCCCTCCTTTCCCGTAGGTAGGCGAACTACGCTGACTCTGATTTCTCGTTCCAGATGAGAATACGTAGGCATAAAGTGCGATACTTTGCCGAGTCATTTTATTTTCATTCTCTTTTCTTTTTAACCCCTGACCTGTAGAGTAGATAGAATAACAATCCATATCTGAAGACAAGCGTGGATCCCGTCGAGTACGACGGACGTGAGGGGTGCTAATACCTTCCCCTTGCGTAACCGACTCCCGAATCCAGGTTTTGGTTGCGACGACCATACCTTTCCCGTGTTGTGCGAGGTTTACTCTGAGCGTTTCCTTTCCCTCCCGTGGGATAAATAACGCACGGTGGCGACTCTTCTGTTCAGCCGGCGCCGATTTTCGCAGTAGCGACAGTCGTGAAAGCATGTCTTAGTATTGTTGGTTTGTTTACTGAACCGACATACTGTTGAATCATGCTAAGGGCTTATGGATGAATTTAGGTCTTAATAAAATATAATCTTTTTGTTAGTATGAATTGACTAATGATATATTATATAAAGATTAGGATTATTATTTTCATAGTTACTAATCTTTTGTCAAATTTTGATTATACTAAAACAATTAATTATGAATATATCTTTTCTCAAAATATTTTTATAATTGATTAATTATATATATTAAAATTAAAACTATTTTTCTTAATCAAAATTAAACTATTTTCCTAAAACAAATTTCAAAACAATTGAATTCTTGGATCTCGCCTTCCTTGAATTTCCGAGGGACTACTCTCGAGGCGTACGCCTTGAGTTGCGGTCGTTTTGTCGTTTATTTTTTTAAAATACTCAATTCTTTTCAAAACTTTTAAACTCTTTTCAAAAGTAAATTTTTCGGTTTAGTCGAGCTATCAATTTTCGATCACCTTACACAACATTTTAAAGCTTAATCCTGGGCTTCCTTACAGTGACACCTAGTTGATCAATTATTTCTAATTGGTCACTTAGAAGAGTAGCCCACTTTGCTAGTGCACACGCTTAAAATTTAAATTCAAACCTCGACTCACCTCGAGTACTTTTTCAAAGCAAACTAAATTCTTGAAGTCTAGCACTTCTTGGGTTTTTGGACGATTGTGATTAAGGCGTACGCCTTAAGTAATATATTGTTCGACATTTCATCTTTTAGTACGCTATTTTGGACAAAGAAATATCATAGAAATCTAGCATTCTGTGTGATATTTCCGTTGTTCATCCAAACATTTTCCGAATGAAAAAGGTGTTGTTAGGATCTAGCATCCAAATGATACCCCGATTAATTAGTTGTGAGGCCGACGTCTCATCTACCAAATAATCGTCATTCCTCCATTACTTTTCAAATCCTATCTCACATTCTCACTTTTCATACCTCATTTCAATCCAAATTATTTTCAAATCATCTCCTCGATTCAAACTTCAAAAGAAGAAGGTTCTTGGAATCTAGCATTACTTGAATCTCCGAGTAAATAATTGTCGAGGCGCGCCCTTGATTTATTATTTATTCAATCTTTCTACTTTTTCAAACTCAAACATTTTCAAACATTCTCCTAAGTCGAGTGCTTGTACGCATTCGCAAACGTTGACATATTGCACACACTTCACAATTCATCGTAGTTTCGATATTGGAGGCACCCTTAGGGACCAATATCGTTTCTCACAATCTAACCCTTGACACATCGTCAAGTCGGTTCCATTTTCAAACAAATTCTCGACTCGTCGTTGAGCCATTTTCAAACCAACCTCGTTTTGCCTCACATTCCATTTTCGATTCAATCTTTCTACAAATGTTTTTTCTTAAACTTACGAAAGAGGGATGTTCTTAGAATCTAGCATTCTTTGAATATTCGAATGAGTAACTCTTGAGGCATGCCCTTGAGTTGTTATTAGTTCATTCTTTCGATTTCAAAACATCCAACTCTTTATCCTCAACCCATTTCAATCCCGTCTCTTTTCGTGGTTGTTACCACTATTGCACCCCAAAATTTGCCCAACATTTCTTTACCTAGCTTGTGTTTCATTTCATTCACATTAGCAATATCATTTGCATTTCATTGACATGTGTGCAGGAGATCAAGAGGTATGATTGCCAATCAAGAGCTACACAAGACTTTGAAACTAGCTAAGAAGGATATTCAAGTGTTCAAGGGTTGATATCCTTGTCAGAGAAGTTAGAAGATCCTCAGAGAGAGTGATTGAAGCTAGTATGTGGGTCTCCTAACTTGAGAGTTGTGGGAAGCCACCAGATGATTCTGAAGCCATGAGGTTGGACTTGAGGTCTTGAGAGAGCTCATGAGAAGTGTTGAAGATCACTTTGAGGCCTAGACAGGTCATTGTGCAAGATTAAGAAGGCTCAGCCATGAGTGGTGCAGTTAGGGTTTGACTGGGTCAACCCTAAGTCAACTGATGATTTGAGGAAGGTTGAGACCTAATCCAAGAGCCATGTGATCATGGATTGATACATTGAGATGTTATAAGGATGATTCCAAGTTCAACTCATCATGATTGAAGAGTTTGAGAAGTTTCAAGCTAGGGTTTCTAAGGCTTGACAGTGTAAAATCCCCTAGTTTAACCCCTATCTTCAAAGCAATTTGGCTCAAGATGTGATTGTCATCTCATCTTACCCCCAACATGATTGTTTTAGATCATGATCTTAGCTTTAATTTGAGTGCTAGAAGCCCTTAATAGGATTTGTAGAACTCAAGTTATGGCTTTGACAAGTTACAAGTCATCTGCGGAATGTGAATTTGGAGCTTGAAAGTTACCCAGGTTGCATGAAGCTTTTTCCCAAGAGGGATGATTCCTATGAACTTTTGGTAAACATTAATGTTGTTCCTTATCCTCTTATCTTTCTATAGAGTGCTAGAAGTCCTTGATAGGATTTGTAGAACTCAAGTTATGGCTTTGACAAGTCAAGGTTATTTTTGACATTTGGTGATTATAGGTCATTTGTGATCATAGGCTATTTTCACTAACTTAAAGGCCTCAAATGAAGTTTCGTTCAACTAGAAAGTTTCTCAAAATGGGGTTTTAACCTTGACCATGCATCAAGGAGACATTGAAATGGCTCAAGGAGAGACTTGGTTCAAGAAATTTTGAAAAAGGAAGAATTAAAAGGATTTAATGGTAAAAAATTCACATAATTCATTTGGTGACCAAATGAGACAAACTTATAGGTCATTTTGATTGTAAAATTCATTTTAAAGACAATGGAAATGTTGGTTTTTTCATTTGAGGCCCCATTCAAAGATTTGCATTTGATTGCTTATGATGTAAGTTACATAAACCAAACTATGCACAAGTGCAAGACCAATGCTCCAATCCATCCAAACACCTTCATAATCTCATTTGAGGAGAATTTGGATGAGAATGAGGTGATAAACAAGCTGCAAGCAGGGCTGCCATGGATGAGCATGAGAGGAGAAATTCAAGAGCAAGAGATATTGGATATCTCATATAGATGGTTCTAGGAACTTCTAGATCATTCCTACTGGTTCTATATAAGCTGTAGAGCTGGTCTAGGGCCAGGGTTGGTGAGAATTGGGGGAGAAAAGAGAGATTGAGTTCTGAATTTTCTTCTTGCAAACCAAATTCGGTTACACACTTTTGATCCATTTCCATCCAAATTCTTGTGTTCAACATCTTCCTCTAGAGTGTATGAGTGATTCCAAATAGAATTTGAGCCAAGATCATAGCCAAATCGTGAGAGAGCTCCTTGAATTCATAGCTTGTAAGTCAAAATCGAATCCAAGAATTCAGAGAGTTTCAATCCAATTTGTTGCATACAGAAGCTTCCTTTGGTGTTAGTGAAGGTATCTGGAGATTCTTGGAGGTTGATTTGAAGGTTTAAGTGCTTTGTGCATTCCAAATTTACAGGTATGTGATTCTCATCGTGTAGCATGATCCAGGTAGTTTGGCTAGGTTTTGATAGGCTAGATGCATTGTAGATCATTGCTAGAAGCTTTCTGGATCATTAATTTGAAGATTAGTGACAATTTAGGGTTTATGCAATTTTCGGTTGAGATTGCTATTCTTGGATTCTTGAGATTTTAGAACGATTGAGTAGTATAGGTGGATTCCTTGTGAAATTTAGAACAAGATTAATGTAGAAACCATGTGGAATGGAGGCCTGTAGAGAGAGTTAGGGTTGGATGAGGCCGGCCGGAAAAGCCACCGGCGGTGACCTTCGCGCGCGCAGGTGGAGAAGTTTCAGAAATTTAAATTGGGGAAGACGAAATCTAGAGCGTTCATTCACGTGGTAGACTTTGACTCAGACCTTCATCCTAGTGCTCTCGTTGAGCCACGTAAGCTGGCCTTGCAACGCATCATTTTGATAAGTTGAAAACCCCAGGCTTGGCTTCCTCGCTGCATAGACCAAAGGCGCATGGGTTCGAGTCTTCTTGTGTAACTTTTTCTTTTAATTTTTATGAACTGAGAATTGGCGCCTGGGCCTATGAAATCATTGCTCTTCACACCCCCCCCCATTGGCCCAATCCTGAAATGAAATGGAAATTCTTGCTATTTGCCATGCTTGTTTTATTAATTTCTTTTATTTTTCTTCATTTTACATAGTTTAGTAAATAATCCATAAAAAATTGAAGAATAACTCAAATAATTCCATTCTTTTTTCCATTGATTCATGATTGAATCTAGTTTTTTTAGATAAAAAATATTGATATTTTATGCATTTTTGATTTTATTAGCATTTGTTGAATTTTAATTGATGTTAAAATAATCATGGTTGATACTTTGTTTTGTTGAATTTGGTTTGATCATTTGATGATGATTCTTGCCTTGATTTTTTGTGTGTAGCTAGCATAGATATGCATGTTCCCCCTAGAGTTTTCTCACATTTTTGTGATGAATGTAAGTGGTAGTTTTAGGTTGAAACTTTAAGAGCTCCATTTTTAGGGTTTATGGTTAATACCTTATGATTTAGGTTTTATATCTAGACCTTGGTGGATGATTCAACCTCTGAATTTTGTATGGTAGATTCATGATTGAATTAGGGTCCCTTAGGAATTTTTGTAGGAATTTACAATGTAGTTTACTATTTTTGTTTGATTTTAGTTTAGGTGCTAACTTTGGATGATTCTAATGCACTGATTTGACTAGATTAACCCCTTAAGTTCCCTTAGAGTGAGCTTGTGTTGTTTTTGCCCTTGGTTGAGGATGAAGTAAATTTGAAGATGCAATGGAGTGCTTAAAGAATTTGGATGTGAAGATCTTCCCTTCTTTTGGTGTAGTGTTGATTAGGTGTTAAGATTAGGGTTTGTAGGCAGAGCTTCTAGATAGATTATCTTCCTTCATAAACATGGAAGATGTTGATCACTTCCATTCTTCCCTATGATGTAAGGTCCCCTTGTAAAGGCCTCATCCCTCCTTTGGTAGGATGTGTGGCTCTTTACAAGTTCGTAGAACCTTTGAGGGTTCCTTTCTCTTATGATAGGATGCTTAGTGGTGACCTTTGGTCTTCACTCTGCTGTCAACCATCCAAATCTTGCTCTTGCTAGATGAATCTTTCTCCATTGCTAGAGGATGGAGTTCCTTGCTTGAAGAAGATTGAAGGCTAGAAGTTGATACTTCTCTGTACTTGAAGACTATCCTTGGAGCTGAAGCTTGGAGATCAAAAGGAACAAGTTGACACTTGTGGGAGGAAAATCAAGCTGAGATTGAAGAAAGAGATGAAGCTTGAAGAAGATGAAGAACAAGTTGATACTTGTGAGGGGAATTCATTGAAGATTGAATGAAGAAGCTGAAGCTTGAGGAAGAAGCAAGTTGATGCTTGTGGGTTTAATGCATTGAGGCCTGAAGGTGGAGCTTACTGAAGAGCTGAAGCTTGAAGTTGAAGGAGAGGGATAAGTTGATACTTATTTGGATGTGTTGGAAGCTCAGAGAAGCAAGTTGATACTTGCTATTGAAGATGATAGCCTTGAAGAGTAGTTGCAGACTGAAGACTGAACTGCTGTCAGAAGATTGCTTTGTTGTGAAGCTGGGGAAGCTGTTGATCTGCTTTCTTTCTCGTCTGTTTGCTTGCTGTGCAGCTGTATTGATGTGACTTGTTTGATTTGCTTGATGCATTAGAATAAGTTCATATTTAGATTGATTTAAGCTAGGAGCATGATTGCACTAGAGGTTGAGTTGCTCTCTCTGCTTGTATTTTTACTGTATGGCTTTGCTTGCTGGTATTTGGTAGAGCCCAGCTCCCTTGCCTATGTGGTCTGTGTTTTGCTTGATGGCATGTTATTTCATTTCCTCTGTATGACTACAGTCACTTATATCTTGCTTGATAGCATGTTTTATTCTTTCTGTATGATTGCAGTTATTCATATTTGGCTTGAGGTTGAGATGAGCTTGTGGAGGTT
This sequence comes from Lathyrus sativus, assembly GCA_963859935.3. Lineage (NCBI taxonomy): Eukaryota > Viridiplantae > Streptophyta > Magnoliopsida > Fabales > Fabaceae > Lathyrus > Lathyrus sativus. The sequence goes on along the minus strand of OZ012737.1, from coordinate 253,074,320 downwards.
GATGCCCCACACACATTTCTTCCCTCACTTGCATTGCATGCATTTTACAGTCGTTTACTGTTTACTGTTTAAGCTGATGCTTTATCTGTTTCTGTTTATCATTGACATGATCCCCTAGGAATCTCACTTCCTTTGATAAGGAAGTGATGATTAGAACTTTAGGTTGAAACCTATGCATGATAACTTCTAGGAGTTCCCTGTTTCAAACCTCAACCATAGGATGAATCCTTGGCATGACAACATTAGGACTTGATAGTCTTCCCCTTAGTTGAGCCTGTTCTCTCTTCTCATCTCAAAACAAAGTAAAATACAGTAATAAAGGTTAACTGACGTCGTACGTTACGAGCCTTAAGCTATCTGAGAAAGGATTGTTGGAGAGTTTCTTTTCAACAGTCTGGATGTTTAGTATGGCACCCTTTGGGTGACAGGCGATGCATTCACTCTCAGGTCATAGTCTCTAGTGCGATATTGGTTGCAAACATCCATAAAAAAACAGTTCTTCCGTAAAAGACAGAAAACAAACTTCGAACCTTTTTGCCCCGTGGGCCCATAATTCAAAGGAAGCTTTTCTGAAGAAAAGAGTGTCGTTAACTCCCAGTTCTACCGCAAACGGTAACGCCTAAGTCTCCAAGGGTCGAGCTGCGTACGCCAAACTGCTGGAACTGTTTGTTAACCCTACTCGATAAAACAGATGAATCTGAATTCCCGTAATCCGTATTATCCCGAACTACGTAAGCTCTGATCTCTCATACATGTTGAGAGTACGTAGGCACAATACTGACGTATTAGCAAGCCACCTTCCCCGTAACCCGTAGTTAGTCGAACTAAGTTGACTCTGATTTCTCATTCTCTGATGAGAATACATAGGCATAAAGCGCGACGCTTTGCCGAGTCATTTTCTTTCCTTTTCAGACTAGCCTTGATAGGTAGATAGATAAAACCAACCCGTCAGATAAACACAACAAGCGTGGATCCCATCGAGTACGATGGACGTGAGGGGTGCTAATACCTTCCCCTGGCATAACCGACTCCCGAACCCAGACAACGGTTGCGATGACCTTGTCTTATACCTTTTCGTCAGGTTTTTTCGATCGTTTCCTTTCCCGTTCTGAGGGATAAATAATGAAAGGTGGTGACTCTTCTGTTTTGCCGGCACCTTATTTTCGCGGTAGCGACAGCTGGCGACTCTGCTGGGGATTCTGGAGAGTTTCCTGGGATCCAACGTCCCTCATGCGAGTCAGTTTGGGGATCCAACGTCCCCTGCGAGAGTCAATCCTAGCGCTTGTATGATTACTTGTTGGGTTGTGTTTGTTTATCGCATTTTATTTCCCGCACTTTATTTTCAGTATGATATGATTATCTGTGTTGTTGTGGGAGGGGCATTTTGATGAGTGAGAAGCCAGACCCAGGCTTGAGTGTACCTAGCATTAGTTGTGGAAATTAGTGGGCGCGTGCTTGCTTTGCAGGCACTAGTGTCTCATGAAATCTACGCTCAGACGAGGTTCTCCCGGTTGACTTCTTTTCCAGCCCTTTGGGCCTGAGGGGTTGTTGGTTTGGAGGATTGTCAACTCTGGGGACCGATCATTTGGAATTTAGCTGAGTGAGGCCACTTTAAGAGATGGTGATGCCACACCTTCTGGGTATCGTATCACCCCTCTTGAATGTCTGTGACGCTGATGACCGCATAGGATGCCGAACTTGTGTCAGTTTAGGTCCATACCCATGAGCAGGGTTGGGTTTGTTGCAGGAAACCTTAACCTTCAGACTACCTGGTTTTCTTGATAGTGAATCAGTTTTGTTGGTATCAGAGGTTCTCATCATCAGATGCATATGTGTTCTTGACAGAGCAGAGTTATGGTCCTGTATCAGAGGTCCTTATCTTCAGAGATGTATTTGTTCTTGACAGAGCAGAGTTATGGTCCTGTATCAGAGGTCCTTATCTTCAGAGATGTATTTGTTCTTGACAAAGCAGAGTTATGGTCCTGTATCAGAGGTCCTTATCTTCAGAGATGTATTTGTTCTTGACAGAGCAGAGTTATGGTCCTGTATCAGAGGTCCTTATCTTCAGAGATGTGTTTGTTCTTGACAGAGCAGATTTGTGGTCCTGTATCAGAGGTCCTTATTATCAGATGTGTGTTTGTCCTTGACAGAGCAGAATTTATGATCCGATACCATGGCTTTCTTCTTATCAGAGATAGTGGTTATTCTTGACAGAGCAGTATTGTGGTTTTGTTGATACAAGATCTTCACCTTCATCACCTCAACAGCACAGTCGTCCTGATCTCCTGCTGCATGATTGCATTTTGCATTATTTGCATACCCATTTGCATCTCATTAACGTGTGTCTGTGTTGCAGGTACCGTTCCCCCGGTTCAGGATTTCTTGCCTTCTACTGTGCTACTATGGGTTCTCTAAGGAAGACTGTGGCCTACAAACTCCCCACTCTTGATGTTGTTCAGCTGACTGGTTTGATTGCTTTGGCAGATGATTCTGTGAGAGGTGAATTCAGAAAGTCTTACGGTAAACTGCTCAGCCTGGTTCGTAAACCCTCTGTGTTTGAGTTGAATGGGTTGCACGCCCTGTTGCAGTTCTACGATCCTCCTTTGAGATGCTTTACTTTCCTGGATTTTATTCTCGCACCCACACTAGAAGAGTATGCTGATTTGTTAGGTGTGCCTATCAAGAGTCAGATGCCCTTTGTTCATATGGATGCTGAGCCTAATCTGGCTAGTCTAGCTCCTTCACTTCATCTGGATGCCTCCGATTTGGTCTTGTCTAGTTAGAATAGGGTTCCCGATTTCTCCTTGCAGTTCTTAGTGGGAAAGGCTCAGCAGTGCGCCAAAGACAGTTGTTGGATCGTGTTCAACGCTATTCTTGCTCTTTGCATATACGGCATCATTATGTTCCCCAATATGCCCGACTTTGTAGACTTCGACACATTTCACATCTTCGCATCAGGGAATCCAGTCCCTACTCTGATAAGAGATGTTTATCATTCCGTCCACTACAAAAACGAGAACCGAAGGGGAAAGAATGTCTCGTGCTGTGTACCCCTACTCTATAAATGGCTTGATAGTCACCTACCCAAGAAGGGTCACTTTGCTTCGTCTGCGGCCACAGCTGAGTGGCCCGAGCGCTTGATGAGCCTGTCAGCGGAGGATATTGCCTGGTTTGATAGAGATAGGTTGGGTACTGAGATCATCTCCAGCTGCAGTGGGTTTCCGAATGTGCCTTTGATAGGCAAGAAGGGCTGTATCAACTATAATCTATCTCTGCTGGTCCGACAATTTGCTTATGCTTTGAGAGCTCCGCCGAAGGATGAAGAGGTGCAGGAATCTCTGTACCTCACTGGTCTTCTAGAGGGGGATATGCTATCTAAGCTTCAGCACGCTTGGAAGGGTATCTGTAAGCGGGGCAAGCCGTTGCTGGGGAAAAGTAATAGCCAAGCCTACGCTCCGTATGTGACCTGGATCAGAGCCAGAGCAGATATTCTGGGAATGCCGTTTCCGTCTGCCCAGCTAGAAAGCCCTCCAGTGACTGAAGAGCCTACCACCGTGCCTATTCAGCAGCATGATCAGGTGTTAGCTGAGAGAGATGAGCTGAAAAAGGCAAATGAAGAACTGGAGAAAGAATTGGCTCAACTCAGAAGCGAGAAAAGCGAAGCCGTCCATTCCTTCAAGAGGCAAACAGAGCTGGTGAACCAGTTAGGGACGGATTTGACTAAGCAGATGGCTGAGCGTGAGCGTTTGGGTCGGGACTTCAAAGTTGTCAATGACGTACTGGCCACTAAGAAACAGCACTTGGATGAAGCGTACCGGAGAATATCCAAGTTTAATCAGCATTGGAAGGCCACCCTAGCCAACGGCAAAGAACGAGAGGATAAACTGAAGCAGCAGATCTCCAAGTTGAAAGCCCAGGTGAAGGCTAGTGAGAAGATGTTTGATGAAGAAACCGCTCGCAGATACGCCGCTGAAGGCCAGCTCAACAAGGCTCTTGCTAACCTGAAGGAGCGCAAACTGACGTTTGAATCCAAGAAGCAGAAGTTAGAAGATTGTTTCGGCGAAGGAGCATGGGAAGACTCAGATGAAGGTCTCCAATACACTATTAGGCAGAGGGAGTTACTCGTCGAAAGGTTGCTCACTCGGCCTGATCATCCAGAAACGAGGGATCTGTTAGAAGAGTTTCGAGCCCGTGGCCGTACTTGACTATATTTGTAATCCTTTTGTATGCTGACCATCACCAGGCTTGTTGGTTGAGGTCATGCTTTTGACTCTGCTTGTACTCAGTGATGTTGTGTACTGCCTTGATGGGCTTTCTTTATATATGAGATGTTATTTCCATGACTGGACTCGGACTTCTTATTATCAGCACTGGCACTCAGGCACTAGGATCGGGGGGAAATCTCCCTAACGCACAGACACACGTTTGCATTTGCATGGAGCATTTGCATAATGAGCACTTCGTCATTTTTTCTAACCCTTTGTTTATACAGGTTGTTCCAGGATTGATTAGAGACCGATCCACCGCTATCCGACCAGAGCAAATCAAGCTAGAGCTATGGAGCAAGTGCAGACTGACGTTCAGGAACTCCGAGAGAGGATGGACCGCTTCATAGAGCTCATGCAAGTGGTTGCCAATGGCCAAGACCAGCTCAGAACTTTGGTCCAGCCTCTGATTTCAAGGGTTGACAGCAATGGTGTACTCCATGGAGGGGCTGTTCCAACCCCTCCACCTGTTGAAACTCCTCAGAATGGCGTCCCCGTGACTGGGGGGAACGGCAGTGGTAACGGCAATGTGATCGCTAACATGGGGCTCAATGGTAATGCGACTGGCGTCGGTAATGGGAATTTCGAAGCTAATGTCAATGTTGGGCTGGGCAACGGCAACACAGGTGTTGGAAATTTGTATGGGCCTCAGCCATGGTTAGAAGACCGGCAAGACGATTTGTTCTCACAGAAAGGTGCTGAAGGAGAGCTGACTGCTGAAGCACGTCTGAGGTTTAAAGCACTCGAGGACAAGATGAGGAATTTCGAAAACCTGAACACTATGGGTGTTGACATGTCCAAGTTGGGACTGATTGCTGATTTCAAGGTGCCTCCCAAGTTCAAGGTACCCGACTTTGAAAAGTACAAGGGCACCACCTGCCCTCGCATTCACCTGAGGTCATACTATCGGAAAATGTCCGCTCACTCTGAAGACGAGAAGTTGCTGATGCACTTCTTTCAGGATAGCTTGTCCGAACCATCCTTGGAATGGTACATGAGTCTGGAACCTACCAGTGTGCGCATGTGGAAGGAACTTGCTGAAGCATTCGTGCACCATTATCAATATAACAGCGACTTCGCTCCGAACCGGGTCCAACTGCAGAATTTATCACAGAGGAATAACGAAGGATTCAAGGAGTACACCCAGCGGTGGCGTGAATTGGCAGCTAGGGTTCAGCCGTCGATGGTTGAACGAGAGCTTGTTGAAATGTTTGTAGCCACCCTCCCAGGAGTTTATTACGAGAAATTGGTCAGCAGTATGTTCGGAAGCTTCTCAGATCTCATCATCACGGGTGAGTACGTTGAAAATGGGATCAAACTGGGGAAAATTCAAGGTGATCTGTCCTCAGTTGGAGGAGGAAAGAAGCCGTATGGTGGCAAAAGGCGGGAAGGAGAGACGAGCGCTGTGTCCAACGCTCGAAGGAAAGGCAAGGGCCAGCACTAGCAGGTGGCCAGTATAACCATCCCTGCTGTCCAACAACCCCAGACACAGCAGCAGCAGCAGCAGCCGAATCAGCAAGGGTACAGAAAGTATCAGAACAGGGCACCGCTATCAAGTCGCCACCTTGAAACACCACCCATGTCTTATGCTCAGCTGTTACAGACTCTGCTTCAGTTACAGCTAATCCAGAAGAGAACCCTAGCTCCCTTGATAGGGGCACCTCCGCCAGGTTATGATGCGAATGCAACATGTGAGTTTCACTCAGGGGCACCAGGCCACACGATAGAAAATTGGAAAGCCTTCAAGCACAAGGTGCAAGACATGGTGGATGCTAAGATCATCAACTTCTCAGATAATGTGCCAAACGTCACGAAGAACCCTATGCCGAATCATAGGGGAGGTGGGGTGAATGCTATTATTGAGGAAGAGGATTTAGATGTGTTGACTGATGTCAAGGATCTGAAGACACCGCTTAGCTTTGTTAAAGCCAAACTGGTGAAGAAAGGTTTCTTTCCAGGCTGTGGAGAACTGTGTATGGGCTGTGCGACTCGTCCTGATGGATGTGAACAACTGACGGAAGGGATTCAGAGTCTGATGACCGAAGGAATCTTGCAGTTTAGTCGAAGGGCCGAATGTGGATCTGGAGAGGTAATGCTGAAGCAAGATGATGAGGTTGCCACCATCATCATCCCTCGCCGGACGATTACCATTTTTGCACCCAGGCCGCCCACGATTACCATCACCAAGGCCGGGCCGATACCTTTTGAAAGAACCAATGCTGTCCCGTGGCATTACGGGGCAGACGTCTACTGTAACAGACAGAAATTGGAACTAGAACCATCTGGGTCGTCTGTGGATAACCTAGTGGGCATTGGCGGAATCACTCGCAGCGGAAGAGTATTTGCTCCACCCGAGATTGTGGCGGATAAGGCGGACAAAGCGGACAAAGCTGATGTAATCGATAAGGGAAAGAGTAAAGTCATTGAAGAAACCCCTCGCGGGGTAGAGAAGGTGTTGCACCCTAAAATTTGCTCAACCTTATTCACCTGATTTATGTTTCAATATCATTAGCATTTGCATATAGAGTCATGTACATAGGTTACTCATCTGCATAGCATAAGCATAGCAAGTTATTCAACAGGGGACCAAGCATTATTCTCCTCTCTAGAGGCCTATCAAGAAGTTATTATCCTGATTCAATCTCATTCAAGTCATCAGAAAAGAATTTGAAAGTTGGAGAAGTCAGGGGATCAAGCATTGAGTATATCTCCTAACTGAGGGTGTCTGAGGATCAACAAAGAAATTGTGAGCTGTGGGCTGAGCATGGGGAGTATCTAGACATCTTGGAGGATTTAGAAAGTCATTTGGAGTAGGAAATGAGTCATTGGTGTGGTCACAAGAGTTGTGGAGGAAGACAGTCAACTAGGGTTTCATCTGGGTCAACCCTGGGTCAACTCTAGGTCAATTGATTGATTGAAAGGCATTGAGGTCTATTGGAGAGATGTGGGGTTCATCATTTGACATGGATAATAAGGATATGGTGATATGCCAAGAAGAATTCAAGAGAAATCAAGGAGAAGAGGAGTTTCTAAATTAGGGTTTCTATGTAAAATCCCCTAGTTTAGGTCAAATTTCCAAGAAAGATAAGTCAAAATTCAAGCTTCAAATGAATCCTTGGCCAACATGTAACTTGTAGAGGATCTCAATACCTTTAATTTGAGTGGTGGAAGACATCAAGGAGATTTATAGAACTCAAGTTATGGTCCTTGCAAGTTACAGGTCATCTGAGGTATCTGAAATTTTGTCTGTGAAAGTGACTTGACTTCCAAGCAATTTTTACCCCTCAAGGAGATTTCAAATGAATTTCTGGTCAACATAAGAGTTGTTCCTCATTGTCTTAGATTTCTAGAATGGTATAGTATGCCTTCATATGATTTGTGGAACTCTACTTATGGTCTTGGCAAGCAAAGGGTATTTTGGTCATCTGAGAATTACAGGTCATTTTAACCTATGCCCAAAACTCATATAAGGAAGCTTCAAATGGAAAACTTTACAACATAAAACTTGTTCCAAATGACATTTTGAGTCTAGAAAAGTGTCCATGAGAGATTGGAAAGATTCATAGCATAAGGTTTAAAAATTTATGGATTTAATGAATAAAAATGACCATAAAAATGAGATTTTTCATATCTTGGCCAAATGAAGCAAAATTATAGGTCATTTTGAATGGAAAGATCATTTTAAAGACATTGGCTAAAGTAGAATTTTGAGCTTAGTTCACATTTTTGGAGTTATCCATGGTTTCTTGTAATGGAAGGTACATAAACCAAATCCAAGGGAATTTGTGCAAGGGAAGCTTCTCCAAGTTTCTAGGAGGTTCTAACCTCACCTATATATTGATAAGAGATGGTTCATGCCATGGTTGGTGATTGCATTTTCTCAAAACCCCAAGTTTCATTCACTTTCTCCATTTGGTAAAAGCTTCTCAAACCCTCTCAAATCTCCACCAATCTTCACCATTCTTGTTTGGTTCTTCATCATCATCATCCAAGGATCAGAAATCACACATTTATTTGGCAAATTGAACAAGGAATCGTGCCATTCATCATCATCATTCAAGGATCACAAATTGTGGAAGTAAGAGATTCAAAGCCATAGAGTCATACTTGTTGCATACAAAAGCCATCATTGAGTTCTTGGATCACTTTCCATTCATCACAAGCATCAAATCCAAGGGTTTTGGTACCTGTTTTCAAGAATTTGCACCAGGTATGTTTTCCTTCGAATTAGCTAGCATAGTGCTCATGGCATAGAATTGTTAGTGTATTAGAGACCTAGGTGGTTAGGTGATGATTTTCACAGAGTTTGGAGAGGTTTAATGGAGGTTGCTCATAGTGCACCAAATCTGGTTGGATTGATATCTCATGGTTCAGTGCATGAAATTCTTGGTTTATTGGCTTGTGGTAATCAACATAAGTTGTAGATAAGTTTAGGACAAGATTTAGGGAGTTTTGGATGAGTTGATCACAGGTGTTCATGGTGGCTTATGACTGGTATTCTTATCGAGTTAGTTGATGGAGTGAGTTTTAGGAGAAGTTATTATCATGGCTGTATAGATGGAAGTTCATAGAGCAACTTTGCTCTTGGAATCGTGTGAATCCATGGAGGTATAAGGGAGAACAGAGGTGTGCAAGATCGTGCATGGTTAGGGTTTTCTGAAACCCTAGGTTTGCCCAAGGTTGAAGATGAAGGAGGACCCTACGATGGAGGGTTTGACTTGACTCAGATTGCAATCCAAGGGTCCACGTTTGAAGTTGAAATACGGAGGGAAACTCTGGGCATCAAAACGCCCCGTTTCATTTAAGAGTTCTGAGTGGGCCTTGAAATTTCATTGCTAATGACACCCCCGTTCTCAAGCCCAATACCAAATGAACTGGAAATGTTGATATTTGCACCGCTCTCACTTTTTTTATTTTTTGGTGGTTTCTGATTGCTTCATGGGCCTAGTAACATTGCTATGCACACCTCCCAGCTGGTGGCCCACCTGGAGAAAACACTGCGCGCATTGGCTATTCTCACCCCCTCCCTCTATTTTTCTATATTTCATTTTTAATTTCTTTTCATTTTTCATGCATTTTCTAAAAATCATAATAAATCATAAAAACATTATTTTTTTAATAATTCTTTTTGCATAATTTTCTTTAAAGAGTCTAGAAAATTATAAAAAATAAAAATTGCATTTTATTTTTCATTTGATATTTTTCCCATATTTTCCAAATAAATAGCATTTTAAATAGTTTAATTCCATCCATGATTTTGATAATTGTTGTTCTACTAGTTGCTTTAATATTTTTTGTCCATTCTTTTTAGGTTGATTAATAGACATTGTTAGTTTGTGCATGAAATTTAGTTCATATTTTTAGGAATTCATTTGAGGTGATTAGTTTAGGTGAAAACAACATGAATAAACTTAGGGTTTTAAATCAGCTTAGGTGAGATAGTTTATTTCTTTTAGGAAATTTTCATTTGATTTTTGGGTATGGACTATAGGGGTTATGGGTATAGGATGGATCCCCTTAGAAATCACTAGGATTACCCTACTGCTATTAGTATATTACTATCTATAGTTGATTGATTGGTGTGGTATGCCCTCTGGGGATTATTGCCTGTTTGTCTGTATATTGGGATTGTCTGGGGATTGGGGAAGCTGAAGACTCGTGATGTTGAAGCCATTGGAGATCCAGAGACTGAAGACCAACTTCCAGAGTTGGAAAGGGGATTCCTGCTAGCAGCTGTTGAGGAGGTTAGGGTTTAGGAGCTAGGCAGAGCTTTAGATTGGAAAACTTGTTTCTCAAACATGGAGTGCCTTGTCTGCATCCATCCTTTCTCTATGATTCAAAGTCTCTTTCAGATATCCACCTCCTTCCTTTGGAAGGATCAGTGAATGTATTTGAAAGATAGAACTTTTGAGGGAAAACTGTCTGTTTAATGTTAACAGTTGATGAACCACCCTTGGTAGGTAATTGACTGTCTAACATTCATTCACTTCATCTTGTTGACTGATATTCCTCCCGGAGATTGAGACTTGAAGAAAAGCCATTGCAGATGGAAGATTGATGACCAAAGCCCTTGCTTGAAGACTGTGGAGATGGGGATTGATGCTTGCTGAAGCTTGTAGCTGTTTGGAGATTACTTGAAGTCAGATGTTGATGCAGAGCTGCTGTAGCTGTTTATTATTGCTGTATTTCCTTTCCTGATGTATTGATTGGTTTTCTGGACTGTATTGTTTGCTGTTTACCCTGCTGGGTTGAAAGTGAAGCCTGTTCACTTTTGCCTATTGTTTTTCTAGGTTCGAGGTTGAGTGGGACTCCCTTGCCTCGCTTGTATTGTTGCATCCATGCATTTTACTGTTTTACTGTATATATCTGATGTTGTTTCTGTTTCTGTCTACTCCCTTAGGATCTCTGTTTCTCTCTGCGCAAGAGAGGGGCATGATAGACACTAGGTCTTAACCCATGCATGATAACATTAGGTTAGTTTGATTCCCTTCGCAACCGTAGGTTAGGGTTTTGTCTCTTCTTCCTCAAAACAAACAGAAAAACACAATAAAATTTCAAACACAATAAAATCCACTTCTTCCGTAAAAGAATATGAACTCATCAAGACGTCATTTTTGTCCGCTTGGACTGCTAATCAGAAAAACCTTTTTCAGAAGGAATAAAATCAATCAAGACAGACTTGTGTCGTACGTGGCCCGAACTACGTTTGCTCTGATCTTTCATGCTGTATGAAAGTACGTAGGCATAGGATGCGATATCCTAGCGAGCAACCTTCCCCTCCTTTCCCGTAGGTAGGCGAACTACGTTGACTCTGATTTCTCGTTCCAGACGGGAATACGTAGGCATAAAGTGCGATACTTTGCCGAGTCATTTTCTTTCCTTTTAACCCCTGACCTGTAGAGTAGATAGAAATAACAATCCATACCCGAAAACAAGCGTGGATCCCGTCGAGTACGGCGGACGTGAGGGGTGCTAATACCTTCCCCTTGCGTAACCGACTCCCGAATCCAGGTTTTGGCTGCGACGACCATACCTTTCCCGTGTTGTGCGAGGTTTACTCTGAGCGTTTCCTTTCCCTCCCGTGGGATAAATAACGCACGGTGGCGACTCTTCTGTCCAGCCGGCGCCGATTTTCGCAGTAGCGACAGCTGGCGACTCTGCTGGGGATCCAACCTCCCCTGGCTGCTAAGGACTGCGATGGTTCTTATGCATTTGGGATCCAACGTCCCTTAAGAGAGTCAATCCTAACGCTTGTTTTCCCGTCGAGGATTTTGTATGGATTTATATTTCTGACCTTTATTTTCAGCATTATATATATTGTTATTATTGCTGTATTGGGGTGTGATGGGTGGTTCTATGATTGAGATAAGCCGGACCTGGGCTTGAGTGCACCTAGAATTAGAGTAGAAAGTAGTGGGCGCGTGCCGGCTTTGCTTGCATTAGTGTCTCATGAAATCTACACTCGGACGAGGTTCTTCTGGTTGGCTTCTTTTTCTACCCTTTGGGTCGAAGGGGTTGTTGGTCAGCTGAATTGTCGACTCCGGGAACCGATCATTTGGAAGTTGGCTAAGTGAGGCCTCTTCAGGATTTGATGATGCCACTCCTTCTGGGAATCGTATCATCAACCCTGAAAGTCTGTGACGCCGACGACCGCATAGGATGCCGTACCTTGTCAGTTACTAGGACATCCACCTGTGAGAGGGTTTGGGGTTATGCAGGTAACTAGACCTTCAGACTACCGGTTATTTCTTGATCAGAGATCCTGGGTATTTATGGAGAGTTATGAGGTCTGTCAGAGACCATTTGGGGATGTGTTCCGAGGTCTGTCAGAGACCAGTTGAGAGTTTTGAGGTCTGCCAGAGACCAGTTGGAGATATGATTTGAGGTCTACCAGAGACCAGTTGGGGTTATAGTTTGAGGTCTGTCAGAGACCAGTATTGGAGCTTTATTTTAGGTCTATCTGAGACCAGGGTTTGAGGACTTCTATAGAATCTATCTGAGACTTCTTGATATGGTTCAGGCTATTCAGCTATGGCCTTTGGTCCCTGTTGCATGTTACTTGCATTGCATTGCTTGCATTATCATTGCATCCCATTAACGTGTGTCTGTGCTGCAGGTGCATCTGCATACCCTCCGATTCTAGTGTCCAGACTTCTGAGTATTGATTATGGCTGGTCTGAGGAAAACAGTTGCGTATAAGCTGCCTTCACCTGATATTACTTCTTTGCTTGGTCTGATATCCCTTGCTGATGAGGAGGTTAGGAGAAGCTTCAGAATGAGTCACGGGAGATTACTGAGATTAGTCTGCAAGCCCACTGCTGATGAGATGAACGGGCTGTACACCTTGATGCAGTTCTATGACCCCGCATTGAGATGTTTTACGTTTGCTGACTTCATTCTAGGGCCTACCATTGAGGAGTATGTGGATTTTACTGAGCTTCCCGTGCAGAACAAGGTTCCCTTTATTCACTCTGCTGCTGAGCCCAAGTTGGAGGATTTAGCCAAAGCTTTGCATATGGACGCTGCAGAACTGTTATTGACTTCTTGGCTTGGGGTTTCAGGTTTCTCTCTTGATTTCCTGGTTGGCAAAGCTCAGGAGTATGCCAAGAGCGGATGTTGGGTGGTTTTCAATGCTATTTTGGCTCTATGCATTTATGGGATTGTGCTATTCCCTAACTTGCCCAATTTCGTAGACTTGGACGCTTTCCATCTATTTGCTGCCGGCAATCCAGTGCCAACATTGATCGGAGACTTCTACCACTCCTTGCACTACAAGAATGAAAACAGAAGGGGAAAGGTTGTTTACTGCTGTGCTCCTTTGTTGAATATGTGGTTCAAGAGTCATCTTCCCATGAAGGGATCTTTTGTGGAGAGTGCAACCACCGCTAGCTGGTCAGAGCGCCTGATGAGGCTATCTTCCGAAGACGTTGAATGGTTTGACAGAGATCTGCTGGGATCTGAGCTTATCTTCAGTTGTTCTGGGTACCCTAATGTTCCGTTGATAGGGAGGAAAGGGTGTATTAATTACAACCCTTCTCTGTTCGTCCGTCAGTTCGGATATGCGCTGAAGAACCCGCCAAAAGAGGAAGAAGTACAGGAATCTCTGTACTTCACCGGAGATTTGAAGGGGGAGTTATTGGCCAAGCTGCAGCATGCCTGGACACGTATTAACCGAAGAGGGAAGCCGTTGTTAGGAAAGAATGACTGTCAGGCCTACGCACCTTACAGAGAGTGGATTCAGGAGAGAGTCAGTCAGTTGAGGATGCCATTCCCAGATGCACCAGTTCTTGTTCCTATTCCGGTAGCAGAGCCAACTACTGTTTCTAGGGAGGCCTACGAGCAAGTTGTGAAAGAAAAAGAAGCCTTGATGAAGATCAACGAAGGGTTAGAGCAAGAGCTAGCCCAGATACGCAGTGAGAAAAACAAGGTCGTGTATGCTTTCCAACAGCAGATTGAGCTAATGAACAGGTTAGGGGCTGAGTTGACTGAGGAGAGGAAGAAGCGCGAACGTCTGGGGCAAGAGTTCAGAAGCTCCCATGACATGCTTGAGTCCAAGAAGAAAGCGCTTGACATCGCTCACCGAGAGATCTCTTCTTGCAATAAGACCTGGAATGCTACGCTCACCAATAATAAGAAGAGGGAGGATAAGTTGAAGCAGCAAATCTCCGACCTCGAAGAGCAGTTGAAGTCCAGCATCAAGAAGTGTGAAGAAGAAGTGATGACCCGGTATAGTCTCCAGAACGCACTGAACAAGGCCATCAAAGGCAGAGATGAAGCTGTGTCTCAGAAGCGTAAACTGGAGGATCGCTTCGGAGAAGGGGCATGGGAAGAAACGGTTGAAGATGTGCGGCGTGTTCTTAAGAAGAGAAATCAACTGGTTGAAGGGCTGCTTGATCGACCAAGTCATCCGGAGACCAAGAAGCTGCTAGAAGAGTACCAGACTTATGGGAGGATTTGATCATTTCATGTAGTAACTTGTATGCTTTATTTGCATAAGTGATGACCATCACCAGAATTGTTGGTTGAGGTCATGCCTTCTCTTTGTACTCTTAGTGACATTGTATTCCGGGCTTTTTGATTTCTCAGCAATATATGAGGCTTTCTGTGATTCAGCTCCGATCTTTATATGGTTAACACTGCCACTACACCGGCACCTTCACACTAGAATCGGGGAATGAATTTCCCTAATGCACAGACACACACATTGCATTGCATTCATATTCATATTGCATTACAGGTAATCATTGGATGTTATCTTATTTCCTGCTCTGTACCAGGTACTTTCCAGGATTGCAGATCAGCACCCGCACCGCTATTCTACTCGCACCAACTGTCGAAGAATCATGGATCACATGCAGAATGAGATGCAAGATGTGCGCGAGAAGCTAGCTCTCTTTATGCAAACCATGGAAGCTATTGCAAAAGGTCAGGAGAATTTGCAAGCCATGGTCCAGCCTCTGCTGGCCCGAAATGCTGGTCACGGTAACGAGGATCATCAGTCTGTGCGAGTCGATACTGCTCATGGAGATGGCACTCCCACGCCAGTGGCTCCACCTGTAGTCAATATACCTGCTGCTAATGTTAATAACGCTACCGCTGCTGTGAACGGTAACGTCGGAGTTGGGAACGAGACTGCTGTCCATAACGTTGGGCTTGGTGATGTCAACTTGGGTGATAATATGGGAGGCAACGGCTTTGTCAATGCTGGATTCGGGTTCAATGATCAGGGATTCGATAACGCTGGGAAATATGGTTTCAATACTCAAGGCTTTGGGCAAGATGGTTATGGTGTGGCCAATCAGGGCTACGGAGGTTTCGGAAATGGAAACGGCGTTGGGTTAATGGCTTTTGGGTCTGTTGGAGGTGTTCAGGGGTACGGCAACAGAGGCCGAGGTCCGATGATGAATCAGATTAGGGCTGGCCGCAATAATGGATATGATGGGTATGGAGCTGGGAATGGCATGTGGCAAGAAGATCAGCAGGAGACCGCCTTCTCCGGTGGAGGTTTCGAAGGGCCGATGGATGACTCCCAGAAGATCAGAATGCTGGAAGAGCAGATGAGGGGGGTCCTGAACCAAAGTGCTGTGGGCTTGGACATGGAAACAATGGGTCTGGTACCTGGCTTGAGGGTGCCAATCAAATTCAAAGCTCATGCGTTTGATAAGTATAAAGGGGACACATGTCCGAAAGTGCACGTACGGGCTTATTACAGAAAGATGTCTGCATACTCAACTGATGAGAGAATGCTAATGCATTTCTTTCAAGATAGTTTGTCAGGCCCTTCCCTAGAGTGGTATATGGGGTTGGAGCCAACCAATATTAAGACATGGAAGCATTTAGCAGAGGCATTTGTATCTCACTACAAGTATAACAACGACTTGGCGCCCAATCGGGTCCAATTGGCAGGGCTGTCTCAGAAGAAGGGGGAGAGCTTTAAAGAGTACGTGCAAAGGTGGCGCGATATGGATGCCAGGGTCCGTCCTCCTGTAGAAGATGAGGAAATGAATGACATGTTTGTCGGCACATTCACAGGCTTGTTTCATGACATGTTGTTTCATACATCTCTGGCCAGTTTTTCAGACTTAATTCTGATGGGAGAAAAGATTGAACATAACATTAAGCAAGGAAAGTTCCAGGCTGAGGAATCAACTGCATCTGGCAGTAATAGGAAGGCTTTTGGTGGGCGCCGTCAGGGTGAGGCAAGCGCAGTATTTGGAGGCCGAGGCCGAGGCCGAGGCAGGGGACGAAACCAATATCATCAGCCGCAGCAGGTGGCGAGTGTTACTATCCCGTATCAGCAACAACCACTTCAACAACAACAACCATCTCAGCAGCAGCCAATGCATCAGCAGCAGCAGCCTCAGCAGGGGGCACAGCAGGCTCAGCGAAAATTCCAGGGTGGTAAACCAAGAAGAGTGTTTGAGAAGCCTCCCTCAACCTATGCAGATTTGTTGCAGACATTGTTGGGTTTGAACCTGGTGGAGAAAAGAACTCTGGCACCGATAACGGGAACTCCCCCGTATGGTTATGATGCAAGCAGGCACTGTGAGTTTCATTCTGGGGCTCCGGGCCACGATATAGAGGGTTGCCATGCTTTTAAACATGTTGTGCAGGATCTTTTGGACAATAAGACTATCAATTTCGGAACGGCGGGTCCGAATATAGTGCAGAAACCCATGCCTAATCATGGGGCGAACGCCATTCTGACTGAGGAAGGGTTGAATCTGATTATGAATGTCAACGATTTAAAGACGCCGCTGGGCGAGATAAAAAGCAGATTGCTGCAAGGGGGTGTTTATCCAGGGTGTGACGAGTATTGCTTGGAATGCTGGACCTTAGCTGGGGGGTGCGATGATTTGAAGAAAGGCATTCAGGCTTTAATTGATGGAGGCACATTGCAGTTTGATCGAGCAGCAACTGAAGAGCCTGCAGGGGCAGTAACAGATGATCAGAGTGATGTGGCCACTGTAACGATTCCTCGAAAGACAATCACTATTACAGCACCGGTTCAGCGACCACCGATCACCATAACTAAGGCCGGACCAATCTCGTACGAGAACACGAAAGCAGTCCCATGGTCATATGGGTTGGAGGTGTATTGTGACGGGATAAAGATTGATGTTGATAAGCAGCCAGCTGAGACTGTCGATAATGTTGTTGGTTCAGGAGGTATGACAAGGAGTGGTAGGATCTTTATATCACCTGAAGTGGAAGCCGAAAGGCTAGCAAAAGGAAAGGGTAAGATGGTTGAGAATGTCCCAGTGCAAGCAAACGAAAAAGAAGCGGCGTCGAAAGAGGTAGAAGAGTTCATGCGCTTGATTCGAAAAAGTGATTATAAGATTGTGGAGCATCTGCAACAGATGCCGTCCAAAATATCCATCTTGTCATTACTCTTATGTTCTGAAGCTCACAGAAATGCTTTGCTGAAAGTCCTGGATACTTCCTTTGTACCTCAAGACGTCCCCGTGAATCAGTTGGAAGGAGTGTTGGCACATGTGAATGCAGGCCACAGCTTGGCCTTTACTGACTTCGATTTGACCCCGAAAGGGAGAGATCATAATATGGCGCTGCACATATCCGTCGAGTGTAGAGGATCAGTAATGTCGCATGTATTGGTCGACACCGGATCGTCTTTGAATGTGATGCCCAAGAAAGCAATGATGAAGCTGGATGTCAAAGGAATTCTGTGCACACCCAGTGACTTGGTAGTTAGAGCCTTTGACGGCACGCGAAGAACAGTTTTCGGATCGATAACATTGCCCGTGCAAGTAGGGCCGGAGGTGTTTGCAACTGAGTTTTATATCATGGATATACAGCCTGCGTATAGCTGCCTGCTCGGAAGACCCTGGATTCATGAGGCTGGGGCAGTCACGTCTACCCTGCATCAGAAGTTGAAATATATGGTCGGAGACAGCGTGGTCACCGTGTGCGGAGAAGAAGACATCCTGGTCAGCCATCTATCGTCATTTAAATATGTGGAGGTCGACGGAGAGATCCACGAAACGCCCTGCCAGGCATTTGAAGGGTTGCGTGTCAAAGACAAAGGTCCCGGGCCGAGCAAGGTGTCAGAGATAGCCGTCTCGTCGTATAAAGAAGCTCAAGCTCTGGTGGAGGCAGGAGAAGCAAAGGGTTGGGGTAAAGTGCTGGATATCCCTGTGAAGATGGACCGGTTCGGGCTGGGATACCAACCGTCGTCGTCAACACCTGCTGTGGGAGCACCCCGTTTCAGAGGGCCAATAACCATCTCTGCCAGTGGAGTATGTCATGAAACCATCAACGCTGCTTCGGAGTCTGACGAAGGAGACAGTGACTGTGATATGGATGCCTGGATTCAGCCAAGCACGCCAGGACAAGGACTGTGCAACTGGTCTATTCAGGAGCTTGTTCCTGTGACTCTTAAACAGTAATGCTTTGCTTTATTAATTGTTGAATAATCTGATGTCTTGCCCAGGGCATCAGGATCTGCTTAGGGCTGTGTTGTTATGAACATTGCGTGTTAATCATTAAATAAATGGTGTTTTTTCATGTGCAAATACTGTAATCTCTGTCTTTCTTGTTTTATATTTTTCAATAAAATGGCAACGTGGTTATTCGCTTTATACGCATTTTGAAGCACTTAACCATTCCTTTTGCAGGATAACATTTTCAGATGACATCCTTGAACCACCTATGACTCGTCCCGACTTTGAACATCCGGTATTTCAGGCTGAAGAAGAGGTTGTCGAAGATAGCGACGTTCCTGAAGAACTGTCCTGGCTAGTGAAGCAAGAGGAAAGGGCCATTCTGCCTCACGACGAGGTCATCGAAATTATCAATTTGGGGTCGGAAGGGGTTGAGAAGAATATTCGTATCGGAGCTGCGCTGCAGAGCGTTATCAAGCGAAGACTGGTTGAAATGCTCCGAGAGTATAGTGATGTATTCGCTTGGTCGTATGAAGATATGCCAGGGCTCGATACAGACATGGTTGTGCACCGCCTGCCACTGAAAGAAGAATGCCCGCCGGTCAAACAAAAGCTTCGCAGAACTCGACCAGATATGGCAGTGAAGATCAAAGAGGAAGTTCAAAAACAGTGGGACGCTGGTTTCCTGACTGTGACAAAATATCCCTCATGGGTTGCTAACATCGTACCAGTGCCGAAGAAAGATGGCAAGGTTCGGATGTGCGTGGATTATAGAGATTTGAATAAAGCAAGCCCAAAAGACGATTTTCCGCTTCCTCATATTGACGTGCTAGTTGATAATACTGCTCAATACTCCGTATTCTCCTTCATGGATGGCTTTTCAGGCTATAATCAGATTAAAATGGCGTCAGAGGATATGGAGAAGACTACTTTCATAACGCCTTGGGGAACATTTTGCTACAAAGTGATGCCCTTTGGTTTGAAAAATGCTGGGGCAACATATCAGCGTGCGATGACAACTCTTTTCCATGATATGATGCATAAAGAGATTGAAGTTTATGTTGACGATATGATTGCCAAATCCCAGACGGAAGAAGAGCATCTGGTGAATCTGCTGAAGTTATTTAAAAGGCTTAGGAAGTTCAGGCTGAGACTGAACCCTAACAAATGCACCTTCGGGGTGAGATCGGGTAAACTGCTGGGGTTTATCATAAGCGAAAGAGGAATAGAGGTCGATCCTGCTAAAATAAAAGCGATCCAAGAAATGCCGACGCCTAAAACAGAGAAAGAGGTGCGCGGGTTTTTAGGGAGGTTGAACTACATCGCTCGGTTCATATCTCACCTGACTGCCACGTGTGAACCATTATTCAAGCTGTTGAAGAAAGATCAAGCCGTAACGTGGAACGAAAATTGTCAAAAGGCGTTCGATAAAATAAAGCAGTATTTGCAGGAGCCTCCTATTTTGATACCCCCGGTGGCAGGGAGACCCTTGATCATGTATTTGACGGTTCTTGAGGGAAGCATGGGTTGTGTTCTCGGTCAACACGACGAGACAGGAAGAAAAGAGCATGCGATCTACTACTTGAGTAAGAAATTTACCGATTGTGAATCTCGATACTCAATGTTGGAGAAAACTTGTTGCGCGTTAGCCTGGGCCGCCAAGCGTTTGAGGCAATACATGCTGAATCATACAACCATGCTCATCTCGAAGATGGATCCTATTAAATATGTATTCGAAAAGCAGGCGTTGTCAGGGAGAATTGCCCGGTGGCAGATGGTCTTGACTGAATATGACATCCAATACGTCTCGCAAAAGGCTATAAAGGGGAGTGTGCTGTCTGAGTATCTGGCGGAGCAGCCTATTGAAGATTACCAATCGATGAGGTTTGATTTTCCTGACGAGGATATCATGTACCTAAAGATGAAAGATTGCGAAGAGCCGTTGCCAGACGAGGGGCCAGAGTTGGGTTCCAAATGGAAGATGATATTTGACGGAGCTGTGAATGCTTACGGTAGCGGAATAGGGGCAATCATGACTACGCCACACGGGTCGCATATCCCGTTTACTGCCCGATTGACCTTTGCCGTTACCAATAATGAGGCCGAATACGAAGCTTGTATAATGGGGCTTGAAGAAGCCATTGATTTGCGAATCAAGAATTTAGACGTATACGGAGACTCAGCTCTGGTGGTGAATCAGATCAAAGGGGAATGGGAGACACGTCAGCCCAACTTGATACATTACATGAACTATGCAAGGAGATTGTTGCCTTTCTTCGACAAGGTTGAGTTGCATCATGTGCCGCGGGCAGAGAATCAAATGGCTGACGCCCTCGCCACTTTGTCTTCCATGTACAAAGTCAATTTCTGGAACGAGGCTCCCCGAATCATTATCTCTCGGTTGGACAGGCCTGCCTTTGTGTTTGCTATTGATGGAGCATCTGACGACAAACCGTGGTATTTTGATATCCTTAATTTCCTGAAGAATAAAGAGTATCCGGCTGGGGCATCCAGTCAAGATCAGAAGACTCTCAGGAAATTAGCGGGTAATTTCTATTTAAATCCGGATGGCGTCTTATACAGAAGAAACCACGATTTGGTGTTGTTGCATTGTGTAGACGAAAAAGAGGCAAAGCTGCTCATGGAGGAAATACACGAAGGTACCTTTGGTACGCATGCTGGTGGACATGCTATGACAAGAAAGCTGCTGCGGGCAGGTTACTTTTGGCTGACCATGGAGACTGACTGTTTCAAGTTTGCGAGGAAGTGCCACAAGTGCCAAATCTATGCTGATAAGATACATGTGCCTCCGAGTCCTCTAAATGTGATGTCATCTCCTTGGCCATTTTCGATGTGGGGGATCGATATGATTGGAAAGATCGAGCCGACAGCTTCTAACGGGCATCGGTTCATCCTAGTAGCAATCGATTATTTCACCAAGTGGGTAGAAGCGGCGTCGTACGCAAATGTAACGAAGCAAGTGGTGGCCAGATTCATCAAGAGAGATATCATTTGCCGATATGGGATCCCCGAGCGGATAATCACGGACAACGGTTCGAACCTGAACAACAAAATGATGAAGGAGCTGTGTCAGAGTTTTAAGATCGAGCATCACAACTCCTCCCCTTACCGACCCAAGATGAATGGCGCTGTCGAAGCGGCCAATAAGAATATAAAGAAGATCGTTCAGAAAATGGTGGTGACCTATAAGGATTGGCACGAGATGCTACCCTTCGCATTGCACGGTTATCATACGACGGTACGCACATCAACTGGGGCAACCCCGTTCTCGTTAGTATACGAAATGGAAGCGGTATTACCATTGGAAGTTGAGATCCCTTCTCTGAGGGTATTGCGAGACGTTCAGCTAGACGAGGCAGAATGGGTAAAAGACAGGTTGAACCAATTGAGTTTGATGGATGAGAAGAGGCTAGCTTCTCTAGCATACGGCCGTTTGTACCAGAGCCGAATGAAGAAAGCATATGATAAGAAGATACATCCGCGAAGCTTTCAGACGGGCGACCTTGTGCTGAAGAGGATTCTCCCGCCGCAAGCAGATCACAGGGGCAAGTGGACCCCCAATTACGAAGGGCCATATGTTGTCAGGAAAGTCTTTTCAGGAGGGGCATTGTTGTTGTCCACCATGGACGGCGAAGACTTTGCGTCACCTGTGAATTCGGACGCAGTTAAAAAATACTTTGCTTAAAATAGACCCGCTGGACAGAAAAAAGAGAGTCCAAGCAAAAATGGGGCATCCTGGCGAACCAAAAACAGAATGAAAGGTTCGGGCAAAAGTTAGGGATAAAATTGAAAAAAAATGTACACCCGCGAAGTTGAAAACCTACACTGGGCGGCTTCGGCAAAAAAGGGTATCCCGGTGAACTGAAAACCCGTAAAAGGCGGTTCACGCAAAAGTTAGGGATTTGAAAAGCAAATGACTGCGGTCCGAATTTGATATTGCAATGAGCATCAGTGCGGGAGAATATACCTGAAGGGGCGATTATCAGATACAACCGCTTCGGAAGTATGGATACCGGGAAAGCATTAGAGTCGGATGAGTCATAGGAGGATCAGTTCGTGGTGTTCATCTGCACCCCGTTGCCGACATGTGTACAGAATTTAATTTGTCAAAATATTTATGCTTCCTGTGCATACTTGTATATCTGCTTTGCGTAGCTTCCTCTTTTTAGGAGTTACATCCCGTGTACAAAACTCCGCCCATTCAGGGGCCCAATCAATAAAATATGTTATTCAGTACTTGATGCCGGTTCTTTACTGTTTTGTGCATGATAAAACGCCTAAGTTTACTGAGACTGGCATGTGTATAACATCACTGGCCCTTGCCAACAATTGCTAAAGCGTTGAATTAACTGAAAATAACGTCACTAACCTGAATAGATTTGGTTGCATAGGCTTGTCTTGTCTGGTTTGTGTTGTTGCAGGTTCCATAGCCGTACGAGGAAGATGATCAAAAGATTGCAATAACGAAAGACGCGTTCCCCACGCAGGTCATGCATGGTATTCCTGAAGAAGGATAGAATTCCCCAGCTAGCCGTAGCTTATCCAAAGGATATTCTCCAACAAAGTCGTTTATCCTCAGCAGAATTGACGATTCCAAGATCGAAGGCTGTATTCAGACGGTGCATCTCAAGCAGAATGGTTTAGCCGCAGAAGATTAATATTTGTGAGCTGTATTCAGGCAGTTTACCCTTCCCCGCAGGGTCATTTAATCTCCCTCAGCGGAGTCAGTTGATTTTCCCTAAGAGAACCGTTCGTCCCCAGCGGAGTTCTCTTTCCAGCAAGTATTTTCATTCCTCCCAGTAGAACTCGAAGATTAAGACTCTCCCCGGCAAAGTTGGTTGTGTGCCTTGGCAGTTATTTTGTCAGAATACTATGTGACATCTGTTCACTCTCCAGCAGAAATTCAATCATAATGTGTACATCTGCTATTCCCCAGCAGAGTTACATTCCCCAGCAGGGTGTTACTTCAACGAGGTGCTTGAGCTAAGTTCCCAATTTCCCAGCTGAGTCGACTTCACTCTTCCAGCATTTATTTTGCTGGAATAATCCTATAGCATCTGGCTATCCCCAGCGGAGCTGGCATTATCTTCAGCATTTATTTTGCTGAAGCAGTTTCTGTACCCAGCAGTTCGAGTCTGCATTTGCATTGGCATATAATGTTATATTTGCATCAGCATATAGTGTTATATTTGCATTGGCATGTAGTTTCGTGCTTGCATCCACCAAATAAAAGCGCAGCATTTCCATGTCGAATGGAGCATTGCATCATTGTCATACGCATTTGTGAAACATAAACTAGGTTGACTGACCTTTGGTTTCAAGTATCTGTTTCTCCCGCAGGTAGAGAGAGCCCTCACTCAGGTGAATCAATAAACATTCAGGATCTCGACGTGAGACATTCGAAGAAGTGTCAGCTTCGGCGCTACTCCCCACAGAGTCAGCAGGATAAGTTTTCTCTTTGTCCCTAAGCAGAGTTACTTATTTTCCCGCCAGGGTTCTTGTTGAAGTTTCTCTGGTCCGACCAGCGGATTGTTTCCTTCAAGGTTGTTGTTACGTCAGCATTAAAGGGTTTCAGGAATCAGAACTTCAGAGGCCACCGCCGGTTATCAGAACAGGCGTCCGGTAGTTTGGTTTTCAAGTATCCCCAGTAGAGTCCGCTTCAACGTCACTGTCGCGTCAGTACTAAGGAGTTTGTGGTTTGGGACCAATGGAAGGCTGAGTCCTAACATGGACAAATTTCTTGACAGGTTTTCTTTTTGCTAGAAAAGTGGAGTCCTAACGTGGACAGATTTATTTCCTCAGGGTTGATAAGAGGTGCTAGTCCTAACGTGGACAGGTTTGACTTTTCAGAATTGTTGGAATGTGGAGTCCTAACGTGGACATTTCTTCCAGGTGACGATATGTGTTAGTCCTAACGTGGACAAATTCGAGTTCTCGGTATTGATTGAGTGTGGAGTCCTGACGGGGACGAGGTTGGTTACTCTTCGTGCTGGTGTCCTGACGTGGACCATTTATTTTCAGCAAATAGCTTTATTCGTAATGGTGAAAGGGGTGTCCTGACGTGGACAAGTTTGTAGTTCGTTGTGATGACAAGATGCGAGAGTCTTGACGTGGACAAATTATCCTTCTTCGTGTGGTGGGCAAAGTATGAGTCCTGACGTGGACACAGTCTTATTTTCCCAGCAAGTCGAAGACGCGCAAGTCCTGACATGGGCAAGTTTATTTCTTCAGCAGGTAGGGATATGAGTCCTGACGTGGACAAAGTTTTATTTCCTCAGCGAGTCAGGAGGCGGGTCCTGACGCGGACAAATCAAGACGAAACGTGAGTCCTGACGTGGACAGGTTTATTCCTTACATGGAAAGAGAAGCTTCAGTTCCTTACGTGGAAAAGCAAGCTTAGTCCTGACGCGGACAGATCCAGAAGAAAGTTATTCCTTACGTGGAAAGATGGAGTCCTTACGTGGACCGATCAAGACGAGTTGGTTTCCTTACGTGGAAAGATGTGATTCCTTACGTGGAAAGATAGTATTCCTTACGTGGAAAGAGGCTTGTATTCCTGACGTGGAAAGAAAGAGTGTGTTACTGGCATGAAGGGGTTTAGTCCTGACGTGGACAGATTCAAAAGAAGACGTATTCCTTACGAGGAAGAGTTTGACGAAGAAGAAGTTCACTCCTTACGTGGAAAGGTGAGTCCTAACGTGGACGGTGTTATTCCTAACGTGGAACGGTTATTCCTTACGTGGAAGGGTGAGTCTTAACGTGGACGAAGTATTCATAACCCAAAGAGTTTAGTCCTGACGTGGACAGATTCAGACGAAGTCTTAGTCCTAACGTGGACGATGTTATTCCTAACGTGGACGGTGTTATTCTTAACGTGGAAGAGTTTATTCCTAACGTGGACGATTTATTTTTGACGAGAAGGCAGACGAGCCACCCCCAGCAAAATTGTTGAAGTTTTCCGAATTGACGAAGCAGGCGTCCTAACGTGGACAGTGTTCTATCTCTGCGATGATAGAATCTTTTTTAGAACGGTGAAAATAATCCCCAGCCCGGTCGCGCGAGATCAGTGGGTTGTCGTAACAGTCAGATTCAGCTGATGAATGTCACTCCTCAAGTAGTGGCGTAGTTTATTTCTGCGGTTGGCAAATTTTTGGGTTCTTAGTGTTCAACCATCTTGTACCGCGAATGTCTGAAGGCACCGGGCTCTTCACCCAATCGGGTCCAAGTCGCTTGAATAGGGGCAGCTGTTGCACCCTAAAATTTGCTCAACCTTATTCACCTGATTTATGTTTTAATATCATTAGCATTTGCATATAGAGTCATGTACATAGGTTACTCATCTGCATAGCATAAGCATAGCAAGTTATTCAACAGGGGACCAAGCATTATTCTCCTCTCTATAGGCCTATCAAGAGGTTATTATCCTGATTCAATCTCATTCAAGTCATCAGAAAAGAATTTGAAAGTTGGAGAAGTCAGGGGATCAAGCATTGAGTATATCTCCTAACTGAGGGTGTCTGAGGATCAACAAAGAAATTGTGAGCTGTGGGCTGAGCATGGGGAGTATCTAGACATCTTGGAGGATTTAGAAAGTCATTTGGAGTAGGAAATGAGTCATTGGTGTGGTCACAAGAGTTGTGGAGGAAGACAGTCAACTAGGGTTTCATCTGGGTCAACCCTGGGTCAACTCTAGGTCAATTGATTGATTGAAAGGCATTGAGGTCTATTGGAGAGATGTGGGGTTCATCATTTGACATGGAGAATAAGGATATGGTGATATGCCAAGAAGAATTCAAGAGAAATCAAGGAGAAGAGGAGTTTCTAAATTAGGGTTTCTATGTAAAATCCCCTAGTTTAGGTCAAATTTCCAAGCAAGATAAGTCAAAATGAAAGCTTCAAATGAATCCTTGGCCAACATGGAACTTGTAGAGGATCTCAAGACCTTTAATTTTAGTGGTGGAAGACATCAAGGAGATTTATAGAACTCAAGTTATGGTCCTTGCAAGTTACAGGTCATCTGAGGTATCTGAAATTTTGTTTGTGAAAGTGACTTGACTCCCAAGCAATTTTTACCCCTCAAGGAGATTTCAAATGAATTTCTGGTCAACATAAGAGTTGTTCCTCATTGTCTTAGATTTCTATAATGGTATAGTATGCCTTCATATGATTTGTGGAACTCTACTTATGGTCTTGGCAAGAAAAGGGTATTTTGGTCATTTGAGAATTACAGGTCATTTTAACCTATGCCCAAAACTCATACAAGGATGCTTCAAATGGAAAACTTTACAACATCAAACTTGTTACAAATGACATTTTGAGTCTAGAAAAGTGGCCATGAGAGATTGGAAAGATTCATAGCACAAGGTTTCAAAATTGTTGGATTTAATGAATAAAAATGACCTTAAAAATGAGATTTTTCATATCTTGGCCAAATGAAGCAAAATTATAGGTCATTTTGAATGGAAAGATCATTTTAAAGACATTGGCTAAAGTAGAATTTTGAGCTTAGTTCACATTTTGGGAGTTATCCATGGTTGCTTGTAATGGAAGGTACATAAACCAAATCCAAGGGAATTTGTGCAAGGGAAGCTTCTCCAAGTTTCTAGGAGGTTCTAACCTCACCTATATATTGATAAGAGATGGTTCATGCCATGGTTGGTGATTGCATTTTCTCAAAACCCCAAGTTTCATTCACTTTCTCCATTTGGTAAAAGCTTCTCAAACCCTCTCAAATCTCCACCAATCTTCACCATTCTTGTTTGGTTCTTCATCATCATCATCCAAGGATCAGAAATCACACATTTATTTGGAAAATTGAACAAGGAATCGTGCCATTCATCATCATCATTCAAGGATCACAAATTGTGGAAGTAAGAGATTCAAAGCCATAGAGTCATACTTGTTGCATACAGAAGCCATCATTGAGTTCTTGGATCACTTTCCATTCATCACAAGCATCAAATCCAAGGGTTTTGGTACCTGTTTTCAAGAATTTGCACCAGGTATGTTTTCCTTCGAATTAGCTAGCATAGTGCTCATGGCATAGAATTGTTAGTGTATTAGAGACCTAGGTGGTTAGGTGATGATTTTCACAGAGTTTGGAGAGGTTTAATGGAGGTTGCTCATAGTGCACCAAATCTGGTTGGATTGATGTCTCATGGTTCAGTGCATGAAATTCTTGGTTTATTGGCTTGTGGTAATCAGCATAAGTTGTAGATAAGTTTAGGACAAGATTTAGGGAGTTTTGGATGAGTTGATCACAGGTGTTCATGGTGGCTTATGACTGGTATTCTTATCGAGTTAGTTGATGGAGTGAGTTTTAGGAGAAGTTATTATCATGGCTGTATAGATGGAAGTTCATAGAGCAACTTTGCTCTTGGAATCGTGTGAATCCATGGAGGTATAAGGGAGAACAGAGGTGTGCAAGATCGTGCATGGTTAGGGTTTTCTGAAACCCTAGGTTTGCCCAAGGTTGAAGATGAAGGAGGACCCTACGATGGAGGGTTTGACTTGACTCAGATTGCAATCCAAAGGTCCACGTTTGAAGTTGAAATACGGAGGGAAACTCTGGGCATCAAAACGCCCCGTTTCATTTAAGAGTTCTGAGTGGGCCTTGAAATTTCATTGCTAATGACACCCCCGTTCTCAAGCCCAATACCAAATGAACTGGAAATGTTGATATTTGCACCGCTCTCACTTTTTTTATTTTTTGGTGGTTTCTGATTGCTTCATGGGCCTAGTAACATTGCTATGCACACCTCCCAGCCGGTGGCCCACCTGGAGAAAACACTGCGCGCATTGGCTATTCTCACCCCCTCCCTCTATTTTTCTATATTTCATTTTTAATTTCTTTTCATTTTTCATGCATTTTCTAAAAATCATAATAAATCATAAAAACATTATTTTTTAATAATTCTTTTTGCATAATTTTCTTTAAAGAGTCTAGAAAATTATAAAAAATAAAAATTGCATTTTATTTTTCATTTGATATTTTTCCCATATTTTCCAAATAAATAGCATTTTAAATAGTTTAATTCCATCCATGATTTTGATAATTGTTGTTCTACTAGTTGCTTTAATATTTTTTGTCCATTCTTTTTAGGTTGATTAATAGACATTGTTAGTTTGTGCATGAAATTTAGTTCATATTTTTAGGAATTCATTTGAGGTGATTAGTTTAGGTGAAAACAACATGAATAAACTTAGGGTTTTAAATCAACTTAGGTGAGATAGTTTATTTCTTTTAGGAAATTTTCATTTGATTTTTGGGTATGGACTATAGGGGTTATGGGTATAGGATGGATCCCCTTAGAAATCACTAGGATTCCCCTACTGCTATTAGTATATGTTAGACTAAGGCACGGATCTAGAAGGGGGGGTTGAATAGATCCCTTTTAAAAATTTGAGTGGCGCTACCAATAAAATTGGTTTTCAAAATTGTTTTCAAATGCGGAAGCGGCCTTGGAAAATATAGTCTAAAACGAACAACTATTGGAGAGCCGGATATGCGTCAAGCAGATGAATTTAAGACGATAACGGATAGTAAATCACTACACACTTTTATGCAAAACTCAGATGTGATTCACTCGTACTATTTCCTTATTCCAATGATCAAAAATTACACCAAAACTAGCAGCAAAATTAAGGCAATTTTAGTTCAGCACTTTTGTCGAACAGTTGGTGTGCACAAATACCTTAAATGATATTTGTGTTGAATGAGTGATTGAAAAAGCCTTAGTACAGTATTTCTATTGTACTTAGTAGTTAAAAAACAGTGTTTCACCAACTCACTCAATCAATACTACAATTTGACAAAATCACTTATTCTAGAATCACTTAATTTTTAAGCTGTAATTGAAAATGCAGAAAATAAAGGAACACAAGATTTGATGAGGCAGTTCCCCCAGTCGTCCTCGCGTTGGGGTACGTCTGCCCTCAATTCTACAATGAGAATTGAGATATGTATTGAATAGATATCACCTGTTTGGTAGAACAGTTATACACAAGAATCGATAGACAATTGATACAAACAATCTCAATGTTGCTGATAATTTCTACCACTTCTTGCCCCTTGATTCAAGATGAATCAAGTCCTCCAATTTGATGTGAATGACCTCCGATTGCAGCCACCTTATTGACAACTCTTCCGTTGATCAAACCTTCGGCACGGCTGATCTTAGACACACCCAAATTGAACCCGGAACGTCTTCAACCTTTCAACGCCCTAGCTACTAGATTGATCAACCTTCCGCTAATCAATCACCTTCGCACTCGCTTGATTGTTGAACCGACGATTCCGTAACAAAAGCCTTCAAAACCTGTAGTCTTGATAGGTAAAACCTCAAAGGTTTTCTCCCAAGAAACACCTGCACCAGCTTCCACTCGAACCGGATCTTCAATCACGCGTTCGAACCTTATCACCGTCGAGCAAACCACAAACCGCAGCAAAAAAAAAAAAATTGATTATCTGTAATTTGAGGATTTGTGAGTTGATTGAACGATGAAGATGAAGAACACTGATGCACCTCTTTCACGTTTCTTGACCTGAACACTTTCTCACAATGCTTTCAAAAATGTTGGTTGTTAAAATTGAAAAGACAGCTATTTATAGTAATATACAAAACAGACAGTTGACAGATCAATGAAACATAGCAGAATTTCTGTTTCTGCGCGCGAACGGTCGACCATAGGGTCGGCGTGCGCTGAGCCGTGTGACACTCAAACTGTCATGCGCCGAGTCAGCGGTCGACGCATGATCTTCATGCGCTGAGCCGTCTGATTCTTAAACCTGCATGCGCCAAGTTAACGGTCGACGCATGACCTTCATGCGCTGACCCGTGTGAACTGAATGAAACTGTGTGCTGACGGTATGGTCGGCTCATGGTTCAAAAATCTGCAAAAACATAAATTTCTACAGCTTTTTGTGCATTACGTCATTGTAAAAATTGAATCATAAGTAGCGTGAATGATTTAAACGAAAGAAGGATATCTCTTAGCAAGTTGTCATCATCAAAAACCAGAGGCACGCTTGTGTTGGTAGATACTTTGCCTTCACATTCTCCCCCTTTTTGATGATGGCAACCTACTGTTACGCAACACGTGATAGGTATAGGTATGCTCCTGCTCCCCCTTTCTTTTACAATTATAGCGGTCGTAATCATCGTCTATCTACTGCTCGGTTCTCCCCCTTTGACAACATCAAAAAGAGGTAAACTCGTGACACAATAACAACACATTGAATCATGCATAAATGAGATACCAACAGATGAGAAGTAAACAACAGTTATACATACGATGGAGATAACAGTTAATAGATTACAGAACCACAAAAATGTCATGATAGCAACATAGAAGTAAGCAACAATCATAGTGAGTTTGGGCAGAAAAGCAAAACACAACAAACAAAATGAATGCAAGCCAAAACAGGAAACAACAAATGACATATGAGCGCATGCTAATAGCCCCGTCCACGTCCGCGACCACGACCACGCCTGTCATAGTAATGAGGATGGCGTTGGGGATGAGCTAGATCAGTAAATTCTTCTGTGATGTTATTCAAAAAGTCAAGACTGTCGACAATGGCGCGCTCTTCAGCTTGATGACAGTGAGTTAGAGTCTCGAATCGAGCGTCCAGCTGAGTCGACATTCCACTGATCCGTTCATTTTGGTTATGCAGTTCAGAACGAATTTGTGCCATTCTTTCATTTTGATCCCTCATGAATTTTTGCTGTTGTTCCTGCATATTGGTCATAAAATTTCGCTGTTCCAACTGCATCGACTGCATCATTTCTAAAATCTCCGAATTGTTTGACGGTTGTTGAGGAGAAGGTGGGTCTGCAGTGCTTGGTTGATACGGCTGATAGAATTTGCCAAGGGTGGTCCACCCGGTGTATTGCCATTCACCCCAGCCTTGGTTATTTTCCTCATCCTCATTTTCCTGTTGGTTTGAGTAGGCAGACCAGTTATTGTGTTGATTGTCATCTTGATATGTTTGTTGATAGTTTTCAGAAGGCACGTATGGTTGATGACCTTCATTAATATCGTGGTCCAGCTGAGTCTCATCAGCGGTTTCTTGTGCCTCTCCTGCATTGTCACCTTGATTGTCTTCATCTTCACTTGAGCTTCCTTCTGCTTCTTCATCTTCTCCACCCTCTGACTCATCAGCACTTTCTTCACTCGAGGAGGCAGCTGCAGCCATGGTTGAGCGCCGATAAAATCTGTACTTTTTGAGCGACTGATCCCACACATATCCCATCATAGCAAAGACCTTTGAACTGATGTCATGTTATGTGACCGCTGCCCTGTTATGGTCGACTCAATATGCAACAAACAGCAGATTTTTGTATTTTACCATATTCAGAGGTACATGCTATGCAAAAATGATGTCATGACATATAAGAAAAAAAATATCTATATACATATGCAGTAGATGTCATACAAATTTAGCGTAGTATAAGCGATATGATTTGAGATCAACAGGATTATCAAACAAAGAGAGAGAGAAAGAACAATATCACCTTGATGCCTGATTTGCTTGATACACAACATACTTATACTTACACGAATATCAAATTGTTAGAAGTACAACAGCATGATTATTTGAATGAAATAAGATAACATCAGCAAATATTATTCCCGTTCCGAAATGTCGAGGATGCCAAGTTCTCGGCGGATATGAAAGAAAGGTTCCGTTGCTAGCGGCTTTGTGAAAATGTCCGCTAGTTGGTTTTTAGTGTCAACGTGTTCAAATACAACATCACCTTTCTCAACATGGTCCCTAAGAAAATGGTGTCGAATTTCTATATGTTTAGTGCGAGAGTGTAATACGGGATTTTTGGTAAGGTTAATAGCGCTAGTGTTGTCACATAGGATAGGAATACGTTCAAGTTTAAGATTGAAATCTAGTAGTTGTTGCTTAATCCACAGAATTTGAGCACAACAACTACCAGCGGCAACGTATTCCGCCTCGGCCGTTGATAAAGCAACTGAAACTTGTTTCTTGCTATGCCAACTAACCAAGGAGTTTGAAAACAAATGACATGTACCACTAGTGCTTTTCCTATCCGATTTGCACCCGGCAAAGTCGGAATCGGAGTAACCTACCAACGAGCAATCACTACCCTTAGAATACCACAATCCATACTTCGGGGTACCTGACAGGTATCGAAGAATTCGTTTAACAGCTTTTAGGTGGGATTCTTTGGGACATGATTGGTATCGTGCACACATGCACACACTAAACATAATATCAGGACGTGACGCAGTAAGATAGAGAAGTGAACCAATCATACCTCTATATCGTTTTACCTCTACGTCCTTGCCATTTTCATCTTTATCCAAATTTACGCATGTAGGCATTGGGGTGTCTATGGCCTTGGATTTTGCCATGTCAAATCTCTTGATCAAGTCCAAACAATATTTTGTTTGGCTCACGAATGTCCCTTCTTGGAGTTGTTTAATTTGCAGGCCGAGGAAGTATGTGAGCTCCCCCATCATACTCATCTCGAATTCGCCCTGCATGAGGTCAGAAAACTCTCTCACGAGATTCATGTTAGTGGATCCAAATATAATATCGTCAACATAGATTTGCACCAAAATCAAGTGCTTTCCTTGACGTTTAATGAAGAGTGTAGTGTCAACCTTTCCTCGTGAGTACCCCTGATTAAGTAAAAACTTACTTAGTCGCTCATACCAAGCTCTAGGAGCTTGTTTGAGACCATATAAAGCTCTTTTTAACTTGTAAACATGTTCAGGGTATTCATGAGATTCAAAACCGGGAGGTTGAGACACATATACTTCTTCATTTATGTGACCGTTAAGGAACGCACTTTTAACATCCATTTGAAATAACTTAAAATCCTTTGCACATGCAAAGGCGAGTAAAAGGCGTATAGCCTCGAGTCGGGCAACCGGCGCATAAGTTTCCTCATAGTCGATGCCTTCCTCTTGGTTATACCCTTGAGCGACCAATCTCGCTTTATTACGGGTTATTACCCCGTTTTCGTCCAACTTGTTCCTAAACACCCATCGGGTGCCGATTACTCGATGGCCTCGCGGAGGAGGGACAAGGTCCCATACCTCGTTTCTTTTAAACTGATTTAGTTCCTCTTGCATCGATAAAAACCAGTGCTCATCGAGTAGGGCCTCTTTGGGGTTTTTAGGCTCTATTTGTGAAACGAAAGCGAAGTGATAACAAAAGTTACTTAGCTTAGATCGAGTGGTGACTCCCTTTGTGATGTCTCCGAGAATATTGTCAATTGGATGATCTTTACACGACTTCCAAGCTTGAGGGAGATCATCGTTTGTAGGCGGATGAGCTTCCTCAGTTACCTCATGGTGTGCATCCTTATCCTCCTCAATTTTGACTCTATCGGGTTGATCAATCCCCGTTTCGCCACCTTTGAGTATGTCTTCTGTGGATGTACCTGCACCATGAACAACACTATCCTTTCCGACATTTCTCGGATAGGACTCATCAAACGTAACGTGCACAGACTCTTCAACAGCTAGTAATCTTTTATTATAAATCCTATATGCTTTACTTGATTGCGAGTACCCTAGAAAAATGCCTTCATCGGCTTTTGAATCAAACTTGCCCAAGTTTTCCTTTCCATTGTTTAATACAAAGCACTTGCATCCAAAAACATGAAGGTGAGAAACATTAGGCTTTCGCCCTTTTAAAAGTTCATACGGAGTTTTGTTTAGAATGGGGCGGATGAGTACCCTATTCAAAACATAACATGCCGTACTAATGGCGTCGGCCCAAAAGTATTTTGGTAAACCACTATCATTAATCATTGTTCTTCCCAATTCTTCTAAAATTCTGTTTTTACGCTCCACAACCCCATTTTGTTGAGGAGTTCGTGGAGCCGAGAAGTTATGATCGATGCCATGGTTACCGCAATATTCTTCAAATAAATGATTTTCAAATTCACCTCCGTGGTCACTTCTTATTGACACAATGTTTGTATTTAACTTATTTTGGGAGAGCTTGGCAAATCTCTCAAAAGCGGCAAACGTGTCACTTTTACTCACTAAGAAGATGGTCCAACAGAACCTAGAAAAGTCGTCCACTATTACGAATCCGTAATAGTTTCCTCCTAGACTTTTGATCCTAGACGGCCCAAACAAGTCCATATGAAGTAGTTCAAGAGGTCTCGTTGTTGAAATAATCTTTTTGGATTTAAAGGAGATCCTCGTTTGTTTTCCTTTTTGACAAGCATCACAAAGGTGATCCTTGGTGAACTTAATTTTGGGAAGTCCTAGTACTAGATCTTTTGAGACAATCTTATTGAGTAAGTCAAAGTTGACATGCGCTAAGCGCCTATGCCATAGCCATGAGTCTTCACTCATAGATATGAGACATTGATCGCTTGTTGGGGATACCACATTCAAGTCAAGCATATACACATTGTTTACTCTAAAACCAATAAACACATTCTTCTTATCACTTTCATGCACAATTTTGCAGCAATCTTTTGAAAAGGAAACATTGTAACCTTTGTCGCATAATTGGCTAATGCTAAGGAGATTATGTTTAAGGTTTTCGACAAGCAACACATCGGAAATTGTAGTAGAGGAGGGATTACCTATACTACCTTTACCTAGTATCGCTCCGCGGTTGTTATCACCGTATGTTACATACCCTTTCTTCTTAGCCACGAAGTCTATGAATAAGGATATGTCTCCAGACATGTGCCTTGAGCACCCACTATCAAGAACCCATCTTCTCTCGGTGGACTCGACACATTTCACCTGTCAAAATATAACTTAGAAAAGGGAGGTACCCAATGGCATATTGGGTCCTAATAGGTTAGCGACAAGACGGTTGCGTTTGGGCAACCATTGGTAGATGCCTTTAGGAACAAGAAATCTCCTAAATCGACATTTACCAATGGAGTGGCCTTTCTTGCAACAGTAAAAGCATACAAAGTCGACATTAGAATCACTTTCACTTGCTTGATCCCTAATTACATATGCATATTTTTGATATGGGTTTATCATACTTTTTCTAAAATCCTTTTTATCGATTGCAAATGTAATTTTAGGTTCAAGTGCCTTGTCTAATTTGGCCTTAAGGTTTCTAACCTCACCTTGCCAAATATGACAAGTATCACAACCAAAGTTGAAAGGATTACTATTGTCCTTACAATCCGATTCATTATCTTTCACAATGGAAGCCTTAAGGTCCTCTAATTTCTTTTCGGACTCTAAGACTTTGTGCTCTAAATATGTAAAAATTCTTCTATTAGAAGCAAGTTTCTTAAAGGCTTCAGTTGCTTCCTTGTGTAAAACATCGAATGCGGTTTGTAATTCGGAATGAGACATATTAGATGACATATTATATCTAGAGTGACGTACCTGTTTCTTTTTCTTTTTCTGATTTGCGGAGAGACATAGATTCACGGACTCTTCTTCATCACTAGAGCTTTCATTAGAGGAGGAAGAATCACTGTCGCTTTCCCACGCGATGTACGCCCTCCTAGGCTTTGATGCTCTCTTATGTGACTTCGATTGTTCCTTTTCTTTTCCCTTGTTGTTCATTGGACAGTCCGGTTTGTAGTGACCGGGCTTTCCACATTTATAGCACGTTCCTCTAGTCTTTTTGCCTTTTTGATTGTCATCTTTGGAGAACCTTGATTGCCTTCGGAAATTTACCAGGTTCTTCTCCGAATGTTGGATGCCGTTCTTTCTCACGTACCGGTTATACCGTTTAACGAACAGCCCCATGTCCTCATTTATGTCTTCTTCTTCGTCGTCGCTTGAAGAATAATCACTTTGCTCTTTTGCTTTAGACTTCGAGGAAGAAGCCTTAAGAGCTATGGACTTCTTTTCACTCATCTTTACTTTGTCCTTCTTTTCTTTCCTTTCATGTTGGTCAAGACTCAAGAGTACCTGTTCATGCTCTTGTAGTTTGCCAAACAATGTAGTCAGGTCTAATACCGTAAGATCATTTGCCTCTTTGATGGCGGTCACTTTCGGCTGCCATTCCCTGCTAAGACATCTCAAAACTTTATTAGTAGCAAGATCATTGGAAATAGGTCTTCCTAGTGAATGTAATCTGTTTATGAGATGAGTAAATCTCTTTTGCATGTCAGCAATGGTTTCCCCTTGCTCCATGAAAAAGAGATCAAACTCTTGTATAAGAGTGTTGATTCGAGCCAACTTAACATCGTTTGTCCCCTCATGGGCAATTTGTAGTGCATCCCACATAGTCTTAGCCGTAGGGCAATGGGATACACGGTAGTATTCATCTACACCTAATGAGGAGATTAGAATGTTCTTAGCTTTCCAATCGTAATTATACTTTCGCTCATCGTCGTCGGTCCATTGTGCTTCGGGCTTTGGCACAACTTCGTTATTCTCATTTGTCATGGTTATTTCAATCGGACCATTGAGAATAACGTTCCATATCTTTCTATCTATGGAATTAATGTGCACCCGCATACAGTCTTTCCAATAGCTATAATTTTCACCGTTAAAAACGGGAGCTCTATTGTACGCCCCTTTTGGTTTGTTAGCCATTATTCTATCAATGTTGTATTTGAAGCACCGGAGAACCGGAGCTCGTGATACCACTTGTTAGACTAAGGCACGGATCTAGAAGGGGGGGTTGAATAGATCCCTTTTAAAAATTTGAGTGGCGCTACCAATAAAATTGGTTTTCAAAATTGTTTTCAAATGCGGAAGCGGCCTTGGAAAATATAGTCTAAAACGAACAACTATTGGAGAGCCGGATATGCGTCAAGCAGATGAATTTAAGACGATAACGGATAGTAAATCACTACACACTTTTATGCAAAACTCAGATGTGATTCACTCGTACTATTTCCTTATTCCAATGATCAAAAATTACACCAAAACTAGCAGCAAAATTAAGGCAATTTTAGTTCAGCACTTTTGTCGAACAGTTGGTGTGCACAAATACCTTAAATGATATTTGTGTTGAATGAGTGATTGAAAAAGCCTTAGTACAGTATTTCTATTGTACTTAGTAGTTAAAAAACAGTGTTTCACCAACTCACTCAATCAATACTACAATTTGACAAAATCACTTATTCTAGAATCACTTAATTTTTAAGCTGTAATTGAAAATGCAGAAAATAAAGGAACACAAGATTTGATGAGGCAGTTCCCCCAGTCGTCCTCGCGTTGGGGTACGTCTGCCCTCAATTCTACAATGAGAATTGAGATATGTATTGAATAGATATCACCTGTTTGGTAGAACAGTTATACACAAGAATCGATAGACAATTGATACAAACAATCTCAATGTTGCTGATAATTTCTACCACTTCTTGCCCCTTGATTCAAGATGAATCAAGTCCTCCAATTTGATGTGAATGACCTCCGATTGCAGCCACCTTATTGACAACTCTTCCGTTGATCAAACCTTCGGCACGGCTGATCTTAGACACACCCAAATTGAACCCGGAACGTCTTCAACCTTTCAACGCCCTAGCTACTAGATTGATCAACCTTCCGCTAATCAATCACCTTCGCACTCGCTTGATTGTTGAACCGACGATTCCGTAACAAAAGCCTTCAAAACCTGTAGTCTTGATAGGTAAAACCTCAAAGGTTTTCTCCCAAGAAACACCTGCACCAGCTTCCACTCGAACCGGATCTTCAATCACGCGTTCGAACCTTATCACCGTCGAGCAAACCACAAACCGCAGCAAAAAAAAAAAAATTGATTATCTGTAATTTGAGGATTTGTGAGTTGATTGAACGATGAAGATGAAGAACACTGATGCACCTCTTTCACGTTTCTTGACCTGAACACTTTCTCACAATGCTTTCAAAAATGTTGGTTGTTAAAATTGAAAAGACAGCTATTTATAGTAATATACAAAACAGACAGTTGACAGATCAATGAAACATAGCAGAATTTCTGTTTCTGCGCGCGAACGGTCGACCATAGGGTCGGCGTGCGCTGAGCCGTGTGACACTCAAACTGTCATGCGCCGAGTCAGCGGTCGACGCATGATCTTCATGCGCTGAGCCGTCTGATTCTTAAACCTGCATGCGCCAAGTTAACGGTCGACGCATGACCTTCATGCGCTGACCCGTGTGAACTGAATGAAACTGTGTGCTGACGGTATGGTCGGCTCATGGTTCAAAAATCTGCAAAAACATAAATTTCTACAGCTTTTTGTGCATTACGTCATTGTAAAAATTGAATCATAAGTAGCGTGAATGATTTAAACGAAAGAAGGATATCTCTTAGCAAGTTGTCATCATCAAAAACCAGAGGCACGCTTGTGTTGGTAGATACTTTGCCTTCACAGTATATTACTGTCTATAGTTGATTGATTGGTGTGGTATGCCCTCTGGGGATTATTGCCTGTTTGTCTGTATATTGGGATTGTCTGGGGATTGGGGAAGCTGAAGACTCGTGATGTTGAAGCCATTGGAGATCCAGAGACTGAAGACCAACTTCCAGAGTTGGAAAGGGGATTCCTGCTAGCAGCTGTTGAGGAGGTTAGGGTTTAGGAGCTAGGCAGAGCTTTAGATTGGAAAACTTGTTTCTCAAACATGGAGTGCCTTGTCTGCATCCATCCTTTCTCTATGATTCAAAGTCTCTTTCAGATATCCACCTTCTTCCTTTGGAAGGATCAGTGAATGTATTTGAAAGATAGAACTTTTGAGGGAAAACTGTCTGTTTAATGTTAACAGTTGATGAACCACCCTTGGTAGGTAATTGACTGTCTAACATTCATTCACTTCATCTTGTTGACTGATATTCCTCCCGGAGATTGAGACTTAAAGAAAAGCCATTGCAGATGGAAGATTGATGACCAAAGCCCTTGCTTGAAGACTGTGGAGATGGGGATTGATGCTTGCTGAAGCTTGTAGCTGTTTGGAGATTACTTGAAGTCAGATGTTGATGCAGAGTTGCTGTAGCTGTTTATTATTGTTGTATTTCCTTTCCTGATGTATTGATTGGTTTTCTGGACTGTATTGTTTGCTGTTTACCCTGCTGGGTTGAAAGTGAAGCCTGTTCACTTTTGCCTATTGTTTTTCTAGGTTCGAGGTTGAGTGGGACTCCCTTGCCTCGCTTGTATTGTTGCATCCATGCATTTTACTGTTTTACTGTATATATCTGATGTTGTTTCTGTTTCTGTCTACTCCCTTAGGATCGCTGTTTCTCTCTGCGCAAGAGAGGGGCATGATAGACACTAGGTCTTAACCCATGCATGATAACATTAGGTTAGTTTGATTCCCTTCGCAACCGTAGGTTAGGGTTCTGTCTCTTCTTCCTAAAAAAAACAGAAAAACACAATAAAATTTCAAACACAATAAAAGACACTTCTTCCGTAAAGGAATATGAACTCATCAAGACGTCATTTTTGTTCGCTTGGACTGCTAATCAGAAAAACCTTTTTCAGAAGGAATAAAATCAATCAAGACAGACTTGTGTCGTACGTGGCCCGAACTACGTTTGCTCTGATCTTTCATGCTGTATGAAAGTACGTAGGCATAGGATGCGATATCCTAGCGAGCAACCTTCCCCTCCTTTCCCGTAGGTAGGCGAACTACGTTGACTCTGATTTCTCGTTCCAGACGGGAATACGTAGGCATAAAGTGCGATACTTTGCCGAGTCATTTTCTTTCCTTTTAACCCCTGACCTGTAGAGTAGATAGAAATAACAATCCATACCCGAAAACAAGCGTGGATCCCGTCGAGTACGACGGACGTGAGGGGTGCTAATACCTTCCCCTTGCGTAACCGACTCCCGAATCCAGGTTTTGGCTGCGACGACCATACCTTTCCCGTGTTGTGCGAGGTTTACTCTGAGCATTTCCTTTCCCTCCCGTGGGATAAATAACGCACGGTGGCGACTCTTCTGTCCAGCCGGCACCGATTTTCGCAGTAGCGACAGAAGGACTTACTTGTTAAGGACGCTGAAGAGTTTATGAGGTTGATCAAGAAGAGTGACTACAAGATCGTGGATCATCTCCATCAAACTCCTTCGAAAATTTCCATCCTGAATTTGTTGCTGTGTTCTGAGGCACATCGCAACGCACTGTTAAAGGTTTTGAATGCCACGTATGTACCGCAGGAAATCTCGGTCAACCAGTTGGAAGGGGTCGTAGCCCACATGAATGCTGGAAATGGGTTAGGGTTCACTGACCTGGAGCTGACGCCGAAGGGAAGAAACCACAACAGCGCCCTGTACATCTCGATAGAGTGTAGGGGAACAGTTATGTCTCATGTGTTGGTGGACACGGGGTCGTCACTCAATGTTCTTCTGAAGAAAGCATTGATGAAGTTAGATACTCGAGGATTGATTTGCACACCCAGTGATCTGGTTGTGAAAGCGTTCGATGGAACCAAACGTCATGTTTTCGGGGAGGTGATGCTACCAATCCAAGTTGGGCCGGAAACTTTCGACGCGGTTTTCTATATTATGGACATCATGCCTGCTTACAGCTGTCTCCTAGGTCGGCCATGGATCCACTCTGCTGGCGCCGTGACCTCCACGTTGCACCAGAAACTCAAGTATGCTGTCGGAGGCAGCATCGTAACTGTTTGTGGCGAGGAAGACATAATGGTGAGCCATTTGTCGTCCTTCAAATATGTCGAGATGGATGGGGAAATCCACGAAACCCTATGTCAGGCGTTCGAAGCTGTTAAAGTCAAGAACGTAGCTCCTGTAATCACGGAAAAACCAGAGATGACTCTCTCTTCCTTCAAGGAAGCCCGGGCCGTTGTTCAAGCCGGATCTACCCCAGGTTGGGGGCAGATTCTAGAAATACCTAACAAACAGGACAAATTCGGGTTAGGATACTCTCCGGCGGCTGAAGACTCCTCTTCTCACAGTGCGTCGCGACGTAAAGGGCCGATCCAGTTTACCAGTGGCGGGGTGATATTTGAAAGTGTCAACGTGGTGTCTGAAGACGGCGAAGACAGCGACTGGGACCTAGACTCTTGGATCCAGCCAAGCAAGCCAGGCGAGAGCCTCAACAACTGGTCCATCAGGGATATCATCCAAGTGACAGGCAAAGAGTAATGATTTACTTTCTCCAATCATTGTACAATCCTATGTCCTACCCGGGGCATAGTGGTTTTATTGTCAGGGCCTTATTTGATTATGTACATGCATTTTACCAATAAATCAAAAGGCATTTTTCTTTGTATTCAAATATTGTGATCTCTGTTATTCCTGTTTTATATTTGTTTTGAAAAACAATAAAATGGCAATGAGGTTTGTGCTAACCTGCATATCCTTGTTTTAAGCTTAACCCTTGTTATTGCAGGATCCGCATAGCAGATGACATCGACTCTGGACCTTCTACGACTCACTTCGACTTCGATTGCCCGATCTATCAAGCCGAAGAAGAGATTGATGAAGACGAAGACCTTCCCGAAGAGTCGGTCCGCTTGTTGAAACAAGAAGAGAAATTTATCCTGCCTCACGAGGAAGAGATTGAGATTGTGAATCTGGGTTCTGAAGAACTAGTCAAGAATGTCAGGATAGGGGCTGCATTGCAGAGTGATGTCAAGCAGAGATTGGTTGAGATGCTGAGAGAGTATAGTGACATCTTTGCTTGGTCATACGAAGATATGCCCGGACTTGATACTGACATCGTGGTCCATCACTTGCCGCTGCGAGAAGATTGTCCTCCCGTTAAGCAGAAGCTTAGAAGGACACGACCAGATATGGCCGTTAAGATCAAAGAAGAAGTGCAGAAGCAGCTTGATGCTGGCTTCTTAGCGGTCACTACTTACCCTCCGTGGGTCGCCAACATAGTGCCTGTATCGAAGAAGGACGGTAAGGTGCGAATGTGCGTCGATTATCGGGATTTGAATAGGGCGAGCCCTAAAGATGATTTCCCGCTCCCCCATATTGATGTGTTGGTCGACAATACAGCTCAGTTCTCCGTATTTTCGTTCATGGATGGCTTCTCCGGCTACAATCAGATCAAGATGGTGCCGGAGGACATGGAGAAAACTACGTTTATCACACCTTGGGGAACATTTTGCTACAAGGTAATGCCTTTCGGTCTGAAGAACGCAGGGGCCACTTACCAATGAGCAATGGTTACTTTGTTTCATGATATGATTCATCATGAGATTGAAGTTTATGTTGATGACATGATTGCGAAGTCCCAAACGGAGGAAGGACATCTGGTCAATTTGCTGAAGCTTTTTGAGAGGCTTAGGAAGTTCAGGTTGAGGTTGAATCCTAACAAGTGTACTTTCGGAGTACGGTCTGGAAAACTACTGGGGTTTATCGTGAGTGAAAGAGGCATCGAGGTTGATCCTGCGAAGATAAAAGCAATACAAGAAATGCCAGCGCCAAAAACAGAAAAAGAAGTTCATGGTTTCCTGGGCAGAATAAACTACATTGCAAGGTTTATTTCTCAGCTCACGACCACGTGTGAACTGATGTTCAAACTGCTAAAGAAAAAATAGGCGATTATCTGGAACGAGGATTGCCAGAAGGCATTTGATAAGATAAAACAGTATCTACAGGAACCTCCGATCTTGATACCCCCAGTGGCTGGACGACCCTTAATCATGTACTTGACAGTTCTTGAGAATAGTATGGGGTGTGTTCTCGGTCAGCACGATGAGACAGGTAGAAAGGAGCATGCCATTTACTACTTGAGTAAAAAGTTCACAGACTGTGAATCTCGTTACTCGATGCTGGAGAAGACGTGTTGTGCACTAGCCTGGGCCGCCAAACGTTTACGACAGTACATGCTCAATCACACTACCATGCTAATTTCGAAGATGGATCCGATCAAGTACGTCTTCGAGAAGCAAGCGCTTTCGGGCAGGATTGCCAGATGGCAAATGGTGTTGACGGAATATGACATTCAGTACGTTTCCCAAAAGGCCATCAAGGGAAGCGTATTGTCTGAATACCTAGCCGAACAGCCGATCGAGGATTATCAGCCGATGAAATTTGAATTCCCTGATGAGGATATCATGTTTCTCAAGGTGAAAGATTGCGATGAACCGTTGCCCGACGAGGGTCCGGATAGGAAATCTCAGTGGCAATTGATATTTGACGGGGCGGTTAATTCTTACGGAAGTGGCATTGGGGCGATCATCACAACTCCCCATGGATCCCACATCCCGTTCACTGCGAGACTGACGTTTCCGATCACCAATAATGAAGCGGAGTACGAAGCATGCATCATGGGGCTAGAAGAAGCAATTGATTTGAGAATCAAGAACCTAGATGTATATGGTGACTCGGCGCTTGTGATCAACCAAATTAAAGGGGAGTGGGAGACTCGTCAATCGAATTTGGTGTCGTACATGAACTATGCCAGAAGGCTACTTCCGTTCTTTGA
Source organism: Lathyrus sativus (assembly GCA_963859935.3). Lineage (NCBI taxonomy): Eukaryota > Viridiplantae > Streptophyta > Magnoliopsida > Fabales > Fabaceae > Lathyrus > Lathyrus sativus. The sequence goes on along the minus strand of OZ012737.1, from coordinate 253,030,819 downwards.
TCGAGTGGAACTCCATCATGTGCCCAGGGCTGAGAATCAGATGGCTGACGCCTTAGCCACGTTGGCTTCGATGTATAAAGTCAATTTTTGGAATGAAGCTCCAAGACTTGTCCTTTCTCGTCTTGATAGACCTGCATTCGTCTTTGCGATCGAGGAAGCCTCCGATGGCAAGCCATGGTTCCATGATATCCAGACCTTCCTTATGACTAAGAAGTATCCGGCGGGAGCGTCAACCCAGGATAAGAAGACTCTGAGGAGGCTGTCTGGAAATTTTTATCTCAATCCTGATGGAGTTTTGTATAAAAGAAACCACGATCTCGTGCTACTCAGATGTGTAGATGAGAAAGAAGCGAGTATGCTCATGGAAGAAGTCCATGAAGGCACATTTGGTACGCACGCCGGCGGGCATGCCATGACAAGAAAGATCCTGAGAGCAGGGTACTACTGGCTGACGAGGGAATCAGATTGCTTTAAATTCGCGAAGAGATGTCATAAATGCTAGATTTATGCTGATAAGATTCATGTGCCGCCGTGCCCGTTAAACGTCATGTCCTCCCCATGACCGTTCTCCATGTGGGGCATCGACATGATAGGCAAGATCGAGCCCACTGCATCTAACGGTCATCGCTTCATTCTAGTAGCTATCGACTACTTCACCAAGTGGGTGGAGGCAGCCTCATATGCTAATGTGACCAAGCAGGTGGTGGCTAAATTCATAAAGAGGGACATCATCTGTCGTTACAGAATTCCCGAGCGGATCATTACTGATAATGGTTCGAATCTAAATAACAAGATGATGAAGGAGCTGTGCTAGAGTTTCAAGATTGAACATCACAACTCATCTCCTTACCGGCCGAAGATGAATGGCGCCGCTGAAGCGGCCAATAAGAATATCAAGAAGATTGTACAGAAGATGTTTGTGACCTATAAAGATTGGCATGAGATGTTGCCATTTGCATTGCACGATTATCGTACGACGGTACGTACATCAACCGGGGCAACTCCTTTCTCACTGGTATACGGTATGGAGGTTGTCCTACCATTAGAAGTTGAGATTCCTTCTTTACGAGTTTTGGTTGACGTAAAACTCGATGAGGCAGAATGGATTAAGAACCGACTAAACCAACTCAGCCTGATGGACGAGAAGAGGTTAGCATCGATTGCACATGGTCGTCTGTACCAGAGCCGAATGAAGAAAGCTTATGATAAGAAGGTGTGTCCTAGAAGCTTTCAGACGGGTGATCTCGTCCTGAAGAAGATTCTTCCTCCACACTCCGATCACCGGGGCAAGTGGACTCCCAATTACGAAGGTCCATACGTCGTCAGCAAGGTCTTCTCGGGAGGAGCCTTGTTGTTATCCACGATGGATGGTGAAGATTTTGCATCCTCGGTGAACGCGGACGCAGTTAAAAAATACTTTGCTTAGAAAACGACCCGCTGGAAAGAAAAAGAATGTCCAGGCAAAAATGGGGCATCCCGGCGAGCCATAAAAAAGGAAAAAGGTTCGGGCAAAAATTAGGGATATAAAGAAAAGAATGTACACCCGCAAAGTCGAAAACCTAGAAGGGAGACTTTGGCAAAAAAGGGTATCCCGGTGAATCGAAAACCCGAAAGGGTGGTTCAGGCAAAAGTTAGGGATTTGAAAAAGCAAATGACTGAGTTCCGCGTGTGGACTCTCATTGTTTAGTGGTTTGGAAGACCTGAGGGTCGTATATCTGAATCAATCTCTTTTGAAGCTGAAGCATTGGAGAAGTATCGAAGTCGAGTGGGTCATAGAGGGATCAACTCATGGTGTTCGTCTACGCCTCATTGTCGACATTGGTGTATATACTGATGTATATTTATGTTTTTATGTTTGCGCAGCTTCCTCATCCCAGGAGCTTGCATCTGTTGTAAAACATTTTTGCCCATTCAGGGGTTCGTTATCAATGAAATGTATACTATTCAACAATTCTATTTGTTTGTTAAGCATTTACCTGTTTTGTTTGCGAAAAAGAACGCCGATGTTTTTGATAAAATGCGCATACATAAACTTACTGGCCTAGGCCACTGATTGTTGAAACAATGAATTACTTGAACATTGTCACAAGATGATAACCTTGATGGGTCCCTTTGAGAAGGGTATCTTGTCTGTTTGTTTGTGTTGTTGCAGGTATAGCATATTCCAGGCAGTATGTCGTATGTTTCCCCAAGCAGGATGGTTCCTTCTTCTCCAGCAAGGTTCAACAGCACCTCCTCGTGGAGTTTGAACATGAGATCGTAAGCATTGATATGTTTCCCCAAGCAGAGAAGATTCTCTCCCCAAGCAGATGTATCCTGAAGGATTGACGGCTCCCCAGCTGAGTCATATACTGAAGTATGCGGCTTTCAAAAGTTCAAGACGGAAGGTTTCAGCGGAATTGGATTTCCCCACAGAGTTGTACTCTCCCCGGAAGGTAGGAGTGATTCCATCATCTGGTTTCCCTCCTCAGCCGAGTTTGCAGTTCCCCAAGAGAGCCGAGTCCTTGGAAGCCGTTTGGGACATGATTGGTTTTCCCCAGTAGAGTGTTGAACAGCTGATGCTAGATTTCCCCACCAGAGTTGTCATCTCCAAGACAGTTTTAGCCGCGGAGGTTGTGCGGTTTATTTCTATGATTGACATCGTTTTCCTCAGCAGTTGTGGTTCGTATGCCCATTTGAGTAGGTCCAGGTTCTCGTAGAACTTTGTTCCCCTGCAGCAGTCGACTGAAGTTCATTTCCCCGGGCGGAGTCCAATTGAGATTGGTGTGACTTCTTCTCCTCGGCAGGATGATTCCTTCTTTCACCAGAGTGGTCCTTTCTCCTTGACAGGAGGATTATCCCTTCAGCATTTATTTTGCTGATGGGGTCATAGCATTTTGCATGATTGCATAGCATCTACCCTAAATGCGTAGCATTTCCACCGTGTGGAGCATTGCGCCATTGTCAAACATATGCATATGAAACATGAGCTAGGTCGTTACCGTTCTTGTTTTGCAGGTGTTCCTCAGCAAATTCGTTTGCCCAAGATGATTCTTGAATCCTCCAGCGAAAGTGGTTGCTTAAGATGATTCTTAAAATCCCCAGTGAAGTCGCCAGAGTTGGTTGCTCAAGTTGATGCTTAGAGTCCCCGACAGAGTGTTTGCTCAGGACGATTCCTGAAATCTCCAGCAGAGTTATTGGTTCAGGATGATTCTTGAAGTCTCCGGCGGAGTTATTGGTCCAAGATGATTCTTGAAGTCCTCAGCAGAGTTGATTCACCCAAAATGATTTCTGGATCCCCGAAGCAGAGTTACTCGATAGTTCTCTAGAATCCCCAGCAGGTTTTGAAACAGAAAAGTTGAAACTTCTCTTGAAGACTTGATGATCAAAGTCTGGCAGCGGTGCCAAGACCCCTGACTTACTGACGAAGTCTAACCGTGAAATTAAAGTAGCTCGCCTAGCTGATGCAGGGGGCCTGACGGCAAAAGATGTCTATCCTTATTTGTCCATGATGGATTAAGGATCCCATTTTAAGACTTACTGACGAAGTACAAATGTGATGTCGAAGCAGTTCTCTCCGCTGATGCGGAATGCCAGACGGTAAAAGATTGTATATCCTTATTTGGTTCATGATTGACCGAAGATTCTATGAACCAAGATGAGTCCCAAGAATTCCCGATGAGTCCCAAGAATTCTTCTGCTATGACGGTGAATGCCTGACGGCATAATCGACCATCCATTACCAGTTACCATGTAACTGGTGACCCCTTGATGACTTGAGGACGAAGATCTACAGCAAAAGCAGATGATCATCCTGGCGGAGATTTAAAATCAGACTTTTCACCGGTTACCGTGTGACCAATCCCCCAGCAAAGTTGTCGTGCAACTGTCATGTTCAGTTTTGAAGACGTTCCTACCAATCGGAGTATCGTTTACCTGTGAGGTTGGCCAATCACCCGTTACCGTGTAACCAGTGATCCCTCGATGATTTGAGGATGCAATGATATAAGATAAATCAGAGAATCATCCTGACGGAGGTTCAGATCATTATTTCTCCAGCTAGTTGCCGCGCAACTACTATTTCAGTTTCCGAAGATTTATCCCATCAGAGTACCGTGTACTTGTGCAGTTGGCAAATTTCCGGGTTTGTTGGTATTCAACCGTCTTTTACCTTGATTGTTTGAGAGTCGTTCTCTTCTCACCCAGTCAGGTCCAAGCCACTTGAATAGGGGCAGCTGTTGCACCCAAAAATTTGCCCAACATTTCTTTACCTAGCTTGTCTGTCATTTCACTCACATTAGCAATATCATTTGCATTTCATTGACATGTGTGCAGGAGATCAAGAGGTATGATTGCCAATCAAGAGCTACACAAGACTTTGAAACTAGCTAAGAAGGATATTCAAGTGTTCAAGGGTTGATATCCTTGTCAGAGAAGTTAGAAGATCCTCAGAGAGAGTGATTGAAGCTAGTATGTGGGTCTCCTAACTTGAGAGTTGTGGGAAGCCACCAGATGATTCTGAATCCATGAGGTTGGACTTGAGGTCTTGAGAGAGCTTATGAGAAGTGTTGAAGATCACTTTGAGGCCTAGACAGGTCATTGTGCAAGATTAAGAAGGCTCAGCCATGAGTGGTGCAGTTAGGGTTTGACTGGGTCAACCCTAAGTCAACTGATGATTTGAGGAAGGTTGAGACCTAATCCAAGAGCCATGTGATCATGGATTGATACATTGAGATGTTATAAGGATGATTCCAAGGTCAACTCATCATGATTGAAGAGTTTGAGAAGTTTCAAGCTAGGGTTTCTAAGGCTTGACAGTGTAAAATCCCCTAGTTTGACCCCTATCTTCAAAGCAATTTGGCTCAAGATGTGATTGTCATCTCATATTACCCCCAACATGATTGTTGTATAGCATGATCTTAGATTTAATTTGAGTGCTAGAAGTCCTTAATAGGATTTGTAGAACTCAAATTATGGCTTTGACAAGTTACAAGTCATCTGCGGAATGTCAATTTGGAGCTTGAAAGTTACCCAGCTTGCATGAAGCTTTTGCCCAAGAGGGATGATTCCTATGAACTTTTGGTCAACATGAATGTTGTTCCTTATCCTCTTAGCTTTCTAGAGAGTGCTAGAAGTCCTTGATAGGATTTGTAGAACTCAAGTTATGGCTTTGACAAGTCAAGGGTATTTTGGACATTTGGTGATTATAGGTCATTTGTGATCATAGGCCATTTGCACCAACTTAGATGCCTCAAATGAAGATTTGTTCAACTAGAAAGTTGCTCAAAATGGGGTTTTAACCTTGTTCATGCATCAAGGAGACATTGAAATGGCTCAAGGAGAGACTTGGTTCAAGAAATTTTGAAAAAGGAAGAATTAAAAGGATTTAATGGTAAAAAATTCACATAATTCATTTGGTGACCAAATGAGACAAACTTATAGGTCATTTTGATTGTAAAATGCATTTTAAAGACAATGGAAATGTTGGTTTTTTCATTTGAGGCCCCATTCAAAGATTTGCATTTGATTTCTTATGATGTAAGTTACATAAACCAAACTATGCACAAGTGCAAGACCAATGCTCCAATCCATCCAAACACCTTCATAATCTCATTTGAGGAGAATTTGGATGAGAATGAGGTGATGAAAAAGCTGCTAGCAGGGCTGCCATGGATGAGCATGAGAGGAGAAATTCAAGAGCAAGAGATATTGGATATCTCATATAGATGGTTCTAGGAACTTCTAGATCATTCCTACTGGTTCTATATAAGCTGTAGAGCTGGTCTAGGGCCAGGGTTAGTGAGAACTGGGGGAGAAAAGAGAGATTGAGTTCTGAATTTTCTTCTTGCAAACCAAATTCGGTTACACACTTTTGATCCATTTCCATCCAAATTCTTGTGTTCAACATCTTCCTCTAGAGTGTATGAGTGATTCCAGATAGAATTTGAGCCAAGATCATAGCCAAATCGTGAGAGAGCAACTTGAATTCATAGCTTGCAAGTCAAAATCGAATCCAAGAATTCAGAGAGTTTCAATCCAATTTGTTGCATACAGAAGCTTCCTTTGGTGTTAGTGAAGGTATCTGGAGATTCTTGGAGGTTGATTTGAAGGTTTCAGTGCTCTGTGCATTCCAAATTTACAGGTATGTGATTCTCATCGTGTAGCATGATTCAGGTAGTTTGGCTAGGTTTTGATAGGCTAGATGCATTGTAGATCATTGCTAGAAGCTTTCTGGATCATTAATTTGAAGATTAGTGACAATTTAGGGTTTATGCAATTTTCGGTTGAGATTGCTATTCTTGGATTCTTGAGTTTTTAGAACGATTGAGTAGTATAGGTGGATTCCTTGTGAAATTTAGAACAAGATTCATGTAGAAACCATGTGGAATGGAGGCTTGTAGAGAGAGTTAGGGTTGGATGAGGCTGGCCGGAAAAGCCACCGGCGATGACCTTCGCGCGCGCAGGTGGAGAAGTTTCAGAAATTTAAATTGGGGAAGACGAAATCTAGAGCGTTCATTCACGTGGTAGACTTTGACTCAAACCTTCATCCTAGAGCTCTCGTTGAGCCACGTAAGCTGGCCTTGCAACACATCGTTTTGATAAGTTAAAAACCCCAAGCTTGGCTTCCTCGCTGCATAGACCAAAGGCGCATGGGTTCGAGTCTTCTTGTGTAACTTTTTCTTTTAATTTTTGTGAACTGAGAATTGGCGCCTGGGCCTATGAAATCATTGCTATTTGCCACGCTTGTTTTATTAATTTCTTTTATTTTTCTTCATTTTACATGGTTTAGTAAATAATCCATAAAAAAATGAAGAATAACTCAAATAATTCCATTCTTTTTTCCATTGATTCATGATTGAATCTAGTTTTTTTAGATAAAAAATATTGATATTTTATGCATTTTTTATTTTATTAGCATTTGTTGAATTTTAATTGATGTTAAAATAATCATGGTTGATACTTTGTTTTGTTGAATTTGGTCTGATCATTTGATGATGATTCTTGCCTTGATTTTTTGTGTGTTGCTAGCATAGATATGCATGTTCCCCCTAGATTTTTCTCACATTTTTGTGATGAATTTAAGTGGTAGTTTTAGGTTGAAACTTTAAGAGCTCCATTTTTAGGGTTTATGGTTAATACCTTATTATTTAGGTTTTATATCTAGACCTTGGTGGATGATTCAACCTCTGAATTTTGTATGGTAGATTCATGATTGAATTAGGGTCCTTTAGGAATTTTTGTAGGAATTTACAATGTAGTTTACTATTTTTGTTTGATTTTAGTTTAGGTGCTAACTTTGGATGATTCTAATGCACTAATTTGACTAGATTAACCCCTTAAGTTCCCTTAGAGTGAGCTTGTGTTGTTTTTGCCCTTGGTTGAGGATGAAGCCAATTTGAAGATGCAATGGAGTGCTTGAAGAATTTGGATGTGAAGATCTTCCCTTCTTTTGGTGTAGTGTTGATTAGGTGTTAAGATTAGGGTTTGTAGGCAGAGCTTCTAGATAGATTATCTTCCTTCATAAACATGGAAGATGTTGATTACTTCCATTATTCCCTATGATGTAAGGTCCCCTTGTAAAGGCCTCATCCCTCCTTTGGCATTGGGGCGATCATCACAACTCCCCATGGATCCCACATCCCGTTCACTGCGAGACTGACGTTTCCGATCACCAATAACGAAGCGGAGTACGAAGCATGCATCATGGGGCTAGAAGAAGCAATTGATTTGAGAATCAAGAACCTAGATGTATATGGTGACTCGGCGCTTGTGATCAACCAAATTAAAGGGGAGTGGGAGACTCGTCAATCGAATTTGGTGTCGTACATGAACTATGCCAGAAGGCTACTTCCGTTCTTTGATCGAGTGGAACTCCATCATGTGCCCAGGGCTGAGAATCAGATGGCTGACGCCTTAGCCACGTTGGCTTCGATGTATAAAGTCAATTTTTGGAATGAAGCTCCAAGAATTGTCCTTTCTCGTCTTGATAGACCTGCATTCGTCTTTGCGATCGAGGAAGCCTCCGATGGCAAGCCATGGTTCCATGATATCCAGACCTTCCTTATGACTAAGAAGTATCCGGCGGGAGCGTCAACCCAGGATAAGAAGACTCTGAGGAGGCTGTCTGGAAATTTTTATCTCAATCCTGATGGAGTTTTGTATAAAAGAAACCACGATCTCGTGCTACTCAGATGTGTAGATGAGAAAGAAGCGAGTATGCTCATGGAAGAAGTCCATGAAGGCACATTTGGTACGCACGCCGGCGGGCATGCCATGACAAGAAAGATCCTGAGAGCAGGGTACTACTGGCTGACGAGGGAATCAGATTGCTTTAAATTCGCGAAGAGATGTCATAAATGCTAGATTTATGCTGATAAGATTCATGTGCCGCCGTGCCCGTTAAACGTCATGTCCTCCCCATGACCGTTATCCATGTGGGGCATCGACATGATAGGCAAGATCGAGCCCACTGCATCTAACGGTCATCGCTTCATTCTAGTAGCTATCGACTACTTCACCAAGTGGGTGGAGGCAGCCTCATATGCTAATGTGACCAAGCAGGTGGTGGCTAAATTCATAAAGAGGGACATCATCTGTCGTTACAGAATTCCCGAGCGGATCATTACTGATAATGGTTCGAATCTAAATAACAAGATGATGAAGGAGCTGTGCCAGAGTTTCAAGATTGAACATCACAACTCATCTCCTTACCGGCCGAAGATGAATGGCGCCGCTGAAGCGGCCAATAAGAATATCAAGAAGATTGTACAGAAGATGTTTGTGACCTATAAAGATTGGCATGAGATGTTGCCATTTGCATTGCACGATTATCGTACGACGGTACGTACATCAACCGGGGCAACTCCTTTCTCACTGGTATACGGTATGGAGGTTGTCCTACCATTAGAAGTTGAGATTCCTTCTTTACGAGTTTTGGTTGACGTAAAACTCGATGAGGCAGAATGGATTAAGAACCGACTAAACCAACTCAGCCTGATGGACGAGAAGAGGTTAGCATCGATTGCACATGGTCGTCTGTACCAGAGCCGAATGAAGAAAGCTTATGATAAGAAGGTGTGTCCTAGAAGCTTTCAGACGGGTGATCTCGTCCTGAAGAAGATTCTTCCTCCACACTCCGATCACCGGGGCAAGTGGACTCCCAATTACGAAGGTCCATACGTCGTCAGCAAGGTCTTCTCGGGAGGAGCCTTGTTGTTATCCACGATGGATGGTGAAGATTTTGCATCCTCGGTGAACGCGGACGCAGTTAAAAAATACTTTGCTTAGAAAACGACCCGCTGGAAAGAAAAAGAATGTCCAGGAAAAAATGGGGCATCCCGGCGAGCCATAAAAAAGGAAAAAGGTTCGGGCAAAAATTAGGGATATAAAGAAAAGAATGTACACCCGCAAAGTCGAAAACCTGGAAGGGAGACTTTGGCAAAAAAGGGTATCCCGGTGAATCGAAAACCCGAAAGGGTGGTTCAGGCAAAAGTTAGGGATTTGAAAAAGCAAATGACTGAGTTCCGCGTGTGGACTCTCATTGTTTAGTGGTTTGGAAGACCTGAGGGTCGTATATCTGAATCAATCTCTTTTGAAGCTGAAGCATTGGAGAAGTATCGAAGTCGAGTGGGTCATAGAGGGATCAACTCATGGTGTTCGTCTACGCCTCATTGTCGACATTGGTGTATATACTGATGTATATTTATGTTTTTATGTTTGCGCAGCTTCCTCATCCCAGGAGCTTGCATCTGTTGTAAAACATTTTTGCCCATTCAGGGGTTCGTTATCAATGAAATGTATACTATTCAGCAATTCTGTTTGTTTGTTAAGCATTTACCTGTTTTGTTTGCGAAAAAGAACGCCGATGTTTTTGATAAAATGCGCATACATAAACTTACTGGCCTAGGCCACTGATTGTTGAAACAATGAATTACTTGAACATTGTCACAAGATGATAACCTTGATGGGTCCCTTTGAGAAGGGTATCTTGTCTGTTTGTTTGTGTTGTTGCAGGTATAGCATATTCCAGGCAGTATGTCGTATGTTTCCCCAAGCAGGATGGTTCCTTCTTCTCCAGCAAGGTTCAACAGCACCTCCTCGTGGAGTTTGAACATGAGATCGTAAGCATTGATATGTTTCCCCAAGCAGAGAAGATTCTCTCCCCAAGCAGATGTATCCTGAAGGATTGACGGCTCCCCAGCTGAGTCATATACTGAAGTATGCGGCTTTCAAAAGTTCAAGACGGAAGGTTTCAGCGGAATTGGATTTCCCCACAGAGTTGTACTCTCCCCGGAAGGTAGGAGTGATTCCATCATCTGGTTTCCCTCCTCAGCCGAGTTTGCAGTTCCCCAAGAGAGCCGAGTCCTTGGAAGCCGTTTGGGCCATGATTGGTTTTCCCCAGTAGAGTGTTGAACAGCTGATGCTAGATTTCCCCACCAGAGTTGTCATCTCCAAGACAGTTTTAGCTGCGGAGATTGTGCGGTTTATTTCTATGATTGACATCGTTTTCCTCAGCAGTTGTGGTTCGTATGCCCATTTGAGTAGGTCCAGGTTCTCGTAGAACTTTGTTCCCCTGCAGCAGTCGACTGAAGTTCATTTCCCCGGGCGGAGTCCAATTGAGATTGGTGTGACTTCTTCTCCTCGGCAGGATGATTCCTTCTTTCACCAGAGTGGTCCTTTCTCCTTGACAGGAGGATTATCCCTTCAGCATTTATTTTGCTGATGGGGTCATAGCATTTTGCATGATTGCATAGCATCTACCCTAAATGCGTAGCATTTCCACCGTGTGGAGCATTGCGCCATTGTCAAACATATGCATATGAAACATGAGCTAGGTCGTTACCGTTCTTGTTTTGCAGGTGTTCCTCAGCAAATTCGTTTGCCCAAGATGATTCTTGAATCCTCCAGCGAAAGTGGTTGCTTAAGATGATTCTTAAAATCCCCAGTGAAGTCGCCAGAGTTGGTTGCTCAAGTTGATGCTTAGAGTCCCCGACAGAGTGTTTGCTCAGGACGATTCCTGAAATCTCCAGCAGAGTTATTGGTTCAGGATGATTCTTGAAGTCTCCGGCGGAGTTATTGGTCCAAGATGATTCTTGAAGTCCTCAGCAGAGTTGATTCACCCAAAATGATTTCTGGATCCCCGAAGCAGAGTTACTCGATAGTTCTCTAGAATCCCCAGCAGGTTTTGAAACAGAAAAGTTGAAACTTCTCTTGAAGACTTGATGATCAAAGTCTGGCAGCGGTGCCAAGACCCCTGACTTACTGACGAAGTCTAACCGTGAAATTAAAGTAGCTCGCCTAGCTGATGCAGGGGGCCTGACGGCAAAAGATGTCTATCCTTATTTGTCCATGATGGATTAAGGATCCCATTTTAAGACTTACTGACGAAGTACAAATGTGATGTCGAAGCAGTTCTCTCCGCTGATGCGGAATGCCAGACGGTAAAAGATTGTATATCCTTATTTGGTTCATGATTGACCGAAGATTCTATGAACCAAGATGAGTCCCAAGAATTCCCGATGAGTCCCAAGAATTCTTCTGCTATGACGGTGAATGCCTGACGGCATAATCGACCATCCATTACCAGTTACCATGTAACTGGTGACCCCTTGATGACTTGAGGACAAAGATCTACAGCAAAAGCAGATGATCATCCTGGCGGAGATTTAAAATCAGACTTTTCACCGGTTACCGTGTGACCAATCCCCCAGCAAAGTTGTCGTGCAACTGTCATGTTCAGTTTTGAAGACGTTCCTACCAATCGGAGTATCGTTTACCTGTGAGGTTGGCCAATCACCCGTTACCGTGTAACCAGTGATCCCTCGATGATTTGAGGATGCAATGATATCAGATAAATCAGAGAATCATCCTGACGGAGGTTCAGATCATTATTTCTCCAGCTAGTTGCCGCGCAACTACTATTTCAGTTTCTGAAGATTTATCCCATCAGAGTACCGTGTACTTGTGCAGTTGGCAAATTTCCGGGTTTGTTGGTATTCAACCGTCTTTTACCTTGATTGTTTGAGAGTCGTTCTCTTCTCACCCAGTCAGGTCCAAGCCACTTGAATAGGGGCAGCTGTTGCACCCCAAAATTTGCCCAACATTTCTTTACCTAGCTTGTGTGTCATTTCACTCACATTAGCAATATCATTTGCATTTCATTGACATGTGTGCAGGAGATCAAGAGGTATGATTGCCAATCAAGAGCTACACAAGACTTTGAAACTAGCTAAGAAGGATATTCAAGTGTTCAAGGGTTGATATCCTTGTCAGAGAAGTTAGAAGATCCTCAGAGAGAGTGATTGAAGCTAGTATGTGGGTCTCCTAACTTGAGAGTTGTGGGAAGCCACCAGATGATTCTGAATCCATGAGGTTGGACTTGAGGTCTTGAGAGAGCTTATGAGAAGTGTTGAAGATCACTTTGAGGCCTAGACAGGTCATTGTGCAAGATTAAGAAGGCTCAGCCATGAGTGGTGCAGTTAGGGTTTGACTGGGTCAACCCTAAGTCAACTGATGATTTGAGGAAGGTTGAAACCTAATCCAAGAGCCATGTGATCATGTATTGATACATTGAGATGTTATAAGGATGATTCCAAGGTCAACTCATCATGATTGAAGAGTTTGAGAAGTTTCAAGCTAGGGTTTCTAAGGCTTGACAGTGTAAAATCCCCTAGTTTGACCCCTATCTTCAAAGCAATTTGGCTCAAGATGTGATTGTCATCTCATATTACCCCCAACATGATTGTTGTATAGCATGATCTTAGATTTAATTTGAGTGCTAGAAGTCCTTAATAGGATTTGTAGAACTCAAATTATGGCTTTGACAAGTTACAAGTCATCTGCGGAATGTCAATTTGGAGCTTGAAAGTTACCCAGCTTGCATGAAGCTTTTGCCCAAGAGGGATGATTCCTATGAACTTTTTGTCAACATGAATGTTGTTCCTTATCCTCTTAGCTTTCTAGAGAGTGCTAGAAGTCCTTGATAGGATTTGTAGAACTCAAGTTATGGCTTTGACAAGTCAAGGGTATTTTGGACATTTGGTGATTATAGGTCATTTGTGATCATAGGCCATTTGCACCAACTTAGAGGCCTCAAATGAAGTTTTGTTCAACTAGAAAGTTGCTCAAAATGGGGTTTTAACCTTGTCCATGCATCAAGGAGACATTGAAATGGCTCAAGGAGAGACTTGGTTCAAGAAATTTTGAAAAAGGAAGAATTAAAAGGATTTAATGGTAAAAAATTCACATAATTCATTTGGTGACCAAATGAGACAAACTTATAGGTCATTTTGATTGTAAAATGCATTTTAAAGACAATGGAAATGTTGGTTTTTTCATTTGAGGCCCCATTCAAAGATTTGCATTTGATTTCTTATGATGTAAGTTACATAAACCAAACTATGCACAAGTGCAAGACCAATGCTCCAATCCATCCAAACACCTTCATAATCTCATTTGAGGAGAATTTGGATGAGAATGAGGTGATGAAAAAGCTGCTAGCAGGGCTGCCATGGATGAGCATGAGAGGAGAAATTCAAGAGCAAGAGATATTGGATATCTCATATAGATGGTTCTAGGAACTTCTAGATCATTCCTACTGGTTCTATATAAGCTGTAGAGCTGGTCTAGGGCCCGGGTTAGTGAGAACTGGGGGAGAAAAGAGAGATTGAGTTCTGAATTTTCTTCTTGCAAACCAAATTCGGTTACACACTTTTGATCCATTTCCATCCAAATTCTTGTGTTCAACATCTTCCTCTAGAGTGTATGAGTGATTCCAGATAGAATTTGAGCCAAGATCATAGCCAAATCGTGAGAGAGCAACTTGAATTCATAGCTTGCAAGTCAAAATCGAATCCAAGAATTCAGAGAGTTTCAATCCAATTTGTTGCATACAGAAGCTTCCTTTGGTGTTAGTGAAGGTATCTGGAGATTCTTGGAGGTTGATTTGAAGGTTTCAGTGCTCTGTGCATTCCAAATTTACAGGTATGTGATTCTCATCGTGTAGCATGATTCAGGTAGTTTGGCTAGGTTTTGATAGGCTAGATGCATTGTAGATCATTGCTAGAAGCTTTCTGGATCATTAATTTGAAGATTAGTGACAATTTAGGGTTTATGCAATTTTCGGTTGAGATTGCTATTCTTGGATTCTTGAGTTTTTAGAACGATTGAGTAGTATAGGTGGATTCCTTGTGAAATTTAGAACAAGATTCATGTAGAAACCATGTGGAATGGAGGCTTGTAGAGAGAGTTAGGGTTGGATGAGGCTGGCCGGAAAAGCCACCGGCGATGACCTTCGCGCGCGCAGGTGGAGAAGTTTCAGAAATTTAAATTGGGGAAGACGAAATCTAGAGCGTTCATTCACGTGGTAGACTTTGACTCAAACCTTCATCCTAGAGCTCTCGTTGAGCCACGTAAGCTGGCCTTGCAACACATCGTTTTGATAAGTTAAAAACCCCAGGCTTGGCCTCCTCGCTGCATAGACCAAAGGCGCATGGGTTCGAGTCTTCTTGTGTAACTTTTTCTTTTAATTTTTGTGAACTGAGAATTGGCGCCTGGGCCTATGAAATCATTGCTATTTGCCACGCTTGTTTTATTAATTTCTTTTATTTTTCTTCATTTTACATGGTTTAGTAAATAATCCATAAAAAAATGAAGAATAACTCAAATAATTCCATTCTTTTTTCCATTGATTCATGATTGAATCTAGTTTTTTTAGATAAAAAATATTGATATTTTATGCATTTTTTATTTTATTAGCATTTGTTGAATTTTAATTGATGTTAAAATAATCATGGTTGATACTTTGTTTTGTTGAATTTGGTTTGATCATTTGATGATGATTCTTGCCTTGATTTTTTGTGTGTTGCTAGCATAGATATGCATGTTCCCCCTAGATTTTTCTCACATTTTTGTGATGAATTTAAGTGGTAGTTTTAGGTTGAAACTTTAAGAGCTCCATTTTTAGGGTTTATGGTTAATACCTTATTATTTAGGTTTTATATCTAGACCTTGGTGGATGATTCAACCTCTGAATTTTGTATGGTAGATTCATGATTGAATTAGGGTCCTTTAGGAATTTTTGTAGGAATTTACAATGTAGTTTACTATTTTTGTTTGATTTTAGTTTAGGTGCTAACTTTGGATGATTCTAATGCACTAATTTGACTAGATTAACCCCTTAAGTTCCCTTAGAGTGAGCTTGTGTTGTTTTTGCCCTTGGTTGAGGATGAAGCCAATTTGAAGATGCAATGGAGTGCTTGAAGAATTTGGATGTGAAGATCTTCCCTTCTTTTGGTGTAGTGTTGATTAGGTGTTAAGATTAGGGTTTGTAGGCAGAGCTTCTAGATAGATTATCTTCCTTCATAAACATGGAAGATGTTGATTACTTCCATTCTTCCCTATGATGTAAGGTCCCCTTGTAAAGGCCTCATCCCTCCTTTGGTAGGATGTGTGGCTCTTTACAAGTTGGTAGAACCTTTAAGGGTTCCTTTCTCTGATGATAGGATGCTTAGTGGTGACCTTTGGTCTTCACTCTGCTGTCAACCATCCAAATCTTGCTCTTGCTAGATGAATCTTTCTCCATTGCTAGAGGATGGAGTTCCTTGCTTGAAGAAGATTGAAGGCTAGAAGTTGATACTTCTCTGTACTTGAAGACTATCCTTGGAGCTGAAGCTTGGAGATCAAAAGGAACAAGTTGACACTTGTGGGAGGAAAATCAAGCTGAGATTGATGAAAGAGATGAAGCTTGAAGAAGATGAAGAACAAGTTGATACTTGTGAGGGGAATTCATTGAAGATTGAATGAAGAAGCTGAAGCTTGAGGAAGAAGCAAGCTGATGCTTGTGGGTTTAATGCATTGAGGCCTGAAGGTGGAGCTTACTGAAGAGCTGAAGCTTGAAGTTGAAGGAGAGGGATAAGTTGATACTTATGTGGATGTGTTGGAAGCTCAGAGAAGCAAGTTGGTACTTGCTATTGAAGATGATAGCCTTGAAGAGTAGTTGCATACTGAAGACTAAACTGCTGTCAGAAGATTGCTTTGCTGTGAAGTTGGGGAAGCTGTTGATCTGCTTTCTTTCCTGTCTGTTTGCTTGTTGTGCAACTGTATTGATGTGACTTGTTTGATTTGCTTGATGCATTAGAATAAGTTCATATTTAGATTTATTTAAGCTAGGAGCATGATTGCACTAGTGGTTGAGTTGCTCCCTCTGCTTGTATTTTTACTGTATGGCTTTGCTTGCTGGTATTTGGTAGAGCCCAGCTCCCTTGCCTATGTGGTCTGTGTTTTGCTTGATGGCATGTTATTTCATTTCCTCTGTATGACTACAGTCACTTATATCTTGCTTGATAGCATGTTTTATTCTTTTTGTATGATTGCAGTTATTCATATCTGGCTTGAGGTTGAGATGAGCTTGTGGAGGCTGATGCCCCACACACATTTCTTCCCTCACTTGCATTGCATGCATTTTACAGTCGTTTACTGTTTACTGTTTAAGCTGATGCTTTATCTGTTTTTGTTTATCATTGACATGATCCCCTAGGAATCTCACTTCCTTTGATAAGGAAGTGATGATTAGAACTTTATGTTGAAACCTATGCATGATAACTTCTAGGAGTTCCCTGTTTCAAACCTCAACCATAGGATGAATCCTTGGCATGACAACATTAGGACTTGATAGTCTTCCCCTTAGTTGAGCCTGTTCTCTCTTCTCATCTCAAAACAAAGTAAAATACAGTAATAAAGGTTAACTGACGTCGTACGTTACGAGCCTTAAGCTATCTGAGAAAGGATTGTTGGAGAGTTTCTTTTCAACAGTCTGGATGTTTAGTATGGCACCCTTTGGGTGACATGCGATGCATTCACTCTCAGGTCATAGTCTCTAGTGCGATATTGGTTGCAAACATCCATAAAAAAACAGTTCTTCCGTAAAAGACAGAAAACAAACTTCGAACCTTTTTGCCCCGTGGGCCCATAATTCAAAGGAAACTTTTCTGAAGAAAAGAGTGTCGTTAACTCCCAGTTCTACCGCAAACGGTAACGCCTAAGTCTCGAAGGGTCGAGCTGCGTACGCCAACTGCTGGAACTGTTTGTTAACCCTACTCGATAAAACAGATGAATCTGAATTCCCGTAATCCGTATTATCCCGAACTACGTAAGCTATGATCTCTCATACATGTTGAGAGTACGTAGGCACAATACTAACGTATTGGCGAGCCACCTTCCCCGTAACCCGTAGTTAGTCGAACTACGTTGACTCTGATTTCTCATTCTCTGATGAGAATAC
Source organism: Lathyrus sativus (assembly GCA_963859935.3). Taxonomy (NCBI): domain Eukaryota; kingdom Viridiplantae; phylum Streptophyta; class Magnoliopsida; order Fabales; family Fabaceae; genus Lathyrus; species Lathyrus sativus. The sequence goes on along the minus strand of OZ012737.1, from coordinate 253,013,559 downwards.
GTAGGAATAAAGCGCGACGCTTTGCCGAGTCATTTTCTTTCCTTTTCAGACCAGCTTTGATAGGTAGATAGATAAAACCAACCCGTCAGATAAACACAACAAGCATGGATCCCATCGAGTACGATGGACGTGAGGGGTGCTAATACCTTCCCCTTGCATAACCGACTCCCGAACCCAGATAACGGTTGCGATGACCTTGTCTTATACCTTTTCGTCAGGTTTTTCCGATCGTTTCCTTTCCCGTTCTGAGGGATAAATAACGAAAGGTGGCGACTCTTCTGTTTTGCCGACACCTTATTTTCGCGGTAGCGACAACCACGAACTACGACTGCTCTGATTCTTCATTTTCATTTGAATGTAAGATACGTAGGCACAAGATTGCGATGATCTTGGCGAGCACACTTCTATCTTCCTCCATTATTCCGTCAACTTTCCCATTCTTTCCCGTGGTCGAACTACGACGCTCTGATTTCTCATTCTTGTCCGAATGAGCATACGTAGGCACAAGGGCCCCAATCCTTGGCGAGCACTCTATCTTCTAACCATCCATCTCTCCTTTGCGTCTTTAACCTTTTACCCTACCAATTCTACCTTTATCATCGAGAAGAAAAACAAGTAAACCTAGACAACACTCTCCACAAATACCCTAAGAGGTTCCCGTTGAGTACAACGGACGTGAGGGGTGCTAATACCTTCCCCTCGCGTAACTGACTCCCGAACCCGGAACTTGGTTGCAACAACCCTATTGCTATCCTTTTGTTTTAAGAGGTTTTCTCGATATTTTCCTCTCCCGTTTATTCAGGAAAAATAAAGTTCGGTGGCGACTCTGTCGAACCGCATTTCCGCGCCTTTTGCGCGAGGGTCGTCTCTCCGAAATGTCTCCGTGATTTTTTCGAGGTGCGACAGCTGGCGACTCTGCTGGGGAGGTATGCTCCATGCAAAGAGAGAGTCGAGCCTATCTTTTGGTTTGTGAGGAGTGTTTGTTTTTTTATTTGTTTTCTTCTTGTTTATGTATTTGTTCTCTTGTGGATTTTATTTGTGCTTGGTATCTTGGTTGCCTGTTGGTTCTTGGGATGACATCATGAGTAAAGCTCTACGCCCGAGCTTTGGTAAAATAAGAGAGAACACAAAGTTTAGAATTGGTAGTCGAGTAGTGTTAGTCTCCGAGGACTTTCTCCTTGTGGGCCTAGCATGAAAGCTCCTCCAGAAGAGACCTATTCGTAGATCTTGTTGTAATACAGCTATCCTGTTGCATGATTTAATTCATGAAGGGTCCATGATTCTGGGAACCTTTTTTAGCACCAGTTCCAATAATGGTGGTCGTGTAGTGTTAGTCTCCGAGGACTTGCTCCTTGTGGGCCTAGCATGAGGACTCCACTCAGGAGAGACCTTATCGTCATTATCTTCGTAATACAGCCAGCCTGTTGCGTGACGCTCATACAACTAGTGTCTGTGATCCTGAGAACCAAACTTAGAAACCATCCCGTGAGTGGGTTTATGGGTAGAGTGTCTAGATCTTCCCGTATAGGGTCTACCTGTCGATTTTCTTTGAGCAGGAATTATGGTTACCTACCTATTACAATTATCAGCTTCAGAATTGTTTGAACTATGATATTGTGATCCTGGATCTTCTATCTTGCATTGCATCTTGCATATCATTTGCATTGCATCTCATATGTTGTGCATTTTGCATTTCCAATCCTTAAGTAGAATCTTATGTCTCCTTCCTTCCTCTCTAGTAAATCAAGCTGATTCCTCGACACCAGTACGCGACTAGAGCCAATACAAGACGAATGATGGAGCAGATTCAGCAGGAGCAAGCTGCCTTCAGGGAAGAGTTGGATTCTATCAAAGGAAAGATTGACCAGATCCTCGAAGCCATCATCACATCCATAAGAGAGGAAGAACAACATGAAGCTGCTACTGTCGTTAACAACAATGGTCAGGCGCAAGTGTCTACCCCAAGGCTCTCAGCTCCTGTCCTTAATCCCTATGGGATGCCAATGAATTTCGCTACCGCAGCTGAAGGGACCACCTCTCAGCCAATCCCAGTGCCTAGAGTTACTGTTGGAGCTATCCCGCAAGCCCAGCCAACTGTGGTTCAGATCCCCGAAGATAATATGGTGGATCAGTATGACGATGTGTAAAACTATCATGCTGCTATTCCCATTGCTAGTCCTGTTGTCGCTCAAGATTCAGAAGCTATGAAGATGTGTCGAGATCTAGCTGAGAAACTCCGAGTCATGGAGGGGTACAACTCAAATTCTCTCAATGCTTGGGAAATGTGCTTGGTGCCTGATGTCGTCATCCTGCCCAAGTTCAAGGTGCCCGAATTTTCGAAGTACAAAGGTATCAGTTGCCCAAACATTCATCTAAAGATGTACTGTCGCAAGATGGTTGCCTATGCCAGAGATGAAAAGCTCATGATTCATTGCTTCCAAGACAGTTTGTCTGGGGCATCAGTCGAATGGTATATGCAGCTGGAATGTAACAGTGTGCGCACTTGGGCCGAGCTAGCCGATGCATTTGTCAAGCAGTATAAGTACAACACCGATCTTGCTCCGAATTGTACTCAACTTCAGAGTATGACTCAGAAAGATAACGAATCCTTCAAGGAGTACGCGCAACGATGGAGAAAGCTAGCCGCAAGGGTGCATCCACCTCTTGTTGACCGTGAACTAATTGACATCTTCATGGGTACTTTACAAGGCCAGTACTACGAAAAGCTGATCGGTAGTGTCTCCGCTGGATTCCCTGACTTGGTGATCGTTGGTGAGAGAATTGAAGAAGGGTTTAAGAGTAGAAAGATCCCGGGAGGTTCTAATAGCCAAGCCAATGCCAAGAAGCCTTTCAATGGATACAAGAAGAAAGAGGGCAAAACAAATGCCATCTCTTTGCAGAAAGGGCAAGCTTCTCAACAAGCTCCTGCTCCTATGCCTTATCAAGTTCTCTATTATCAGTATCTGTATGTTGCTGCTGCACAATATGCTCCAATGCCTTATCAGCCAGTTGTTCAAGCAGTTCAAGCTCAGATGCCACAGCAACAGGCTCCTCAGCAACAAGCCTACAACCAACAAGGATATCAGTATCCTCCTCAGCAACAACAAATGCAAGCTACTCAGCAACGACAAGGTACTCGCCCACAGCGTCAGCAGAGAACATGGAGGCCAGATAGAATCTTTGATTGTCTACCAATGACATATGCTAAAATCTTTGCTCAGTTGATGGAGAAGAAAGTTGTTGTTCCGAGAGATTTGGCTCCTCCAACTGTCATTCCTGCCGATTACGATGCAAATGCTCATTGTGAGTTTCATAAGGGTGCTCCAGGTCATACCGTTGAGGACTGCAGAGCTTTCAAGCACATAATTCAAGACATGATCGACAGGGATGCTATCAACTTTAATGGGAAGTCTCCAAATGTCATAAACAATCCGATGCCACCAGCCAACTAGTGCCAACATCAGATCAAGCAGAGTCAAGTTCATTTCTCGAAGAAGGTCGTCATATCGCCATTTCATATTACGCATTTCTTATATTTGTCTTTGTTTGTTTAAGTATTATATGCTTTGAACAATTGCCATTCGTATTTGGTTTTTTTATTAATGTATTGTTTATGCATGTTTTGAATTAGTTATGTCGTATTCACTCATTTTCACTTATCACCGACACATTTATTCACTTCACTCTATTCACTGTTGTTTAGCATGATTTGAGGGAGGATGATGAAAACGAGATACCCATAATTGCAAACCGTATGCTTTCAGACAGAATCTCATCAATGATGTACATGCATTGTTTCAATTCCCCCAAACACCGGAGATATAAGGAGATAATCCCTAGTAAACCAATTTGAGCTTAGAAGTAGTAGTTTCCTTCGGATATTCAAACCCTTTATACTCAACCTGGGGCAGGGTAGTGTTCAGTTAATCCAACTCCGCACTCGAATCAACAAAGCAAAATCTAGAAAATGATGGTTCATCAAAGACCCATGCTATTGCAGTCACAACAAAATCCAAAAAAAATCAAAAGCCTGCTAAGTCAAAAACCTCAGAGGGGACTTAGGCAAAATTAAGGCAATCCCGATGGATTTGACAAGCAAAGTCAATTCATGCAAAAGTTAGGGATCAAAAAACAAAAAAACAAAAGAGGGCCCGAAACCCTCAACAAAAACAAAATAAGATTCAGTGGTCACCCAAATCAGAGAGTCACTGACATCCATCAAAATAAGGCGACTGTCACGTTGAGAAAACCTTGAACATTCAAGCTTACACCACCAAGATAGGTGTAGAATTAATTGAACGTAGGACTGGAGATCATTAAGAAGAAAAGGTGGGTACAAATCATACTTTGAGCCTAATATCCTTTGTTTCAAAACCGTGAATCAGACCATGTTACAACCCTCGAAAGACCTAATTGAGGCGAGGTTTATTCTGAAAGCATACTATCGCAAGGTTGCGTAACCTGACTCCTCACATGATTGCTAATCATCAACATTGGTGTCATTATTCTTGCAACATATTTTACACCAATCAAAATTAGCACAACGTCTGGGCTAACAGTCCATTCGTCTCACACTTTCACGACACTTCAATAAACGACACTTTTTCAAAACTTGTATTGAGCTTTGCATTAATATTACCATTTGTGAATGTACAATTTTATCTGCAAATCAGTACTAGGTATTCAAAGACACTCCAACAAGAAATAATCAAGGAGGAACTTGATTCCTAGTGGCTGTCACAAAACAAGACTACCTCAAAACCCACAGACTGGGGAAAATCGCTCAAGAGCTCGAGCAGGGGAAAACCATTAGCATGTTCAGAATGGGGCAAGACCAAGTTATCCTGACTATTAAATAGAGTTACAATTTTCTCTGAAGCAAGCTTAGGGCATCCAGAGCATCATCCCCTGCTTCGATCATGGCGTCTTCAACGAATTACGTGTCGAGGAAGTCAATCCCTCCCACCACCCAAAGTCCAATCCGCATTGGCAATTACCAAAAGTCCACCGCGCTGGCGTCTCCACCTGCATTTCCAATCACCCGTCTGCAATCACGTGCATCATACGCATTACATTCTCTATCATAAGCATCCTGCATCATATGCATACTCAAATCATATCATACTTCCCCGATTCTTGCATCTCCGCGCGTCAGCATTTGCATTTGCGCTTCCATTCGTTATGGAACCTCATTATCATCCATCATTTGCATATGCAAGTCAAGGTCCAGGACCAACCTCTAAGATTTCCAAGATCATCATCAGCCCAGTCAGGGGCATCCTCCGCAAGACTGTGGGTTTCTCCCATAAACTTCAAGAGCTTCAAAACAGTCATCAACCCAATCAGGGCATCCTCTGCAAGACTGTGGGTTTCTCCCACAAACTTCAAGAGCTTCAAAACACTCATCAGCCCAATCAGGGGCATCTTTTGCAAGATGTGGGTTTCTCCCACAAAATTCAAGGATATTCAAAGCAAGATTCAGCTCAGTCAGAGACATTTTTCAAAGACCATGGGTGCTTCCCATGACGTATTTCAACCTCGCGGTTGATCAAATCTTCAAGTCAACATACAGCCCAGCCAGGGGCATATCATTCAAGACCGTGGGAGTTCCTCACGAGGTTGTTCAACCTTTTGTTGGGCAAATCCAAGAGTTTCAGTACAAGATTCAGCCCAGGCAGGGGCATCTTCATCAAAGTCTTGAGCGTTCCTCACGAAGTTGTTCAACCTTTTTTTAACCAAGACAAAATTTCAAGACAAATTCAGCCCAGTCAGAGGCATCTTCTTCATAATTCATGGGCGTAACCATGAAAGCATTTCAACAAAATTATGATCTCCAAGCAAGACGGTGGGCGTACCACGTTGATTCATTTCAATCCAATCTTCCTCTTGGGTGTTCCCCAATGAGTTGTATCCAGCAAGCGTGATCATTGTCAATTGCCTTACTATCATCCTTTTGGGTGGTAGTGGCCTGTGTGTGAGTTTCGCTCCGTCATCCTTTTGGTGGGGGGTCTATCATAGTCATTAATGATAGATTGTGCGATATTGTTTGGTGTGAGTTTCGCTCCGTCATCCTTTTGGTGGGGGGTCTATCATAGTCATTAATGATAGATTGTGCGATAGTGTTTGGTGTGAGTTTCGCTCCGTCATCCTTTTGGTGGGGGGTCTATTATAGCAATTAATGATAGATTCTGCGATATTATTTTGTGTGAGTTTGACTCCGTCATCCTTTTGGTGGGGGGTCTGTCATAGTCATTAATGATAGATTGTGCAATATTGTTTGTGTTTTGCTCCGTCATCCTTTTGGTGGGGGGTCTGTCATAGTCATTAATGATAGATTGTGCGATATTGTTTGTGTTTCGCTCCGTCATCCTTTTGGTGGGGGGTCTGTCATAGTCATTAATGATAGATTGTGCGATATTGTTTGTGTTTCGCTCCGTCATCCTTTTGGTGGGGGGTCTTTCATAGTCATTAATGATAGATTGTGCGATATTGTTTATGTTTCGCTCCGTCATCCTTTTGGTGGGGGGTCTGTAATAGTCATTAATGATAGATTGTGAGATATTGTTTGTGTTTCGCTCCGTCATCCTTTAGGTGGGGGGTCTGTCATAGTCGTTAATGATAGATTGTGCGATATTGTTTGTGTTTCGCTCCGTCATCCTTTTGGTGGGGGGTCTGTCATAGTCATTAATGTCAGATTGTGTGATAATGTTTGTTTGTGTTTCGCTCCGTCATCCTTTTGGTGGGGGGTCTGTCATAATCATTAATGACAGATTGTGCGATAATGTTTGTTTGTGTTTTGCTCCGTCATCCTTTTGGTGGGGGGTCTGTCATAGTCATTAATGATAGATTGTGTGATATTGTTTGTGTTTCACTCTGTCATCCTTTTGGTGGGGGGTCTGTCATAGTCATTAATGACAGATTTTGCGATAATGTTTGTTTGTGTTTCGCTCAGTCATCCTTTTGTTGGGGGGTCTATCATAGTCATTAATGATAGATTGTGCGATATTGTTTGTGTTTCGCTCCGTCATCCTTTTGGTGGGGGGTCTGTCATAGTCATTAATGATAGATTGTGCGATATTGTTTGTGTTTCGCTCCGTCATCCTTTTGGTGGGGGGGTTTGTCATAGTCATTAATGATAGATTGTGCGATATTGTTTGTGTTTCGCTCCGTCATCCTTTTGGTGGAGGGTCTGTCATAGTCATTAATGACAGATTGTGCGATAATGTTTGTTTGTGTTTCGCTCCGTCATCCTTTTGGTGGGGGGTCTGTCATAGTCATTAATGTCAGATTGTGCGATTGTGTTTTGCTCTACCATCCTTTTGGTGGTAGTAGCTATGTGTGTTTCATCCCATCATCCTTTTGGTGATGACGACCTTTTTACCAGTTATTTACGGTTTACTCAGAGGTTTACATTTCACAGGCATCCTTTTTCTTTTCGGACAAATTCAGGGTCTTCTTCATATCTAATTGATTCCTACCTCGAGAAAATGAACGCTTTAGGAGTTCATTTCCTTATGTTTAAGCCAATTAGATAGGGGCATCTGTCATACCCTAAATTTGTCCTACCCATTTTTAAATTTTTCGCATTTTTCGATTCTAATTTCACTTGTGCATTGCCCGCTTAATTTCTTGTTATTTAGACACGTGTTCGTTTGCCATTGAAGGATTTTCCAACTTTTATTTTTCTGGCCAATGAGAGCATGACACGTGGCCTAAGAACATTTTGTGAATATTATTTTCTTAAAATTTCTTTTTCTTTTTTAAATGTTACTAACAATATTTTTAAGTAATTAATATTGTTTTTGTTTTTTTAGTTTGTTATATATAATTGTTAATATTTATTTAATAGTTATTATTATTATTTGTTTATTATTTAGTTGTGTTAATTAATATTGTAAGTATTAATTTGTATTAATAGTTATGAGTTTTTGTTATTAATTAAAAAAAAGTAAAAAAAGACGGTTAGAGAATAGGGAGAAGGGCCTGGATTTGGCCCAATTTGAATCTAAGAATGAGAGGCGATTGGTCTTTAAAAGGGAGCTGAAAGAGAAACCCTAGAGGGGGATGACTGTTCATCATCTCTGAAACTCTAAAATCTGCCGCTGGAAACCCTAACCCAAACCCTAGCCGGCGCCGTCCATCTACTTCGACGCCCCTCAATTCCGCATCCAAACCCCTTCATTTCCCTCTTCAAACAACTATCAAATTCACAAAACCTCCTCATATCACTACCTTCGTTTTCCCTGTTTCCCTCATTTTATCGGCGCCGTCCATTTTTTTCAAACCCAACCCACAAATCCGACCGCCATTTACATAACCTTCGCCGCTTACTCTTCCCTCAGCTCCTTCCATCTGAAACTACAAACATTCAAACATGAAGCTTCACCATCAAACGTCTCACCATTTATGAACTCATCAAAAGCTTAGCAAACCGCTACCGTTTTTTTTTGTTTTCTTCGGTTCACGGTTATGGCACCACAATCGTTCCATGTCACAAGATTGAACTTGGATGGGTTGATACAATATCGATTGGATGCGTTTTCTGTTTGACAGGTTGTGAATATTGTTGATCCGATTTTCGCCAGGACGTCACCAAATCCCACCACAAGCAGTAGCTGCGACAACAGCCATGAATTTTTCTTCAACAACCATATTGATTTGCGACAACTCCAGCAACGACTCCACGCTCTTTCTGCGACTATAACGTCAAGCTTCAGGTTCTGATTTAGCGGTAATATCATCTTCATCATTTCTGCGAGCTTCTGACAACATTGAGCAGCTTGGAATAGATTCAACATTGTCACTTGATGTAGGGTAAACTTCTGTTCAAGTTATGCTTTCATGGCATTGTATTTGTGTTACCTTCTTTAGACATCACCATGCTTACTGTGTAGATTGCCTTAGTTAATAAGTGAACATAACTATATTTATTGAGACATAATTATGTAGCTAGTTGATAGATTTACTGAGTGTTTGACGATGATAGCATATGTTTAATCGGTTTCGACGACATTTTCATAAAAAGGCATGATTACCGTGTTCTGTTTGGTCTATTCATTTGTGTTATACCTGCTTATGTTATCCTGTTGCTGATGTGGGGATGTTGTTTGGTCATATTGGTTGCTTAAAAAGTGCTACCACGTTTTAATATGGGTGATATTACGCACCGATTGTCTTACATATTCTGATTCACATTAGCTTGCTATTATCCCTGTGATTAATCAGAAGCTGTCGTGCTTTGTTTGAAACTTGCTTACTATGACATCTATTCCGGGTTTAATTCACGTGTATTGCGTATTTGACCTGTTTCAATTTTTATCGCAACCAAGTAATTATGTTAGTAGTCTTTTTTTTTGCTCTACTCTGTGTTGTGTTTCAATCATACTTGAGCTTCTTATTTTCTGCTAAAATTGTTTATAACCAAATTTTCAATCTCGACTTCTTGTTCGTTATTAAAGTCTTGATACCGTGATGAACCGATGCCGTGGATGTTGTTACTGTCAAATATGGTATACTGTGTATGCTTGGCTTTGAATTTTATCACGGACTATGGATCTATGAGTTGTGCTGTGAATTTACATTGCCACTCTTTAGTCATATTATGCACCTTCTGGATATATGAGTTGTGTAAAGGATTGAATTTCTGCCGCTTGGATGTCGTGAAAGCATGTCTTAGGATTGTTGGTTTGTTTACTGAACCGACATACTGTTGAATCATGCTAAAGGCTTATGGATGAATTTAGGTCTTAATAAAATATAATATTTTTGTTAGTATGAATTGACTAATGATATATTATATAAAGATTAGGATTATTATTTTCATAGTTTACTAATCTTTTCTCAAATTTTGATTATACTAAAACAATTAATTATGAATATATCTTTTCTCAAAATATTTTTATAATTGATTAATTATATATATGAAAATTAAAACTATTTTTCTTAATCAAAATTAAACTATTTTCCTAAAACAAATTTCAAAACAATTGAATTCTTGGATCTCGCCTTCCTTGAATTTCCGAGGGACTACTCTCGAGGCGTACGCCTTGAGTTGCGGTCGTTTCGTCGTTTATTTTTTTTAAAATACTCAATTCTTTTCAAAACTTTTAAACTCTTTTCAAAAGTAAATTTTTCGGTTTAGTCGAGCTATCAATTTTCGATCACCTTACACAACATTTTAAAGCTTAATCCTGGGCTTCGTTACAGTGACACCTATTTGATCAATTATTTCTAATTGGTCACTTAGAAGACTAGCCCACTTTGCTAGTGCACACGCTTAAAATTTAAATTCAAACCTCGACTCACCTCGAGTACGTTTTCAAAGCAAACTAAATTCTTGAAGTCTATCACTTCTTGGGGTTTTGGACGATTGTTATTAAGGCGTACGCCTTAAGTAATATATTGTTCGACATTTCATCTTTTAGTACGCTATTTTGGACAAAGAAATATCATAGGAATCTAGCATTCTGTGTGATATTTCCGTTGTTCATCCAAACATTTTTCGAATGAAAAAGGTGTTGTTAGGATCTAGCATCCAAATGATACCCCGATTAATTAGTTGTGAGGCCGACGTCTCATCTACCAAATAATCGTCATTCCTCTATTACTTTTCAAATCCTATCTCATATTCTCACTTTTCATACCTCATTTCAATCCAAATTATTTTCAAAACATCTCCTTGATTCAAACTTCGAAAGAAGGAGGTTCTTGGAATCTAGCATTACTTGAATCTCTGAGTAAATAATTCTCGAGGCGCGCCCTTGATTTATTATTTATTCAATCTTTCTACTTTTTCAAACTCAAACATTTTCAAACATTCTCCTAAGTTGAGTGCTTGTACGCATTCGCAAACGTTGACATATTGCACACACTTCATAATTCATTGTAGTTTCGATATTGGAGGCACCCTTAGGGACCAATATCGTTTCTCACAATCTAACCCTTGACACGTCATCAAGTCGGTTCCATTTTCAAAAAAATTCTCGACTCGTCGTCGAGCCATTTTCAAACCAACCTCGTTTTGCCTCACATTTCATTTTCGATTCAATCTTTCTACAAACGTTTTTTCTTAAACTTACGAAAGAGGGATGTTCTTAGAATCTAGCATTCTTTGAATATTCGAATGAGTAACTCTTGAGGCATGCCCTTGAGTTGTTATTAGTTCATTCTTTCGATTTCAAAACATCCAACTCTTTATCCTCAACCCATTTCAATCCCGTCTCTTTTCGTGGTTGTTACCACGAACTACGACTGCTCTGATTCTTCATTTTCATCTGAATGTAAGATACATAGGCACAAGATTGCGATGATCTTGGCGAGCACACTTCTATCTTCCTCCATTATTCCGTCAACTTTCCCATTCTTTCTCGTGGTCGAACTACGACGCTCTAATTTCTCATTCTTGTCCGAATGAGCATACGTAGGCACAAGGGCCCTAATCCTTGGCGAGCACTCTATCTTCTAACCATCCATCTCTCCTTTGCGTCTTTAAGCTTTTACCCTACCAATTCTACCTTTATCATCGAGAAGAAAAACAAGTAATAGACAACACTCTCCACAAATACCCTAAGAGGTTCCCATTGAGTACAACGGACGTGAGGGGTGCTAATACCTTCCCCTCGCGTAACTGACTCCCGAACACAGAACTTAGTTGCGACAACCCTGTTCCTATCCTTTCGTTTTTAGAGGTTTTCTCGATATTTTCCTCTCCCGTTTATTCTGGAAAAATAAAGTTCGGTGGTGACTCTGTCGAACCGCATTTCCGCGCCTTTTGCGTGAGGGTCGTCTCTCCGAAATGTCTCAGTGATTTTTTCGAGGTGCGACACCAGGCAAAAGTTAGGGAAAAAGCAGATAAGTGAAAAGGATTACAAAAGAAAAATCCCCGAACAAATAAGTCGTGTGACTCCAGGCACCCAAAAGACGAAAAGCGAGTGACTGTTACTCCCAAATAATTGTGGTTTCCTGAACCATCATTCCTGTTACTCAACCTTTGAAAGGTGAGCGCTAGTGTCAAGTTAGCTGAACGTAGGATTGGAGAACATCAAGGAGAATGGGTGGGTTATAATAAGCTTTGAGCCTTATATCCTTTCTTTCAAACCGTGAACCTGACTAAGTTACAACCTTCAAAAGTCCTAATTGAAGCATGGTTGTTTCGAAAGCATACTTCAGGAAAGATTGCATCGAAACTGACTCCTAAAAGGATTCCTCTTATCAGGTTGGTGCTATGGTTGACATTCTGATAAGTGATTTGTTCACTATATGTCACAATTTTTTCCAGTGAACAGACTTGGATTCCGAAACTGTCATATGCATTGCATTAATGTATCTTTTGTGCAGAACAATTTGTTTTACTTGCGAATAAGCACTTGACATCAGGAAAGTTTCCATAGTGGAAAGCTTGATCAGGATAGAATGCTGAACGCCCACTCCGTTGAACCGGGGTAAGATATATCAAATGATCATATCATGGGAGTCAGCCATCCGAAAGCTAGTTAATCTAGGGCAATCAGGTCGAGATTCGGTAAATCTCTCGCAACTAGGGGTACTGCTCCACCAATCAGCCAATCAGGGGCAAAGTCATTACAAAGCTGGGGCAGGCCACCCTAAGAGCCCAAAAGCTATCCTTATCTAGAAGTCAACACCTCTTCGAGGTTCGAAGTGCTGAAGCTGTTCATGTCAACCCATCGGGTACATAAATTTCATGTCTTCTCGTGAGGAAGTTTTTGCAAAGATCCCACAGGCTGGGAAAAAATTGAAAACGAAGGAACTATTCCTCCCCACATTTTCAGGGTTTAGCAGAGTTACTCAAGCAGATTTAGTCGACCTTCAGGTTCAAGGCGAATGTCAGGAAGTCAGACAAAGCATTTCCCAATATCGGTTGTACCTGACCTTCCACAGAAAACCAAAAGCCCAACCATACTTGGCACAATCATTCCCAGCGAATCGGAAGTACTGGCTCCAGAGGGGGTGTGAGTATATCTCCAACAGAAGAAAGCTTTGTCTCCCTACAAAGGCTAATCTCCAATAGGGTGGATTTGTTTGCAGCATGTGCCCAGCAAAGTAGGTTGAAGGATATTCCCTCGGCGGTAGGGTAGATTGCAATCCAGTATTATTCTCTTGCAGAGGCAACATCTTTGACACCCTCTCCCCAACGGGTCAACTTTCTGGTGTCTTTCTGGTAATATCGGTATTCAGGATTTTCTTCCTCGAGTAGAGTTCAGTGTTGATTCCCTCGACATAGCAGTATTTGAGCGGGGCGTGATCCACCCCCCATTAGAGTGGAGTTCTCAGTAGAAGTCTATGATATTCCCAAATATGGCAGTTTGTTACTTGTACGTCCCTAAATGGTGGATTCCCTTCCGAGCAGAGTGGAGCGATTAATGTTATTTTTCCCCACTGAGTGGAATGTGTGGTGTTTCCCCCAGCAGGGTGGAGTTTATCCTGGGGAGCTGTCAAGGATGTTTCCCTCAGCAAAGTTTGATTTCATCCTCGGCAGAGTTGGTCGCTTCTCTCCAGCATTTATTTTGCTGGAGTGGTTCCTTAGCATTTGCATTTTTGCATAGCATTCTCCCAAATGCGTAGAATTTCCATTTTATATGGAGCATTACGCAATTTTCAAACATATGCATCTGAAGCATAAGCCAGGTTTGGTGCCATAGGTTGTTTGATTCAGGAGATTTTCGTGTTATCCCTGATTGTTGTGGATCTTTGGGTTGGTCATTTTATTGGATTATTCCCAGTTATTTGTTTGGTTAAACATCTTCTTTCTTCAGCTGAGTCGTTTGGTTAAACATCGTCGTTTCCCCAACAGAGTTGTTTGGTGAACTGGTGTTCCTTGACAGAGTCGTGTGTTTGAACCTTTCTTTCCATGTCGGGACTTTCATTTCCAAGTGTGAGTCGGTTGATTCTATTGCTTACCTATTTTGGGTACATTATCCCAACTTTTGGTTGGTAATCACCGGTGTAGTCCGAATTATGGTGCTTTGTATTCCAACTTTTGGTTGGTAATTCTAGGGGCTTTTCTCCCAACTTTTGGTTGGTAATCTCTGGTTTCCCCTCGCAGAGTCTTTGTTCCAACTCTTGGTTGGTAGTCTTTGTGTCATTCCAACTCTTGGTTGGTGTCCCATTGGCGTTTGGATGTAATTCCAACTTTTGGTTGGTGATCCTTATTTTCCTCAACAAAGTCGGGGATTCTAACTTTTGGTTGGTAACCTTTGTTGTAGTCAGCTCGTTTTCATTTAGCGTGGTCGAAAATTCTAACTCTTGGTTAGTAGCTTCTATTCTAACTCTTGGTTAGTAGCTTCTACTCTAACTCTTGGTTAGCAGCTTCTATTCTAACTCTTGGTTAGTAGCTCCTATTCTAACTTTTGGTTAGTAGCTTTTGTTCCGACTTTTGGTCGATGAGGATTTTCCTGGCATCCTAACTCTTTGTTAGTAGCTCTTGTTCCGACTTTTGGTCGATGAGGATTTTTCCTGGCCATCCTAACTCTTGGTTAGTAGCTTGTTTTCCGACTTTTGGTCGACGTTGATCTTTCCCCAGCGATCCTAACTTTTGGTTAGTAGCTTTTGTTCAAACTTTTGGTCGATGATAATCTGTCCTGGTAATTCCTAACTTTTGGTTAGTAGCCTTGTTTCCCAACTTTTGGTTGGATGTTATCCCAACTTTTAGTTGGTAATCTATCGTTTGATTGGGTGTTATCCCAACTTTTGGTTGGTAGTTTTCCTTTCCTGCAGTTGTTATTCCAACTTTTGGTTGGTAGTCCTCCTCTATTCCTCAGCGGAGTTGTTATCCCAAATTTTGGTTGGTAATTGGTGACTTGACAGGTATTTGTTGGCGAGGTTTTATTGATTTTATTCCAACTCTTGGTTGGTAATCTTCGGTGTGTAGGAGCTATCCCAAATTTTGGTTGGTATTCCTTTGGTATTGTTTTTCGGAAAGATTTGTTGGTAGCATTGTTTGATTCCAACTCTTGGTTGGTAGGGTTGTTTGATTCCAACTTTTGGTTGGTAGTGTTGTTTGATTCCAACTTTTGGTTGGTAGCCTTGCGTGTTATTCCAACTTTTGGTTGTTAAGGTTTGGTGGACGTTATCCCAACTTTTGGTTGGTAGTCTTTGGTTCCCCAGCAAGGTCGCAATATTCGGTTTGGTCGTCTGGTTGACATTATTCCGACTCTTGGTTGGTAAACTTGGTTTCCTGGTTGATGATTCCGACTTTAGGTCAGTATACCTCCCCAGCGAAGTCGCTTTGCCATTTAAATTTCGGTTAGTGTTGTGGTGATTCCAGCTCTTGGTTGGTAGTGTTTGCTTTTTGCCCCGGAGAGTAACCTTTATCCCATCTTTTGGATGGTATTGTTCGATTATTGTCCTTTGATGGATGTTTATCCCGTGCAGAGTCGTCTGGTTAGTCTACTCTTTCCCCAGTGAAGTCGCCACAAGGCTGTTTGGTTAATTTTCTCTTTTGTTCCCCAGCAGGGTTTGTTATCCCAACTCTCGGTTGGTATCTTTGGTTGTTTCCCAACTCTTGGTTGGTATCCAAAGTTTGTTATCCCAACTCTTGGTTGGTATCTTTGGTTGTTTCCCATCTCTTGGTTGGTATCCAGAGTTTGTTATCCCAACTCTTGGTTGGTATCTTTGGTTGTTTCCCAACTCTTGGTTGGTATCCAGAGTTTGTTATCTCAACACTTGGTTGGTATCTTTGGTTGTTTCCCAACTCTTGGTTGGTATCCAGAGTTTGTTATCCCAACTCTTGGTTGGCATCTTTTGTTGTTTCCCAACTCTTGGTTGGTATCCAGAGTTTGTTATCCCAACTCTTGGTTGGTATCTTTGGTTGTTTCCCAACTCTTGGTTGGTATCCAGAGTTTGTTATCCCAACTCTTGGTTGGTATCTTTAGTTGTTTCCCAACTCTTGGTTAGTATCCAGAGTTTGTTATCCTAACTCTTGGTTGGTATCATTGGTTGTTTCTCAACTCTTGGTTGGTATCCAGAGTTTGTTATCCCAACTCTTGGTTGGTATCTTTGGTTATTTCCCAACTCTTAGTTGGTATCCAGAGTTTGTTATTCCAAATCTTGGTTGGTATCCAGAGTTTGTTATTCCAACTCTTGGTTTGTATCCTTTGGTTGCATCCCAACTTTTGGTTGGTATCCTTTGACTTTTATTCCAACTCTTGGTTGGTATCCAGGGTTTGTCATCCGGACTCTTGGTTGGTATCCGTTGATCTTTATCTCAACTTTTGGTTGGTACCCTTCTATTTGTTATCCTAACTCTTTGTTGGTATCCTTTGGGCATTATCCCCGACTCTTGGTTGGTATCTGGTGTTCATTATCCCAACTCTTGGTTGGTATCTTTTGGATAAGGTTCAGGTCGTATTGGATCGTTATCCCGAGCGTGTCGTATTCCAACTCTTGGTTGGCATTCGCTGTTGTGCATCCCCGCAGGGTGCAAATTTCCGGGTTCTTTTGTATTCAATCACCTTATTATACCTTGAATATTTGAAAAGCGGATGCTTTTCATCCCTTCAGGTCCAAGTTGTCTGAATAGGGGCAGCTGTAGCACCACAAAATTTGCCTTTCTGTTTAGCAGCATCTGGCTTTTGTTTCTTTGCATTTTCGCATTTATGCATTTGCATAGCATTCGTTCTTGAGACTCGGGATCAAGGTTTTCCTGTGGTTCAACTTTCATTTTTGGTGCAAGAGACGAAATAGGAAGCATCAAAGTCCCTGGAATTTATTTTTCCCAGCGGTCGGGCGACCGATTTTATTTTTATTTTGCAGGGTATTTTCAACTCAGATAGCAGCATTCAGGCTATCGCAAGCATTCTCATGGTTATAGCATTCAAGAACAAGTTTTAGATGCTTAATAGAGCTTAAAACGATTGAAAACTGGCAAATGTGCAGATTTCCCTCCAAAAGGCGCCAAATTCAAAATTTTGAAAGTGTTAATCGATTAACCAAATGTGTTAAACGATTAACCAAATCAAAATCAGGCCAGTTTTGAATTTTTAACAGTTTTAATCGATTAACCCAAACTGTTAATCGATTAACCAGTGCAGATTTTGCCTCTGCACGTGAATTCTCAAGAGGAGTCACTTTGGGGTCCAATTTTGATCACTTGGAAGCTCAATTTTACATTTGGGAAGGATCTAGAATCATCTTGAATTTTGATTAATCTCATTTTCCCTCAAAACTCCCATTCCTCATTCCAAACCAAATTTCACAAACCACATTCCAAACCTCTCATTTGGATCCAAACCTAAGGAATATTTAAATGATCTACTCTAAACCTCACACATCTAATCTTCATAATTTCATCTCAATTTCAGAATTCATCTCAATTCTCTCAAGTTTTCTCTCAACTTCCAAAACCCTCACCAAAGCTCTTCATCCATTGAATTCTTTGATTCTCCATTGGAATCATTGAGTTTTAGAGCTCAAAACTTTATCCATCATCTTCATTTAATCGATTTCTCCATCCAATTTTCGTGCAAACTTGGATTTTAATTTTGAAGTGGATTTAGAAGTGATTATTTGGATCATTTTGGCTTAATCTTGGTGCATCTCCATTGCTGCTACAAGAATTGATTTGGATCTTGAAGGAATTCCGGATTTCTTGCTTGGATCTATACATTTGAAGTAAATCAACATTAACCGAAGCAATTCTCCGTTTCATAGGTTGGAAAATCTAGATCCGATTCTGTTTTTTTTCAACTTATTTGCATAATCATGTTGATTTTCATTTTTGATTGATTTGGTTGATTCTTGATCCATGTGAATTATGATCTTGATGTTTAAATGTGTTTGCATATTGATTGAATCATTGATTTCTGGTTTAATTTCATGCACAATTGATTATAAGATGATGTGGATGATTGCTTAAGTGATAAGTTGCTGAAAAGTGCTTTTTTATTGCTATTTTCTGCTGTTGGAACAATGTTAACCGGTTAACCAATTGGTTAATCGATTAACCAACTCAAATATTCAAATTTTCAAGCATTTTTCAATGGTTAATTGATTAACCCCTGGTGTTAATCGATTAACACTGTGCCAGCAGGCCTGTTTTGTTGTTTTTCATGCTTGTTTCGGTACCGTTTTACTTCGAATCATCATGAATCCATATGATGCATTAGGAGTGAAGTGTTTTGGATATATGCCACTGTTCTCGATTGTTTAATGGTGATTGCATCGACGCACATGTTTGGTTTCCATTTGAGGGCATACTTTCGTAGTTGTCGTTCAAAGTGATGACGTGCTTGCCTGTTCATGTTTGCTTGCCTTCTTGCATTTCTTTGCTTTGTGTGCATTCTTTGTGCAGCTCCTTTCTTGTATTAATAAAGGTTGAGATGTGTTTGTGGAGGTTTTCACCCCACACTTTTTCCTCCCTTTGCTTGTGTGTTGCATTGCATATTGTTGCGGTGAAATTTGGATATCAAGCTATGAAGTTAACTTGAATCTTAATTCTTTTACAACCGAACTTTATTTTATCCAAAGGAAAGGTCTAAAGAAAGAAAAACCTTTTTCACGATGTAACGACAACGCTTAAGAGATTCGGGGATCGGGGGTTGGTTATACCTAGGGAAGGTGTTAGCACCCTAGGCATCTGTAGTACTCTACAAGAACCTTTTGTTTGACTTCTTGCTAAGTTTGTGAATATGTACTATGGATTGGGATATGGATTAGGGATAGGTAAAGACCTAGATGGTTTTTCTAAGTTTGCTCGCAAAGACATCACATCTTCTGCCTGCGTATCCTAACTAGGATAGAATCAGAGCAATCGTAGTTCACCTCACAAGGGATAAAGAACACTTGATTATGATCAAGGTTCAAGGGGGAACAAACATGACAATGTTTGTGTGGAGTTTGACAAAACTCCCTATTCTAAGTTGTTATATTCAAAAGGGGAAGTAAGAAATCATGACGATGATTCTCACATAGAGTTGACAAACTCTATCCTAGGGTTCTAGTTGAAGAACTCTCCTAGTACAGGTGAGTTTTTTAGACTTAAAGCAAAGTCTAATGGTTTCTAAACTAAGGTTAAAGTGACTTAACAAAGTCAAGGGAATGGGTGAATGAGCTATCCATAACATAAGGGTTAATGGAAAGATCCTTTCCTTTGGAGAGGGACAGGAGAGGCAACTGGGATGAGAGCTAACAAGCTTTATCACTTGGGGAAAGAAAATTTTGAACAAGATAAAAACATAATAAATATACATACATGGTGACAACCATTAAGTGAGCATGTGAAATAACAAGAATGAAGATGCATTGATGACAATCAAAGCAGTTGATTGAGCAGGATGTGTGACAACAGATCAAGCTTCAGTGTATTTAGAAGATGAAGTAAAATGAACATGGTAACAACCAAAGATGAAGTCCTAACATGTTAGCTAACATTTAAGAACATGAATGCAAACAAGTATCACAAACAATCACAAGTATATCAAAAGAAAAATTCATCTGCGTATGCGAAAACGATCACAGAATGTACACAACTTGCACATAGTCAAAAGAGATGAAAAATTAGGCAAACATGGAAATAAAAAATATGACATGGAAGTAGACATTAAGATGAACAAAATGCAAAACGAATGGGTGAAAAATGATTAAAATTGAGAGAGATATGAATTTTTGAAGTTTGGTTAAAAAATGACAAAAATAACTAAAAGGGTTGCCCTCCTCAGGGGTCGAACCCAGGTTCATGGTATGCAAGGCGCTTAAGTGACAAGGTGACTACCACTGGGGTGGCTATACATCTGTTTGTAAATGCCACCCCATAAATATATATGGGATACCCTTATGAAATTATGGGCAACAAAAACACACAAACTCAATGATTTGCATTTTGATCATAACACAGTCAATTTTCCATGGATTTTGACAAAATTTTAGTGTAAACTGACTGGAATTTCATCAGGAATAAGATGATGGCATTGGTTTTTTGAAATTCTTCCTCTATTTTAAAACCCGATAGTACCTATGTTTTGAAGCTTGAAAATGCATTTTGAGATGGAGTTCATATACCAGCCAGTTTCAAACCAAAGTAATCATGCACACATACAACATAAATGATAATGAATGAGTTCATGCAAGAGTTAGGGTTTAAATCATGCTGTGATGAAAATGGATTGTGAAGTTGCCACTTTGTCATGAATGATATGCAAGCTGATATGCAATTCTGTTTCTAGGCATATATTGGTCAAACTAAACACATACACACATCACATACATGATATAGGATGAAATTGGTCACAAGTTGAGGCTTAAATCAGACTGGTGTGGAAGCATGTGTTCAAAGTGCCAATGTGTATGTGTGAAGATGCATGATGAAATTTAATTTTTGTGCATATTCAGGCCAAGTGAGTCATACATACACCATACATATGTGTTATTGAATGATTAAAACACAATTTTGAGGTCAAACCAAAGCTGTCATGGAAAATGGTACTCAAACTGCAATTTTGTCATAAATGTGATGCATAATGGTGTTCAGTTTTGGTTCTAAGCACATATTGACTAATTGACTTATGCAAATAGTTTATATACATATAGGTGAGTGTGTCCAAGCAACAAAATGAACCAAAACAGTCTGTTATGAGAAAATGATATGCAAGTTGTGATGTTATGCTTTGTACCTTCATGAAAATACTCAAATCATCACACAAATCATAAATGCACAAATGGATGATTCTAAACTCAAACTTGAGCATGTTCATGCCTGCAATCCAAACTGGTATGGCTATGGCAATAAAAATGCAAAAATGTGGCATTCTTAGAATGAACATACACACCAAATGAAAATATCTCAAACTAAGCATACATACACAACATAATCATGTTTTTAAAGGTGATCCAACTCAATAAGCAGTTATTTTCCAACCATGACAAGTTTTGACACAAAACATACACATGACACATTTTCCACATAATGAACTCAAAATGCCAAATCATGAAATTATGGTGCAAAGCAAGAATGGAATGTCTACATACCTCTAGTAGCCTGTGTTGAGCAGATTAAAATATCAAGAAACCCAGAGGAACTTCAAATGCACCTAGCTTTGGGAAATTTCTTCTTTGTGAAGCAAGAAAGCAAACTTTGAGACAGTTGGAGAAAAAACTCCACCAATGATCTTTAACACTTTAAATAGTTGAGAAATGATATATGAGAGGTGTTTGAGTGATTAGAACACCAAGCAAATGCATAGAACCCGTTTTGGCTGATTTTGTGGCATTTGGTCAAAGTAACTTGGTATGGAAGTTGACTTTTTGAATGGTGATGTTTTTGAGTGGTCTAAGGTCTTGGACACCTTCTATATCATATTTAGAGATCGTGTGGATGATTGTTGGGGTGTTTGAATGTAGAGAAATGATTTTGGCAGCAAATGTACCAAGACAGGTTTTTGGTGGTTTTTGGCAATTTTGTGATTTTTGTGATTTTGGAGTAAGGTGTGAAAGAACCAAGGCTTAAGCTTTCTCTGGTTTTTAGAATAAATATTGTGTTTTAAAATGAAGTGATGAGGGATCCCTTTTATAGGCAAATGAAAAGAGGGGGCAGATTTGGAGATTTCTTCACATGGAAGAAAGGTTTCACACTTTTGGATCAAACCTCCACAAAGGGGTTTTCTTGGCAGATTGGTAAGCCCAATAGTCAAGAAAAATAACGATTTTGAAAGGGCTAAATGCAGACTAGAGGCATAACTTGATGGCTGTTTTCAGATTCACCTTTCCACCTCATGCTTGCCTTATGATTTCAAAGGCAAGTTGTAAAGCCACTTGTAAGCCCACTTGCAAGTTTGGCTAATTTCATCTCCTCTGCATTTTCTTCATATTTATATGCTTCAAACCCTCTACATATCAGAAACAACAACATCCAAAGGCTTGAGTTTGGTTAGATTGATGAAACAATGGATTCTTGAAATTTTGACAATGTGGGACTAAAGTGTGAAAACACCAACTTGCCATACCCATAACTTTCAGCTCATAAATCCTTTTGAGATGTGCTAGTACTTTTTAGAAAGCCCTCAAATAGCTTTAAAACATTCACGTTTTCATGAGTTTCAAATTCCCAAAGGAACTTGGTCAAAAAGTCTCTCAAAGTTGCTAAAAATGAACTAAAAAGTGAAATTTCTCCAAGTCTTTTTCCTTTCTAGAAATGAATTTGATCATAACTCCAAATCTATGCATTTTCTGATCATGGACCACTTAGAGACCTTTGTAGGATTTGTCAAGAGCTTTCAAATGAGCTTTGAACCAACTCAATTGGATGTGTGGTTAAGGAGTTATGGTTTAGCCCCTTTCAAAACCCTAATTTCCCGATCCAATGGTCATGAAAATTGATAGGAAAGTGCAACATGATATAAGGAACATTTTTTATTCACACTTTGAAGTCCAATTCCTTAAATTTGAAGAGTTGACTTTCTGGTCAACCGTACGATCGATCGGTGACTACCGAGTCGTCTGTTGACACTCTGGACCTCCAACATCAAAGTCAAACTACAGTTGACTTTTACTAGTCAAAAACACTAATCAGGTGCCTTGAAATACACTGCTCTTGATTCTGGGGTAACAACCTCAAATTGGATTCTCCATTGCCATTATATGATACCCTTGATCTTGTTTCATGATTGAATTAGCCTAAAACTTTGATTGATCACAAACCCTGAAGCTTCGATTTGACTGCACGAAACCCTGATTCATCTGTAACTTTGACTGAGACAAACTTGCACCGGGTTAGGGTTAGATAATTCATGAGTATGCTCCTAAAATGATAATGAGAATCTAAGGGGTCAAAATTTGGGGTATGACACATATGCATTCTTTCTTTTTTCATGTTATCTTATGCTTTGCTTCTTCTTCTTTCCTTTGCCATGTTCCCTTAGGATCTCTAATCTCTTGAGATTATGATAGACCTTAGGACTTAAACCATGCATGATAACATTAGGTAGCATTCCCTTTTACCTCAACTATAGGTATACTTTGCATGACAACTACTAGGTTTGAGTTAGTCTTTCTTTAGTGTGTCCTTTCTCTTCTCATCTTCAAACAATCTGAAAACATTTAATAAAGGTTAATGAATGTTGTACACTACGAGCCTTAAGCTACTTGGGAAATGGTGATTGGGGGGCTTCCTCTCAATAGCCTAGAGTGTTTAGTGTACACCCTTTGGGTGATATGCGACGCATTCGCTCCTAGGTCATAGTCTTTAGTGCAACATGAATTACAAACAATAATCAATGCATTTCTTCTCTAAAAAACTTCAAAAACAAAGTTCAAACCTTTTTCATTCTTCGGGATCTTAATAATGGAAAACCTTTTTCATAAAAAAGAGTGTTGTTAAGCTTTGGTTCCACCGCAAATAGGCGTTGTCCCTAACTGCTAGAACGAAGGTTTAACCCTACTTGGTTAAAACACTTAATCACCCTGTGGTTTCTTGTTAGCCCAAACTAAGTTTTCTCTGATTTCTCATACTAGATGAGGATACGTAGGCACAAGACGGCGATGTCTTGGCGAGCAACCTTCCCCCACCTTTCACCTGTTAGCCAAACTACGTTGACTCTGACTTTCCCATTGCACGAGGGAATACGTAGGCACAGAGCGGCGATGCTCTGCCGAGTCATTTTTCTTTTCTTTTGTCCCTGAGACCTTTAACTTAGATAGTAAACACCTTTTACATAGACAACAAAGCATGGATCCCGTCGAGTACGACGAACGTAAGGGGTGCTCATATCTTCCCCTTGTGTAACCGATTCCCGAACCCGAGATATGGTTGCGATGACCTGTCTTCTCCCGTTTTCGTCAGGTTTTCTCTGATCCTTTCCTTTCCCTCTTTTGGGATAAATAACGAACGGTGGCGACTCTTTTGTCATTTCCGGCACCTTTTTTCACAGTAGCGGCACCTGGCCCCAACCTTGCGATGCCCCAGCCTTCACCACTTCTTGGGCTTCCTTAAAGGATGACATGGCGACTTCAGGCGCTTTGCTCACGACCGGTGTTTTGTCCTTGATTCGCACAGTTTTGAAGGCCTGACATAAAGTCTCATGGATTTTGCCATCAACCTTAACATACTTGAATGAAGATAAATGACTAATCATTATATCTTCTTTCCCGCAATGTATCCAGGGACGTCCCAGCAGGTAGCTATAAGCTGGTTGAATATCCATGATATAAAACACAACATCAACCACCTCCGGAACGACCTGGATTGGCAAAGTCAACTCCCCGAACACGGACCTTCGAGTCCCATCAAAAGCTCGTATTACCAAGTCACTTGGCGTACACAATATACCACGGGTATCTAACTTCATCAGCGCTTTCTTCGGAAGTACATTCAAAGATGACCCGGTATTAACAAGCACATGTGACAGAACGGCTCCTCGACATTCAATAGATATGTGCAGCGCACAGTTATGATTCCTCCCCTTGGGCGTCAGATCCAAATCAGTGAAACCTAGCCCATTACCTGCATTTACATGTGCCACAACTCCCTTGAGTTGATTCATAGATATATCCTGGGGCACATAAATTGTATTCAGGATTCTCAACAAAGCGTTCCTGTGAGCTTCTGAACACAACAACAAGGACAAAATGGATATCTTGGACGGAGTCTACTGTAAGTGATCCACAATCTTGTAGTCACTCTTTCTTATCAGGCGCATGAACTCCTCCGCCTCCTTTAACAAGGATTCCTTCTCACCAACTTGAGAAGTCTCTTCTACCACTACTTTACCTTTCCTCTTGTCAGACTTTTCAGCACTCCCCTTGGGCGTACTCTTTGAAGCATTCACCATTCTTCTGTGATAGATTCTGCAATTGGACCCTGTTTGGCGCAAGGTCGCTATTGTACTGGTAGTGCTTAACGAATGCCTCAGCCAAATCCCTCCAGCATCAGATGTTGACTGGCTCTAAGCTCATGTACCATTTGAGAGAAGGACCAGAAAGGTTGTCCTAGAAAAAGTGCATCAACAATTTTTCATCATCTGAGTAAGCGAACATCTTATGATAATAGGAGCGCAGATGAACCCTAGGACAAGTAGTGCCTTTATATTTCTCAAAATCAGGAACTTTGAACTTCAAAGGTACTTTCAAGTCTGGGATCAGCCCCATATTAGCCATGTCCAATCCCATAGAGTTCTGATTTACATAGCTCCGCATCTTCTCTTCGATCAGCTTAAACCTCTTATCTGCCTCCAATGGCAGTCCCGCACCAACATCTCGCATGGAGAACACATCTTCCTGCTGATCCTCATCCCACTGAGGAACATTGTTGTCATGTGCAGCATACGCCATCTCAGGCATAGGGATTCCACCTACATTACCTTCGCCCAGAGGGATAACAACTGAAGGAATAACATTAGCATGTGGCGTACCACCATCATTACGAGGAGGATTAGTAGCAGTTCCCCCGTGAAGCACACCATTCCCATCAAATCTTGCAATTAGTGGCTGCACCAGAGTCCTTAGTTGCTCTTGGCCGTTTTCCACACCCTGCATCAAATCCATAAATTGGGCCATCCTGTCCCGAAGTTCCTGCATCTCAGTTTGCATCTGCTCCATGATCTTACGTTGATTTCCTCAAGTGGCGTAACGGTGAGTCGTCTGGTTGTCAATCCTGAAACAAACTAACAAACCACGGAGATAAGGTTAGCATTTCCGGGGCACATGCGATGCAAAAATGCAAAATGATGCAGTATGCAGACATGTATATATGCATTAGGGAAATTTCCCCCTCGATTCTAGTTCCACGAGAACAGCACGACAATGGAGAGCTAACAGATAAGCAATAAGCAAACTCCTCATAAATAAAATGAGAGCCAAGAGTCGGATACAACAATACAATGGAATCAAAATGACCTCAACCAACAGGTCTGGTGATGGTCAATATATGCATCATAACAACAGACTGAAAAGAAATACAATCAAGTACGACAACTAGACTAGAAATCCTTTAATAGCTCCTTCGTCTCTAGATGGTCTGGCCTGACAAGCAACCCCCGGATGAGCAGCTCTCTCCGGCTAATAGTGGTCTGCAAACCCTGAGCATAATCCTCCCAGGCGCCCTCACCAAAAGCCTCCTCAAGCTTACACCTCTTCACATCAGCTCTAGACTTGTAATCATCCAACATTGCAAGCGCTTCATTCAGTCTACAATCACTGTCACGAAGGAGTAAGGCTTCAGCTGCAATCTTCTCATCCTTCACTTGGAGTTGAGCTTTCAACTTGGAAATCTGTTGTTTGAGTCCATCCTCCCGCTCTTTGTTATTAGTGAGGGTAGCATTCCACTGGTCATTGAACCTCGAAATCTCTACGTAAGCTCTATCCAACTCCTTCTTCTTAGAAGTAAGGACATCACTGACAGCCTTCAAATCTAAACCCAAACACTCACGAGCGTGAATCTCTTTGGTAAGATCTGTACCTAGCTTGCTAACCAACTCAGTTTGCCTCTTGCAGGAGTAAGTAGCTTCAACCTTTTCGCTCCGGAGCTGAACAGTCTCTTTCTCCAACTCTTCATTTGCCTTGCGCAACTCCTCTTTCTCAGACCACAACTGGTTATACCTCTGGATGTCAATAGTAGTAGGCTCCTCAATCATTAGAGGATATAAAGGCTCACAAGGTGGAAAAGGCATCAACATCTTCTCAGCCCTCTCCTGAATCCAAGTCACATAAGGATCGTAAGCTCTACTATTACTCTTCCCCAAAGAAGCTTTCCCTCTACGATGAATTTTGTTCCAAGCTTTCTCAATTCTAGTCAAGGTCTCATTCTCCAGCAAGCAAGTGGAATACAGAGATTCCTGTATTTCCTCTTTTCTCGGAGGTTCTCTCAGAGCATACCCAAACTGCCTCACTGCACGGGATGGGTTATAGTTAATGCATCCTTTCCTTCCGACCAACGGGACATTAGGGAAACTACCACAACTGTAGATAACCTATGTACCTAGTTGATCTCTATCAAACCAAATGATATTCTCAGAAGTCAAACCCATCAATCTCTCTGACCGCTCTGAGGTACCTGCAGTATCAATAAAAGGACCAGACTTGGGAAGGTGACTCACAAACCACCTGTACAACAAGGGTACGCAACAAGACACGTTCTTCCCTCTCCGATTCTCATTCTTGTAATGCACAGAATGATAGACATCGCCCAGAAGCGTAGGTACATGATTCCCTGAAG
The DNA here is from genome assembly GCA_963859935.3 of Lathyrus sativus. Lineage (NCBI taxonomy): Eukaryota > Viridiplantae > Streptophyta > Magnoliopsida > Fabales > Fabaceae > Lathyrus > Lathyrus sativus. The sequence goes on along the minus strand of OZ012737.1, from coordinate 252,986,402 downwards.
CAAAAATATGGAAGGCATCCAAATCCATAAAATCTGGAATATTAGGAAACAACATGATACCATAAATGCACAGTGCTAGGATGGCATTAAACACAACCCAACAACCCTCTTTCGCAAAGTGTTGAGCTCTAGCAACCAGAAAAGATAGTGGAAATCCAGGCATTCCATTTCTCTTGACCAACTTCCCTTTTAGCTCAGAAGCATCCAAATGAAGGGCACCTGCAAGCTTAGTCAAATCAGGCTCAGCATCAGTATGATGGAAAGGCATCTGGTCCAAGATAGGGACTCTAAGTAGCACAGAGAACTCCTCCAACGTAGGCAGTAATACATAACCTGGAAAAGTGAAACACCTCAGCTGTGAATCATAAAACTGCAGTAGAGTATGGAGACCACCCAACTCATATACTAAGGGCTTGCAGACATAACTCAAAAGCTTCCCATATGATTGCTTGAAATCTTCCATCACCTTTCTGTCAGCCACAGAAATCAAAATGAGTAGAGATCCAATGTCTCGAGTAGGAAACTTATACACCACAATCTTCTTCAAGCTAGGCTCCATGTCAGAAAAGGAACAAGATCACTAGAACCGAAGGGAAAATATACACCTGCAACATAAATACATGTCAATTTTAATATGCAAATGAAAAATGCAAATGCAACAGGGGATCAAGGTTGTTGTGTTGTTGACTAAGAAGAACCAGCGCTTCGCTTTAGCAAGAACATAGCACTGTCATAAGGACCCACTGTATCAAGATCACAGGTTCACACTGACGAGAAAACCGGGTAGGTTGAAGGTCCAAGTTTCCTGTATAACCCTCCCCACTCATAGGTATGAACCTATCACTGATAAGGTTTGGCATTCTAAGCGGTCATCAGCGTCACAGACTTTCGAGAAATGATGATACGTTCACCATTTCTGGTTTGGTATCATAATTTAACGAAGCAGCCTCACTTAGCTGACTCCCAAATGATCGGTCCCTAGAGTCGACAATCCTCAGATCCAACAACCTCTCAACTGTCCGAGACGGACTGGAAAGGAAGTCATCAAAGAGAATCTCGTCTAAGCGCGAACTTCATGGGAACTAGTGCATGCCAAACATACAGGTTCACCACTACTTTCCACTTCTAATGCTATGGTTATACTCAAGCCTGGGTTTTGGCTTATCTCACAGTGGAACACCCACCCAACAGCACAACAATAATGATACATAATAATGCTAGAAAGTAAAATACGAAGGCATATAAAGTACAATACATATATACACACCCAAAAGATAAACACACAAGCGCTAGGATTGACTCGCATAGGGGATGGGAAGGGTCCCCAACAGAGTTGCCAGCTGTCACATCGCTGCGAAGAAGAGGCCGACAAGGACAAAAGATTCGCCACCATTCGTTATTTATCCCAAAGAGAGGGAAAGGAAAAGATCAGAGAAAACCTATGAAAAAGGGAGAAGACAGGTCATCGCAACCAAATGTTGGGTTCAGGAGTCGGTTACGCAAGGGGAAGGTATGAGCACCCCTCACGTCCGTCGTACTCGACGGGATCCATGCTTGTTATCTATCTAAAAGGGTGTTAATCTATCTAAGCTATAGGCCACAGGGACAAAAGAAAGAAAAGAGACTCGATAGAGCAGCGCCGATCTATGCCTACGTATTCCCTCGTGCAATGGGAAAGTCAGAGTCAACGTAGTTCGGAAAACTACGGGTGAATGTGGGGGAAGGTTGCTCGACAAGACACGTCGTCTTGTGCCTACGTATTCTCTTCTGGTACGAGAAATCATAGCAAACGTAGTTCAGGCTAACACGACCACAGGTTGGTTGAAATGTTTTACCCGAGTAGGGTTAAAACTTAGTTCTAGCAGTTAGGTGTATGCTGCTCGACCATTGGAGACTTAGGCGTTACCTGTTTGCGGTAGAACCAAGAGTTAACAAAACTCTCTTTATGAAAAAGGTTTCCATTAATCCCGAAGGATAAAAAGTTTGATGTTTGTTTTTGAGTCTTTTAAGAAGAAGAAGTGAATTGAATTGGTTTGTAATTCATGTTGCACTAAAGACTATGACTTAGGAGCGAATGCGTCGCATATCGTCCAGAGGACATACGCTAAACACTCAAGACAATAGAGAGGAGGCCCCCTAATCATCATTTCTCAAATTCTTAAGGCTTGTAGCGTACAACACTTATTATCCTTTATATGTGTTTTGAAGAAGTTTTGAGATGAGAAGAGAAGACACACTCTAAAAGGGAGACTAAACTCAACCTAATATTCTCATGCAATGTACACCTATGATTGAGATGAAAAGGGAAGGCTACCCTAATGTTATCATGCTTGGATTCAAACCTAATGTCTATCATAATCCATCTTGAACAAGAGATATTAGAGGTCCTAAGGGAACATAGCAAAAGAAGACAAAAAGAAGAAGAAAGCAAGCACAAATGAGAGAAGAAAAGTATGCAAACATGCAATGCAACACAAAGAAGAAGAGGGAGGAAAAAGGTGTGGGGTAACAACCACCACAAGCACATCTCAACCTCTTCAAGCAGATAAAAATATGCAAAACAAAATAAGAAAAGCAAACCAAAGAACTTAAACAAGTTCAAGCCAAAAGTGAGATGAAATGGGAGAAATAGAATTCCTACAACCATTTGCACATCAATCACTACCAAGAGGCAAACACAAAAGAAAGAGAAGAATACATGATCAAGATGAGGATGGGAGAATATGCTTGGGCAGGAAGTAACATCAAATGAGATCTCAACCACAAACATCAAAGTGATCATGTAAGGAAGAAACCAAAAGAAAATTCTCAAAGTGGCCTCTCATCCAAGTCAAACTCAAAGTGCAACTCAAAGGCACCAAATCAACTTGGATGAGTCCCCAAGGTCCTAGGACAGAAGTGAGAACAAGAGAAGAGAATAGGAAAACCAAATAAGGAAGCAAGCCAAAGCAAATTGCAAGATAAGGCATGGTAAAGAACCTAGGTTCTAAACACTTTCAACATTAGAACACAAATGAAAATCCTTACAAAGATGCAACTTACAACAAGAACTAACCAACTTTATGACCTAAACATTTGCAACCAGCAACTTCAACATGTTAGAAATGTGAATCAAGAGGAGTTGGAGCATATGGGATCCACAAGGGTCATTTCCCATCCAAACTAGGTCAACTAGTATGTGTGAACCATCCTTAGGGTGACTTGACTTGCAAGGTACACCAAAAATAGGAAAATGATTCAAATAAATCCAAATAAAATGCAAAAAGCTCACAAAGATGTTTGCAACCAGAGGCCAAAACAACACCACCAAAGTCCACTCAAAGCATCACCAAAGAAATTGATTCACTAAGGGTGCTCCACTTTGAAGGAGGGTTATCGAGGGTCAAACAAATGGTCATGAAAGTCAACCAAAAATAGGTCAAACTTTGACCAAAACATCCTCAAAGGCATCTCAACTCATCATCCAAATGAGGAGAAAGCCTTGCTCATTGGTGATTAAAATTGAGTCAAGAAATGAGCAAGAACAAGGAAGAACAAATGGAAAACAACTTAAAAACCCTTCCAATCATTAAATTCTAATTTAATTGAAAAATAAATGGAAAATGAAATTAAAAATTATGAAAAATTAAATAACACATTTAAGTATCAGAAAATATTTTTGGTTGAAATTTATCATGATTGAAAGTATTTTTAATTAGTTAAAATCAAAATAGAAAAGAAAAGAAAAGAAAAGAAAACAAATAAATGAAAACGGTGCAAATAGCAATGATCCATGTTGTAATTCACTGGGCTGATCAAATAGGGTGTGCAAATAGCATTAAAAGCCCAAACCAAACTCAACTCAGTTCATAGCAAAACGCACCGTATCACTAAATAAGGTGGCAGTCCAACATCCACGCGTGTGTGGTCAATCAAATCTGGAGCGTTCATCTCATCAGGTCAAAGTGTCAACCAAGGACACATCACCTTCACCTGAGCTTGAACCAGACGCTAGAGCCCTAGCTCAGATCACCTTCTCCAGCGAGGTGGCCGGAGATCAGCTCTGAAAATTCCACCAAAACATGCCTAATCTTATACCAAAATGAAGCTCTACTCACGTACATTCCAAATCCATGGTTCAATTGTTTTAAACACGGCTAAATTAAGAGATTCGAACGGATGAAATTTGGAATGTACATCTGCAAACTTCATCAAACATCACAATCAAGAACTCAAACATTGCCTACACGAGGTAGGGCTTCAGATGCAACCAACAATGACCTAAATCAATGCCTAACATGAGAGAAAAGTTGAAATGAAGATTACCTAATGGAGACACTCTGTTGGTGCTTCTATAGCTTGCTTGCTTGCTTCAAAAGGTGCAGATCAACTCCAATTCGCTTGAGGAATAAGAATCTTGCTTCAATTTGCTTTGAATTACTCTAGATCTGGATTCACGATTTTGATTTTTCTCTCAAGTTTCCAAAACTAAATTTTCTCTTCCCTCCACAAAAATGCACTTCTGAGCTCTCAATTTTCATTTGGAGCTTTTATATGTTAGATATGTGAATGATTTGGAGGCCCATGAAGCCTCATTTGGATAAAATTTGAAAATGCCTAAATTGGAAATGATCACCATGCACACGTGAATATGGCTTGCTACACACTCATGAAATTCCTTTTGTCTTGCAGCTGGGAATGTGAATTTTACATTAGGATTGAAATGGGCTTTGTACATAGTCCAATTATGAAGTTTGGATGACAAACTTCTTTGTGAAGTAACTTGGAAATTCACGCGTTTTGCACCTCATGACTAAAAATAATTTGGTGCATTTTGCTTGTTGAATAAATATGAACAAAATTGAATCAAAATATGGCATGAAAAGGACCTATAACCACATCAATTGAAATCATGATTTAAAGTTGCATTTTCACTTGAATTTTCTTCCAATTATCCACCATCAATCATAATTCACACCAATCTTGAGTTTCATGATGTTATTGAAGCCATTTTGAGAAACTTTCATGTTGGTTGAAGTTCCAATTGAAGTACTTAAGTGCATGAGAATGACCCATAATCAAAATAACCTATAATCAAAGTTTCCCAAAATACCCCTGCCTTGCAAGCTTCATAACTTGAGTTCCACAAATTCTATTAAGGACTTCTAGGACTTTTTGGAAAGCTAAGATCATGAGGAATAACTTTCATTTTCACCAAAAGTTGAAAATAAACATGATTCTAGGTAAAAAGTGCCTTGGAAGTGAGTTGACTTTTGTTGACTGAAAAATATGTTCATCTGAGACCCATAAGTTGATGGCATCATAACTTGAGCTCCACAAACCCAATGGATGAGTTCTAGTACTCAAATGAAAGCTTAGAACATTACCTACAAGTCTCATGTTTATAAGAAAATGACATTCAACTTGTATCTAGAGGTAACTTCTCCTTGAAGTTAGCTCCTAAAGAAGGGGATTTTACACTGACATCCTCTGAAACCCTAATTTAGTAACTTCTCAAACTCTTGATTCTTCTTGATTTGAACTTGGCATGACATTCTAGATGTCTCAACATGACCTCCCATGACTCCAATTACTTGGAAACAAGTCTCCAACTCCTTCAAGCTCACAATTGACCTTGCACTAAGCAGATGAAACCCTAGGTGCACAACCTTTGCCTATAAACTCTTGCAAATGATATGACCACTTATATAAGCTCCCTAATGGCTTAAAAAGCATTCAATGAGCTTCTCCAACATCTCTTGTCCATAACCATGAACTTGTGAACCCCTGATGATCCTCAATTGTCCTCCAAGATAGGAGGTAAACAACACTTGTCAATCTTCTCTCTCAGAGAACTTTGCTCACTTCCTGATGAGTATAAGCATTTGATAAATTGAGTAAGCATTCTTGAGTGAGTTTGAAAACCTTGATAACCTTCTCTTGGATGGCACAACTCTCTTGATCCCCTGCAAAAGACAATGTTATGCAGATGCAAATGCTAAAGAATGAAATGAAACATAAGCCAAGTAGAAAAAGGTTGAGCAAATTTTAGGGTACAACAGATGCAAGTGGGTCTTTAAAAAGAAGACTGGATGGATGGTAAGTATATATCTATAAGGCAAGACTGGTTGCTAAAGGCTATAAACAAATTCATGGGGTAGACTATGATGAAACCTTTTCACTAGTTGCAATGCTTAAATCTGTTCAGATTTTACTTGCTATCGCTGCATTTCATGACTATGAAATATGGTAGATGGTGTCAATACTACTTTCCTTAATGGGAATCTTCTTGAGGACGTGTACATGACACAACCTGAAGGATTTGACATACCAGAAGAAGCCCAAAAGATATGTAAGTTACAGCGTTCAATGTATGATTTAAAGTAAGCTTCCAAAAGTTGGAATCTTCATTTTGATGAAACTATAAAACAATATGGATTCATAAAGAATGAAGATGAGCCTTGTGTCTACAAGAAGGTTAGTGGGAGCATGATCATCTTCCTGGCGTTATATGTAGATGGCATATTACTTATTGGAAACGATGTCCCTACCTTGTAACAAGTGAAAACTTGGTTAGGGAAATGCTTTTCTATTAAAGACCTTGGTGAAACAGCCTATATATTAGGAATTAGGATCTACAGAGATAGATCATAAAAACTGCTTGGACTAAGTCAGAGTACATACATAGATAAAGTGTTGAGACACTTTAATATGCATGATTCTGAGAAAGGATTCATACTTATGCAACATGGCATGTGTCTATCAAAAACACAATCCCCTTCAACTAAGGAAGAAAGGGATCGCGTGAATAAGATTCCATATGCATCTGCAATAGGATCTATCATGTATTCCATGTTATGTACTCGACCAGATGTCTCGTATGCTTTAAGTGCAACGACTAGGTTCCAATCTGATCTCAGTGATGCTCATTGGGTAGTTGTCAAGAATATCCTTAAGTACTTGAGAAGAACTAAGGACTCATTCTTGGTATATGGAGGTCAGGGAGAGCTTGTTGTAATTGGATACAGCGATGCTAGCTTCCAGACAGATAAGATTGACTTCAGATCGCAATCTAGTTATGTGTTATGCTTAAATGGTGGTGTTGTGAGCTGGAAAAGTTCAAAGCAAGAAACAATTGTTGATTCTACAATCGAGGTCGAGTACATTGCTGCCTCAAATGCAACAAATGAAGTTGTTTGGAACAAGAAGTTCAGTAGTGAACTTTTCATAGTGCCTAGCATTGTTGATCATTGATCTCTATTGTGATAACACTGGTGCCATCGCACAAGCTAAAGAGCTTAGATCTCACCAACGACCAAACACATGCTTAGGCCTTATCACCTAATTTGAGTGATAATATATCATGGAGATGTGAAGATATGCAAAGGACCTACACTTGAAAATGTTATTGACCCCCTAAAAAAGCCTCTTGTGCAGCAAAATCATGACGGTCGTACTAGATCTATGGGTATTAAGGTTATGCATGATTGTCTCTAGTGCTAGTGGGATTTATTGGTGTAAGCCCTAGAGGCCAATAGTTTTGGTACTTGTATCGAATTATTTATTATTAATAAAATGCATTTCTTTATTATGTTTGTTTTTTCCAAGATAATAAACGGCATTTCTTTATTATGTTTGTTTTTCCAAGATAATAAAGTCCCTAGAATGGCTAGTCTGTTTAATGAAATATTAAGTGTGACTTAATTAGGAGATCCCATTAAACATAACGACATTATTCTTAAATCATTTGTAGTCGAGCTTTACTGTGAAGTGGGATTACCTTAAACTATTAAGACTATTATGTAGATAAATGATGATCACATCTCATGGATCATGGATAAGGAGTTAACAAGTCTTAACATAGGTATGAATATTATGAGTAATATTTACACTGGATTGACCCTCTATGAGACTACATAGAATGTTATGCAAAGTGTCATAAGTTACTCTCATAGTGATATTGGTGTATACTACCTTTCGACCTAAAATCACTATGGACCATAGATGTAGATTCGAGTACTTTACAGTTGATCTAATATTATCCGTAACTGGATGACCATAAAGATATTTAATGGGTACTCCATAAAGCATGTTGAGGGAGATGAGTGACCTAGATGGAATTTGTCCATCCTCCATAACAGGATATATGTCTAAGGGCACAATATTTAACTTGACAAGGATGACACGTCATACGCCTTGATTTCAATATAGACATAAGGGCAAAATGGTAATTGTACACAAAAGTATTATCACAAAATGTTGTCATATCGCATGACATTTTCATGACTTGGGTAGCAATGATGTATTTCTAGATACCACTCACTGTTTATTATGTTAAATGCATGATTTAATATAATTCCCAACGTCATGAAAACCTACAGGGACACACACACAAGGAAAGATTTATAAGAGGTAGAGTAAATAAGGAACACCATAAGGTACGATGCACTTAAGTAAATATAGAACCACGTAAGGTACGGTCCACGTAAGTATAATACTGAATGTGGTAAGCTACCACGTGCTTAGAAGATATACGATACACCATAAGATATAGTGCACATACACTTAAGTCGGTTTTTTAGCTTGTAGCTCACATAAGTGGTTCTATAAATAGAACTCTTGTGCATAAGTATTCACACTTGATAAAAATTCAGACTGTGAAACCCTTATCGTATTTTCCTTCTCTCTCTCACTTAAAGCCTTCAATCGTAGCAGCTAGCACTGAGACTGAAGGAATCTGTTCGTGTGGACTAAGTACAACCATTTTTCGTCATACATCGCTCATGATCACTTATTCATTTCAGAATCAAAGGTTTCATCGCCACAAGAGGTAACAGTTCTATCACTGATCATGACCATTCGTAAGGTTCACTAAAGGGAATTTTTTCTCGATGTATTTTGGATCGCTTATTTTCCTTCACACAAAGCATTGATACACCTATGGATGAATTAGATAAGGAATCACAGGTAGTTGTGGAAGAGAAACATGTTCAAGTAGAATAAGACCAACATAGGTTGAGCATGATATGTCACCAACCACAGAGATATGGATATCTCATAACTGATCAAAGTGATGTATTAATGATGGATCAAGATGAGCCTATAACCTACCAAGAGCCATGAGTTCGAGAAGTGGCTAGAATCCATGAAATCTAAAATGGATTCCATGTACACAAGTTAGGTCTGGACCTTGGTAGAGCCTCATGTAGAAGTTAATCCTATAGGATACAAGTGGGTCTTTAAAAAGAAGACTGACATGGATGGTAAGGTATATATCTATAAGGCAAGGCTTGTTGCTAAAGGCTATAAACAAGTTCATGGGGTAGAGTATGATGAAACCTTTTCACCAGTTGCAATGCTTAAATCTGTTTAGATTTTACTTGCTATCGCTGCATATCATGATTATGAAATATGGCAGATGAATGTCAATACTTCTTTCCTTAATAGGAATCTTCTTGAGGACGTGTACATGACACAACCTGAAGGATTTGAGATACTAGAAGAAGCCCAAAAGATATGCAAGTTACATCGTTCAATGTATGGATTGAAGTAAGCTTTCAAAAGTTGGAATCTTCATTTTGATGAAACTATAAAACAATATGGATTCATAAAGAATGAAGATGAGCCTTGTGTCTACAAGAAGGTTAGTGGGAGCATGATCATCTTCCTGGCGTTATATGTAGATGGCATATTACTTATTGGAAACGATGTCCCTACCTTGTAACAAGTGAAAACTTGGTTAGGGAAATGCTTTTCTATTAAAGACCTTGGTGAAACAGCCTATATATTAGGAATTAGGATCTACAGAGATAGATCATAAAAACTGCTTGGACTAAGTCAGAGTACATACATAGATAAAGTGTTGAGACGCTTTAATATGCATGATTCTGAGAAAGGATTCATACCTATGCAACATGGCCTATGTCTATCAAAAACACAATCCCCTTCAACTAAGGAAGAAAGGGATCGTGTGAATAAGATTCCATATGCATCTGCAATAGGATCTATCATGTATTCCATGTTATGTACTCGACCAGATGTCTCGTATGCTTTAAGTGCAACGACTAGGTTCCAATCTGATCTCGGTGATGCTCATTGGGTAGCTGTCAAGAATATCCTTAAGTACTTGAGAAGAACTAAGGACTCATTCTTGGTATATGGAGGTCAGGAAGAGCTTGTTGTAATTGAATACATCGATGCTAGCTTCCAGGAAGATAAGGATGACTTTAGATCGCAACCTAGTTATGTGTTATGCTTAAATGGTGGTGTTGTGAGCTGGAAAAGTTCAAAGCAAGAAACAATTGTTGATTCTACAATTGAGGTCGAGTACATTGTTTCCTCAAATGCAAGAAATGAAACTGTTTGGATCAAGAAGTTCAGTAGTGAACTTTTAATAGTGCCTAGCATTGTTGATCATTGATCTCTATTGTTATAACAATGGTGCTACCGCACAAGCTAAAGAGCTTAGATATCACCAACGATCCAAACACATGCTTAGGCTTTATCACCTAATTTGAGTGATAATATATCAAGGAGATGTGAAGATATGCAAAGGACCTACACCCGACAATGTTATTGACCCCCTAACAAAGTCTCTTGTGCAGTAGAATCATGACGGTCGTACTAGATCTATGGGTTTTAAGGTTATGCATAATTGGCATTTGCATTTTACTTTCCAGAATTGTTATATATCATTATTGCTGTGCTGTTGGGTGGGAATGTTCCACTGTGAGAAAAGCCAAAACCCAGGCTTGAGTATAACCATAGCATTAGGAGTGGAAAGTAGTGGTGAACCTGTATGTTTGGCATGCACTAGTTCCCATGAACCTGTATGTTTTCCAGTCTGTTTCGGACAGTTGAGAGGATGTTGGATCTGAGGATTGTCAACTCTGGGGACCGATCATTTAGGAGTAAGCTAAGTAAGGCCGCTTCGTTAGACTTTGATGCCAAACCAGAAATGGTGAACGTATCATTGTTTCTCGAAAGTCTGTGGCGCTGACGACCGCATAGGATGCTGTTGTACCCCAAAATTTGACCAACCTTTTCTTTATCTGGTTTTCGTTTCATTACATTATTCTAGCATCTACATTGCATAGCATTTATTTTTGACTGGGGATCAAGGCAACCCCGTGACTCAAGTTCCATCTTAGGGGCACAACAATGAACAGCGAGTGTCAGAGACCACGACATTTATTTTGCCCTAGGGGGTCGGGCGACCTTTTTCCCACTTTTGTTTTACAGGTATAGAAGCAGCATTCAGGCTACATTTATCACTCTCATGATCATAGCGTTCAGAAAAAGACTTTCAGGGGTTGAACAGAGCCCCAAACGGCAAGAAGCGGGCAAACGGGCAAGTTTCCCACCAAAAGGCGCCAAAAGTCAAAATTCACAAGCGTTAATCATTTAACGCATATGGTTAACCGATTAACCACTTGAAAAACAACCAAGATTCAAAAATTCAGCAGCGTTAATCGGTTAACACATATGGTTAACCGATTAACCAAAGAAGATTTTGCCTTGCACGTGAGGTTTCAAGCAAATTGCACTTAGGGGCCCATTTTGATCATTTGAAATTCAAATTTTACAGGAGGGAAGGATCTAGAACCTTGTAATTTTCAGAATTCCTCCCAAAAGCCCAATCCATATTCCAAACCTAACTTTCCAACCCTACTTGCTTTGGATCCAACCCTAAGTAGTATTTAAAGGGCTTCATTCCAAACCTCACAATCCTAATCCTCATAATCCACTTTTCAGAACTCACGCTCTAAAAATTACCAACTCTCTCCATTTCCCAAAACCCTCACTCAAAGCTCTTCATCCTTTGAGATCATCGATTCTTCATCGAAATCCTTGATCTCTCGAGCTGTAACCTTCATCCGTAATCGTCACCGGATCCGCTTCTTGGAGGACGAAATCAGTTTGGATCTCGAAGTTCTTCAAGGTTTCTTTCGTGGGTCTATACATCTGAGGCGAATCAACAATCACCGGATCAATTCTCCGATCCGAAGGTTGGAACCCTAAACCTGTTGTAATTCTAAGCTTGTTTGCATTATGTAGTAACATTCATATTTTGATTTGTGGTTGATTTGATCCATTTGATTTGTGATCTTGTTGTTTAAATATGTTTATATGTCCATTAGATCACTGGTTTATGGTTTAATTTCGTGCATAATTAATCATGAGATCATATGGATGTTTGCTTAAGTGATAAGTGCTGAAAAAGTGCTTTTTTCCTGCTATTTTCCGATGTTTTTCGCCTCTGGAACAGTGTTAATCGGTTAACCTATATGGTTAATCGATTAACCAACAAAAAATTTCAAATTTTCAAGCATTCTTCAATGGTTAATCGATTAACCCCTGGCGTTAATCGATTAACACTATAACAGTGGGCCTGTTTTGCTGTTTTTCATGATTGTTTTGGTATCGTTTCACTTCGAATCTTCATGGATCGTTATGATGCATTAGGAGTGAAATATTTTGGATATATGTCACTGGTCTTGATTGTTTAATCATGATTCTATCAACACGTGCTCGTCAATTTCTGTTCAGGTGCACACTTATGTGTTGTCGTTCAAAATGGTGTATTCTTGTTTTCTTTGTTTGCTTTGCTGTTGTGCTTAGGCACGCTTTTCCCATAATCCCTGTTGTCCTATGACCTTGGAGTGTCATTTAAGGTGGTTTGGTCCCTCCTTAGGAGGAACCTGAAGCTTGCCTGAAGTGATTAATCCTTGAGGACTTTCCTTCGTGTCGTGCCTATTTTCTTTTACCCAATGTTGGTGATGCTTATGGTTGAGCGCATAATATGAGTACCTTGTTGTCCTCATATAGCCTCCCATCCTCACTTTGGCTTAGGTTTGTTTTTGGCATTTCCTTTTGACTTCGGTTTTGTTGCACCCTAAAATTTGACCAACATTTCTTTACTTAGCTTGTGTTTCATTTCATTCACATTAGCATTACCATTTGCATTTCATTGACATGTATGCAGGAGATCAAGAGGTAGGGGTACCAATAAAGAGCATCACAAGACTTTGAAGCTAGCCAAGAAGCTTATTCAAGTTCTCAAGGGTTGATATCCTTGTCAGAGAAGTTAAAAGATCCTCAGAGAGATTGGTTGAAACCAAGGGTGTGTGCCTCATAACTTGAAAGTTGTGGGGAGTCCTCAGATGATTCTGAAGCCATGAATGTGGACTTGAAGCCTTGAGAGAGCTTATGAGATGTCTTGAAAGCCATCATGGAGCCTAGATAGATTATTGTGCAAGATTAAGAAGACTTAGCCATGAGTGGTGTAAGTAGGGTTTGACTGGGTCGACCCTAGGTCAACTGATGATTTGAAGAAGGTTGAGACCTAATCCAAGGGCCATGTGATCATGGATTGATGAATTGAGATGTTATAAGGATTATTCCAAGGTCAACTCATCATGATTGAAGAGTTTGAGAAGTTTCAAGCTAGGGCTTCTAAGGCTTGATAGTGTAAAATCCCCTAATTTGACCCCTATCTTCAAGGCAGTTTAGCTCAAGATGTGATTGTCATGTCATCTTGCCCCTAACATGAATTTTTTAGATCTTGTTCTTAGATTTAATTTGAGTACTAGAAGTCCTTGATAGGATTTGTAGAGCTCAAGTTATGACTTTGACAAGTTACAGGTCATCTGAGATATGTGAATCTGGGGCCTTGAAAGTTACCCAACTTGCATCAAACATTTTCCCAAGAAGGATGATTCCTATGAACTTTTGGTCAACATGAATGGTGTTCCTTATCTTCTTAGCTTTCTAGAGAGTACTAGAAGTCCTTGATAGGATTTGTAGAACTCAAGTTATGGCTTTGACAAGTCAAGGGCATTTTGGTCATTTGGAGATTATAGGTCATTTCAAGCATAAGGCCATAACTCCTATTTCCAAGCTTCAAATGGAAAAATCTTCAACATCAAACTTGCTTAAAATGATGTTTTAAGGCTAGTAAGGAGGTCATGAGATGTTGAAAAGGCTTGTAGCTCAAAGTGGTAAAAGTGACCTAAAATGAAGGCATAAGTTAAATAAGTCGAAGTTGGAAATTGAAATTTTCAAGCTACACATCCAAACCATGGCATGTAATATACCATTTTGACTCTAGAAAACATTTTAAAAACAATGGTTTAGCCACATTTTTGATTTGAGGTCTAAATCATGGACTTCCTTTGGAAAATGGTTACTTGCATATTAAGCAACATATGCAAAACATAAGGAAGATCAATGCACAAGCTAGCAAAGCATCCTAACATCTCATGCATCTCATCTAAGGAGATTTTCAAAGGAGAACAAGTTGCTGCAAGAGGTATAGCATGGACTGGTGTAGGCTTGGCTTGAATTCAAAAACTCATGACATGAGAATCTCAAATTCTCATTGGATGCTTCCAGAAAGTTCTGGATGGTTCTGAACCATCCTATATATTGATTAGAAGCTGCTCAGATGCAAGGTTGGTGAGAGTTGAGAGAGGAGAGGAAGATTGCCATTTCATTTGGTACCTTGCAAATTGAAATCGTTTTCAGAGTTACACACCATTTCCATTGATTCTTTCTACTGTAACATCTTCCATTGATCATACTGAGTGAATCCATACCAAATTGAGAGCAAGATCGTGAAGGATTGAAGAGTTAGCATTTGGATTTTGGAAGTTGCAAGTCACCATCGGATTCTGAGTTTCAAGCATCCTCTATCAAAACTTTTGCAAACAGTAGCAAGATCTTGGTACAAGAAGTGATTCTGGAGAGATTGAAGGGTTGAATTGAAGGTTTGATCTATCTGTTATTCAGAAATTTCCAGGTTTGCAACTTTTACTCTACACCTTAATTTAGGCATTGTTAAGTTAGTTTGTTAGTATAGAACGGTTAGAAACAAGTAGGAGATGGATTATGGAGATTTTGAGATCATTTGGAGAGGATCAAGATGATGACACCATTTCTGTTTGGCACCATAACTTGTTGAATCTTGAGAGATAATCTTGGTGCGATAGCAAGAATTGATCAGTGTAACATGAGGAAGAGATTGAGCACTTTAATTTCAAGAATGGTGAACTTTGATCCCTGAGCATATTTGGAGGTTCGATTCGTGTTTTAGGTTTGAAGAAGTTTCAATGTATTTTGAGGTCATGGTTAAATTCAGGATGAGAAACCAAGCAATCTAGGGTTTTGAATTCCAATTTTGGGTAAGGTTTTGATGGAGTCCGAGTGAGGAAGATGAGGCAGATGAAGCTCTGCAACCATGGTTGTTTCCCTCCTTTTTCATTTCAAAGGAAGAAGACAATAAATTGGCCGTTGGATGGAGAGTAGACCATTGACCAAAGCTAGATTGTGTGGCTGTGTTTCATTTTCACGTTTTGAAGGAGGAAAGGCTGAAAACGATGAAACGAGGCATTTCATTAATTGGAGTCTTGGGCCTCAATGGATTGATAGCTATACACACCCCCATCCACGGCCCAGTCATGATTTGAACTAATTTTCTCTACTTTCTGCACCGTGTTTATTTCTTTTTTTCTTTATATTTTTGTTATTTGTTTTCTGAGTTAAATATGGGCCTAGCGCGTTTACTGACAACACCCCCATTTTAAGCCCACTCATATAATGCACTGCATATCATTGTTATCTGCACCAACTGTTTTCACATTTTATTTTCTTTTTCTTTATTTTTCTTTAATCTTTGAAAACTTATATTAAATAGAAAAATAATGATTTTGGCATGGGGATTTTTCCTCCTATTTCACATTTATGTCTAGAAAATTATAAAATCAAAACATTTGCATTTCATGCATTTTTAATATTTTTTGTATATTTTCTCTTTTAATAGTTTTTTAATTCATTTTATGTTGATGCATAGTTTTGTAGAATTTTGTTTAGCTAGTTCCCTTTATATTTTTGCACCATTCTTTTTAGGACAGTTAGATTAGGACTTTAGCTCCCCTATGGATTTATTCCATAATTTTGTGATTAGTTTTTTATTAGTTTGATTAGATGACTTTAGGTTGTGTAGATTTAGGTCAATCCTTAACATAGGTCCACAATAACACTAGAAATTTGGGTTTTTAGGTCAAGTTAGATATTGGGACATATAGGGTATTAAGGGTAGTTATATAGGATCCCCTAGAAATTATATTAGATTTTAATATAATAGTATACTATTTTTAATTGATTTTGTAATTGATTGTTGTTTGTGTTGCCCTTAGGGGCTTGTATTTTGTTTTGCTTTGCTTTGTGGGATTTTGTTTGGCTTGGTGGGCTTGGTCTTGCTTTGTGGAGCATGGAGGAGCATAGTGGAAGACTTGAAGATTGAAGAAGGAGCTTGAGAGCTTGAAGACTTGTTTGTTTTGTTGTTGTTTTAGGGTTAGGAATTAAGTAGAGCTTAGACTTAGTTAATTTCTTTCTTAAACATGGATGGTATCTTTCACCTCCATTCCTCCCAATGATTAAAAGTCCTCCCATGGTATTCACCTCCCTCCTTTGGAGGGATAAGTGATGGTACCTAGGAAGTAGAACTTTTGAGGGAACCATTCTTCTGATGTTAAAATCTTATAGGACTCCTTTGGTGGTCAATAAGCAGTTTAATATCCTAGCTTATCCAGTTAAGTGATTTCTTCTGGTTTGAGTATCTTGAAGATGTTGGGCTTGAGGGTGAAGATGAAGACTTCATTGAAGAGTATGGAAGAGGATGATTCCCTGAGCATTGCTATTGCAGCTGAGGCTTGAAGAGCAAGAAGAAACAAGTTGATACTTGAAGACCCAATGAAGATCCAGTAAAGACTGAATGAAGAGCTGAGGCTTAAAGACTGAAGGATGAAGTTGACATTTCCAGATGATTGAGGACTACTCTGAGAAGCTGAAGCTTGTAGGAAGAGAAGACCAAGTTGAGACTGGTAAAGCCAAGAGAGCTGAAGCTTGAAGACTGAGTTGATACTTATAAAGAGGATTCAATTGAGATTGAGTGTAGAGCTGAGGCTTGAGGAATAAAAGATGAGTTGACACTTGCACTGATGCATTGAGAGCCTGAAGGAATCAAGTTGATACTTGTAGTTGGGAGTGAAGCCTGAAGATGGAATTGACTAAGGAGCTGAAGCTTGAGAAAGAGGATAAGTTGAAACTCATGTAGTTGGGTTGAAACCTGGAGAAGCAAGATGATAGTCCTGAAGGGTGGTCGAAGTCTGAAGACTGGATTGCTGTCAGAAGAGCTGAGGCTTGGAGTTGAGAGAGGGGTTGATCTGCTTTCTTGTCTGTTTTCCTTTCTGTGTTGATGTGCCTTGTTTGACTTGCTTGATGCATTAGAATAAGTTCATATCTAGACTGACTTTAATCTAGGAGCATGATTGCACTAGAGGTTGAGTTGCTCCCTCTGCTTGTATTGTTACTGTATGGCTTTGCTTGCGGGTATTCGGTAGAGCCCTGCTCCCTTGCCCATGTGGTTTATCTTGCTTGATGGCATTTT
The DNA here is from genome assembly GCA_963859935.3 of Lathyrus sativus. Classification (NCBI taxonomy): domain Eukaryota; kingdom Viridiplantae; phylum Streptophyta; class Magnoliopsida; order Fabales; family Fabaceae; genus Lathyrus; species Lathyrus sativus. The sequence continues at coordinate 252,968,974 of OZ012737.1, read as the reverse complement.
ATTTCATTTCTTCTGTATGATTACAGTTACTTCTATTTTGCTTGATAGCATGATTATTCTTCTGTATGATTACTGTTATTCATATTTGGCTTGAGGTTGAGATGAGCTTGTGGAGGCTGCTGCCCCACACACATTTCCTCCCTCACTTGCATTGCATGCATTTTACAGTCGTTTACTGTATTACTGTTTACTGTTTAAGCTGATGCTTTATCTGTTTCTGTGTATCATTGACATGATCCCTTAGGACTCTCATTTCCTTTGATAAGGAAGTGATGATAGAACTTTAGGTTGAAACCTATGCATGATAACTTCTAGGAGTTCCCTGTTTTAAACCTCAACCATAGGATGAATCCTTGGCATGATAACAGTAGGACTTGATAGTCTCCCCGTAGTTGAGCCCCTTCTCTTCTCATCTCAAAACAGCTTAAGATACAATAATCATGAATGATTTCTTTCATACGTTACGAGCCTTAAGCTATCTGAGAAAGGATTGTTGGAGAGTTTCTTTTCAACAGTCTGAATGTTTAGTATGGCACCCTTTGGGTGACATGCGACGCATTCACTCTCAGGTCATAGTCTTTAGTGCGATTGAAATTGCAAACACAATAAAAAACACTTCTTTCGTAAAAGACAGAAAACAAACTTCAAACCTTTTTGCCCCGTGGGCCCGTAATTCAAAGGAAGCTTTTCTGAAGAAAAGAGTGTCGTTAAACTTCAGCGCCAACGCAAACAGGCTTTGTCCATAACTGCTGTTTAACCCTACTCGATAAAACAGATGAATCTGAATTCCTGTAACCCGTAGTAGGTCGAACTACGTAAGCTCTGACCTCTCATACCTGTTGAGAGTACGTAGGCACAATACTGATGTATAGGCGAGCCACCTTCCCCATAACCCGTAGTAGGTCGAACTACGTTGACTCTGATTTCTCATTCTCTGATGAGAATACGTAGGCATAAAGTGCGACGCTTTGCCGAGTCATTTTCCTTTTCTGTTTAAGCCAGCCTTGATAGGTAGATAGATAAACCAACTCGTCCAGTAAACACAACAAGCGTGGATCCTGCCGAGTACGACGGACGTGAGGGGTGCTAATACCTTCCCCTTGCGTAACCGACTCCCGAACCCAGACAACGGTTGCGACGACCTTGTCTTACCCTTTTTCGTCAGGTTTTTCCGATCGTTTCCTTTACCGCTCCGAGGGATAAATAATGAAAGGTGGCGACTCTTCTGTTTTGCCGGCACCTTATTTTCGCAGAAGTGACAGTTGGCGACTCTGCTGGGGACTTGATAGTTTCCTGGGATCCAACGTCCCGAATGCGAGTCAGTTTGGGGATCCGACGTCCCCTGCGAGAGTCAATCCTAGCGCTTGTATGATTACTTGTTGGGTTGTGTTTATTTATCGCATTTCATTTCCCGCACTTTATTTTTCAGTATGATATGATTATCTGTGCTGTTGTGGGAGGGGCATTCTGATGAGTGAGAAGCCAGACCCAGGCTTGAGTGAACATAGCATTAGTTGTGGAAATTAGTGGGCGCGTGCTTGCTTGGCAGGCACTAGTGTCTCATGAAATCCACGCTCAGACGAGGTTCTCCCGGTTGACTTCTTTTTCAACCCTTTGGGTTGAGGGGGTTGTTGGTTTGGAGGATTGTCGACTCTGGGGACCGATCATTTGTGATTCATCCGAGTGAGGCCGCTTCATGAGCTGGTGATGCCACACCTTCTGGGTATCGTATCACCCCTCTTGAATGTCTGTGACGCTGATGAACGCATAGGATGCCGAACTTGAGTCAGTTTAGGTCCATACCTGTGAGCAGGGTTGGGTTTATTGCAGGAAACTTTGACCTTCAAACTACCTGGTTTTCCTGACAGTGAATCAGTTTCGTTGGTACCAGAGGTTCTCATCATCAGCTATATGATTGTTCTTGACAGAGCAGAGCTTTGGTCCTATATCAGAGGACCTTATCTTCAGAGATGTGTATTTGTTCTTGACAGAGCAGATTTTGGGATCAGAGGGTCTCATTAGCAGATGTGTATTTATTCTTGACAGAACAGATTTGTGGGATCAGAGGATTTCATTATCAGATGTTTGTTCTTGACAGAGCAAAGTTTTTGGTCCTGTATCAGAGGTCCTTATTATTAGACGTGTGTTCTTGACAGAGCAGAGTTTTTGGAGGTCCTTATTATCAGACGTGTGTTCTTGACATAGCAGATTTCTTGGTCCTGTATCAGAGGTCCTTATTATCAGACGTTTGTTCTTGACAGAGCAGAATTATGGTCCTATGTATATGGCCCTATAAAATGGTTGTTCTTGACAGAGCAGATTTGTGGTCTGATACCCGGGTTTTCTTATTATCAGATATGGTAGTTGTTCTTGACAGGGCCGCATTATGGTTTTGTTGATACAGAATCTCCACACACAGTTGCCTTGATCTCCTGCTGCATGATTGCATTTTACATTATTTTGCATACTCATTTGCATTTCATTAACGTGTGTCTGTGTTGCAGGTACCGTTTTCCCCGATCCAGGATTTCTTGCCTCCTATTGTATTGTTATGGGTTCTCTGAGGAAGACCGTGGCTTACAAGTTCCCTGCCCCTGATATGGTTCGGCTGACCGGTTTGATTGCTTTAGCAGATGATTCTGTGAGGGATGAGTTCAGAAAGTCTTACGGAAAATTGCTCAGTTTGGTTCGTAAACCTTCTGCATTCGAGTTGAATGGGTTGCACGCTCTGCAGCAGTTCTACGACCCTCCGTTGAGATGCTTCACTTTCCAGGATTTTGTTCTCGCACCCACGCTGGAGGAATATGCTGATTTGTTAGGTGTGCCTATCAAGAGGCAGATGCCTTTTGTTCATATGGATACTGAGCCTGACCTGGCTGGTCTAGCTCCTTCACTTCATCTGGATGCCTCCGAGTTGGTATTGTCTAGTTGGAACAATGTTCCCGGGTTCTCCTTGCAGTTTTTAGTGGGAAAGGCTCAGCAGTGCGCCAAAGACGGATGTTGGGTCGCGTTCAACGCCATCCTCGCTCTGTGCATATATGGCCTTATTCTGTTCCCCAATATGCCCGATTTTGTAGACTTCGACGCATTTCATATCTTTGCATCAGGGAATCCAGTCCCTACCTTGATAGGAGATGTCTACCATTCCGTCCACTACAAAAACGAGAACAGAAGGGGCAAGAATGTCTCATGCTGTGTACCCTTGCTTTATAAATGGCTTGATAGTCATCTGCCCAAGAGGGGTCCCTTTGTTTTGTCTGCAGCCACAGCTGAGTGGTCCGAGCGTCTGATGAGTTTATCTGCAGAGGATATTGACTGGTTTGACAGAGATAGGCTGGGTACCGAGATTATCTTCAGCGCAGCGGGTTTCCAAACGTGCCTTTGATAGGCAGGAAGGGTTGTATAAACTATAATCCATCTTTGCTGGTCCGACAGTTTGCTTATGCTTTGAGAGCTCCGCCGAGGGAGGAAGAGGTGCAAGAATCTCTGTACCTCACTGGTCTTCTAGAGGGGGATCTGTTATCTAAGCTTCAGCGCGCTTGGAATGACATCATTAAGAGGGGAAAGCCATTGCTGGGGAGAAGCAATAGTCAAGCCTACCTTCCGTATGTGACTTGGATCAGAGCCAGAGCAGATGCTATAGGGATGTCGTTTCTTCCTGCCAAACCAGAAAGCCCTCCAATGATTGAAGAGCCTACTACTGTGCCCATTCAGCAGCATAATCAGGTGTTAGCTGAGAGAGATGAATTGAAGAGGGCAAACGAAGAACTGGAGAAAGAATTGGCTCAGCTCAGAAGCGAGAGGAACGAAGCCGTTCATTCTTTCAAAAGGCAAACAGAGCTGGTGAACCGGCTAGGTACAGATTTGACTAAGCAGATAGCCGAGCGTGAGCGCATGGGTCAAGACTTCAAAGCTGTCAACGACGTACTGGCTACGAAGAAGCAGCACTTGGACGAAGCGTATCGGAGGATATCCAAGTTCAACCAGCACTGGAAGGCCTCCCTAGCCACCAGGAAAGAGCGGGAGGATAAGCTGATGCTACAGATCTCCAAGCTGGAAGCCCAGGTGAAGGCTAGTGAGAAGAGGTTTGATGAAGAAACCGCTCGGAGATACGCTATCGAAGGCCAGCTCAACAGGGCTCTTGCTAACCTGAAGGAGCACAAACTGACGTTTGAGTCCAAGAAACGGAAGCTAGAAGATTGTTTCGGCGAAGGAGCATGGGAAGATTCGGTCGAAGGTCTTCAGTACACCATTGTGCAAAGGGAATTACTCGTCGAAGGGTTACTCACGCTGCCTGATCATCCAGAAACGAAGGAGTTGTTAGCAGAGTATCGCGCCCGTGGCCGTACTTGACTATTTGTATTCCTTTTGTTTTGATCATTGTTGTATGCTGACCATCACCAGGCTTGTTGGCTGAGGTCACGCTATTGATTCATCTTGTACTCGCTGATGTTGTGTACTGCCTTGATGGGCTTTCTTTATATATGAGATTGTTATTTCCATGATTGGACTCAGACTTCTTCTTATTATCAGCACTGGCACTCAGGCACTAGGATTGGGGGGAAATCTCCCTAATGCACAGACACACGTTTGCATTTGCATGAAGCATTTGCATAACTAGCACTTTGTTGTTTTTCCTAACCCTTTTGTGATTTCCAGGTTGTTTCAGGTGGTTCCAGGATTGATCAGAGACCTATTCACCGCTATCCGACTAGAGCTAATCAAACCAGGATCATGGAGCAAGTGCAAACTGATGTTCAGGAACTCCGTGAAAGAATGGATCGCTTCATGGAGCTCATGCAAGCGGTCGCCAATGGCCAGGATCAGCTCAGAACTTTGGTACAGCCTCTGATTTCAAGGGTTGATAGCAATGGCGTACTCCATGGTGGGACTGTGCCTACTCCTCCACCAGTTGAAACTCCACAGAATGGTGTTCCCGTGACCGGGGGAAACGGCAGTGCCAACGGCAATGTGATGGCCAACATGGGACTCAATACGACGGGCGTCGGTAATGGGAGTCTGGAAGCTAATGTCAATGTTGGGCTGGGCAACGTCAATGCTGGTGTTGGGAATCTGTTTGGGCCTTAGCCATGGCTAGAGGATCGTCAGGACGATGTGTTCTCTCAGAGAGGTGCTGAGGGGGAGCTGAATGCTGAAGCACGTCTAAGGTTCAAGGCACTTGAGGATAAGATGAGAGATATCAAGAACCAGAACACCCTGGGTGTTGATATGTCCAAGTTGGGACTAATTGCTGATTTCAAGGTGCCTCCTAAGTTCAAGGTGCCTGACTTTGAAAAATATAAGGGCACCACTTGCCCTCGCGTCCACCTGAGATCGTATTACAGAAAAATGTCCGCTCATTCCGAGGACGAGAAGTTGCTGATGTACTTCTTTCAAGACAACCTTTCCGGGCCATCCCTCAAATAGTACATGAGTCTGGAACCTACCAGTGTGCGCACATGGAAGGACCTTGCTGAAGCATTTGTGCACCACTACCAATACAATAGCGACTTGGCCCCGAACCGAGTCCAGCTGCAGAATCTGTCGCAGAGGAACAACGAAGGGTTTAAGGAATACGCCCAACGGTGGCGTGAGTTGGCAGCCAGGGTTCAGCCGCCGATGGTTGAACGTGAGCTTGTGCAGATGTTCGTAGCCACCCTCCCAGGGGTTTACTATGAGAAGTTGGTTGGCGGTATGTCGGGAACGTTCTCAGATCTCATTATCACGGGTGAGCACATCGAAAATGGGATCAAACTGGGGAAAATTCAAGGTGAGTCATCCTCAGCTGGAGGAGGGGGAAAGAAACCTTACGCTGGCAAGAGACGGGAAGGAGAAGCGAGCGCTGTGACCAACGCTCGAAGGAAGGGTAAAGGTCCTCACCAGCAGGTGGCCAGTATAACTATCCCGGCAGTTCAACAGCCACAGCAGCAGCAACCGAATCAACAAGGGTACAGAAAGTATCAGAATCGGGCACCTTTGTCGAGCCGTCACCTCGAGACACCGCCCATGTCGTACGCGCAACTCTTGCAGACTTTGCTTCAGCTACAGTTGATCCAGAAGAGAACCTTGGCTCCTTTGACAGGGGAACCTCCGCCAGGTTACGATGCAAATGCCACTTGTGAGTTTCACTCAGGGGCACCAGGTCACACAATAGAGAACTGCAAAGCCTTCAAGCATAAGGTGCAGGACATGGTGGATGCCAAGATCATCAACTTCTCAGATAATGTGCCAAATGTCACGAAGAATCCTATGCCGAATCATAGGGGAGGCGGAGTGAACGCCATTATCGAAGACGAGAGTTCGGATTTGTTGACTGACGTCAGAGATCTGAAGACGCCGCTTAGCTTCGTTAAAGCTAAGTTGATGAAAAAAGGGTTCTTTCCAGGTTGCGGAGAGCTATGTGTGGACTGTGCCACACGTTCTAATGGATGTGAACAGTTGGTAGAAGGAATTCAAAGTCTGATGACTGAAGGGATATTACAGTTCAGCCGAAGGGCCGAAAGTGGGTCAGGAGAGGTAGTGTTGAAGCAAGATGATGAGGTCGCCACCATCACCATCCCTCGCCAGACGATAACTATTTCTGCGCCCAGACCGCCATAATTACCATCACCAGAGCTGGGCCGATACCGTTCGAAAGCATTAACGATGTCCCATGGCATTATGGCGCTGAAGTCTACTGCAACGGACAGAAGTTGGAGCTGGAACCGTTTGGGTCGACTGTGGAGAACCTTACGGGAATCAGTGGTATTACTCGCAGCGGAAGAGTGTTTGCACCACCAGAGGTCGTGGCGGATAAAGAGGTCAGAGCTGATGCGGCCGATAAAGGTAAAAGTAAAGTCGTTGAAGAGATCCCGTGTGGGGTAGAAAAAGACTTGCTTGTTAAAGATGCCGAGGAGTTTACGCGGTTGATTAAAAAGAGTGACTACAAAATTGTGGATCATCTCCATCAGACGCCCTCGAAGATTTCCATTCTGAACTTGTTGCTGTGTTCTGAAGCACACCGCAACGCGCTGCTGAAGGTGTTGAACGCCGCATATGTACCGCAGGAAATATCGGTAAATCATCTAGAAGAGGTCGTAGCCCACGTAAATGTTGGAAATGGGCTAGGTTTCACAGACCTGGAGCTGACACCGAAGGGGAGGAATCACAATAGCGCCCTGCACATCTCGATAGAGTGTAGGGGCACGATTATGTCGCACGTGTTGGTGGACACAGGTTCGTCACTTAATGTTCTTCCGAAGAAGGCATTAATGAAGTTGGATACTCGTGGAGTGATTTGCACACCCAATGATCTGGTGGTGAAGGCGTTCGACGGAACTAAACGCCACGTTTTCGGGGAGGTGACCCTGCCAATCCAAGTCGGGCCGGAAACGTTCGACGCGGTCTTTTATATTATGGACATCATGCTTGCCTACAGTTGTCTCTTGGGCCGACCGTGGATCCATGCTGCTGGTGCCGTGACCTCCACGTTGCACCAGAAACTCAAGTATGCCATCGGAGGCAGCATCGTGACCGTGTGTGGCGAGGAAGACATAATGGTGAGCCATTTGTCGTCCTTTAAGTATGTGGAGATGGATGGCGAAATCCATGAGACTCTATGCCAAGTGTTCGAAGCTGTCAAAGTGAAGGACGTAGCTCCTGTAGTCACGGAAAAGCCAGAGATGACTCTCTCTTCCTTCAAGGAAGCCCGGGCCGTTGTCCAAGCCAGATCTACCCCAGGCTGGGGGCGAATTTTGGAGATACCTAAAAAGCAAGACAAGTTTGGGTTGGGATATTCTCCTGGAGCTGAAGCTTCTTCTTCTAGCAGTGCGTCTCGAGGTAAGGGGCCGATCCAGTTTACCAGTGGCGGAATGATTTTCAAAAGCATCAACACGGTGTCTGAAGACAGCGGAGATAGCGACTGTGACTTCGACTCTTGGATCCAGCCAAGCAAACCAGGTGAGGGCCTTACCAATTGGTCCGTCAAGGATATCATCCAGATGACAAGTGAAGAGTAATGATTTACTTTTTCCAATCATTGTACAACCCTATGTCCTGCCCGGGGCATAGTGGTTTATTGTCAGGGCCTTGTTGGATTATGTACATGCATTTTGTTAATAAATCAAAGGCGTTTTCCTCGTATTCAAATATTGTGATCTCTGTTATTCCTGTTTTATATTTGTTCTGAAAAACAATAAAATGGCAACGGGGTTTGTGCTAACCTGCATATCCTCGTTTTAAGCTTAACCCTTGTTATTGCAGGATCCATATAACAGATGACATCGACTCTGGACCTTCTACGGCTCACTTCGACTTCGATTGCCCGATCTATCAAGCCCAAGAAGAGATTGATGAAGACGAAGACCTTCCTGAAGAGTTGGCCCGCTTGTTGAAACAAGAAGAGAAAGTTATTCTGCCTCATGAAGAGGAGATCGAGATCGTGAATCTGGGTTCTGAAGAACTCGTCAGGAACGTCAGGATAGGGGCTGCACTGCAGAGTGATGTCAAGCAGAGATTGGTCGAGATGCTAAGAGAGTATAGTGACGTCTTTGCTTGGTCATACGAAGATATGCCCGGACTTGATACGGACATCGTGGTCCACCACTTGCCGCTGCGAGAAGATTGTCCTCCCGTTAAGCAGAAGCTTAGGAGGACGAGACCAGATATGGCCGTTAAGATCAAAGAAGAAGTGCAGAAACATCTTGATGCTGGCTTCTTAGCGGTCACTACTTACCCTCCGTGGGTCGCCAACATAGTGCCTGTACCGAAGAAGGACGGTAAGGTACGCATGTGCGTCGATTATCGGGATTGGAATAGGGCGAGCCCTAAAGATGATTTCCCGCTGCCTCATATCGATGTGTTGGTCGACAACACAACCCAGTTCTCCGTGTTTTCGTTCATGGATGGCTTCTCCGGCTACAACCAGATTAAGATGGCGCCCGAGGACATGGAGAAAACGACGTTTATCACTCCCTGGGGAACATTTTGCTATAAGGTAATGCCTTTCGGTCTGAAGAACGCAGGGGCCACTTACCAACGAGCTATGGTAACTTTGTTTCATGACATGATTCATCATGAGATTGAAGTCTATGTTGATGACATGATTGCGAAGTCCCAAACGGAGGAGGGACATCTGGTCAATTTGCTGAAGCTTTTTGAGAGGCTTAGGAAGTTCAGGTTGAGGCTGAATCCTAACAAGTGTACTTTCGGAGTACGGTCCGGAAAGTTACTGGGGTTTATCGTGAGTGAAAGAGGCATCGAGGTTGATCCTGCGAAGATAAAAGCGATACAAGAAATGCCAGTGCCAAAAACAGAAAAAGAAGTTCGTGGTTTCTTGGGCAGAATAAACTACATTGCAAGGTTTATTTCTCAGCTCACGGCCACGTGTGAACCGATGTTCAAGCTTTTAAAGACAGATCGGGCGATTATCTGGAATGAGGATTGCCAGAAGGCATTCGATAAGATAAAGAAGTATCTTCAGGAACCTCCAATCTTGATACCCCCAGTGGCTGGATGGCCACTAATCATGTACTTGACAGTTCTTGAGAATAGTATGGGGTGTGTTCTCGGTCAGCACGACGAGATGGGCAGAAAGGAGCATGCCATTTACTACTTGAGTAAAAAGTTCACTGACTGTGAATCTCGCTACTCGATGCTGGAGAAGACGTGTTGTGCACTAGGCTGGGCTGCCAAACGTTTACAACAGTACATGCTCAATCACACCACCATGCTAATTTCGAAGACGGATCCGATCAAGTACGTCTTCGAGAAGCAAGCGCTTTCGGGCAGGATTGCCAGATGGCAAATGGTGTTGACGGAATATGACATTCAGTACGTTTCCCAGAAGGCCATTAAGGGCAGCGTATTGTCTGATTACCTTGCCGAACAGCCGATCAAAGATTATCAGCCGATGAAATTTGAATTCCCTGATGAGGATATCATGTTTCTCAAAGCGAAGGATTGCGATGAACCGTTGCCCAACGAGGGGCCGGATAGGAAATCCCAGTGGAAGTTGATATTCAACGGGGCGGTTAATTCTTACGGAAGTGGCATAGGGGCGGTCATCACGACTCCCCACGGATCCCACATCCCGTTCACTGCGAGACTGACGTTTCCAGTCACCAATAATGAAGCGGAGTACGAAGCATGCATCATGGGTCTAGAAGAAGCAATTGATTTGAGAATCAAGAACCTAGACGTATATGGTGACTCGGCGCTTGTGATCAACCAGATTAAAGGGGAGTGGGAGACTCGTCAATCGAATTTGGTGTCGTACATGAACTATGCCAGAAGGCTACTTCCGTTCTTTGATCGAGTGGAACTCCATCATGTGCCCAGAGCGGAGAATCAGATGGCTGATGCCTTAGCCATGTTGGCTTCGATGTATAAAGTCAATTTTCGGAATGAAGCTCCAAGAATTGTACTATCTCGTCTTGATAGACCTGCATTCGTCTTTGCAATCGAGGAAGCCTCCGACGACAAGCCATGGTTCCATGACATCCAGACCTTCCTTATGACTAAGGAGTATCCTGCGGGAGCGTCCACCCAGGATAAGAAGACTCTGAGGAGGCTGTCTGGAAATTTTTATCTCAATCCTGATGGAGTTTTGTATAAAAGAAACCACGATCTCGTGCTACTCAGATGTGTAGATGAGAAAGAGGCGAGTATGCTCATGGAAGAAGTCCATGAAGGCACATTTGGTACGCACGCCGGCGGGCACGCTATGACGAGAAAGATCTTGAGAGCAGGATACTACTGGCTGACGATGGAATCGGATTGTTTCAAATTCGCGAAGAGGTGTCATAAATGCCAGATTTATGCTGATAAAGTTCATGTGCCGCCGTGCCCGTTAAATGTTATGTCCTCCCCGTGGCCGTTCTCCATGTGGGGCATCGACATGATAGGCAAGATCGAGCCCACTGCATCTAACGGTCATCGCTTCATTCTGGTAGCTATCGACTACTTCACCAAGTGGGTGGAGGCAGCCTCATATGCTAATGTGACCAAGCAGGTGGTGGCTAAATTCATAAAGAGGGACATCATCTGTCGTTACGGGATTCCCGAGCGGATCATTACTGATAATGGTTCGAACCTGAATAACAAGATGATGAAGGAGTTGTGCCAGAGTTTCAAGATTGAACACCACAACTCATCTCCTTACCGGCCGAAGATGAATGGCGCCATCGAAGCGGCCAATAAGAACATAAAGAAGATTGTTCAGAAGATGGTTGTGACCTACAAAGATTGGCACGAGATGTTGCCATTTGCACTGCACGGTTATCGTACGACGGTACGTACGTCAACCGAGGAAACTCCTTTCTCCATGGTGTACGGTATGGAGGTTGTCCTACCGTTAGAAGTGGAGATCCCTTCTTTACGAGTTTTGGTTGATGTGAAACTCGACGAGGCAGAATGGATTACGAACCGACTGAACCAACTCAGCGTGATGGACGAGAAGAGGTTGGCATCGATTGCGCATGGTCGTTTATACCAAAGCCGAATGAAGAAAGCTTATGATAAGAAGGTGCGTCCTAGAAGCTTTCAGACGGGTGATCTCGTCCTGAAGAAGATTCTTCCTCCACACTCCGATCACCGGGGCAAGTGGACTCCGAATTACGAAGGTCCATACGTCGTCAGCAAGGTCTTCTCAGGAGGAGCTTTGTTGTTATCCACGATGGACGATGAAGACTTTGCATCCCCGGTGAACGCGGATGCAGGTAAAAAATACTTTGCTTGAAAGTGACCCGCTGGACAGTAAAAAGAGAGTCCAGGCAAAAATGGGGCATCCCGGCGAACCATAAAAAAGGAAAAAGGTTCGGGAAAAAATTAGGGATATAAATTGAAAAAATGTACACCGGCAAAGTCGAAAACCCGGATGGGAGACTTTGGCAAAAAAGGGTATCCTGGTGAACTGAAAACCCGCAAAGGGCGAGTCACGCAAAAGTTAGGGATTTGAAAAAGCAAATGACTGCGTTCCGCGTATGGACTTTCTTTGTTTAGTGGTTTGGAAGACCTGAGGGCCGTTTATCTGAGTCAATCTCTTCTGAAGTTGAAGCATCGGAGAAGTATCGAAGTCGAGTGGGTCATAGAGGGATCAACTCATGGTGTTCGTCTACGCCTCGTTGCCGACATTTGTATATACTGATGTATATTTATGTTTTATTTTTTGCGCGGCTTCCTCTTTCCAGGGGCTTGCATCCGTTGTAAAACATTTTTACCCATTCAGGGGTTTGTTATCAATAAAATGTATACTATTCAGCAATTTTGTTTGTCTGTTTAGCATTTATCTGTTTTGTTTGCGAAAAAGAACGCCGATGTTTTTGATAAAATGCGCATACATAAACTTACTGGCCTAGGCCACTGATTGTTGAAACAATGAATTACTTGAACATTGTCACAAGATGATAACCTTGATAGGTCCCTTTGAGAAGGGTATCTTGTCTGTTTGTTTGTGTTGCTGTAGGTGTAGCGTATTCCAGAAAGTGCACCGTGCGCGTCCCCAAGCAGGACGATTCCTCCTTCTCCAGCAAAGGTCAGCAGCCTCTCCCCGCAGAGTCTGAACACGAGATCGTGAGCATTGATATGTCTCCCCAGGCAGAGAAGATTATCTCCCCGATCAGATGCATCCTGAAGGAACGACATCTCCTCAGCTGAGTCATTCACCGAAGTGTGCAGCAACTAATGGTTCAAGACTGAAGTCTCCAGCGGAATCGAGATCCCCCACAGAGTCGTACTCTCCCTAACAAGCAGAATGATTTCTTCTTCCTCAGCCGAGTTTGCAGATCCCCAAGAGAGCCGAGTCCTTGGAAGCCGCTCAGGCCATGATTGGTTTTCCCCAGTGGAGTGTTGAATAGCTGATGCTGTGTTTCCCCGCCGGAGCCGTTATCTCCAGGGAAGTAGCCGTGAAGGCCGTGCAGTTCATTCCCGTGATTGACATCGCTTTCCCTCAGCAGGTCCAAGTTCTCGTAGAGCTTCATCCCCCTGCGGCAGTCGACTGAAGTTCACTTCCCCACAGCGCCCGATTGGGATTGGCGTGACCTTATTCTCCTCAGCAGGATGATTCCTCCCCCTATCGGAGTGGTTCTTTCTCCTTGACAGGAGGATTCTCCCTTCAGCATTTATTTTGCTGACGGGATCGCATCATTTTGCATGACTGCATAGCATTTATCATAAACGCGTAGCATTTCCACCGTGTGGAGCATTGCGCCATTGCTGAAGCATATACATACTAAACATGAGCTAGGTTGTTACCGTTCTTGTTTTACAGGTGTTCCGCCGCAGAATTGATTGCTCAAGATGATTCTTGAATTCTCCCCAACGGAGTCGCTTGCTCAAGATTATTCTTGAAGTCCCCAGCGAAGTCTTCGGCTCAAGATGATTCTTGAATTCCCCAGCAAGGTCGTTTGTTTAAGATGATTCTTAAAATCCCCAATCCAGTCGCCAGAGTTGGTTGCTCAAGTTGATGCTTGGAGTCCCCATTAGAGCGTTTGCTCAGGATGATTCCTGAAAGCTCCAGCATAGTTACCGGTTCAGGATGATTCTTGAAGTCCCTGGTGGAGTTATTTGTCCAAGATGATTCTTGAAGTCCTCAGCAGAGTTGATTCATCCAGAATGATTCCTGGATCCCCGAAGCAGAGTTACTTGATAGTTCTCCAGAATCCCCAGCGGAGATGCGTCATCCCCAGCAGGTTTCTGAACAGCGAAGTTGAAACTTCCCCTGAAGACTTGATGATTGAAGTCCCACCGAGTTAACAAAGCAGTTCTCTCAGCTGATGCGGAGTGCCTGATGACAGAAGTTTGGATATCCCCAATTGGTTCATGATTGACCGAGAAGTCTATTCCCGACTTACTGATGAAGTTCGGCTGATGCCCGAAAGTTTTCTTTGAATGCCCGACAGCATGATTAACTTGATTGTTGACCTGATGAGTCCCGAAGAATCTGGATGCCTGACGGCATGATCGACCATGTATCACCGGTTACCGTGTGACCAATTCCCCAGCTAGTGCCGTGCAATTGGCATGTCAGTTTTTGAAGATTTGGTCCCATCAGAGTACCGTGTACTAGTGCAGTTGGAAAATTTCTGGGTTTGTCGGTATTCAACCGTCTCGCACCTTGATTGGTTGAGAGCCGTTCGCTCCTCACCCAATCAGGTCCAAGCCGTTTGAATAAGGGCAGCTGTTGCACCCCAAAATTTGACCAACAACTTCCTTACCTAGCTTATGTTTCATTTCATTCACATTAGCATTAACATTTGCATTTCATTGACATGTATGCAGGAGATCAAGAGGTATGATTACCAATCAAGAGTCAAGACTTTGAAGATAGCCAAGAAGGTTATTCAAGTGTTCAAGGGTAGATACCTTTGTCAGAGGAGTCAGAAGATCCTCAGAGAGAGTGGTTGAAACCAAGGGTGTGTGCCTCCTAACTTGAGAGTTGTGGGGAGTCCTCAGATGATTCTGAAGCCATGAATGTGGACTTGAAGCCTTGAGAGAACTTATGAGATGTCTTGAAAGCCATCATGAAGCCTAGAGAGGTCATTGTGCAAGATTAAGAAACCTCAGCCATGAGTGGTGCAGTTAGGGTTTGATTGGGTCAACCCTAGGTCAACTGATGATTTGGAGAGGGTTGAGACCTAATCCAAGAGCCCTGTGATCATGGATTGATGCATTGAGATTCTATAAGGATGATTCCAAGGTCAACTCATCATGATTGAAGAGTTTGAGAAGTTTCAAGCTAGGGTTTCTAAGGCTTGACAGTGTAAAATCCCCTAGTTTGACCCCTATCTTCAAGGCAGTTTAGCTCAAGATGTGATTGTCATCTCATCTTACCTCCAACATGAATGTTGTAGAGCTTGCTCTTAGATTTAATTTGAGTACTAGAAGTCCTTGATAGGATTTGTAGAGCTCAAGTTATGACTTTGACAAGTTACAGGTCATCTGAGGTATGTGAATATGGGGCCTTGAAAGTCACCCAACTTGCATCAAACTTTTGCCCAAGAAGGATGATTCCTATGAACCTTTGGTAAACATTAATATTGTTCCTTATCTTCTTAGCTTTCTAGAGAGTACTAGAAGTCCTTGATAGGATTTGTAGAACTCAACTTATGGCTTTGACAAGTCAAGGGCATTTTGGTCATTTGGAGATTATAGGTCATTTCAAGCATAAGGCCATAACTCCTATTTCCAAGCTTCAAATGAAAACATGTTCAACATCAAACTTGCTTAAAATGATGTTTTAAGGCTAGTAAGGAGGTCATGAGATGTTGAAAAGGCTTGTAGCTCAAAATGGTAAAAATGACCTAAAATGGAGGCATAAGTTAAATAAGTCAAAGTTGGAAATTGAAATTTTCAAGCTACACATCCAAACCATGGCATGTAATATACCATTTTGACTCTAGAAAACATTTTAGAAACAATGGTTCAGCCACATTTTTGATTTGAGGTTTAGATCATGGACTTGCTTTGGAAAATGGTTACTTGCATATTAAGGTACATATGCAAAACACAAGGGAAATCAATACACAAGCTAGCAAAGTATCCTAACACATCATACATCTCATCTAAGGAGATTTTCAAAGGAGAAAAAGCTGCTGCAAGAGGTATAGCACAAGATGGCATGTGGGATGGATTGAAATCAAAAACTCATGACATGAGAATCTCAAATTCTCATTGGATGATTCCAGAAAGTTCTGGATGGTTTAGAATCATCCTATATAGTGATTAGAACTTTCTCAGATGCAAGGTTGGTGAGAGATTAGAGAGGAGAGTGAGATTGCCATTTCATTTTCTTCCATTGCAAGTTGAAATCAATTTCTGTATTCCACACCATTTCCATTGATTCTTTCAATCCTAACACCTTCCATTGATCATATTGAATGTGTGCATACCAAATTGAGAGCAAGATCGTGTGGGATTGAAGAGATAGCATTTGGATTTTGGGAGCTGCAAGTCACCATTGGATTTGGAGATTCAAGCTTCTTTGATCAAATCTTTTGCAAACAGAAGCATTAACATCAATCAAGGAGTGATTCTGAAGAGATTGAGAGGTTGAAGTGAAGATTTGACCTATCTGGTATTCAAGAATTGACAGGTTTGCAACTTTTCCTCTACACCCTAATTTAAGCATTGTTAGTTAGATTTGTTAGGTTAGAATGGTTAGAGATGGTTAAGAGATGGATTCTGGAAAGTTTGAGGGCATTTGGTGAGGTTTGAGTTAGTGACACCAATTTTGTTTTGATCAAGAACACGATGTATAGTGAGATATAACATGAGTTTAATAGCAAGATTTAACCAGTGTGAGGTGGTGATCATTCTGAGCCAATCAATTTAAAGAATCGTTAAAGTTGAAGTTTGAGCATAGTTTTGATCTTGGATCGGGTTTAGAGATTGAGGGCATTTCAATTGATTCTAATACCATGGGTGGATTCAGGATTGAATTTAGAACGGATTAGGGTTTTGAACCATGGATTTTGGTTGAGTTTGGATGGAGTCCGAGTTAGGTATGTGAAGCTCTGTTCATGGAGCTTTCCCTCCATTTTCATGGCTGGAGGAAGAAGATAACGTTTTAGCCGTTGGATGGAGAGTGGACTCATTGACTAGGGTCAGATCGTGTGGCCAAGATTTAATTTCACGTTTAAAGAGGAGTTCTGAAGATACCCCAAAACGCAGCGTATCATTAAAATTGTGGTCTTGGGCTTTAGTGGACTGATTGCTAGCCACACCCCCTCTCGTGGCCCATTGTGGAATTGAACTAATTTTCCTTGCTTTCTGCACCGAGTATTTTTCTTTTTCTTTATATTTTTGTTATTTGTTTTCTGATTAAATATTGGGCCTAGCGTGTTTGCTGATCACACCCCCATTTTGAGCCCATCTGGATAATGAACTGCATACCATTGCTATCTGCACCAAACATTTCATATTTTATTTTCTTTTTCTCCATTTTTCTTTAATCTATGAAAAATCATATTAAATAGAAAAATGATGATTTTTGCATGGGGATTTTTTTCTCCTATTTCATGTTAATGTCTAGAAAATTATGAAATCAAAACATTTGCATTTCATGCATTTTTAATATTTTTTGTATATTTTCTCTTTTAATAGCTTTTAATTCATTTTATGTTGATGCATAGTTTTGTAGAATTTTGTTTAGCTAGTTCCCTTCATATTTTAGGCCATTCTTTTTAAGATAGTTAGATTAGGACTTTAGCTCCCCTCTGGATTTATTCCATAATTTTGTGATTAGTTTTTGATTAGTTTTGATTATATGACTTTAGGTTGTGTAGATTTAGGTCAATCCTTAACATAGGTCCACAATAACACTAGAATTTTGGGTTTTTAGGCCAAGATAGATATTGGGACATATAGAGTATTAAGGGTAGTCATATAGGATCCCCTAGAAATTATATTAGACTTTAATATAATAGTATACTATTTTTAATTGATTTTTGTAGTTGATTGTTGTTTGTGTTGCCCTTGTGGGCTTGTATTTTGTTTTGCTTTGCTTTGTAGGTTTTTGCTTGGCTTGGTGGGCTTGGTCTTGCTTTGTGGAGCATGGAGAAGCATAGTGGAAGACTTGAAGATTGAAGAAGGAGCTTGAGAGCTTGAAGACTTGTTTGTTTTGTTGTTGTTTTAGGGTTAGGAATTAAGTAGAGCTTAGACCTAGTTAATTTCTTTCTTAAACATGGATGGTATCTTTCACCTCCATTCTTCTCCATGATTCAAGGTCCTTCCATGGTATTCACCTCCCTCCTTAGGAGGGATAAGTGATGGTACCTAGGAAGTAGAACTTTTGAGGGAACCATTCTTTTGATGTTAAACCCTTATAGGTCACCTTTGGTGGTCAATAAGCAGTTTAATATCCTAGCTTATCCAGTTAAGTGATTTCTTCTGGTTTGAGTATCTTGAGAGATGTTGGGCTTGAGTGTGAAGATGAAGACTTTATTGAAGAGTATGGAAGAGGATGATTCCCTGAGCATTGCCATTTCAGCTGAAGCTTGGAGAGCAAGAGGAGCAAGTTGATACTTGAAGATCCAATTGAGATTGGATGAAGAGATGAGGCTTAAAGACTGAAGGATGAAGTTGACACTTCTAAGTGATTGAAGATTACTCTGAGAAGCTGAAGCTTATATGAAGAGAAGACCAAGGTGAGACTGGTAAAGTAAAGAGAGCTTGAGAGCTTGAAGACTGAGTTGATACTTATGAAGAGGATCCAATTGAGATTGACTGAAGAGCTGAAGCTTGAAGAACAGAGGATGAGTTGATACTTACTTTGAAGCTTGGAGATACTGAAGGAATCAAGTTGATACTTGTGGTTAAGAGTGAAGCCTGAAGGTGGAATTGACTAAGGAGCTGAAGCTTGAAGAAGAAGGTTAAGTTGAAACTTATGTTGATGGGTTGAAACCTGGAAAAGCAAATTGATATTTGTCAAGAGTGATGGAGGTTTGAAGATTGGGTTGCTGTTAGAAGAGCTGAAGCTTGGAAGAGAGAGGAGTTGATCTGTTCTCTTGTCTGTTTTCTTCTCTGTATTGATGTGCCTTGTTTGACTTGCTTGATGCATTAGAATAAGTCCATATCTAGACTAGCTTTAATCTAGGAGCATGATTGCACTAGAGGTTGAGTTGCTCCCTCTGCTTGTATTGTTACTGTATGGCTTTGCATGCGGGTATTCGGTAGAGCCCAGCTCCCTTGCCCATGTGGTTTCTGTTTGCTTGATAGCATTTTATTTTCTCTGTATGATTGCAGTATACTGTTTTTGCTTGATAGCATGATTTTACTTCTTCTGTATGATTACTGTTATTCATTCTGGCTTGAGGTTGAGATGAGCTTGTGGAGGCTGCTGCCCCACACACATTTCCTCCCTCACTTGCATTGCATGCATTTTACAGTCGATTACTGTTTACTGTTTAAGCTGATGCTTTATCTGTTTCTGTTTATCATTGATATGATCCCTTAGGACTCTCATTTCCTTTGATAAGGAAGTGATGATAGAACTTTAGGTTGAAACCTATACATGATAAATTCTAGGAGTTCCCTGTTTCAAACCTCAACTATAGGATGAATCCTTAACATGACAACAGTAGGACTTGATAGTCTCCCCGTAGTTGAGCCTGTTCTCTTCTCATCTCAAAACAGCTTAAGATACAGTAAACATGAATGATTTCTTTCGTACTTTACGAGCCTTAAGCTATATGAGAAAGGATTGTTGGAGAGTTTCTTTTCAACAATATGTATGTTTAGTATGGCACCCTTTGGGTGACATGCGACGCATTCACTCTCAGGTCATAGTCTCTAGTGCGATTGAAATTGCAAACACAATAAAAAATACTTCTTCCGTAAAAGACAGAAAACGAACTTCAAACCTTTTTTCCCCGTGGGCCCATAATTCAAAGGAAAGCTTTTCTGAAGAAAAGAGTGTCGTTAAACTTCAGCGCCAACGCAAACAGGCTTTGTCCCTAACTGCTGGAACTGTTGTTTAACCCTACTCGATAAAACAGATGAATCTGAATCCCCGTAATCCGTAGTTTCCCGAACTACGTAAGCTCTGATCTCTCATACCTGTTGAGAGTACGTAGGCACAGTACTGACGTATTGGAGAGCCACCTTCCCTGTAACCCGTAGTAGGTCGAACTACGTTGACTCTGATTTCTCATTCTCTGATGAGAATACGTAGGCATAAAGCGCGACGCTTTGCCGAGTCATTTTTCTTTTCTTTTTTAAGCCAGCCTTGATAGGTAGATAGATAAACCAACTCGTCCAGTAAACACAACAAGCGTGGATCCCGTCAAGTACGACGGACGTGAGGGGTGCTAATACCTTCCCCTTGCGTAACCGACTCCCGAACCCAGACAACGGTTGCGACGACCTTGTCTTACCCTTTTTCGTCAAGTTTTTCCGATCGTTTCCTTTCCCGTTCCGAGGGATAAATAACGAAAGGTGGCGACTCTTCTGTTCTGCCGGCACCTTATTTTCGCGGAAGCGACAGACGCGACCAGATATGGCCGTTAAGATCAAAGAAGAAGTGCAAAAGCAGCTTGACGCTGGCTTCTTAGCGGTCACTACTTACCCTCCGTGGGTCGCCAACATAGTGCCTGTACCGAAGAAGGACGGTAAGGTACGAATGTGCGTCGATTATCGGGATTTGAATAGGGCAAGCCCTAAAGATGATTTCCCGCTGCCTCATATTGATGTGTTGGTCGACAATACAGCCCAGTTCTCCGTGTTTTCGTTCATGGATGGCTTCTCCGGTTACAATCAGATCAAGATGGCGCCGGAGGACATGGAGAAAACGACGTTTATCACTCCTTGGGGAACATTTTGCTACAAGGTAATGCCTTTCGGTCTGAAGAACGCAGGGGCCACTTACCAACGAGCAATGGTTACTTTGTTTCATGACATGATTCATCATGAGATTGAAGTCTATGTTGATGACATGATTGCGAAGTCCCAAACGGAGGAGGGGCATCTGGTCAATTTGCTGAAGCTTTTTGAGAGGCTTAGGAAGTTCAGGTTGAGGCTGAATCCTAACAAGTGTACTTTCGGAGTACGGTCCGGAAAGTTACTGGGGTTTATCGTGAGTGAAAGAGGCATCGAGGTTGATCCTGTGAAGATTAAAGCGATACAACAAATGCCAGTGCCAAAAACAGAAAAAGAAGTTCGTGGTTTCTTGGGCAGAATAAACTACATTGCAAGGTTTATTTCTCAGCTCACGGCCATGTGTGAACCGATGTTCAAACTACTAAAGAAAGATCAGGCGATCATCTGGAACGAGGATTGCCAGAAGGCATTCGACAAGATAAAACAGTATCTGCAGGAACCTCCAATCTTGATACCCCCAGTGGCCGGACGGCCATTAATCATGTACTTGACAGTTCTTGAGAATAGTATGGGGTGTGTTCTCGGTCAGCACGACGAGACGGGCAGAAAGGAGCATGCCATTTACTACTTGAGTAAAAAGTTCACTGACTGTGAATCTCGTTACTCGATGCTGGAGAAAACGTGTTGTGCATTAGCCTGGGCTGCCAAACGTTTACGACAGTACATGCTCAATCACACCACTATGCTAATTTCGAAGATGGATCCGATCAAGTACGTCTTCGAGAAGCAAGCTCTTTCCGGCAGGATTACCAGATGGCAAATGGTGTTGACGGAATATGATATTCAGTACGTGTCCCAGAAGGCCATCAAGGGAAGCGTCTTGTCTAAATACCTTGCCGAACAACCAATCGAGGATTACCAGCCGATGAAATTTGAATTCCCTGATGAGGATATCATGTTTCTCAAAGCGAAGGATGGCGATGAGCCGTTGCCCTACGAGAGGAAGTTGATATTTGACGGGGCGGTTAATTCTTACGGAAGTGGCATTAGGGCGGTCATCACAACTCCCCACGGATCCCACATCCCGTTCAGTGCGAGACTGACGTTTCCAGTCACCAATAATGAAGCGGAGTACGAAGCATGCATCATGGGTCTAGAAGAAGCAATTGATTTGAGAATCAAGAACCTAGACGTATATGGTGACTCGGCGCTTGTGATTAACCAGATTAAAGGGGAGTGGGAGACTCGTCAATCGAATTTGGTGCCGTACATGAACTATGCCAGAAGGCTGCTTCCGTTCTTTGATCGAGTGGAACTCCATCATGTGCCCAGGGCCGAAAATCAGATGGCTGATGCCTTAGCCACGTTGGCTTCGATGTATAAAGTCAATTTTTGGAATGAAGCTCCAAGGATTGTCCTTTCTCGTCTTGATAGACCTGCATTCGTCTTTGCGATCGAGGAAGCCGCCGACGGCAAGCCATGGTTCCATGACATCCAGACTTTCCTTATGACTAAGGAGTATCCTGCGGGAGCGTCAACCCAGGATAAGAAGACTCTGAGGAGGCTGTCTGGAAATTTTTATCTCAATCCTGATGGAGTTTTGTACAAAAGAAATCACGATCTCGTGCTACTCAGATGTGTAGATGAGAAAGAGACAAGTATGCTCATGGAAGAAGTCCATGAAGGCACATTTGGTACGCACGCCGGCGGGCATGCTATGACAAGAAAGATCCTGAGAGCAGGATACTACTGGCTGACGATGGAATCAGATTGCTTCAAATTCGCGAAGAGGTGTCATAAATGCCAGATTTATGCTGATAAAGTTCATGTGCCGCCGTGCCCGTTAAATGTCATGTCCTCCCCGTGGTCGTTCTTCATGTGGGGCATCGACATGATATGCAAGATCGAGCCCACTGCATCTAACGGTCATCGCTTCATTCTAGTAGCTATCGACTACTTCACCAAGTGAGTGGAGGCAGCCTCATACGCTAATGTGACCAAGCAGGTGGTGGCTAAATTCATAAAGAGGGATATCATCTGTCGTTACGAAATTCCCGAGCGGATCATTACGGATAATGGTTCGAATTTGAATAACAAGATGATGAAGGAGTTGTGCCAGAGTTTCAAGATTGAACACCACAACTCGTCTCCTTACCGGCCAAAGATGAATGGCGCCGTTGAAGCGGCCAATAAGAACATAAAGAAGATTGTTCAGAAGATGGTTGTGACCTACAAGGATTGGCACGAGATGCTGCCATTTGCATTGCACGGTTATCGTACAACGGTACGTACATCAACCGGGGCAACTCCTTTCTCCTTGGTGTATGGTATGGAAGCTATCTACCGTTGGAAGTGGAGATCCCTTCTTTGCGAGTTTTGGTTGATGTGAAACTCGACGAGGCAGAATGGATTAAGAACCGACTGAACCAACTCAGCCTGATGGACGAGAAGAGGTTAGCATCGATTGCATATGGTCGTCTGTACCAAATCCGAATGAAGAAAGCTTATGATAAGAAGGTGCGCCCTAGAAGCTTTCAGACGGGTGATCTCGTCCTGAAGAAGATTCTTCCTCCACACTCCGATCACCGGGGCAAGTGGACTCCCAATTATGAAGGTCCGTATGTCGTCAGCAAGGTCTTCTAGGGAGGAGCTTTTTTTTTATCCACGATGGATGGTGAGGATTTTGCATCCCCGGTGAACGCGGACGCAGTTAAAAAATACTTTGCTTGAAAGCGACCCGCTGGACAGTAAAAAGAGAGTCCAGGCAAAAATGGGGCATCCCGGCGAACCATAAAAAAGGAAAAAGGTTCGGGAAACAATTAGGGATATAAATTGAAAAATATACACCCGCAAAGTCGAAAACCCAGATGGGCGACTTTGGCAAAAAAGGGTATCCCGGTGAACTGAAAACCCGCAAAGGGCGGTTCACGCAAAAGTTAGGGATTTGAAAAAGCAAATGACTGCGTTCAACGTATGGACTTTCATTGTTTAGTGGTTTGGAGGACCTGAGGGCCGTTTATCCGAATCAATCTCTTCTAAAGCTGAAGCGTCGGAGAAGTATCGAAGTCGAGTGGTCATAGAGGGATCAACTCATGGTGTTCGTCTACGCCTCGTTGCCGACATTTGTATATACTGATGTATATTTACGTTTTATTTTTGTGCGGCTTCCTCATTCCAGGAGCTTGCATCTGTTGTAAAACATTTTTACCCATTCAGGGGTTCGTTATCAATAAAATGTATACTATTCAGCAATTTTGTTTGTCTGTTTAGCATTTATCTGTTTTGTTTGCAAAAAAGAATGCCGACGTTTTTGATAAAATGCGCATACATAAACTTACTGGCCTAGGCCACTGATTGTTGAAATAATGAATTACTTGAACATTGTCACGAGATAATAACCTTGATAGGTCCCTTTGAGAAGGATATCTTGTCTGTTTGTTTGTGTTGTTGCAGGTGTAGCATATTCCAGACAGTGCACCGTACGCATCCCCAAGCAGGATGATTCCTCCTTCTCCAGCAAGGTTCAGCAGTCTCTCCCCGCAGAGTCCGAGCATGTGATCGTGAGCATTGATATGTCTCCCCGAGTAGAGAAGATTCGCTCCCTAATCAGATGTATCCTGAAGGATCGTCATCTCCCCAGCCGAGTCATACGCTGAAGTATGCAGCAACTGATGGTTCAAGACTGAAGTCTCCAGCGGAATCGAGGTTCCCCACAGAGTCGTACTCTCCCCAAAGCAGAATGATTTCTTCTTCCCCAGTCGAGGTTGCAGATCCCCAAGGGAGCCGAGTCCTTGGGACCATGACTGGTTTTCCCCAGTAGAATGTCGAATAGCTGATGTTGTATCTCCCCGTCGGAGTCGTTATCTCCAGGAAGGTTAGCCGCGAAGGCCGTGCAGTTTATTCCCGCGATTGACATCGCTTTCCCTCAGCAGGTCCAGGTTCTCGTAGAGCTTCGTCCCCCTGCAGCAGTCAACTGAATTTCACTTCCCCACAGGGTCCGGTTGAGATTGGCGTGACCTTTTTCTCCTCAGCAGGATGATTCCTCCCCCTATCTGAGTGGTTCTTTCTCCTTGACAGAAGGATTCTCCCTTCAGCATTTATTTTGCTGACGGGATCGCATCATTTTGCACGATTGCATAGCATTTATCATAAACGCGTAGCATTTCCACCGTGTGGAGCATTGCGCCATTGCCGAAGCATATGCATAATAAGCATGATCTAGGTTGTTACCGTTCTTGTTTTGCAGGTGTTCCGCCGCAGAATTGTTTGCTCAAGATGATTCTTGAATTCTCCCCAACGAAGTCGCCTGCTTAAGATGATTCTTGAATTCTCCAGCAAAGTCTTCAGCCCAAGACGATTCTTAAAAATTCCCAGTGCAGTCGCCAGAGTTGGTTGCTCAAGTTGATGCTTAGAGTCCCCGACAGAGTGTTTGTCTAGGATGATTCCTAAAATCTCCAGCAGAGTTATCGGTTCAGGATGATTCTTGAAGTCCCCGGTGGAGTTATTTGTCCAAGATGATTCTTGAAGTCCTTAGAAGAGTTGATTCATCCAGAATGATTCCTGGATCCCCGAAGCAGAGTTACCTGATAGTTCTCCAGAATCCCCAGCGGAGATGTGTCATCCCTAGCAGGTTCCTGAACAGCGAAGTTGAAACTTCCCTCGAAGACTTGATGATTGAAGTCCGACCGTGTTAACGAAGCAGTTCTCTCAGCTGATGCAGAGTGCCTGATGGTAGAAGTTGGACGTCCCCCAACTGGTTCATGATTGACCAAGAATTCTACTCCCGACTTTCTGATGAAGTCCGGCTGATGCCCGAAAGTTCTTTGAATGCCCGACGACATGATTTAACTTGATTGTTGGCCCAACGAGTCCCGAGGAATCTTGATGCCCGACGGCATGATCGACCATGTATCACCGGTTACCGTGTGACAAATCCCCCAGCTAGTTGCCGTGCAGCTAATATTTCAGTGTTCGAAGATTTGTTCTCGTCAGAGTACCGTGTACTTGTGCAGTTGGCAAATTTCCGGGTTTGTCGGTATTCAACCGCCTCGCACCTTGATTGGTTGAGAGCCGTTCGCTTCTCACCCAGTCAGGTTCAAGCCGTTTGAATAGGGGCAGCTGTTGCACCCTAAAATTTGACCAACATTTCTTTACTTAGCTTGTGTTTCATTTCATTCACATTAGCATTACCATTTGCATTTCATTGACATGTATGCAGGAGATCAAGAGGTAGGGGTACCAATCAAGAGCACCACAAGACTTTGAAGCTAGCCAAGAAGCTTATTCAAGTGCTCAAGTGTTGATATCCTTGTCAGAGAAGTTAAAAGATCCTCAAAGAGATTGGTTGAAACCAAGGGTGTGTGCCTCCTAACTTGAAAGTTGTGGGGAGTCCTCAGATGATTCTGAAGCCATGAATGTGGACTTGAAGCCTTGTAGGGTTTGACTGGGTCGACCCTAGGTCAACTGATGATTTGAAGAAGGTTGAGACCTAATCCAAGGGCCATGTGATCATGGATTGATGCATTGATATTTTATAAGGATGATTCCAAGGTCAACTCATCATGATTGAAGAGTTTGAGAAGTTTCAAGCTAGGGTTTCTAAGGCTTGACAGTGTAAAATCCCCTAGTTCGACCCCTATCTTCAAGGGAGTTTAGCTCAAGATGTGATTGTCATCTCATCTTGCCCCCAACATGAATTTTGTAGAGCTTGTTCTTAGCTTTAACTTGAGTACTAGAAGTCCTTGATAGGATTTGTAGAGCTCAAGTTATGACTTTGACAAGTTACAGGTCATCTGAGGTATGTGAATCTGGGGCCTCGAAAGTTACCCAACTTGCATCAAACATTTGCCCAAGAAGGATGATTCCTATGAACTTTTGGTAAACATGAATGTTGTTCCTTATCTTCTTAGCTTTCTAGAGAGTACTAGAAGTCCTTGATAGGATTTATAGAACTCAAGTTATGGCTTTGACAAGTCAAGGGCATTTTGGTCATTTGGAGATTATAGGTCATTTCAAGCATAAGGCCATAACTCCTATTTCCATGCTTCAAATCGAAAAATCTTCAACATCAAACTTGCTTAAAATGATGTTTTAAGGCTAGTCAGGAGGTCATGAGATGTTGAAAAGGCTTGTAGCTCAAAGTGGTAAAAATGACCTAAAATGAAGGCATAAGTTAAATAAGTCAAAGTTGGAAATTGAAATTTTCAAGCTACACATCCAAACCATGGCATGTAATATACCATTTTGACTCTAGAAAACATTTTAGAAACAATGGTTTAGCCACATTTTTGATTTGAGGTCTAAATCATGGACTTGCTTTGGAAAATGGTTACTTACATATTAAGCAACATATGCAAAACATAAGGAAGATCAATGCACAAGCTAGCAAAGCATCCTAACATCTCATGCATCTCATCTAAGGAGATTTTTAAAGGAGAATAAGCTGCTGCAATAGGTATAGCATGGACTGGTGTAGGCTTGGCTTGAATTCAAAAACTCATGACATGAGAATCTCAAATTCTCATTGGATGCTTCCAGAAAGTTCTGGATGGTTCTGAACCATCCTATATATTGATTAGAAGCTGCTCAGATGCAAGGTTGGTGAGAGTTGAGAGAGGAGAGGAAGATTGCCATTTCATTTGGTACCTTGCAAATTGAAATCGTTTTCAGAGTTACACACCATTTCCATTGATTCTTTCTATTGTAACATCTTCCATTGATCATACTGAGTGAATCCATACCAAATTGAGAGCAAGATCGTGAAGGATTGAAGAGTTAGCATTTGGATTTTGGAAGCTGCAAGTCACCATCAGATTCTGAGTTTCAAGCATCCTCTATCAAAACTTTTGCAAACAGTAGCAAGATCTTGGTACAAGAAGTGATTCTGGAGAGATTGAAGGGTTGAATTGAAGATTTGATCTATCTGTTATTCAGAAATTTCCAGGTTTGCAACTTTTACTCTACACCTTAATTTAGGCATTGTTAAGTTAGTTTGTTAGTATAGAACGGTTAGAAACAAGTAGGAGATGGATTCTGGAGATTTTGAGATCATTTGGAGAGGATCAAGATGATGACACCATTTCTGTTTGGCACCATAACTTGTTGAATCTTGAGAGATAATCTTGGTGCGATAGCAAGAATTGATCAGTGTAACATGAGGAAGAGATTGAGCACTTTAATTTCAAGAATGGTGAACTTTGATCCCTGAGCATATTTGGAGGTTCGATTCGTGTTTTAGGTTTGAAGAAGTTTCAATGTATTTTAAGGTCATGGTTAGATTCAGGATGAGAAACCAAGCAATCTAGGGTTTTGAATTCCAATTTTGGGTAAGGTTTTGATGGAGTCTGAGTGAGGAAGATGAGGCAGATGAAGCTCTGCAACCATGGTTGTTTCCCTCCTTTTTCATTTCAAAGGAAGAAGACGATAAATTGGTCGTTGGATGGAGAGTAGACCATTGACCAAAGCTAGATCGTGTGGCTGTGTTTCATTTTCACGTTTTGAAGGAGGAAAGGCTGAAAACGATGAAACGAGGCGTTTCATTAATTGGAGTCTTGGGCCTCAATGGATTGATAGCTATACACACCCCCATCCACGGCCCAATCATGATTTTCTGCACCGCATTTATTTCTTTTTTCTTTATATTTTTGTTATTTATTTTCTGAGTTAAATATGGGCCTAGCGTGTTTACTGATGACACCCCCATTTTAAGTCCACTCATATAATGCACTGCATATCATTGCTATCTGCACCAACTGTTTTCACATTTTATTTTCTTTTTCTTTATTTTTCTTTTATCTTTGAAAAATCATATTAAATAGAAAAATAATGATTTTGGCATGGGGATTTTTCCTCCTATTTCACATTTATGTCTAGAAAACTATAAAATCAAAACATTTGCATTTCCTGCATTTTTAATATTTTTTGTATATTTTCTCTTTTAATAGTTTTTTAATTCATTTTATGTTGATGCATAGTTTTGTAGAATTTTGTTTAGCTAGTTCCCTTTATATTTTTGCACCATTCTTTTTAGGACAGTTAGATTAGGACTTTAGCTCCCCTCTGGATTTATTCCATAATTTTGTGATTAGTTTTTGATTAGTTTGATTAGATGACTTTAGGTTGTGTAGATTTAGGTCAATCCTTAACATAGGTCCACAATAACACTAGAAATTTGGGTTTTTAGGTCAAGTTAGATATTGGGACATATAGGGTATTAAGGGTAGTTATATAGGATCCCCTAGAAATTATATTAGATTTTAATATAATAGTATACTATTTTTAATTGATTTTGTAATTGATTGTTGTTTGTGTTGCCCTTGGGGGCTTGTATTTTGTTTTGCTTTGCTTTGTGGGCTTTTGTTTGGCTTGGTGGGCTTGGTCTTGCTTTGTGGAGCATGGAGGAGCATAGTGGAAGACTTGAAGATTGAAGAAGGAGCTTGAGAGCTTGAAGACTTGTTTGTTTTGTTGTTGTTTTAGGGTTAGGAATTAAGTAGAGCTTAGACT
Source organism: Lathyrus sativus (assembly GCA_963859935.3). Lineage (NCBI taxonomy): Eukaryota > Viridiplantae > Streptophyta > Magnoliopsida > Fabales > Fabaceae > Lathyrus > Lathyrus sativus. The sequence continues at coordinate 252,940,180 of OZ012737.1, read as the reverse complement.
TAGTTAATTTCTTTCTTAAACATGGATGGTATCTTTCACCTCCATTCCTCCCAATGATTAAAAGTCCTCCCATGGTATTCACCTCCCTCCTTTGGAGGGATAAGTGATGGTACCTAGGAAGTAGAACTTTTGAGGGAACCATTCTTCTGATGTTAAAACCTTATAGGCCTCCTTTGGTGGTCAATAAGCAGTTTAATATCCTAGCTTATCCAGTTAAGTGATTTCTTCTGGTTTGAGTATCTTGAAGATGTTGGGCTTGAGGGTGAAGATGAAGACTTCATTGAAGAGTATGGAAGAGGATGATTCCCTGAGCATTGCCATTGCAGCTGAGGCTTGAAGATCAAGAAGAAACAAGTTGATACTTGAAGACCCAATGAAGATCCAATAAAGACTGAATGAAGAGCTGAGGCTTAAAGACTGAAGGATGAAGTTGACATTTCCAGATGATTGAGGACTACTCTGAGAAGCTGAAGCTTGTAGGAAGAGAAGACCAAGTTGAAACTGGTAAAGCCAAGAGAGCTGAAGCTTGAAGACTGAGTTGATACTTATAAAGAGGATTCAATTGAGATTGAGTGTAGAGCTGAGGCTTGAGGAATAAAAGATGAGTTGACACTTGCACTGATGCATTGAGAGCCTGAAGGAATCAAGTTGATACTTGTAGTTGGGAGTGAAGCCTGAAGATGGAATTGACTAAGGAGCTGAAGCTTGAGAAAGAGGATAAGTTGAAACTTATGTAGTTGGGTTGAAACCTGGAGAAGCAAGATGATAGTCCTGAAGGGTGGTTGAAGTCTGAAGACTGGATTGCTGTTAGAAGAGCTGAGGCTTAGAGTTGAGAGAGGGGTTGATCTGCTTTCTTGTCTGTTTTCCTTTCTGTGCTGATGTGCCTTGTTTGAATTGCTTCATGCATTAGAATAAGTTCATATCTAGTCTGACTTTAATCTAGGAGCATGATTGCACTAGAGGTTGAGTTGCTCCCTCTGCTTGTATTGTTACTGTATGACTTTGCTTGCGGGTAATATGTAGAGCTCTGCTCCCTTGCCCATGTGGTTTATCTTGCTTGATGGCATTTTATTTCATTTCTTCTGTATGATTACAGTTACTTCTATTTTGCTTGATAGCATGATTATTCTTCTGTATGATTACTGTTATTCATATCTGGCTTGAGGTTGAGATGAGCTTGTGGAGGCTGCTGCCCCACACATATTTCCTCCATCACTTGCATTGCATGCATTTTACTGTCGTTTACTGTATTACTATTTACTGTTTAAGCTGATGCTTTATCTGTTTCTGTGTATCATTGACATGATCCCTTAGGACTCTCATTTCCTTTGATAAGGAAGTGATGATAGAACTTTAGGTTGAAACCTATGCATGATAACTTCTAGGAGTTCCCTGTTTTAAACCTCAACCATAGGATGAATCCTTGGCATGACAACAGTAGGACTTGATAGTCTCCCCGTAGTTGAGCCCCTTCTCTTCTCATCTCAAAACAGCTTAAGATACAGTAATCATGAATGATTTCTTTCGTATGTTACGAGCCTTAATCTATCTGAGAAAGGATTGTTGGAGAGTTTCTTTTCAACAGTCTGGATGTTTAGTATGTCACCCTTTGGGTGACATGCGACGCATTCACTCTCAGGTCATAGTCTTTAGTGCGATTGAAATTGCAAACACAATAAAAAACACTTCTTTCGTAAAAGACAGAAAACAAACTTCAAACCTTTTTGCCCCGTGGGCCCGTAATTCAAAGGAAGCTTTTCTGAAGAAAAGAGTGTCGTTAAACTTCAGCGCCAACGCAAACAAGCTTTGTCCCTAACTGCTGGAACTGCTGTTTAACCCTACTCGATAAAACAGATGAATCTGAATTCCCGTAACCCGTAGTAGGTCGAACTACGTAAGCTCTGATCTCTCATACCTGTTGAGAGTACGTAGGCACAATACTGATGTATTGGCGAGCCACCTTCCCCATAACCCGTAGTAGGTCGAACTACGTTGACTCTGATTTCTTATTCTCTGGTGAGAATACGTAGGCATAAAGTGCGACACTTTGCCGAGTCATTTTTCTTTTTTGTTTAAGCCAGCCTTGATAGGTAGATAGATAAACCAACTCGTCCAGTAAACACAACAAGCGTGGATCCCGTCGAGTACGACGGACGTGAGGGGTGCTAATACCTTCCCCTTGCGTAACCGACTCCCGAACCCAGACAACGGTTGCGATGATCTTGTCTTACCCTTTTTTGTCAGGTTTTTCCGATTGTTTCCTTTCCCGCTCCGAGGGATAAATAACGAAAGGTGGCGACTCTTCTGTTTTTCCGGCACCTTATTTTCGCAGAAGCGACAGGTTTGTGACTTCGTGGTTGATGTCCAAATGGTTTAAGCCATTTCATCCCACATTCTGTTACGCTTATACTTTGTTTCAATGTATCTCTTTGCATTTTCACGTGCATGCTTGAGGTCGAGATGTGCTTGTGGAGGCTACTGCCCCACACTATTTTCCTCCCTCACTTTCATTCTATTTGTGCATTCTATGTTTGCATTCTTGCATTCGCATATTTTCCTTCCTCTTTTCCTTCTTTGGCCATGTTCCCTTAGGATTCTCATTTCCTTGTTTAAGGAGTGATGATAGACTTTAGGATTTAAACCATGCATGATAAAATTAGGTAGATATTTACCTTTTGTAATCCCAACTTTATGAGCATATTGCATGATAACATTAAGGTTGAGTAGTTTCCCCTTAGAGTTTATGTCTTCTCTTCTCATCTCAAAACTCCTTAAAACACTTAATAAAGAATGACAAGTGTTGTATGCTACGAGCCTTAAGCTACTTGGGGAATGGTGATTGAGTGGTTACCTCTCAATTACCTAGAGTGTTTAGTGTACATCCTTAGGATGCTACGCGATGCATTCGTTCCCAAGTCACAAGTCTTTAGTACAGCATGAGTTACCCACGAAAAGCTAAAAAACACTTCTTCTCTAAAAGACTTCAAACAAACTTCAAATCTTTTTTGTCCCTTTGGGACCCTTAATTCAGGAAAACCTTTTCATAAACAAGAGTGTTGTTAACTCTTAGTTCTATCGCAAAAGGTAACGCCTAAGTCTCCAATGGTCGAGCTGCATACACCAAACTGCTATAACTGTCTGTTAACCTTACTCGGTTAAAACACTTGAACCAACCTGTGGTCGTGTCAGCCTGAACTACGTTTGCTCTGATTTCTCATACCAAACGAGGATACGTAGGCATAAGACGCGATGTCTTAGCGAGCAACCTTCCCCCCTTAGCCGTAGTCAGCCGAACTACGTTGACTCTGACTTTCCCATTGCACAAGGGAATACATAGGCTCAGAGCAGCGACGCTCCGTCGAGTCCTTTTTCTATTTCTTTTCCCTTTGTCCGTAAGCCTTTAGCGTAGATATTTCAACACACCCTTTAGCTATATAACAAGCGTGGATCTCGTCGAGTACGACGGACGTGAGGGGTGCTCATACCTTCTGTTGCACCCCAAAATTTGCCCAACATTTCTTTACCTAGCTTATGTTGCATTTCATTCACATTAGCATTATCATTTGCATTTCATTGACATGTATGCAGGAGATCAAGAGGTATGATTACCAATTAAGAGCTATACAAGACTTTGAAGCTAGCTGGGAGGCTTATTCAGGTGTTCAAGGGTTGATATCCTTGTCAGAGAAGTTAAAAGATCCTCAGAGAGAGTGATTGAAGCCAAGAGGGTGTGTCTCCTAACTTGAGAGTTGTTGCAAGTCATCAGATGATTCTGAAGCCATGAAGTTAGACTTGAGTTCTTGAGAGAGCTCATGAGAAGTTTTGAAGATCACTTTGAAGCCTAGATAGGTCATTGTGCAAGATTAAGGGGGCTTAGCCATGAGTGGTGCAGCTAGGGTTTAACTGGGTCAACCCTAAGTCAACTGATGATTTGAATAAGGTTGAGACCTAATTCAAGAGCCATGTGATCATGTATTGATACATTGAGATGCTATAAGGATGATTCCAAGGTTAACTCATCATGATTGAAGAGGTTAAGAAGTTTCAAGCTAGGGTTTCTAAGGCTTGACAGTGTAAAATCCCCTAGTTTGACCCCTATCTTCAAGGCAATTTAGCTCAAGATGTGATTGTCATCTCATCTTACCCCCAACATGATTGTTGTAGGGCATGATCTTAGATTTAATTTGAGTGCTATAAGTCCTTGATAGGATTTGTAGAACTCAAGTTATGGCTTTGACAAGTTACAGGTCATCTGAGGCATGTGAATTTGGAGCTTGAAAGTTACCCAACTTGCACGAAACGTTTGCCCTAGAAGGATGATTCTTATGAACTTTTGGTCAACATGAATGTTGTTCCTTATCCTCTTAGCTTTCTAGAGAGTACTAGAAGTCCTTGATAGGATTTGTAGAACTCAAGTTATAGCTTTGACAAGTCAAGGGTATTTTGGTCATTTGGAGATTATAGGTCATTTCAATCATAAGGCCATAACTCCTATTTGCAAGCTTCAAATGGGAAAATGTTCAACATCAAACTTGTTCAAAATGATGTTTTAAGGCTAGCCAAGAGGTCATGAGAGGTTGGAATTGCTTGTAGCTCAAAATCACAAAAATGGCCTAAAATAAGGATGAATTTCAAATGAACCAAAGATGGAAATTGGGATTTTTGATCTACATGTCCAAACCAAGGCATGTAATATGTCATTTTGATTTTAAAACACATTTTAAGAACATTGGTATTGCCACAATTTTGAATTGAGGTCTAATTTGAGGACTTGCTTTGAAAAGTGATTACTTGCATCTTAAGTAACAATTGCCAAACCAATATTCAAGGGATAACCAAGGTTCCTTTCAATCCAAACACATCCAAAATACCATTAGGAGAGAATTTGGAAGAGAATGAGGGTGAATACAAGCTGCCAACATGAGCTGTTATGAACACACCATGAGATTGAACTTTCCATGACATGAGATATTGAATTTCTCATTAGAGGGATCTAGAACTTTCTAGATCATCCATACATGTTCTATATATGATTTAGAAGGGGTTCAGAGTGAAGGTTGGTGATAATTGAGAGAGAAGAGTGAGATTGCACTTTGAAATTTCTTATTGTAAATCAAAATCGGTTACAAGGTTTGAAGCCATTTCAATCCAAGATTTCAATCTCAGAAGCTTGCTCTAGCATTGGTGGATGATTCCAGATGGAGAATTGAGCAAGATTAGTGGAGAATCATGTGATAGCCATTGAGATTTTTCATCTGCAACTCAGAATCTGTTTCAAGAATTCAGGGCGTTTCAATTCTTTTCATTGCATACAGAAGTTTGATTAGAGGCTAGTGAAGGATTCTGCAAGCTCTTGAAGGTTGAGTTGAAGAATCAACCCCTCTGTTTGCTCAATTTTACCAGGTATGTAGTTCTTGTTCTATGGCTTCGATTAGGTAGAATTAAGAGGAATTATTGTGTTAGATGCATAGTAGAATGGTGTAGGAAGGTTTTTGGATCATCAATTTGAGAGTTAGTGATCAATCAGGGTTGTTACCATTTTCGGTTGAGATTTTGTTCTTGCGAATCTTGAACTTTTAGGATGATTAAGTGGTATAGGAAGATTCCTTGTGAGATTTGGGACAAGTTTCGTGTAGAGACCATTTGCAATGGAGGATCCTAGAGAGAGTTAGGGTTGGGGGTGTTGACCGGAGAACCACCGGCGACGGCCATGGCTGCGCGCGTGTTTCAGGAATTCAAATGGAGAAGATGACTTGATAGCCATCAGATCTTGGTTGGACTTTGACTGAAGGCATGATCCAACGGCCACGAGTGGTCCTCATTTTGTGAAGGATTCTGAACTACTATCATACGATGCATTTCATTAAGTTGGTGGCAATGGGCTTAAGTGAGAACTGATAACCGCACCCCCTTTTTTGGGCCTAATCCTAATATGAACTGAATTGCTTTGCTATCTACACCGCGCGCATGTTTATTTTGTTCTGATTTTCATTTTATTTTTCATTTTTATTCATGGTTATTGATTAATTCATAAAAAATTGGAAAATAACTCAATTAATCCCATTCTTTTTGCCATGGATTCATGATTGAATCTAGTATTTTTTAGATAAAGAATATTAATATTCCATGCATTTTCTGATTTTATGGGCATTTTTACATTTTAATTGACATTAAAATAATCATGTTTGATGCTTGATTTTGTTAAATTTGGTTTTATCATGTGATGATGATTTTGGCCTTGATTTTTTTGTGAGTAGCTAGCAAAGATAGGCATGCTCCCCATAGATTTTTCTCACATTTTTGTGATGAATGTAAGTGGTAGTTTTAGGTTGAAACTTTAAGAGCTCCATTTTTTAGGGTTTATGGTTGATACCTTATGGTTTAGATTTTATTTTTAGAACTTGGTGGATGATTCAACCTCTGATTTTTGTATGGTAGATTCATGATTGAATTAGGATCCCTTAAGAATTTTTGTAGGAATTTACAAGGTGGTTTACTATTTTTGTTTGATTTTAGTTTAGGTGCTAACTTTAGATGATTCTAATGCACTAATTTGACTAGAATGACTTCTTTAGTTCCCTTAGATTAGGGTTTTCTCTCTCTTGCTCTTGGGTGATGTTGAACACAAGTTGAAGATGCAATGGATTACTTGAAGAAGCTTGGATGTGAAGATCTTCCCTTCTTTTGGTGTAGTATTGATTAGGTGTTAAGATTAGGGTTTTGTAGGCAGAGCTTCTAGATAGATTCTCTTCCTTCATAAACATGGAAGATGTTGATCACTTCCATTCTTCCCTATGATGTAAGGCCCCCTTGTAAAGGCCTCATCCCTCCTTTGGTAGGATGTGTGGCTCTTTGCAAGTTGGTAGAACCTTTGAGGGTCCCTTTCTCTGATGATAGGATGCTTAGTGGTGACCTTTGGTCTTCACTCTGCTACCAATCATCCAAACTTTGCTCTTGTTAAATGAATCTTTTTCCCTTGCTAGAGGATGGAGTTCCTTGCTTGAAGAAGATTGAAGATGCTAGAGGAGTTGATACTTCTTTGTATTTGAAGACTGCCATTGAAGCTGAAGCTTGTAGACCAGGAAGAGCAAGTTGGTACTTGTAAAGAGAAGAGAGCTGAAGCTTGAAGGTCAACAAGTTGACACTTGTAAAGGGGATCAAATTGAGATTGAAGGAAGAGCTGAGGCTTGAGGAATAAAGGATAAGTTGATACTTATGTTGGTACATTGAGAGCCTGAGGGAGCCAAGTTGATACTTGCAGTTAGGAGTGAAGCCTGAAGGGGGAATTTGCTGGAGAGCTGAAGCTTGAGGAAGAGAGAATAAGTTGATACTTATGTTTGATGTGTTAGAAGCTTGAAGAAGCAAGTTGACACTTGCTATTGAGAATGATAGCTTTAAAGAGCAGTTACAGACTGAGGACTGAACTGTTGTCAGAGGGTTGCTTTGCTGTGAAGCTGTGGAAGCTGTTGATCTGCTTTCTTTCCTGTCTGTTTTCTTTCTGTGCAACTGAATTGATGTGACTTGTTTGATTTGCTTGATGAATTAGAATAAGTTCATATGTAGATTGTGTTAAGCTAGGAGCATGATTGCATTAGAGGTTGAGTTGCTCCCTCTGCTTGTATTTTTACTGTATGGCTTTGCTTGCGGGTATTCGGTAGAGCCCTGCTCCCTTGCCTATGTGGTTTGAGTTTGCTTGATGGCACTTTATTTCATTTCCTCTGTATGATTGCAGTTGCTCCTATCTTGCTTGATAGCATGTTATTTCTCCTGTATGATTGCAGTTATTCATATCTGGCTTGAGGTTGAGATGAGCTTGTGGAGGCTGATGCCCCACACACATTTCCTCCCTCACTTGCATTGCATGCATTTTACAGTCGTTTACTGTTTACTGTTTAAGCTGATGCTTTATCTGGTTCTGTTTATCATTGACATGATCCCCTAGGAATCTCACTTCCTTTGATAAGGATGTGATGATTAGAACTTTAGGTTGAAACCTATGCATGATAACTTCTAGGAGATCCCTGTTTCAAACTTCAACCATAGGATGAATCCTTGGCATGACAACATTAGGACTTGATAGTCCCCTCTTAGTTGAACCTGTTCGTTCTCTTCTCATCTCAAAACAAATTAAAATACAGTAATAAAGGTTAACTGACATCGTACGTTACGAGCCTTAAGCTATCTGAGAAAGAGTTGTCGGAGAGTTTCTTTTCGACAGCTTGGATGTTTAGTATGGCACCCTTTGGGTGACATGCGACGCATTCACTCTCAGGTCATAGTCTCTAGTGCGGTATTGGTTGCAAACATCCATAAAAAACAGTTCTTTCGTAAAAGACAGAAAACAAACTTCAAATCTTTTTGCCCCTTGGGCCCATAATTCAATGGAAGCTTTTCTGAAGAAAAGAATGTCGTTAACTCCCAGTTCTACCGCAAACGGTAACGCTTAAGTCTCCAAGGGTCGAGCTGCGTACATCCAACTGCTGGAACTGTTTGTTAACCCTACTCAATAAAACAGATGAATCTGAATTCCCGTAATCCGTATTATCCTGAACTACGTAAGCTCTGATCTCTTAAGCCTGTTGAGAGTACGTAGGCACAATACTGATGTATTGGCGAGCCACCTTCCCCGTAACCCGTAGTTAGGCGAACTACGTTGACTCTGATTTCTCATTCTCTAATGAGAATACGTAGGCATAAAGTGCGACGCTTCGCCGAGTCATTTTTCTTTTCCTTTTTTAAGCCACCCTTGATAGGTAGATAGATAAAACCAACCCGTCAGATAAACACAACGAGCGTGGATCCCATCGAGTACGATGGACGTGAGGGGTGCTAACACCTTCCCCTTGCGTAACCGACTCCCGAACCCAGACAACGGTTGCGATGCCCTTGTCTTATACCCTTTCGTCAGGTTTTTCCGATCGTTTCCTTTCCCGTTCTGAGGGATAAATAACGAAAGGTGGCGACTCTTCTGTTTTGCCGGCACCTTATTTTCGCGGAAGCGACAGCTGGCGACTCTGCTGGGGACTTGATAGTTTCCTAGGGATCCAACGTCCCTTATGCGAGTCAATCTGGGGATCCAACGTCCCCTGCGAGAGTCAATCCTAGCGCTTGTATGATTACTTGTTGGGTTGCGTTTATTTATCGCATTTTATTTCCCGCATTTTATTTTCAGTATGATATGATTATCTGTGCTGTTGTGGGATGGGCATTCTGATGAGTGAGAAGCCAGACCCAGGCTTGAGTGTACCTAGTATTAGTTGTGGAAATTAGTGGGTGCGTGCTTGCTTTGCAGGCACTAGTGTCTCATGAAATCCACGCTCAGACGAGGTTCTCCCAGTTGACTTCTTTTTCAACCCTTTGGGTTAAGGGGGTTGTTGGTTTGGAGGATTGTCGACTCTGGGGACCGATCATATGGAATTCAGCTGAGTGAGGCCGCTTCAGGAGATGGTGATGCCACACCTTCTGGGTATTGTATCACCCCTATTGAATGTCTGTGACGCTGATGACTGCATAGGATGCCGAACTTGTGTCAGTTTAGGTCCATACCGGTGAGCAGGGTTGGGTTTGTTGCAGGGAACCTTAACCTTCAGACTACCTGATTTTCTTGATAGTGAATCAGTTTTGTTGGTATCAAAGGTTCTCATCATCAGATGTATTTTGTTCTTGACAGAGCAGAGTTATGGTCCTGTATCAAAGGTCCTTATCTTTAGAGATGTATTTTGTTCTTGACAGAGCAGAGTTGTGGTCCTATATCAGAGGTCCTTATCTTCAGAGATGTATTTTGTTCTTGACAGAGCAAATTTATGGCCCTGTATCAGAGGTCCTTATTATCAGATATGTGTGTTCTTGACAGAGCAGATTTATGGTCTGATACCATGGTTTTCTTCTCATCAAAGATAGGGTTGTTCTTGACAGAGCAGTATTGTGGTTTTATTGATACAGAATCTTCACCTTCATCTCTCCAACAGCACAATCGTCTTGATATCCTGCCGCATGATTGCATTTTGCATTGTTTTGCGTACTCATTTGCATTTCATTAACGTGTGTCTGTGTTGCAGGTACCGTTTCCCCCGATTCAGGTTTTCTCGCCTTCTATTGTGATATTATGGGTTCTCTGAGGAAGACTGTGGCTTACAAGCTCCCCACTCCTGATGTTGTTCAGCTGACTGGTTTGATTACTTTAGCAGATGATTCTGTGAGAGATGAATTCAGAAAGTCTTACGGTAAACTGCTCAGCCTGGTTCGTAAACCCTCTGTGTTTGAATTGAACGGGTTGCACGCCCTGCTGCAGTTCTACGATCCTCCATTGAGATGCTTTACTTTCTGGGACTTCGTTCTCGCACCCACATTAGAGGAGTATGTTGATTTGTTGGTGTGTCTATCAAGAGTCAGATGCCCTTTGTTCATATGGATGCCGAGCCTGACCTGGCTAGTCTAGCTCCCTCACTTCACCTAGATGCCTCCGAGTTGATCTTGTCTAGTTGGAACAGGGTTCCCGGTTTCTCCTTGCAGTTCTTAGTGGGAAAAGCTCAGCAGTGCGCCAAAGACGGATGTTGGTTCGTGTTCAACGCCATTCTCGCCCTGTGCATATATGGCATCATCCTGTTTCCCAATATGTCTGACTTTCTAGACTTCGACGCCTTCCACATCTTTCCTTCAGGGAATCCAGTCCCTACCTTGATAGGAGATGTCTACCATTCCGTCCACTACAAAAACGAGAACAGAAGGGGTAAGAACGTCTCGTGCTGTATGCCCTTGCTCTATAGATGGCTTGATAGTCATCTACCCAAGAAGGGCCCCTTTGCTTCGTCTGCAGCCACAGCTGAGTGGTCCGAGCGTTTCATGAGTCTATCAGCGGAAGACATTACCTGGTTTGATAGAGATAGATTGGGCACTGAGATCATCTTCAACTGCAGTGGGTTTCCGAATGTGCCTTTGATAGGCAGGAAGGGCTGTATAAACTATAATCCATCTCTGCTGGTCCGACAGTTTGCTTATGCTTTGAGAGCCCCGCCGAAGGATGAGGAGGTGCAGGAACCTTTGTACCTCACTGGTCTTCTAGAGGGGGATATGTTATCTAAGCTTCAGCACGCTTGGAATGGTATCAATAAGCGGGGAAAACCATTGCTGGGGAAAAGTAATAGCCAAGCCTACGCTCCGTATGTGACCTGGATCAGAGCCAGGGCAGAGATCATAGGGATGTCGTTTCTTCCTGCCAAGCCAGAAAGCCCTCTAGTGATTGAAGAGCCTACCACTGTGCCTATTCAGCAGCATAACCAGGTGTTAGCTGAAAGAGATGAGCTGAAGAAGGCAAATGAAGAATTGGAGAAAGAATTGGCTTAACTCAGAAGCGAGAGAAGCGAAGCCGTTCACTCCTTCAAGAGGCAGACAGAGCTGGTGAACCAGTTAGGGACAGATTTGACTAAGCAGATAGCTGAGCGTGAGCGCTTGGGTCGAGATTTCAAAGCCGTCAATGATGTACTGGCCACTAAGAAGCAGCATTTGGATGAAGCGTACCGGAGAATATCCAAGTTTGATCAGCATTGGAAGGCCACCCTAGCCAACGGGAAAGAACGGGAGGATAAGCTGAAGCAACAGATCTCCAATTTGAAAGCCCAAGTGAAGGCTAGTGAGAAGAGGTTTGATGAAGAAACCGCTCGTAGATACGCCGCTGAAGGCCAGCTCAACAAGGCTCTTGCTAACCTGAAGGAGCGCAAGCTGACGTTTGAATCCAAGAAGCGGAAGCTAAAAGATTGTTTCGGCGAAGGAGCATGGGAAGATTTGGTTGAAGGTCTTCAATACACCATTATGCAGAGAGAGTTACTCGTCGAAGGGTTGCTCACTCGGCCTGATCATCCAGAAACGAAGGGGTTGTTAGAAGAGTTTCGCGCCCGTAGCCGTGCTTGACTATTTGTAATCCTTTTGTTTTGATCGTTGTTGTATGCTGACCATCACCAGGCCTGTTGGTTGAGGTCATGCCATCGATTCATCTTGTATTCAGTGACGTTATGTACTGCCTTGATGGGCTTTCTTTATATATGAGATGTTATTTCCATGACTGGACTCAGACTTCTTATTATCAGCACTGGCACTCAGGCACTAGGATCGGGGGAAATCTCCCTAACGCACAGACACACGTTTGCATTTGCATGAAGCATTTGCATAACGAGCACTTTGTCATTTTTCCTAACCCTTTTGTGTATGCAGGTTGTTTCAGGTTATTCCAGGATTGATCAGAGACCTATCCACCGCTATCCGACCAGAGCAAATCAAGCCAGAGTTATGGAGCAAATGCAAACTGACGTTCAAGAACTCCGAGAAAGGATGAACCGCTTCATGGAGCTCATGCAAGCGGTCGCCAACGGCCAGGATCAACTCAGAACCTTGGTTCAGCCTCTGATTTCAAGGGTCGACAACAATGGTGTACTCTATGGTGGGACTATGCCAACCCCTCCACCTGTTGAAACTCCTCAGAATGGCATCCCCGTGACCGGGGGGAATGGCAGTGCCAACGGTAATGTGATAGCTAACATGGGACTCGACGATAATACGACTGGCGTCGGTAATGGGAATTTTGAAGCTAATGTCAATGTGGGACTGGGTAACAGCAATGTGGGTGTCGGAAATCTGTATGGGCCTCAGCCATGGTTAGAAGACCGTCAAGACGACGTGTTCTCGCAGAGAGGTGCTGAAGGTGAGCTGACTGCTGAAGTACGTCTGAGGTTTAAGGCACTCGAGGACAAGATGAGGAATTTCGAGAACCAGAACACCATGGGTGTTGACATGTCCAAGGTGGGACTGATTGCTGATTTCAAGGTGCCTCCCAAGTTCAAGGTACCTGACTTTGAAAAGTACAAGGACACCACTTGCCCTCGCGTCCACCTGAGATCATACTACCGGAAAATGTCAGCTCACTCTGAGGACGAGAAGTTGCTGATGCACTTCTTTCAGGACAGTCTGTCCGGGCCCTCCCTGGAATGGTACATGAGTCTGGAACCTACCAGTGTGTGCACGTGGAAGGAACTTGCTGAAGCATTTGTGCACCACTACCAATATAACAGTGACTTGACTTCGAACCGGGTCCAACTGCAGAATCTGTCACAGAGGAACAATGAAGGGTTCAAGGAATACGCCCAGCGGTGGCGGGAATTAGCAGCTAGGGTTCAGCCGCCGATGGTTGAACGGGAGCTTGTCGAAATGTTCGTAGCCACCCTCCCAGGGGTTTATTATGAGAAATTGGTCAGCAGTATGTCTGGAAGCTTCTCAAATCTCATTATCACGGGTGAGCACGTTGAAAATGGGATCAAACTGGGGAAAATTCAAGGTGATCTGTCCTCGGCTGGAGGAGGAAAGAAACCTTATAGTGGCAAAAGGAGGGAAGGAGAGACGAGCACCGTGTCCAACGCTCAAAGGAAAGGCAAGGGCCAGCACCAGCAGGTGGCCAGCATAACTATCCCGGCAGTCCAACAGCCACAGCAGCCGCAGCAGCAGCAGCAGCAACCGAATCAGCAAGGGTACAGAAAGTATCAGAACAGGGCACCTCTGTCGAGCCGTCACCTTGAGACTCCGCCCATGTCTTACGCTCAGCTGTTACAAACTCTGCTCCAATTACAGCTGATCCAGAAGAGAACCTTGGCTCCCTTGACAGGGGCGCCTCCACCAGGTTATGATGCGAATGCGACTTGTGAATTTCACTCGGGGGCACCAGGCCACACGATAGAAAATTGCAAAGCCTTCAAACACAAGGTGTAAGACATGGTGGACGCTAAGATCATCAATTTCTCAGATAATGTGCCAAACGTCATGAAGAACCCTATGCCGAATCATAGGGGAGGTGGAGTAAATGCCATTATCGAAGACAAGAATTTGGATTTGTTGACTGATGTCAAGGATCTGAAAACACCGCTTAGCTTCGTTAAAGCCAAGCTGATGAAAAGAGGTTACTTCCCGGGCTGTGGAGAACTGTGTATGGGCTGTGCGACTAGTCCCGATGGATGCGAGCAGTTGATAGAGGGGATCCAGAGTCTGATGACCGAGGGAATCTTACAGTTTAGCCGAAGGGCCGAAAGCAGATCGGGAGAGGTAATGCTGAAGCAAGATGATGAGGTTGCCACCATCACCATCCCTCGTCGAACGATAACTATTTCTGCACCCAGACCGCCCACAATTACCCTCACCAAGGCTGGGCCGATACCTTTTGAAAGCACCAATGCTGTCCTGTGGCACTATGGGGCAAATGTCTACTGTAACGGACAGAAGTTGGAACTGGAACCATCTGGGTCATCTGTGGATAACCTGGTGGGAATTGGCGGAATCACTCGCAGCGGAAGAGTATTTGCGCCACCTGAGGTTGTGGCGGACAAAGTTGATGGAACTGATAAAGGAAAGAGTAAAGTCATTGAAGAGACCCCTCGTGGGGTAGAGAAAGACTTACTTGTTAAAGACGCCGAGGAGTTTATGAGGTTGATTAAAAAGAGCGACTATAAGATCGTGGATCATCTCCATCAAACACCCTCGAAAATCTCCATCCTGAATCTGTTGCTGTGTTCTGAGGCACATCGCAACGTGCTGCTGAAGGTGTTGAATGCCACGTATGTACCGCAGGAAATATCGGTCAACCAGTTGGAAGGGGTCGTAGCCCACGTGAATGCTGGAAATGGGTTAGGGTTCACTGACCTGGAGCTGACGCCGAAGGGAAGAAACCACAACAGCGCCCTGCACATCTCGATAGAGTGTAGGGGAACGATTATGTCCCATGTGTTGGTGGACACAGGGTCGTCACTCAATGTTCTTCCGAATAAAGCATTGATGAAGTTCGATACTCGAGGATTGATTTGCACACCCAGTGATCTGGTTGTGAAAGCGTTCGATGGAACCAAACGTCATGTTTTCGGGGAGGTGACGCTACCAATCCAAGTGGGGCCGGAAATTTTCGACGCAGTCTTTTACATTATGGACATCATGCCTGCCTACAGCTGTCTCCTAGGCCGGCCATGGATCCATTCTGCAGGCGCCGTGACCTCCACGTTGCACCAGAAGCTCAAGTATGCGGTTGGAGGTAGCATCGTGACTGTATGTGGCGAGGAAGACATAATGGTGAGCCATTTGTCCTCCTTCAAGTATGTTGAGATGGATGGGGAAATCCACGAAACCCTATGTCAAGCGTTCGAAGCTGTTAAAGTCAAGAACGTAGCTCCTGTGATAACTGAGAAGCCAGAGATGACTCTCTCTTCCTTCAAGGAAGCCCGGGCCGTTGTTCAAGCCGGATCTACCCCAGGCTGGGGGCGAATTCTGGAGATACCTAACAAGCAAGACAAGTTTGGGTTGGGATATTCTCCCACGGCTGAAGCCTCCTCCTCTTCTAGCAGTGCGTCGCGAGGTAAAGGGCCGATCCAGTTTACCAGCGGCGGGGTGATATTTGAAAGTGTCAACGCAGTGTCTGAAGACGGCGAAGACAGCGACTGCGACCTGGACTCTTGGATCCAGCCAAGCAAGCCAGGCGAGAGCCTCAACAACTGGTCCATCAGGGGCATCATCCAAGTGACAGGCAAAGAGTAATGATTTACTTCTTCCAATCGTTGTACAACCCTATGTCCTACCCGGGGCATAAAGGTTTTATTGTCAGGGCCTCGTTTGATTATGTACATGCATTTTACCAATAAATCAAAAGGCGTTTTTCTTCGTATTCAAATATTGTGATCTCTGTTATTCCTGCTTTATATTTGTTTTGAAAAACAATAAAATGGAAATGGGGTTTGTGCTAACCTGCATATCCTTGTTTTAAGCTTAACCCTTGTTATTGCAAGATCCACATCGCAGATGACATCGACTCTGGACCTTCTACGACTCACTTCGACTTCGATTTCCCGATCTATCAAGCCGAAGAAGAGATTGATGAAGACGAAGACCTTCCCGAAGAGTTGGCCCACTTGTTGAAACAAGAAGAGAAAGTTATTCTGCCTCACGAGGAAGAGATTGAGATCGTGAATCTGGGTTCTGAGGAACTTGTCAAGAACGTCAAGATAGGGGCTGCATTGCAGAGTGATGTCAAGCAGAGATTGGTCGAGATGCTGAGAGAGTATAGTGACATCTTTGCTTGGTCATACGAGGATATGCCCGGACTTGATACTGACATCGTGGTCCACCACTTGCCGCTGCGAGAAGATTGTCCTCCCGTTAAGCAGAAGCTTAGGAGGACACAACCAGATATGGCCGTTAAGATCAAAGAAGAAGTGCAAAAGCAGCTTGATGCTGGCTTCTTAGCGGTCACTACTTACCCTCCGTGGGTCGCCAACATAGTGCCTGTACCGAAGAAGGACGGTAAGGTGCGAATGTGCGTCGATTATCGGGATTTGAATAGGGCGAGCCCTAAAGATGATTTCCTGCTCCCCCATATTGATGTGTTGGTCGACAATACAGCTCAATTCTTCATGTTTTCGTTCATGGATGGCTTCTCCGGTTACAATCAGATCAAGATGGCGACGGAGGACATGGAGAAAACTACGTTTATTACACCTTGGGGAACGTTCTGCTACAAGGTAATGCCTTTCGGTCTGAAGAACGCAGGGGCCACTTACCAACGAGCAATGGTCACTTTGTTTCATGACATGATTCATCATGAGATTGAAGTCTATGTTGATGACATGATTGCGAAGTCCCAAATGGAGGAAGGACACCTGGTCAATTTGATGAAGCTTTTTGAGAGGCTTAGGAAGTTCAGGTTGAGGCTGAATCCTAACAAGTGTACTTTCGGACTACGGTCTGGAAAACTACTGGGGTTTATCGTGAGTGAAAGAGGCATTGAGGTTGATCCTGCGAAGATAAAAGCAATACAAGAGATGCCAACACCAAAAACAAAAAAAGAAGTTCGTGGTTTCCTGGGCAGAATAAACTACATTGCAAGGTTTATTTCTCAGCTCACGGCCACGTGTGAACCGATGTTCAAACTGCTGAAAAAAGATTAGGCAATTATCTGGAACGAGGATTGCCAGAAGGCATTTGATAAGATAAAACAGTATCTGCAGGAACCTCCGATCTTGATACCCCCGGTGGCCGGAAGACCTTTAATCATGTACTTGACAGTTCTTGAGAATAGTATGGGGTGTGTCCTCGGTCAGCACGACGAGACGGGCAGAAAGGAGCATGCCATCTACTACTTGAGTAAAAAGTTCACAGACTGTGAATCCCGTTACTCAATACTGGAGAAAACGTGTTGTGCACTAGCCTGGGCTGCCAAACGTTTACGACAGTACATGCTGAATCATACAACCATGCTAATTTCGAAGATGGATCCGATCAAGTACGTCTTCGAGAAATAAGCGCTTTCGGGCAGGATTGCCAGATGGCAAATGGTGTTGATGGAATATGACATTCAGTACGTTTCCCAAAAGGCCATCAAGGGCAGCGTATTGTCTGAATACCTTGCCGAACAACCGATCAAGGATTATCAGCCGATGAAATTTGAATTCCCCGATGAGGATATCTTGTTCCTCAAAGCGAAAGATTGCGATGAACCGTTGCCCGACGAGGGGCCAGACAGGAAATCCCAATGGAAGTTGATATTTGACGGGGCGGTTAACTCTTACGGAAGTGGCATTGGGGCGATCATCACGACCCCCCATGGATCCCACATCCCGTTTACTGCGAGGCTGACGTTTCCGGTCACCAATAACGAAGTGGAGTACGAAGCATGCATCATGGGTCTAGAAGAAGCAATTGATTTGAGAATCAAGAACCTAGATGTATATGGTGACTCGGCACTTGTGATTAACCAGATTAAAGGGGAGTGGGAGACTCGTCAATCGAATTTGGTGCTGTACATGAACTATGCCAGAAGGCTACTTCCGTTCTTTGATCGAGTAGAACTCCATCATGTGCCCAGGGCCGAGAATCAAATGGCTGATGCCCTGGCCATGTTGGCTTCGATGTATAAAGTCAATTTTTGGAATGAAGCTCCAAGAATTGTCCTTTCTCGTCTTGATAGACCTGCATTCGTCTTTGCAATCGAGGAAGCCTCCGACGGCAAGCCATGGTTCCATGATATCCAGACCTTCCTTATGACTAAGGAGTATCCTGCGGGAGCGTCAACCCAGGATAAGAAGACTCTGAGGAGACTGTCGGGAAATTTTTATCTCAATCCTGATGGAGTTTTGTATAAAAGAAACCATGAACTCGTGCTACTCAGATGTGTAGATGAGAAAGAAGCGAGTATGCTCATGGAAGAAGTCCATGAAGGCACATTTGGTACGCACGCCGGCGGACATGCTATGACAAGAAAGATCCTGAGAGCAGGATATTACTGGCTGACGATGGAGTCGGATTGCTTCAGATTCGCGAAGAGATGTCATAAATGGCAGATTTATGCTGATAAGATTCATGTACCGCCGTGCCCGTTGAATGTCATGTCCTCCCCGTGGCCGTTCTCCATGTGGGGCATCGACATGATAGGCAAGATCGAGCCCACTGCATCTAACGATCATCGCTTCATTCTAGTAGCTATCGACTACCTCGCCAAGTGGGTGGAGGCAGCCTCATATGCTAATGTGACCAAGCAGGTGGTGGCTAAATTCATAAAGAGGGACATCATCTGTCGATACGGAATTCCCGAGCGAATCATTACTGATAATGGTTCGAATCTGAATAACAAGATGATGAAGGAGCTGTGCCAGAGTTTCAAGATTGAACACCACAACTCATCTCCTTACCAGCCGAAGATGAATGGCGCCGTTGAAGTGGCTAACAAGAACATCAAGAAGATTGTACAGAAGATGGTTGTGACCTATAAGGATTGGCACAAGATGTTGCCATTTGCACTGCACGGTTATCGTACAACGGTACGTACATCAACCGGGGCAACTCCTTTCTCACTAGTGTACGGTATGGAAGCTGTCCTACCGTTAGAAGTGGAGATCCCTTCTTTGCGAGTTCTGGTTGACGTGAAACTTGATGAGGCAGAATGGATTAAGAACCGACTAAACCAACTCATCCTGATGGACGAGAAGAGGTTGACATCAATTGCATATGGTCGTCTGTACCAAAGCCGAATGAAGAAAGCTTATGATAAGAAGTGCGTCCTAGAAGCTTTCAGACGGGGTGATCTCGTCCTGAAGAAGATTCTTCCTCCACACTCCGATCACCGGGGCAAGTGGACTCCCAATTACGAAGGTCCGTACGTCGTCAGCAAGGTCTTCTCGGGAGGAGCCTTGCTGTTATCCACGATGGATGGCGAAGATTTGGCATCCCCGGTGAAAGCGGACGCAGTTAAAAAATACTTTGCTTAAAAAATGACCCGCTGGAAAGAAAAAGAATATCCAGGCAAAAATGGGGCATCCCGGCGAACCATAAAAAAGGAAAAAGGTTCGGGCAAAAATTAGGGATATAAAGAAAAGAATGTACACCCGCAAAGTCGAAAACCTGGAAGGGCGACTTTGGCAAAAAAGGGTATCCCGGTGAATCGAAAACCCGAGAGGGCGATTCAGGCAAAAGTTAGGGATTTGAAAAAGCAAATGACTGCGTTCCGCGTGTGGACTTTCATTGTTTAGTGGTTTGGAAGACCTGAGGGCCGTTTATCTGAATCAATCTCTTCTGAAGCTGAAGCGTCAGAGAGGTATCGAAGTCGAGTGGGTCATAGAGGGATCAATTCATGGTGTTTGTCTACGCCTCATTGCCGACATTTGTGTATATACTGATGTATCTTTATGTTTTATTTTTTGCGCGACTTCCTCATTCTAGGAGCTTGCATCTGTTGTAAAACATTTTCACCCATTCAAGGGTTCATTATCAATAAAATGTCTACTATTCAGCAATTATGTTTGTTTGTTTAGCATTTATCTGTTTTGTTTGCGAAAAAGAACGCCGATGTTTTTGATAAAATGCGCATACATAAACTTACTGGCCTCGGCCACTGATTGTTGAAACAATGAATTACTTGAACATTGTCACAAGATGATAACCTTGATAGGTCCCTTTGAAGAGGGTATCTTGTCTGTTTGTTTGTGTTGTTACAGGTATAGCATATTCCAGGCAGTACGCCGTGTGCGTCCCCAATCAGGATGATTCCTTCCTCTCCAGCAAGTTCAGTAGCATCTCCCCATGGAGTCTGAACATGAGATCGTAGGCATTGATATGTCTCCCCAAGCAGAGAAGATTCTCTCTCCAACCAGATGTACCCTGAAGGATCACCATCTCCCCAGCTGAGTCATACACTGAAGTGTGTAGCACTCGATAGTACAGACTGAAGTCTCCAGCGGAATTGAAATTCCCACATAGTCGTACTCTCCCCAGTAAGCAGGATGATTCCTTTTTCTCCAGCCGAGTTTGCAAATCCCCAAGAGAGTCGAGTCCTTGGAAGCCGCTCGGGTCATGATTGGTTTTCCCCAGTAGAGTGTTGAGAAGCTGATGCTGCATTTCCCCACCGGGGTCGCTATCTTCAGGAAAGCTTGCCGCAAAGGCCGTGCAGTTTATTTCTGCGATTGACATCGTTTTCCTCAGCAGTTAGTGGTTTGAATACTCAGATGAGTTGATCCAGGTTCTCGGAGAGCTTTACTCCCCTGCAGCAGGCGTCTGAAGTTTGTTTCCCCAGGCGGGGTCCAATTGAGATTGGTGTGCTTTCTTCTCCTTGGCAGGATGAGTCCTTCCTCCACCAGAGTGGTCCTTTCTCCTTGACAGGAGGATTCTCCCTTCAGCATTTATTTTGCTGATGGGGTGTAGCATCTTGCATGATTGCATATCATTTACCCTAAAAATGCGTAGCATTTCCACCGTGTGGAGCATTGCGCCATTGTCAAACATATGCATATGAAACATGAGCTAGGTCGTTACCGTTCTTGTTTTGCAGGTGTTCCTCCGTAGAATGGTTTGCTCAAGATGATTCTTGAATTCTCCTCAGCAAAGTCGTTCACCCAAGATGATTCTTGGACTCCCCATCGAAGTTATTGCTTAAGATGATTCTTAAAATCCCTGAAATCCCCGGAAGAGTATTTGCTCAGGATGACTCCTGAAATCTCCAGCAGAGTTATTGGTTCAGGATGATTCTTGAAGTTCCCGATGGATTTATTTGTCCAAGATGATTCTTGAAGTCCTCAGCAGAGTTAATTCACCCAGAATGATTTTTGAAGCCCCGAAGCAGAGTTACTTGATAGTTCTCCAGAATCCCCAGCGGAGATGCGTCATCCCCAGCAGGTTTCTGAACAGCGAAGTTGAAACTTCCCTTTGAAGACTTTATGATTGAAGTCTGGCAGTAGTGCCAAAACCCCTGACTTACTGATGAAGTCCAAGGTAAAAGCAGTCCTCCCCGCTGACGCGGAATGCCTGACGACAATGGCTTAGACATCCCCAATTAGTTCATGATTGACCGAGAATTCTATTCCCGACTTACTGACGCAGTCCGGCTGATGCCCGAAAGTTTCTGTGAATGCCCGATGACATGAATGACTTGATTGTTGATCTGATGAGTCCTGAGGAATTCTGATGCCTGACGGCATGATCGACCGTGTATCACCGGTTACCGTGTAACCAATTCTCCAGCTAGTTGCCGTGCAGCTATTGTTTCAGTTTCCGAAGATTTGTCCCCGTCAGAGTACCGTGTACTTGTGCAGTTGGCAAATTTCCGGGTTTGTTGGTATTCAACCGTCTTTTACCTTGATTGTTTGAGAGCCGTTCGCTTCTCACCCAGTCAGGTCCAAGCCGTTTGAATAGGGGCAGCTGTTGCACCCCAAAATTTGCCCAACATTTCTTTACCTAGCTTATGTTGCATTTCATTCACATTAGCATTATCATTTGCATTTCATTGACATGTATGCAGGAGATCAAGAGGTATGATTACCAATTAAGAGTTGTACAAGACTTTGAAGCTAGCTGGGAGGCTTATTCAGGTGTTCAAGGGTTGATATCCTTGTCAGAGAAGTTAAAAGATCCTCAGAGAGAGTGATTGAAGCCAAGAGGGTGTGTCTCCTAACTTGAGAGTTGTGGGAAGTCATCAGATGATTCTGAAGCCATGAAGTTAGACTTGCGGTCTTGAGAGAGCTCATGAGAAGTGTTGAATATCACTTTGAGGCCTAGATAGGTCATTGTGCAAGATTAAGGGGGCTCAGCCATGAGTGGTGCAACTAGGGTTTGACTGGGTCAACCCTAAGTCAACTGATGATTTGAAGAAGGTTGAGACCTAATTCAAGAGCCATGTGATCATGTATTGATACATTGAGATGCTATAAGGATGATTCCAAGGTTAACTCATCATGATTGAAGAGTTTAAGAAGTTTCAAGCTAGGGTTTCTAAGGCTTGACAGTGTAAAATCCCCTAGTTTCACCCCTATCTTCAAGGCAATTTAGCTCAAGATGTGATTGTCATCTGATATTACCCCCAACATGATTGTTGTAGGGCATGATCTTAGCTTTAATTTGAGTGCTATAAGTCCTTGATAGGATTTGTAGAACTCAAGTTATGGCTTTGACAAGTTATAGGTCATCTGAGGCATGTGAATTTGGAGCTTGAAAGTTACCCAACTTGCATGCAACTTTTTCCCTAGAAGGATGATTCCTATGAACTTTTGGTCAACATGAATGTTGTTCCTTATCCTCTTAGCTTTCTAGAGAGTACTATAAGTCCTTGATAGGATTTGTAGAACTCAAGTTATAGCTTTGACAAGTCAAGGGTATTTTGGTCATTTGGAGATTATAGGTCATTTCAATCATAAGGCCATAACTCCTATTTGCAAGCTTCAAATGGGAAAATGTTCAGCATTAAACTTGTTCAAAATGATGTTTTAAGTCTAGCCGAGAGGTCATGAGAGGTTGGAATTGCTTGTAGCTCAAAATCACAAAAATGGCCTAAAATAAGGATGAATTTCAAATGAACCAAAGATGGAAATTGGGATTTTTGATCTACATGTCCAAACCAAGGCATGTAATATGTCATTTTGATTCTAAAACACATTTTAAGAACATTGGTATTGCCATAATTTTGAATTTAGGTCTAATTTGAGGACTTGCTTTGAAAAGTGATTACTTGCATCTTAAGTAACAATTGCCAAACCAATATTCAAGGGATAACCAAGGTTCCTTTCAATCCAAACACATCCAAAATACCATTAGGAGAGAAATTGGAAGAGAATGAGGGTGAATACAAGCTGCCAACATGAGCTGTTATGAACACACCATGAGATTGAACTTTCCATGACATTAGATATTGAATTTCTCATTAGAGGGATCTAGAACTTTCTAGATCATCCATACATGTTCTATATATGATTTAGAAGGGGTTCAGAGTGAAGGTTGATGATAATTGAGAGAGAAGAGTGAGATTGCACTTTGAAATTTCTCATTGCAAATCAAAATCGGTTACAAGGTTTGAAGCCATTTCAATCCAAGATTTCAATCTCAGAAGCTTGCTCTAGCATTGGTGGATGATTCCATATGGAGAATTGAGCAATATTGGTGGAGAATCGTGTGATAGCCATTGAGATTTTTCATCTGCAACTCAGAATCTGTTTCAAGAATTTAGGGCGTTTCAATTTTTTTCATTGCATACAGAAGTTTGATTAGAGGCTAGTGAAGGATTCTGCAAGCTCTTGAAGGTTGAGTTGAAGAATCAACCCCTCTGTTTGCTCAATTTTACCAGGTATGCAGTTCTTGTTCTATGGCTTCGATTAGGTAGAATTAAGAGGAATTATTGTGTTAGATGCATAGTAGAATGGTGTAGGAAGGTTTTTGGATCATCAATTTGAGAGTTAGTGACCAATCAGGGTTGTTACCATTTTCTATTGAGATTTTGTTCTTGCGAATCTTGAACTTTTAGGATGATTAAGTGGTATAGGAATATTCCTTGTGAGATTTGGGACAAGTTTCGTGTAGAGACCATTTGCAATGGAGGATCCTAGAGAGAGTTAGGGTTGGGGTGTTGACCGGAGAACCACCGGCGATGGCCATGGCTGCGCGCGTGTTTCAGGAATTCAAATGGAGAAGATGACTTGATAGCCATCAGATCTTGGTTGGACTTTGACTGAAGGCATGATCCAACGGCTACGAGTGGTCCTCATTTTGTGAAGGATTCTGAACTACTATCATACGTTGCGTTTCGTTAAGTTGGTGGCAATGGGCTTAAGTGAGAACTGATAACCGCACCCCCTTTTTTGGGCCCAATCCTAATATGAACTGAATTGCTTTGCTATCTACACCGCGCGCATGTTTATTTTGTTCTGATTTTCATTTTATTTTTCATTTTTATTCATGGTTATTGATTAATTCATTAAAAATTGGAAAATAACTCAATTAATCCCATTCTTTTTGCCATGGATTCATGATTGAATCTAGTATTTTTTAGATAAAGAATATTAATATTCCATGCATTTTCTGATTTTATGGGCATTTTTACATTTTAATTGACATTAAAATAATCATGTTTGATGCTTGATTTTGTTAAATTTGGTTTGATCATCTGATGATGATTTTGGCCTTGATTTTTTTGTAAGTAGCTAGAATAGATAGGCATGCTCCCCATAGATTTTTCTCACATTTTTGTGATGAATGTAAGTGGTAGTTTTAGGTTGAAACTTTAAGAGCTCCATTTTTTAGGGTTTATGGTTGATACCTTATGGTTTAGATTTTATTTTTAGAACTTGGTGGATGATTCAACCTCTGATTTTTGTATGGTAGATTCATGATTGAATTAGGATCCCTTAGGAATTTTTGTAGGAATTTACAAGGTGGTTTACTATTTTTGTTTGATTTTAGTTTAGGTGCTAACTTTAGATGATTCTAATGCACTAATTTGACTAGAATGACTTCTTTAGTTCCCTTAGATTAGGGTTTTCTCTCTCTTGCTCTTGGGTGATGTTGAAGACAAGTTGAAGATGCAATGGATTACTTGAAGAAGCTTGGATGTGAAGATCTTCCCTTCTTTTGGTGTAGTATTGATTAGGTGTTAAGATTAGGGTTTTGTAGGCAGAGCTTCTAGATAGATTCTCTTCCTTCATAAACATGGAAGATGTTGATCACTTCCATTCTTCCCTATGATGTAAGGCCCCCTTGTAAAGGCCTCATCCCTCCTTTGGTAGGATGTGTGGCTCTTTGCAAGTTGGTAGAACCTTTGAGGGTCCCTTTCTCTGATGATAGGATGCTTAGTGGTGACCTTTGGTCTTCACTCTGCTACCAATCATCCAAACTTTGCTCTTGTTAAATGAATCTTTTTCCCTTGCTAGAGGATGGAGTTCCTTGCTTGAAGAAGATTGAAGATGCTAGAGGAGTTGATACTTCTTTGTATTTGAAGACTGCCATTGAAGCTGAAGCTTGTAGACCAGGAAGAGCAAGTTGGTACTTGTAAAGAGAAGAGAGCTGAAGCTTGAAGGTCAACAAGTTGACACTTGTAAAGGGGATCAAATTGAGATTGAAGGAAGAGCTGAGGCTTGAGGAATAAAGGATAAGTTGATACTTATGTTGGTACATTGAGAGTGTTGCACCCCAAAATTTGACCAACCGGGTCTCGCATTTGGCTCGATGTTTCGACGCATAACCGCATTCGCATCTGCATATTGCATACAGTGCATTTTTCATTTGTTTTGATTTTATCAGGGATCACAGCTCCCGTCTCGTGTTTCAGGTGTTTTTGATCAGTAGAATCGATTTTTGGGATATTTCGGTGCCCGTTTATTTTTACCGATTATTTTTGTGTCGTTCTGTGCTCATTTTGTCTCTCTGGGAATTGTGGTGATTTTTCTGGATTTTATAGGATTTTTTAGGGTTTAAATAGCTTTTAAATCATTTTTAGGATTTAATAGAATTTTTGATATTTTTAACTCTTTTTAAATCATTTTTTAGGATTTTATAGAATTTTTGATATTTTAAATCAATTTTTAGCATTTTATAGAATATAATAGATTTTAAATTCATTTTAGGATAATATAGGATTTTCTAGAATATTAGTATATTTTTTAAAATAGTTTTTTAGAAAGCTTTAATAGTTTTTAGAAGTTAGTATAATAAATAATAGAAATTAAATAATTGTTTTAGATATAGAGATTAATAGTTTTCTTTTCTTTTATTAGTAAATAGAGTTTAATAAATAAAAATAGTTTTTTTAGAATTTAATAAAAGATTAGTAGATATTTTTATTAGAAGATTAGAGGTTTATTAGAATTTTATTAGTTAGGAATTAATTGAGTGTAATAGTTAATTAGGGTTAATTAGTTGATTAGTTTCAATCATTTTTTTAATTCATTTTTTCACTAATCCATCTTCATTTGCAGTTTTTGTGAGTTTGTATCAGTTTTGGTGGGCCTCCTAGTCCATTTTCGAAGCCCATTTTCGGAATCCAATAATCCAGAAAAAGTCCAAATAGTTCCAGCTTTCCCCAGATTTTTCCAGTTCCTTCCAGATCCTTCCAGAGCACGCCAGCGAATCTCAGCCATATAAATAGCCAGACACGTGTTGAAAAGGTAGAGGACCCACATCTCTGCACCAAATTATGCCACCTCACTGCCTCTCTCCCCCTCAGCCTCACACGTGGAGGGCATGCACGCCTCCACACCACTATCTCCCCACGCGTCCTTCTCCCGTCGCCTCACCTGAAAGCCACCGCCGGCCGGCCTGCATGGCCGGCGGCCACCACCAACCGTCGCCGGAGCCCCCAAATCCCCAGATTCCGTTCATCTTCACCATCTCCCTCCTATCTTCATCTTCTTGCTATCACCAACCGCCGTGCATGTACTCCGGCCACCACCAAACCCAGGAAAAACCACCGGAAAACTCATCATAACCACCAACAAACTCCAGAAATTCATCCCAAGACGATGAACATTCATCGTCAACCTCCTCCTTCATCAATCAAACCCAGAAACGCCAGAAAAACTCAGGAAAAAGAAACCAAACCTTCAGATCCCCGTCCATATTCATCATCATCATCAACGATCTGTTCATCCTCAATCCTTCACCAGAAATTTCTTCAAGATGCACCTTCAGATCAACGACAAGCACAAAATCCCAGATAATCTCCAATACGATCCCAGATCTTCATCATCATCATCAACGATTGGATTCATACTCGCGCATTCGCCAGAAACTCCTTCAAGAACACTCAATCAACGAAGAACTCTCCACGAACTCCAAGATCTCCTTCAAACAGACATCTCCAGAAATCCAGTTTTTAAGAACTCCTTGTTCAAACAGAACTTCAAGAACATGCGATCCATAATTTCATCAGTAGATCTTCCAGATCCTCAATATTCATCTACCAAAACTCTATTCAACGATCATCAAACGCGTCCGTCGCAATCCTCATGGAGGTCGTTATCTCCAGATTTGCTTGAGTCATTCTCAGAAGTTTGGGGAAATTGGAATTGGAAAGATGGAAGGGATTGGGAAATGATTTTGAGGTTCGTGAAGAGATTGAACGAAGGTTGGTTTTGAGGCTGAGAGAAGAGAGGACGGAGGAGAGAAGGTGGTAGCGGCGGCGGCTGAGTGGGGAGATTAGGGTTTCTTTCTGAAACTGGGAAGGGAGAAAGGGGAAGAGTTGGGTTGTGGGCCTCAGGGCCCAACTACTTTTTTTTTGGAGCCACACCTCCCTCACGTGTTTTTGGCTAGTCTGGGCTTTGGGCCCAATGAAGCCAACTGCTGCAACGCCCCCAGATTACACAATACCCTCCTGCGTTTTTCTGAAAAGAATTGGGCTGGGCCCAGTCAGCACAATTTTTTTTATTTTATTTTTCTGCATACCCTTGTAATCCAGCATACCCCCAACCCCTTGCTTGTATTTTCTTTCTTGGAAAAAATATAGATAGAAAAAAAAGATGAAAAGAAAATATCATAAGAAAAAATAATAGAAAAAGAAATGAAAAAAGAAAATATGAAAAAATATTAAAAGAAATAGAAAAGAAAATACATGTGAAAAAATGAAGAAAAATAAGAAAAGAAAAGGAGAAAAAAGAGGAAAAATATTAAAAATAGGTTTAATATTTTTAAAGCATTTTTCTTTTAGGGATATTTTCATAGACTTTATTTTACGACTTTTAGGATAGTTTAGAAGCCCATTTGTTAGGGGGTTATTTTCATTCGACTTTTCAAGATAGAATAGGATAGCGCTTCCTAGGAGATTATTTTCAGTATCCACTCATTGTAACCATTCTTTCAGAGATTAATAAAACGAGATTTGAGCTGTGGTCCGATAGTAGCCGAACTACAGCTGCTCTGATTCTTCGTACCAGACGAAGATATGTAGGCATAGGATGCGATATCCTAGCGAGCACACTAATGACTAACTTTTGTTCTCTCGCGGCTGTGCGATCGAGACTTTCCCGCTAACGACTAATTGAGTACCCTTTTTCTCTCTTGCCCGAGTGCATTTGAGACCAAGCCATAGTTTTGACCATAGGTTCCCGACCCTGTGAAGCCAGTTGTTTTTCTCACTGCTGTGTGAGAATGTTTGTTTAGCCGTAGTTAGTCTGAACTACGTAAAGCTCTGATCTTCCATCCAGTGGAAGTACGTAGGCACAAGACGCGAGGTCTTGGCGAGCCAATTTTCCTTGTAGTCCCGAACTACGTTGACTCTGACTTTCTCTCCTGAGAATACGTAGGCATAGAGTGCGATACTCTATCGAGTCAATTCCCTTCCGTTTAGATTTAGCAGCCGTAGATAGATTGTTTTGCATCCAGTAGACAACCCAAGCAAGCGTGGATCCCGTCGAGTACGACGGACGTGAGGGGTGCTAATACCTTCCCCTTGCGTAACCGACTCCCGAACCCAGGCTATGGTTGCGATGACCATACCTTTTCCCCGTTTTTTGCGAGGTTTACTTCGAGCGTTTCCTTTCCCGCTCTGAGGGATAAATAACGCACGGTGGCGACTCTTCTGTCAGCCGGCGCCGATTTTCGCAGTAGCGACAGCTGGCGACTCTGCTGGGGATCCAACGTCCCCTGGCTGCTAAGGACTGCGATAGTTCTTATGCATGTGGGATCCAACGTCCCCTAAGAGAGAGTCAATCCTAGCGCTTGTTTGGGGCTTATCTATTATCTGTTGCTGTTGGGGTGTTACGGGTGTTCTATGATATTGAGAGATAAGCCGGACCTGGGCTTGGAGTGCACCTTAGACTTAGAGTAGAGATTAGTGGGCGCGTACCGGCTTTGCTTGTACGAGTGTCCCGCGAAATCTACACTCGGACGAGGTTCTTCTGGTTGGCTTCTTTTTCTACCCTTTGGGTCGAAGGGGTTGTTGGTCAGCTGAATTGTCGACTCCGGGAACCGATCATTTGGAAGTTAGCTAAGTGAGGCCTCTTCAGGACTTGATGATGCCACTCCTCCTGGGAATCGTATCGTCAGTTCTGAAAGTCTGTGACGCTGACGACCGCATAGGATGCCGTACCTTGTCAGATATAGGTCCATACCTGTGAGTGGGGGGGGGGGGTTTTTGTGCAGGAAACTTGACTTCCAACCTACCCGTTATTCTGGTCTTCTTTTCAGAGAACGTCTCCGTCAGCAGCGCAGCAGTATTCAGATTTTGTGTGGGGGCTGTGGTCCCATTGTTTGCTGCATTTTGCATATCATATGCATATCAGTGTTGCATTGCATATCATCCTCCAGCTAGCCAGAGTTCTGATCCAGCCTTTGTTTCCTGAAGGTGATTACCCGGAGTTTGGATTGAGCAGCTGTTGATTGTCAGAAGACCTGCCTAGGGGTTGAGTAGATTTGAGCAGAATCAAGTGTCGAAGTCAGCTGAAAATTATTGGTAGCCATGTCTGAAGGCAATTTCCAGTCTCCTAACGCCCTGACAGGGTTCACTATGGCGTCCAACCCTCTGTATGATTCTATGGAAGACTCCCCGCAAGTGAACAACATTGCCACAGACCAAGTTGTGCAGCCTTTTGTTGAGAACCGAGATCGACATGAGCAGTTTGTTGCCCAGAATGAGCGTCCTCCTCCTGTCAACAATCAAGGTGTTGCTTTCCCTGTGATGAATTACCGAAGAGATATTCCCGCAGCTGGGATGGTAGATCCAAGAGCCCTTGACGATGGTAGAAGACTCCGAGTGTTGGAAGAGCAAATGAAAGCTTTGGAAGCCAAAGATGCTGTCAACCTGGATGCTGTAGGCATGTGTTTGGTTCCTGACCTGGTGTTGCCTTACAAGTTCAAAGTGCCGAAATTTGAGAAGTACACGGGAGATAGCTGTCCAAAGCTGCATTTGATGATGTTCTGTCGAAGAATGACTGCGTTTGCGCGAGATGATAAGTTGATGATCCATTGCTTTCAAGATAGTCTGACTGGGGCATCTTTGAGGTGGTATATGCAGTTAGAGAGGAATCAGATTCAGTCATGGATGGATTTAGCCAGAGCTTTTCTGAAGCAGTACGATTACAACCTAGACATTGCTCCTTATCGCATGCATTTGCAAGAGTTGTCTCAAGAGATCAATGAACCGATCAGGAAGTATGCTCAGAGATGGAGAGAATTTGCTGCTAGGGTGCGTCCCCCGCTGTTAGACCAAGAGCTGGCAAGCCTGTTTGTGGATTCCCTACAATATCCGTACTTCAAAAGATTGCTCGGAATTCCGGCAAGTTTCTCTGACGTGGTAGCACTAGGAGAACGCCTTGAGTACTCCATAAGAATGGGGAAAATTCAGATTACTTCATATGATCAAGCTGGTGAAACTGAATACCCTTGTGACTATCAGAGTGAAGAAGAAGTTGTGATCAACTCAGTCATGCCAATGGTTGAATATCCTCGAAGCGAATCAGTGAATTTTGTTGGTTCATCATCTTATCAGAGATCAGTACCTCCCGTGGCTTGTTATACTGAACAGACAGCCGTGCCTGGGGCACTCTATCAGGAATCTTATGTCGCTTCCATTGCAAATCAGCGAACTCGTGGCCGAGGTTATCAGAATCAGCGTCAGAATCAGAACAGACCTCGCAACAATTTGGAACGAAGGAATGCTCCTTCTCACCCAGTGCCGATGCCGTATAGCCAGTTGCTACCATCTTTGATCCAGAAGTCTTTGGTGGAACCTAAAGCTCTTAAGCCAGTTCCAGAACCTTACCCTCCTGGGTATAATCCCCACGTTCGGTGTGGTTATCATGGTGGCTCTCCGGGGCATTCAACCGAAGATTGTAAAGCATTTCAGGCGAAGGTACAGCAGTTGATTGATCAGGATCGCATTTCCTTTCGAGAAGGATTTCTGTTCGTTCATCCCTAACCGCTCAGCTGTCTAAGCTCGTAGACTCAGGAGGGCTTTCCCCAGCAAAAGCCAGTGGTTCAGACAGGCAGGCGCCTCAGCATTGGCAGTTCCCAGACCTTTTTACCATTTTGCATTTGTAGTTTCTTTTTCTGTTAGTTACTACCTGCTTTTAACATTGTATGTTTTGAATGGTGATAATAATAAAGTGACTATGCATTTTTCTGAATTAATCATGTCGCTGTCGCTCATTTATGGCATTGCACTGACACTTGCATTTTATTCACTCCATTTTTTCGCTGTGACTAGCAAAGTTAGGAGGATGATGAAACTGAAACTCATAACCAATGATTGTATGCTTTCAGATAAGACCGTACCGATGACGTACAAGGCATTGTTTCAAATTCCCCAAACACTGGAGATATAAGGAGTTAGTCTCTTGCCAACCACTTCGAGCCAGGAAGTAGAAGTTTTTTCGGACTTATAAACCCTCACATCTTAACCCGGGGCAGGGTAGTTGTCAGTTAGCTTGACCGAGCGTTCAAGTCTTACAGAGGAGTGTTGTCTTTCGAGGACCAATCAGTTTATACCTTTCAAAAGGTCAAACCTCACCAATCAGGAGTAAGACAGTTGCAATCCTTTCGGAGCAATCAAGACAACCAGTGTCACACGACTTTGTTCCAAAAGAAAGAAAGAAAGAGAGAGCCCGCTAAGTAAAAAGAAAAAAAAGATGAGAAAGCTAATACTTAGGCAAAAATTAGGGCATCCCGCTGGACTTCAAAAGAAAAAGAAAAATCAAAAAGAACTCAAAATGAGTCAGTCCAGGCAAAAATTAGGGAATCAAAAGAATGAAAAAGAAGGGATTAAAAAGAAATTTTCCCCAGCAAAGCACAAAGTCGTGTACACAGACACCAAAGCGAAGAAGGAGTAACTATCACTCTAGAAGAAAAGCTTGTGAATTCCTTAACTGTGGTTCTTACCATTCAACATACTTCTCGAAGAGGCGAGCGCTTGTGCCAGGTTAACTGAACCTTAGGATCGGAGATCATCACGTAGAAGGGGTGGGTACAAATCAAAATTTGAGCCAAATATCCTTTGTTTCACGAACCGTGAACCCGACCACGATACAACCCTCAAAAGACCTAATTGAGGTAGGGTTAGTCTGAAGCGCATTACGATAAGGTTGAGTAACCTGACTCCTTCTTGACTTGCTAGTCACATCCTTGTTGTATTTTCACTGACCATGTAAGCACTGCGTTTGAACTTCGGTCCATTCGTCACTCTCAATCATATGCATGTAAATGAGTGACAGCTCAAAATTTTTTCAAAATCTGCATAACCACTGCATTAAGATTACCATTCGTAGACAGACTATTCTAATTGCAGGTTAGTAGTTGGCATGAAAGAAATTCCACCAGGGAGTAATCAAATAGGACTGAGTAATCCAGCAGTCTGAACCAGAATGGTGTATGTTGTGGAGCCTTGTGAATCAGGGACATTATATTCCAGTAAGTTCAGTATCAGTCAGTCTGAGGACAAGTCCCGAAGTTCCAGTTGAGCAGGGGCAGTTTGTTTGAGAAGCAGTTGATCAGAAGGAGTCTTCTCAAGACCCAATCAGGGGCAATTATGCAGAGCGCTGAGATTTGAAAGCAGATGCTTCCAATGGATAATCAGATCGGGTTGAGTCGCTAGAACGCTCATTCAGGGGCAAGTCATCGCAGAGAATGTTGGAATCAACTGGGTTGTTAGGTGTTTAATTGGAGATTGAATTCTTTTGTCGTGCAGATACCGGGGCAAGTATTCTCGAAGTATTCTCGTAGCAAGTTGTTCGGAGCAGGTATTCCCAAGAGTTAGATTGGGGCAAGGTGCATTGTACTGGGGCAAGTTGTGCAAGCCAGTCTTTTATCCCCCAGCTGAGTGTACCAGGGGCAAGTCATTCAAACCCGCTTGTTTATCCCCAGCCAGAGTTGAGTATCGGGGAATCATGTCAATACCCTTTTCAAAAACCTTAGCGTTCTGAAGAAGGTCTTGTTGTCGTTGAATCATTATCCTGCAGTTTAAACCTGTTGCGTGTCAGTAACCAGTCGTTTCCAAAGTCCAGTTCTCGCCTGGCAAATCGGTAACCAGTTCTCGTCTGGCCCACCATCTGTAAGCATCAGTTCCCGTCCTGGTGCAGTTTATTGTAAGCAGCAGTTCCCGTCCTGGTGCAGTTTATTGGTAACCAATTCTCGTTTGGTCACCGTTTCTTCAAGTGTTATACCAGTTCTCGCCTGGTGTACGTCAGCTTTCAGCCAGTTCTCGCCTGGTTGTCTTGTTCTTAGTCTGTTATCCAGTCAGCCTCGTCTGATGTTCAAAAACACAAAAATCAATTTTCCTAACCTATTTTCCTATCAGTTCTCGCCTGATAGTCTACCTTTGAATGCTAGTTCTCGTCTAGTATTTTCCATTCCACTGTGTACATAATCCATGTTTATTCTAAACCAGAAAAACAAAAAAAAAACCTAAAGAGATCTGACACAGTATTTCCCAATGACCCGCATGTTGTCATGTTCCCCGATACGAAGCTCGACGGATATCAGCGCTCCGAGTAATGTTTGAATTCCTTGTGGATGTTGTTAAATCAGAATTGCCACCCTTCAGCAGATGAAAGTTGCTTATTATCCCCGGAAGAGTCGAGATTGTATTGTACCTCGTATCAGAGTAGGATCAGGAGTACCTTCAGCAGATTAAGATTGATATCCTTGATAGTAGGAGCATTTCCAGCAGCGTGCCGCGCGCAATCGATCCCAGTTTGGGTCTATCCCCGCAGAGCGCAATCAGTTGCCAATGGTTTGAAGAAAGCATCCCCGAGCGGAGTTCTCTTTCTTTCCCCAGTGAAGTCGTCAAGCAGGGTTGCCTTTTCATTTCTCCAGCAGGGCAGTTATCCCCAGCGGGTTTGATTTCTCGTTTCCAGCATTTATTTTGCTGAGATGGTTCTGTGACTTCAGGTCATCCCCAGTAGAATTGACGTTTCCTTCGGCATTTATTTTGCCAAGTGGTTTTCAGACCTGATGTTCTCTGGCAGCTCGAGCCTGCATTAGCATTTGCATATATAGTCATGGCATTTATACAAGCATATAGCATATCCATGCCGTCTGGGCATCACATTTTCAAACAAAACGCATAGCATTTACATGTCGTATAGGACATTGCATCATTTCAAGCATACGCATGTCGAAACATAGACCAAGATGGTTGCCTATTGGATTTCGAATTTGTTCACCTGCAGAGTTGTGTGGTTCAGCTTCTCGTCTTCGCCAGCGGAGTGATTCTTCATTTGGTTGTTACGTCAGCATCGGAAAAAAAAACAACAACAACAACAACAAAGATTGACATATATCAGACTTCTGAAGCTGCCCCCTTTGTCAAAATAGGTGTCAGGCAGTTCCATTCAGAATTCCTCAGGAGAATTGTCCTCAAGTTCGCAGTGAACTGTGAGTTGACCAGATTTGATCCCATGAGAGAGATGGGAATCAAGGTGTTTGCTTTACGAAGCATTATTTCAATACTTGTGGCGTCACACAGGTGTTGAAAAGGAGAAGAAAATTTTATCAGAAAATTGACCAGATGTTGCCGTTACAACCAAACTTCAGTTTATTGGAAGCTACTCCTCAAGCAGTTTTGCAGTATATTCTTGCGGTTGGCAAATTTCAGGGTTCCATTTGTATTCAACCGTCATCTACCTTGAATGTTTGAAGGCTGAGCGCTCTTCACCCATTCAGGTCGAAGTCGCTTGAATAGGGGCAGCTGTTGCACCCCAAAATTTGACCAACCGGGTCTCGCATTTGGCTCGATGTTTCGACGCATAACCGCATTCGCATCTGCATATTGCATACAGTGCATTTTTCATTTGTTTTGATTTTATCAGGGATCACAGCTCCCGTCTCGTGTTTCAGGTGTTTTTGATCAGTAGAATCGATTTTTGGGATATTTCGGTGCCCGTTTATTTTTACCGATTATTTTTGTGTCGTTCTGTGCTCATTTTGTCTCTCTGGGAATTGTGGTGATTTTTCTGGATTTTATAGGATTTTTTAGGGTTTAAATAGCTTTTAAATCATTTTTAGGATTTAATAGAATTTTTGATATTTTTAACTCTTTTTAAATCATTTTTTAGGATTTTATAGAATTTTTGATATTTTAAATCAATTTTTAGCATTTTATAGAATATAATAGATTTTAAATTCATTTTAGGATAATATAGGATTTTCTAGAATATTAGTATATTTTTTAAAATAGTTTTTTAGAAAGCTTTAATAGTTTTTAGAAGTTAGTATAATAAATAATAGAAATTAAATAATTGTTTTAGATATAGAGATTAATAGTTTTCTTTTCTTTTATTAGTAAATAGAGTTTAATAAATAAAAATAGTTTTTTTAGAATTTAATAAAAGATTAGTAGATATTTTTATTAGAAGATTAGAGGTTTATTAGAATTTTATTAGTTAGGAATTAATTGAGTGTAATAGTTAATTAGGGTTAATTAGTTGATTAGTTTCAATCATTTTTTTAATTCATTTTTTCACTAATCCATCTTCATTTGCAGTTTTTGTGAGTTTGTATCAGTTTTGGTGGGCCTCCTAGTCCATTTTCGAAGCCCATTTTCAGAATCCAATAATCCAGAAAAAGTCCAAATAGTTCCAGCTTTCCCCAGATTTTTCCAGTTCCTTCCAGATCCTTCCAGAGCACGCCAGCGAATCTCAGCCATATAAATAGCCAGACACGTGTTGAAAAGGTAGAGGACCCACATCTCTGCACCAAATTACGCCACCTCACTGCCTCTCTCCCCCTCAGCCTCACACGTGGAGGGCATGCACGCCTCCACACCACTATCTCCCCACGCGTCCTTCTCCCGTCGCCTCACCTGAAAGCCACCGCCGGCCGGCCTGCATGGCCGGCGGCCACCACCAACCGTCGCCGGAGCCCCCAAATCCCCAGATTCCGTTCATCTTCACCATCTCCCTCCTATCTTCATCTTCTTGCTATCACCAACCGCCGTGCATGTACTCCGGCCACCACCAAACCCAGGAAAAACCACCGGAAAACTCATCATAACCACCAACAAACTCCAGAAATTCATCCCAAGACGATGAACATTCATCGTCAACCTCCTCCTTCATCAATCAAACCCAGAAACGCCAGAAAAACTCAGGAAAAAGAAACCAAACCTTCAGATCCCCGTCCATATTCATCATCATCATCATCAACGATCTGTTCATCCTCAATCCTTCACCAGAAATTTCTTCAAGACGCACCTTCAGATCAATGACAAGCACAAAATCCCAGATAATCTCCAATACGATCCCAGATCTTCATCATCATCATCAACGATTGGATTCATACTCGCGCATTCGCCAGAAACTCCTTCAAGAACACTCAATCAACGAAGAACTCTCCACGAACTCCAAGATCTCCTTCAAACAGACATCTCCAAAAATCCAGTTTTTAAGAACTCCTTGTTCAAACAGAACTTCAAGAACATGCGATCCATAATTTCATCAGTAGATCTTCCAGATCCTCAATATTCATCTACCAAAACTCTATTCAACGATCATCAAACGCGTCCGTCGCAATCCTCATGGAGGTCGTTATCTCCAGATTTGCTTGAGTCATTCTCAGAAGTTTGGGGAAATTGGAATTGGAAAGATGGAAGGGATTGGGAAATGATTTTGAGGTTCGTGAAGAGATTGAACGAAGGTTGGTTTTGAGGCTGAGAGAAGAGAGGACGGAGGAGAGAAGGTGGTAGCGGCGGCGGCTGAGTGGGGAGATTAGGGTTTCTTTCTGAAACTGGGAAGGGAGAAAGGGGAAGAGTTGGGTTGTGGGCCTCAGGGCCCAACTACTTTTTTTTTGGAGCCACACCTCCCTCACGTGTTTTTGGCTAGTCTGGGCTTTGGGCCCAATGAAGCCAACTGCTGCAACGCCCCCAGATTACACAATACCCTCCTGCGTTTTTCTGAAAGGAATTGGGCTGGGCCCAGTCAGCACAATTTTTTTTATTTTATTTTTCTGCATACCCTTGTAATCCAGCATACCCCCAACCCCTTGCTTGTATTTTCTTTCTTGGAAAAAATATAGATAGAAAAAAAAGATGAAAAGAAAATATCATAAGAAAAAATAATAGAAAAAGAAATGAAAAAAGAAAATATGAAAAAATATTAAAAGAAATAGAAAAGAAAATACATGTGAAAAAATGAAGAAAAATAAGAAAAGAAAAGGAGAAAAAAGAGGAAAAATATTAAAAATAGGTTTAATATTTTTAAAGCATTTTTCTTTTAGGGATATTTTCATAGACTTTATTTTACGACTTTTAGGATAGTTTAGAAGCCCATTTGTTAGGGGGTTATTTTCATTCGACTTTTCAAGATAGAATAGGATAGCGCTTCCTAGGAGATTATTTTCAGTATCCACTCATTGTAACCATTCTTTCAGAGATTAATAAAACGAGATTTGAGCTGTGGTCCGATAGTAGCCGAACTACAGCTGCTCTGATTCTTCGTACCAGACGAAGATATGTAGGCATAGGATGCGATATCCTAGCGAGCACACTAATGACTAACTTCTGTTCTCTCGCGGCTGTGCGATCGAGACTTTCCCGCTAACGACTAATTGAGTACCCTTTTTCTCTCTTGCCCGAGTGCATTTGAGACCAAGCCATAGTTTTGACCATAGGTTCCCGACCCTGTGAAGCCAGTTGTTTTTCTCACTGCTGTGTGAGAATGTTTGTTTAGCCGTAGTTAGTCTGAACTACGTAAAGCTCTGATCTTCCATCCAGTGGAAGTACGTAGGCACAAGACACGAGGTCTTGGCGAGCCAATTTTCCTTGTAGTCCCGAACTACGTTGACTCTGACTTTCTCTCCTGAGAATACGTAGGCATAGAGTGCGATACTCTATCGAGTCAATTCCCTTCCGTTTAGATTTAGCAGCCGTAGATAGATTGTTTTGCATCCAGTAGACAACCCAAGCAAGCGTGGATCCCGTCGAGTACGACGGACGTGAGGGGTGCTAATACCTTCCCCTTGCGTAACCGACTCCCGAACCCAGGCTATGGTTGCGATGACCATACCTTTTCCCCGTTTTTTGCGAGGTTTACTTCGAGCGTTTCCTTTCCCGCTCTGAGGGATAAATAACGCACGGTGGCGACTCTTCTGTCAGCCGGCGCCGATTTTCGCAGTAGCGACAGAGAGCCTGAGGGAGCCAAGTTGATACTTGCAGTTAGGAGTGAAGCCTAAAGGGGGAATTTGCTGGAGAGCTGAAGCTTGAGGAAGAGAGAATAAGTTGATACTTATGTTTGATGTGTTAGAAGCTTGAAGAAGCAAGTTGACACTTGCTATTGAGAATGATAGCTTTAAAGAGAAGTTACAGACTGAGGACTGAACTGCTGTCAGAGGGTTGCTTTGCTGTGAAGCTGTGGAAGCTGTTGATCTGCTTTCTTTCCTGTCTGTTTGCTTTTTGTGAAATTGAATTGATGTGACTTGTTTGATTTGCTTGATGCATTAGAATAAGTTCATATGTAGATTGTATTAAGCTAGGAGCATTATTGCATTAGAGGTTGAGTTGCTCCCTCTGCTTGTATTTTTACTGTATGGCTTTGCTTGCGGGTATTCGGTAGAGCCCTGCTCCCTTGCCTATGTGGTTTGAGTTTGCTTGATGGCACTTTATTTCATTTCCTCTGTATGATTGCAGTTGCTCCTATATTGCTTGATAGCATGTTATTTCTCTTGTATGATTGCAGTTATTCATATCTGGCTTAAGGTTGAGATGAGCTTGTGGAGGTTGATGCCCCACACACATTTCCTCCCTCACTTGCATTGCATGCATTTTACAGTCGTTTACTGTTTACTGTTTAAGCTGATGCTTTATCTGGTTCTGTTTATCATTGACATGATCCCCTAGGAATCTCACTTCCTTTGATAAGGATGTGATGATTAGAACTTTAGGTTGAAACCTATGCATGATAACTTCTAGGAGATCCCTGTTTCAAACTTCAACCATAGGATGAATCCTTGGCATGACAACATTAGGACTTGATAGTCCCATCTTAGTTGAACCTGTTTGTTCTCTTCTCATCTCAAAACAAATTAAAATACAGTAATAAAGGTTAACTGACGTCGTACGTTACGAGCCTTAAGCTATCTGAGAAAGAGTTGTCGGAGAGTTTCTTTTCGACAACTTGGATGTTTAGTATGGCATCCTTTGGGTGACATGCGACGCATTCACGCTCAGGTCATAGTCTCTAGTGCGGTATTGGTTGCAAACATCCATAAAAAACAGTTCTTTCGTAAAAGACAGAAAACAAACTTCAAACCTTTTAGCCCCGTGGGTCCATAATTCAAAGGAAGCTTTTCTGAAGAAAAGAGTGTCGTTAACTCCCAGTTCTACCGCAAACGGTAACGCTTAAGTCTCCAAGGGTCGAGCTGCGTACATCCAACTGCTGGAACTGTTTGTTAACCCTACTCAATAAAACAGATGAATCTGAATTTCCGCAATCCGTATTATCCTGAACTACGTAAGCTCTGATCTCTCAAGCCTGTTGAGAGTACGTAGGCACAATACTGATGTATTGGCGAGCCACCTTCCCCGTAACCCGTAGTTAGGCGAACTACGTTGACTCTGATTTCTCATTCTCTGATGAGAATACGTAGGCATAAAGTGTGACGCTTCGCCGAGTCATTTTTCTTTTCCTTTTTTAAGCCATCCTTGATAGGTAGATAGATAAAACCAACCCGTCAGATAAACACAACGAGCGTGGATCCCATCGAGTACGATGGACATGAGGGGTGCTAACACCTTCCCCTTGCGTAACCGACTCCCAAACCCAGACAACGGTTGCGATGCCCTTGTCTTATACCCTTTCGTCAGGTTTTTCCGATCGTTTCCTTTCCCGTTCTGAGGGATAAATAACGAAAGGTGGCGACTCTTCTGTTTTGCCGGCACCTTATTTTCGCGGAAGCGACACCTTCCCCTTGCGTAACCGACTCCCAAACCCAGGACTTGGTTGCGATGACCTCGTCATTTCCCATTCTCGTTAGGTTTTTCCCTATCGTTTCCTTTCCCTCCTTTGGGATAAATAACGATAGGTGGCGACTCTGTTAGTCATTGCCGGCCCCCCTTTTTTCGCGGTAGCGACAGATGCCAGACCTTATCACTGATAGGTTCATACCTGTGAGTGGGGAGGTTTATGCAGGAAACTTTGACCTTCAACCTACCTAGTTTTATCGTCATGGTGAACTTTTGGTAATTGATACAGTGGGTCCTTATATCAGTGTTATGTTATTATCTCGCCAGAGCGAAGCACTGGTTCTTCTCAGTCAACAGCACAATAATCTTGATCCCATGTTGCATTTGCATTTAACATTGACATGTATTTATGTTGTAGGTGTATATTTTCCTCTCGATTCTAGTGAGCTTATTCCCCTTCTGACATGGAGCCCAGTTTGAAGAAGACTGTTGTGTACAAGTTTCCTACTCCTGACATAGCACCACTGCTCAGTTTGTTGCTGATCGTAATGTAATGGAAGATTTCAAGGAGTCATATGGGAAGCTCTTGGGTTGTGTCTGCAAAGCCTCGGTGTTTGAGTTGGGGGGTCTTCACACCTTGCTTTAGTTTTATGATCCACAGTTGAGATGCTTCACTTTCCCGGGTTATGTGCTGACACCTACTTTGGAGGAGTTCTCTATGCTGTTGGGAGTTCCTGTTCTTGTCCAGATGCCTTTTTATCATACCGAAGCCGAACCTAATCTGACTAAGCTTGCTAACTCACTTCATTTGGATGCTTTAGAGTTAGAACGGAAGTTGGTTAGAAGAAATGGGATGCCTGGATTTCCATTATCTTTCCTGATTGGTAAAGCTCAACACTTTGTGAAAGAGGGTTGTTGGATTGTTTTTAATGCCATCTTAGCTCTGTGCATATATGGTGTAATGTTGTTTCCGAATATTGCTGACTTTGTGGATTTGG
The DNA here is from genome assembly GCA_963859935.3 of Lathyrus sativus. Taxonomy (NCBI): domain Eukaryota; kingdom Viridiplantae; phylum Streptophyta; class Magnoliopsida; order Fabales; family Fabaceae; genus Lathyrus; species Lathyrus sativus. Next base: position 252,899,035 of record OZ012737.1, on the reverse strand, counting down.
ATGCTTTCCACATTTTCATCTCAGGAAATCCTATGCCTACACTTTTGGGAGATGCGTATCACTCTATGCATTACAAGAATGAGAATCGGAGAGGGAAGAATGTGTCTTGTTGTGTACCTCTTTTATACAAATGGTTTGTGAGTCACCTTCCCAAGACTGGTCCTTTTGTTGATACTGCAGGTACCTCTGAGTGGTCAGAGAGACTGATGGGCTTGACTTTTGAGGACATTGTTTGGTTTGGCAGAGATCAGTTAGGTACAGAGATTATCTTTAGCTGTGGTGGTTTTCCTAACGTCCCGTTGATTGGAAGGAAAGGAGGTATTAACTACAATCCAGCTCTTGCAGTGAGGCAGTTTGGGTATGCTCTGAGGGAACCTCCGAAGGAAGAGGAAATACAGGAATCTCTGTATTTCACTGGTTTGCTTGTGAATGAGACCCTGATCAGGGTAGAGAAGGCTTGGAACAAGATTCACCGTAGAAGGAAGGCTTCCTCGGGTAAGAGTAACAGTAGAGCTTATGATCCTTATGTGACTTGGATTCAGGAGAGAGCTAGGAGATTATTGATGCCATTTCCAAATTGTGAGCCTTTATATCCTTTGTTGATTGAGGAGCCGACTATTGTTGATATCCAAACATATAATCAACTATGATCCTAGAAGGAGGATTTGCGTAAGGCAAACGAAGAATTGGAAAAAGAGATTATTCAGCTCCGAAGCGAGAGAAATCAAGCCACTTTTTCATCTAAGAAGCAACCTGAATTGGTGAATAAGTTGGGTAGAGAGCTAACTGCAGAGATTCGCGCTCGAGAGCGTGTGAGCTTAGATCTAAAGAGTGTCAGTGATGTTCTTAGTTCTAAGAAGAAGGAGCTGGATAAAGCATATGTAGAGATCTCCAAGTTTAATAACCAATGGAATGCCACTTTACATAACAACAAAGAGCGAGAAGACGGATTGCAACAACAAATTGCTAAGTTGAAGGCTCAGATCCAGGTGAGAGATGAGAAGGTTATAGCTGAATCCTCGTGCCGAAGCGAAAGCGATTGCATACTGAATGAAGCTCTTGAAACCTTGGAGGACTATAAGTCAGGGGCTGATGTGAAGAGATGCAAGCTTGAGGAAGTGTTTGGTGAGGATGCTTGGGAGGATTATGTTCAGAGCTTGCAGGTCATCATCTGCCAGAGAGAGTTTCTCATCCAGGAGTTGGTAAACAGGCCAGATCATCCATATACGAAGGATTTATTCGAGGATTTCCAGGCTCGCCGCCGTGCTTGATTGTTTTTCCTCTCTTTGTAGTTTGTTGTTATGATGTACCTTGACCATCACAAGATCTGTTGGATGAGGTCATTTTGATTCTCTTGTATTCAGTGTTGTGTTGTACATTGACTCTTGGCTCTCATTTTATTTATGAGGAGTTTGCTGTGCTTATCTGTTGGCTTTCCATTGTCTTGCTGTTCTCGCGAAACCAGAATCGAGGGTAAATTTTCCCCAACGCATATTTACATGTCTGCATACTGCATCATTTCTCATTTTGCATCGCAGGTGCTCTGGAACCGTTAACCTTATCTCTGTGGTTTGTTCATTTGTTTCAGGATTAACAACCAAGCAACTCATCGTTACGCTACTCGGGGAAATCAACGCATGATTATGGATCAGATTCAAGCTGAACTTCAGGAATTCCGTGACAGGATGGCCCAGTTTATGGATATGATGCAAGGGGTCGCCAATGGCCAAGAACAGCTGAGAACTTTGGTGCAACCGTTAATTGCTAGGGTTGACGGGAGTGGTGTGCTTCATGGAGGAATTGATGCCATACCTCCTACTGCTGACAATGTCACCCCACATCCTAATACTGATATCCCAACAACTATTATCCCTCCGGGTGGAGGAAATCAGACAGGAGTTCATATTCCCAGACCTACGTGTGCTTTGTATGGGAATACTGCCCCTCAGTGGGAGGAGGATGATCAATAGGATGTGTTCTCTATGAGGGATGTTGGTGCTGGTCTTCCAACTGAAGCAGACAGGAGGTTTAAGTTGCTTGAGGAAAAGATGAAGAGTTATGAGAATCAGAATTCTATGGGGTTGGATATGGCAAATTTGGGGATGATTCCAGATTTGAAGGTTCCTCTGAAGTTCAAAGTCCCGAACTTTGATAAGTATAAGGGGGCAACCTGTCCGAGGGTTTATCTTCATTCTTACTACCACAAGGTGTCCGCCTATTCTGACGACGAGAAGATGCTTATGCACTTTTTCCATGACAGTCTTTCTGGTCCGTCCCTGGAATGGTACATGGGGCTAGAGCCAGTTAATATCCGAAGCTGGAGGGATTTAGCTGAGAAGTTTGTTAAGCATTACCAATACAACAGTGATCTAGCACCAAACAGGGTCCAGTTACAGAATTTATCTCAGAGGAATAATGAATGCTTCAAAGAGTACGCCCGGAGATGGCGTGAATTGGCCGCCAGAGTACAACCTCTTATGGTGGAGAGGGAGTTAATAGACATGTTCGTTACCACGATACCAGGGGTGTATTACGAGAAATTGATCGGCAACATGTCAGGAAGTTTTTCAAACCTAATCATTACAGGAGAAAGAGTGGAGAACATAATCAAATTGGGTAAAATTTAGGCCGGTGAAGGATCCTCAGCTGGAGGAGTTAAGAAAAGTTTTGGCAATAAAAGAAGAGAGGGGGAAACCAATGCAGTCTCAGGTTGCTAGCATTACAATTCCTGCAGTGCCACAACCACAACAACCATAACAGCAACAACAAAATTATGCTCCTCGCAGATTTCAGGATCGAGGCAGAGCAGTAAACAGACAGTTTGATGTGCCACCGATGCCATACTCGCAGTTGTTTCAACACTTGTTACAATTACAATTGATTCAGAAAAGGACTCTAGCTCCTTTGACTGGTGCACCACCACCCGGATACGATGCTAATGCTAGATGTGATTTTCATTCCGGTGCTCCCGGACACAACATTGATAATTGTAAAGCATTTAAGCATAAGGTGCAAGACCTTATAGACAGCAAGGCCATCAATTTCTCTCATGATACGCCCAATGTTGTGCAGAATCCCATGCCTAATCATGGGGCAGCTGGGTTTAATGCCATTATTAAGGATGAGGGTTTGAACTTGGTAGCTAATGTTGAAGATTTGAAGACTCCATTGAGTTTTGTAAAAGACAAATTGCTGAGTGGAGGGGTATTTCCGGGTTGTGACAGAGCTTGTGCAGAGTGTTTGATCCATCCTGAGGGATGTGAGAAATTGAAGAGTCATACTCAGAAGCTGATGAATGATGGTATTTTACAATTTGACCGAGTGTCAGAGAAGAAAGATGGGGAAATAGTTGATGAAGAAAAGAATGAAGTTGCGACAATTTCGATTCCGTACAAGACTATCACTATTTCTGCGCCACCAAGGCCACCTACTATCATAATTACTAAAGCTAGACCCGTACCTTATGAGAGTACCAAAGATATTCCCCAGAGTCACGGAGTCGAGATCTATTGTAATGGTCAAAAGCAGGAATTGAAAGGTTCGCCATTGGATTCTGTTGACAATCTGGTAGGGACTGGGGGTATAAGCCGAAGCGGAAGAGTATTTTCATCTCCTTAAGTGAGTGCTGAGAAAGCTGATAAGGGTAAAGGAAAAGTGGTGGTCGAAGAGAGTTCTCAGGATGGTGAGAAGGAGTCCTTGTTGAAGGAAGCGAAAGAGTTCATGCGGTTGATCCGGAAGAGTGACTACAAGATCGTAGATCACTTATAGCAAACACCGTCAAAGATCTCTATTTTGTCATTCCTGTTGTATTCTGAAGCACACAGAAATGCTCTCTTAAGAATCTTGAATACAGCATACGTGCCACAGGAGATATCTGTGAATCAGCTCAAAGGAGTAGTGGCACACGTTAATGCTAGTAACGGGCTGGGCTTTACTGATTTGGATTTGACGCCCAAAGGAAGAAATCATAATCTGGCGCTGCATATATCCATCAAATGTAGAGGGTCTGTAATGTCACTGGTGCAGGTAGACACTGGGTCATCACTGAATGTGTTACCCAAGAAGGCTTTAATGAAGCTAGATACCCGAGGGATAATGTGCACCCCAAGCGACTTGGTGGTTCGAGCTTTTGATGGGACCAGAAGGTCTGTGTTTAGGGAATTGACCCTTCCGATCCAGGTCGGTATATAAGTTTTTGATGCTGTGTTTTATATCATGGATATTCAGCCAGCGTATAGCTGTCTGTTGGGACGACCATGGATCCATTCAGCAGGCGCTGTTACGTCAACTCTGCACCAAAAGTTGAAATACATGGTGGGTGGCAGTGTTGTTACTGTTTGTGGGGAAGATATTATGATAAGTCATTTGTCTTCGTTCAAATATGTCGAGGTTGACGGTGAGATCCATGAGACTTTATGTCAGGCTTTCGAGACTGTACAGATTAAGGAGAAAACGCTAGATGTGAGCAAAGTACCTGAGGTTGCCATGTCATCTTTTAAAGAAGCATATGCAATGGTGAAATTCAGGGCATCTCAGGGTTGGGGTTAAGTTCTGAGCATCCCCAACAAGCAAGACAAGTTCGAACTGGGGTACAAGCCATCATCCTCTTCACAGAGCGCGCCGCGCTACAAAGGACCCGTCCAATTAACCAGCGGTGGGGTGATCTTTGAGCAGATCAATGTTGTGTCTGATGAAGAAGGGGATAGCTACTGCAAAATGTTGAGCCTAAGAAACTGGACCGTCCAGGAAGTCATCCAAGTGACTAGAGAAGAATAATGATTTGTTTTCCTGATTATCTGTAGCCCTATGCTCTACCCGGAGCACATTGGTCTTTGTATGCAGGGCCTAATCTTTTATGTTGAACAATCTTTTTATCAATTAATCAAAGGGAATTTTTCTCCCATTCAAATATTGTGATCTTTATTTTTCCTGTTTTATTTTTAACAATAAAATGGCAATGTGGTTTGTGATTATTTGCATATCATTTTAAGCATTAAATCATCTTCATTGCAGGTTTCACATTGCAGATGACAACGCTCCAAAACCGTCTATGACTCGCTTTGACTTTGATAATCCGATATTTCAAGCCAAAGAAGAGATTGATGAAGATGAAGACCTACCTAAAGAGCTCGTCAGGCTACTGAAACGGGAAGAAAAATTCATTCTGCCTCATCAGGAAGAATTTGAGATCATCAACTTGGGAACCGAGGAAGCCAGAAGAGAAGTCAGGATAGGGGCCGCATTGCAGAGTGATGTCAAGCAAAGATTGGTTGAAATGATCCGAGAGTATAGTGATATCTTTGCTTGGTCATATAAAGATATGCCCGGTCTTGACACCGATATCGTGGTTCATCGTTTACCTTTGCGTGAAGAGTGTCCACCTGCCAAGAAGAAGCTCAGGAGAACCAGACCAGACATGGCGGTAAAAACCAAAGAAGAAGTCCAGAAGCAGTTTGACGCAGGGTTTCTCGACGTAACAACTTACCTTCCGTGGGTCGCTAACATCGTACCTGTACCAAAGAAGGATGGTAAGGTAAGGATGTGTGTTGATTATAGGGACTTGAACAAAGCAAGCTCGAAGGACGATTTCCCACTCCCTCACATTGACGTATTAGTTGATAATACTGCTCAGTATTCCGTGTTTTCCTTCATGGACGACTTTTCCGGATATAATCAGATTAAGATGGCGCCGGAAGATATGGAGAAAACAACTTTTATCACACCGTGGGGGATTTCTGTTATAAGGTAATGCCTTTTGGGTAGAAGAATGCATGGGCAACCTATCAGCGGGCAATGGTGACGCTCTTTCATGATATGATTCATCATGAGGTCAAAGTCTATGTTGATGACATGATTGCGAAGTTACAGACAGAGGAGGAACATCTGGTAAACCTTTTGAATTTGTTTGAAAGGCTAAAGAAATTCAGACTGAGGTTGAATCCGATCAAGTTCACTTTTGGTGTACGGTCAGGAAAGTTGCTGGGATTCATTGTCAGTGAAAAATGAGTCGAGGTCGATCCTACAAAAATAAGAGCATTTCAAGAAATGCCAGTGCCAAAAACAGAGAAAGAGGTTTGTGGGTTCTTAGGTAGATTGAACTACATTGCTAGGTTCATATCTCATTTCACAGCCACGTGTGAACCCATGTTCAAATTGTTAAAGAAAGAGCAGGCGGTTGTCTGGAACGAAAATTGCCAAAGGGCATTTGACAAAATAAAAGAATATTTGCAAGAGCCTCCGATACTGATACCTCCAGTAGTTGGAAGAACATTGATAATGTATTTAACGGTTCTTGAGAACAGCATGGGTTGTGTTCTTGGTCAACACGACGAGACTGGAAGAAAAGAGCACGCCATATACTACCTGAGTAAGAAATTCACTGATTGTGAGTCCAGGTATTCAATGTTGGAAAAGACGTGTTGCGTACTCGCTTGGGCTGCCAAATGCCTGAGACAATATATGCTAAATCACACAACCATGCTGATTTCGAAGATGGATCTGATTAAGTACGTCTTTGGAAAGCAGGCACTTTCGGGGAGGATTGCCAGATGGCAGATGGTCTTGACAGAATACGACATTCAGTACGTTTCCCAGAAGGCTATTAAAGGGAGTGTTTTGTCATAGTATCTTGCTGAACAACCGATTGACGACTATCAACCAATGAAGTTTGAATTTCCGGATGAAGACATCATGTTCTTAAAGATGAAGGATTGCGATGATCCACTACCTGAGGAAGGTCCCGAGAAAAGCTCCCAATGGCAAATGCTCTTTGATGGTGTTGTTAACTCTTACGGCAGCGGAATTGGGGAAATCATCACGACTCCCCATGGTTCTCATATCCCATTCACTGCCAGGTTAACATTTCATTGCACCAATAAAGAAGTCGAATACGAAGCGTGCATTATGGGGTTGGAAGAGGCCATTGATCTGAGGATCAAGAATCTAGATGTATATGGTGATTCAGTGCTAGTTGTAAATCAGATCAAAGAAGAGTGGGAGACTCGGCAACCTAATCTGGTTCCTTATATGAATTATGCAAGGAGGCTGTTACCCTTCTTTGACAGAGTAGAATTTCGCCATGTTCCAAGAGTGGAGAATCAGATGACGGATGCCTTGGCTACTTTATCCTTAATGTATAAGGTGAATTTTTGGAATGATGCTCCAAGAATTGTCATCTCGCGGCTCGATAGGCCAGTATTCGTATTCGCAGTAGAGGAGGCTTCTGATGGCAAGCCATGGTATTATGATATCCAGAATTTTCTCAAGAACCAAGAATATCCGCCTGGGGCTTCGGTCCGGGATAGGAAGACCTTGAGGAGGTTGGCTAGAAATTTCTATCTGAACCAAGATGGTGTACTCTACCGAAGAAATTTTGACTTAGTACTGTTGGGATGCATGGACGAGAAGGAAGTGGGTCTGCTTATGGAAGAGGTCCACGAGGGCGCCTTTGGTACGCATGCCGGCGGGCATGCCATGTCTCGAAATTTATTACGAGCAGGGTATTATTGGCTAACTATGGAGTTTGATTGCTTCAAGTACGCGAAGAAGTGCCATAAATGCCAGATTTATGCCGACAAGATCCATGTACCGTCGAGTCCTCTGAACGTCATGGCGTCGCCTTGGCCCGTTTCCATGTGGGGCATTGACATGATAGGCAAGATCGAGCCGACCGCATCCAATGGACATCACTTCATCTTGGTAGCAATTGATTATTTTAGCAAGTGGGTTGAAGCAGCTTCCTATGCTAATGTCACCAAACAAGTGGTAGCTCGGTTTATCAAGAGGGACATTATATGTCGTTATGGAATTCCTGAAAGAATCATTACTGATAATGGTTCGAACTTGAATAACAAGATGATGAAGCAAATGTGCCAGAATTTCAAAATTGAGCATCACAACTCTTCTCCCTATCGTCCGAAGATGAATGGCGCTGTTGAGGCGGCCAATAAGAATATAAAGAAGATAGTGCAGAAGATGGTTGTAACCTATAAGGATTGGCATGAGATGTTGCCTTTTGTATTACACGGATATCGTACTTCAGTACGTACCTCAATTGGGGCGACTCCTTTCTCGCTGGTGTATGGTATGGAAGCTATCCTACCATTGGAAGTCAAGATTCCTGCTTTGAGAGTTCTGGTTGACGTCAAGCTTAATAAGGCAGAATGGGTAAGAAACAGATTGAATCAGCTCAGCCTGATGGATGAGAAGAGGTTAACGTCCATTGCGTATGGTCGTTTATATCAGAGCAGGATGAAGAAATATTTCGATAAGAAGGTGCACCCTCGAAGCTTTCAAGTAGGAGAGCTTTTGCTGAAGATGATCCTCCCTCCACAAACAGATCACCGGGGCAAATGGACTCCCAACTATGAAGGTTCGTATGTCATGCAAAAGGTATTCACCGGAGGAGTCTTACTGTTGTCAACCATGGATGGTGAAGATTTCACATCCCCTATGAACGCAGACACAGTTAAAAAATACTTTTCTTAAAGAGACCCGCTGGAATGAAAAAGAATATCCAGGAAAAGATGGGGCATCCCGGCGAACCATAAAAAGAATGGGTTCGGGAAAAAGTTAGGGATAAAAACGAAAAAGAGGTAAACCCACTGTCGCTACTGCGAAAATAAGGTGCCAGCTAAACAGAAGAGTCACCACCTTTCGTTATTTATCCCACAAAAAGGGAAAGGAAACGATCGGAAAAACCTGACGAAAAGGTATAAGACAAGGTCATCGCAACCATGTCTGGGTTCGGGAGTCGGTTACGCAAGGGGAAGGTATTAGCACCCCTCACGTCCGTTGTACTCAATGGGATCCACGCTTGTTGTGTTTATCTGACGGGTTGGTTTAACTATCTACGTTAAAAGTCTGATCTGAAAAGAAAAGAAAATGACTCGGTAGAACACATCAGTTCTATGCCTACGTATTCCCGTCTGGAACGAGAAATCAGAGTCAACGTAGTTCGCCTAACTACGGGTGAAAAAAAAGGGGGGAAGGTTGCTCGCTGAGATATCGCATCTCGTGCCTACGTACTTTCACACGGCGTGAAAGATCAGAGCAAACGTAGTTCGGGCTAACAAGACCACATGTTGGTTCGAAATGTTTTACCCGAGTAGGGTTAACAAACGGTTCCAGCAGTTGGTGTATGCATCTCGCTCGTCGGAGAATTAGGCATTTACCGTTTGCGGCAGAACCGAGAGTTAACAAAACTCTCCTTATGAAAATGGTTTCCAAGGATTAAAGGTCCCAAAGGACAAAAAGAAGTTTGATCTTTGTTTTTGAAGTCTTTTAAAGAAGAAGTGTTTTGAATTTTGTTTGTAACTCATGTTGCACTAAAGACTTGGACTTAAGAGTGAATGCGTCGCATGTCACCCAAAGGGTACCACACGAAACACCCAAGCTATTGGAGAGAAACTCTCCAACAACCCTTTCTCAAGTGCTTAAGGCTCGTAGCGTACAACACGCGTTATCCTTTATTAAGTGTTTTAAAGATGTTTGAAGATGAGAAGAGAAAGGACGCACTAAAGGGGAACTAATCCAATCCTAAAGTTGTCATGCAAAGTTGACCCTATGATTGAGGTTAGGAGGGAGCTATCTAATGTTATTATGCATGGTTAGAGCCCTAATGTCTGTCATAACTTCTCTTGAACAAGAGAAGCTAGAGTCCCTAGGGGAACATGGCAAAGGAAAGCAACAACAACAGAAATAACTGTAAAGAATAAAACGGTAAGTAAAATGCATGCAATGCAGCAATACAAGCAGAAGGAGACAAACTCAACTTCTAGAGCAAACAAGCAAAAGCAACACAAAACACAGGCAAGGGAGACAAACTCAACCTTCAGCCAATAAGCAAAGCCAAACACTAACAGGCAAGTAGAGGGAGACAGACTCAACCTCTAATGCAGACAAGCAAAGGGAGCTCAACTCAACCTTTCAAGGCACTTAGGCCTAAACCAACTACATGAAAGCCTATTCTAATGCAACACACCAAAAAAAATAGTCATACAAATATAGTCAATCAACCAGAACACAGCAAACAAAATAGCAAGCTAGCAGAGCAACAGCAAAGCAGTCTTCTAGCAGTAAAGCAGCCCAACAGTCTGTAGTTGTCTTCATGTCCAATTTATCCATCAAGAGAAAAGGTAATAAGGCCTTCACCTCCAAGCTTCAACTTGCTCCATCAAGAGATGATAATCAACACAAAGATTATTGCATGATGAGGGGAAGCATGATGGAAACCAAAGGAATCCATCATGGCACTCAACCACTCATCTAAGATTGGTATCCTCAAAGGTTTTACCTTTTGTGGTAGGCATTTAGTCCTTCCAAAGGAGGGACTAGGCTCCCACAAAGGAACCTTACATCATTGGATAGGAAATGGAATGCAAACAAAAGCAAACCACAATTATGAAAACGGAAGAAACTCCTAAAGGCTCTAAAAAACCTAATTCTACAAGCTCTAAAAGAAAACCTCTAAAAGGGAACTAATGCACCAAGTTAAGCCTTACAATTAAGTCTACAGAAGCATCAACATGCCTACTAAACCATCAAAAAGGATTTGGAAACTTACCATGAACTAATGGCCACTTTTGAAGTTCAACTAGGGGAAGCACTATGTTAGAAGCACCCTAAAAACAGCCTAAGTATTAAATCTAATTAAAATACTAAATCAACTCCTAAAAATCTATAACATTTTATAAGGGATCATAAAGGTATTAGGAACCTAGGGTAAAAAGATCAGAACCTAAATCAATGTTTAAGGTCACTTAAGAAATTCTAAACCATGAGGTGTCAAGTGAACGGCCAAAAGGAGAAGCCTCTAAAAACCTACTCCAAAACTATGCTTAGAGTCATCTAAAAAATGTAAGAAAAATCATACAATATCCTACAACATGTCAACATTCATCATGTAAAAAATCAGAGATTAAATCCAAACATTGCTATGGAAACAAAAATCTAGAAACTAACATGGCATTATTTCTATTCATGGAACAACACATAAAAGAAAAATACAAAATTAATTGAAAAAAGAATTAAAACTGCAATTAAAAATTATGACAATTTTCTACACATGTAAAATTATCTACAATATTTTTCTTATGATTTTATGACATCATTTACTATTTTTTTGGAGTTAAAAACAAACAATGTAATTAAATGGAAATAGAAGAAAAATGAATTAAAAGGAAACAACAAGGGGGTGCCTGAAGTAATTTCCTACGTTATATTCCTATGTGGGCCTTGCGCTGAGAGGTGTAATTAACGAACTGGATTGGGCCCAGCTGAGTGTTGGAACTCAGCATTTGTTAAGCAAAATGCAGCGTTTGCTGCATACATGAGGCCAACCGTGCGCGAATCTGGGCCGCACGATGTGTGGACATGGTCAAGGCGCTGCTAGCGATCCAACGGTCCCTGTTGCGTCTGAGAATTTAAGTGAAAAATGGAGGGAATTGGACACGGCCGGTGGGGGATGGTGGTGCTGGTGGCCGGAATTTTTTCCGGTCATCTTCTTCATTTCACCAACAATGGCACTTTCTCATTTCTTCACCAAAATTAGATTTTCTTTAACCAAAACTGTGTATTTTTTCGTGTAGAATCCAAATATCCAATTTGTTTTCACTTTCCTCCATTAAAAATCAGAATTTATAAACCTCCAAGAATCACTCAAGAAAATCAATTTTCTCAAAACTCCAAATTGATGATACTAATCTCTTCCTCTCACTTCCTACATCATGGATATCAAATTCTTTTCCATTTTCATCCACTAACAAGAGAGAAAATCAAACTACAACCTAGGGTGTCAATTCTTGAATTTTTATGGAACCTAACCAAACTAACCCTAAAAGCTTCTACATATTCCAAGGATCATAATTATGTAAAAATGGCGAAATAACTCATCAAGAACAGAGCATATGAATGAGAAGTAAGAACCTTGTTCGGAGCTTCAATGGTGGCGTGTTCTTGCACGAATTCTTGATCAAAGTTGTTCAAAATCATTCAATGATGCTTGGAGAAGCTTCTTGAATCCTTAATTCCCTCTGAAATTGCTTCAAAGTAGAAATTCCATTTTCACTTCTAACAAACTTTTTTTTAGTGCTTCTTACCTCATTCAAGCTTTTCCAATCACCAACCTTGCTATGAATTCATCCATGGTGTTATATAGAAATGATTTGGATCCTTATTTGGCCCAATTGTGGCCGAATTCAATCAATTCAAAATTTTGGTTTTCCTCACTTTTCCCTTTGTAATTTCCATGAACATGGTGTGTGGAAGCTTCCAATTCTGTTCATATCAGTTCCTTATGATGCAAGGAACATGTAGGGCTGAGATTAATGCCTTGGAAGTGAATGGATGGTTGATTTTGAATTTGTGACTTAAAGTTCAAAAAACCATGAATATCCCCATGTAAATGAATCCATTTCTGATTTCTGGTTTTGCCATTATTCTTAAAATATTATTTGGACTCAAAAAATGCACCAACATGACATAAATTGATTTAATTGGCATTAAATCCAAACTAGGCTTTTTCAAACTTCTTTTCATGAAATTTTCTCCATACATTCTAATTTCCAAGCTATGTCAATGCTCCCTTGAGGTTTGGTTGACCAAATAATCCCATTTGGAGCAACTTTCAAGTTGGCAAGATTTCCATTTGAAGTGCACAAAGCGGTGAACTTGACCTATAATGAAAATGGCCTATAATCTCACTTTCCCAAAATACCCCTAACGTGTAAACCTCATAACTTGAGTTCTACAAATCAGATGAAAGACTTATAGTACATTTTGGAAAGCTAAGACCAATACCTACAACTTTCATGTTGTCCAAAAGTTGAGTAGAAACATCCTTCTAGGTCAAAAGTGCCTTGGAAGTGGGTAGACTTTCACAGATAAAATTCACATTCATCTGATGACCTATAACTTGTCTGGATCATAACTTAAGTTCCATAAATCCAATCAAGGACTTCTAGTACTCAAACTAAAGCTAAGGACATGCTCTACAAGTTCCATGTTGGTCAAAGGTTGAGGTGAAACTTGAATCTTGAGATAAGTGGTCTTGAAGTCAGGCACTAAATAGGGGATTTTACCCTAAGAACCCTACTTTAGCAACTCCTCACACTTTGAATTCTTCTTGAATTGATCTTGGAATAACACCTCATGTATCTTAACACGCCATCCCCTGACTACAAAGACTTAGAATTGAGTCTTAATCTCCTTTAATTGCATAGTTGACTCAAGGTTGACCAGATGAAAACCCTAATTGCAACACCTTCAACTGTGACTTTCCCCACTTGGCATAAACACTTGAATGAACTCCACCATGACCCTCAAGGACTCCAATGAGCTTTAATGACAATCTCTACCCATAACCATGGGCTCATGATCCCCATATGATCCTCAGATAGGCTCCTAGACAGGAGATGAACCACATTCACTTGCTTGCCTTTCTTCAAGGACTTTGACTAGCTTCTGATGATGATAGCCACTTGATGACTTGAATATAATCTCTTGATTAGGCCTTGAACCTTTGATAACCCCAATTGGCTAAGCACATCTTTCCTGATCCCCTGTAAAATGCAACATGACTATGCAATGTGAATGCTAGAACAATGATATGCTAATGCAATGAAACATAAACCAAGTAAGAAAAAGGTTAGGCAAATTTTGGGGTACAATAGCTGCCCCTATTCAAGCGACTTGGACCTGACTGGATGAAAAGCGAACGACTTTCAAACAATCAAGATAAAAGACGATTGAATACCAAAGAACCCGGAAATTTGCTGACCAAAGAAATAATCTGCGAAAACTGCTTGGGGGAAATATATCCAGAAAATTGAATCTGGTTGTCACGGCAACAAACTAATCAATCATCTGATAAAGAACACCTGATTTTACCATCAACCACCTATGTGACACCACAGGCATTGACTCCACATATTAGATCAACAACAATCAATCTTCAAATATACGCTACAATAAGCGGGCACCGAGCCATAGGACCATGTCAAAATGTTATCCTTAACCTTCCATTTCCGAAGAAACGAGTAAAGCACTACATAAAGCGCGTCATCAATGTACTATCCTTGATCTTCCATTTCCGAAGAAACGAGCATCGCACTAAATAAATGTGCGGACCGTCAATATACTATCCTCGACCTTCCATTTTCGAAGAAACGAGCATCGCACTATGTAAAGCGCGTCATCAATGTACTATCCTTGATCTTCCATTTCCGAAGAAACGAGCATCGCACTAAATAAAAGCGCGAATCGTCAATATACTATCCTTGACCTTCCATTTTCGAAGAAACGAGCATGCACTATGTAAAGCGCGTCATGAATGTACTATCCTTGATCTTCCATTTCCGAAGAAACGAGCATCGCACTAAATAAAAGCGCGGATCGTCAATATACTATCCTTGACCTTCCATTTCCGAAGAAACGAGCATGCACTACGTAAAACACGTCATCAATGTACTATCCTTGATCTTCCATTTCTGAAGAAACGAGCATCGCACTAAATAAAAGCGCGGATCGTCAATATACTATCCTTGACCTTCCATTTCCGAAGAAACGAGCATGCACTACGTAAAACGCGTCATCAATATACTATCCTTGATCTTCCATTTCCGAAGAAATGAGCATCGCACTAAATAAAAGTGCGGATCGTCAATATACTATCCTTGACCTTCTATTTCCGAAGAAACGAGCATGCACTACCTAAAGCGCGTCATCAATATACTATCCTTGATCTTCCATTTCCGAAGAAACGAGTATCACACTAAATAAAAGCTCGGATCGTCAATATACTATCGTTGACCTTCCATTTCCGAAGAAGCGAGCATGCACTACGTAAAGCGCGTCATCAATATACTATCCTTGATCTTCCATTTCCAAAGAAACGAGCATCGCACTAAATAAAAGCGCGGATCGTCAATATACTATCCTTGACCTTCCGATTCCGAAGAAACGAGCATGCACTATGTAAAGCGCGTCATCAATATACTATCCTTGATCTTCCATTTCCGAAGAAATGAGCATCGCACTAAATAAAAGCGCGGACCGTCAATATACTATCCTTGACCTTCCACTTCCGAAGAAACGAGCATCGCATTAAATAAAAGCGCGGAGCGTCAATATACTATCCTTGACCTTCCATTTCCAAAGAAACGAGCATGCACTACGTAAAGCGCGTCATCAATATACTATCCTTGATCTTCCATTTCCGAAGAAACGAGCATCGCACTAAATAAAAGCGCGGATCGTCAATATACTATCCTTGACCTTCCATTTCCGATGAAACGAGCATCGCACTAAATAAAAGCGCGGACCGTCAATATACTATCCTTGACCTTCCATTTCCGAAGAAACGAGCATGCACTATGTAAAGCGGGTCATCAATATACTATCCTTGATCTTCCATTTCCGAAGAAACGAGCATCGCACTAAATAAAAGCGCGGAACATCAATATACTCTCCTTGACCTTCCATTTCCGAAGAAACGAGCATCACACTAAATAAATGCGCGGACTATCAATATACTATCCTCGACCTTCCATTTCCGAAGAAACGAGCATCGCACTATGTAATGCGCGTCATCAATGTACTACCCTTGATCTTCCATTTCCGAAGAAACGAGCATCGCACTAAATAAAAGCGCGGATCATCAATATACTATCTTTGACCTCCCATTTTCGAAGAAATGAGCATGCACTATGTAAAGCGCGTCATCAATGTACTATCCTTGATCTTCCATTTCCGAAGAAACGAGCATCACACTAAATAAAAGCGCGGATCGTCAATATACTATCCTTGACCTTCCATTTCCGAAGAAACGAGCATCACACTAAATAAAAGTGTGGACCATTAATATACTATCCTTGACCTTCCATTTCCGAAGAAACGAGCATGCACTACGTAAAGCGCGTCATCAATATACTATACTTGATCTTCCATTTCCGAAGAAACAAGCATCGCACTAAATAAAAGCGCGGATCGTCAATATATTATCCTTGACCTTCCAATTCCAAAGAAACGAGCATCGCACTAAATAAAAGCGCGGACCGTCAATATACTATCCTCGACCTTCCATTTCCGAAGAAACGAGCATCACACTATGTAAAGCGCGTCATCAATGTACTATCCTTGATCTTCCATTTCCGAAAAAACGAGCATCGCACTAAATAAAAGCGTGGATCGTCAATATACTATCCTTGACCTTCCATTTCCGAAGAAACGAGCATGCACTAAATAAAATGCGTCATCAATGTACTATCCTTGATCTTGCATTTCCGAAGAAACGAGCATCGCACTAAATAAATGCGTGGAGTGTCAATATGCTATCCTTGAGCTTCCATTTCCGAAGAAACGAGCATGCACTACGTAAAGCGCGTCATCAATATACTATCCTTGATCATCCATTTCCAAAGAAATGAGCATCGCACTAAATAAAAGCGCGGATCGTCAATATACTATCCTTGACCATCTAATTCCGAAGAAACGAGCATGCACTACCTAAAGCGCGTCATCAATATACTATCCTTGATCTTCCATTTCCGAAGAAACGAGCATCATACTAAATAAAAGCGCGGATCGTCAATATACTATCGTTGACCTTCCATTTCCGAAGAAACGAGCATGCACTACGTAAAGCGCGTCATCAATATACTATCCTTGATCTTCCATTTCCAAAGAAACGAGCATCGCACTAAATAAAAGCGCGGATCGTCAATATACTATCCTTGACCTTCCGATTCCGAAGAAACGAGCATGCACTATGTAAAGCGCATCATCAATATACTATCCTTGATCTTCCATTTCCGAAGAAACGAGCATCGCACTAAATAAAAGCGCGGACCATCAATATACTATCCTTGACCTTCCACTTCCGAAGAAACGAGCATCGCATTAAACAAAAGCGCGGAGCGTCAATATACTATCCTTGACCTTCCATTTCCAAAGAAACGAGCATGCACTACGTAAAGCGCGTCATCAATATACTATCCTTGATCTTCCATTTCCGAAGAAACGAGCATCGCACTAAATAAAAGCGCGGATCGTCAATATATTATCCTTGACCTTCCATTTCCGATGAAACGAGCATCGCACTAAATAAAAGCGCGGACCGTCAATATACTATCCTTGACCTTCCATTTCCGAAGAAACGAGCATGCACTACGTAAAGCGGGTCATCAATATACTATCCTTGATCTTCCATTTCCGAAGAAACGAGCATCGCACTAAATAAAAGCGCGGAACATCAATATACTCTCCTTGACCTTCCATTTCCGAAGAAACGAGCATCACACTAAATAAAAGCGCGGACTATCAATATACTAACCTCGACCTTCCATTTCCGAAGAAACGAGCATCGCACTATGTAATGCGCGTCATCAATGTACTACCCTTGATCTTCCATTTCCGAAGAAACGAGCATCGCACTAAATAAAAGCGCGGATCATCAATATACTATCTTTGACCTCCCATTTTCGAAGAAATGAGCATGCACTATGTAAAGCGCGTCATCAATGTACTATCCTTGATCTTCCATTTCCGAACAAAAAACGAGCATCACACTAAATAAAAGCGCGGATCGTCAATTTACTATCCTTGACCTTCCATTTCCGAAGATACGAGCATGCACTATGTAAAACGCGTCATCAATGTACTATCCTTGATCTTCCATTTTCTAAGAAACGAGTATCCCACTAAATAAAAGCGCGGAGCGTCAATATACTATCCTTGAGCTTCCATTTCCGAAGAAACGAGCATGCACTACGTAAAACGCGTCATCAATATACTATCCTTGATCTTCCATTTCCGAAGAAATGAGCATCTCACTAAATAAAACCGTGGATCGTCAATATACTATCCTTGACCTTCAATTTCCGAAGAAACGAGCATGCACTATGTAAACTGCGTCATCAATGTACTATCCTTGATCTTGCATTTCCGAAGAAACGAGCATCACACTAAATAAAAGTGTGGAGTGTCAATATGCTATCCTTGAGCTTCCATTTCCGAAGAAACGAGCATGCACTACGTAAAGAGCGTCATCAATATACTATCCTTGATCTTCCATTTCCGAAGAAACGAGCATCGCACTAACTAAAAGCGCGGACCGTCAATATACTATCCTTGACCTTCCATTTCCCAAAAAACGAGCATGCACTACGTAAAGTGCGTCATCAATATACTATCCTTGATCTTCCATTTCCAAAGAAACGAGCATCACAATAAATAAAAGCGCGGATCGTCAATATACTATCCTTGACCTTCCATTTCCGAAGAAACGAGCATCACACTAAATAAAAGTGTGGACCGTTAATATACTATCCTTGACCTTCCATTTCCGAAGAAACGAGCATGCACTACGTAAAGCGCGTCATCAATATACTATCCTTGATCTTCCATTTCCGAAGAAACGAGCATCGCACTAAATAAAAGCGCGGATCGTCAATATACTATCCTTGACCTTCCATTTCCGATGAAACGAGCATCACACTAAATAAAAGTGTGGACCGTTAATATACTATCCTTGACCTTCCATTTCCGAAGAAACGAGCATGCACTACGTAAAGCGCGTCATCAATATACTATACTTGATCTTCCATTTCCGAAGAAACAAGCATCGCACTAAATAAAAGCGCGGATCGTCAATATATTATCCTTGACCTTCCAATTCCAAAGAAACGAGCATCGCACTAAATAAAAGCGCGGACCGTCAATATACTATCCTCGACCTTCCATTTCCGAAGAAACGAGCATCACACTATGTAAAGCGCGTCATCAATGTACTATCCTTGATCTTCCATTTCCGAAAAAACGAGCATCGCACTAAATAAAAGCGTGGATCGTCAATATACTATCCTTGACCTTCCATTTCCGAAGAAACGAGCATGCACTATGTAAAGCGCGTCATCAATGTACTATCCTTGATCTTCCATTTCCGAAGAAACGAGCATCACACTAAATAAAAGCGCGGATCGTTAATTTACTATCCTTGACCTTCCATTTCCGAAGATACGAGCATGCACTATGTAAAACGCGTCATCAATGTACTATCCTTGATCTTCCATTTTCTAAGAAACGAGCATCCCACTAAATAAAAGCGCGGAGCGTCAATATACTATCCTTGAGCTTCCATTTCCGAAGAAACGAGCATGCACTACGTAAAACGCGTCATCAATATACTATCCTTGATCTTCCATTTCCGAAGAAACGAGCATCTCACTAAATAAAACTGTGGATCGTCAATATACTATCCTTGACCTTCAATTTCCGAAGAAACGAGCATGCACTATGTAAAATGCGTCATCAATGTACTATCCTTGATCTTGCATTTCCGAAGAAACGAGCATCACACTAAATAAAAGCGTGGAGTGTCAATATGCTATCCTTGAGCTTCCATTTCCGAAGAAACGAGCATGCACTACGTAAAGAGCGTCATCAATATACTATCCTTGATCTTCCATTTCCGAAGAAACGAGCATCGCACTAACTAAAAGCGCGGACCGTCAATATACTATCCTTGACCTTCCATTTCCCAAAAAACGAGCATGCACTACGTAAAGTGCGTCATCAATATACTATCCTTGATCTTCCATTTCCAAAGAAACGAGCATCACAATAAATAAAAGCGCGGATCGTCAATATACTATCCTTGACCTTCCATTTCCGAAGAAACGAGCATCACACTAAATAAAAGTGTGGACCGTTAATATACTATCCTTGACCTTCCATTTCCGAAGAAACGAGCATGCACTACGTAAAGCGCGTCATCAATATACTATACTTGATCTTCCATTTCCGAAGAAACAAGCATCGCACTAAATAAAAGCGCGGATCGTCAATATATTATCCTTGACCTTCCAATTCCAAAGAAACGAGCATCGCACTAAATAAAAGCGCGGACCGTCAATATACTATCCTCGACCTTCCATTTCCGAAGAAACGAGCATCACACTATGTAAAGCGCGTCATCAATGTACTATCCTTGATCTTCCATTTCCGAAAAAACGAGTATCGCACTAAATAAAAGCGTGGATCGTCAATATACTATCCTTGACCTTCCATTTCCGAAGAAACGAGCATGCACTAAATAAAATGCGTCATCAATGTACTATCCTTGATCTTGCATTTCCGAAGAAACGAGCATCGCACTAAATAAATGCGTGGAGTGTCAATATGCTATCCTTGAGCTTCCATTTCCGAAGAAACGAGCATGCACTACGTAAAGCGCGTCATCAATATACTATCCTTGATCATCCATTTCCAAAGAAATGAGCATCGCACTAAATAAAAGCGCGGATCGTCAATATACTATCCTTGACCATCTAATTCCGAAGAAACGAGCATGCACTACCTAAAGCGCGTCATCAATATACTATCCTTGATCTTCCATTTCCGAAGAAACGAGCATCATACTAAATAAAAGCGCGGATCGTCAATATACTATCATTGACCTTCCATATCCGAAGAAACGAGCATGCACTACGTAAAGCGTGTCATCAATATACTATCCTTGATCTTCCATTTCCAAAGAAACGAGCATCGCACTAAATAAAAGCGCGGATCTTCAATATACTATCCTTGACCTTCCGATTCCGAAGAAACGAGCATGCACTATGTAAAGCGCATCATCAATATACTATCCTTGATCTTCCATTTCCGAAGAAACGAGCATCGCACTAAATAAAAGCGCGGACCATCAATATACTATCCTTGACCTTCCACTTCCGAAGAAACGAGCATCGCATTAAATAAAAGCGCGGAGCGTCAATATACTATCCTTGACCTTCCATTTCCAAAGAAACGAGCATGCACTACGTAAAGCGCGTCATCAATATACTATCCTTGATCTTCCATTTCCGAAGAAACGAGCATCGCACTAAATAAAAGCGCGGATCGTCAATATATTATCCTTGACCTTCCATTTCCGATGAAACGAGCATCGCACTAAATAAAAGCGCGGACCGTCAATATACTATCCTTGACCTTCCATTTCCGAAGAAACGAGCATGCACTACGTAAAGCGGGTCATCAATATACTATCCTTGATCTTCCATTTCCGAAGAAACGAGCATCGCACTAAATAAAAGCGCGGAACATCAATATACTCTCCTTTACCTTCCATTTCCGAAGAAACGAGCATCACACTAAATAAAAGCGCGGACTATCAATATACTAACCTCGACCTTCCATTTCCGAAGAAACGAGCATCGCACTATGTAATGCGCGTCATCAATGTACTACCCTTGATCATCCATTTCCGAAGAAACGAGCATCGCACTAAATAAAAGCGCGGATCATCAATATACTATCTTTGACCTCCCATTTTCGAAGAAATGAGCATGCACTATGTAAAGCGCGTCATCAATGTACTATCCTTGATCTTCCATTTCCGAAGAAACGAGCATCACACTAAATAAAAGCGCGGATCGTCAATATACTATCCTTGACCTTCCATTTCCGAAGAAACGAGCATCACACTAAATAAAAGTGTGGACCGTTAATATACTATCCTTGACCTTCCATTTCCGAAGAAACGAGCATGCACTACGTAAAGCGCGTCATCAATATACTATACTTGATCTTCCATTTCCGAAGAAACAAGCATCGCACTAAATAAAAGCGCGGATCGTCAATATATTATCCTTGACCTTCCAATTCCAAAGAAACGAGCATCGCACTAAATAAAAGCGCGGACCGTCAATATACTATCCTCGACCTTCCATTTCCGAAGAAACGAGCATCACACTATGTAAAGCGCGTCATCAATGTACTATCCTTGATCTTCCATTTCCGAAAAAACGAGCATCGCACTAAATAAAAGCGTGGATCGTCAATATACTATCCTTGACCTTCCATTTCCGAAGAAACGAGCATGCACTAAATAAAATGCGTCATCAATGTACTATCCTTGATCTTGCATTTCCGAAGAAACGAGCATCGCACTAAATAAATGCGTGGAGTGTCAATATGCTATCCTTGAGCTTCCATTTCCGAAGAAACGAGCATGCACTACGTAAAGCGCGTCATCAATATACTATCCTTGATCATCCATTTCCAAAGAAATGAGCATCGCACTAAATAAAAGCGCGGATCGTCAATATACTATCCTTGACCATCTAATTCCGAAGAAACGAGCATGCACTACCTAAAGCGCGTCATCAATATACTATCCTTGATCTTCCATTTCCGAAGAAACGAGCATCATACTAAATAAAAGCGCGGATCGTCAATATACTATCGTTGACCTTCCATTTCCGAAGAAACGAGCATGCACTACGTAAAGCGCGTCATCAATATACTATCCTTGATCTTCCATTTCCAAAGAAACGAGCATCGCACTAAATAAAAGCGCGGATCGTCAATATACTATCCTTGACCTTCCGATTCCGAAGAAACGAGCATGCACTATGTAAAGCGCATCATCAATATACTATCCTTGATCTTCCATTTCCGAAGAAACGAGCATCGCACTAAATAAAAGCGCGGACCATCAATATACTATCCTTGACCTTCCACTTCCGAAGAAACGAGCATCGCATTAAACAAAAGCGCGGAGCGTCAATATACTATCCTTGACCTTCCATTTCCAAAGAAACGAGCATGCACTACGTAAAGCGCGTCATCAATATACTATCCTTGATCTTCCATTTCCGAAGAAACGAGCATCGCACTAAATAAAAGCGCGGATCGTCAATATATTATCCTTGACCTTCCATTTCCGATGAAACGAGCATCGCACTAAATAAAAGCGCGGACCGTCAATATACTATCCTTGACCTTCCATTTCCGAAGAAACGAGCATGCACTACGTAAAGCGGGTCATCAATATACTATCCTTGATCTTCCATTTCCGAAGAAACGAGCATCGCACTAAATAAAAGCGCGTAACATCAATATACTCTCCTTGACCTTCCATTTCCGAAGAAACGAGCATCACACTAAATAAAAGCGCGGACTATCAATATACTAACCTCGACCTTCCATTTCCGAAGAAACGAGCATCGCACTATGTAATGCGCGTCATCAATGTACTACCCTTGATCTTCCATTTCCGAAGAAACGAGCATCGCACTAAATAAAAGCGCGGATCATCAATATACTATCTTTGACCTCCCATTTTCGAAGAAATGAGCATGCACTATGTAAAGCGCGTCATCAATGTACTATCCTTGATCTTCCATTTCCGAAGAAACGAGCATCACACTAAATAAAAGCGCGGATCGTCAATTTACTATCCTTGACCTTCCATTTCCGAAGATACGAGCATGCACTATGTAAAACGCGTCATCAATGTACTATCCTTGATCTTCCATTTTCTAAGAAACGAGTATCCCACTAAATAAAAGCGCGGAGCGTCAATATACTATCCTTGAGCTTCCATTTCCGAAGAAACGAGCATGCACTACGTAAAACGCGTCATCAATATACTATCCTTGATCTTCCATTTCCGAAGAAATGAGCATCTCACTAAATAAAACCGTGGATCGTCAATATACTATCCTTGACCTTCAATTTCCGAAGAAACGAGCATGCACTATGTAAACTGCGTCATCAATGTACTATCCTTGATCTTGCATTTCCGAAGAAACGAGCATCACACTAAATAAAAGTGTGGAGTGTCAATATGCTATCCTTGAGCTTCCATTTCCGAAGAAACGAGCATGCACTACGTAAAGAGCGTCATCAATATACTATCCTTGATCTTCCATTTCCGAAGAAACGAGCATCGCACTAACTAAAAGCGCGGACCGTCAATATACTATCCTTGACCTTCCATTTCCCAAAAAACGAGCATGCACTACGTAAAGTGCGTCATCAATATACTATCCTTGATCTTCCATTTCCAAAGAAACGAGCATCACAATAAATAAAAGCGCGGATCGTCAATATACTATCCTTGACCTTCCATTTCCGAAGAAACGAGCATCACACTAAATAAAAGTGTGGACCGTTAATATACTATCCTTGACCTTCCATTTCCGAAGAAACGAGCATGCACTACGTAAAGCGCGTCATCAATATACTATCCTTGATCTTCCATTTCCGAAGAAACGAGCATCGCACTAAATAAAAGCGCGGATCGTCAATATACTATCCTTGACCTTCCATTTCCGATGAAACGAGCATCACACTAAATAAAAGTGTGGACCGTTAATATACTATCCTTGACCTTCCATTTCCGAAGAAACGAGCATGCACTACGTAAAGCGCGTCATCAATATACTATACTTGATCTTCCATTTCCGAAGAAACAAGCATCGCACTAAATAAAAGCGCGGATCGTCAATATATTATCCTTGACCTTCCAATTCCAAAGAAACGAGCATCGCACTAAATAAAAGCGCGGACCGTCAATATACTATCCTCGACCTTCCATTTCCGAAGAAACGAGCATCACACTATGTAAAGCGCGTCATCAATGTACTATCCTTGATCTTCCATTTCCGAAAAAACGAGCATCGCACTAAATAAAAGCGTGGATCGTCAATATACTATCCTTGACCTTCCATTTCCGAAGAAACGAGCATGCACTATGTAAAGCGCGTCATCAATATACTATCCTTGATCTTCCATTTCCGAAGAAACGAGCATCACACTAAATAAAAGCGCGGATCGTTAATTTACTATCCTTGACCTTCCATTTCCGAAGATACGAGCATGCACTATGTAAAACGCGTCATCAATGTACTATCCTTGATCTTCCATTTTCTAAGAAACGAGCATCCCACTAAATAAAAGCGCGGAGCGTCAATATACTATCCTTGAGCTTCCATTTCCGAAGAAACGAGCATGCACTACGTAAAACGCGTCATCAATATACTATCCTTGATCTTCCATTTCCGAAGAAACGAGCATCTCACTAAATAAAACTGTGGATCGTCAATATACTATCCTTGACCTTCAATTTCCGAAGAAACGAGCATGCACTATGTAAAATGCGTCATCAATGTACTATCCTTGATCTTGCATTTCCGAAGAAACGAGCATCACACTAAATAAAAGCGTGGAGTGTCAATATGCTATCCTTGAGCTTCCATTTCCGAAGAAACGAGCATGCACTACGTAAAGAGCGTCATCAATATACTATCCTTGATCTTCCATTTCCGAAGAAACGAGCATCGCACTAACTAAAAGCGCGGACCGTCAATATACTATCCTTGACCTTCCATTTCCCAAAAAACGAGCATGCACTACGTAAAGTGCGTCATCAATATACTATCCTTGATCTTCCATTTCCAAAGAAACGAGCATCACAATAAATAAAAGCGCGGATCGTCAATATACTATCCTTGACCTTCCATTTCCGAAGAAACGAGCATCACACTAAATAAAAGTGTGGACCGTTAATATACTATCCTTGACCTTCCATTTCCGAAGAAACGAGCATGCACTACGTAAAGCGCGTCATCAATATACTATACTTGATCTTCCATTTCCGAAGAAACAAGCATCGCACTAAATAAAAGCGCGGATCGTCAATATATTATCCTTGACCTTCCAATTCCAAAGAAACGAGCATCGCACTAAATAAAAGCGCAGACCGTCAATATACTATCCTCGACCTTCCATTTCCGAAGAAACGAGCATCACACTATGTAAAGCGCGTCATCAATGTACTATCCTTGATCTTCCATTTCCGAAAAAACGAGTATCGCACTAAATAAAAGCGTGGATCGTCAATATACTATCCTTGACCTTCCATTTCCGAAGAAACGAGCATGCACTAAATAAAATGCGTCATCAATGTACTATCCTTGATCTTGCATTTCCGAAGAAACGAGCATCGCACTAAATAAATGCGTGGAGTGTCAATATGCTATCCTTGAGCTTCCATTTCCGAAGAAACGAGCATGCACTACGTAAAGCGCGTCATCAATATACTATCCTTGATCATCCATTTCCAAAGAAATGAGCATCGCACTAAATAAAAGCGCGGATCGTCAATATACTATCCTTGACCATCTAATTCCGAAGAAACGAGCATGCACTACCTAAAGCGCGTCATCAATATACTATCCTTGATCTTCCATTTCCGAAGAAACGAGCATCATACTAAATAAAAGCGCGGATCGTCAATATACTATCATTGACCTTCCATTTCCGAAGAAACGAGCATGCACTACGTAAAGCGGGTCATCAATATACTATCCTTGATCTTCCATTTCCAAAGAAACGAGCATCGCACTAAATAAAAGCGCGGATCGTCAATATACTATCCTTGACCTTCCGATTCCGAAGAAACGAGCATGCACTATGTAAAGCGCATCATCAATATACTATCCTTGATCTTCCATTTCCGAAGAAACGAGCATCGCACTAAATAAAAGCGCGGACCATCAATATACTATCCTTGACCTTCCACTTCCGAAGAAACGAGCATCGCATTAAATAAAAGCGCGGAGCGTCAATATACTATCCTTGACCTTCCATTTCCAAAGAAACGAGCATGCACTACGTAAAGCGCGTCATCAATATACTATCCTTGATCTTCCATTTCCGAAGAAACGAGCATCGCACTAAATAAAAGCGCGGATCGTCAATATATTATCCTTGACCTTCCATTTCCGATGAAACGAGCATCGCACTAAATAAAAGCGCGGACCGTCAATATACTATCCTTGACCTTCCATTTCCGAAGAAACGAGCATGCACTACGTAAAGCGGGTCATCAATATACTATCCTTGATCTTCCATTTCCGAAGAAACGAGCATCGCACTAAATAAAAGCGCGGAACATCAATATACTCTCCTTTACCTTCCATTTCCGAAGAAACGAGCATCACACTAAATAAAAGCGCGGACTATCAATATACTAACCTCGACCTTCCATTTCCGAAGAAACGAGCATCGCACTATGTAATGCGCGTCATCAATGTACTACCCTTGATCATCCATTTCCGAAGAAACGAGCATCGCACTAAATAAAAGCGCGGATCATCAATATACTATCTTTGACCTCCCATTTTCGAAGAAATGAGCATGCACTATGTAAAGCGCGTCATCAATGTACTATCCTTGATCTTCCATTTCCGAAGAAACGAGCATCACACTAAATAAAAGCGCGGATCGTCAATTTACTATCCTTGACCTTCCATTTCCGAAGATACGAGCATGCACTATGTAAAACGCGTCATCAATGTACTATCCTTGATCTTCCATTTTCTAAGAAACGAGTATCCCACTAAATAAAAGCGCGGAGCGTCAATATACTATCCTTGAGCTTCCATTTCCGAAGAAACGAGCATGCACTACGTAAAACGCGTCATCAATATACTATCCTTGATCTTCCATTTCCGAAGAAACGAGCATCTCACTAAATAAAACCGTGGATCGTCAATATACTATCCTTGACCTTCAATTTCCGAAGAAACGAGCATGCACTATGTAAACTGCGTCATCAATGTACTATCCTTGATCTTGCATTTCCGAAGAAACGAGCATCACACTAAATAAAAGCGTGGAGTGTCAATATGCTATCCTTGAGCTTCCATTTCCGAAGAAACGAGCATGCACTACGTAAAGAGCGTCATCAATATACTATCCTTGATCTTCCATTTCCGAAGAAACGAGCATCGCACTAACTAAAAGTGCGGACCGTCAATATACTATCCTTGACCTTCCATTTCCCAAAAAACGAGCATGCACTACGTAAAGTGCGTCATCAATATACTATCCTTGATCTTCCATTTCCAAAGAAACGAGCATCACAATAAATAAAAGCGCGGATCGTCAATATACTATCCTTGACCTTCCATTTCCGAAGAAACGAGCATCACACTAAATAAAAGTGTGGACCGTTAATATACTATCCTTGACCTTCCATTTCTGAAGAAACGAGCATGCACTATGTAAAGCGCGTCATCAATATACTATCCTTGATCTTCCATTTCCGAAGAAACGAGCATCGCACTAAATAAAAGCGCGGATCGTCAATATACTATCCTTGACCTTCCATTTCCGATGAAACGAGCATCGCACTAAATAAAAGCGCGGACCGTCAATATACTATCCTTGACCTTCCATTTCCGAAGAAACGAGCATGCACTACGTAAAGCGGGTCATCAATATACTATCCTTGATCTTCCATTTCCGAAGAAACGAGCATCGCACTAAATAAAAGCGCGGAACATCAATATACTCTCCTTGACCTTCCATTTCCGAAGAAACGAGCATCACACTAAATAAATGCGCGGACTATCAATATACTATCCTCGACCTTCCATTTCCGAAGAAACGAGCATTGCACTATGTAATGCGCGTCATCAATGTACTACCCTTGATCTTCCATTTCCGAAGAAACGAGCATCGCACTAAATAAAAGCGCGGATCATCAATATACTATCTTTGACCTCCCATTTTCGAAGAAATGAGCATGCACTATGTAAAGCGCGTCATCAATGTACTATCCTTGATCTTCCATTTCCGAAGAAACGAGCATCACACTAAATAAAAGCGCGGATCGTTAATTTACTATCCTTGACCTTCCATTTCCGAAGATACGAGCATGCACTATGTAAAACGCGTCATCAATGTACTATCCTTGATCTTCCATTTTCTAAGAAACGAGCATCCCACTAAATAAAAGCGCGGAGCGTCAATATACTATCCTTGAGCTTCCATTTCCGAAGAAACGAGCATGCACTACGTAAAACGCGTCATCAATATACTATCCTTGATCTTCCATTTCCGAAGAAACGAGCATCTCACTAAATAAAACTGTGGATCGTCAATATACTATCCTTGACCTTCAATTTCCGAAGAAACGAGCATGCACTATGTAAAATGCGTCATCAATGTACTATCCTTGATCTTGCATTTCCGAAGAAACGAGCATCACACTAAATAAAAGCGTGGAGTGTCAATATGCTATCCTTGAGCTTCCATTTCCGAAGAAACGAGCATGCACTACGTAAAGAGCGTCATCAATATACTATCCTTGATCTTCCATTTCCGAAGAAACGAGCATCGCACTAACTAAAAGCGCGGTGATGACGAGAAAACGCATCGGTTATATCGCTAGATTTCATTGACTTTTACCGCGCATTCACCGTTTTAACGCTCGATTCCTCGAGTTTTTCTTACTATTTTGCAGGTACATCGACATGTGAGGCCAAATCAAGAATTAAGAAGAAAAGAACAAAGAAACCACAAGAAATGAAGCAAGACAGAAGCCTGCATAAAACTCTGCATAATTTGTTACGGCCACGGTCGTTACAAGGGTGTCACGACCGTGACACCTTGCTTTGGGCCCTCACGACCGTGAGGAAGTAGTCACGACCGTGACACTTGAAAACATAAAACAACGAGCGTGAAGACCTTGTCACGCCCGTGACAAGGATATAACTTGATTCTTTTGACTCAGACTACGTCAAAGCCACCAGTGAAGCCACTCCTCCTAGTAATTCTCACGTGAGGGAGACCTCTCCCACTTTCTGCTGCCACTTTCCAACATTTTCTCAACCACTTCAGCAAAGCCCAAGAAGCAAAAGACCCAGGACCAGCCCATTGGGAGCTCTATAAATAGGACCAGCTCAGGAGGATTCAGGGAGGGACTTCAGTATCCAAATTTCCTGCGGAAGCTCTGCCGAATTATCTTACCATCAGAATTATTATTCCAGCATTTTATTTTCTGCCTTATTTTATTTGTATCCAAACCAACCGTGTAACAATTTCCAACATTAGGGAATTGTTATACCTTTATTTGTTTCCAGCCTTCAGCATTTCGTTTTAATTTTTATTTCCGCCTACTCCAAGCTTTCCGGTCTGTGGAAGAAGGAGTCTACTCAGATATTTGTTAATCAGGTTCTTCAGTTATTGCAATTTACTTTATTTATAATGTCTATTTATTTTCCTGCCATTAGTAAGTTAATAATTAACTCTGAGTCTGATTTAACCTCGATGAGTAGCTAAATACCTTAGGGCGGTATGTAGTTATAACTAACTTAACCGGTAAAATATAACCATGGGCTAAAATAATTAATCGCTTAACATTCTGGCTGATACTTTTTAATTAAATTCGACCTTTTCGTTACGAGAGTAAGAAAAGGGTATTAGGTTGGGTCAAGACCACGAGAGTGTGAGATTTTAACCAGATAGCTAAAGTTAGGCATTTAAATTAAATACAGCGAGAGCGCTTTAAGATAAATTAGAATTATTTAGTTTCCAAAAATTATCTCTAAACACTTATGGGCTAGCGAGAGCAGGCATAGGGCTTTAGGGATAAGATCTGATTCAAGACCACGAGAGTGTGAGTTGAGGGTATTCAAACTAGTAATCTCTACCGAATAGATTAAGTGAACATCTTTATAAGCCTAGGTTAGATTGACCCACCTAAGTTAGTATAATTACATACCGACCGTTTTAGTATTATTTTATTAAAAACTTGAATTTAATTCCGCCTTCAATAGTCTTAGAAAACCAACAACAATCGTGACAACTATTCGCCTTAGCTAAACTAGAAGTTCATCTAGCACTAAGTAACGATAGAATCCCTGTGGATCGATAATCTTAAATATTACTTCGATAGGCTGTGCACTTGCAGTAAGATACCGCTGGACGCATAAGTAGACACGTCTTTAGCCCATCAAGTTTTTGGCGCCGTTGCCGGGGATTCCTTAATTTAGTTACTAGTGCACTTAGGTAGCATTGTCTAGACTAAGGTATCAACTATTTAATTTAATCTAATCTCCGAGTGTATGCCACGTACTCGCTCCAAAAGCGAAGACTTGCAACCTCTAATCCCTGAATCGGAACGCTTCTTACACGTAAGAAGACGTATACTCGATTTCGAAAATAATTCCAACATTCCAGATCTTCAATTAGATCCGCCTGAACCAGTCGTAAAATCAGAGAACGCAGGAATGGCTGAAGAACAAACTCATCCACTCAAGTATTACGCTAATCCTTCGCAAGGTGAACCGCATTCAAGCATTGCAGCACCGGCTATCAACCGAAACGATTTCGAACTAAAACCATCATTGATATCAGCCGTGCAACAAAACCAATTCGCCGGAAATCCTACCGAGGATCCGAATCTTCATCTTTCGATCTTTGTGCAATATGCAGATACCGTAAAAGCCAATGGAGTTACCCAAGAAGCTATCAGACTACGTTTATTTCCTTTTTCGCTTCGAGACAGAGCAAGAGCATGGCTCCAATCTCTGCCTTCAAACTCAGTAACTACGTGGGAACAGCTTAAGAAAGTTTTCTTGAACAGGTATTTTCCACCTAGCAAGACAGCTATGCTGAGAGCTCAGATCAACGGATTTAAGCAAAGAGAAAGTGAATCATTATTCGAAGCTTGGGAACGCTATAAGGATCTACTTAGGCTTTGTCCACATCATGGATTAGTAGAATGGATGGTCATCCATACCTTCTATAATGGACTCTTGTACAATACAAGAATGACAATTGACGCTGCCGCGGGTGGTGCATTGATGGACAAAGAATATAGTGATGCCTATGCACTTATCGAAAGTATGGCTCAAAATCATTACCTTTGGGGAAGCGAGAGAGTCGCAACTGAGAAACCAACAAAGGGAGGTATGTACGAAGTAAGTAGTATGGACCAAGTCAATGCGAAGTTTGACCAACTAAGCCAAAAGATCGACAGCTTGGCCATAACACCTGCAGCCACCGTGGCTGCAGTAACACCCAACTGTGAGTTATGTGGAGTCCCAGGACACGAAGTCTCTGATTGTCAACTATTGACAGGAACTCCCACTGATCAAGTGAATTATTCTCAAGGAAACCCTTACTCAAACACATACAACCCAGGTTGGAAGAATCATCCGAATTTCTCCTATAAGAGTAACAATGCTTATTACGCACCAGGTCAAGCACCAGCTACATCAACAGGATATCAAAAGACTGCTCCTAATATCCCTAGAAAATCGAACCTTGAATTGATGATGGAGAGCTTTATAGCTAGCCAATCTCAGACAAACAAGGACTTCTTAAACCAAAACATTCACACTAGCGAGCAGATTAAACAATTAGTGAGCAAAGTAGATGCATTAGCTACACATAACAAAATGCTTGAAACTCAGATTTCACAAGTAGCTCAACAACAAGCGCCTACTGCTGCACCAGCTGGAGTATTCCCTGGACAACCTCAACCTAATCCGAAAGGACATGCTAACGCTGTAATATTAAGAAGTGGCAAGGAACTTGACGGACCTACCGATCCAAGACTTGACAATCCAGCCATGTACCAAAAACCGGATAAACCGACTGAAGTGGTGAATGATCCAGAAGAAAAGGAAGATGAAAGTCAAGAGGTAGTGGAGAAAGAACAACCTTATGTGCCTCCACCACCCTATAAACCACCAATTTCGTACCCTCAAAGATTAATAAGTTCCAAGACGACGGGTCAATTTAAGAAATTTGTCGAACTTCTGAAACAGTTGAATATTACTATTCCGTTTACAGAAGCAATTACCCAAATACCCTCGTATGCCAAGTTTCTAAAAGAAATCTTATCCAATAAGAAAAAGATAGAAGATAACGGAACAGTTACACTCACCGCTGAGTGTAGCGCCATAATTCAGAATAACATGCCTCCTAAGCTAAAAGATCCAGGAAGTTTCTCTATACCCTGTGTAATAGGAAAATTCGTCATTGACAAAGCTCTATGCGATTTAGGAGCCAGTATCAGTGTTATGCCCTTAACGATTTGCAAAAGGCTAGACATGGGAGAACTAAGACCAACTAAAATGTCCGTTCAACTAGCCGATCGCTCTGTTAAATATCCTGTAGGCATACTAGAAAACGTCCCAGTACGTATAGGACAATTCTACATTCCTACTGATTTTATAATCATGGACATCTCTGAAGACTCCACTACACCTATCATACTAGGAAGACCATTCTTAGCTACCGCCGGAGCTATAATAGACGTAAAAAGAGGAAAGCTAACCTTTGAAGTAGGTGAAGAGAAAGTTGAATTTGTTTTAACACAATTCTTACAATCACCAGCTATAGAGGATACATGCTATCTAATGGACGTAATTGACGAATGTGTAAGAGAAATGGAACTGGAGGAGACCACTTATTCTGAAATAATGAAAATTCAAATCCCCCCAATTCTCGAAGATGATAATTGGCAAAAACCGTATCAGGATAATAGTCTGAGCGAAAGCTTAGCACTTACACCGGATCCCATGCCAAGTAAAGATAAACCTACATTAGGATTAAAAACTTTACCTAAAAACCTAAGGTACGAATTCTTAGACGTTGAATGTAAAAGACCAGTTATAGTGAATTCCAGTTTAGGAACTATAGAGACAAAGAAACTTTTAGATGTCTTGAAGAAATATCCAACTGCATTAGGATATAACATATCTGATCTCAAAGGAATATGTCCTTCAGTTTGCATGCATCGCATTCTGCTAGAAGAAGATTGCAGAACCTCCAGAGAAGCTCAAAGAAGAATAAACCCAACCCTTAGCACTGTAGTAAAGGAAGAAGTCAAGAAATTATTAGATGCCGGGATAATATATCCAATCTCTGATAGTGAATGGGTTAGTCCAATACATGTAGTGCCAAAGAAAGGAGGTATCACTGTTGTGAAAAACGCTCAAGGCGAATCGATATCGCAAAGAGTAGTGACGGGATATAGAGTGTGCATAGATTATCGTAAACTAAACAAAGCCACTCGAAAGGATCATTTCCCACTACCTTTCATAGATCAAATGTTAGAACGATTAGCCAAGCATTCTTACTTCTGTTACCTTGATGGTTACTCAGGATTTTTCCAAATCCCTATCCATCCTGATGACCAAGAGAAGACTACATTCACATGTCCTTATGGAACGTTCGCTTATAGGCGAATGCCCTTTGGATTATGCAACGCCCCTGCAACCTTTCAAAGATGTATGATGTCGATCTTCGCAGATTTTATAGACAACATCATGGAAGTGTTCATGGACGACTTCTCTGTATGCGGGCAAAGCTTTGAAGGATGTTTATCAAACTTAGAAATGGTGTTAGAAAGATGTGTGAAAGTGAATCTCGTGCTTAACTGGGAGAAATGTCATTTTATGGTCAACGAAGGAATAGTATTAGGTCATGTAATATCAGATAAGGGAATTGAAGTCGATAAAGCTAAAATTGAAGTAATAAAGGACCTTCAACCTCCTAAAACCGTTCGAGAAATACGAAGCTTTTTAGGACACGCCGGTTTTTACCGACGATTCATCAAAGATTTCTCGAAAATCACTAAACCTCTTACTGGTTTATTAATGAAAGACGCTGAGTTCATATTCAATGAAGATTGTCTTAAAGCATTCGAAACTCTAAAAACAGCCCTCATCACCGCACCAATCATGCAACCCCCTGACTGGAGATTACCTTTTGAAATCATGTGCGATGCGAGTGACTATGCTGTGGGCGCAGTCCTGGGTCAGAGAAAAGAAAAGAAACTCCATGCGATTTACTATGCGAGTAGAACCTTGGATTCTGCCCAGATGAACTACGCCACTACAGAAAAAGAATTGCTAGCAGTTGTCTTTGCGCTTGACAAATTCCGCTCTTACCTAGTTGGAGCGAAAATAATCATTTACACAGACCACGCTGCTATCCGATATCTGTTAACTAAGAAGGATGCTAAGCCAAGACTCCTAAGATGGATTTTACTCTTACAAGAGTTTGATCTAGAAATAAAAGACAAAAAAGGTACTGAAAACGTCGTAGCGGACCATTTATCTAGAATAGAAGGTATTAAACCCGAACAAGTGCCGATTAACGACGATTTTCCGTATGAACAGATGATAGCACAAATAGGAAGCGACCTAGCGCAGTTAGATATAAATGAACCAGAACCCGTGGAAATAATACAAACAACTGTAGGACTGCCATGGTACGCTGACATTGTCAACTACCTAGCCGCAGGAGCTCTTCCACCAGATCTAACCTATCAGCAGAAAAAGAAGTTCTTTCATAACCTGAAACAGTACTATTGGGATGAACCATTATTGTTCAAACGAGGACCAGATGGAATCTTTCGCCGATGTATTCCCGAAGAAGAAATAGAAGATGTCATTGCCCAATGTCATTCGTCTCCTTATGGTGGACATGCGAGCACTTCCAAGACCTGTGCAAAAATCTTGCAAGCCGGCTTATACTGGCCTAATCTATGGAAGGATGTCCACATCGCTGTTATAAGTTGCGATCGGTGTCAACGCACCGGCAATATTTCAAGAAGAGATGAAATGCCCCAAAAGGGAATTTTGGAAGTAGAAATCTTCGACGTCTGGGGAATAGATTTCATGGGACCATTCCCATCCTCTTTCGGTAATAATTACATACTCGTAGCTGTTGACTATGTCTCAAAATGGATCGAAGCCATAGCTTCTCCTACAAACGATGCACGAGTAGTAATAAAGCTTTTCAAAAACATAATCTTTCCCAGATTTGGTGTACCTCGACTCGTCATAAGTGACGGTGGCTCACACTTCATTTCAAAAATCTTTGACAAATTACTATCTAAATATGGAGTGAGACACCGTGTGGCTACACCATATCACCCACAAACAAGTGGACAGGTCGAAGTCTCAAACCGAGAGATTAAACAAATCCTAGAAAAGACTGTCGCCATATCTCGGAAAGATTGGTCATCTAAACTTAATGAAGCTCTATGGGCTTATAGGACCGCTTACAAGACACCCATAGGTACTACACCTTTCAAACTAGTTTATGGAAAATCTTGTCACCTCCCAGTAGAACTAGAACACAAGGCTTATTGGGCGATCAAAACTCTCAATATGAACTATAGTGCTGCAGGAGAAAAGCGAATCCTAGACATTAACGAATTAGAAGAATTAAGATTAGATGCATATGAAAACGCTAAGCTATATAAGGAAAGAACCAAGCGATGGCATGATAAACGCCTATCTAAGAAAGAATTCAGTGTGGGAGACGTTGTACTCCTCTTTAATTCAAGACTTAGGCTCTTTCTTGGAAAACTAAAGTCTAGATGGTCGGGACCCTTCGATATAACTAAAGTATTCCCAAGTGGAGCAATAGAAATCAAGGGTAGGAACAATGAACCATTCATTGTAAACGGACAACGCCTAAAACATTATCATAAAGTTGAAAATAGAGACTATACGAATGATCTAAAACTTTTGAAATTGTCCGCTAATTCCCCTGATTAGTCTAAACCTCAGCGTTACGTCAGGCTTTTGACAATAAAAACAGCGCTTAGTGGGAGGCAACCCATTCACTTATTTACCTATTTTAAACTATTCTTTTCTTTTTGAGCATTTCTTAATTATCGTTACTACTATTTGTTTAAATTGTTTTGTTAGTTTTATTTTACATTACTATTATAGCCATTACATTTTAGCATTTCATTTTTCTTATTTTTATCCTAAATCACTTTTTACAGATTTTCTAAAGTCTTTTCCACTGAATTGTTTCCACCGTATTTTCACTGACTATGGCTAACCAACCTATTAACTATATGGAAACCCAATTTAGAGGTAGGAACCAAAGAATAAAGTTCGAAGAGTTATCACAGAGGCAAATGGATTTGACCCTGTACCCAAATGAAAAGACTATGGAAACCTTAGGCATACATGAGAGCATGATATACCTGTTCAACCGACTCGGATGGGAAAATGCAATGATCCAACACAAGTTTGCGACTTACCGAGAGCTCACCCTTGAGTTCCTTAGTTCCCTACTTTACCTACCTGAGCGCGGTTTTGGTTCTAGGAAAGGATTCATTAGTTTCCGCCTATTCGGAATAGAATATGACTTTAACCACAAAGAACTAGCTGACCTATTAGGATTCCCTAGTGGACCTTTCGCCTTTACTACCACACAGGTAGAATTGATGGATGTGGAGCTAGATTTCTTTTGGGGAACTCTGACCGGAAACTACCACCCTGAACCAAATGATATGAACAATGATGAGATCCATAACCCTGCTCTTCGTTACTTCCACAAATTCCTCGCCCATACCTTCTTTGGAAAAGAAGAAAACATTACCGGAGTCTCTAAGGATGAATTATTTATTATGTCATGTTTCAATACTGGACAGTGTGTTAATGGTGTCCCTTTCATGATGCAAACCTTCACCCGCATCCAAGATGAACCTGAATTACCTATAGTGGTAGGAGGTCTTGTAACCATGATTGCTGACGCCTTAGGACTTAGGTACCAACTGGACAGGTGCACCCGTCTGGGAACCGTACGCCTGATGAACCTTAAATTCTGCTTCAATAGACATATTATAAGGAATTTAGGACGCCCACCTTTTGAGTACCTGATTCGGAACACAGTAGTCACCCTGTTCACATTGCCCAATCATGCAAAAGTAAGTGTTCATAATAAGGACAATTGGCTTTATGAGTTAAATCCACCTGATTATCCAGCCACTCCTGAAACACCTCAGTCTCACAGGATAACAGATGATGTAATGACCGCTGTTGAAACTGACCCCGAGACACCTCCTGGATACCATGACATTGACCCAACTGACAAAGTTCATGAAACCCCTGGAGCGAATCACGGAGAGTACGCTAACCACTTGCAGAACATCATGCACACTCTCAATGCCTATCAAGCTGACATTAATCTATTCAGAGAAGACATTAAGAGTATGCGATTGGACATCGTGGGATTGACTGACATGGCCTGCGAACAATTCTATCATCTGGACTCCGCCATCGAAGACCTGAAGAAACGCCTTTGAACCGGCTATCAGTGATTTAGTTTATTAATTCTTTTCTCATTATATTTTTTATCATTATTTTCATTTCCAGTTAAATTTATCTTTCGCAACGATTTCATAACATAATTTGAGTTTATGTAATTTAAGTTTTTTTTTTATGCCATGCACTTTTTA
Organism: Lathyrus sativus; assembly: GCA_963859935.3. Taxonomy (NCBI): domain Eukaryota; kingdom Viridiplantae; phylum Streptophyta; class Magnoliopsida; order Fabales; family Fabaceae; genus Lathyrus; species Lathyrus sativus. Next base: position 252,861,180 of record OZ012737.1, on the reverse strand, counting down.
TTTCAATTGATTCTTCATTTTAGCAGCTTAAATAATTTTTCTATTTCTCTTCTATACACTGTGTGACCATATACTGTATGACTGCAATATTCTATCTTAGGTTCGTATACTACTGTGCTAAAATTGCTATATATTATGGTGTGTGTTACTATAGTGCTACTAAATAAAATACATTATTATTAAATTAAAAAAAAAATAACGTGAGACAATGTACTTTTCTGGAAATTACTCAGCACCATACAGCCTCACGGTCGTCACGCCCCCCTTACGATCGTGACATGCTCATTTAGCGCGTCACGACCGTCACGATCCTGTCACGACCGTGACGACCTCTATTACAGAGGTCGTGAGAAACAGAACTGTTTCTTCATCGTGTCCACTCCTCTTCTCCCTCCATAACCTATCTAAAACTTCCCCCACTCATTCCCAAACCGCCAAAACCTTTCCACTACCCCATTAATCCACCATTACCAGTAACCATTTCAATTCCATTGTCCCGTATTTAACCCAAACACCAACCTCCCTCATTCTACCACTCTTCTTCCAAAAACTTCACAAAAAAAAAATCCTTCCACCCTCTCCCTTCACATTTGCATGTTATGGATTCTATCGTTTTCAGAGAAGGAGAAGCCAGAGAAACCCAGCGAGACCGTTTCGTCCGCTTCCAGAACCGCGGTCTGCAACCCACCCGGTACATTTCCACCGACTGTCTGCAAGAACTCGGTATGCTGTCCAGCGTCCAAAACCTATTGCAGAAGGTTGGCCTGTGGGACCTCTGTCACCAGCCACAGCCTACCTTCGAACTCCTGACGCTGGAGTTCCTCAGTTCCTACTGCTACATCACCCCTCATGGTTCTCAGAGTCAGCTTACCGGCAGCGTAACATTCAGACTGCTTGGCCGGGAGTTCAACCTCACACAAACCAGGATTGCAGAGCTGTTAGGTTTCGACCGCGGCACCGAAGCCCACCGTCGCGTGCCCGACAACTTCAGTGAACAAGCATTCGCACTGTGGCGCGACCTTACCAACACCCATGCGACCACCTTCCAGAGCCTCAACGCCACTCACATCCACAACCCGGCTATCCGCTACTTTCACCGGGTCCTCTGCAACACCATCTTTGCTAGAGAGAGCAACCACAAGCTCAACTCAAAGGAGCTCCTGTTTTTGTACTGTGCCCTTCATGACGAGCCAATCAACGCTGCCCCCTTTATGCTCTACCACATCCAGGCCATCGCGCACCGCGGCTCATCCCCGTTCTTCATTGGAGGCATTGTCACCACCCTCGCCATTCAGCTGGGGCTTGGTGACGCGCTCGCTGATCTGCCGCACCTCGCCGCCGATTTCCTGACCATGAGCTACTGCCGGTCCGCCCACCTGATCGCGCAGCGAGAGGATGGCAGGTACAGCCCTGTCGTCAATGGCACCGTCTTCCACCACATCACTCTGCCGTCCCGCACACGCATCGACCCAGCAAACCGAGCCAACTGGCTCTTTGCCTTACCAGCCGCTGCGGATCACGCCCCGGTACATGATGATCAGCCAAATGCCCCAGTGGACGAGATGCAGGATGTAACACCCATTTTAATTATTTAGTTATTTTATTACTATTTTAATTATTACATGTTGGTGTGCCCTTTGGTGGGGGTGTGTTTGATGATGATTGGTGGGTGTCCCTGATATGGGAGGATTATTAGTGGCGAATTGGTGTGAATATAATAATAAAATAAATAGTAGTAATATGGTGGTATTATTATTATTATTATTATTATTATTTTTATTATTATTATTAAGTTATTATTATTATTGGGATTAGAGAATTAAAATAGAAACGTGAGGGATTAGTAGTTTTACGATGCATTGTGAGAAGTTAGAGAAAGTGGAAAAAGAACGATAGGAAGGAGAGAACGGGAAAGGGAACGAAAAAGGGAGCAAAGAACGAAGGATACAAGGGAAAATCAGAATTGGCCAAACCTTGGAGGATTCTTTCATCGATCAACCGATCAACAAGGTAAGGGGGGAGAAACTTGATTGGGAATGGTTTATACATGTATAGGGTAGTTGGGGATTCCTTAACCCAGTAGGAAATTGATCGATATATGATAATATATATTGTTATGTTATGATTGATGATGATTGTTGTTAATTATATAGTAATCGTTAATGAATTGGTGTTTTGGGATGATTTGGCATATAGGGCATATAGGGTGTTTTACAGTTTTTAGGGAAAATTCTGTAGGGCATATAGGGCATATAGGGTGTTTTACAGTTTTTAGGGAAAATTCTGTATGGCTTTTGAGGTATCGGTAAAGTGTGTAGGTGGTGATTTTGGGAATAGGAATTAAGAACCAATTGGTTACGGTAATGTGCAAGATTGGTACTAGAATAGACTGAGGATCTGAGTTGAGATGATAGGTACAGTTTGACCTTGATGCACTGTAAGAATGATGAGTGTGGGAACTAACTTGTGTACTTGGTGATAGTGCATGTTTCCCGTAATAATGACTGGTGGACAATTAGTTGATGTATATGTATGTAGTGATCAGTAGGATCGCGTACCCCCGAGTGGTGGGATATGTTATATCTTGGTGTTAAAGTATGAACTTGTTTACTATCTGGTTGATTTATATGGTGTTGGTGTATGTTATATCTGTACATATGTGCATTGGTGTATGATGATATGATCAGGAGGATCGTGTGCACGTTGAGTGCCTAAATATATTAGTTATGCATTGGTGTGTGCATATCATGGTGTTTTGGTGGGATGAATCATGTCTCAGGAGGAGCGTAAGTGATTCATCCGTACTCCTTTGTGGAGAATGGTGGGGGATAGATCATGTCTCAGGAGGAACGTAAGTGATCTATCCAGGTTCGATTGAATGAACCAACGAGTCGGTACCGCATGCATGGTGTTGAGTTGCATTTTGCATTATAATATGTTATATTATAATTTGAACAGTAGGTTCGTTATATGGTGTTGTTGGGGTGAATAATTGATGTGTTGGTGTGTTTTACTGCCTTATTACATGTATTACATTACCATTATATTTTTGATCATGATTTCTCACCCCTTTGTTGTTGTTGTGGTCTGTGCTTCTTCGGAAGTACAGATAATCCAGGTGCTTAGCTAGCTTGGATATTGGTGTGATTGTCGAGTCTAGGATGCTCTGATACGTAGCACGGGACTTGGGCGTTTTTATTTGTTTTATGTTGAACTGATATTTTATTTCCCTGTGAACGTATCAAACTTTTATTGAATTTTATTATTTAATATTCCGCTGAAGTTGGAGATAAACCTTTTTATAAGGAAACGTTGTTTTTATGTGATATCCCACTTGGGAGAATTGGAACTCTGATTTTGTTTATTTATAATGTTTATTAATTTAATTGATTTTGGGAAGTGGGGTGTTACAATTGGTATCAGAGCAGGTCGGTCCGTCCGGCCAATGTTGTCTAGTGTTGTTGTTCCCTTGTATGCGACACGTGTGTGAAAACACTGTCGGTACATGGTTATTTCCTAACCTTGTCTGCAGAAGTAGGAATGATGCAAGTGGGGGAGAAGTTTGTGCTTCTCCAGGATGCTGTAAGTGTGGAGCGGTGGCTCAGTGTGTGGTTGAACGTCCTTATAGTTTGGTAAAGATGGTTTATACCCCATCATGATTTTCGGCTGTCTATTGACAAATTGAGGAACTGATCACCCTCAATCTCTTGTTAATAGTAGACGGGATTGTGTTGGATGGGATAGACGTGTCTTGCAAGCTTAGGTGGTGTGAGCAATGAATTGTCTTGAGTTAAGCTAAGTGCTTAAGGGATTATTTTGAGGAGTTGGCGTAAGACGGTGTTGAGATATGTATTTTGACGGAAACATTGAATGTTAAAGAAAGTGAGAAATTGGGGTTTATCACTTAATTGTGATTGTCCGGAAGTTTTCCTGAGGAGGTAAATGGTTTACTATCGGAATGTGAAGTAAAGCTTACACATTGACTTCGTTCTTGGAACTAGTCCGATATGGGTGACTCCATATTGTGTGTTTGCATTGGGATTGAGAAAGTTAAAGAGTCAACTTGAAGACCTGCTGGAAGAAAGGTTCTTTTGTTTGAGTGTGTTACCATAAGGTGCACCAATTTTGTTGGTTAGACAGACGGAAGGTTTTGTGAAGCTTTGGGTGAACTATGGATAAGTGAACAAGGTGACTATCAAGGATAAGCGTCCGTTTCCAAGAGTTGATGAGTTGATGGATCAACGGGCTGAAGGATGTGAGTTTTCCTTGGTCGTGTGAGCTCGGGTAGAGCTATTGTGGTTGTGGTATCAAAGGTCGAAGTGGTATCGCAATGGGAGGCTCCAAGATCTACTGTTGAGATTGGGAGTAACTGGGTTTTAAAATATTTAAAGATTGAAAGTGTGTTGGATGGTCTCCTAGGTATGAAATTGTTGTTGTGCGCTGAATTCCGAGATCGTAGCTTTTTTTACGGAATCGAAATCGGACGTCGTATAAATCATGTTTAATGGTTCTAATTCGAGGCTATATGTTAGGTGAGTATGAGTATATGTTTGTTTCGAAGAAAGGAATTGAATCGGACGAATTTTAGGACAAGAATGCAAAATCCCGTAGCAGTTTTTCGGCAAAATTCTGGTTTTTCGGGAAACTTCGAAAATTCATAACTCTTGAACCGTATGTCCGTTTTGACCCCCGTTTGAAGCGTTGGAGAGCTAACGAGATGCTCTTTCCGAGAAAAATGGTTTTTATATCAGTGGATGGTCCAATTATAGCAGAATATTCGAAATGTGTAATTTGGTCAACTTTTACCGTTGTGATCGGGTGCGTTTGATGTGTTATCTTACTGTATGTTTTTGGTATATACCGTGGTAGCTGATGCTTCGATTTGGAAACCTTGCTTGTACCGAGGAAAATGGCGAAAAGAGTTGGAACCGGTTGGGAAATTTTGTGATGCGAGTCTGGTCTGTGAAGAGACTTCTTATGGAGTTAAGCCTCGTATGTTAGACCGTACTAGTAGTATTCTTGAGGAGATTCGAGGAGGTCAGAAATCTGGGTTGAGTTGGTGAATTAGTTGAAATTGATAAATCAGAGTCGAAGAGTGGATTGTCGGGTTTGTGGAAATAGTACCATGATATGTTGTGATGGGGTATGTGGACCGGATGTTGTTGAGGGGAGTAGGAGTACTCGTGAAGAAATACATTGAGGTGGATGGAGTGTCCATCCTGGTGCTATGAAGAAGTAACCGAATTTGAGTAGATTGTTTTGGTGACCATAGATGAGGAGAGGAGTGGTTGAGGTTGAATATACTGGTTAGAATTGTTGGAATTCGAAGAGTGAACATCAGAGACTATTGAGTCTGATGTAGCCGTTGAATATTCCAGAGTGGAAATCAGGTAGTATTTTCACGGATTTGGTGTTGAGATTTCTAAAGAATTGGAAAGACATAATTTTAATTTGGGTTGTTGTGAGTGGATGAACTATTTCTTGTTAAGGATATATGAGATACATATTGAGGAAGTAGTGAAGTTGGATGAGATACTGTCGAATGTTGTGTTAGATTGAAATTCGAGTTTTATATTGAGATGTTGGAGGGGCTTACAGGAAGCTTCAGGTACTAAGTTGAAGTTGAGTTCGGCTTACCATCCGCAAACAGATGGTCAGTCAGAGAGGACTATTGAGTCTGTAGAGAATTGGTGAGAGCTTGGGTGTTGGATCAAGGTGGATCGTGAGATGAGTAATTACCGTTGATTGAGTTACCTATAATAACGATTACCATCCTAGTGTCGGAATGACACTATATATGGCTTGGTGAGATAGGGAGTGTAAGACTCTTCTGTGTTGGAATAAGTCGAGTGGGAGTGTTGTGCTCAGACCGAGAATTATGCTTGAGATGGCTGAGAAGATCAAGAGGATATAAGGAAATATGTGTTTTGAGAGTCACGTCGGTAACAGGTGCTGGTCGGGCTTCGAAATCTTGGAAGTTCGCACCGGGTTCTGTGGTTGTATCAGAGTAGCGCAGCGGAGGCATGAGAGGAGTAACATGTTAGATCGTTTTGCCGCTGTCGCTGTGAATTGGCATGACGTGTTTCATGTGTCTTCGTTGAGGAATTACATTGAATCAGGTGAATGATGTACCAGTGGAAAATAATTTGATTGTGGAGGCATTGCTAGTTCGTTTGACGAACGAGAAACAACTCCGAGGGGAGGAGATAGCTTTGGTGAAAGTGGCTTGAGGGGGGTGCTGCAGAAGGCAGTGTGACCTGAGAATTGGAATGAAGGATGCGGGAAGCGTATCCGGAACTATTCCCATCAGGTAATTTTCGAGGACGAAAATGATTAAAGTGGGGGAGAGTTGTAACACCCATTTTAATTATTTAGTTATTTTATTACTATTTTAATTATTACATGTTGGTGTGCCCTTTGGTGGGGGTGTGTTTGATGATGATTGGTGGGTGTCCCTGATATGGGAGGATTATTAGTGGCGAATTGGTGTGAATATAATAATAAAATAAATAGTAGTAATATGGTGGTATTATTATTATTATTATTATTATTATTATTATTATTATTATTATTATTATTATTATTATTATTTTTATTATTATTATTAAGTTATTATTATTATTGGGATTAGAGAATTAAAATAGAAACGTGAGGGATTAGTAGTTTTACGATGCATTGTGAGAAGTTAGAGAAAGTGGAAAAAGAACGATAGGAAGGAGAGAACGGGAAAGGGAACGAAAAAGGGAGCAAAGAACGAAGGATACAAGGGAAAATCAGAATTGGCCAAACCTTGGAGGATTCTTTCATCGATCAACCGATCAACAAGGTAAGGGGGGAGAAACTTGATTGGGAATGGTTTATACATGTATAGGGTAGTTGGGGATTCCTTAACCCCGTAGGAAATTGATCGATATATGATAATATATATTGTTATGTTATGATTGATGATGATTGTTGTTAATTATATAGTAATCGTTAATGAATTGGTGTTTTGGGATGATTTGGCATATAGGGCATATAGGGTGTTTTACAGTTTTTAGGGAAAATTCTGTAGGGCATATAGGGCATATAGGGTGTTTTACAGTTTTTAGGGAAAATTCTGTATGGCTTTTGAGGTATCGGTAAAGTGTGTAGGTGATGATTTTGGGAATAGGAATTAAGAACCAATTGGTTACGGTAATGTGCAAGATTGGTACTAGAATAGACTGAGGATCTGAGTTGAGATGATAGGTACAGTTTGACCTTGATGCACTGTAAGAATGATGAGTGTGGGAACTAACTTGTGTACTTGGTGATAGTGCATGTTTCCCGTAATAATGACTGGTGGACAATTAGTTGATGTATATGTATGTAGTGATCAGTAGGATCGCGTACCCCCGAGTGGTGGGATATGTTATATCTTGGTGTTAAAGTATGAACTTGTTTACTATCTGGTTGATTTATATGGTGTTGGTGTATGTTATATCTGTACATATGTGCATTGGTGTATGATGATATGATCAGGAGGATCGTGTGCACGTTGAGTGCCTAAATATATTAGTTATGCATTGGTGTGTGCATATCATGGTGTTTTGGTGGGATGAATCATGTCTCAGGAGGAGCGTAAGTGATTCATCCGTACTCCTTTGTGGAGAATGGTGGGGGATAGATCATGTCTCAGGAGGAGCGTAAGTGATCTATCCAGGTTCGATTGAATGAACCAACGAGTCGGTACCGCATGCATGGTGTTGAGTTGCATTTTGCATTATAATATGTTATATTATAATTTGAACAGTAGGTTCGTTATATGGTGTTGTTGGGGTGAATAATTGATGTGTTGGTGTGTTTTACTGCCTTATTACATGTATTACATTACCATTATATTTTTGATCATGATTTCTCACCCCTTTGTTGTTGTTGTGGTCTGTGCTTCTTCGGAAGTACAGATAATCCAGGTGCTTAGCTAGCTTGGATATTGGTGTGATTGTCGAGTCTAGGATGCTCTGATACGTAGCACGGGACTTGGGCGTTTTTATTTGTTTTATGTTGAACTGATATTTTATTTCCCTGTGAACGTATCAAACTTTTATTGAATTTTATTATTTAATATTCCGCTGAAGTTGGAGATAAACCTTTTTATAAGGAAACGTTGTTTTTATGTGATATCCCACTTGGGAGAATTGGAACTCTGATTTTGTTTATTTATAATGTTTATTAATTTAATTGATTTTGGGAAGTGGGGTGTTACACAGGACGCCATGGATGCAGCTGAGCATGCCCAGGACATCCCTGAGACTTCCACCCGACAGCAGGCGGCTCCAGCTGCCACACTTGAGGACGTCCTATTTGCGATCCACCAGCAGAACCTGATGAACGCAGCACTAGAGCGTCAGCAGAAGGCACAGTACGACGCTCTGCTCGGCACTATTGCTGCCAACCATGCGGCCACTAATGAGCGGGTTAGCGAACTCTTTGGCGAAGTCTTCGGCGAGCTCGAGGCGCTCCGCATCAGCATTACTGCTACCTCCGGCACCGGCTCTGACCCCGACGCGACTCCCTCCAGACGCCGCTCTCGCACCAGAGGCCGAGCCCGCGATCACCAGCAGCAGTAGTTTGCTTTTATGTTGTTTTTCAGTTTTAGTCTTGTACTGTATCTATACCGCTATTATATCACAACATTGAGGACAATGTCTGATATAGTGTGGGAGAGGTACTTTTCATTTCAATGTACTTTCAATTCTGTTGTATTCCTTTTAGAAAATCAATGAAATGAGCAATTCTGTGCGTTATTTTCTTGAATATCGAGTTTTCCCCGATTATTAAGCCATACTAGAAAAATCCTTAAATTACTCGCATTACCCGACTGACCACCGAATGGTTCGTAATTACGAAGCCGGGAACGATTAAACAAGACCAATACAATCTTGACATCTTCGACCCCCTGCTTAAGAAATTCCATCCCGATCACCATTGCGAGTGCACCTTTAGTTTCAGTTCAAAAG